>CP114481.1:53939943-55419318 GCA_027186245.1 Coriaria nepalensis
ATCCTCAATTAATATAATTATAATCATACTAATAAACAAACAATATCCGGGTGTTGCAGTGAGACTATACTTATAAAAGTTGGTTGATCGGAAATCTTGACTTTCCTTCCCTTTCTTTCCTTTCTCTCTTTCCTTCCCTTTTCTTCCTTTCTCTCCTTTCCTTTTCCTTTCTTTCTTTCCCTTTCTTTCCTTTCTCTCATTTTTCCTTTCCTTTCTTTCCTTCCTCTCATTTTTCCTTTCCTTTCTTTCTTTTCTTTCCTTTCCCTCTCTTTCCCTTTGCTACTGGTACATGCTGTGGATGAGCCTTTTATAGGCATGAAAGTAAGAATGTTTAGTCATTCTTTTAGGTTGAAATAGTGACAAGTGGGGGCCACATGTCTAGGTAATTTTTTCTTAAGGATGATTAAGGATCATTAAAAAAACGTGACTGCAGTAAAAAAAAAATTTTGATTAATTTATTATTATTACACTTAAGCTCCCATTAAGTTTTGAAATTATAAAAAAGTCCTTAATTATTTATATTATTAAAATTAGGTATAGGTGAAAATTAAAATTTACTAATAAGTGCACTTTAAATTTATTTTCTCACTACTATACCTAGTCTAGAGATATTGAGGGATTACATTCTCCCTTCCTTATAAAAATTTCGTTCTCGAAATTTTAGTTGGGCTTGAAAGTTTCTTGCAATTACACCTGCATTATTCAGGGTTTCCTTTATTTAATATTAGAAGCGACATCCTTCCACTCCCAAACTTAAAACAGTTCTGGGTGTTTTTCCTTCATTTCGTCTTCCTTTTCTTAGGTAGCTTCTTCTGTCTTACGGCTTTTCCATAATACCTTCATTAGTGGTATGACTTTATTCCTAAGTCTCTTTTCCTTGCGATCCAAAATCTGTACTGGTCTTTCTTCAGACGTTAAATCTTCTCGAAGTTAAACGATGTCAATTTCCAATACATGTGAGGAGTCAGGTACATACTTTTTCAGCATGGATACTTGGAACACTTTGTGTACCGATGACATCTCTGGCGTTAGTGCAAGCCTGTAGGCAACTTTGCCGATACATTCTATTATTTCAAAAGGTCCAATATATCTTGGACTTAACTTTCCCTTTTTGCTAAACCTCATCATTCCTTTTATCGGTGCAATCTATAAAAATACCATATCTCCAACTTGGAATTCTAGAGGTTTACGCCTCTTATCTGCATAGCTCTTTTGTCGACTAGGAGCGGTTTCCATTCTCTATTTAATTTTCTTGATTGCTTCTGTAGAGGTTTCAATGAAGTTAGGAGTCGCTAAGTTTCCTTCTCCAGTTTCATACCAATGAACTAGTGACCTGCACTTTCGTCCGTATAAAGTTTCATATGGTGTCATTCCAATAGTTGCTTGGAAACTATTGTTGTAGGAGAATTCTATTAGTGGCATGTATAGATTCCAAGCACCTTTAAAGTCTAGGACGTAAGCTCGTAGCATATCTTCTAAGGTCTGGATGGTTCTTTCCGATTGGTCATCTGCCTGTGGGTGAAAGGTCGTGCTAAATTTCAGTCTTGTTCCCATTGCTCGCTGTACACTTTTCCAAAAGTTTGAGGTAAACCTACTATCTCGATCTGAAATTATTGACAATGGTACTCCATGTAGTCGAACAATTTCACGCACATAAAGCTCTGCTAACTGTTCTAGGGAGGATATGCTGCGTATGGGTAGAAAATGTGTCGATTTGGTTAATCTGTCAACGATTAGCCAAATTACATCGTGTCCCTTTGTGGTTTTGGGAAGTCCAACGACAAAATCCATAGTAATTTGTTCCCACTTCCATTATGGGATCTCAATTGTTTGTAATTCTCTAGCAGGATGTTGATGTTCTGCCTTAATTCGCTGGCATGTCAAACATTTCCCCACATATTGAGCTACATTCTTCTTCATTCCAGTCCACCAGAAGTGCTTTTTTAGGTCCTTGTACATCTTGGTTGCCCCTGGGTGCACTGAATATGGAGTTTCATGTGCTTCGAAAAGGATCTGACATCTTATTTTATCGTCTGTGGGGACGCATAACCTCCCTTTAAAATTAAGGATTCCATCCTTAGATATCTTAAAGTTAAGACTGCTCATCTTTTCCCATTTCTTGTTTGATTTTCTTTATTCCTTCATCGAACTCTTGCGCACCTTTGATATCCTCAAGTATGCTTGATTGGAGGATTAAGGTTGATAATCGTCCTATCACCAACTCGATTTTTGCATTATACACTTCTTTTTGTAATGACGTTGGTAAGGCGTGAGGGCAGCAAGGCTGGTTGGAGATTTTTGGCTTAAAGCATCAGCTACTTTATTTGCCTTCCCCGGGAGATACCGTATTTTACAATCATAATCTTTGACTAATTCTAGCCATCGTCTTTGTCTCATGTTCAATTCTTTTTGAGTGAAGAAATACTTTAGGCTCTTACGATCAGTATAAATTTCACACCGCACTCCATAGAGGTAATGTCTCCAAAATTTTAGAGCAAACACCATCGCAGCTAGTTCCAAGTCATGGGTTGGGTAGTTCTTTTTGTAATCCTTAAACTGTAGTGAAGCATATGCGATTACTTTCCCGTTTTGCATGAATACTGCTCCTAAACCCAATTTAGATGTGTTGCTGTATATTACGAATCCATTCTCACCCTCTGGGATGGTAAGAATAGGTGCACTCGTTAATTTTTTCTTCAACTCTTGAAAGCTTTTCTCAATTGCTACGGTTTATTCAAACTTCTGGTTCTTTCGAGTAAGTCTAGTGAGTGGTGTGGCGATTCTGGAAAATCCTTCTACAAATTGCCTATAATATTCGGCTAATCCTAGAAAACTTCGTACTTCGGAAGCATCCTTAGGTTTGGGCCATTTACTTACTGCTTCAGTTTTAGATGGGTCCATGGAAATACCATCCTTAAATATGACATGTCCAAGAAAAACAACTTGATCTAGCCAAAATTCGCACTTCTTAAATTTGGCATAGAGTTGATCATTCTTCAAGGTTTGCAAAATCACTTTTAGATGCTTCACATGCTCCTCCTCAATTTTGAGTATACCAAAATATCATCTATGAAAACGACAACAAATTTATTCAGATAGTCTTTAAATACCCGATTCATTAAATCCATGAAAGCGGCTGGGGCATTGGTCAAACCAAATGGCATGACAAAAAATTTGTAGTGGCCGTACCATGTCCGAAAAGCTGTCTTTGGGATGTCGCTTTCTTGAATCTTTAGTTGGTGATATCCAGATCTTAAGTCGATCTTGGAGAACACCGACATTCGTTGGAGTTGAACGAATAAATCATCTATCATCGGAAGAGGGTATTTGTTCTTTATAGTAATCTTGTTGAGTTCTTTATAATCAATGCACATTCTTATTGACCCGCCCTACTAGCTGTTTAGTTTATCAAATACTTTTCTAAGGAAATATATACAGCTAGTAGGTGCATTACTTTTCTTGTTTTTATAAAATTTTGTTCCTTAAAATTAATGTTTTTATAAAATTTTGTTCCTTAAAATTAACTTTTTAAATACTTTATTCTTTATTTGAATATACATATACATACATATACATAAAAAGTGCCAAATTTTCAAACTTATTGCTTACAGAGGTCGGGTCTCATATGTACAATCTCACGAATTGATAGCCTCCATTTGTTTGTTCCTTAGCTTACTGTCTTACCTTTATAATTTCCTACAACACAAGTTAAACATCGATGAGCTAGAAGCTTAGTAAGGATAGTGTCATATTCACATCACTATTTTTTTTATGACTATCATAAGTTAGTGCTTTTATGACCTATATCTAACGTGCATTCCTATCATTCTACACACTTGGGCCCTAAGGATGCTTCCACCGACATGTTAATTGATATTTAATCAGCGGTCTGCTTATGATCGTTGCAACGATCCACTTATGACCTTTTCTTTAATATCATTTAGGGTCCTTTCTGATCGACAAACGATCTTTCTTTTGACCTGGCAACACCTCACTTTAATATTATGTATGCTTATGCTTCTTATTTATTTTAGTATAATATTAACTTCTTGAATTATGAACATATACACTTAATGTTTAAAGTTTGTACTCTCTTCAAACCATCCTGTTATATTATGTTTATTCTAGTTATAATCCTTATTTCTAACATGGTAATCATAATATTTCACTAATACTTAGCATGCTATACTTATAATCCTAACGCAGACATAACTAAGTCATCATTTAATAATTAATATTATTCTCAATTAATATAATTATAATCATACTAATAAACAAACAATATCAGGGTGTTGCAGTGAGATTATACTTACAAAAGTTGGTTGACCGAAAATCTTGACTTTCCTCTTTCTCTCTTTCCTTCCCTTTCTTTCCTTTCTCTCTTTCCTTCCCTTTCCTTCCTTTCTCTCCTTTCCCTTTCCTTTCTTTCTTTCCCTTTATTTCCTTTCTCTCTTTTTTCCTTTGCTTTCTTTCCTTTCTCTCATTTTTCCTTTCCTTTCTTTCTTTGCTTTCTTTCTTTTTTTTCCTTTCCCTCTCTTTCCCTTTATTGCTGGTACATGCTGCGGATGAGCCTTTTATAGGCATAAAAGTAAGAATGTTTAGTCATTCTTTTAGGCTAAAATAGTGACAAGTGGGGTCATATGTCCAGGTAATTTTTTCTTAAGAATGACGAAAGATCATTAAAAAAACGTGGCTGCAGTAATAATTTTTTTTATAATTAATTTATTATTATTACACTTAAGCCCCCTATTAACTTTTGAAATTATAAAAAGGTCCTTAATTATTTCTATTATTAAAATTAGGTATAGGTGGAAATTAAAATTTACTAATAAGTCCACTTTAAATTTATTTTCCTACTACTATACCTAGTCTAGAGATATTGGGGGATTACACCTAGTCAGCATCTGTGAATGCTTCAATCCTGACATGTCCATGATTTTGAAATAGCAATCCTCTTCCCGGTTTTCCTTTTAGATACTTAAGTATTTTGTAAACAACATCAAAGTGTTCTTCTTCAGGTGAGTGCATGAATTGGCTCACAATACTTACTGCAAAAGATATATCTAGCCTAATATGAGATAGGTAAATGAGTCTTTTCACTAGTCTTTGAAACTGTTCCCTATTCACCATCCTATCTGAACTTGCTGCCTCTAACTTCAAGTTTGCTTCCATCGGAGTTTCAACCGGTTTGCACCCGAGATATTGATGTCGATGTTTTTGGCGATTAATAGAGTTTCTTTTACTGTAATGTGTTGTGGTGGTTCGGCTGAAGAAGTCAAAGCCTTATGAGTATACTTCAATGAAAAATTTGAATGAACCCAAGCATGGAGTTTGGGGAGTTTTGGCTCGAAAAGCTAAAGCAATTCTAGGGGATGACGATGAAGGGCAACAATCTGAAATACCTGCAAGAATGAGGAGACAAGTACCTGGCATAGTTACAATGGACATGGTGAGATTCAAGATGGAATCCCAGCATTGAAACTTGAAAACTTTTAATAAATTGCTCTAATAATTTTCAGATTACATACATAGGGTATTTGTATACTAGAAACCCTAGACTAGTTATGGTAGGATCTTAACAATTAATTTACAATCTCATATTTTTAGGAAAAGATTCTAAGATATCTCTTCCTAATATTTCTCCTAAGATTTCTCTAACCAAATCTTAACATTATCTTTTTTATTTCCAACACTCCTCCTCAAGCTAGTTCAAAGATGTCTAGTAAACCCAGCTTGCATACTAACTTGTCGAAATGAATCTTTTGTAATCCTTTAGTAAATATATTTGCAACTTGTTGATCTGTAGGAATATACGGCATACACACTATGCCTTCTTCCAACTTCTCTTTAATGAAATGTCTATCAATCTCCACATGTTTAGTCCTATCATGCTGAACCGAATTATGAGCAATATTGATAGCTGCTTTATTGTCACAGTAGAGTGTCATAGGAGTATTACTCGAGAAATTTAAATCTTCAAGCAACCCTTTTAGCCATAGTATTTCACAAATCCCTTGAGCTACCCCTCTAAACTCAGCTTCTGCACTACTTCTAGCTACTACATTCTGTTTTTTACTTCTCTAAGTTACTAGATTTCCACCAACATAAGTACAATAGCCTGAGGTAGACCTTCTATTAGTTACACTACCTGCCCAGTCAGCATCTGTGAATGCTTCAATCCTGACATATCCATGATTATGAAATAGCAATCCTCTTCCCGGTTTTCCTTTTAGATACTTAAGTATTCTTTAAACAGAATCAAAGTGTTCTTCTCCAGGTGAGTGCATGAACTGGCTCACAACACTTACTGCAAACGCTATATATGGCCTAGTATGAGATAGGTAGATGAGTGTTCCCACTAGTCTTTGAAACTGTTCCCTATTCACCATCCTATCCGAAGTTGCTGTCTCTAACTTCAAGTTTGCTTCCATAGGAGTTTCAACCGGTTTGCACCCGAGATACCCTGTTTCCTTAAGCAAGTCAAGTACATACTTCCTTTGAGAAACAAAACTTCCCTTCTTAGATCTCGCAAATTTCATTTCCAAAAAATACTTCACAGATCTAAGGTCTTTTATTTCAAATTATCTGGCCAAAAATTTCTTCAACATTTCTAGTTCATCTACATCACTTCTAGTGAGGATCATATCATCCACATAAACAATGAGAATGGCAATCTTACCATCCCTAGAATGTTTAACAAATAATGTATGATCTGCTTGAGTTTGGTGATATCCACGACCCTTTAAGGAACGTATGTAGGTGATTGTTTTAGGCCATATAATGACTTTCTTAACTTGCAAATCTTCCTTGTTCCATAATGTCCTTCAAAACCAGGTGGTAGATCCATAAACACTTCCTCTTCTAGTTCCCCATTAAGGAACGCATTTTTTACATCTAGCTGTTGTAAAGGCCATTCAAGATTAGCAGCAAGTGAAAACAATACTCTAACATAATTTACCTTAGCAACCGGAGCAAATGTCTCTTGGTAATCTATTCCATAGGTTTGTGTGAAGCCTTTAGCCACAAGTCTTGCCTTGTACTTTTCAATTTTCCTTTATGCGTTGTACTTTATAGTAAACACCCACTTGCAACCTACCATTTTACCTCCATTAGGTAAGCTCATAATCTCCCACGTGTCATTTTTTTCAAGTACTCTCATCTTTTCTAACACAGCCATTTTCCATTATGGTTGACTCGTTGCTTTTTGGATATCTTTTGGAATTGAAACACTAGATAGATTAGCAGTAAAGGTTATATAGCTAGGAGATAACCTATAATAGGAGACATATTTAGCAATAGGATGCATGGTACAAGTATGAATCTGTTTCCTAAGGGCAATAGGGATATTAAGATCAGAATTTGTAGAAACAACTTTCTCATGATGATTCGAAATACTTGAAACATTTGGAACTGTAATACCTGTTTCATTTACAAGATCATCCACAGAGACATTTTGGCAGGTAGGAGATTGGGGTTCTTTATCTTGAATCTGTTTCCTCCGAGAGTAGACTAGTAGCTCAGGTTGCTGCACTGTTTGTAGTTTTTCTCCCCTTGACAAAGAGTTTATAACATTTGATTTTATAAGAAATGAAGGATCATATAAGTTACTATATTGAGGGACATTTTGAGTAGGAATATCTAGAACTGGTAGAGGTAAAGAATTCGAAGTCTCCCAAAAATTATCTTCCGTCCTAGAATTACTCTCCCCCTAAAGAGAATTTTTGGTAAAGTAAGGTGTCTTCAAAGAAAGTTACATCTATGCTCATAAAGAATTTTTTGAACTTAGGATGATAACATTTATACCCTTTTTGATTTGGAGAATAGCCTACAAAGACATTTTTCAGCTCTAGGATCAAGTTTTGACCGGTTGTGTTTGTGTATATGAACAAAAACTGTGCATCCAAAAATTCTAAGAGATAAGGAGTTAAATATCCGAATATGAGGAAATGTTTCTAGTAGTTTGTTTATAGGGGTTTGATATTCTAGTACCTTAGTGGGAACTCTATTTATAAGATAAGTGGCTGTAAGGACTGCTTCTCCCAATAGATACTTAGGGACCCCCATAGTAAACATGATTGATCTAGTAACTTCAAGTAGGTGTCTATTTTTCCTTTTAGCTATCCTATTTTGTTGAGGGGTATCATAACATGTAGATTGATGAAGCATGCCTTTTTCTGTCAAGAACTCATTTAGGATTGAATTAAAGTATTCTTTGCCATTGTCGGTTCTAAGAACTTGGATTTGTGTTTGGAACTGATTTTCAATCATATAATAGAATTCTTTGACTTTCTTAGCAGCATCGGCTTTTTCTTTTAATAAAAATACCCAACATATTCTAGTATGGTCATCAATAAATGAGATAAACCATCTAGTACCTGAAATAGTTGTTACTCTAGAGGGTCCCCAAATATGACTGTGAATTAAATAAAATGGTCTAGAAGCTTGATAGAAATGAGATTTATAAGAAGCTCTCTGATGTTTTGATAATTGATATGGTTCACATTGAGGAGATATTGGATTAACATGATTGTCTTTAAAGAAAGATGGAAACAAATGCTTTAGGTAAGGAAAACTAGGATGACCTAACTTATAGTGCCATAACATTATTTTGTCTTTAACATGAATAGAAATACTATCACTTGCAGTTTGAGCTTGTCCACCCTTGGTAGTCGAATCATCAAAATAACAGAGTTGATCAACCATCCTAGCACTGCCAATCATCTTCTTCGAATGATGATCCTGAAATTCATAGTAAGAATCATAAAACTTCACTAAACAATTAGAATCTTTGGTAAGTTTGCTAACTGATAAGAGATTATATGATAACTTAGGAACATGTAAGACATATTTTAGAGTGAGAACATTTGAGATAGTGATTGAACCGTTTCTTGCAATTGGAGATAAACTCTCATCTGCTATATGAATTTTTAGATTACTGGGATAAGTAGTATATGAGGTGAAAAAATGAGATGAATTGGTCATATGATCAGAATCACTAGAATCAATGATTCATGGTTCTAGATTAGAAAAAACAGTTGAGGCTATTGGAAAACTACATTTTTTTTGCAAGAAAACCTGAACCTGAACTAGAGGTAGGAATTTGGCTGATTATTTTGTATATTTGATCAAGCTGTTATTTGCTAAGAGAAGGAGATGATGTCTCGGTTTCAATGGACGCATGCATTCCATGACTGTTTTTATCTCCACTTCGGTTGCCCTTCCAATTCTGTGGCTTTCCATGAATTTTCTAGCAGGTAGCCCTAGTATGTCTAGGCTTGTTACAGTAATCACACCATACTTTAACCTTCTCCTAAAACCTCGAATGTTGACCATAGGAGGAATTAGATCCTCTTGGTTTATAAGCCGCTGCTGCAGTTACCACTTCTTCTGTTGATACCGTGGTGTTAAGTGCAGAATTTTCAAGGATTTCTATAGAATCTTTCTTTCCCATCATCATAATCTTATGATTCTCTTTCCTTCTAATTTTAGAAAAAACCTCCCTTGTAGAAGGCAATGGTTTTTTTCCTTAGAATTCGACCTCTTGCTTCATCTAGGTTAGGGTTGAGACCAGCCAAGAACTCAAACACCCTGTCTTTCTCTACTGTTTTCTTGAACTGTGCAGCATTTACCCCACATGCCCAGTCAAGATCATAAAAAAGATCTAGTTCTTGCCATAATCATAACACCTTATTATAATAATTAGTGACAGTCATGTCTCCTTGTTTCATCTCTCGGATCTTGGTCTTAATCTCATATACTTGTGCTGAGTTTCCCAAGTCTGAGAAAGTAGAGGATACTGCATCCCAAACCTCCTTTGTAGTAGGGAGATACATGTAGTTTTGATCAATATCTTCAACCATCGAGTTCACAAGCCAAGAGATGATGGTATAGTTCTCTTCTTCCCAGGTAGGATAATTCGGATCTTTCATATTAGGTGTTGTTGTAGTTCCTGTTATATGCCCCGTCTTTCCTTTTCCTCTAAGAAATAGTCTCACTGATTGAGGCCATCTTAGGAAATTATGTCAATTCAATAGATGTGTTGTGATCTGGATGATGGATTTCTCATTGAGGCTTAGGGACAATGGCTTTCTCCTCAGTGACTGTCAAGGAATCGTCACCCATGTTGTTGTGAATTTGAAGAATACGTCTTCACGAGAGGTCTGTTTTCCAAGCAGTAAACGAAGGGAGGTCACTGGTTGATTAAGTCAACTGTTAATGACCTTAGACGAACCAAGCTCTGATACCATGAAAACTTTTAATAATTTGCTCTAATAATTTTCAGATTACATACATAGGGTATTATACACTAGAAACCTTAAACTAGTTATGGTAAGATCTTAACAATTAATTTACAATCTCATATCTTTAGAAAAATATTTTAAGATATCTCATCCTAAGATTTCTCATAAGATTTCTCTAACCAAATCTTAACATTATCTATTAGGACCTTATAATGTTTTTAATAAGAGGATCCTTAATGTGGCTACTTTGAGGAAGCTTGGAGACCTTATCTATTAACTTATTTAACTTGTCATTTATTCAAATATGATGATTTTGTATAACTAGTTATTTCTGCAGCCACCGCCGCTGCCACCGCCATCACCCTTTTTCCTTAATCCCCTGTCTTTATCTTATCACATATATCGGTGTTGGAAAGTCGGTTCGAATACGAACTAGTTTTCTTGCATCGATTCTCATTTCTCTGTCTCCCTTCAGATATGCAGACAATGGAAGACAAAATAAATAAATAAAATGGCCCAAAAAAAGAAAAAGAAATTTTTTTTAAAGGGTTTGCCCAAAAAGATACAAACACAGAATACAACACTTACACGGTGTACGTTACACCAACACATGCCCCCTGTTATCCTCTCTCCCTTGTCCTTGCCTGTCAATATTTGAGAATATAAGAAACATGATGTCGTGAGTCGTGACATGACTCCTATCTCTCTCTCTCTCTCTCTCTCTCTCTCTCTATATATATATATTTATATATACATTTGACACCAAGAGTAGCCACCTTGAAGAAGGAAAAGTTTCTTGAATTGGATATAATCAAATTTGTTCGTGAGCCATGGCAGCGGGATTGGATTTGAAATATTACGGACTCAAGAACAGATCACCTTCTTCTTCGTCTTCTGCATCTTCTGCATCGAATTTCTTGAACAAGATCTTCTTGTCGACGGCAAACGCGGCGGCGAAGTCACTTGTTTCTGCAGCATCGAATCAAGTTCAGGAGCATCCTTCTTGCAGAAAGAAGGTCGTCGACTACCTTCGACTCATGTTTATGCTGACCACCTACCTCTCTGTCTGGCTACTCAAGTCCTTGGTGGACATCCTCCCTTCTTCGCTCACCTACGTTCCCCGTGCTCTTCTCGGACGTTTCTCCTCCGTCGGATCGTTTTTCAAGCTCCCATCTCTGCCGTCGATATTGCCCTCTTCGACGTCTAAACCGTCGCAGCATCTCGTTCCCTACTCTGTTCCTTCTTTGGATTTAGTCGCTTATGAAGGAGATGATGTTCCATCAGTTAGAGGACTCGGTCGGGCACTCTTCCAAGTAAGCTTAATTAATATTTTAAATTGTATGCAAATTAGTGTAAATTAAGTTAATCATTCAACATCGGCGCGGGCTTTTCTCTTTGAACTTCTTGTGTGATGACGAGGATCACTTCCAAGATTCTGGGCTTGCCACGTATGATATAAGGCTCTATCTACATGCAAATTTATCTTCTTGTTGTCGTGTTTTTCCCCGATTTGAAGAAAAGAAAAAAAATCATGAAATGGCATCATCATGTTTTGAAATTAGTTATTACCGTTAAACAAGTTTAAGCGTGCGTAAATCTTGTGTTAATTATGACGGTGCAGATCTTGTTTCTACTGAATGAAATGCCGGCCACTTCAAGGAAGTACCAGTTCGCCATGGCAATGGCGGACAACATAATGCAGGAAAACGCCAGAAACCTAGACGTTGATCTTCTCGTCATTAATCGAGCGGCTCTAGCTTCTAGCTTCGCGTGTACATCCAATCTCCTCTACGAAGCTCTCGAACGTACGAGACGAGAACGAGAACATGCCGATGCCTGCGCGTGGCACACACGTCTGATCGCAGCACTGCCGCTAGGCTCCTATATCGTCCCCTACTGGAAGGTCCTCGGAATATGCGTCAATGCTATATTATCCACCCTACCAACAGCCGACATGAGCCGGTCGGAGAATACAAAACTACTGGAATTTGCCGGTTACTGCAGTACTAATACACAGGTAGAGGACGATGACGTGGTGGCGGAGAAGTTAGGTCAGGAATTATTGTGGATGACGTGCAAGCTTAGAGATTATGGTTCAGTAGATGAAGCCATGGGGCAGTGGAGCTTTGCTTCTAGCTTGGCTTCTCTTTCTCTCTCTGCTAATTCCAGAATCCAGGGATACTTTGTCAAAATCTCAGGTACGTTTCTTAAACTGGAGTTTGAAAACTGAGGTTTAGTAATTAGTACGTTTTATTCTTCAAGTATTAAGTATTTGTTTGTGTTTTTTTGTTTTTTATAAGCCATACTATTTTGTGAGCTGAGCAGAGATAGCATGATGGAGGTATCAGAAGAGGTGAAGTACAGGCTGCTTTTGCTATGGCTTCCTTTACTCTGCCATGGGAGCAACGGGCTGGCCTATCCTATCTTGTCAGGTTTCGAGAAGGTAGAGTTAGAGCGAGCCATTAACAATGTGATAGGGAGCTTACCAGCTACATACCAAGAAGTGATCCTCACAAATTGGCTACAACATTTTGCCATATCTGCTTCGGATTGGCCTAATCTCCAGCTTGCTTACGATCGATGGTGTCGTTTTGCTCGTAAACAGCTCGAGGCCGACAATAATAACTACGCAAATGGTAATTACGATGAGTAAAGCTACAATAGGCTGCAATGCATGCATGCTTGCTTGCTGGATGTTACTATGTAAATCATGTACAATATTGTAGGAGTCTTAGGAATAATATGTAGATACTCATGAGTATCCTCAAGGTGTAATACGCATATATTAGGAGTGTGTTCACAAATCAGTCAGTCTCGTTGCCGATTCTTGATTTGGTTGCATGGGTACATGTACTCGAATTTGTAGTGATAGTTTCATTAAGGACTATTGTGGGTATGTTCAGACGTAGGTCACTTAGGACACGTTAATTTAGTTCTTAAACTTTGTATTGTTTCTCAATTTGATCCTTATATATGGTTTTTTTATATGGTCGATCCGGTTTCAAACCCATATCTCAATTTGGGTTCTAAAACTCAAATTAGATTCTAATTTACCTTAAGTTTAAATTTTGATCAATCGATTAATTTAAATTTAAACTCAGATCGATCGATTGATTTGAGAAAAAGAGATAGTTGATATTCATTTTCTGTGGGAGAAAAAGAAAATAAAATTAGGTGATATAGAGTTTTGCTTTGGTTCTCTTAACTTGTTTTCTTTAAATTTTTACTAACTTCTAGTAACTTTGAAGGATGAATTTGACTTAATTTAAAACTGAGGGAGTAAAGTAGAAACAATGTAAAACTTGAGAGATGAACCAAAACAATATATGCTAGTTATCTTTAGATTTTAGATTTCTCCCCCCCCCCCTACATTTTAATTTGTACGCTTGGTCTTTACGCGCCAAAAACGATTCCATATGAATCGAGTAATTAAGGGCCAAAAGTGAACGGAATTAACTACGCCGTTTTTCAACCTTAACTAACAAACTTCCCTTCTCAAGCAAATAACTACGCGCTTTCTTCTCCACCCAAATCCATAGCAATCATGTCCTGTGGCGGGATTCGCGCCGGCGGCACTAATTGCGGCACCGTCGCTAAGCATTTCCTTTGTTATCACTGTAACATCACAATCACTATAATCGTCTCTCCGTCCTCCGACCCCTTATGCCCTCTCTGCAACGATGGCTTTCTTGTAGAGTTCGGGAACCCTATTTCATTATCGAATCAGATCAGTACTTTTTCTCCCTTCAGCACGTCCTCGTCCTCGTCGCCGTCCTCTATTGTCATAGACCTCCAAACCCTACCCTGTTCTCTACGACCTTCAGATCTGTCTCTCAGCGACAGAGCCATTGAGATTCCGACGTTCCACAGCGCTACGATCCTTATGATTTATTCCAGAACTATCTCCGAGGAATCTTTGAAAGTGGCGTTGCCGTTGAGTTCGAGATCCAAGGCCATCCATCCCATCCAGGCTTCCAGATACCCTCTAATATCGGCGACTACTTTCTAGGACCTGGCCTTGAGCAGATAATCCAAACTGGCATGGGACCCCACCGGCTTCAGATCAAGAACCTCCCGACCTTAAAGGTCACAGACGATTTGTTGCATTCGGATGAACTGTTGCGCCGTTAGCATGGATGCATTTCAAGAAGGTACTGAAATGAAGCAGATGCCATTGCTCGAATTTCACAATTCTTCGCGTCTTCCGGTTTGAATTCCCCAGGGACGATCCAGATTATAGACATGTCGATGGGACCCACGGGAATGCTTCTGTCCAGTCAGGGTCAGGAAGAGCTACTGCTCATGTGGTGAGGAGGTTTAGAGTACCATTATAGTGGCCATTTAGGGAACAAATGATGGGGGGCTTACCCAATTTTGGGATAGGCATGAGGAGAATCAGGAGAGAAGGCCAGCACATATGGATCGAGTGCTGTTTTGGTAAGTTGCTTTCTTTTATCCCTAGCTGTTTTTCTCTTTCACATGGTATTGCCTGAATGATATAGATTGACGACCATTTTTTAAACCTGTCATTATGTGAATGAAAATTCCTACTTTCTCATGTGTGAAGAATTACTTTTCATTGAAAGTGCAGTGGTATCTTTGAATTGCTGGGACCCACCTCGAACTATTTCCTGCCTTACTAGCCAAATTAGCCAGAGGCACTATAGTCTCTGGCTCAATAGCAGATGAAGCATCCAATAGAAAAATATGGCTAAAGTGCCCAGCGCTTAACCCTCCGTTATGTAACCTAAAACTGCTCATAAAAGTCGATAAAAGACATGAGGGTAAGATATCATCTGGTACTTCTCTAACGGTCTGAAAGCAGCAACAGCTCGAAACATGTCCAGCCCTGGAATAGTTTCTTCAAGTGCCTTAGAAGCACATCACATGTTCTGTTTGTGGCCATTCTTGATAAATTTGGGAAAGTTTGATAGATTTGGAGGACTTCTTCTCTAACAACCACACCCATTCTTGATAGCTCCTTAGCGTCCTTATTGAACTCGGCCTGAGTATGAACACAGAGTGGTCCCTTTACAAGATAAGGTGGGGAACCCCTTCAAGGATAAAATCTGACCAATTGCGGTTTTTTCATCTTGATCAAGTTTACAATTGTAAGGAAGAGTGGTCTCATTGGGAAGGATTCTGTTTCTTGAGATACAATAATTGTAAGGAAGAGTGATCGCGTGGAAGTCTCTAGTAAATCATGTGATTTGCTTTTAGACTTTTTTTTTTTTTTTTGGCCAAAGTACTTTGAGACTAAATTAGTAGTTACTACACAGTCAGCGTGCAGTCGCAGAGAATATATATATTTCGGAGATTATAAGAAAACGACATGTTGTAATAGTTCGACAACCAGAAAGAAGACGAAGGTTTTGGGTAGTTGAAATAAATTTTGGGTGTTTATTTTAATTTTGATAAAGTTTTGGGTATATTGTAGTTTGTTCTTTTTCTTTTAATACATGTTTTACTTTTAATAAAACACGTCGTTTTAATAATTAAGAGGATTATGCAATGTTACCATAATTATGATAGTTGCCAAAACTTATCCTAAATTAATTAATTTAATAAATTACAAAATCCAATTACAACAGAAATACATTACTAACAATCCAAGATGGCATGGGTTAGCTCATATTATTCAAGATATCGGATTCAAATCTCGATTATGTCGAGACGTGTGAAAGAATTCTCTAAATATTTATTAACGGTCCAAATATGAATCTATATATATATATATATATATATATATATATATATGAGCATTCACATTAGATTAAATTAGTTAATAAATTCTTTAAAATTAATTTAAATTTAATTAATTTGATATTTTTAAATATTCAGACTCTCGATTTAGATATATTAATAAATGCATTGTATCTAATTATCTATATTTAATATTTATTTTAACTTTGTATAAAGAATCGGATGTAGAGTTTTTTACAAATTTTATTAATATTCTTAAAAAAAATATAATTAATTTGAACATTTAACTAATTGGATATGAATGTTGTTAAGTATACTTATTATGTTCTTACTCTATAGATTTAGATTTGAATTACACTCTGCTTCAATATATCATCAACACATGTAATGTTTTAGGAATTCAAATAGTCATAAGAAAATACAAATTACAAATCTATGTAGCAGAAACCCCAAATCCAGAAGTTTTGGCTGTGTAAGTTAATGCAGGACATTACACAATTTTCGCTAGAGAGATGTATGTGTAAATATACATGATTGAATTACATGGTGGAGTAAGTAAGATCTTACTCTCGCTCGCCCTTTCCTTCTTCAATCTTCATCAAGCCCGAATAAGAAATTCCTCAAGTCCAAGCTTTCAAGACTAGAAAGCTACTTGAAACAAACCGTGGAACGATCGACTATAAAAATCCTAACTATTAAGATTAGTTTAATTAATCCTTGAGCTGTTTAACCTGCCCCACCATGTCTTTTTCGCCTTGTCACCTGAGTTTTCAGTGCCAAGCCTGTTTAAAATCACCTTTGTTTCACGTAGTCTCACAGCATAATCCTTCTTCCAGCCTTCGAAAATCTGTTTCAATCTTCTGAGTTCCTTATCTGGATCAAGACTTGCTTCAACCTCCCCAGACTTAACCTCTACTAAGAATTTTGCATCGTCGCCAAATACTTGACTCCTCTGCTCGAATTCTTCCGCCAATCGGCTTATAACACTAAGCCCTGCACTCATTGGTCTCATCCCATTGCTCTCTTTAGTATTTTTACTTTCTATTTCCCAGCTGTACTCTTTTTCTTCACTTGCATTTACAGATGCATCGGAACTTCTTGCAGAATCATCAACTGCTAAGCTCTTCTTTGCAATGGAGAGACTGGATTGTAGTGATCTCATCTGCTTCTGCCATACTTCTTCCATTGACTTCATTTTCAGCTCGTATTCTGACCAGCGGTTATCATACTGTTGGAGGCGTTGGTGTAGGATCTCATTCTCTTCTTCTTTCTCTCTGAAACCAGCCTCAGCCTTAAGAACTCTGCGTTGTAATTCTGCAAGGAATGACGACTTCACAAGGACATCATCCGACTCATTTACCTGTTAGAAATTATTCAAGTATCAAGGTTTGAATTTACATTGTGAACTGAAAATTGCAAAATTAAGGCACCAAGATAAAACATAAAGTTATGGAACAACACAGAGCATAAATTCTAAACTAACAAAATATTATTTTTGTGGATAACTTTTGCGTTCAGCTTGGCAGATGAATTGGGTATCTAAAGGATTTAAAAGAAGTGTTCTTCATATTCAAGATAAAGCTTATATGTGTTTTAAGTTCTCATTGTCAGCCTAACCAAGCAAATCAAAGGAAAATAACGTAAAGGGATTGATCAAAGGATGCATGGAAGATGAACACCATGTCATGATCTAAGGATAGCAGGGTCCAGGAGTACCTTTTTTTCCACAGATATCAGTGATCCTATATTTCCTGAGCACCTTCTTACCAACCAGCCACGAATGACTACAAAATGATAAAGGAAATGCCATGAATGATCAAATCACTGAATTAATACGTGAAAGAAGAACAAAAATGAGGCTAGGAATATCTAATGCAACTTGCTGCTTAGTTAAAGAGACCAAAAGTGTTAAACGCTCCAAAGATCTGGAACTACTACCCAAGACTGTTATACTTCACCTGATTGAATTGTGACTGATGCATAACAAGTATCCTTGAACTGGTTTCTTAAAACTCTGCCTTTAATCCCCTTCTGTATTTTAATAGCAGCTCTGTGTCTCTCAAGTAAGATTGCATACTCCTTTCTCATGTTTACTCCACGTATAACTGCAGGAGTGGATTAAAAAGTTTGCTGTCGATCTCCTTCAGATTTTCTCATAACAGAACATGAAATTATTCAACATAGTAAAAGAGGAAAGATTAGTACATGACTGAAGAGTAGTGATTCCTCGACTCAGCTCCTTGAGGTGGCAGCGAGCTTGGTACCCCCTGAAGCAGCTTTGAACACATAAGATGCCATGGAGGGTGCGGTTTCTTGTATCTTCAAGCGCCCCCATCTGCAAGATTATTCTCATGACTTCGTACTAGAAATGGTCTCATGTTTTTTTCTTGTTTACCTTTTTCATCTTTTTCTTTTTAGCGTGAAAAGCTCCATATAGTATTGAGAACAGCATTGCATAACATGGTAAACAAGTGTGAGGATAACTATTCCATCTTAAACGGTAATTTATTCAGTTAGGCATAAGTTCTTTGAAGGGTACAACCCTGAGAAGTGAGAAGACAGATCTTTCTAACTCTTTGGTTGGACCAGTATTCTCATCCTAACAGGAAACGTAGAAAAATACAGAAATAAAATAAAATGGATAAACGAACAGAAACTTACTAGCCATAAACAATCTAAAGGCATCTTTTACCTGTCCAGTTCGGAAGAATAATTTTGTATAGCCAACTTGATACATGTCTGGCAATATATTGAATTGGTGAAGAATTGCAACTGAAACACTCAATGGATCCTGAGAAGCGACACTCTCCAGTAGGAGAAATCCATACCTGATCCCCCCACCCAAAGAAACAAACAAATTATTAAACAATAACAAAGAAAAGTTACTGTGAACAATTAATTATATGCATGTATGGTTTCATTGATGAATTTGTGCTTATTTGTTACTCGTTTATTTTTTGTAACAAAGTACAACAGTCAATAATAAGCTGTGAATGGCCTCGAAAATATAATAGGGATGACTTATTTGTTCTTTACAAGATTAAAGCTGACACCAAGAAGTATTTTTTATTTTTGGAACCAATAAGATTGATGAATACAGTGATAACATATGCACAAAAACTGATCAATGAGTTAAGGACATTAAATATCTTTCCTTACCTTCTGGCAAACTTTTGGTGAGTCATTCTGGTAGGAAATCCTGATCTTGATATCCGAACTACCTCTAAGACGCCACAGCATCTCAACTGCTGCAGTACAAGCTCTTGCTCGTATAACCCAGGAGATTTAAGATTGTTTGGCTTGATACATCGTATGAAATGCGGTGTAGTATTCTCTAGACGTAGCAACAACTGGAACAATTGACCCTAAATACCAACATCAAAGAATAACCTCAGCAAGATGAATAACTCAGAGAATCATATATAAATCAAAAGGTTTCCTGAAGGATTGTCCTTTAATGTGTTTCCATTCCCTTATTGCTCCCAAACATGGGAATGAGAAAACATTCCACTCCCTACATTCTTAGGAATGACAGCCGGACATACTTTAACAGTACTAAAAAACCATGGAAATATGTCATGATCCTTCAAAAAGTAATATTTTCAACCGCAATTACCTTAAATTTTGTTGCTACACTTAGCTTTTGGGAATCTGCAC
This sequence comes from Coriaria nepalensis, assembly GCA_027186245.1. Classification (NCBI taxonomy): domain Eukaryota; kingdom Viridiplantae; phylum Streptophyta; class Magnoliopsida; order Cucurbitales; family Coriariaceae; genus Coriaria; species Coriaria nepalensis. The sequence goes on from CP114481.1 coordinate 53,959,545, forward strand.
CACCAGATTTATGTAAAGGTCCAGTGACAGATTTTTTGGAATGATCAAGCATGCCAGCAGCAAATTTCTGAGGAAGGTGGTATGAGCATGAAGATAGAAGTTGAATGGAATCTAGGTGCAGTAAGTCCCTGTTTTTCTCCAGAAATCCAGTTGTGTCATATGTAACCTGAATAGAAGGCCAAGTGGAACAATCAAACAGTTGATGGTAGCACAACAAACATTATGGTTGTCCACTGACAACAAGGAAGAGTGTCATAAATTCAAAGAGGTCAGTTTATTAAACTAATTCTGAAGCAGAGTGTCATGAATCCATCAACTCCCTTCATATATCATATCAACTTGATAAGATTTTGAGAGTTGAGAGAAGCATAGGATAGAGAAAATTTTGGGTGATAAATAGAAGGAAAATACCTCTCCCGCATAATGACTAACAGTAAAGCCTTGACCTCTTTCTCCTCTGAAACAAGAATTAGAGTTCAAATGCTGCTTAAGCTTGTTGGCAAAGGTTAAATCTGTGCCATTTGGGAAAGTGGACTCCTCATCTAGCAGGGACAGCAATCCCAAAGGTTTCTGCATAGAGGTTACAAAGATGTAAACACAAATGAAGCAGTACAAAGAAATTAATCCTAGGTCCAAGAATAATAGAGTAACTTGTGTCAACACCACTATACCTTTTCAAAAAGGCCGAGGCAGTCCTGGTTATCATCAAAATCTACTTTTGCCCAGTCGATACCATCTTGGATGTATTCCTGACAAAGAATGTTGAGTATATTGGTTCATTCAGCTTATTACTAAGTTTATTGTCTAGGAATTAGCTATAGTGGATGTCCAAATCTAGGAAGATAGATTGGAGAAGGTAAGATAACGTTATTTGAAATTTTCTCTTTCAAATTGAGATTGCTAATCTTAGGATATCATTTACATGTACAATCATCTTTTAATATATATCAGCCTGACTATAATCCATTGTCATAGGCACAAAGTTCATTCGCGAGCAGCTCATGGTCACCCTTTGCAACCAGAGGTTAAGATGCTTTTACTGATATAATGCCCTTTAACAAAAAAAGCAGGCTTCACATGCGGAGCAGCATAGATAAATTGACCATGTATTAAGTATTTACATGGAATATTTCCATGTATAAAATATAAAACTCCTTATGATTTGTCCCTGATTTTGCCATGTCGGTAGGAAATTATTTTTTCAAACTTTTTTGTTTGACTCTCATCATTTGTAGATCAAGATGTCTTTGATGACAGAATGAGCAACTGTTGTCAATGCCACCACTCTGGAGGTCATACACTGGTAACTAATATTGGTCTAGTAAGCATGAACATCAATATGGAATAAGGAAAATGTGAAAACAATATATGGAATCATGATATAGAAACATACCATTTCTCAGCTAGTATATTTCTTATCAATTCTTTTTAGAATTTTAAATGTCTTTATCGTTGTATGTGATAGCAATATAATAGACAAACATGGTTTATATAAAGCTATATTCCTCCTCCTTGATAAGAAATGGTCATATCTAGGTCCAATATAATCATTAACATCTAACTGAAGTATTCAAGAATTATCTGTTGATTCTAGCATCTCCAAGCAATCTCTCTGTTATGACTTCTGAGGGGACAAAATAAAGATGCTACCTGATTCACGGAAACTCAAAGAAGAAGCAGTGATTTCAACATTACGGTAATAGTGAGATATTTTACCTCCTGCTCCAGCTTGAATAAATGACGATTGAAATGTTGCTGCAATCTTTCATTTGCATAGTTAATGCAGAATTGTTCAAAACTGTTCCTCTGCAGAAAGGAACGATGCAGGAGTTAAACATCGGATGTGTGAGAGAAAAAGTAATGGCCTCTAGAATGATATGACGACATACTTCAAATGATTCAAAGCCATAGATATCAAGAATGCTGATGGATCTGCCAGTACGCCGTTTCCCTACAGCAAGAGATTTGTTGATTTGTTCAACCAGCCACTCAAACAGACAAGCATAAATATACTTCGCCAAAGCATCTCTTGCATCTATCGCCTACAATTGTAAGAGAGAACCGTGAATCTCAAGGATAAGAAAATTGTTACCACCAGTAAATCAGGTCATATAACTCCTCAGTGTTTGTTCATTAATAAAATGTAAAATAGTACTGTCAGATTTTATAGTGACAGCAGTTTCGCCCCAGAATTGGGTTCATTAGACCTTATAGGAAGCTAGGACGGATATCTAATCCAAAGATTTGACTTTAATAACATATAACATTGGTGAGTTAATATAAAATTATACTTGAATGTTGTTTTCCTTTCCATCCTCCGTACTTTTATCTTTATCTTGAAACAGAGTGCTCTAAGGTTTCCTCTCTTAAATATTTTTCTACTTGTCAGTTTTCCTTTCCATTCTTTCTCCTTCTTGAACCAAATAAGGCCTTAAACATCATCATCATCTAAGCCCATTCCCGATATTTTCGGAGTCGACTACATGGATATTGATTCTCCAAACTATACGGTCTTCAAAATAAAGCCTTAAACGCACTTGCAAATTTCCTACTTTAGGAAAGTCCAAATCTTTGCCTCTACCATTTTCACACAATCTATACCATCAAGAAGATAAAATATTCAAAGTTTACTCACTTGTGGTAGTGTAAGCTTTTGGACGATATCCTCATTTCTGACTGTCATTTTTCGAGTGGTTAAAGCTAGATTAAGTTCCTCAACATTACATCCAAGCAGTTTAGCAACTGAAGATAGACCTGAAAATCAGACATGGATGATTTAGCAACTGAAAGAGCAGTTATAAGTTTTAAAAAAATGAAAAAAAAAAAAAAAAACAGACACACACACTTAAGCAAGTTTATGTAGCAAAACTAGTTAAAGAATGCATGAAGTAATAGCATCAACACCACTAGGAGCATCATAATGCAATCCAAGAAGCATTTTTCACGTCAGCGGCTGGAAGATTCTTACATTCATCAGCCACAGCTTCAACATGGTTCTCATTGTCAGCAAACGACACATTTCCCAGCCACAGCACAGCAGCAAGCACAGAAAATACACTTTCTTGGTCCTCTTTGCTGATATGCACAACATCTAGAGCTTCCTGGAGGTGAAAACCATAGTAATATGTACCGAAAATCCTTTTTCTAGGATTCAAAAATGGGGGGGGGGGGGGGGGGGGGGCGGGCATGGAAAAAGAATTGGAAAGGAAATTATATAAATAACAGAAATGAATGGATAGAGATCATTGAATGGCTTAGCTACCCTGACTATACGAAATTGATCAGCATCATCAACCCCAGTAATTGAATAACAATTCATCTGCCTCAGATACTTGTACTCATCTGCACTCTTCAAATTAAGCATCTCTGCATATCAAAGTCAAAAGAACAATGTGATGTTAATCCTCAATGTATTCGTCCTAAGTTTCTATCCATCTCTCTTCCCTAGATCTCAATAAAGAAATATGACTCCATATGTTTCCATTAATGATTATGCAGATTTTTTCTTTTAATATGTCTAGTTATAAATGGAAAATAATTTATTGAAACAATATAAGAAATGTATTGGATTCCTTAGATGTCAAAGCTATAATGTAACCAGGACTCATTAAAAAATAAAAATACGTAGAGCCCTCTTTTTTTTTTATAATCAAAATATAGTTTGTTTAAGAGAGTTCCAACCAGTTTGAAAAGAAAGCAGATGGAAGTATAATAACTTCATAATGCATCTCTATAGTTCTCTTTTTATTTTTTTTTTGCCCAATAATGCATCTCCATAGTTAAAGAATTAGAATTTCTTAGCCAGTCTTAACACAACAGATCCTGGGACATTTGACAAATTTTCATTTTTCACAAAACTTTCAAGACTTAACTATTGAAGAACAGAGTGGCTAACTGGCTTCACTCCGACATGAGATTTTAAAATAGTAGTGCAGATTAACAGATTTAAGATCATAGCATTTAGAATTTAGGCAATAATTTTTCATATCATCTAATAAAAAAACAAAAACAATCATTCTAAATTACCTCTAAGAGCAGATGGAGCTCCAGCACAGAGCTGGTAAAATATATGATATGACCTTTCACCCTCCATGCACTGGACCACTCTAGACTGCTCGTATTTTGATTGAATTAGCATCCCGTTTAAAATGAAATAGGTCAAAAATCCACTACTAGAAAAATAAGATTACCTTCTCAAGCAAAACTGTTTGGATTAGATGGAAGCAGCACATATTCAAACACAACATCAGGATTAATATATTAAAATAAATAAAGGGGATGAGGCTAAATTATTAAACTATGAGAACGGCGGAAAACTTACAAGTTTGAATATTGGCACCAGATATTTTTCCTGTTTCACTGAAGTGGATTTCAATCAATTTTCCCTGTGACATTAAACGTCAAAAACTTTCAGGTAAAAGATTTTCAACAATTAACTTCAAGTCAGGTTCAGCCACAAAAGAAAAAACCATCAAGCAGAGAAAAGACAACTCCATACAGAATTTGTGAACCTAAAGAAGATTGCGATAAAAGAAACAGGAAATTACAAAGCGACTTGAGTTGTCATTTCTCAATGTTTTTGCATTGCCAAAGGCTTCTAAGATCGGATTTGTTTTCAATATTTCATACTCTATCCCACTTCCACCACCAAGGGCGGCCAAATACTGCATTGCTATCTTTGCTGTTTCAGTTTTTCCTGCTCCACTTTCACCACTAGAAAGAAAAACAAAATCATAACAGAAGGAAAATGGTGAAGGAAAATTGATTTTGATTTGAATTAGGACTTAATGATGATTATAAATCTTCGCAAACTGCATTACCTGAAACCTATTTTCCATAATGAATTGAATGATAGACAGTGCATCAGATTTGTGCTATGCAGTTAGTATGCACAGATAAGACATAAAGGGTTAATGAGTCTCCAAGTTATACGAACCTTATAATGATAGATTGATTTACTTCATCTGGAAGAGAAACAGAAGCCTAAGTCAGAATTTAAAGATCAATTTAAATTGGCAGAGAAGATACTAAGACAAGGAGAAAACCCATGAAGGAAATGTAGAATCACCTCGGACCATTTCTCGGATGGCTGTATCTGTAATGGCATATACATGCGGACTCTCCACAGATTTATGTTTATATGCTTCGATGAAATCATTTCCGTACAAGGGAACTTTCTTAAAAGGGTTGACAGCAACCAATACAGGTCCAGCTTTTGTCTAATGCAAAACATAGCCACAAACTATATTAGGGGAAGGGAGTCAACTGACAAGTAAGGCATTACAAGTGGATTGCACAAGAAATTTATTTTAAATTACACACTCACATAAATCATATCTTGATTGTATCTGTACTGAAGATTGTGTAACACTGACGGCTCGTTTAAATAACTAAGCTGCATCAGATCATCTACACCATCTAGGATGTCAGGATTTGCTGGTAGCAAACTTTCAGTTTTTACCTTTAAAACCTGTTGGACAAATTAACGTATGACTTTTATAGATTCCCAAATCCTGTAAGAAGCAACACTATTGAGAAACCGGAAGTTTCCTTACCTTCCCATCAGGAAGTGAAACAACAGACTCTATTCCTGAAGTTGATAATATTTTAACCAGCTCCAAAGTCCCATTTGGAAGTTGAAACCAAGAATTAATCATCTGAAACAAATAAGCAACAAATTATAAACATCATTTTTTGCAAATATTGTTAACTTGAAGAAAGATCCGTGGACAAAATTAACTTTTTTGGCCAGAACATAGTCAATTTGAGCCATCAAATATTTGGAGATGCATGCTTGTGATGTCATTTATTTTTCCATTCAAATACATGAAAATATTTGTTAGCAGCACAGAACTTTCAATGCAAAATGGAAGAAGAAAATATTTTTATCATGCAGACATTTAATTCATCAATAAGACAATTGCATCCAAATTTTTACCCACAATGAAATATACAGATACTAATTTCATATGATTTTTAATTGCTCTCGAACCAATGGCTACCCACTGCAGGCAAAGAACATGAGTTCCATTTTAGTTATGAGTTTCAGTATCATAAAAAAAAACACTGGGGGATAAATAGGATGTTTCCAAATGCAAGACTTTGCAACTCTAGGAGCTAATCTATAAGCAGTTATCAACCATCCATTCTAAAATTTCTTTTATACCCTTTGTCTTAAGCCCATACCAGTAACTCACCTACAAGACAAAAAATGGAGATGTCTCGCTGCAAGATAACTTCATTAGTTTTCATACAAATACTTCAAGTACAGCACAATTTGCATTACATAAAATATCTGCTCTTCCTTGCTCAGTAGATAGCCATATAAATTTTGTATATTAACTTTGACTTTTTCTATAATGATGTCACCAAACAGATATTATAAGGTAGTGGTACAGACAGCCAATTTGCAATCACAGCAACCAGGAAGCATTAATTAAATTGAAATTTTCTGAGAAAACTTCAGTTGTCTAGATTAACAAGCAAATAGACTATGAGCAAATCATCCCTCAATTCTATAAAGAAAATGAGCCCAAATGTACCTTCTTCATTGCATAATAGGAAGTGTCACCCCATCTGTGCTCATTGCGTGAGCTAGAGATTGAAGGAGAAGGCAAAGCCACAGAAGCAGAGTCTTCATCACGCATAGCAGGTCTGTCTTCAACCAACATCATATTACCAACGTATGGGGAATCCTCATTAACTTGATCAGCATGGGCAACACAATTCTCAATTCCAACAACAGGCTTATCATCATAAACACCATTTTCCTCAGTAACCAAATGATCAGAGGTTGATGATCCCCTGAATTGGTAATCAACTGGTAATGATTTTATCGACTTGAAAGAAGGCATGGTCCGTGAGTTCTGCTGCATCTTCCCTGAAGAGATTTACAAACTTTAAGATTTGAGTATTGACAGATGCAAGAAGATATAAACTAATTTAAAGCACAACCTCTCAACAAGAAGTCCTATCAAACTTTAAGAAGTTCCCACTCAGTGAATATTGGATGATGTTTGGGTCAGATACAAAGAGCTATAGGGTTTGGTTCTGTTTACGAGGCATCACTAACAAGTACAACCACCCATGCAGTCTCAAATAAAGATATATCTCACACGAACAAAAGGACATAACATTGAATCAGCTCTAAGAGACCAAGCATTTTCTGGGATGGTACCGATGTTGTGACCTGCTTTAGATGACAATTGACCTCAAAAAAAACAATCAGCCCGGTAATTATCTAGAAACTCCATTTACGCTGAACTGATCATCAAGCTTCGTAATTTTGGCAATGATCTCTTAAATTAAGTAGATCTCTAGTTCTGGTGGTCCTTGACTAGGAAGAAAATTAGAAAAAAAAAAAATCGGTTGATAATCTATTCACTACGTCCAACCTCAGGAAGTAAAAGTCTCTTCATACACATGACGCAAATTAGTTTATTAAAAATAATAAATAAATAAATAAATTCCTAGCCCCAGGAGAAAGGAATGGACGCAAAATTCAGATTCACATTTCTCCGCTGTAGTAATTTTCTTAGCAACCAAACGACCAAAATCAACAACACGGACTACATACAGGAAAAGTACAAAATTAAGCCGATCGACTAACCTGCAAAAGATACTCCAATTCCTCTTCAGAGTTTCACTAAGAAAATAAAATCCCCGATCGATCGCACGGCCCGTTAGAAATCCACCTTACACGCCAACCTAAACTCAGAAAATTCCAAGAATAGTAAGGAGACAGAGAATGAAGAAGCGCGCAATGAGCTAACACCAAAACCCTCCAAACTCTGATGGACTTGCGTGAACAATCTTGAAGGCGTTCTCTGACAGTGCCTCCGTTTGGATTCCTAGAAAGCTGAAGGGAAAAAAAATTGAAAAAGAAAAGAAAATCCACAGCGTGAGGGGGACGGAGCAGCTTTGTTGCTTTGCCTTTTTACTTCCTGAGATACACACATCAATCATAATAATAATAATGATAAATTAAAGAATAAATTTGAACTTTTCAATTTTGTTCATTTATTTCTGGCCATGAAAACATTTTAACGTTTCCGATAATACTTCCTATTTGACGATATTGCCCCCCTCCTTCCCTCCTTACCGCATTTTTTCAAAAAGAAAAAAAGGCGGTAATTATTTTCAGTTTTATTTTCGGAAGTTGATTGAAGAACCCTCCAAATTCGAAAATTTAGTTTAAACTGAAATAACGGAATATCTAAAGTTTTAAAAAAAATAAAAAAAAACTACAAAAGTGTTAAAATTGATAAATCTGGTCTTATTTTACTGTTATTGTTTCCTTTCTTCGTACCATTAGCTAAGAGTAAAATATTCTAATATAATCTTATTCGATAAATTGAATCGGATTTAAATAAGATCCTAACTTTCAAAAAATTAATTGGATCAGATATCTAATTCAATCGATTTTACTATCTATTTGATAGATTTGATGTCTAATTCTAGTGGTGTTTAAATTTGTTTAGTTATTTTTGAAATCGTAAGTGAATTATCACTAGTGAATTATATGATATAATTTGATTTTTCTTAATATTTATTGAACTTATTTTTGACTATATTGTTATGAAATTGTGATTTATAATTTTTTTATGTACTTTAAAGGTAAATTTTAAATAGTAATTATACATAATTTTGTTATAAGTGATTAAAATACATTATTATCATGTAACTTTGACAATTACCGGAAAAAGGAAAATGCTAATTGGTGGCTACTTAAGAAGCAAAAACTCATCGAACCGGAGATATTCCTATGTATTTGTTGATGTTAGAGTTAGTTTTTGAACACACGACGAAATGTGATTGACTTAAAATTTTAAAAAAATACAACTCAATTAATAATAATTAAGTCGGCTAATTAATATTAAGCACTTAATATGATTGGTCATACATTAGTTTTAATCGGATAGTATTTAATTATGATCGATCGAAAATCATTTAATACGATCAAATTTGAGTTAGGAGTTGTTTTTCTTCAAAAAAATATAAAATGTCACCAGGATTGATGAGGTGGCAAAGCGATTACCATATATCAAGAGCACAAGGTGACCAAAAAGTGATATTTTGAAGGCAAAAATTGATAAAACATGTGATCAAAATCGGTCAAACACATACATAATCTAAAATTACATCATATTTTTCTCAAAAAATGGTAAAAATGACATTTTCATCATTTTTTTAGACTATATAAGAACATGGCCGAAATTGGAGAAGGGAAATAAATGATTTCGGACAAAACAAGGGAGAATTAGGATGAATTTCATACGAAATATTTTCCTTGATAAAAAAATCTATTTTTTTTCCCTAAAAAGTGATTGGAAATTATCATTTTCTCACCAACTTGATAGGTGGGTGAAAATGAATGGGAAGTAGGGAGATTTCGATCGAAAATGGGGGAAAAAGAGAGAAAGTTGATTAGACGAACCTATACTCAATCTCAATCTGATTCGACTGAAAGGTTGGTCAATCAATCATCCACCAAAAAAGGCGACCATGACCCATAAAGTGGGAAAGTGGCTGAAAATTAAAAGGAGTTGGGATTTCAGATTGATTTTTTATAATAGTATCATCAACCATTTGCCTATAAATAGAAGTATTAGGTAAATGCAAAAAATATATTTTCAATCATCGACAATCACCAAAAATACCAAAAAAATGGAGTAACACTCGTAGATCATCTCTACCTGGCAAATTTATCTTCTTAAGCAAGACACTTATCTTTTTTTGATTTATCTGAGAATTATGTATTTCTTTAGATCTGCTATTCGGAATTAGAACACTAGGTTTTTACCTTAATGATAGTCTTAATCTATCGATCATTGATTGAACATCTTTATCTCTTTTTTGTTCTTTCAACTTTTCATTTATCGCTTTCATAGAAATATAATTAATTTAAAGTTAATTTATTGTTATAGATTAAATCTGTTGTTTTTAATTCTGCCACTTTATAAAAGTGTTATTTACTTATTTATTTATTTCAGTCTTTCAACTTTCAATTCCACTTTCTTTCACTACCATTTTAATTTGTTAACTTTTGTTCGGTCCATTCTTATTAGATATCTCAAAAAGAAAGTTGAACATATATTAACTTTAATCCTTTCGCCTACTAATAAGTCATATCAAATTCGATTAACATGTATTTTATTTTATTTTATAGTGTGAAAGTCATTTTAAATCCACTCGATCCCGACCTTTAACCAACGTTAATTTCCCAATTTATTTGCCGCGAATTTTCTTGACGTCAACAATATAAAGTCAAATGAATTATTATAGCATATAATTTATAATTTGGGTAATTCTTTTTTTTATCCATGTAAGTTTGACTTTTAGGAATTCGTCCCTCCACCAACTCCAACAAACTTTTTAGTCAATATATTATTAAGATGATATTTTTTAATCTATCTGATCACTTTTTAGCATTTAACTTGACATGTTATTATTTTATACAATTGCAATACCAAAAAGTCTTTACATAGTATGATTTTATGAATTCGTCTATTCATCAGCTTCGATAAACTTTTTAGTCTCTTTATTATCGATATAAGACTTTTTAATCAATTTGACTATTTTTTATCATAATTAGGGTCATTTTTTCAAACACGTCAGCACCTATTATAATACAACACATGTAAAATATAAGTTTTTAATATTGTCACATTAGCAATAATAATTTAAAATTATAAATTTGACTTAAATTATTATTTTTTATTATAATTTTATCCTAAATATTTATAAATTTTATATTTTGTCCTATATTTTTTTTTCTTTTTTTTTCCACCTTCATCTTCATCCATGGAAGCTCGACCTCCATGAAAATCCATGGAGTTCGAAGTCCATGAATAAATTTGGAGCTCAAACTCTAGAACACCCGCTAGATATGATGGTGGAAAAAGAAAAAAAAAAAGATGAAGGGAAAACATAAGATTTATAAATTTGTAAGCTAAAAATTTTAAAAAATATATTAAATTTGATCAATTTTATAATTTTTAAATTTTTATTATTGACATGATAATATTAAAAATTAATATTGTATATATATATCATATTATTTAAAAAAATGATCCTAATTATTGAAAAAAATAATAAAATTGATTAAAAAAATATTATATCAATAATAAAAAGACAAAAAACGAAGAGACATAATTCATAAAATCATATTATGTAAAGACTATTTATTATAATTATAAATATTATTTTTATATATTATATTAATAATTACATTAAAAAAAATATTATAATTATAATGAGTTTTTAATAGAGTACGGATATGAATACAAAAGTCTTTCTCAAAGATGAAAGAAATAAAATTGAATGTAAAATAAAAAATAATGAAAATTGCTAGCAAAATAATGAAATGTGAATTAAAGAGATGGGAGGGGCGAATTGGTCCCTGAAATTAGCTTGGATTGAAAACCATAAGGAAAAGTTCAACTATCTGCATCACAAAGCTGAGAAGAATCAAACTACTTAAGAATTTATGTAAGAATATATATATATATATTATAAATAAAAATAACAAAAATATAATAATAAAGAAACAAGTTGGATTAAAGGGGCTTTCTATGGTGTTAGCGAGAAACACAGGGCCAGACCCAGACATGTGGATATGAACATGGTTTCGTGGGACGCAGAGCATGTGATTACAGCACGCCAAAATCATCAACCACTGTTCCACAAAGCCGGCAGGCAGCTGTTCGTTGCTTCAAGCAAAAAAGGCGGTGTCCGAGTTGAAACTCGCCTTTAACTTGTCGCCTCATGTCTCTCGGGTCAGATTCCTTCGACTAGGTCCCACCATTACCCAATTTCTTTCTCCCCCTTTTTCTCCATCCCCGAAATTAACGTTCATCTATTTATTTATTTAAAATTTTATTTATACAATTCACAAGCATCTCTTTGTGCTGATTACTGTGCAAGCACCTCACTGTTTGTATATATATATATATATATATATATTTTTTTTTTTTAAAATTATTATTATATTATAAATTATTCAATTCACAATCTTTGTTTGAGGTTTATATGCAGACAGGGCTAAGGAATTGCTCAGCTTGTAAGGCCGGGGGGGGCATCTTGCTTTTGTATATCACAATAATTGTAAGTCTTACATCGTTTTCTTGCAGGCCAAGGCCCAGTTAGGTCTGGTTAAAAAATCGGCCCACTTGACACCACCCACAGTCCACAGGTCCACAAGTCACAACAAGGAGCCAGATACGACAACGTTTTTAAGAGTGGAGGAATAGTTAGGGCAAAACACCGCGTAAAATTTCAGTCGATGTGGAATGAAAAAGAAGAAGCCCTTTATTTATTTATTTCCTCATCTATCTGTTCCTTTCTCCTCTCTGGTCGAGCGCTAATCTCGAAGAAACGAAAACCTTTCTCCTCGCCTCTTCATTCCAATCTCATTTCCCTTTCTTCCTTCCTCCATCTCTCTCGTCCTCTCTGGTAAGTCTCCATTCTCTCTCCTCTCTGTTTGTCTGTTTGTTTGTTTTTTTTTTTCCCTGTTGTTTTCTATGTAATCTTATAAGCGGCGTTCTTCCTTTATTACCTTCTGTTTTCTCAAAATTTCTTTCTAATTTTTCGGCATCTGTTGTTTATAATTTGGTTTCTCTTCCTAGGGTTTGCAATCGGATCATGATTACAAACAACAATTTTTTTTTTCCTAATGCATTTATCTAAATGAGATTCTTGTAACCTAAATTTTGATCGGGATCATCGACCAGCCGCTTTCCGATCAATGAACATCCTCCCCTTTCTTTTTGGTCGTGATTCCTTTTCCGACTTTGCATGATTTTCCACGTGGAACAGATGTATTGGATTGGTCTTACGACTCTTACCGCTTACTCTAGCTGTCCCCAGTCAAAGGCACAATTTTCGTTTAATTTGACTTGATTTAATAATTCATTTTTAATTAATTAATTAATTAATCACGTTTGCCGTTTTACAGGAACGTGTTTATGAGGAATAGCCTTTGACCTCATCAACATAAAAAAGCAAACTTGTTCGGTTTGGTGTGGACAAAACGACAATCGGGCTGTCAACTACATTGGCAGCCCGATTCTTTTACTTGTGAAAAATTATTGGTATCTCCCAACTACTCGGTAAGCATGTTCTTCCTTCAACCTCAGGATATTCTTTTGTGTGTTTTCTTTTTAGCTTGTTTCTGACTCTCTGTCTTTTTATTTTTTGGTTCTCTATTTTGATACGCTGTGGATGTTTTTCCTATTATAATACACAGGTGATTCTCAATATCACTTTCTGGATTAACTGGGTCTTTTTCAATTGGTTGGATTTTGGATTGGTGATGTATAACGGCTGTCTTGCATTTTTATGAGTGAGTTTGAGCTAATTATACAGCATGGGTTCCTTGTCTGGGATCCTTCAGCGGCCTCTTATTGCGGCTACCGCTGTAGCTGTTGCTTCTGTCTCTTCTGACATTTCAGACAAGTTTCCATCTCAGAGATCGGTAGATACTTGTTCTACCTCAGATTTGGGCAATGCTTCAACCTATGATCCGGCGCAAGAGCCAAAATCTTCATGCGCGTCTCATATTTCGGTTTCTAAGCTTGCAAATCTATCATTTGTTACTAGAGTTCGAGTACCTCTTCCGAATGTGAACTTTCCAGTTCATAGTACGTGCAGTAATTCTGTAAGAAACTTATTTTCTTCCGTAGGTTCTTCTCCTATACTCCTTAGCATGTATCAATCTGCGGCTTTGGCCAAGGGACCGAACCCAATTGCATGTTCAAATGGTGTTTCTTCTTCTGACCCTTCCTCAGAGGTTATGTACAGGTGGCATTTGCCTGAGCCGAGTAGTTTGGATATTTCTGGTGGTTCTGATTGTTCATTGGCAAAGTCTAGGACGGTTGTTGTTTTGCTTGGATGGTTAGGAGCTAAGCAGAAGCATCTAAAGAGATATGCTGAATGGTATACCTCAAGGGGTTTCCATGCTATCACCTTTACTTTCCCAATGTCTGAAATTTTAGCTTACCAGCTTGGTGGGAATGCTGAAGACCATATAGATTTGCTTGTGAATCATTTGGCTGGTTGGTTGGAAGAGGAGCATGGAAAGAACCTTGTGTTCCATACTTTTAGCAACACTGGTTGGTTAACGTAAGCTTTCTCTTTCTCTCTGTGTCTCTATATATAAATATATGTATGTTCCTTTTCTCATTCTTAAGGAACCCTCTTGAGATGAGATGTCTGATTGAATCATACCCTCTTGAGATGAGATGTCTGATTGAATCTATCATGTTGTAGATATGGAGCTATTCTGGACAAGTTTCAAAAGCAGGATCCTTCTGTAATAGGAAGGATTAAGGGTTGCATTGTAGATTCTGCCCCTGTTGCAGCTCCTGACCCTCAGGTATTATGAGAATTCCTTTAACAAATAAACGATTGCATTGTGGATTACAGGCGTTATTATGGAGATGTATGTTGCTTTGAAAGAGTAGAATTTGCTAATTGGCCCGATTTATGGCAATAAGAGCATATTTTAATGATGTGAAAGATTATCTGTCGAGCATTTAATTAACATGATCTATGTTTTTTATGTATCTTAGGAATGTTGGAACAACAGAAACCCATTTCTTGTGATTGGCCATCAAAAACAATAACATGTATTACCCCCCTTAAAAATGATATTTTAACTTGTATTGATGTTCTTTGTTTTTAAAATGACTGACCATACTGGAAAATGTTATTACCCTTGGTATCCTTATTCTAGGTATGGGCTTCAGGTTTCTCTGCAGCATTTTTGAAAAAGAACAGCGTGTCAACCAAGGGTCTAACCAGTACAAAAGAATTAGATGGAGAAGTAATAATTGACAGGGAAGAGGCTATAGAATTGAAACCTGGTGCAACTGAGGCAGCACTGCTCATGGTTCTTGAAATGTTTTTTGAGGTGGTTTTGAATCTTCCCAATGTGAAGAGGTATGCTTGCTGCTTCTTGCATTTCATCATTCTAGGATAATATTTCTGGATGCATTTGAATGTGAGGCAAAACGACAGACTTTTCGCTTTCATTTTGCAGGAGGCTTTCTGATGTGTTGGGATTACTGTCATCGGGACAACCTAGTTGTCCTCAGCTGTATATATATAGCTCTGCAGACCGAGTCATTCCTGTGGGGTCTGTTGAGTCATTCATAGAGAAACAGAAGAGAAGCGGCCGTGAGGTTAGGGCCTGTAACTTTGTGTCCACACCTCATGTTGATCATTTTAGAAACGATCCTAACCTCTATACTTCCCAGCTTACACAGTTTTTAGAAGATTGTGTGTATACTTGTTGCAAAAAATGATGATAGTTGGTAAACGTTAAAGTCAGCCCATTTGATCTCATTCTTTAATCCCTTTCTCATCCATTTATATTATTCTTATACACAATACACAGATCGTTGTTTACTACATTAAATTATTCAATTCGGATTATGGTGGAAGTTAATAAGAGTATTATACTGGTATGTGTATTGTTTAATCCCTTTCTCTCTGACATGTATATGGTTGTTATTGCGGTAAAAGTGTGAGTTGTGTGTAATTTCACCGATAAATTTTTAAGTAAACGGTGGCGAGCGATTCATTCCATCTCGATTGTATATGTTAATTTTATATTATTTTATGATATATCGTATCAATATTATATATACCGATCTATTTAGATATGGTCTCTTAAAAAAATAAAAAATAAAAATTCAGTTTCGTTTTGCATGATGGTTAGTATATTTGAGGACATGAATAGAGGCCGAACGAAGACCAACTGGGGCCCTATTAAGTGTAGTCGCGATTCGTTTTGTCTTGATTTGGTGTCAAACAGCCCAATTTGGAGAGTGAGATTGATGTAGATGTCTTAACAAACTTGTAAGGAGATTCAGTACACATTTCAAAGTAGAGGAAAATGAAAATGATGTTGTAGTGAAGTTGACAGCATCTCGTTAGTTACCTGATAACTTATTAAGACGAATAAAAAGCATATAAAGTGTATCCAGATTGAAAATCACGTTCTCTCCTTCTTATCCTCCAAAAGAGAATCAAGAAAATTCAAAGTTAGAAATATATGAAATAAAAAAAAGATAAATCAAAATTAAGGTTTGAAAAACCCCTTGTGACTACTCTTTTCAACTATAAACGATGGAATCGTCCATTGCGATATATAAAAAATGATCAATTTGAAAATGCTGTAAGAAAATAAATGTCACAATATTTTTTTTATACATGTAAAACTGAGAGAAAAGAGAGAATATCTTTTACATATCCCCATAGTGTATCCACTTTTTTGGAAATGATAGAAAAAAAGGTATTTCTGTTCACATCAGACAAACTTTCTTATGATGAATTGGATAAGCATTGGAGTTATATCAATGAACAAAAAAACAAAAATTTAAACAAAAAATTTTAAATAAAGTCGAAGGTCTAGATAAAAACCCTTCGTTATAGATGTACTAGAAAAAAAGACTCAATTATGTAATGACAAAAAAAAAAATATTTACCAAAAAAATTTTATTCTTTTTTGAATGGACCCTACCGAGGAAGAATTAATTTTTTTTTTCACCCGAAATTCTAAATAAAACTTCCAGAAAAAATTATAGAGAGAAAATTTGGATAAATAAGATTCATGCTATCTTTGTTAATACTACTTCCCCCCAAATGGAATATAAAATGTATCCATTGGAGATAAAATCATTATAAAAAAAATTAGTTATTTCTTAAATTTAATCAGTGGATTCCCAGGTAAATCAAGATTAAACAGTTTTTATTTTAAAAGCCTTTCCTTATTTCCCAAACAAAAACAAATAAGAATTGATTCAGAAGTCAGTAAAAAAGTTCCTCGATGGTCATACAAATTAATGGATCAATTAGAACAAGAGGAAGGAGAAAATAACGAAAGTCTGGCGGAGGATCACAAAATCCGTTCAAGAAAAGCCAAACGTGTAGTAATTTTAACTAATAACCTACAGAATATCGATACTAATACCAAAAATACTAATGATCCTGATCAAATAACCGAAGTGACTTTGATACGTTATTCAAAACAATCCGATTTTCGTAGAGACATAATCAAAGGCTCAGTGCGCGCTCAAAGACGTAAAATAGTTATTTGGAAATTGTTTCAAGCAAGTGTGCATTCTCCTCTTTTTTTTAAGAGAATAGACAAACCTTTTTTTTTTCTTTTGATATCCCCAGACCATTGAAAACTTTTTTTAGAAGTTGGATATGGAAAAACAAAGAATTAACAATTTCAGATTATACAGAGGAAAAGATAAAAGAAGGGGAGAAAAACGAGGAGGACATAAGAAAAAGAGAAAAGGATAAAAGGACATAATGAAATATATTCTTGAGTCAATCTTCTCAGTCTTTATTGACTCGGGGCTCTTGTTTTTTTTGTTCTATGAATAGATTCATCTAATTATGGATCAATCAGTATTGATGCTTTATTACACTATCCTTTTATGAGATAACACATAGACCTTACATATTACATATTAGAATCATATATCATTTCTATTCTTGTTCTTTCTTTCTTTCACCCTTCCATTTATCCGTATACTTTTATTGCTTCACAATTCATAATCAGATTGGTTTTTTTATGCAAAAAAGATTTCCATTGCTACAATGATATGGCCAATATAACCTATCTTGACTGGTTTATTTTTTAGATCCAGATAATGCAAAGTGATGAGTTAGTTATTAGTTCTATAATTATTAATTATTAGTTCTATAATTATTAATTATTAGTTCATATTATGGGCCGGTCCATTTTTTTTTAATCCTAACCTTAAAAAACTAACGAGTCGCACACTAAGCATAGCAATTATATCAATATCAAAAGATTAATTGAATTTTTATTCAACCTTATAGAATTAGAATTGCTTCTTTTTTTTAGAAAAAAAATGAAAGACTTTTTCTTTTTTTGTTATATTATTGAATAAAACGTAAAGACAAGTTGATTAAATTGAGTTAAGTAAAGGCTTATTATTCCTCGTCTACAAATATCCAAATTTTTATGCCTAATACCCCATAGATAGTTTGAACTGTATAGGAACAATAATCAATTTTCGCTCGAATGGTTTGTAGAGGAACCCTTCCTTCTCTGATCCATTCGACACGTGCAATTTCTTTTCCGTCTAGCCGCCCTACAATTTGTACTTGAATTCCCTTTATACCTGCTTGTTCAGTTAATTTAATAATTTTTTTCATTGCTTTGCGAAATGAAACTCTATTTTTTTAATTGTCTAGCTATA
Organism: Coriaria nepalensis; assembly: GCA_027186245.1. Taxonomy (NCBI): domain Eukaryota; kingdom Viridiplantae; phylum Streptophyta; class Magnoliopsida; order Cucurbitales; family Coriariaceae; genus Coriaria; species Coriaria nepalensis. The sequence goes on from CP114481.1 coordinate 53,977,787, forward strand.
AATTCGGCAAGAATATTAGGATGTCCATAAGGGCTTGCAATTCTTCTAATAGCAATGTTGAGTTTTTGGTTCACACAATTTAATTCTTTTTGTACATTCATTTGTAACTCTTCGATTTTTCGAGATCCACCTTCTATTAATAACTTTGGAAATCCCATATAAATTATCACCTGAACAAGATCAATTCTTTTTTGAATCTCTATACGTGCAATTCCCTCAACACCTGAGGATATTCTCATATTTTTTTGTACATAATTCTTGATACAATCTCGTATTTTTTGATCCTCTTGTAGACCCTCAGAATATTTTTGGGGTTGTGCAAACCAAAGACAAAGATGCTCTTGGGTTGCACCAAGTCTAAAACCGAGTGGATTTATTTTTTGTCCCATAATCCCCCATTATTATACATATCATAACACGTCATATTTGTGGTCTTATTTTTATTTATCCATACTAGTTTTTTTAAGTATAATATGGCGTATTTGGCTCGTTTACACTCTTCTTCATCTACAAATATATTTTGCAAGAATATAGATATATAACAAGTGATTCTTTTTATCGGAGAACTTCGTCCTCGAGCTTGAGGTTTTAATTTTTTCACAGTAGTACTTTTGTTGATTGCAGCTTTACTAATGAATAAACTTGCTTCGTTGAAACTCATATTGAGTCAATGGATTCAATCCCTCTTCACTTTCTTTTTTTTTTTCTCAATAAAATTAATTTTTAGATTTTCTTTCCTTCATTTTTTTCATTATTTTTTCCCTTTTTTTCTAAGAAAATTATTTTATTTTCTTAATTTCTTACTAAATTCTTCATAAAAGAAATGAAAGTTTAATCAATTTCTATCATTTTTTACACAATAAAACTATTTTATTTTATTATTTTATTATGTATATGTATATGTATATGTATGTGTATATGTATATGTATATGTATGTGTATATGTATATGTATATGTATATGTATATGTATATGTATATGTGTATATATATATATATATGTATGTGTATGTGTATGTGTATGTGTATGTGTATGTGTATGTGTATGTGTATGTGTATGTGTATGTATATGTATATATATATGTATATGTATATGTATATGTATATGTATATGTATATGTATATGTATATGTATATGTATATGTATATGTATATGTATATGTATGCATAATCGGTTCTAGACAGTTGGAAGAACTGCAACTAAATAAATAATTAAGGGGTCTGTTAAAATTAATAAATCAGGTCTTAGGAATTAGGGTTTTGCTCTGCTCCCTTCTACCTTCGTCGTCAATGGCTTCGATTGGGACCTTACCAGACATTCAATACGTGGTCCCGGATGTATGTATCAACGAAGCCTTGACGGATGACGAGTTGCGATCCATCTTAGCTAAGCTGGAGACTGATAGAGACAAGGAGATTTTCGGCCTGGTTTGTAAGAGATGGCTTCGAGTGCAGAGCAATGAGAGGAGGAAGCTTTCTGCTCGTGCCGGACCACACATGCTTCGGAGAATGGCTGCCAGATTCTCTCGCCTTCTTGAGTTGGATCTCTCTCAGTCCACTTCTCGGTCTTTCTATCCCGGCGTCACTGACTCCGACCTTGCTGTTATTGCCAATGGCTTCAAGTGCTTGAGGTTCCTTAGTCTCCAATATTGTAAAAGTGAGTAATTCTCTTTTTTTTCTTTCTCCATTTCTTCACATGGTTCTCTGCGTCTGTTAAGTAATGGCGTTTGCAGTTTGTGGCTGCTCAATTTTGCAGATTATCCATGCTTGAGTAGTAATATTCTGAGTTGCATATCTTGATTTGTTTTCCTGGAAAACATCTAGGTATCTATTTGTAGGAGACGACTGTATCAATTATTCTTAAATGCACTGATTGATTGTAGGCAGGGTTTCTGATTTTATCTCATTAATGTGGAAATCAAGCAACTTTCTAATATCTATAGAGGTTCTGTTTATGCTGCAATTTCCTTTTTGAAGTTGGAAATCACATGTACTGTACCTCAGCTCTTACTTTTTTCAGTGCTCCCTAATCTAAACAATTAACATCGGTAGACTTGAGCAGATATGGAAAATAGTGAATTGAATTTGAGGTGCATTTCTACATGGTATTGCATATAGACAGCAGCCTAGAAATCTGAAAAATCAGGCAATTTTAAATGGACAGCAGTCTTCTCTTATGTAAGAGCATTCAGCCAAATGTATTGTACATTGCGGTTCATTTTTTACCTCTTAGGTATCTGGTATTAATTTTACTTCTGCTTTTGGTCTTTTCTAGTCATCTCGCTTAACATGAATTTCTGCTTTTTAGGCCTGCTCCCATTAGTCTAGAGAAAAGATTGAAACCTTAAGAATACTCACATCAGGCTAGCTAAATGCTTATATTAGCTAAAATTTTAAGGAATATGAACAAATTTTGTGAAAAAAGGCTCCACATCTGATTAGTTACTTTTAACTTAGCTTTGCTAATCCAATTCTTCAAATTTAAAGAACGAGTTTAACGAAATAATATTATTTTCTCTCTAATTAACTATCCACATCTAATTATTATTTTCTCTGTCCGATTAACTACTTTATTAATAAATAATACTTCTCTATTAACTCTTTTATTAAATAAATAATAACATAAATAATAATATTTAATTGATTTAAAGAAAAGAATAGAGAACCTCATATAGAGTTGTTTGAAAAGCTATTAGCTTGAGTGTCATATTAGCTAAAATTAAGTTAAATTTGAAAAAAATTATAGAGAAGCTTTGAATGCTCTAAAACTTGTAATATCATCTGTTCTTCATAGAGGCATTTTAATATTTCATGGTGAAAAGTTTCCTTCGTTTTTTTCTCTCTTTATTTGTCTAATATGATTCTCCATTCTTGAGTTCCAAGCTTGTCAAATATTCATTACAGTTGACATCAATAATCATCTCATTTACTTTGATTTACAGGCATATCTGATTCAGGAATGGAGGCAATTGGAAGTGGTCTTTCTAGTCTTCAATCCTTGGATGTATCATATTGCAGAAAGCTGACTGACAGAGGATTGTCAGCTGTTGCTGAGGGAGGCCACGACCTAAGAAGCCTCCATCTCGCAGGCTGCAAATTTGTAACTGATAGATTACTGGCATCTCTTTCCCATAACTGTCACAATTTGGAAGAGTTGGGCCTACATGGCTGCATCAATATAACTGACTCTGGACTAACAGATCTTGTAAACGGGTGTCAGAAAATCAAGTTTCTAGACATCAATAAATGCAGCAATGTTGGAAATGATGGCATTTTCAGTGTCTCTAAAGCTTGCTCATCTTCTCTCCGGACACTAAAGTTATTGGACTGCTACAAAATTGGGGACGAGTCCATATTATCCCTTGCAAGCTTTTGCAAAAGCCTTGAAACTCTTGTTATCAGTGGCTGCAGAGACATCTCTGAGGAGTCTATGAAAAAGGTAGCCACTGCATGTAGAAACAATCTAAAAAACTTGCAGATGGAGTGGTGTTTAAATATCTCTAACCATGCACTCAACTTCATTCTCACTCATTGTGGGAAATTAGAAGCTCTTGACATTGGTTGCTGCGAGGAGGTCACTGATGCTGCTTTTTATGGTCTAGGAGAAATTGAGTTAAATTTGAAAGTCTTGAAGGTTAGTAATTGCCCGAAAATCACTGTTTCAGGGATAGGCATGCTTTTGGACAAATGCACAACTCTTCAGTACCTAGACGTGCGGTCGTGTCAACATGTGACCAAGGCAGGATGTGATGAGGCCGGATTGCAGTTTCCGGAATGTTGCAAAGTCAACTTTACAGGAAGCTTATACGAACCTGATCATTATATATAAAGATAGAGACCCTCAATGTTGCAAAAGTGAAGAATGTTCTTCCCATCAAAATTGTCTTTGATCGCCTGTCTCATGCGACAACAGGTGCGGGCAAAGAAGCTAGTCCTGTTCATTTGATTTTCCTATTATCAGCCATGGCTTTGATGAATATTTGATTATTATTTATTGTTAATATTCAGAGATGTATTTTACTTGCATGTACAGTCTCTGTTTTTCTACTATCTCTGTACTAGGAAATAATGTTCTAGGGCGATTCCTTCACTTGGTTTCGGGCTTGACAGCTTTAATTTTTCATGATTCGTAGCCTGTTTTCCTCTTTCATGTACCTATCAGTGTTCATGAATAATAAAAATTTGTTCGCTGCATATATGTCAACCAATTCTTGTGAATTTAAAGCAAGATATCAAATTCCAGTTGAAACCAGTTTACATCAACCGAATCATACAGGTCCGACCAGAGCACTGTCGGGTCTCACCACTGCCTCTTTAATGGCAATAACAGCTTTGTCCATTTCCATTGAACGACTACCCTTCACCAAAACAACATCATTACAATTCAACCTCTTTACAATTTCAGGTGCTATGGTTTCTGCAGTAAGAGCACATATAACATCTATCTTTCTGCCTAAATTCAATTTTTGAGCTGCTGTAGTAAACCTCTTTCCGACGAGGCAAATCAACTGAATATGAGAAGCCTGACAACAATACCTCAAAATCATCTCATGATAATCCAGCTCGTTCTGACCAAGTTCCAACATGTCGCCCAGAACTATAACTCTCCTACCACCATTACCACAATTCATGCCAATTAGTAAGTCAATTGCAGCTTTCATGCTAACCGGATTTGCGTTGTAAGCATCATTCACTATTCTGATATTACCATTTCCGCCGCCTTGAATCTCCGCCCTCATGTGAACTGGGCAAAACCCGGAAAGTGATAATTCGACCTGAGAAAGAGAAATTCCGAGTGTAGTCGCTACTGCTGCTGCTGCGCATGCGTTCATTGCCAGATGCAGACCTGGACTTTGAATCTGCAATCTCACTCTGTAAAAAAAATATAAAACCACCATGTCACATTAATACCTTTTAAGCATATCATCTTAAGATTTTTTTCAACATGGGTACTAAATTGGAACAAGCATTACCTTTCTTTATCTTCTTCCAGAACCATTTCAATCCCGAGTCCTCCATTGATATTTTCTGCCGAAACTAATTTTACTTCACACCTTGCTCCACGCCCAAAAAGCACCTAAGATGAAAAGCAGAGAAATCATCAGCAATGCTTCAAATGAAAAATCAAAGTCTCTCCACTAAGCTCCGGGTTCTAACCTTTTTAACCCCAAGTGGGACCGGAAGGCTCATGACTCGAGCATCGTCCGCATTAAGAACAACCACATTCCCCTTCTCTGCCTCCTCTAACATCTCCCCTTTAGCCATGGCAACTTCTTCTAAGCTCTCAAAACTCTCCAAATGTGATGGGCCCACATTCAAAACCACTCTTATAGGCGGCCGGGCCATTCTTGCAAGCTCCAAGATCTCGCCTTTTCGACTCATTCCCATCTCCAAAACAACAACCTCTGCATTTTTAGGAATCCCAATTAGTGATAAAGCCACTCCTACACTATTATTCCAATTCCCTGGACTCTGATAAACTGCTACTCTGTTTCCATGATTTTGAAGAGCTAAAGCTATCATGCTCTTAGTAGTCGTCTTGCCCACACTGCCTGTTACTCCAATCACCGTGCCTTGGAACCTGTTTCTTGCAAAAACAGCTAACTTCATCAATGAAGTTAGAGTGTTGTTCTCTTCAATTTGGACAAAACCCTTATCCCAATCTTCACAAATTCTGTTTCCGACCACTCCGATGCATCCTTTATCGGATAATACGGGTGTTATGAAATCGTGGGCGTCGAAGTTTTTGCCTGTTAGGGCGAAGAACCATTGGCCGGGCTGAATTGATCTGGTGTCTGTGGAAATGGTTCCAGGTGGACCCCATTTTATGATTCTGCCGTTCACGGCTTGAGCTATCTCAGTTATAGACCAAAGAGGCAAGAAGGAGCCATTCTGGGAAGTAAAAATTTCCGAATTTGAGGTGCTGTTTTTAGCAAAGATCCTGAAGTTAGAGGGGAAATGGGAGTAACCTGGTTTACCGATGGTGATTGAATTAGTGCAAGGAAGAACGGGATTTCGATCTGAACTCGAGAAGAGTTGCTGAAAGAGATCCAAACCCTTGTTATTATTCAGAGGGATTGCCAGTGCTGCGGGCTTTACTGCGTCAGAAAGACGAAACCCTCCCGATTTGAAAATTGATGTTCATTTGTCGAACCCTCCTCTTAAATTATTGCATCGATTTATTTTAAAGAGTTCATTTTGAGATGGGTCGCATGTTAAGTACGCATTAACATGTCGGAAAATCGAAATATGTCGCATTAACATGTTAAGTACGCATTAAGTCTAAAATTTGACTTCTTTGGACTGTCGGAAAATCGGAATATGTCTCACTCAACTCTTGACAGGCCGGCGTTCCACAAAATTTGATGAAACCATTTCCTGTTGTTCTGCCTCTGTTTTGTTACTCTCAAGTCTTGACAGATTTTGGGACCAAATAGACAGCCAAGGTTGAAATAATGTACACAGAAATAGAAATAGAAAGAGAAACGAAACAGATTTCATTACTATAATTTTTCTAGCACTACCTACCTACCTCCTGAGAGACAAAATCACATTCCAGCATGGACATAAAATGTGACATCAGCTGCTGCCACCTCATCCAGAATTTGTAGTTCAGTACTCTGTACATACACATTCATCTAATCCCCGCCCTCCCAATTCCAATAAAATTATGGCTTATTGTTTGAAACTAAATAAGAGAATAAACAAATGAGAATTCTCAACCCACTTTAAACAACTCGCGCAGCAATTGTAAAGCAGCAGCAACAGCAACTAGCAGCAGACTTTTCCCTCACGGATTTAACTCTAAACTAGAGCACAACACCGATAATAGTCCTCTTCTTTCTGTCTTTTTGTACACTAGCTAAGCATCTAAGAGAAAAAGAATAATACACCACATGACATTTTTACCTGCGAGAAGATGTATGAGGCATTGGGTACATGTTCATCAGCCCAGGTGGGACCATCGTTCCTGGAACTGGGGCCCTCACACCGTATGCCATGTGTGCTGGGGCCGGAAGATTGACTGGAGTCCCAACCACTGAGACGGGGGCCCCACCAACAGGTTGGCCTATTGTCAGATTACTGTAAAGCCCCACCACACCAGGGGGCCCACCGGAGGGTTGAGGGGGCTGCTTGTTTGATTTTCCAGAAGAACCTCCGCCTGAAGAACCATTAGTTTGACCTGTAATGGGACCCTGCACTGTTGAGATCTCTCCTCCGTTATTGATGCTAGTGATGTCATGAATGCTTGACCTCCTCCTGTCCTTGTTCATTGAGTTCAATCGGATGAAGTACTTTTGTGCATGGCTTGCAACTTGCGTGGGCGTCCTTGTCACCACAAAGTTGCGTGATATACTTCTCCAGTCTCCTTTTCCGTACTTCTCCAATCCAAGAAGAAATAATCTGTTCGTTCAAAAAAAATAAATAAAAAATACATAGTATGTCAATCTTGATACTTATTTTAAGAACAGAAAAAAGGACAATCCCAATTCATGTTAAATCAAGTATAAGAAAATTGGCAAGGATTAGTTGGAATAATCAAAATATGTAATTTCATCATCAACTTGCAGACTTGTTTAAGGTGGCATTGGAACCAGAACATCAGGCAAAGGAAATTACTTTGGAGCTAGAAATAGGATAAAGAAAAAAACACTACCTACAATCTGCTATGAACTCTGACTAAAGGTAGAAGACACTCCAAGCAGAAAGAGAGAGAGAGAGAAGAGGGGGGGGGGGGGGGTGTTCTGCAAAGCATCGAGCAATCTGTTAAACAGGATATGATGAATGGGTGAACCTGCCAAACTCCTGCTTTGCATCAGCTACCTCAAAAGGTTAATGGGAATAAAGGCTCTATTAAACATGCTCCAAATAAGAACACGCTACTACTTCCTGATGCCAAAGGACCTCTGAAATCATTTTAAAGGCACTATTATGGACTTAGTGGTCTAATCTGAGATTAATCTAGAAATCAAGGCACAGGTCAACAACAAGATATGACCAACCTGACCTGCTAGAACAAGTATGAGGTATTCAACAACATATCAAGATTATAATTGTGATACAGCCTTTGTCAAGATTATAATCGTGATACAGCCTTTGTCAAGATTATAATCGTGAATACAGCCTTTATCAAGATTATAATCATGATACAGTCTTGATGCAGGGAGATTATATCTCGACATAGAACTGTACAACATCATTAGAAATGAGATATGATCTTTAAACTTGTTTTTTTACCAATACAAGGTGACAAATAGAAAGACAAGGCACTATACACAAGGTCTCTGATAAACCAGCATCTAACATTTCTGATGGAACCGAGTTAGCAAAGACTTTGGACAGTTCCAATAACTTTCATTTTATTGACTGATCTAGCCATTCAATCTTGCAGAAAATTTGTAGAGCCCAACTGAAGTCAGATATCCAATTTGGAATCATGTCCCCCTCTCAGAAGAGAGAGAGAGAGAGAGCGGGAGGGAGAACCGAAAAAGGAATAAAAGTAAAAATTGAGCACATTTCCATCTAAAAACTTGGTTGAAATTTTGCAGGTGAAGTTTTTTAGCACCTAACAATCATAACATTTATGCAGTCTTCCACTGAAACAGACAAATATAGGAAATCCATTTGAAATCAGTAATTTCCATCTTAGATTAAGTAGTTATTTGTATTTCCTTCAGAGGTCCTATTCAATTTTTGCAGAAGGAAACATAACCTGATTACCTTCAATAAAAGTCGAAATCAGTTTATGCAAATGTCTTCAACAAGGGACCCACTTGTGACAAATATTCCAAGACTAGCAATGAAAAATTTGAACAAGATTGATCGACATTTTATTTTATTTTATCCTTTGAATACCACTACCACTTTGGAGCTCTCCTGTCAAGGGAAGAGGTCCCCACAAAGCCAAAACCCAGACTTCTTTTGTTACCCAACCTTCCGAGGGTTTATATACGTAAGCCCTCTATTTTTCACTGTTACATCTGTCCTAATTGTCATTACTGTTGACAGTATAACTTTCCTGGAAGTGGGAATTTTTAACCAGCACTTTTTGTTAGCTAATCCCTGTGTTAGTCCAGATTCAATAAATCTAATAATTGTTTTTTTTCCATTCTTGCATCTGGATACATTTCATGCAGTAGGAAAGCAAAGCAAGTCAATTATGAAGACACGACAATCACCAAATTTATACAACAGTAAGTAACCACCAGAGTGATATAAAAGCCATAGGACCATCATATAGATTATTAGATTCAATTTTCCAGAAAATAAACAAACTTGAACAAGAAACAAAATAATAATAATAGACTGACCTGTGTTCATCCTCTGTCCAAGCAATCCCTTTACGACGTTCCTGGTCTGACCTAGAAGGCTTACTCCCGTGGTTAGACTCACCATTTGAGTGCCCAAAATGGGACCCGCCACTCTTTTTACCAGCCCCTTCATCACCAGTTTGGCTCGTCGATCCTTCTGGAGAAGAATTATAAGAAGGGAGAGGCACACACCCAGATTCGATTAAGCCGATATCTTCGACCAAGAGCTCATAGTGATGTTTAATCTCTTTTAGAGTTTTTCCAGGTACTTCTGCCCCAATCTTCTCCCACCGATCTGAAGAGACGTCCTCAGGATAAGTCGCTATAGCATTCTCAAATGCTTTGTCCTCTTCTCGGGTCCAAACGGAGCTACTACCAGCAACATCCACAGTCATCTATCCCCCAGTTTTCTGTCTACTACTATCCAGAATTTATTTGCCGACCAAGAAGAAGAAAGAAGAAAAGGAAAGAGAGGAACTAGGATGTAATATTGTGGAAGAATGATAATAATAATAATATTATAATTATTATTTTAATTGGGTTGAAAAAGGTAGGCTGAATTATAGGAGATGGAGGGGATTATATGTCAGAGAAGACCCTACAGGGGCAGAAAATTGGTGAGGCATTCCAGAGAGAAGAAAAGGGCAAAAAAAACTGAACAAGAAACCACCCCCAATTAAACTCAAACTTAGGTGAGTTGTGTGAAGATTTCAATGAAGATATGTATATGCTCTGCTGTTCAGAAAGCTGGACTCCTGTGAACTGATGACCAGTTGATGAACCAAAAGGCACCTCATAGATCAGTTAGGCAATGAGAAATATCTGAGAACCATAAAATCACATATGCAATAAGTGTCAAGACTTTATTTATAATAAAAAGTAAAACAAGTTGACATCTATCAATCAATGCAAAGGTGAATTCAAGAAAACATGGTAACTAGGGCTTTAAGATGGTGAGAGTATACAAAAGGAGAAAAGAAAACGATGGAAAAACCCAGAAGTACAATATCAAGGATAAGAACAGTCTCCGTACTGTCACTTCCAAATCTAACAAAACAAAATACCAATTACCAAAAGCCATCTTACAAGAACAGTTTTTTTTTTTTTTTTTTCCTTTTTTGAAAAACAGAAACAGGACCACAAGAATTGAATCCCCCCACTACATATTTTTACTATTTCAACCCCCAATTTGTTCTTACAGCAAGTAGTCCAAGACCTACTTATCTTATGTTTCCTTCTGCAACTTAACCACACAATTTCAAATAAAAAAGAAGAAGAAAAGACGAAAAACAAACAAAATACATATGATCAACTCCAAACCGACATGAAATTGCAGAAAAACAGTATTTCATTTCGTGTTATCCCAATTGAAAACCCAGGTCAAAAAATCATGCCCTGAGAAATTAGTCCAATCTAAAAAATACCCACTTGATTTTCACTATCAGGAGAAAAGAACCCACTTCATAGAATCCCAAAATATCAACCACAGATTGAGAAAAGTCGGCCTAATCAAAATGATACCTGAAACTTTATCTCAAACCTATGATTGAAGAAAACACACCTCCAGGACCAGAATCCCTCCCCTTTTCACTGTTTTGACCGATACATATGAAACAATAAATTTGGTAAAAATAAAAAATAAAAATTGAATGATTGCCTAATTGACTGACACCCAGGACAATGGCTACTATTGGCATTCTGACATTTCAACTGACAAAGGGGAAAAAAAAATCCTTTATTTTAATATTTTAAACGAGGAGTAAAAACTTATAACGATAACGATAATTTAAAACTCTTACTCAGCAATGAGAAGAGGCCAAATCATAAAGAGGGCAGAAATTAGAACCCTACTGCACCAGGGGCAGACTTTAGAAAATATCAACGATGTTGATGGGTATTCTGATATATATGGAGAGAGAGAGAGAGAGAGAGAGGACGATGGGTCGTTTTGGTCCCATCTTCTTCCCCCACCAACACAACTAGTTTTTGTTTTCTGCTTACAAATTGGACAGCTGGGATTCAATCCCAACCTGCCGTTCAAGCCTGGACTCGGCGTATAATACAACCCCCCCCTTCCTCCCCTCCCCTCCCTCCCTCCCTCCCTCCCTCCCTCCTCCATTAGTATCTGACACATATATGCGTGGATGCATAGGAGAGAGAGAAATCGAAATGGCAAATTTCTTTTCCCCTTTTGTATTTTCTGTATCCAAACAACTAAATCAGTTTTTCTTTTTCAAGTCAGACGATGAGATGAGATGAGATAACTATGGGCAGCTACAGACCGAATTAAAATATTCAAAAAAATTCAAAAAAAAAAAAAAGAAAAAAGAAAAAAAGAAACGTTTCATGGATTGTGTATGAATTTATGAATGAATGAACCGTCACCTTCGTCTGGCTTTTTTGGCAGGACAGTGAGAAAATCATCCAAATCTATTTTTTGTTCTTGGTAAGAAATCTATATCCCTTACAATTTATTTATAAATGATTATGATGGGGAGGGAGGCCCCCTCGTGAGCTGCATTTTTTTTTTTGGTAACGGATTCTCATTTAATCCAATCCAATCTAAATCAAGTAGGTGTTCCATAAAGGAAAAGGAGGATTCCATGTTTATCTCATAATATTAAATATTTTTTTAAAATTATTTATTTTCAATTATATTGGATAAATTTGAGCTTATATTATTGTTAATTATTAATATTATTATTTTAAGTTTTATATTGGGACCCACTTATACTGTTGGGTTTCACGGTAACGGAAAACTCCCCTCCAATTTGGGGGCGGATCCGCACTTGTTATTAAAAAAAAATTAAATATGTATGGGTCATTTTGAGAGAGTTTAAAAAATTTTGGGGTAAAATTGAAAATTTTCAAATTTATTAGAGGAAGGTATGGAAGTATAAGAGGTTCAAATTTATTAGAGGAAGGTATGGAAGTATAAGAGGTAGCAGAAGCAACAAGAAGGATGATAAGCAGAAGCAACAAGAAGGATGATAAGCATGAAGCTCTCAGAGCTGAAGGGGCTAATGTTGGTTTAGGCCATCAAGAAGCTCAGGGGGGGGCATACGTCATCATCGTAGGATTAAAGCATTATGGTTGAAGGAGCTAGCCCCAGCTGGATTATACTATGTTCAACCATCAAAATTGCAGGAAGGTGATTTGAGTATTGCATTCAGCGAGGAGGATGAAAGTAGCATTACCTATCCACATAATGATGCATTGGTTATCTCTGCCAATATCTTAGCTACTCTGATACATCACATCTTTGTAAACATCGGCAGTTCGGTGGATGTTATCTTGCTCGACACCTTTGCAAAGATGGGGATTCGTTATACTAAGTTGCTTCTTATTGGCGCACCCCATATAGGGTTTTCTAAGAAATCTGTGAAGGTTATATGAATGATCTTCTCTCCTCATAACTTTAGCGGATGCCAAAATAGATCCACTGTATCGGTTACAATGTTATATTGGGACATCTTTAAACGCCTTGGGTGCCATAGATTCAACCAAACACTTAGTTATGAAGTTTCCGACCAAAGAGGGGTTGGTATGGTCAGGGGAAATCAGGAGAGATCTAGGGAGTGCTACATCAATGGCCTGAAGAAAGGACAACCAGATAAGGTAGAGGAAATCTATGTGATCACGGAATACACTAAAAATAAAGAGGAGAATATGAGGAAATGAAGCGAAGGGAGGAGGAAAAGAAGAAGAGTAGAGCATCAACTTCTGAATCATTAAAGCAAGTTAATCTGTAGGAGGGAAATAACCTTAAAGTAGAGGATGGCCTAGCAGTTAATGCCTGCAAGAGCAGCATGATCTATTTTCTTGAGACACAATTGAACTTACAGGAATCTCTGAAGATGTGATCGTGCACAAATTAGGGATTAAACCAAAAGCAAAGCCTATCAAGTAGAAGAGGAGAAAGTTCGATAAATAAAAAATAATTAGAAATTAAAAATCAAATTATTACATTATAGAAAGAAGAAAAAACAGAATCGCAAGTGCTGACATTTCCGTTTGGGATCGAAGGCAGGCAGCTCGGTCTCATAAAAGATGGCAAGCGAACGAGTCCGCATTCTGTAAAGACCCAGATCCAGTGATTCCGTAACCTCCATTTTTCGTCTCAGAAAGGTTCTTTTAACTTCTGCTATCTAATCTAGGTTATTCATGGCTTTTTTTTCATCTCTGCTTGATCGAATTTAACTAACTTCCGCTTCTATCCGCTAAACAATTTAGTCTAGACTTTTCTCCAAACCTTCGTTTTTTTTTTTTCTTTTTCTTTCAAGGGCAAGATGATGACCGATGATCTCAGGATCGAAGCTAAGGAAGCAGCGGTCCGTGAGGTTGCCAAGCTCCTGCCGCTTCCCGAGCTTCTGCAGTCCATTGCTTCCATCAAGGCCGACTATAATACCCGCCAACAGGTACCTAGTCCATGAAATTTTATTTTGCTCCATAGTTGTTGATCAGTTTTCTCTTCATGGGCTCGAAGTGTGTTGGGTTTCAATTTTCTTTTGTGAAATCAAAACGCTTGGCTGAATTGAATTATCATGCTGTCAAGTTCCATCTGGTGGAAAAATCATTAAGTTTGACGTTGTATTATAGAAATGATTCCCTTTATCTTTTAAAATATTTCGATATGATTGCAACCGGAGATAACTTTGAAATTAGTTCCACTCGGCCTCGGATTGTTTCTGTAGTGGCTGGTTTATGATCATGACTACTGGGCCGATTCCTGAATTTATAGTGTTCTTGAACGGAAGATGATAGAATTATTGCACTATTTACAATCATTCATTGTGCCTAAGATAAGCCTTGCAATTTGATTATTACTACAACTTCAGGAATATAAAGTGTGTAATCTTATTAGTTTTTATTAATTTGCTAATTTTTTTAGCTATAAAACCAATTGAGGACTTAGAAAAGTTCTCACTGTGAGTCGCATGCATTATTGTTTAGAGTTTAGTGTAAAACTACAGTGAGTAATGAAAATTATAAGCTACATTGCTTCTCTCACTTTTGCTCATAATTGTTACGGGATTCTATTTGTGCTATTTTAGGGATGTTTTCCTTTATGTCTAGATGGTATATAGCAGATAATTAGGCTGCAAATAACGTTGGAAAATACTTACCTTGTATAGCATTTAGGCGCTGGAAATCAGGCACTCACTATGTAAATCTCTTCTATATAATGAAAGCAAACCCTATGGAAAGGGTATTCAGACCAATTTGACATGGTACCAGAGCCCCTACTCTGCTATTCATTTCTGTGGTTTTAATCACTCGTGTGACAAGAAAATTTTTTTTTCTTGCTCTTGGTGTGTCGGCATTTTCTGTGGTCATCGATTTCGTGGCTGCCGACGTACTGTTCTGGGTTGAAAGGTGTCCATTGGGTTCCTCTGTGGCCGTCGATCTTCTCTGCGGGGGCGTTTGGCGTTTTCTGTGGTGGTTGAGTGGTGTTCGATCTTCTCTTTCGGTGCTTCCATTGTGGTGGCTGGGTTGCTGTGGGGACGTCGGCTCTCTCTGTGGTAGACGTCGGCTCTCTCTGTGGTAGACGGGAGGTTCTGTGGTGGTTGCGAGGTGATCAGCAACGAATCTGTGGTGGTTGCGCGGTGGTTGCGAGGTTCTGTGGTGGGCTGCAAGGTGTAAACGAATTTGGTTGCTGCTTCTTTTGTTGCAGACGTGCTAGCTGGGCAGGTATCAATTTTGGGCCCTCTTATTGTGTTCCTTGGGCTTCTCTTTTGCATTGTGTATTTGGGCCTCTTTTTCACTTGAAGTTGGAATTGATTTACTTTCGGGCTTGCTGTTATTTTTGACTGTTTGGGCTGATTTTGTTATACGTAACTTTCATCATGTCTACGGAAAATAATATTATTCGTTTTACTGGAAAGAATTTTTCAACGTGGGAATTTCAATTTAAAATGTTCTTGAAAGGGAAAGAATTATCAAATCATATTGATAGTTCTATTCGAGTTCCCACTGATGAAAAGGAATTTGCCCAATGGGAGGTCAAGGATGCTAGGGTGATCTCTTGGCTCTTAGGAACGATTGAGCCCCATCTTGTCACCAATCTTCGGTGTTTCACTACGGCTCACGCTATGTGGGCCTATCTGCAACGTATTTATCACCAAGACCACAGTGCTCGGAAATTCCAATTGGAGTTGGAAATTAGCAATTACACTCAAGGTAATTTGACCATTGAGCAATTTTATTCTGGTTTTATTAATATTTGGAGCGAGTATTCTGCTATTGTTCATGCTAAGGTTCCCACCGCGGCCCTCGCTGCTCTTCAAGCGGTTCATGCTGAGAGTCAACGTGATCAATTTTTGATGAAGCTTCGCCCTGAATTTGAGTCTGTTCGAGCCGGTTTATTGAACCGTAATCCGGTCCCTTCCTTGGATATTTGCTTGGGAGATTTATTACGTGAGGAGCAACGATTATCCACTCAGATGGGTATGACTTCTGAGAAAGTCTTTTCTGAGGCTGTAAATGTGGGGATCATTTCTCAACGTTCTTGTCCTTATACCCCTCAACAAAATGGAGTCGCTGAGCGTAAGAATCGTCATCTCTTAGATGTTGTTCGTACTTTGCTGATTGATTCATCTGTACCTTCTAAGTTCTGGGTAGAAGCTTTATCTACTGCTGTTTATTTGATCAATCGTTTGCCTACTGCCACCCTAAATTATGATTCTCCCTATCTTCGATTATTTGGCATATCTCCTGAGTATAAATCCTTTCATACTTTCGGGTGTGTTTGTTTTGTTCATCTGCCACCTATTGATCGTCACAAGCTTGCTGCACAGTCTGTCACATGTGCTTTTATGGGATATAGCCCTACTCAGAAAGGATTTGTTTGTTATGATGCCCATGCAAACAAATTTCGGATCTCCCGGAATGTGATTTTCTTTGAAAATCAATATTTCTTTCAGTCCCAGGTTATTTCTGATCCTCCTATTACTCTTCTACCTGCTTTTGATGATGTGCCTTCTTCTATTGAGCGATTTAAATCCGGTATGGTGTACCATAGACGTCCTCCTTCAGCGCCTCTTCCAGACACTGATCCGTCATCTGATTCTACGCTTCCGATACCTCGGCGCTCCACCCGGGTTACACATCCACCAGATAAGTATGGTTTTTCTCATACCTCACTTACTGCCACTCTCGATACTGTTTCTGTTCCTCACTCTTATACTCAGGCAGCTACCCAAGCATGTTGGCAGCAGGCCATGCAAGAAGAAATCCAAGCTCTTCAAGACAATCACACTTGGGATCTTGTGACTTGTCCCTCTGGTGTCAAACCTATTGGCTGTAAATGGGTATACTCGGTCAAGTTTCGGTCTGATGGCTCACTGGACCGATATAAGGCTCGTCTCGTGGCTCTTGGGAACCGACAGGAGTATGGTATTGATTATGAAGAGACATTTGCACCTGTTGCTAAAATGACTACTGTTCGGACTATCTTGGCACTTGCTACGTCACCGGAGTGGTCTCTCCGACAGATGGACGTGAAGAATGCTTTTCTACATGGGGATTTGAAGGAAGAAATTTATATGTCTCCACCTCCTGGCATGTTTACTACACCTTCCTCAGAGGTTTGTCGGTTACGCCGATCTTTGTATGGTTTGAAACAAGCTCCGCGTGCATGGTTTGATAAATTTCGCTCTACTTTGCTTGCTTTTCACTTTACTCAGAGTCAGTTTGATTCCTCTCTATTTCTTCGCAAGACTTCTGCAGGAATTGTATTGCTTCTAGTATATGTTGACGACATTGTGATTACTGGCTCTGATACTGAGTTACTTAAGCAATTACAACAGCATCTCAAGGCCTCTTTTCACATGAAAGATCTTGGTCCCTTGCAATACTTTCTTGGCCTTGAGGTCCAAATTACTCCGACTGGTACTTTGTTACATCAGCACAAATACACAGAGGAAGTAATTTCATTAGCTGGTCTCCAATTGGGTAATTCTGTTCTTACTCCCTTGGAGGTAAATCTTAAGCTTCTTCAGGAGGAAGGCGAGCTTCTATCAGATCCATCCTTGTATCGGCAACTCGTTGGGAGTTTGAACTACCTGACAATTACTCGTCCTGACATTTCTTTTGCTGTGCAGCAGGTCAGTCAATTTATGCAGGCCCCTCGACACCTTCACCTTGCCGCTGTCCGCCGCATTATCCGATATCTGAAGGGCACCTCTCCACGCGGGTTGTTCTTTCCTAAGGACTCTTCCTTACAGTTGGTGGGGTATAGTGACGCTGACTGGGCCGGATGTGCAGATACTCGTCGATCTGTTACTGGCTGGTGCATGTTTTTAGGCAATGCACTCATTTCTTGGAAGAGTAAGAAACAAGATAGAGTTTCCAAGTCTTCCACAGAGTCTGAATATCGTGCTATGTCTTCCGCCTGCTCTGAGATTACTTGGCTTCGTGGGTTATTAGGTGAACTTGGTTTTCCTCAACTTCATTCCACTTCTCTTCATGCTGATAATACTAGTGCCATTCAGATCGCTGCTAATCCTGTCTTCCATGAGCGTACGAAACATATCGAAGTCGATTGTCATTCCATACGTGAATCCTTCGACAGACATGTGATTACCCTTCCTCACATTTCTACCGAACATCAAACTGCCGACATCTTCACTAAAGCTCTTTCTCGGCATCGGCATCAATTTCTAGTTGACAAATTGATGCTTCTTGATCTACCAGCATCAATTTGAGGGGGGATGTTACGGGATTCTATTTGTGCTATTTTAGGGATGTTTTCCTTTATGTCTAGATGGTATATAGCAGATAATTAGGCTGCAAATAACGTTGGAAAATACTTACCTTGTATAGCATTTAGGCGCTGGAAATCAGGCACTCACTATGTAAATCTCTTCTATATAATGAAAGCAAACCCTATGGAAAGGGTATTCAGACCAATTTGACAATAATATGCTGTCATATATTTGTACAGTAGTACTTCTCATTTCTCTATCGAATGCCTTTCATTTATACAAACAAGAATATACTTCCACTAATTTATATATGAATAGAGTAGGTCTTGGGCTATACATAACATTCCAAAAATTTTGGGATCTTATTTTCTTATAACAATATCAAATAAAAAAATGGGGTTCTATCTGCTGCCATATTATTACTGAATATTAAGTTTCTGTGATAAAGTGGAACAGTTGTTGTATATGATGGTATTTTAGTCACGAGTTTAGTTCCACTAATTCTGATACTATTTTACTCGTGAGTCTAGCTTGCCTTTCATTATAATGTTTCTGTTGTACTTTATTTTCAGGCAAATGACGCACAACTTAGTACAATGGTTGCAGAACAGGCACTCTGACTAACTCCACCCTTTAATTCTGGAAGGAGATTGGTTTCCTTGCTTATATTAATGAACTTCTAGACAGAGACACATTTACAACCTGTCTCACATCCTTTACTTGGTTGCAGGTTGAACAAGCACAAGCTGGGCTGGAGTCACTCTCCTTATCCGAAAAGACGATAAACCACCTCCGCCAAAACTTTGTTTCTATTGAGAAGTATGTGATTAGCTGGAAATATATGTGATCGTTTCTATTCATGTGTGTTTTTTTTTCTTAGCATTTTATAAGATAATATGATTGCCTCGTGTGCCAGGTTATGTCAAGAATGCCAAACATTAATAGAGAACCATGATCAGATAAAGCTTCTTAGCAATGCAAGGAATAACTTGAACACAACCCTGAAGGTATGCATAGAAAATCTCCTAGAAACTTTTTAATATCAATTACCGAGTACATCTATGCCTCTCACCTGCACTTGCTATACATATATTTTAGAAATCTCTCTGTTTTGTCTTGTCATATTTAATTTTTAGTATATGTTTTCCTTTTATTTCTCTATTCTAATAAGTTGTTTAGAGTTATTTGTTAGCTCGCTTGCTAATTTGCACCAATCATCTTGTGGTTGGAGTATGTTGACAATGGCCAAATGATAGAAGGGAATGAACTGCAGTTGGGCTTAGATGGCCTTTAATTCTTTATGCTATTGATTTGTCAAGATCATGTTTATATAACCTGTAAAGCATTAGGAATTTTGTACGGGACCTGTTAATTTGTAGTTGCTTTTCTACACCTGTATAGTCGCTACCCAACTAACTTTCCAATCTTCAGTAGGATGTGGAAGGCATGATGTCTATATCTGTTGAAGCAGCCGAGGCACAAGATTCTTTGAGTGATGATAAAGAACTTATTAACACATATGAGGTGAACGTAGTTTCATGTTCTTACTAGTGAGCAGAAAAGATCTTATCCTATGGATAGCACTTGGAAAGATGGATGTTTGTGTATTTATATATATATATATATATATTTATTTATTTATTCAACCATACTTGCAATAGAGGTTAACAGCTCTTGATGGGAAGCGGAGGTTTGCATTAGCAGCTGCAGGGTCTCACAAGGAAGAGATTGGAAGACTAAGGTGTAATTTTTACTCAACTTCATTGTAACGTCAGAGTTCCTATTACTGCTTCACAGAAGTAGCAAAGGAGACTAAGCTTTTAGCCTTCCTTGGTTGCTATTAGGCGAGCATTCTCTTTTAGTTCATACTCATTTAGTTTTCCTATAGAAGTTATTTTAAGATTATAGCATGGACATTCAGAAATAAAAGGTTTACAAGATGTAATAGAAATTTGAACCATTTGTGAAAGGGGCCAGTAATCAGTAGAATACATGACGGGGAAAAATAACTTGTTCTTGA
Organism: Coriaria nepalensis; assembly: GCA_027186245.1. NCBI lineage: Eukaryota > Viridiplantae > Streptophyta > Magnoliopsida > Cucurbitales > Coriariaceae > Coriaria > Coriaria nepalensis. The sequence continues at coordinate 53,997,822 of CP114481.1, forward strand.
AAAAGACAATCATGCAGATGACATATAAGACTCTAATCGAATACTTTTAAGAGCAAAATTTGTGATGCCAGAATGAGTCCATAAGTTGTTTTGAATGTGTGAAGAAAAATAAGTAGTGGTCATTTAAGGGACATTTTAATCAAGTTTCCAACAGATGAAGTTTTTTTTGGGGAAATTTACCCACTTTTCTTCTTGGTAAAGCTTGCAAATGGAGACCTGAAATCAAAATAGTCTTATATGAGGCCTTGCATTAGGAGAAAATTTTCTACTAAAGTGGGACTTTTCCTTTCCTTATTTATTATTATTTTTGTGCGTGTGTTTTGGTGGTGTTGTTTGGGGCGGCGGGAGGGGGGGAGGAAGGTATGTGACAACTTTTTGATAGAAATGACCTAGTTCCTATAAATCTTATAGTCAAATAAGCAATGGATAGACTACTTTGCTGCTGGCCAACTTTATTATATAATATTACCGATGATTAGATGTGATTTTTTCTGGCTAAAGGAGCAGTCCTAGAAAGTGTTAAACATTGCAAAATGTATAGATGTTGATACTGTTAAGTGTGATGGCAAGACTAGGTTAAGATTTTTTGGCATCTGATATCTATTTTTGTCAAAATTTATTACAGTGTTATGTTTAGTAATTTCTTTATTTTCCCTTCTTACTTACTGTTAAATTGGCTTCAACAGAGAATATTTTGAAGATGTAGATCGAACCTGGGAAACATTTGAGAACATGTTATGGGGCCATGTTTCCAACTTCTATAAACTTTCTAAACAGAGGTACATGCTTTAGTATTTAAAGAATTTTTAAATAATGTTATTCATGTCAGATCTCACTTACTGCAAGTCTGCAACCAAATTGCATCCATATGCATTTTGATGATATAAATGTAATAGAAGATCTTAAATTGTTTGATGAGATAAATGTTAGACGCTTTCCTGGTTCTTATTGCAGAAAGGCATGTAAGTTCATCAATAATTCTGATTAGGAGTAATGCTGCCTCTCTGATTTATATGTCAGAAACCTAGAACATATATTTTTTCTGAATTACATCTGACTATTTGTTCTATACTTTCAGTTACTACAATTGCTTCAAAGTAGTTTTTGCATAACTTTATTTTTTTGAAATTTCATTACTGGATTCATGCTTTGGTAAAGCTTAATAATCACTTTATTTTTTTTTTATCTTTTTGGTACCTATTTTTGATGTAATATGTGTGTGTGGTCTATTTTGCAGCCCACAAACATTGGTTCGTGCTATAAGGTATGTTCTTGATAAAGACATACATTATGTCAATATGTTGTTGAATATGTTTCTCATGGGTCATGTCCAAATAATTTTTGTAGTTATGGTTGGTGTATATTCAATTTTTCATCTTGATCAGTCAAAGTAATCAGATTGATCGGGGCTTGCACCAGATAGTGAAGATGACTTTCAAAATCCTTTTCAATGTGTTGCGAAGTCATAAATCCTGTTATTTCTTATTTTCTGTTTGGTACTATATTGATTTTGTATTCACTGTTGCTCCTATTGATACATGGAAAGTTATAATTACAAATGGACGTGTGACAATTGAGTGCGATATTTTTCTCTCTACAGCCCCTTGATTTGTTCCTATCCTCTGGTAGAAACAAATTTATGAAAAAGGAAAGCTGTTGTTCAATTTTCTTTTTTATCGATCTGACATTATCTCTTGCCCTTCTTCTTATTTGTTTTAGGGTTGTTGAAATGCAAGAAATCCTTGATCAACAAGTTGCTGAGGAAGCAGCTGAGGCTGAAGGAGCAGGTGCAATGGCGTCTATTGCAAATCCTCGTAGAAATGCCAAGTAATTATTTTGACGTGTTTTCCAATTATGTATAGATGCATATTCTTTTCTCATGGTATTGATTGGTCTTATGTTTTGGTGCTGCACATATTTCTATTTGTTTGATGCAGAAAATCAACCACATCCTTAGCTTCTTCAAATAGTTTAGCTCAGCAAAAGGTGAAGGGGAAAGGGTATAAGGATAAATGCTATGAACAAATAAGGAAGACTGTTGAAGAACGGTTTAATAGACTTCTGACTGAGGTATTTCTTAAATAGCTTTTATGAAAATTTTAACTATAATTTTTGGCTTGTTTAACTATCTTCCAAGAATTCGTTCTTTCAGTTTGTTTTCGAGGATCTTAAGGCAGCTTTGGACGAAGCTCGAACAGTATGTATTCTGATCTTCTAAATTGACATAGATGTGACCTCCATTATTTGTAGCAATGATAGATCTAGAAAAGGGGATCTTCGGGAATGTATTCCTTCATTTCATTCTAGAGAATTATGATCAAGATTTTGGTCCTCGAGTAATTTTAAAACAAAGATGCAATTTCTCTAGTATAGTATCATTCTAGAAAATATACATTTTCTAAGGTTTAAATTCCTTCTGTTCTATGTCACAAAAATCAAGAGCAAAAGTGGAATGGAAAAGATCATAGCATCATTTGCAAATGTCTGGCAATTGGCTTAGTGTTTGTAACTCCAGTTTGGATCTAAACCTCCAGTTTGTTTCAATCGCAAACTAACCAACATAATGTTTGCCTTTGCTCCAATTCGCAGACTCTTCCCCATATGCTCTCTTACAGATGAATGGTTGTTTTGTTTGATCCATAGAGACTTCAGATATTCATGCTCCTCTTCCATGCTCCTCTTTCTTTTCGACACTCTCATTTCCTCCTATAAAGCAGTCATTTTTTGCTGAAACGATACCATTCCTAGACCCTGGATCAGGTCATAAATAGATTCCCCCACCCCCCCTGCCCCCATGCCTCATCTGCATTGTTGCGGTTAAATGAGTTGGTTTTTTTTCTATGCTCACATTGTAATTTCATTTTCAGTTATACTCTTTCATGGTATGACATTATGCTGCAATCTTAATGCAATTGAGTTTTTCTTTTTCATGTCTTAGATTGGAGAAGAGCTTGGCGATATATATGACTATGTGGCTCCTTGTTTCCCCCCCAGGTTTGACTCTGGCAGATCTCTTACTTGTATAAGAGCTTTTATGGGTTGGGTTATCATGCATTGTCTTCGTTAGATATTCCTCCATTGCAATGTCTATTTGTTAAATAATATTTCAATTTTCTGTACTAGCAGATATGAAATATTCCAACTCATGGTCAATCTGTACGCTGAAAGGTTCATTCAGATGCTTAGATTGCTTAGTGACAGGGCAAGTGATCTAACCAACATAGAGATTTTGAAGGTACCCACTGTTCCTGAACTATATTATTTCCAAATTTATCATTTTTAACTCTCAAAAGGTCTATTTTCTTTATCCAAATTGCTGTCGGTACTTCTTCCCCCATATAAAAATGACAATACTTGAGACTTCTGTTTTATAGACTTATGGCATTATTTTCATGAGTATCAAGTACACCGTATAATTTAGTATGGAAGTACATCCCTTCGTTATATACACTATTTTAATAAAAAAGAATTTGCCGCTTACTAAAAAGAGTGCAGGGGAAAAACCATTTTGTAGACCTCCAAAATGGTCCTCATTTGAGTAAACAAACCTGTGATCCTTATAAACTTTGGGTTTTCTCCAACAAAAATACTTAAATACTCATTACACTCCTAAACAAACCTCAGTTGAGTCCCTTTTTGGCAATTGAGTATTATCTTATCACATGGATTGCTCAACTCTCTCTCATTTTTCTCTATTCTTTCTCTTTTCCGGGTAATTAGGTGACTGGTTGGGTAGTTGAGTATCAAGAGAATATGATTGGACTTGGTGTGGATGAGTCTTTGGCTCAAGTTTGTTCTGAGAGTGGTTCCATGGATCCCTTGATGAATTCATATGTTGAGAGAATGCAAGCTACAACCAGGGTACTACTATATTTACCAAAATCTTATGTGATATTTGATGACATGTGCTGGGGTGACTTTTTTCCTCCATTGATAATTCCTTTTGCTTCTCATGTCCTCTAGAAATGGTACTTGAATATCTTGGAGGCCGATAAGGTACAGCCTCCAAAAAAAACAGAAGATGGAAAGCTTTATACACCTGCTGCTGTTGATTTATTCAGGATCCTTGGGGAGCAAGTGCAAATTGTTCGGGAAAATAGCACTGATGTCATGCTATACCGGATTGCCTTGGCTATTATTCAGGTCCACTGCCTATAATGTCTCATAAAAACTTGTTGAACCTACTCACTTTGATATTTTCATGCTTGTCATTTACTAAAATGCTAGTTTTTCCACCTAAATTTATAGGTGGTGAACACTTTCTATTATCCTTGTAACTCCTTCAAAATCTGTTTATTCCTTTACTTTTGTTTATTCTTTGTAGATAATGATTGATTTTCAAGCAGCTGAAAGGAAGAGATTTGAAGAACCGGCTTCTGAAATTGGTCTAGAACCATTATGTGCAATGGTTTGTTGATCTTCTATTCATGTAAAATGCTGTTCCAATCTTTTGCTGCATGTCTATATTAATAATAGTTTCTTGCTATTGTAATAATATGCAGATAAACAACAACCTCCGCTGCTATGATCTCGCAATGGAACTAAGTAATAGTACTCTAGAAGCTCTTCCAGAAAACTACGCTGATCAGGTTACCATATAAATCTATTTATCAGTTATGCAATATCTCTCATTTGGTTTGTTAGAGGCTTGGAGCTCTTTAATCTGGAAACTGTGAACTTGCATGCCTAGCCACCTTTCTATGTTTTGAATTGCCTTTCACTTTCTCTGTTTTACAGGTCAATTTTGAAGACACCTGCAAGGGTTTCCTAGAGGTTGCCAAGGTATGTATATAAATGAATGTGCAACTTTTTCTTTCCACTACACTGCCAAGGTTGTCAATATATTTTATTTACTATCTGATTTAATTACGGGTACTACTTCTGCAGTACTTAATGTTAAATATAATGTTTTTCAGAACCATCGGCTGAACTCTAACATCAATTGCTTATTAATGTTAGGAAGCAGTGCATCAAACTGTTAGGGTTATCTTTGAGGACCCTGGAGTGCAGGAGTTAATTGTCAAGCTTTATCAGAAGGGTATGCCCAGCATTCCTTGTCTTTCATATCTTCCTTATTTGTTTATTGATATGCGATGGTTTCATCTGATCTGGTAATTTTTGTATGATATATAGGTTAGTTATTGTTTGCAATCCAACATCATTTAAGCTTAGAGACTGCAATATCATAAGCTAATTCTTGACTAGATACTTAACCTCAATATAGCAAAAGGCCAACAATGAATTAAATAGTCGTGGTCTAGGGGTAATGTTTCAGGCAACCAAATCATTGGAGGATCAATGAAATGGTCGTAAAATTAGAAGCTTTGTGTTTATTTCCCATTATCTATGCAGCTATCGATGTGTTTTGAGTTAATTGACCTAATAAGCGATCATTCTTTTTGAAGTTGTTAGGATGACATGGTCAGAGAACACTTTTCTTATTAACTCTAGAGCTCATACTTTGGCAACTAAGTTAGGTTGCTCTAACTTTCTATGGTCCAGAATGGTCTGAAGGACAGGTAACTGAGTTCCTTGTGGCAACATTTGGTGATTATTTTACAGATGTGAAAATGTAAGTTCTTTCTTTGTTTGGCCTTCACAATCTTATTCGTAAGACTTAACTGCTATCAGCATGCTACATTGAAATTCTTGAGAAAAATATTTTCCCCTCAGAAGAGGGACTATTATTACAAGGTTTCTTTGGAAAAGTATACATGCTATGGATAATGCATCATTCTTACTTGGTTTTTCTAGTTTAACTAAGAACTTCTGTATCTTTCTTAATGGTAATCTTATGTCCTCAAGGTACATTGAAGATAGATCGTTTAGGAGATTTGTTGAAGCTTGCCTCGAGGAAACTGTAGTTGTCTATGTAGATCATCTTCTGACACAGGTTTTTGTGTTCTCTTGAAATCTTATAAACTTGTCATTTGTCTGTACATAGTTTTGCATGTATTTTCCCGTAAGACTTTTTACCTCTTAATTTTGTTGTCTAAAATGATGCTGTGGACGTAGAAAAACTACATGAAAGAAGAAACAATTGAACGGATGAGGCTGGATGAAGAGGTTCTCATGGACTTTTTCAGGGAGTATATAAGTGTAAACGTAAGTACAGTTCTTCCTACATTTTTTCCCTACGTATAGTATCTCTGTGAAGCATCTGAAAGTGCATTCTCCTGGGCAATAAATTGTCTAACAGCATTACCTATTAATGCTAATTGTTTCCTGTTTTTCCTGATTTATTTTGACAGAAAGTTGAAAGCAGAGTCAGAGTTCTTGGTGAGTTGAGAGAACTTGCCTCTGCAGAGAGTCTGGACACTTTCACGCTCATTTACACGAATATTCTCGAGCATCTACCTGATTGTCCTGTAAGTCTCTTTTCGAAATTTTGTATTTTCCTTTGTGAATCCTCGTTAATTGCAAAGGGGAAAAACACAAGGAAGAGCTCTATCTATTATAAGACAACAGTAGAGCATGACATTTTAAACTTTGAGCTATTTTTCTGCCATGGGCCCATATCACATGCTACCATAGTCTCTAATGTCATGTCTGTCATCAATTTCTTGTATTTCCTTTTGCAGCCTGAGGTTGTCGAGAAACTTGTTGGGTTGCGAGAAGGCATACCCCGGAAGGATGCCAAGGAGGTATTTGCATTACAATTGCTTTCTTATTTTTTTACCCTTTTCCTACCGATAAGTCATTAATCTCTGTGATTATGGCCTTGCCCTTATGGTGAAAAAGGCAAGTGCTGTGTTTTCCGAGCTTGATAGTGTCGAGTTTTATTTGTTGAACAGGTTCTACAAGAGTGCAAAGAGATATATGAAAATACTCTTGTTGATGGAAACCCGGCAAAGACTAGTTTTGTTTTCCCCAAGGTGAAGTGCTTATCGCATTCTAAAGGCTCGTTATGGCGAAAGCTGACTTAGTTTCCACATCATCCATTTCATATGCCGTCCCCTTGATTGAACATTGTTATTTGTTTTTGCCCGTTATACCTCTTCCTTCCCCATCATGTTTTTCATTCTAGTTTGGCAAACTTTTGAAGTTACTAATGGTCTTAAGAACATTGATATTTTGTTTACTATAGTGTAGGTGTTTGGTCTTTTGCCTTTTCTCTTAATTATGTAAATCCTATGACGATGTAATTGTTCACTTTTACCTTCTGGAGTTACTCGATTATCAGCAGTATCACCTTATTACATTTCTTCCAGAAAAGGAAAGAACAAAAAAAAAAAAAAAAAAAAAAAAAACAATATTTTAATAGTTTGTTGTGGTAATTTATTCGAACTTTGATCCAATTTCGGAAATATATTGTTGACAGCCATTAGATTAATGGCATACAAATAATTAAAGCTTTAGTAGTAAAAACTTAAAATGCTCTTTTTTTTAATGATTTTCTTTGTCTTTTTTCGAAAAAAGTATTTATACTCTTCTAATGTGTAGGTTCTGTAAATGGGCTGCAGTTAGAACCTCCATAATTGATTTCAATTTGACAAGTTTGTTATAACAACAGCCTCTATTCTACTCACCCTGTGAAAGGGTATTGAAGCTTGGAAGCAATGAAGATTATAGAATTCCAATCTGAATTCGGACCTGGATCTAGCTTTTTCATGGCATCAAATGCCATCATGGTTGAAGTATTGATTAGAATTCTTAATCATCGGTACTACATTATCGTCCACAGAATCAGAAAATAATCACAACACCGAAAGATGGGGGAAGAAAGTTGGCAAATTGATGCAATAAAGATGATAAATTAATCCAATTTAACACGGTCACTCTTGATGTAACAAAGAACACCATTTTCAATTTGATTGAAGCATCGCTCGTGAAATTAGGTACTGAATTTGAGAAAGATACCATTCTAAACGATTTCAAGTTATAGAAAACTGTCAAGAAACAAAACTTAAATAATATCCATCTCTTGAATGTCAAAATAGCACAAGTCGCCAGTGTTGAAGCTAAGACCCCATTAACGCAGATATGTTTTCCAAACTTTAACAGACATCTATGCAATTTAAAGTAGATGAAACAAAAAAGTGGGGTGGGACATTTAAGAATCGGCAATTGTAACCTCAACCTCGACACCAGGTTCAATGGTAATGGAGGTGATCTGCTTGACCACATCTGGTGAACTGAAGAGGTCTATAACTCGCTTGTGGACTCTAAGCTCAAATCTGTCCCATGTATTGGTACCTAAGTATAAAAAAGATATATTCAAAAAGATGAGACATAATTTTTTCTAACTTAGGATAGGGCAAGGTTCATATAAATGAAGAGGGAATGGACCACTAATCAGTACAAGTAATGAAGTTCTTATAATTTTCGGTACCATGAAACCCACAATAGGTTCAGCTTAAGATGCAATAGTGCCATATAGGGCAATCTATAACTACCACATTTTCACAATAGTTGGGTAGAAGTAAAGGCCAATAGACAATAATAATACAAATCCAGTAATCATAAAATCAATTAACGCTATTAATAAAAAGCAAAAGAGATGGGATGGTATTTACCTTCACCACAGGGAGACTTTCTGGTGGTGATTTTGAGAACCTTGGTGGGCATTCTCACTGGTCCCTTAACCCTAAGCCTCTTGTCCTTGGCACCACGCACCAAATCAGTGCAAACTATCGACATAAAAAAAAATGCACCAATTACCAAACAAAAGTCGACCAAATGAACCCAATTTGAATTATACTTGACAGTATACCAATGGAACAAAAATCTAACACTACAAATTTTATGAAGGAGATATTGATGAAGCTTTGTTATATCAAACACTTTACACACATCAACATCACGATAGTATATGATAAATAAAGTATAGATCTCTGGAAATATGAATGGAACATGTTTTTATACCTAAAAGACCTGAAAAACTGAAAATTTGACAATACCTTTCTCAAGATTCTTAACGTGCTTAGAGGAAAGAGTGATCCTGATCTTGTGGATCTGCTCCTGAGGCTCCTCCAAACCAGGTTTCGTTGGCTTCATAGCTGCGTACGCCATACTTGCTGCCTTCCTAAATCCAAAACAAAAATAAATAATAAATAAATAAAATAAGAAAATCGCATTAAATAATCAAAATTCCCAAAACGTAACTGAAATCTCGCGCTAAATCATCAGAAGTATGTTAAACAGAAGTAGACATAGAGAGAATTCGAGACCTTAGTACGCCCGCGGTCGAGGAGATAGGTTTTGGAAGCTGGAGACTGAATCTGAACTATGAATGCTTCAGCTACCTCTCTCCTAAAAACTGAGGTTCAACTAGAGCGCTTTACTTTATATATGCGTGCGAAAGTTAGAGCTAGGGTTTTTGGTTTGGATTGAGCTGAATCCTTGGGTCTGTATTCTATATTGGGCCGGTTCCTTCATGGGAGGTCCAATTTTGTAGTTCAGGGCCAGCTTCCTGGCCCAAACTAATTTAAAATAATTTTTTTTTTGTTTACCTTATTAATTCATCTTTTATTTAAATTTACGTTTTAAAAAAAAATAAGCTTATAAGTGATAAATTATTTTTAAAGTAAAAACTATTTAAAATAAGTGAAACTTATATAAATAAATACATAAATATTTATTTTTTTTAAGAAAATAAACTTTTAAAATTTATTTATTTATTAAATACTTCAAAATGCTTACTTTTTACAAAATAAATACATTTAACCAAAAATAAGCGTTCCAGAGATGATGGAAGCTGTCTTTGTCTATGATCAAACGTACAGTTATATGGCGACAAGACGGACACATAAAAATTGTCTCAACCAGAAGACAAATGGAACACACAGGTAGAGAGTAATGGGAACCAAACATGGGATCGCGCATGAGCCATAAACCACAATGGCTAATGTGCCAAAACCAACGACACATACTGATTGAATCATCAATCATCGTTGAACAAGGTTAAGAGAGACAAACCGGAAAGTCGTACCGGGACTACTTTGCGCGGTTTGACCAAGCCGGGTCTGTCACACCCCCCAGTAGAAACAATGATGAATCAAAATCAAATTAAAAAAAGATCTAAGTGAACTTGTAAGAGGATGAAATTGGTTTGTGGTCAGTGTGAATAATTAGAAAATATAATGAACTATAAACAATGTTGAATTATGACATAAAATTTAAAATCAGATAAATAAATAAAAACACATAATCTGTCTCTGAAAAAAAAAAAAAACACAACTAATTGTCTTCCCTCAGTAACAACTATCTCTAACTGTAAACCATTTTCTGGGAAGGAATGCAGGTGTTCATTCTGCAGCAAAGAAAACACATAATTGGCCACACATGAGAACTGAGTAACTTACCCGCAATCGAAACGAAAAACAAACAAGGAAAAAGTAGGAGTACTTGATGCACATGATGATCAGTGACGGAAGGAAAACTCACCACAAAAATGCTTTCAAACACAAAAATACTTAAAAACTTTTGGATCCTTTTCATATTGACCGTCTCTGAAAACCACTTCGTTCCTTCTACCTCTTCCTACCACCATCTGGCAAATTACGATTTCAAAATCAATTTGCCCTTACTTTGCCCAGTCATAGAGTCAACGGAACTCATCGTGGTCTTCATAGTACTCTTCGTCGTCATTGAATATAGCACTGTAAAATACATATGGGTTATCAATCATCTCTACCAAGGTTAACTGTCCGTCTTTATTTGTATCCGCCTGCAAAAAGACGAAAAAAAGTTACGAGAAGACCTGTCTATTTGCATTTGCTCAAAATAAGCTTGCTCATTAAGCAAAACTGTCTATTGTTAAATGCATATCACTAATTGAAGCCACACATGCCGCAACAAATGAATACCTGAGATATTATATAGTCTGCTTGTTGTCTCGCATAGTATCGCTCTGATGGATGAATCTTTCCAATAACAGGTAGTAGCTCTACATCTGAAAGGAATCTGCGAAGAGGAAAAAACAAACCAAAACCCAGAAATACAAATTAAAAAAAAGATGTGAAGGCTTCGCTAAACCATCGACCAAACAAGTATAAATGATAATAATATCAAAAAGTACCCGTCATTGTCTTTGTCAAGCTCAGAAAACAACTTTCTAGCTGGACCACTCATTGCATCATCTGAATGGTGGGAAGAATTATGGGTGTCTTCATCATAGTTTCTTACTAAGTCGAAAAGCCCATGGAAAAATTCATTGAAGTTAACCTTTCCATCTTTGTCAGAGTCCCTCTCCCTGTAAGAAAATTGACCAGTTAGCCACACCAAGAAAATAAGACGCACACTAAGATGAAGCATTACTATAAAACAAATAGGATAAGGTAGAACAAACAGCAAGCAAACAAATTTACACGGGAATTCAGAATCTTTTCTGATTATACAAAGTTTTACTTCATCATGGTTACTTCTTGTGAACTAGTCAAGATAGATACAGCTCAAATACCTGTAGACAAGATACAGATGGTCAGTTTCCAGTGGTGTATGTCATATTAGGTACTCATTGGTCAAATTACAAAACGTAATGGAAGTGACTTGGGTGTCAAGTACGTGTAAAGTAGTGATACAAGAGCCACACATGAAACTTTTGTGGATACATCACTTTTAGATGCCTAGCCTGAGAAGCTCATAATATTGAGTACTGTGAAGGTTGGGATTTGAGAAATATCAGAAGCATGAGAATGTACTTGCTGCCATGCCCATAAGGGATGATGAAGAATGAAAGCACAGAAGCAAGGATAACAGCAAAGCAATCGAAATAATAAAACCAATACGGACCAGTTTGAAAAAGAAAAATAACCTTTTAAGTTACAAAGAAGAAGAACTCGAGGGATTTCATTTACCTTACTTCCTCCTTGCACAGCCACTGAATCAGCTTTGCATTTTTGGTGTCGGCTGGGTGCAGGAAGCTACAAAAATCATTAAGAACGAGAGTATGAGCATTGTTTGGAAAACAAAAACAAAAAATTTGTTATTCATCTATTTTTTTGGTTCTTTCTAATAAGAACTTCAATAAGAATGATAAGCTTACTCATTGAACTCAGTTATATTCAAAAGACCATCTCCATCTGCATCTGATGCATTGAAATGCTCCTCTTTCCACCAACCCATATCATAGCCAAAAGAATCATTATCTGGAAAATAAAACAAGTTAAATAAACCCGAATGAAAATTCAAAAGAGATGAATAATAGAGGAGACCGGTCTTTGAAGATTAGCGGTTGTTATCTTAGAGTAAAATTATCGAACATAGTCACAGGGTGAAACTCAGGTTTTAATGGGAAACATTTTTACAAAATAAACAGGACAGCCTCCTTATGAGAAGAAAGTGTAGCACTATCTTCCTCAGCAGCTATGACAATAAATTTCATACCATTCAAAAGAACTGTGTAGGACTACATCTAAACCAAATATGCTCACATTCTGATACTGATAACCGATGTAAGGAAAAACTGTGACCGTTTTAAGTTTGATCTTTACATCAGAAAATGGAAACCACGAGGATAGAACATCAGCTTGAATCGAACAGCACAGAATTATTCCAGCAAAATCCACATGAACAAATAAACACATCAAATAAAACATCCAGTTTGGCATTGTACATTATGAAAATATGAAATTGAAGCATATAAAGTCCAGAAAGCAATTTCTTGTTTAAGGAAATACCTGCATTACGAATCCAGGTGGGGGGCTCATACTCTGCAAAGGAAACAAATCCATCATGATTCTTATCGTGAGTCTCCATATCCCTCTGAGTCCTATGCAGAGTCTCCCTCTCAGCCTGCTGCAAATTCCACTCAGTCAGCTCCTCAGCACTTACATATCCATAAGGCGGCTGAACATCAATTTTCGGAAAAAGCAAAACCAATCTATTCGTCACATTAAACCTATCCTCATCATTCAAATAATCCTCAGCGTTCATGAAATCTTCCCACTCGGGCTGTGACTCAGCGCCTGGAGCTGAGTCAGCCACCTGAGTAGCCATCTCGGGATGCGTGTGTTCCATGTACCGCCTCTCCCATTCCCTGTCTTCGCGGTGGAGCTCTATGTCGGCGACCAGAGGATCGAAGGGGACCGGCTGGTGGTTGTGGTGATGGTGGGAGGGGGTGAAGGTGAAGTTGGAACGAAGCTTGAGGCGGCGATGGCGGTGAATTGAAGGCTTTTTAGGAGAGTGGGAGAGGAGTAGAAGAAGAAGTAAAGCTATTGTAATGTATATGAAAATGGAGGCTTTACCCATTCTTTTTCTTATTCTGGTTTGCTTCTGATTCAGGAATTCGGTTTGTGGTGGAGAGATCGGATCTATATGGGAAATTATAGGGAGAGAGAGTTTGACAGAGGTTGAAGATGGGAAGGAGAGAGAGAGAGAGAGAGAATTGAGGAAGACAAGAATAGACGGGATCCAGAAGGATTGACGGGGGAGAGAGTTGACGATTTTACTTGTCACTGAAAAAGAGAGTTAATCTATACTCACAACTTCTAAACTTTAATTTTATTGAATTTAAACTTCTTTAAAATTATATTTAGATCCTCATAATTTTGATAAAATACGAAAATGTATACTCTATTTTAATATTTGATTCATTTTTATACATTTACCTCATAAACATAATCTTTCTTTCTCTCCTTTATATATACACCAAATCCCAAATCAATCTACTTTAAGAGAGGAACCACACCGATTCAGATATACTCCTTTTTTCTTTTTCTACACAAGCACACTTTTGTAGCTTTGGGGTACAAAGAATTTATACCTTGTTAATGCTATACCTTACTTTTCCACATTGATTTCAACATCATCAATTTCATTAGCCTTGTTAATGGCAAGAATTCCGAGGACCAAAATGAATATTATAATTTTATTAGGACTAAAATGATAAATAAAATATAAATAAATGACAAAACAAACATTCTAATAAAGTATTTGGACGAAAATGGTATTTAACCAAACATTAAAACTACGATAAACACCGTCGCAAAAAAAAAAAGTTTGAAAACAAATTTTGCAAAAATTGTAACCAAACATTTGTTCATCATTCGCGTCTGCGTTTAAATTTACATTTTATACCAATTCCAGATTTAGTTCCTACTAAAATTCCATGGCTAACACCAGAATGAATGATCCTTCTGATTCGTCCTCTCTCCCTCTCTCTCTCTGCTACTCAAATTAACTGTCGGCTTCAGTAATGCTGTCGTCAATCATCATCTCCATCGTCGTCTATGTCTGATGGAGGAGAAGGATCAAGACGAGCAGCATCCTTCGCCCATTTAATCAACTTCTCAACCTCGTCCTCTTCGTCATAGTTCTGATCACCAACGTTTGGTATAGAGGGAGGACCTTGTTGAACCTTCGAAGGCAGAGAGGCCTTAAGAGCGGCGAATCTAACGAGACAGATCGTCACCTAGAGCGGACTTCAATTCCTCATCGACGGTAATATTTGGAACAGACAAGGTGGAGGACGAGGCCAGGAATGATGACTGTTATTGATTGGGGGCAGTACTGGTATGAACGGAGGATGAGGATCCGGATCTGAGAGCTTGGAAACGACGGTCCAGAACAGAGTGGAGATAATCAGGTGCGACGCGAGACATGTGGGAATCGACGGTGAGATTGAGCATCAATTCGTCCTGAGCAGCTTGAAGAAGTTGATCCACTTGATCTTCTTCTCTATCCTTATTGCTCTTGTTGTTCCCTCTCTTCTTTCCAGGTTCCATCGTCCTCTTCCGGCTTTCTTCGCTTTTCCTCCTCCTTCAACCTCTGTTCTTCCATTTTATACCACATTTTATACCCCTTTTCTCCACTCTTCCTTCTTCTTTAGCTATGATTGGGCCTCTTATGATGTTATGGCCCAATGGGAATTGGGCCAGTCATGTCAGATGCGGATGCAAATGTATTTGAGCCAGCTAGCTCTCTTTTTCTTTGCCATGACTGGGTCCGAAGTGTAGAGTGAGGAAGAGAAGCGAGGGAGGGAAGGGGAGAACAATAAAGAAAGAATGTACTCAAACAACTCAGAGTACAGTAACGGCTACCACCACCAACACGACGGTCCGTTGTCAGAAAGTATGCACGGAGTGAGTAGAAGAGGTCGTGCTAGAAGAGGAATTAGAGGTGGCGGTATCTCGCATGATTTGAGGGATGGAAATGGTGGTCGACAGCTTAGGGTTTCCGAGCAGCAACGCCAACAGGATACGCCTCCTTGTACGGATTTCGACATGGCGTACTTCCACTCTTACGCCCATGTTGGTGTCCACCAGGAAATGATCAAGGTTGCATGTTTTCTTATTTTCTTGCTACCGTTGGAATGAGATTCTAGAACTTGTATTCTTGATATGTGTAGGTTGCCTTCTGTACTCATGTTCTGCTTGTTGAAGTTATATTACGTGATTTTGTTGGATCATACGGCCTGCTTCGTGTTTGATGTTCTGTTTCAGTGAGGTGGCGTATGCTTGTTTCTTCTCTGGGTTGTTGAATTTGACAATTTTTCTGGAGTTTCTGCCCCTTGCTTTAATGATCATGTCCAGTACTTTATTGATACAAACTACACAGACACAATGTGCTAGGACATGTTTAATCACAATGTGCTAAGACATGTGGCACTTGATCTGGAAACATCAGTTTGGCTGTGGTTCTTCTTGTGACTGCCCTGGTCCCTTTCATCACCTGACACAGTAACATCTCATACATGTTAAACAATACAGGATCGAGTACGGACTGAAACTTACCGGGCAGCAATCATGCAGCACCAGAATTCTATTGCTGGAAGGGTAATGTAGATTCTAGTTTCATTTCCGTCCACAATAATTATTATTTGTTTGATTCCTAAGCATGAATCAAGGTTGCAGGTCGTAGTGGATGTTGGCTGTGGAACGGGAATTCTTTCTATATTTTGTGCTCAGGCTGGTGCAAGACGGGTGAGTTGTTAAATAATAGTCAACTGCAATCTCTTGCGAACACATCTGACTTGCAAAAAAAAAATCTGGATATGCTGATTGTGATGAGCAAATGTATTTTGTCACCTTTAAATGATAGCCAGTTCTTTCCAAAAATAATAAGGTGTTAAAGCATAGGTCTGCACATTGTGTAATGAATTCCAGTGGTATTCATCTTAGCTTACAATATATTTTAATTGTTATGGATTGACTATACTGAAGGCAAGCCTTTTATTTTCACTGATGATTGATCATACTCTGGTAGTCTGGTTCTTCTTGTCTGTCTGATACTTTAACAATCAAAATTGTGTGAGGTTCTTGATTTATTATAATTTCTGCTGATAAAGTGAACTCTCACAATGTGTGTCTCATACTTCTTTTTTTTCTTTTTTTTCTTTTTTTCCCTCTTATAGTATCTTCAATGGTAATTAAAAGAACTGAACTTAATCTCTTGTCATATGTAACCTTTAGAGGTTCCTCATTCTGTCTGATTATGGTTCCATGTTTGACAATTTGATTTGGTTATTTCTTCAATTCCTATCATCCTGGCTTTATATGTGTTTAGCATGCATAGTATTCTTCAATTCACGTTACCACTTGCCAGGTGTATGCAGTTGATGCCAGTGACATTGCAGTACAGGTACCTCTTGTTTTAATAAATATTTAGATGGAACGAGCCACCTAGAAACTTGTAGTACCCAACTATCCTTCACATTTCCTGTTGACACTAACTATTTGTCATACTATCTGGTTTATTTATTTATCTTTTTCTCTGATGTGTGTATTCATCATCGAAGTTGTTGGCTCGGAAGATGATGAACTGTTTAGGATCGTGGACTATCTGTTTTAATTGATATTGGTCTTTCCGCACAGGCAAATGAGGTTGTAAAGGCTAATAATTTATCTGACACAATCATTGTATTGCACGGTCGAGTTGAGGTGAGCATTTCTAGTTGCTAGAATATAAACAAAAAATGATTTTGGAAGGTTTTTATTTCCTGTTTTCCCATATCATTGTATTTCATTGTATTTTGTAGCAGACATGTTTTCTTCTGCGAGATTTCTCACTTTAGTGTTGCTGCAGGATGTTGAAATTGATGAAGAGGTTGACGTTATTGTCTCTGAGTGGATGGGATATATGCTTTTGTATGAGGTGATTATGGAGAATTTGCATGCACTAGTGGAGAATTGTGAATTCTGTAATTACAAACTGTGCATTGTCTGAAACTTGCCATTTCCGTATCTGCTTCTTATAATATCCCCAGTGTTGAGAATTTAATCACTTGCTTGGCGTGTGTTGTAGAGCATGCTTGGGAGTGTCATTACTGCCAGAGATCGGTGGTTAAAAACAGGAGGCCTTATACTTCCGTCAAATGCATCGGTACCTTTCCGTTTGCGTCGTATTGTAACTTCTAGCTTGCTAACCCTACATAATATGTCATGGTATTCATTTAACTATATTTAGTTGATGTGATTTTAATTTGTACTGCCTGCAGTTGTACATGGCGCCAGTTACACACTGTGACAGATACAGTGAAAGTATTGATTTCTGGCGCAACGTTTATGGAATTGATAGTGAGTACATATATTTGTAATTAGTCCGATATTCTTATTTTCAAAGCAGTGAAGATATTATTGACTTATTATATATAGATATGTAGCAGCTATGTCTTTGCACTATATAACCACAGTTAAAAAAAAAAAAAATCACTGCCAGACAGTTTACCACATTATCCTGTTACTTGTGAATTGTGATGAGCAATTTGAGTGATTTTTTTTTTTAATATTGGAATTTCAGTGTCTGCAATGCTGCCATTGGCGAAACAATGTGCATTTGAAGAACCATCTGTTGAAACAATAACAGGAGAGAATGTGTTGACATGGCCGCACGTGGTGAGTTTTCTGAGTACAATTCCATCATTTTATGGATTGTTAGGCTTTTGATCTGCTTCAGTTGAGAATTTGCTCACTTATTTCGTCCTGTCTTAAATGATTTCCTTACGCAAATCATATTAACCTTGAGCCACGTTCACACTGTAGAATGCATTCCCAAAAATTTCTCCGTGTAACCAAACCAATAATTAAAAACTAAACACTGGGATATGTAATCTACTATATTAATTCATCCTAGGTTGGAAACCAGTCAGATGCAGTATGTTGCTCGCTTCTAGTGTACTTTTTACTGTAGTAGTTAAGGACTTTGTTTTATTTTTCCCTTAAGAAAACACCTTTTTTTCCTTTTTCTACAAGTGCATCTCAAGACATAGGGATATACCACATATATCACAAAGAATAACCTGATAAACTCTGATATATGTATAGAATCTTCTGTAAATAACTGAGTTAGAAAGTATTACATAAGGTATCCTATACTAAGAATTGTTATCATTCTGACAAGAGTTTTCACTTTTTTATTGTTGTACACGGGGAGCTCCCAACCAAAAGAAGACAAGTCTTCAAATCCTCCCATCATTACTTTTCTTGTTTTCCTTCTGATTCGATGAGAGAGCAAATTTTAATACTGGAAACTTGTTGGCTGCTTTTAGGTAAAGCATGTCGACTGTTATACCATTTCACTTGGTGAGCTGGAATCTGTCACAGCAAGATACAAGTTCAAGTCAATGATGCGAGGTAATGCATGCGGTCCTTACTCTGTTTAATTAATACATAGTTTCGATGTGTGGATTCTGACAACGAGCATGATAGTTATGATTTTCCTAATCTGTGTGTTACAACATGGTTCCATCTCCAACAGTTAATACATAGTTATGATTTCCTATTTTGGGAAGTGTTATTTTCACACTTCTGTTCCATTTCCATTTCATGGATCCATTTTCCCTTACCCAAAAAATGGTTATCATATATTCTTTGTTTTCAGCTCCACTACATGGATTTGCATTTTGGTTTGATGTCGAATTCAGTGGTCCTACAGAAAATCCTACCGATAGTTTTGTCCCACCAGCTCTGAACGATAATCATGTGATAGATGGTAGTCAGAGGAAGAAACGTTCAAATCCGAATGATGCACTGGTACTGTCCACTGCACCAGAGGACCCTCCAACCCACTGGCAGCAGGTTTGATTGATGCAAATTGATACAGAGAATTTATTTCTCTTTCTGTCAAAACTGATAATTTCATAACTTCGAGTTAGCTGCATTCAAACTCTTCTGGACTTGTGACTCTTACATCGTACTTTATGTTGATGAATTATCCCTTCACGTGTTTTTTCTGAATTTTGCAGACATTAATATACTTCTATGACCCAATAGATGTGGAGCAAGACCAAATCATGGAAGGTTCCGTGACATTATCACAAAGTAAAGAAAATCGTCGATTCATGAATATTCACCTTGAATACGTGTAAGTCCACAGCTCCTTAACTTCCTCCAGTCTTAGTTTCTACATTTTACCTTTATGATTTCTACTTATTTTCTTTGGTCCTACAGTTCAGGTGGTCGATCTTTTGTTAAAGAGTCTGTAATGAGATGATTGTCGACACAGCTTTCAGGGCGGTTTACTAACTTGTATGTTACGAGGGCACAGCTATTGATTGATTATACGGAATCAGGTAGGGCAAAGAGAAAGATTTAACATTATTTTTAATCATGATTTTTGGAGATTAGTGAAGTAGTCTCTGTTTGTAGGCTGAGAAAGGATGATTTACACCTTAGCAGCTGTATAATATCTTCTCTTTATAATTTCTTCCTTTGTAATCTCACTGAAAAGTCGTGTGAAATTTGTTTGAACTATACATTTTATAGAAAGCGAGGTCTAAATATGATTTGCACTCTTTCAAGTATCAAAAGTACCACCACTTGAACCACCGTGAAGGCTCAGTTATTGGGATCTAATGCACAATAGCATCAGTTACGTAGTACTAGTACGTATGATTCTAACTTCCAATTAGTCTTTTTAATGGCGTTTATGAATGTTCTTACTATATCACTACTTGCGTCTTCTACGCTTTATTTATATTTCTAAACTCTAATAGTATCAATACTATATTTTCAAAGTAGTAAAAGCATCATGCATTATTAGCATGATCACATATATATCTTCAATCCATGTCGTTGTATTCGATTCTTTGAATTTTGGAGGGTTTAATCTTTATAATTTATAATTCTTGAATCCGATCCTCGTCTAACCCTTTATCCAAATTATTTGCGACGATCTACTTGAAATTAAGATTTAGATTACTAAGATTAAAATATAATAATTTGCTTACTCTCTGCAAGAGCGGAAGAAGGAAGCAGATGCAGAAAAACCAAAAACTTCTCCCTCCTCATCCCATGGCCATCATCCACACCGTACCCACTTTGCTAGCGCCATTACTGCTACTACCACTATTATCACTCATCCTCCTCCTCCTTCTTCTTCTTTTTCTTCAAGCAGCCGCCACCATTTCTTCTCCACTACCATCTCCGCCCCATGCATTGTTAACCTCACCATCTTACCCCAAAATTCAACACCTTCACCTAAACCAAACAACAACCACCAGGCTAGCTCAAAACATTATTAGGTCCACTACTACTACTACTCATAAGTGGAAGCTAGACCTACTCCACAGAGACAACCTCTTCTCTTACCGCAACGACGACGTTCATAACCAAAACCAGCTGCTCCGTCTTCACCAGCGCCTCAACAGGGACGTCACTAGAGTTGCCTCCCTCACACAGCAGCGGCTTTCCGGAGAAGAAGACGATTTCAGCTCCGACGTGGTTTCCGGAATGAAGGAAGGGAGTGGAGAATACTTCGTTCGAATCGGAGTAGGGAAGTCCTCCGAGAAATCAATACATGGTCATTGATTCAGGAAGCGACATAGTTTGGGTCCAATGTCAACCCTGTACCGAATGCTACCAACAATCCGACCCGGTATTCGACCCGTCCTACTCAGCTTCCTTCTCAAGCGTTTCCTGCACCTCCGTCTGCGGCCACCTCCAGAACCCCGGATGCCACGCCGGTCGATGCCGCTACGAGGTCTCCTACGGCGACGGGTCTTACACTAAGGGCACGCTCGCCATGGAGACTCTAACATTCGGGCTGGCCATGATCCGAAACGTAGCGATTGGGTGCGGGCATATGAACCAGGGCATGTTTATCGGAGCAGCCGGTTTATTAGGTTTAGGAGGCGGCTCGATGTCTTTCGTTGGTCAGCTCGGCGGTCAGACAGGCGGCGCGTTCGGATTCTGTTTAGTGAGCCGGGGCAGAGACTCACCCGGTTCGCTTGAATTCGGGCATGGAGCAATGCCCGTAGGTGTTGCGTGGGTCCCACTGATCAGAAACCCACGTAACCCGAGTTTCTACTATATCAGGCTGTTGGGTCTAGGAGTCGGAGGGAACCGGGTACCTGTTTTGGAGGAAATATTTAAGCTAAACGAAGCCGGAGATGGAGGTGTTGTTATGGATACGGGTACGGCGGTGAGCAGGCTTCCCACAGTGGCATAACGAGGCATTTTGCGACAGTTTCATCGAGCAGACAGCACAGCTGCCGCGAGCACCACCCGTGTCGATATTCGACAAATGTTACAATCTAAGCGGGTTTGTATCAGTACGTGTTCCAATGGTGTCGTTTTATTTCACGGGTGGGCCGATATTAAGTCTTCCGGCGAGTAACTATCTAATTCCGATGGATGAAGAAGGCGCGTTTTGTTTAGCATTTGCTGCATCCCCATCCGGGTTGTCGATAATTGGGAATGTTCAGCAAGAGGGGATCCAGATCTCGTTTGATGGGGCAAATGGGTTTGTTGGATTTGGTCCAAATGTGTGCTAATTAATTAATTAATTAACCTAATTAATTAAATTTACATGATTATATATATATATATATATATATATATATATTCGTACGTGTGGACATGGTTAAGTTTCATGTGCTAAGTAAAGGCGATGCGGAATGCTTTTGCGGTGAAAACAGAAAAAGTTGAAGTGGGCATGTAAGAAAAACATGGATTGATGTGAAAGGATATTGGATTCAGTCAAAGAAAGAGAGAAAAAGGGGGAGATGGAATATTAAGCTGTCTTTTTATGCATCAAAGATCAAAGAAAGAGTAAATATTCATGTAATTTGAATCTGTATAGTCTAAGATCTTATTATAAGTAAGAAAATATGATCTTCATCATTAATACCTGACAAGACATCAATGTATTAAAAAATACTAATCAACTATTTTCGTTCGCGACATGATTTTGACACAATTACACCTTACATTTTCTGAAAAAGAATAAGGCAGTGAAAATAATGGTGTTTCGGAGTTTCTCACCGTAAGTAATAATGCTGAAAAAAGAGAGAAAAAATTGGTGGCGGGTCGACATGACTCACTTCACAATTGACTGCATGTACAGAGAGAGAGAGGAATCTCTCCTCTCTCTCTCTCTCTCTCACTCCCTACAAGTCTTGCTGGGTCTACCTTGTGTTTTATTCCTCTCTCTCTCTCTCTCACTCCCTACAAGTCTTGCTGGGTCTACCTTGTGTTTTGGACTGAGCAAGGTAATCGAGAGCATTCAAATAATGACTCTTTACAAAGTTATTTGCTTTTACTTTTCTCGTGATATTTGCACTAAATGGGTCACCTTTTGTCACCAAGTTTTTTCTCATTTTAGTGCCTCTCTGCCCTGCCATTATACCCGTTCTTCGCATCGCTACAAAGCCAATTTTACATCGCTACCAAACAATTAAAGAGACGATCAATGGATTAAAGTGAAAAGATCAAATTCCAGAAACAGAAACCTTGTTATCGATCGAGAAACTCTATATCGGATAGATGCAACCAGTGTGAGAGGAGATAGTAAATGATCCGAACATCGATTGTACACATCCAAAAAGGGGTTTACTTGGAAAGAGATGATTAATTACTTGATTACATGTTCCTTCTTAAGTACATGATGCTGTGGAGGGCAATAATACATAATAAACTAAACGTTTTGTATACAACAGGAATGGGATTTGATAAATATTTACAGATGCAAATTGCTAGCTGATTTGGGTATTTGACGGGGTACAAAAAAGGAAAAAAAAAAAAAAAAAGTATTCTTTGGCCCTCAAAACTCATCTAATAACTTACCATCCAAAAATGCCGGCACCCGGTCAAATCCTGGTCAATGGGGTCCAGACTTAGTAAGTACAGCCTCGAAATCAATCTCCCGCCTCGGTCTATCAGAGTTAGAAGTAATTTCTGATTTCATTTTTTCCTCGTGATAATGGTCGAGCCCTAAATACCTAATACTAAAAGAAGAAGAGGTGATGTATGACCGGTTGTTGATCCAAAAGTTCAAACCATGAAGAGATACTTGAGATCTTCTACAGTTAAGCGCGCTCCGGTTCCACCACCTTGATCTTCACCAAAAGCTGATGCAACCATTTTTCTCTTATCTTCCTGCCAAAACAAGGTATGTCAAAGACTTTTCTACTACAAAATAAACGTCTCTCATTTGAGGCTCAATGCAGTCCTAACTATTAATTTATACCCATCAATACCCAGTCATAACTAATATATATTCAGAAAGCATGAAAAAACCTTTTCACACTTGAGCAAAAGTAAGCCAACTGATGATTCCTTGAAGTATTTAAAACAGGAGAAGTCGCAATAGAAAAGAGAACAAAAACAGAAAATCCCGTCCAGCACTCTTTGCACTTAGCAATAGCAATAGTAATAACAAAAACAGAAAGTTGCAGTAGATACAGAGCAAACGTAGAGAATGTTTTACCTGTAGAAGTAATATCCTATCTTCCACACTATTAGCAATAGTAATCCTTGTAACAGTTACATCACGAGTCTGCCCAATTCTATGTGCACGATCAACAGCCTGGTCTTCGGTAGTTGGATTCCACCAAAGATCCAAAAGAATTACATGGCATGCAGCAACCATGTTTAAACCAAGGTTTCCTGCTTTTAATGACATGAGCATAACCATAACCTGCAGTATAATAAAAAAATATTAAAAGATCAACATCCACAGATAGATGGGGGAAAAAGAGGATAACGATGACGCATAAGACATACAACTAAAGCATACAACTAATCACAACTTATCATAATAACAGTTCAAGCATATATTAGATAAGGTCAAACCTCAGGATCGGTGTTGAAATCCTTCACAGCACGGTCTCTTGCAGCTAAGGACATTGTGCCATCAAGCCTCCTATATTGCATACAAGACTGGTTAAATGCCATTTCAACTAAGTCCAGCATACCAGTCCATTGGGAGAAAACAATTGCTTTTGATGGCTCTTTACTGTTCAGAGCGCTTGCATTGCCCGATGACCCATCGGGCCTTGAGTAACAGACAAGATCTGGATTGGTACTCTTTATACAGCAATCGCCCTGCAGAACTTTAAGAAGTGCCTTGATTTTGGATGAATTGTAGTCCATTTGCACAACCTTTGGCTTCTTTACGGATTCAGAATTCTCAGAACGACCATCACCATTGATACTTGTTTGAAGAGTGGCTACAGAGAAAACGAGATTGGCACGTAATTGTTCCTTACACTCAATTGCAGGACATGTATTGTCATCACCAGTCAAACATTCAGATACACATTGATAGCAGAAAACATGGCCACACATTGTAACAACTGGATCCTCAGCTGTATCCTGATAAAGCAATAAGAATGTGAAAATGATTAGACAAAATTTCATGCAACAATACACTATTTACCTTTTATTCTTTCTTTTTCTTTCCATAAATAGAGAGATTGAGAAAGATATCACTTAAAAGCATACACAAACGAATCTGAAACTTCTAACAAAAATAAGCACTCACGAGGAAAAATGCAAAAATGGTTAATTCCTGAATAGCAGAAAAAACACACATCCACACACTAGTGTGTACAAAGAACCTATACACAATGTCCCAGGTGCAAACTATGCCCCATGGAAAATAATTAGACTTAACAATATGATACAGCTCCTAAGAAGTATCAAAGATCTCATACTCTATAAGCATTGATAGTTTGTCGGTGCAAGAGCTTTATATAAAGCCTTGACACAAGACCGGACACAGTAATTAGGACACAGGGACAAAGCAAATATCAGCAGAGGAGTTTTTCTGCATAAAAGCGGATGGGTCCAAGGGTCCATCCACGTTAGAAATACACACTGATTGCCACTTTTCTTCCACAGAGGAACCTTAATTTTTACTTCATTCCTGAGCCTTTGTTTTGGGTGTAACCAGGTGGAAGGCCCACTTTGTCGGCGTATTTGCACTCCACTCTCTTCAAGGATGGAGATTCTCTAAGATTCCATGTACAGGTGGATTTTTAAAAGTCATATTCGACTTAGAATTTAAATATACAAAGAACTAACATAGTGAGAAAGAGGTTTTCATTAAAAAATAATAATAATAATAAATATATATATAAATAAAAAAAAGAAGAAGAAGAAAGAGAGAAAGAAGCTCACACTACAAACACGGCAGAAGGCAGAGGTAGTTTCCAAGCAATTTAAAAGTTTGATCTGTTCATCCTTAGGAATATTTCTTGCCATTATAGCAGATGATTTCCCCACAGAGTCAGCATTATATCCTTTAACAAGATATGGATGGTCACAAGCTTGACGCAGGCGCAAGAGCAGCATTAAGATATTTGCATAATTTTGGCTAACTGTTCCAGCAGCAGCATATGCCTACAAGTTAACAGTTCATATTGTTGAAATTCCATAACGAAACAGGCATAATTACATCATGCTAGAATCGACACTTCTCTAACAATTTCAAAATTCGTTTGACTTCCCTTTACAAGTTTACAGTGGATATGATACACATGCCAACACAATACCTTGCTTCATAATGAATGAGATTCAAGCTACCGAGAACATATTCTCATTTCTTAATTTCTACGCTGGTGAAAATATGTGTACCAAGCATTTTCCCCATATCTTCAGTAGCACTGCTTTTATTTTACATTCTAATCGTCGTCTCCTCATGTTGAAGGTCTGGTAATGTTTACTTGAAAGTACACATAGTATTAGATACATTTCAAATTTAGGGAGAATCTATCAATTAAATTCTAAGGGACTTAGCCTACATACCACATCAAGGACCTTGGCTCCTAGCTTTCTTCAAGCTGAATGGAATGATGCAGAACTTATACATGTCTTCAGGGCTTTCTCTTGAGATCTATTCTGGTAAAATATGATTGAATTTCTTATGGGTAATATAAGCTTGGTTCTACTACTCTTTCTTAGTTCTGGTATTCCTGAAGTTAGTCCATTTATGTATTAGTGGATCTATATCATAGACATGACCCAGAAAATAGGAGCACAGAAACTACTACCCCAAATTAATAATATCCAATAATACAGATCAATCATTGCCTAGTGCAACGTCCAATATTCTGGTGATTTATCCTATTCCTGGATTTGATATTCACAGCGGAGTAATCCTACTAATTAGTCTCTGACCTCAATGCTCGATGACTCGATGGGTACTTTCAAGACCCACTTCTTATTTCCTACTTAAGCATTTATAGAACTTTGCAGTTCACTGGATGAAGTTTTTCTTTAACTTTAGAAACTTTGATGCTCTCTTTTAAAGGAGTAAATTCCTTATGCAAGCTGCTCCTAATCATGATTCAAAACCATTTTCAAAGCCTACAAATGCTTTAAACCATCTAAAATCCTTGCAGATGCCATTGCTAATTTTAACCATGCATAGTTACGGGTAAAAACCAATTTTACCTAATTTGTTGCACACGTGATCAGTATCTCCCCAAAGCTTAGGTTTTCACAAGATCTTTTGCATCACATAGTTTCTCTAAGGCCAAATATAATTTAATCAAGTGATTGATAATCTTTCTATCCTTGGTTTCTTTTGTTGTTTTCACCTAAACCTACAGTAGTCAAGGATGTATCATCTGTCTCCAGTAAGCAATGAACAAGATCATCTGTTAGAAAAAAGATGTACCTTGAATTGAGCTCGTGTATCAGCTTCTATCTGGGTATAGAAAGCACGTTCCTCGGTTGAAAACTCCACATTCTTCAATTGTGATTTCTTTTCGGGCAACTGTATTATCGGCTGGCCATCAAGCAACGTTCCTAGACAAAAAAAATAAATAAATAAAAAATGAGGATATATAAACAGACAGAAAATGAACATTTATCAGCACCAAAGGAATAAAAGCAACTCAAAGTGAAAGCAGATGTCACACATCCCTGTAAATCAGAATGTTAAAAAAAAGGGGGGGAGCGGGGATATTACTCATGGAAATTGGAGTCAATCTACCAAGAATACTTTTTAATTTGCAGAACTGTTTATGGTGTATTCCAAATGTGTCCTAATTAAATTGAGTCAGATTTCTTATAATAATTTGAAAACATATGGAAGGTATCTAACGAGTATCAGAGTGTGTCAATCCCGATATGAGCCAATACAAATGTGACCTGTTTTGGAGTATCTGTCGTTAATAGGCTAAAAATAAGCTCAACCAAATTAACCTGCAATATAAAAAGATCTCCAGTCTGTTTTTGGTTTGGTAACTTAAAATCCATAACCTACTTTAATTCCATACATGCCCTAAATGCTACCCATAATTCTATATCAAGTTTCCAATAAAACGCATATACATATATGTTGAAAGTCTTACCATAACCTTAGGAATTAGGCTATAAATATTTACCATATTTGAGTATTTATATATTTAGATAGATAGAGAAATTTGTGGTAAATTACTTTCCTAACTAAATTACTTTCCTATTTTGTATCCTAGAGGATTCTATAAATATGTATAAACCTGTACATGAAATATATGAGTTGAATACCTTATTTCCATATCATTTCCCTCTGTTTTTATGGTATCAGAGCTAAGTTCTAAAACCCTAGGTTAAAACTGTCCGACACCCATCAGAAAACTCACCCATTCAGATCACCACAATTCGACTGAATGGGGATAACTTTCTGAGATGGTCACAGTCTGTCCGCATGTATATTAGGGGGAGAGGAAAAATTGGCTACATCACGGGAGAAACAGAGGAACCAGACCTGGATGATCCAACTTATGCCACTTGGGATGCTGAAAACTCAATGGTAATGACATGGTTGGTCAACTCTATGACAGAGGAGATAGGAGCAAACTACCTATGTTATCCTACTGCTAAGGAACTATGGGATAATGTCTCATTGATGTACTCTGATCTAGGAAACCAGTCTCAAGTGTATGAATTAACCCTAAGATTAGGGGAAATTCGCCAAGGTGAGGATTGTGTAACTAAGTATTTTAATACCCTTAAAAGATTTTGGCAGGACTTGGACCTATTCAACGACTATGAGTGGAAGTCACCTGAAGACTGCAACCAACACAAGAAGATGGTGGATACAGGCCGAATCTTCAAATTTCTTGCAAGTCTAAATGTTGAATTCGATGAGGTCTGTGGTCGGATAATTGGTAGGAATCCTATGCCTTCAATTGGGGAGGCCTTTGCAGAGGTACGAAGAGAAGAGAGTAGGAGGCATGTAATGCTAGGAAAGAAGGCTACAGATTTGACTAAAAGTATGGAAGGGTCAGCCTTAGCCATACCTGAAGCCCAAGCTAGCAGAAGAACCTACCAAAACCAGCGCACAGGAGACAAGAATAATCTGCACTGTGACTTTTGTGGAAAGACACGCCATACAAGAGAAAACTGCTACAAGTTGCATGGAAGGCCATCCTACGGTAGGCAGAATAAACAAGGTGAAAGAAATGTTCCTGCAGCAAATGAGGCCGAGTCATCTATGTTTGGTAAAGAGCAATTAGATCACCTTCTAAAACTACTAAAATCCTATTCATCACCTAATGCTCCTACTGGTTCTATGGCACAAACAGGTAGATGTTCTATAGCACTCTTGGCTCTAGGAGAAACTAGTTCTTGGATTATTGATTCAGGGGCTTCCGATCATATGACAAGTTGTTCAAAATTCTTTGACTCGTATTATCCATGTTCTGGTTTAGAAAAAGTCAGAATAGCTGATGGTAGTTTCTCACCCATTGCAAGAAAATGACACATTAAAATTTCAGAAAACCTAACCTTAAAATCAGTCTTACATGTCCCAAAACTTGCATGTAACCTTCTGTCTGTTAGTAAACTGTCACAGGATTCTAATTGTTCCATTTCTTTTTCTCCTCTCACTTGTGTGTTTCAGGACCGGAGCTCGGGGATGATGATTGGAACTGCTAAAGGAAGAAATGGGCTGCACTACTTTGATGAAACTGTTTTTGGGACTAATCAAGCTCAGGGATTAGGTAGTAGTAGCTCAACCTTTGTCTCTGATCAGATCATATTACGGCATAAGAGATTAGGACACCCTAGTTTTTCATACTTAAAACATGTATTTCCTGCACTGTTTAAAGGAGGTTATCACTCAGAATTACATTGTGAATCTTGTCATTTAGCTAAAGACCATCGTGTTTCTTTTCCAATAAAATTATATTCTAGTTCAAAACCATTTTACTTATTTCATAGTGATGTTTGGGGTCCATCTAAGGTCAATATACTATCTGGAAAAAATGGTTTGTTACTTTTATTGATGATCATACAAGATTATGTTGGGTCTACTTAATGGAAAAGAAGTCTGAAGTTGAGAAAATATTCAAAGATTTCTATATTATGATTGAAAATCAGTTTCAAATAAAAATAGGCATTCTTAGAACAGATAATGGAACTAAATACTTTAACAAACAGTTAGGAACATTTCTGTCAGAAAAAGGTATTATTCATCAATCAACTTGTCGTGACACTCCACAACAAAATGGTATTGCCGAAAGGAAAAAGACATTTATTAGAAGTTACAAGGGCAATTATGTTTTCAATGAATGTTCCAAAATATCTATGGGGAAATGCTTTACTAACTGCATGTTATCTAATAAATAGAATGCCATCTCGAGTTTTGAAATTTGAAACACCATTAAAGATCTTAAAACATTGCTTTCCTACAAACTGGATCACTGCAGAACTTCCTTTAAAAGTTTTCGATTGCACTTGTTATGTATATATACCAAATGCTTTCCGGTCAAAGTTGGAACCAAAATCTGAAAAATGTGTCTTCCTAGGGTATGCTTCAAACAAAAGGGGGTACAAATGTTTTAATCCCGTCACAAAAAAATTCTTTGAAAGTATAGATGTGAACTTTGTTGAGGAGCAACCTTATTTTCAGAAAATTGTGTTTCAAGAAGAGACCCAAATGGATGAAAATAATTTTTGGGAAACTGTCTATATGCCCTTAGTCAACTCTAATGAAGAATTTCATGAAATACTGGTTGAGAAAATGGATACTAGTGTAAGTCCTCCTATCTCTACCTTGCCAGAATTGACTGTATCAGAGACAAGGGGAGATGTACTTCAAAAGGAACCAAAGCTCCAGGTTTATACCAGAAAACGGTTTAACAAAAGTACTACGGCTCCAACCATTCCTTTAGCTGATGACCAATCAAATTCGCCGAGTAATGGCTCTCTAACTCAGGTGAATCCTCCCTCTCTATTCTTTGATAATTTGTTTGCTAATGACCTTGATATTCCTATTGCATTTAGAAAAGGAACCCGCACTTGCACTCAACATCCTATGGCAAAGTACTTATCATATGAAAAACTGTCAAACACTCATAGAGCATTTGTGACTAGGATCTCAAATCTGTCTGTTCCAAGAACTATTCAGGAAGCTTTAGGTGATCCGAATTGGAAATTGGCTGTGATAGAGGAGATGAATGCTCTTAGGAAGAACAACACTTGGAGTGTTACTGATCTACCCGAGAATAAGAAGACAGTGGGATGTAAACGGGTCTTTACAGTCAAGTGTAAAGCTGATGGAAGTGTGGAACGATACAAAGCGAGACTTGTAGCTAAAGGATTTACTCAAACTCATGGTATTGACTACCAAGAAACGTTTGCTCCTGTTGCTAAAATTAACTCTATTAGAATACTCCTTTCTCTTGCAGTTAACTCCGATTGGCCACTCCATCAATTCGATGTAAAGAATGCTTTCTTAAATGGAGACTTACAAGAGGAGGTATACATGGACCTACCACCTGGATTTGAAGAAAGACTTGGGAAGGGTAGAGTGTGCAAATTGAAGAAAGCTCTATATGGACTTAAGCAATTTCCTAGAGCTTGGTTTGAGCGGTTTGGTGAAGTTGTTAGGAGACTTGGATTCTTACAAAGTCAAGCAGACCACACACTGTTTTTTAAACATTCCACCGAATGAAAGTAGCTATCCTGATTGTTTATGTAGATGACATAATTATGACAGGAGATGACTCAATTGAAATCAACAACTTGAAAAGTAAGCTTGAGGAAGAATTTGAAGTTAAGGACTTAGGAAAACTGAAATACTTCCTCGGAATGGAGTTTGCAAGGTCTAAAGAGGGAATTTTTGTCAACCACCGTAAATATGTTCTTGATCTACTTAAAGAAACAGGGATGACTGGTTGTAAGATAGCAGACACCCCTACAGAACCGAATGTGAAATTGAAGACAGCAGCTCCTAATGAGGTGATAGACCGAGAACGTTATCAAAGATTGGTGGGAAGATTAATTTATCTAACACATACTAGACCTGACATTACTTTTGCAGTCAGCATTGTACGTCAGTTCATGCACTCTCCAGGACCTACACATTTTGAAGCTATGTTCAAAAATTTAAGGTACCTAAAGGGGAGACCTAGCAAAGGGTTGATGTTTAAAAAGAAAGGTCATTTACAAGTTGAAGCCTACACGGATGCAGATTGGGCAGGAAATGTAATTGATAGAAGATCTACCTCGGGCTATTGTACCTTTGTAGGGGGAAATTTGGTTACATGAAGAAGTAAGAAACAAAGTGTAGTGGCAAGGAGTAGTGCTGAAGTAGAATTCCGCTCAGTAGCACATGGTTTCTGTGAAGTATTATGGATCAAACGGGTTCTAGGAGAATTGAAGATTTCTACTCCAACACCTATCAAAGTATACTGTGACAACAAGGCAACCATTTCTATAACTCACAATCCTATTCTCCATGATAGGACAAAGCATGTAGAAGTGGACAAGCACTTCATCAAGGAAAAAATAGGCAGTGGTGTGATATGCATGTCTTATATACCTACAGCTAATCAAACTGCAGATATACTCACTAAGGGACTTCCTAAAGGGTTACATGAGATCTTTGTAAACAAGCTAGCCATGAGAGATATTTTCATGCCAACTTGAGGGGGAGTGTTGAAAGTCTTACCATAACCTTAGGAATTAGGCTATAAATATTTACCATATTTGAGTATTTCTATATTTAGATAGATAGAGAAATTAGTGGTAAATTACTTTCCTAACTAAATTACTTTCCTATTTTGTATCCTAGGGGATTCTATAAATATGTATAAACCTGTACATGAAATATATGAGTTGAATACCTTATTTCTAATAAAACGCATATACATATATTCCTAAGCTGAGCTGATGTTTTTCTGTATTTCACCAAGAATCTCCGTTCTTATGAGGACACACATCTACCATCACAACAGTCAAAAAATAGAAACCTTGACGGAATCTCAACACACACACACATGCACACACACATTCCATATAAAAAGTACCAAGAAAAGAAGAAAGATCACCTTTGGTGCGACGTAGCATTATAGCCCTCAGGACTGCTTGAAGCTTCTTGTAGCCATGTAATGAATTTCTAGAGATTGGAACCTTAATAGTATGGTAGAAAGATTTATATACTGCATAAGGGTCATATTTGAGAAACCTAAAGTAGCTATACAGATCTTCAATTGCATTTTGTATAGGTGTTCCAGATAGGCACCACCTTCTTTTAGCACGAAGGCTACAGCAGGCTCTGGCCACTTGAGTTCTGTGGTTTTTTATTGTCTGAGCTTCATCCAATATCACTCTAAACCAACCAACTCTAGCAAGTGCACCGCAATCAGAATCAAAAGCAGCACTGTCAAGTCCATTTCTTTTACCCTTCTTTCCTTTCTTACTTGATTCATTTGTCTTTTTCCTTTTTTTACTGATAGAAAAGTCAGAAGATAGTCCATGCTTCTCCCCATTTCTTTCCTCACCATCATCTTCATCAACTAAAGGTTGTTTTGGAACTTCATTGGTGACAATAGAATATGTTGTGAGAACCACGTCATATTTTGCCAACTCAACCGGATCCCTTGTCCTGCTGCCTCCATGATAGACCAGGACAGATAGTCTAGCTTCCTCTGTGACCTTTTCCTCAAGCTCCCTCCTCCATTGTCGAAGGACACTTGCAGGACACACAACCAACGTTCCAGCTGCTGGCCTTCGCTTGCTTGATGATCGTATAGAAGTGCTCCCCTCTAAAATTGGCTTAACATCATTAGATTCCACAGTTAGATTGATTTTATCAGAACCAGCAGTGCCATTATTATCATCATCTTCATCCAAATTCAATGCTTCAGTTTTTGGGTTGCATAAATGCTCAGATTTGGATTTTGACTCCAAAGATCTTTGCATTTGAATAAGTGCAATCATTGAAACCGTCTTACCAAGGCCCTGCAAGGAAGAAAGAACAAGAAGTAATCACGGCAATGATAGATGTGGACAAACTCGCAGATCAAAACTTCTGAATTTTACATGAGACACATACTGTCTTCCATAGTACCTGGTCATCAGCTAAGATTCCACCCAAACAATGCACACTTCTAGTCTCCTTCTGAAGCATCCAATTCAAAGCAATTCTCTGAATTAAACCGAGCAACATTAGTAAACGTGTTACATAAAGAAAAGACCCACAATATTTCGACAGAGACTACCTGATGTTTTAGAAGAGAGACAGACAAAATGCCATACGGCAAATCTTCTTCCTTTTTTGGTTGATTTAAGTCCTGCAAGAAGCAAAATTATAAATATTCTACTCACAAATTAATCCTTCAGTGTTTTGAGAAGATATTATACAGAGTTTCTAACGTGCATGTAAAAGTTTGAAGCACCATTCAGTAGTCTTGACTTCTGTAATATGAATGATATTAATTTTAACATGTGTAGCTTGTTTCGGTTGCTGTAATTACACACTTGCAGTCAGAGAGGAGATTGCCTTTAATTTTTCTAGAGAACATATTATTTTTATGAAGGGCATTTTATTCTTCTAGTGACTTTATCATTTTAGAAAAGTTAACAGGTAAAGGATCTTGATATAAGATGATGAAATGGGATTCACCATACACATCAAGGTTATAACACTCATGACTTGACTGGCTCGCAGGGGATGGAAGGCCAGTGTTGGGGACTTACCAGGCTTCCAAGACATCAAGCTTGTACCCTTCTAAAATCCTACTTCTCAGATCTTAAAATAGACTAGATGTGCTCAGCAAGTAAGAGCGTGAAACCAAGGATGAATGTCTAGTTATAGAATTACCTCTAATGCATGAAATTACCTCTAATGCTGCTTGATAGATCAATCTTTCATCCGTTCCAGCAGCCATTTCTTCCCCAAAACCAGAACGATGAATAGGGTCACCTATAAACGGTGAAGTAGACATGGACTTTGCAGGAACCAAAGTAGGAGGTAAGATCCTACCCCCATTGTTGTCATACATAATCACATCACCATCACCGCCCCTGGTAATATGTTCTCTCATGTTGCTTCTTCCACTAGGTAAACTTGGCCCTGACGCACTGTAAGATGCATTGTAATTATCACGAATTTTATTGCTGCTGCCCACATCATCTACTGGTTTATATGACTTAGCAGAGGATCCGAAATTCCGGAAAGTAGATGGAAGAGTCATCTTGAGTGCCTGTCGAGAAGAGAGCTTCTCATAATCACCCCCAGATAGGGTAGCAATTTGGGACTTCACAACCTGAGGGTGATCCCCATTTCCATTTGAAGGTCTAGCATCATCACTATAACCAGAATATGCACCTATTTTTTCTTTCCTGCGATCATTAATGCCTGCAGAGCTCCCACTAGCATATGTTCTCCTTGGAGATGGAACCTTTGGAAACTGCCCGCCGTTACCTGGAAAACCCGTTTTTAACAAAGGTTTTTCTTATCTTAGATAAGACACATGTAAAAGACTGTTTTTCAGTGCAAAATCAAGATTCTTCTATCATATAACACACACTGACCTCTGTTTCCTGAACTTGTAGATGCCCAGGTAGGAAGAATTCTACCGCTGGTAGATTCTCCTCTACTCAATGCACCGGTTTCCGTGATATCATCTAACCCAGAATCATTATCAGATTCCTCTAAGAAGTTAAAAGAACTATCTGATGAGCTGATTTCAATAGGTTCTGCTTCAGGCATACTGGTCCGACTGTTGAAAAATCTAGCCAAATAGCTTCTAAATCCCTTCAGAAGCTCCAAATTCATGTGCAGTAGCACCCGGACAGTGTAGCTGAGATTTTCATTCCGAAAATCTTCCAGAAAAATGACTAATCAAAGCACAACAAAGCAGACAAGTTTCAGAAGAAAACAAATATTAAAAAAATTAAAAAGTCAAATTAAAAGAAAACATGCATCACTCGGACATTCGAACTAGAAAATCATAAATTCGATTACGAATCATTAGAAACGAAGAAAGCGGAGTAGACAAATCAAAGACGCAATTGAGTAAATCGAAAGGGAAATACAAAAACCCTACGACGAAAACGTCAGATCAGATCCTCATTGTAGTAGTCGCAGAGGTCTAGCAATGTTTGTAGGGTTTCAAGTCTACTAAGACTGAAAATCCGGAGCCTCCCTTCTTCTTTTCCGTCCTTTCTTCTTTGCTTTGCTCGACCGTTTTGTGATCAACGGCGAAGATGACGGTTACAAATTAGAAAGGCGGAGGCAACGGTGGCGTTTGTTACAAGGAAGCTCGAGCACGACGGCGGTCTCTTCCATTAGGAGTGGCGTGCTCAACCGGAATTCATAAAATTAAAATTTGACAAATTTTATAGGAGGTTATACAGATCTAAACTTAATTATAAATTCTATAAATTATATTTTAAATAATTAGTAATTTTGGGAAAATCATACTTTACACCCCCGAAATATCACCAAATTATAAAAATCTCCTAAAATATGGAATTTTAGAAAGAATACCCATAAACTATATGAATATTACAATTCATCCCTTTCACATGTTTTATAAATTCTTTTTCAAATTTACATTAATTATTTTTTATATTTTTAACCCCAAAATTTCACTCTTATATTATTTAATTCACTTCATTATTTTAAATTATTTCTTCATCAATCCACCCTTTTACCAACACATATATCATGAAATAATCAAAATTTAAAATTCCACTAAATAATTAATATATATATATATATATATACTCTTAATTTTTGTTTTTAAAATTTCAAGCTACTTTTAATTTTATTTTTTTTTTTTATGTTCTAAAACAACATTCTTCACTTTCCTTCCCCATTACAATAAAATAACTCTCTATAAAATAAAATAAAAAATTTAAATATTTATTTTGGCAATTTTATAATTTTAATTATTTTTCGATGACAGTGATCGAGGCCCGTGATTGTGGAGGTGGTAATGAAAGAGTGAATTGATGAAAAATTAATTTAGAATATTATAGTGGGTTAAAGATGATAAATAATACAAATTTAAGGTTAGAAATATAAAAAAAAATTAAGTTATCATTTTACATATCTTTAATAATGAATTGTAAATTTCGATAAAAAATAATAAAATTTATAATATTATTAAATAAATTTAAAATATTATATAATAAACTTAAAATATTATATAATAAACTTAAAATATTATATAATAAACTTAAATTCATATTAAACTCAAAAAATTATCCATTCCCAACCGAACAATGTCGAAGCAAACGTTTTGTGTTGGTTGAATAATGCCCGAAAAGGCTTTTATGCCATTTCCGTTTTGCACGTTACTCCAAGCACACTACTACTCTACCCATCCCTCTTGTTGGTCATAGATTTACCGAAAGAAGGTCAACTTCTCACACTATAGATTTACTGAAATGCCCAAGCTTCGAACTTGTATTTACTCCAAATTTCGAATTAACAGAAATGGCAACCACAATTCCACTATAGGGAAGAGAGAGAGAGTGAAGGAAAGATACGGGGCCTCTCCTCTCCTCCCAATCCACTTCTGAGCGGCTGAGCAGCCTGAGCCCCACCATATCAGGGCCGTACGTGACAGCCTGCTTTGCTGCTTTGTATGTGTTTCTATTTTCTTAGTCCTTTAATCATGCCTTTGAAAAATGCATATAATAATTCCATTGATTCAAATTATATAAAATTTAAATAAAATAAAATAAATTAAAACAATAATTATTTATATCATTATTTAAATATAATTTTTTTCATTCATTTTAATTCTCGAAATATTTCTTTTACCTTTAAATAATAAAATAAAAATAAAAAATAATTATATTCTCACTTAAAAAATATAATTAACTCATTTAATAAAATATAAAATTAATCTCATTTTTTATTTATGATAGTGGTGGGTCCAGTATATTCCTTGAATTTATTAGTTTCACTACGTACGTGTGACACTGTCGTGTAAAAGTTACAAATTATAGTTACTGCAGTAAATGGTAGGCGGTAAAAGTGGAAGCATGAGGCAAGGGAGGTAACAGAATTATCCAACCACTTGCAGTAAAAAAAATAAAATTAATGAATGAATTGAATTCCCTTTAGTTATAAATATTAATTTTATATTATTATATTATTATATTATATATTATATAACAGATTATTGTTATAGTATTATTAGTGTAAGTTTGAATTATTACATACGTGTTTTCTTACAAGACATCAATCGGAAGACATCACGTGACTAACAACCGAGTGGCGGTAGTAACATCAAATTACGGTAATGACACAGAATTTAAATTACGACACTAACCTTCCTTTTTCCCATTAATTCCGTATGGCCCCCCTTTTCCTTAAGACAAGGGGTAGTAGTACTTAGAGACAGTAGACAGTGCCGTAGACTTGACAGCAGCAACAGCTAACCTTACTTACAACTCTGACCGGTCTGACCGGCTTGACCCCCTCCTCCATATCTAGGCCATATAACCTTTTTAATAGCTTCATACTACTGAGCTTAGTCCCTTGACTTTCTTTCCCCACTTCACCTTTCTTTCATTTCTCTCGACATAAGTGATGAGAAACATGAAGCCCTCAGTCATCTCTTCTCTATAAATAGTATTTTTGTGATGAGCGGTGGCTGATGGGTTGTTCATCAATGGGGTTGGTGAGGAGGTGGCTTGAGTTGGAAGCAAATGTGGTGGTATCGGGTGGGAAGAGGAAGCTGAGGAGGCTGTTGTGGAGGGTAAGAGCAGAGTTGAAGAGACAGGGCAAGTTGAATAAGAGGTTGAATGGCAGCTTCTACTATGATCCTCTCAGTTATGCCCTCAACTTTGACGATGGCAACTTTGGTTTCCTCTGCTAGATACCTAGCTACCTACTTTACTTACCACAGCAGGAGTGAAGAAAAGAGAGATGGCAGTGGCAACAAGGGAGCTTCATTTTTACTACCTCTCCTTGTTATATAGATACATATATATATATATATATATATATAAGTTCTCCATCTCTTTTCAGTTTTGCTCTGCCATTTTTGAGATATATATGTGTGGTGGTGGTGGCATAAGGGTAGCTTTACTTAATGCTTCTTGTCATTATGATGCTTAGTTTTAAAAGAGCAATCTGTGATGACTACAACTACACAGTCACACAACATCACATACTATTTCATACATAGAAATTAAGAGAAACCATCATGCTGTTTTGATTCTTGAATCATATCACTTCATAGCTAGCTAGTTCATCATCAGCGTATAGTTTTAACGAGGCTGGATAAAAGTAAAAAATGGAAAACTAAACCAGACAAGTAGAACGATAAGTAAAGTGTTACGAGTATTGATCTTTTTATCTGACAATGCCCAAATTGAGGATACCCCAAGAGGTGTTAGGGA
The DNA here is from genome assembly GCA_027186245.1 of Coriaria nepalensis. Classification (NCBI taxonomy): domain Eukaryota; kingdom Viridiplantae; phylum Streptophyta; class Magnoliopsida; order Cucurbitales; family Coriariaceae; genus Coriaria; species Coriaria nepalensis. Next base: position 54,036,566 of record CP114481.1, read on the forward strand.
AACCCCGAGAGGATTACCCCAACAACCTAAGCCCTATCTCTGCCTCATACTGCCCTTTTACCAAATATACTTGACTCAACGCCGCATGAGGCTCCCCTACAAATGGGTTCTTCTCTATACAACTCAACAACACCTCCTTAGCCCTCTTTCCCGTGTAAAGAAAATGGGGATATCTGTAGTGGGATGAGGAGGATTAATAACTCTTTGATGAAGAAGGGGATTAATATTTGTCGTTCTTAAATTTTATTATGTTCATTCGTTTTTGTTTCTCCAATAGTTCAATTTTATTTTTAATTTATTTTTAATAATAAATATTACTTCTTTTTATTAAGATCATATTAATCATGTCACCTAATAATATATATAATGCATACAAGAATCTCTATATTGAAATTAACACATATTACCTCAAGAACATTATCAATATCCTTAAAATGGTTCTTGAATCGATTGATGTTGGGATTTGAGATTAGCGAAAGATTATGGCATGTGTTGTGGAGTTTTTGTTGAGGAGAAAATGAGGAAATTGGTGGTGGGATGAGGACTCTTATCTTTGAGGTAGACTTTAGCTTTATATCGGTGCCTAGGCTAATAAAAATGTACCACATTATTTAAAATGACCATCCACTCATCTATTTTAGCCGTGATCAGGGCCATCGGGTGCCTCTCATGACAACACACGTCTTCATGTTTTCTTTTCGCTTGGCAATTGGCAAGCATGGGGTCGGACAAGTTGGAAGTTTGTGGTAGACAGGCAAGCATTGCTCCAGATATTAGATAGTACAGCAGAAAAACCTGAACGCGTGTTGCTCGTGGTTGGACCTCGACTCCTGACACTTGCTTCTGTTTTTATTCGAAAAACAGTAATTAAAACACGAGACCAACGATTTCAGAAACAAAGCCGACAGATCGATGTCATTAGTCTAAACAAAACTTAGGAATATGGAAACTAAAGGTCGCTGATCAGTTAAGAGTTAGAACACATGAAACAGAAATACAAGGGCAGATTAATACACGACCAATTTTAATAAGAGTAAATGAAAAATGGTAGCTCAAAAAGGGAAAGGCATTTTAAACTTGGGCAAGATAATTAAGGAAAGAATCCTACCTGCTAAAACAGAGTGATCAAAGGCATCCTCATTACAGAAAATACAGACAGCAAATCATGACCATAAGATAATATTACAAAATAATGTGCCCCTATTTTTAATCAAATTCCACTGATTATAAAAAATAAGGAACCCCAGTTCGGGGACCTCTCATCTGGCTGTTCTCCTCCGTTTCAGTGAAAAACTTCACCTCCCTCTCCTGTTGAAAATGGGTAAAAAGAAAGGGCACGCTGTGAATAACAATATAACATGGAGTCATAGAGAGAGAGGATGGAAACTAATATTATCGGCTAATAAAACGTAATCGGATCCAAGTTGAGACACTCCTACTTTAAATGCACGTCTTTACTATCGACCCATTAGCTACTACAGACATCGATGAAAAGTATGGAATTTGGTACTTTTCAAATGGTGGGTTGAAATTTCATATCTATACCCCACCGATCATGAATAGTATGGAAGGAACTGCATCTTTGTAAAACAGTAGAGGAGAAAAAAATGGTAAGAATCTCAGAATTTGAATTTTGTACATGATATCAATAATGCCTGCTCATCTATAGGGAATAAGCTTTGCAACAGTCTCATTCCATTTCGGGATGTCCCCCAAAACTATAAGTTCACTTTTCAAAAGTTATATGCAAGATTTAACTGAATTACCCTAGCAAGATAACTTTTTGGTTTCCTGAAGTAGTCAATACTCTATCATTCAAAATTCAGATTTCCAAAGCATACCACCAAAATCAAATGCCGCTTGGGGAAATTCCTCATTAGGTAAGTAAGCTTCTAATATCTTACCATGTTTTCATTGAAGCTCAATATAGAAGCTACGTTCCCACATCGATAACAGTAATTTGGGGCAGACCATACCTACACAAGATGAAACCCAAATACCACCATCAAACTGATGAATTCTTCCGCATTATTAGCAAATACAAGATACAGCACCCACCCCCAAAAAATAAAAAATTCACTACAATAATAAGCTTGAGTCTTACAGTTACAAGGCCTTTATCTTGAAACATGTACTTAAGACCTTCTTGTACAAGTTGATGTGCTCGACAAACCAAATCAAGATTGTTAATGTGATTAAACTGCAAACAAAAATAATACTAATTAAGCTTAGTAGAAAATACTCCATCAGAGATCATAGTGGAGACCAGATAATATTACCTCAGAAGTGACCCTGGACCCAAAAAGCCATCCTGCTCCACGTGGGCTCACTGCCCATGTTTCAATATCTTCTGGATCACTCCACATGAGATCACAGAATGGCCCCTCATGTGGAATTTCACAATTTCGCTCAATCACTCTTATCTATCAATGACAAATGAAAAATTCCATGAGAATTCACCATGCAACAACAAAGTATCTCTGCCAGAAGAAAACTATGATCAGAAGTTGTTTGATCCCCCATTAGGAACAGGAGAGAGGTTATGTGACAGATGTATCCCACTGACTATAAAACTACCACAAAAATTGTGCAGGGTGGAATACACGTGATTTCATTCACCTGCTTTCAGAAAAGTCTAAACATGTAAACAGGAAAACACAACTACAGTAAAGTTTTTTTTTTGCAGAATGATTGAACAGCACAGATGGAAATAATTTCAAAAAGAGTACATGCATACATTTCCAACAAAAAGAACAGAAGCATAGATCAGAATAGCTATAGTTTAGCCATACAAAATTGGTCAATCCATCACCAGTTCAGAAAGGAAAGTAACCTGATCAATTGTTCGAATGTCTGGAGAGAGGCCTCCATGGACACAAAGCACCTGGAGCAGTGAAAGAAAGCAGATATTTTAGTTCAAGACAGTGTCCATGACCTAAACAGGAATGTACAGTAAGAAAAAGGATGGAAGAGCAAGTTACAGTTCCATCAATGATCGCCGAGAGTGTAAGGTAGTCGAAAACATCTGTACAGTACCGCCAAGCATTAGCATTTCCATACTTTCTTTGGCACTCATCATAAAAACCATAAACCTGCAAAGAAGAAAGACTGCATGATAAATTCTAAAATATACACCACAAGTCTCTATTTTTAAATTATAATAGGGATATCTTATCTGCCTTCTAGAGACCTTATAACAGATATTGTGTTTCCTTGAGAACATGCCTTAAGGATTCAGACCTTATTTTTGTGTGCTAACCTTATTATTACACAAGAGAAATGGATCCATAAGGGGAAACAAAGAGTCACAAAAACACTTTCAACAATATCGAAAACAACCAAGGCTGTAGCACTTGTAAAGAATTCAAATGCAAATTTGAAGGATGATTATGTTTTTCTAGTTTTCCAACTTATTCACAGCAACTCCTTTTTCAATCCATAGGAAACATTATTTCATGACTCCTTTAAATTGAAAGGCAAAGGACCAGAAGAGAAAGATTAAGAAATATAGGGAAGAGAGAGGAATGTGGCAAAAGAAAGAAATGATTAAGGTGAATGGAAATTACAAATAAAAAGTGAGGCACTCCCTCATGGAACTTCCTGCTGCCGAACCGCCAATATAGGCAGAGTACAGAGCAGGAAAACCTTTGTACCACTACGAGTGCTACAATGGAACCACTTCTCGCACATCCTCTATCTTGCAAATGAAAAGTGGCAATTCTATCATTTGTTTCACATTTTCTTCCCTTCACACTGCCAGTAACAGTTACAGAGTTGAGGCCATTTACAATACAACATCCTTAAATATCAAACTCCAACACCAGCCTTATCACGATCCACAAGGAAGCACACCAGCACCACTCTGACATCTATTCTCCTCTTCCCTTTCCATCCTCGAACACCAAAACCCAGCCTCAAACTCCTAATAGCTTCTCAACAATGATGTATCTCAGAATCATTTTTATCCCTGAATCGATTGGCCTTCTCCCCTCTTGATTCACTCCGCACTCTCCTTTTCTCAAGCTCTTGTCTCTCTCCCAGCTGGTATAATCTTCCAATCCACATCTCTTGCTCTTATTTGATGAGATATGACTAAAAAAGTACAGTGATATTGTGTTCCTTATGTTGCAAGATGCCATATATTTCAACATCTTTCGAATTATCTTAGACACTGTTCTTATAAGTCTACAAAATGCATATTCCAAAGTACAAATGATATACTTCATTACCGAGTGTAATGTTACTTGAGCTGCTCATGCATCAAGAGTCAATAAATATGCTTTGGAAACCCCACTCTATCATGTGGTTTTAATTTTCCTAAGATTTTAAAGTTTCACGTAAGCCACATGCCCAACCATACATGCAATGCTGACGTATGATGCAATTTTTATTTATATATCTTGAATAAATGATAATTGACGACTTTGACTTTTATCCAAGTAACAATGTTGGTCCAATTAAGGATGTAACTTTCTTGCATCCCAGACAGAATGAATATAATTAACACTTGAAGCGGAGTCATACAAGGGTATTCATGACTGCATCAGGTGGCATCACCACAAGAATAATACCTGAGTCAATTGCCTGCTTTCGTGATTTCCCCGCAAAAGGGTGATATTTGCTGGGTATCTGATTGGATATAACCACAACAAGCAACAAAATGAGCATCATTACATCAGTCAAGGAAAAGATACTTGATGCAACAGCAGAAAGAAGCCGAATACGATTATTACAGAAACAAAATTCTAAATCATTATTGCATAACTTAGCATCCCGTGATTCCATTTATATGCATGACAGTAACTTGCCACTTGGTCATTTAGAACAAGAAGCTCTAATCATCTCTTTTTCCGTAAATTTCCATACAATCATGTTTTCTCAATAAACTAGATTCTAATGAGATGAACGGTCAGTCTCCGGTCAGGTAATTGAATAGATCATGTCATCATGATAACTATTTCATAGAAGAACACAGCGAATTCTTGCCCCCATGTACTGGCCCGTATACATAATTACAGGCCTTCCTACTTTCTTTCATAAGTAGAAATCAAAAGCATCAATTCAATGTGTATGGCTCCTAAATATTTAAACTTTGGCTCCAGCCATTCTAGTGATTAATAGATAGACACTGCTTCAGAAAGGAAACTAATAAGGCCAAATATATGGGTTGTAAGGCCATAAAAGGAATATACCTGGCTTTGAGAAGTAAAAGGATAGTGAAGACTTCCAAACTATTATAGCCTCGATCAACAAAATCCCCCTGCCAAACCATTCTCGAACTGTTACAAACAAGTAACTGATACTTCTATACGATGCACTAAAATGTCTGCCAGTTTCTAATATAGTGTTTCTGATAACAAAGCACAACTCATACCATAAATATGTAATTTGTCTCAGGTACATGGCCTCCTGTCTGGAAAAGTTTCATTAGATCGTGAAACTGTCCGTGAATATCACCGCAAACAGTAACAGGACTATTGACAGGTTGCACATTGGACTCCTCGATGAGAATCTCTTTTACCTATATTTCAAACGTAAAGATCAGGGAACAAAGCCTCTCTCAGCCCATGACTATTCAGAGAAAAGATAATTGCATATTTTCTATTTACAGAACATTAACTGAACAAGTAATAATCACCTAACGTAATTAAAGAGCTCAAAATATATGGACTCTAGTTAAAACTACCCCCACATCCATGTATGAGTCTATGACTAAATATTGTTTCCAAATACACCCACATTTTCAACCCCTAGATATAAATTATCTAGCAGATAATTTCTCTAACACTGCTTATGACAAATTTAATCAATCTTATTCAACCTGGCGGCGAACGAATGTACACCCCAGTATAAGAATCGCAGATCTTCTAAGTTACATTATTCCCTTAGATGGCATTATTCTAATCATAACAGTGACGGTTAACCGCTTGTAGATTGTAACGATAATAAAATTCGCAAATGTCCAATTAAAAATTAAGATTCACAGCAAGTGGTTTTGCTTAACTTTTTGCAATCATACGCTCTGCAATTACTTAAGTACGAGAATAATATCAAGTAGATGATACTTCAAAAGCACCATGCTCAAAAACAGCAATCGCCTTCCAGCAATGACTTAGATTAGTAAATCAAGCTAAGCAAAGCAGAAATCATAACAAGATTAGAAGTTATTTACAAGTTGCAGAAGCAATAATGAATTAAACAATGCCAAAGAAATAAAAAGACTGCTCAATCTTCGTTTCAGCTTCTTGTTAAAGTATGCGAATTAGACAATGCCAAATCAGAATAAACACTACCTGATTTTATCAAATCAAAACATAAAGCGCAAAACTACGAAATCACTCCATGTTCTTATTCGCATAGAATTTAGGAACACAAATGAAACTCAAGAGACGGGATAAAGAACAAAATTAGTATGGAAGAAATTAACGCCTCACCATACATAAACCCTAGTCAACGAGATACATACAATAATAGACTACAGATACTCGTAAGAAACGCAAAAAGATTAAAATTAAAAAGAATTGAGGAGAAGAGAATCAGAATCCAGAAACTACGTCATACGTATTCACAAAGAAGTTGAAGCTCGTCTTCAAGAAGATGCTGGCCTTCCTTGACCTTCGCGATCCACTGGTCCAGATCCATCGCTCTCCTTGTATAACTAACTCTTCCAGCTACGAAACACGAAGGAGAGAAGGCCAAGAAGACAGCGGGAGAACAGACCCTAAATACAAGAAGAAGAAACAAAAACAAAAAAAAAAAAAAAAAAGAAAAAAAGAAACAAAAAATTCAAAGGAACAAGACGAAGCCGATGCAAAAAAGATCTATGCTGTTATTAATTATTATTATTATTTATTTTTAATAATGTTAAGGGCATGTTTGGAAAAGAAATTTGTATTTAGGTAATTATCATAAATTTTAGTTGGGAATTAGGTTTCAATTTAGTTGGCGTCCACGTATTGCAAGTAAAAAAAAAAAAAAAAATATCTGCTTAGATAGATGATGCTTGGAGCGAGTGATACCCCCTTCTTATTCATCTTAATTAATTACATTAATATTCAATTAAAGTTAATCTCGAGATGAAAATGTTATTTATTAACTGTAAATTTATACCGTATTAAATATATATATATATATGCATTTATTTTTCATAATTAGGATAAGTTGTCACATTTATGAAAAACAAATCTCCTTGATTTCCCCTAACTCGCCCTATTAAACCGTCTTAATCACAAAAATACCCCTTACCCAATATCTTAGGCTATAATCATCCCCTTTAATAAAATTTTTAAATGCATTTCCATAACCTAATTAATCAACCCCCAAATTTTTTATAAAAAAATTAAATAAATAAAAACATATTTTTCTCTCATAAATTTGATAAATTTGGAGATGGGACCCACACGATTTGGGATCTGTGGATTTAAATTATACAACCAAGACACAAACCAGAACTTTATGACATACATATAAACATACCAAATATAATTGTGTCTATAAAATGCCAGCTTTGGTCTCTATAGGGCAAGTAAGCCATCATAAGGATCCAAACACTTTTCCTTTTTCCTTTACCTTACCGATTCTCAATCTGTTCCCTTTTTCTTTTCTTTTTTTTCCTTTCTTTTTGATCAGCCATGACAAGAAAGAAATTGAAACTTGCATACATCACGACTGATTCATCAAGAAAGGCAACATTCAAGAAAAGGAAGAAGGGCATATTGAAAAAGGTTAGTGAACTGAGCACTCTTTGTGGGATTGACGTTTGTGCTATTATTTACAGTCCGTACGATCCTCAACCAGAAGTGTGGCCGTCTCCGCTGGGAGCACAACGCATTATCACGCAGTTCAAAAAGATGCCGGAGATGGAGCAGAGCAAGAAGATGATGAATCAGGAGATTTTTCTGAGGCAGAGGATCAGCAAGGGGAGCGAGCAGCTCAGGAAACAGAGGAAGGAGAATCGAGAGATGGAGATGAGCAGAGTGATGTTCCGGTGCTTGATCGGTGACGGGTTTCAGGGTCTGAATCTGTTCGATTTGAAGGATTTGATTTGGCTGATTGATCAGTACTTGAAGGATATTAAGAGGAAGATGGAAGCTGGGAATAAAGAGGTGAGGAATAATAACAACGATAATGATAGTACTGATACCGTAAATAATGATAAGAATAAGAAGAAATATGTTAATGGCCGAGGCTCCATTGCACCAGAACAAAATGTGGAGCAGCAGAAGCAGCAGGGTTTTGATCAGGAGGTGACGAACAAGCAGGAAGTAAATCATGTGGTGCAGAAGCAGCCATGGCTGATGGAGCTTTTGAACTCTTCATCAACATCACAAGATCATAATATAAGATTCGGTGCTTATGATGATGATATGCTACTTGAAGAAGGAAGCCATAACTTTTTATGGTCTAGTGCCTTCAATTCTCCTTGAGATGATCGGGTGCTGCAAATGTTCCAGCTTGCTTTGTTTGCTTCAGTACATGGACTTGTGTTTATCAAATTTATGTTTTCTCCTATAGTAATAATAATTATTATAAATTTTAAAAAAAAAACCCAGAAAAGTATGTTGCTTGTTTGCATTTCTATGTATATTCATGTACTGAAGAAAACAGTAATAAAATGTATTGTCAATATTCATTTCCCATGGCTAATAGAGTATTCAAAAAAGAAGAACATTATTTAGTGTCTGTAAATCTGCTAAAAAGAGGGTAAAATAAAAATAAAAAACCACATAAACCTTCAAAGAGAGGTGTGAGATTTAAGTATATACCTTCCTGAGAAGATCCCCATTCCTGGGACAGATATGGTATGTACATACGCATAAAGGGGAGGATAATGATGAAGAAACTGAAGGTTTTGGATCAACTCAATCACAATTTCTTTTTCTTATCATCGCCGGGTTTGATGAGTTGAACAGGAGCAGTAGGTATCCTTATCCACCACTTTCTTACCCGCCTTATCCACAGGTAACTGCTTTCTTTCCTATACGGCATTTCCCTCGTGTAAGGTTCCAGAAATACAAGCAGTACTACTTCACAAGGCTTTATATAAACTTAAATAAGTTCATCGCGTATGGTTTGATCGATTTAGTTAGTATCTTCTCTCTTATGGTTTTTTCTATAGTCGTGCAAACCATTCTTTGTTTATCTATAATCACAATGGTCATACTCTACTGCTTTTATTATATGTTGACGACATTGTGCTTAAGGAAAATTTAGAATGCTTAATTAACTCGTTGATAAATGAGTTAAGGAGTGAATTTCTTATGAAGGATTTAAGGCCGTTGTATGTTTCTGAGATTTTGACAAAAGATCGTATGAAACACTTAAAACTTGCTAGTACGCCTCTACCACTTAAAATTCATGATGTTTGTAGTTTTGATTTGGAACCCTTTCACAATTCAATCTTGTTTCATAGTATTGTTAGTGCTTTGGAATATTTAACCCTTACTCGGCTAGATTTTAGCTTTGTCGTTAATACTTTATGTCAGCATATGCAAATATTTGCCTATAAACAGCCACTTCAAACGGTTGTCTCGGGTTCTTCGTTATATCTAAGGTTCTTAAGGTTTGGGTATATAGATTAGGAAGCATAGTACTTTAAGCTTATTTAGGTTTAGTGATGTCGATTAGGATGGATGTTGTGATACTCGACGGTCCATTCCGAGCTATTGTATATTTCTTGACTCTAATATTATTTCTTGGAGTGTTAAAAAGCAACCAATTGTTACCCGCTCTTTAACTGAACTAAAGTAACGAACACTTACTTCCGCTACGACTGAATTAACATGGCTTACGTTTGTTATGTGAGATATTGGTGTTGCTCTTCCACATCCAACCATGTTGGTTTGTGATAATCTTTATGCTCTTCAATTCACCGCAAATCCGGTGTTTCATGCTCGGACTCAACATATTGAGTTAGACTATCATTTTGTTCGAGAAAAGATTGCTTTGGGTCATCTTATCTATCACACGATATGTTATTGGCAGCTTGCAACTTGCAGACATCTTCACAAAACTACTGTTTCTCTGTTTACGAACCAAACGGGTCTTTGTTTATTACCAAATACTAGTTTGCGGGGGGCTGTGAAATCATGTGAAATATTTTCCGCATAAAATGACACATCATTTGCCACATCATTAAGAGACTAAGAAAACAAATTTTCTTTGGACCCTGTTGACTTTTACCTCTCTCTCCTTCCCCTTTTCTCTTTAGCAGCCCAACAATAATCTTAATATTAGAGATAGAGAGATTTGTGAGATTGTATGAGATTTCAGGGAAAAACTAGTTGTTGTATTTTCCTATTTTAAGCTAACTTTTGTTCATGAATATAATACAAGACAGATTTCATCTCTATTGTATCTCTAATTTTCTGTTTGTTCTCAAGAAGGACTTCAAATAAACAAGAACCAAGCCACAGCTCTTGTCCCACTCTTTATTTCTCTCTTTGCATGCAAGCGGTCGGCAGCCAGAGAGATATCTATAACTCTAGGTTACGTGGGTTGTAGGGCACCAAGTATATGTCATCGTAAGGATCATGAGAAAGAAGGAATAGGAAAGGGCCAAATGTTCGATTAACTTGAGAAGTTTTAAGGTTGATTACGTTGACTTTTTATCCAAATCTTGATCAGAACCGATTTAAAATTTGAAAAATCTTTATCCACGTGTTTTAAGATTGTACTTAAGAGCTCCTTTTAAAATCAATAAACATGTGATTTAATCGGTGATTTGCTTCTACTGAACGATTGATTTATCAATAAACTTATCCGTAAGTCACGTGATTTAATTAAACATGTATTAAGTAAGAAGATTAAGGTACTAATCAAAAGTACACCAATCATCTTCATTGAATCCAAATTTTGTACTAGCAGACAGAGATCTTATCTTAGAAGAACATGTCATCAAGACGACCGTGTTTCGTTTTCAGTTTTCACAGCTCCAATAATAGAAAAATGCTTTTCTGTTTTATTATATATATATATATATATTTTTTTTTTTTTTCGAATAATTCATATACAGCGCGGGAGAAAAACCCGCTTAACCACAGCAGCAGCACAACCGCTGTACTCCCCTGCTCTCTCAAAAAATTTGCCCCCGTTCGCTGTCTCCTCTCTCTTTTTTTTTTCCTTTTGATTCCAGTAAATCAACATGGAATCACGCTAAAGCTCCTTTTCCTGGCCGTTCCTCGAGGAATTTACGTGGGTCCACCTAGTCCGGCGCGGCCATGGCGGGCATCGTAAAAGAGATCCTAGCAAGGCCAATCCAGTTAGCCGATAAGGTGATCAAAATCGTAGATGATGCCCAATCCTTCAAACAAGAATGCATAGAGCTCAAATCCAAAACAGAAAAGCTAGCCGGCTTGCTCCGTCAAGCCGCACGTGCCAGCAACGATCTCTACGAACGGCCGACCCGCCGTATAATCGACGACACAGAACAAGTCCTAGACAAATCCCTGACGCTCGTAACCAAATGCAGCGGAAACGGAATCATCAAACGGATGTTCACTATAATTCCTGCCGCAGCGTTTCGGAAAATCCTAGTGCAGTTAGAGAATTCAATCGGCGACGTGTCATGGCTCCTACGTGTCTCCGCTCCGGCCGATGACCGTGACGATGAGTATCTAGGTCTCCCTCCAATCGCTTCAAACGAGCCAATTCTGTGCCTTATTTGGGAACAGATTGCAATTCTTCATACCGGATCGGTAGAGGATCGATCGGATGCGGCCGCATCTTTAGTATCATTGGCTAGGGATAACGATCGGTATGGTAAGCTTATAATTGAAGAAGGAGGGATCCCACCTCTTTTGAAGCTGGCTAAAGAAGGGAAGTTAGAAGGTCAAGAAAACGCAGCTAGAGCGATCGGACTTCTTGGCTGTGATTCGGAAAGCGTGGAGCAGATTGTTAATGCAGGCGTATGTTCGGTATTCGCTAAGATTCTAAAAGACGGTCATATGAAGCTTCAAGCAATGGTGGCATGGGCTGTTTCGGAATTAGTCGAGCATCATCCGAAATGTCAAGATCATTTTGCACAAAATAACGTGATTCGTTTGCTTGTGACTCACCTTGCGTTTGAGACGATTCAAGAACATAGCAAATACGTCATTCCGACAAAACATCAGATGTCGATTCATTCGGTTGTAATGAATGGTACTAGCAACCATAACAAGCATGAAAGAGATTTGGATGATGAGCCAAGCACTTACCAAATGGCCCATCCTTCGGGGAAAGAGGCTAATTTCAATATGCATAGTTTGATGAAAGCTGCTCAAGCTCGAACGGATTCTGATCAGCAATTACCCAATACCCAAGCAAATCCAAACAACAACAACAGCGGCCATAATAAAATGATTGCGAAGCCACGTCATCAGGGTCATCATTCGGCTGGGGGAAGTATAAAGGGAAGAGAATTTGAAGATCCGGCAACAAAGGCCCACATGAAAGCGATGTCAGCAAGGGCTCTATGGCAGCTATCAAGAGGGAACCTGGCCATATGCCGTAGCATAACAGAGTCAAAAGCGCTCTTATGCTTTGCAGTTTTGTTAGAAAAAGGTGCGGACGATGTTCGATCCTATTCGGCCATGGCGTTAATGGAAATCACAGAAGTCGCCGAGCAGCATGCCGAGTTACGGCGGGATGTTTTCAAACCAACTTCAACTGCCGCAAAAGCTGTAGTTGAACAGTTACTAAGCATAATACTGAAGGCGGATACTGATTTGCTTATACCTTGTGTGAGAGCTATAGGCAACCTTGCAAGGACTTTTAGGGCAACAGAGACGAGGATAATCGGACCGTTGGTGAAGCTGCTTGACGAAACCGAGCCTGAGGTTTCTATTGAAGCGTCCCTTGCGCTTAACAAGTACGCTTGTCCGGAAAATTTCCTGCACCAGAAACATTGTAAGGCGATCATAAGTGCAGGTGGGACCAAGCATTTGATTCAGTTGGTTTATTTTGGTGAACAGATGGTGCAGATTCCGGCATTGATTCTTATGTGTAATATTTCGTCGCATACTCCCGATAGTGAGGTGCTTGCTCAAGAAGATGTGCTTATTGTGCTTGAATGGTCGTCGAAGCAAGCGCATTTGGTCGAAGATCCAACGGTTGAAGGGTTGTTGTTAGAATCCAAGAGTAGATTGGAGCTTTATCAGTCTAGATTTTCAAGATAAAATTTCCGAATTCTCTCTAATTCACGACAATTTGCAATAATTTTGTTCAAAAGTTGTACCATTTTTTCTTGGGTAATTTTCATCAATATGTATATAAATTACTCTTGTTTGGCGATTTCACACCATCTTACCTTGTGCTTTTTCATATTCTGCCATCGCAATTTCACACCATATCTTACTACAGGGGGCTTTTTGTTCAAATTTTATTATTTTGGGGAGAAATTTAGAATTCATGAAAATTTAGGGATGTATGTTTCACCTTTTTTTAAGTACATAATTTCAGACCATAAAGCCAGAAGTTTTTGAAGCTCAACGCCGTACTGAGTTCTGAAATCTGACCTCCGTCGCGACTCACGACGACCTAAACACGATAATGGCTTTCGTCGCCTCTTCATCAGCTTCCTCTCCCTCTTGTTCATATGCTTCGCAATTGCTCCCCCGCCCTAAATTTCCCGCTTTGGCCTTTTCTTTCGCCTCTTCTGGCAGCACTCGTCCTGCTAATTTTACATCACTCCGCACAGCGGCGGCGAAGAAGAAGAATTCCGAAGGAGTTACTCTCCAGAAGAATCAGTCTGGAAAGCAGGAGGAAGAAGATGAGGTTGTTGAAGTAGAAGAGGAGCTTCCATGGATTCAGGAAAAGGCCTTAGACCTGGTGGAGTTCACGGGCTCCGTCACGCAGGCCATTCCTGGGCCTAGGGTTGGCCGCAGCTCTCTACCTTGGATCCTCGCTGTTCCTCTCGCTTATGCTGGCATCACCTTTGTCATTGCTTTCATCAAAACCGTCAGGAAATTCAGCTCCCCTAGAGAAAAACGCAAGAGAATGGTTATTCTCTCTCTCTCTCTCTCTCTCTATTCAAGAAATTGTCTCGAATTTTAGGTAACCGGAAATGCATTTCCTCAGGTCAACAAAAATGCTGTGCTCTGCAAATCAATAGACGAGCTATTTGAGAAAGGAAAAGACGAAGTACAGTCTGATGCTCTTAACCAGCTTGTTCAAAAGGTTAGATGCAATGAATACTATTTCAGTAAACAAGTATCTTCTGTTTATTTTTGTCAGGTGAATGTTTTAGATTTCTAATTCTCTCATAAGCTCATGTGATGATATTGTGTGTGTGCATTTGAGGGTTAGTAACAAGTGCAAATTCTTCTCCAGACAGACTTTGGCATGGAGGAAATTCTGCGCAAGTACATTCGTTATGCTTTTAATGAGAAACCATTCAACCCAGAATTGGTTGCCAACCTGATTCAGCTTAGAAAAGCCTCTGCATTAGATGACTCCCAGGTTGCTGAGATTCTCAATGAGATCTCAAGACGGATTGTGCGAGACAAAGGTACATAGTATTTCCAATTATATGATCATAGTGCGTGCTGTCCTCTTCTGCCCATGTGAAGATGAGTTGGTAAGGATATTTTGGTGGAGAATTCAACAAAGTTTTGGATTGTGATGTGGTTGAGTCTGTCATAATTGATTCTCTTTTTGATTTTCAGGTCCAGTTGTCATGGATATGTCGGGTTACTCTGAAAAGGGTTTCAAGAGGAAGCTTGCTGTGCAGGCCCTTTTTGGAAAGGTTTTCTATCTGTCTGAGGTAAGTTGCTGAATAACTGAGCATGTTGAATTTTGAATAGCTTCAATCTATCCAGCTTTCAACATATTACCTACACTTTACAAACTGTTTTCTTGATCTCAAGTGAGGTAAGTTACTGTCTCATATGCATAAAGACATCTGTCTATTCTGAGAAAATTTCTAAGCACTTCAGTCGTGTTAACACACAGAAAGACATCTGCCGATTTTGATAATGTGATCTCTTACCTTTCTAGTATGTGATTTCTTAACTTTAGAATGCCAGCTTGATTTCGGTCAAGTTCCGTTGCAATTTTCTTTCTATTTCCTTCTGTCTTTTAAATACAGAATTCTAGAATAGTTCTAATATAGTTAGTATGTGATTTTGTCTAAATTTCATATGCCAAATTGATCTGATTCGTATCTTGAACAGCTTCCGGAGTTCTGCACGAGGGATAGCTCTTTGATTATCAAAGAAATATTCGGAGTCACAGAGTATGTCTCCATCCCTTAATTTCTGTACTTATAGGAAAGAAAGATGAAGTAATAAATGTGTCATTCTTTAAATTCCTTTAAAAATGGGCTTCTTTTCTTTCTCATCATATCAAAACACAACAGAGCAAAATACTAGAAAGCAGTGTTTGCATATGCATAACTCGATTAGTATTTAAATTTTTTTTTTTCAGTGAAGATGCAGAAAAAGTCCGGATACAAACACTCTCGGAAGCTGGGGATATTGAATTGCTCGAGAAAATGGTCGAAAATTCAGACACAGAAGATGCTCCTTAATTTGTATTCCTTTGAATCGGCTGTCTCCATTGCAGAGAAAGGTAAATGATATAGGAACAGTTTTGGTTATGATTATGAGAAGATAATGTACGTTAGAATTGTGAGGCTAGAAGGATCACACTACCGTTTGAGGTTCATTGCTTTATCATGTTTCACCTTCAGTTTGATACAACTCAATTTCACTGAAAATCAGTTGACATTGTCGGACCAAACTTACGCCAAGCTACGTTTGGTTGGTTTACCATTGGGGCAACCAACGAGAGTTTGGGGCCCTGTAAAACTCCAGTTTTGATAAAATTCTAATCCAAATGAGCGTATGGCTCATAGGAGAGCTCAAAAGACAGGCCATTACTGACGTGCGCACCGAAACGCGCCTCTTTCTTCGGACCAAGTTGTTAGTTATGTTGTTGCTGCGAGGCAAAAAAGTCAAATCCTGTTGCTCGAATTTTTCAATATTGACACAAAAAAACAACCTAATACAAATGGTATCGATCCAACTACTTAACCGCCCATCATAACGAACTCTTTTTGATACCCGCCCGCCGGCCCATCTCGTAAATTATTTTTATTTTTATTGTTTTCTTTCTTCTTCACCCTCATTTCTTCTCTGCATACTCTCTCGTTCATCAGTCATCATATTCATGTCTCTGCATCTCCCTTCCTTCGCCTTCCCAATCAATCATTCCAATTCCCAGATCTTTCTTTCCAATTCACCGCTCTATATTCAAATGTCAGCTCTCTAACGCCTCCTCTCGTACATTCTCTACGAAATCGCTCTCATTAAAAACACTCTCGCTTTGGCGTTGGCAACCGTCTCGACTACACTAACAGGTACTTCCTCTTCTTTCTTAGATTCGGAACCGATCATCTTTTCTGGAAATTTTTCTTTCTATTTAGTTTCGTTTCGTATCGACTGAACCTCCCTGATCTGTGTTTCTAATCATCTCTCTCTCTCTTTCGCCTGAGCGATTTATACAGTATATATTCTAATCTCTTACCATTTTTCCACCTACTGCTAATGTAGCTGAAACTACTCAGCTACCAGCCAACGGTTTAGACTTCAAAGAAGTATAAGGGCGGAGTAAACGAAGTTGAGTTGGCCACAAAAAAAAAAAAGAAAAAAAGAAGAAAGCTACAGCGACGGCAATCGTTGCTTTATCTCCCCCCCCCCTTCTTAATTGTTTCAAAAACTCTTTCTCAGATTCACTTTACATCTTGTTTGAACCCAGCGGAAACTCTACTGTTGAGCCGAAGATGATGCAGCAATCCCTCTCTACTTCTTCAACAAAACCCTACTCTCCTACCTTTTCATTTTCCTCAATTTCATCTCCACTTGTAAAACCTCTTACCACCTGGTACAATATCATTCGAAAATTGTCTTTGCCTTGTGCTATCCGATGCGAGACTGGGCAGTCTTCATCCTCCTCCTCGCTTGAAAAGGGTTCTGCAGATGTACCCTCATCGTTTTCGGCGGGGGCTACGCTGATGCAAGCAGAGGAGGGTGTGAAGAATGGATCATATCCGGGTGGAATGGGGCCCTTTACTGGGAGAGATCCCAATGTGAAGAAGCCAGCCTGGTTGAGGCAGAAAGTCCCTCAAGGAGAGAGATTCCAAGAAGTCAAACACTCCTTGTCTCGATTGAAACTCAATACTGTTTGTGAGGAAGCACAATGCCCTAACATCGGCGAGGTCTGTCTGTCTCTCTCTCTCAATACTTGATATGATTAGGTTGTGTTAATCAATTGCTGATAAATTGACATGGTGATTCTTGGCAGTGTTGGAATGGAGGTGGGGATGGTATTGCCACAGCCACAATCATGCTTCTTGGTGATACTTGCACTCGTGGGTGCAGATTTTGTGCTGTGAAAACAAGTAGAAACCCAGCCCCACCCGATCCAATGGAACCTCAGAACACTGCTGAAGCTATTGCTAGTTGGGGGTGTGTAACCTTTTTACTTTTGTTCTACCCTCTGGTCTCTGTGTTTGGTTGAAATATGTTAATTGTAATTCAGACAAAGTTCTTATTCTGGGCTTGCATCCTCAGACTACTGTTTTTGTTTGGCATATTTCTCTTTCTTTTTCTCTTTTAGGAGGCGGAATTGGCCTTTTGAAAATCTTGATTTGTAGTCTTTCTTTTTGTCAGCTATGATTGCTTGATGGCTAGTAAGTTTGGGAGTCTAATATCTCCAAGAAGATATTAATGAAGTAGCTTTTGCGAGAAAAAGATTGCACTTTAGACTCTTTCTTAAAATGCTCTCTCTTTGTAGTGTGGATTATATTGTTCTGACAAGTGTGGATCGTGATGATCTGCCCGATGGTGGAAGCGGACATTTTGCACAGACAGTCCAAACTATGAAGGTATGTGTCGTACATTTTCCCTTCTTGCTCAAATAACTAACTTGCTTCCAATTTCATATCTAAACAAATTTGGCTTGCTTTTCAGAAACTGAAACCAGACATTATGGTCGAGTGTTTAACTTCCGACTTTAGGGGCGACTTAAGTGCCGTAGAGAGTCTAGTACATTCAGGATTAGACGTCTTTGCCCACAACATTGAAACTGTGAAAAGGCTGCAAAGAATCGTCAGAGATCCTCGAGCTGGGTCAGTTAAAAAGATATAGATAAACCAGCCACCCTTTTAAAAATCTCTTCTTTTAAGAAACTGAAATCTAAGGCTAAGCTAAGCTAATAATGTACGAGATGCAGGTATGACCAGAGTTTAGCTGTTCTTAAACATGCAAAGCTCAGCAAGGAAGGGATGATAACTAAATCTTCAATAATGCTGGGCCTTGGTGAATCCGATGATGAGTTAAAGCAAGCACTGGCCGATTTAAGGGCTATAGACGTTGATATTTTGACACTTGGTCAATATCTACAGGTAAGTTAACTAATTACTTATTTCTAGCTCTAAGATATTCATCGTGGTATGTGTCAATTGTTATTCTGAAGAAGGTTGTTATATATATATATGTATATACATATCATTGCAGCCTACCCCGTTACACCTGACGGTGAAGGAATACGTGACACCTGAAAAGTTTTCCTTCTGGAAGGAATATGGAGAATCTATTGGGTTCCGATATGTAGCCAGCGGGCCCTTGGTAAGCTCTTAATCGGACAATAGTAAAAGAATCTTGTTACAAGTAAATCCATCCTAAGAACTGTTTCCTCCACTCCCATTTTGAAGCTTATAGTGATAGGTCCCTAGTTTTTCTTTGTTATAACGCGTCTCGTGTTTTCAGGTTCGATCTTCGTACAGGGCGGGCGAGCTCTTTGTGAAATCAATGGTTAGAGAAAGGATTGGTAACAATGTTTAGTGTTCATCTTCCAAGGTATTAAATTCATCACCATCATCAAGTCAACAAAAAGGAAGTTTCTGCTGTTAGGATGTACTGCAATTGTTCTAATTTATTATCTTCTTATATACACTGGAAACATTATTATAGTTTTTTGTTTTTACTTGCTGAAAGCAAGTTGCTGCTCGTTTTTTTTTTTTTTTTTTTGTATTTTCACCCTTTACATAATTTTGCATTATTCTAGATGAGAAATTGCATCTGTAGTTCCACGGTATATTCTTCTTTCATTTTTAGCCATTATTTTTTTAAAAAAGTTTTGGAGAATTGAAAAATAAAAAAAATAAAAAAAAAATTCCAAGAGTGTAACCTACACAATGTACCGGGCCGTTGTGCAAAATATACTCAAAACATGGCCCAACCCACGTTAACACCCTCGCGGTCTCGGGCCCAATATTTGTAAGATTAGGAGGTGGCGGCCCCATTGAAAAGGCCCGAAAAAGACGATCTTCATTTCAAGTTCATCAGTTTATAGAAGAGCAGAGAGAAAGTGATAGAGAAAGAGGACGGAGGGAGAATCAAATAGTAAGGAGGAGGTAGAAGGAAGTAGGGAAGAACGAAAGATGGGAAGTGCACCTGCTCAGATTCCGACGAGTTTTGGCCACGAGCTCAGGGCTTGCCTCCGTTGCCGTCTCGTCAAGACCTATGATCAGGTAGTAACCAGTTCGCTTGCCTGTAATTTCTAGCTTTTGTTAATTCTTCCTTTTCGTGAAATTGATTTTTCCGGGTTGGATTTATTGATGCAGTTCAGAGAATCAGGATGTGAGAACTGTCCCTTCTTCAAGATGGAGGAAGATCATGAACGCGTTGTGGATTGTACTACGCCTAATTTCAACGGGTGAGTAAAAGTTTCGTTGCTTCTCTTCTCATTTCTTCCTTCTTCTTTGTTTCTTACCTCTCTCTCCCTCTCTTACAGTATAATTTCGGTCATGGATCCAACTAGAAGCTGGGCTGCTCGATGGTTGCGAATTGGTATGCTCAACTGGATCGACTACATTCTTCTTGTTCTAGGATTGTATTTGACTTGACAGCTGATGTATTTAGAACCTTAATATCATTACGCGCCCTATTTCTGCATTAAGGATCTGTTAGATCTTTTGATAATTAAACCACATTTCTACAGAACCCTAATATCCTTATGCATCCCTGTCACTGACCTTAGTATTGTCAGTACTCAGTTCGAACAAAACGTGCTTTACCTATTCTCGTGCAGGAAGGTTTGTCCCCGGCTGTTACACTCTTGCGGTTTCAGAGGCTCTTCCAGAGGACTTGCAGGTATCCCATCCCTCCAAGAGTTTTTTTTTTTTGTCCCATTGGTTTCCTGCATTTCATTAATAGAAAGCACAAAAGATTTTTCACTTTGTTTCTGAGAGTGAGTATCTGGAAACAATGTTACTGACTCTCTTGGCCATTACGTTCCAAAGTTTTCTGCATTTTTCAACTTATCATTACTTATGCTTCACATAGTTTCATGACCCTAGTGAAAATAAGAAGTAGAGAAGTTGCAAGAGTAGAAATTCATTCACATTCTTAGGTTTATGAAGCACATTGGACATAGGTATTAATTTGACACTAGATTATACAATTTACCTCTATATTGATATGCTATTCATCTTATTTACAGTTTGAATCTTTTTGTTTATTTCCCAACTTCCCAGAATTTTGAATTGTGATGGAATTTACAACATTTCCGATTTGGTATAGAACAAGGTTTATTGAACTACTAAACTTATTCTATAACCGACCTAATCGACTAATTCCTTCATATTAAATAAGTTCAACCGAATCAATTATCTAGTTCAATGAGGTTTGGTCTGATAATGTGCATTGATCCTTGTTATGCTTATTCTAAAAGAGTTGACAGCTGAGGTACATATGGCCTAAATACTTTAAATTACAGCTTTTTTACGTCTAGAATGCGGCACATGACTCGTGAAATAGAAGCTGCTTACTTTTTGATTCTGACAACTCCTTGAACATGGTTCATGGGTTGTCGATCTAATCATGTGTTTAATTCTGTTTGCTATGTAGAATCTATGCGAAGACGAACGGGTGCAGTATGTGCCGCCAAAACGCTGATGATGATGGGCTTATTAGCAGAAGAAGAAGGTGTAGCTACTTTTATATGTTGTGTAGATCCCTCATTCAAACAAATCCAATCTGAGCTTTTAGAAACGGTTCCTTCTCCCAAAAAAGTGTACGATGTGGTAGTTGTTAGCGCATGCCTAGCTACTCATATGATGCTATTCTGTAATATCAATACCTTTTTTATTCATTATTATTATTATTAGTAATAAGGAAGGATTGGACAAAAACGTCAAAAACTATGGGCTGGAATGTCTAAACTTCAATGGAGTTACCATAAAAAGTTGGTTTGTCCAAAATAAAAGAAAATCCAATGTTCTCTTCTCTCTAAAGCTTGGTCGGAAAATAGGAAAAAAATGCGTTAAACTGTTAAACGCCCATAGATTGGTAGCGTTGCCGCCAGTCTTTGACTTTGACTAGGGTCCAACTTCTTCCTCACGTTCTAGACGATTGCCTTTTTACCATTTATTTAATTAATATTAAAATAAATAAATAAATATAAATAAAATAAAATGGGGGATAGGAGGAGGGAGACTAAAGCCACAGTGGCCGTACTCGTACTAGTTGATAAATACTTCGAAACAGGCGTGAATCGTGTTGCTCTCTCTCTCTCTCTCCCTCTTCGTTTTCCATTTCCTTCTCTTCGAGCAATTTCTCTGGCCACTGCTTAGTCCTGATTTGAAATCTGAGGTTCCGGCTGCTGATAAGAAGGATATAGATGGCGAACATAGACATAGAAGGTATCATGAAGGATCTTCCCAGCGATGGTCGTATTCCGAAAACTAAGATCGTCTGCACTCTCGGACCTGCTTCTCGATCCGTCGAGATGATCGAGAAGCTTCTTAGGGCTGGCATGAACGTTGCTCGTTTCAATTTCTCTCATGGAACTCACGAGTACCATCAGGAGACTCTCAACAATCTCAGGGCGGCCATGCAAAATACTCAGATCCTCGCCGCCGTCATGCTCGATACCAAGGTCTGTTCTCTCTCTCTCTCTCTCTCTCCCTCCCCTCTCTCTTTCTCTCTAGTGTCTGAATTTACTTGAAATCAAATCTACCACCATAACTTCATATTAGAGGAAGCAAGTATCTGTTTTATTTTATTTTTGCTTTAGTGCACAGTGAACTAGTCATTGTTGAGACCTAAAGACTCAGCACTGTACCTTCACTGTTGAGGAAGAACCGCCAAACTCTTGAAACAGTGTCTGATAGAGAGGGAATACAGGAGTGGAGTGAAATCGACGTGATATAATATATTTGATGGTTAATAGATAGGATGAATTGAAGCGGTGAATGTAATGGTTTTGCCGCCTCGAGGATCTTCATTATACTTGTCATTTCGCCTTGGGGCACACTGTTTTCTAGATTTCCTCTGCAGTTATATCATTATCTAGGTTGCTTCTTATAGTTTATCCACTAGTTCATCGACAGTGATTTCAAACTCTTAAGATTAGAATCCTGTTTTGTTCTTTTCTCTTTTGCATATCCTTATCATACAGGGACCAGAGATTCGAACTGGTTTCTTGGACGATGGAAAACCTATTCAATTCAAGGAAGGCCAGGAAGTCACCATAACTACTGATTATAGTATCAAGGGAAATCCAGAACTGATCTCTATGAGTTACAAAAAGATCGCTGTGGACTTGAAGCCTGGAAATACTATCTTGTGTTCGGATGGTACTATTTCTCTCACTGTCCTGTCTTGTGATCCGGCGGCTGGAACAGTGACATGCCGATGTGAGAATACCGCAATGTTGGGAGAGAGGAAGAATGTGAATCTTCCTGGAGTTATTGTGGACCTTCCCACCCTGACAGAGAAGGACGTAGAAGATATTCTGGGGTGGGGTGTGCCTAACAATATTGATATGATAGCTCTTTCATTTGTCCGCAAAGGCTCTGACCTTGTTAATGTCCGAAAGGTCCTTGGCCCCCATGCCAAGCATATACAATTGATGTCAAAGGTATGCTCTCACTCTTCAAGAAGTCGTAGTCAAAACATGCTTTTTTATTGTTTTGTATATCTTATTGTTTCTAGAAAAGATGTTGTTTTACCTTCTGACATTAAGATATAAGTGGTTAATCTTTGAAAATATTTATCTGTTTTCCTTTTAAACATAAATTAATTTCAGTTGATTTTCGATATAGAATTTACTATCAAAATATTCCCGCCATTAATTGCAGATATGTCTTATTTATTGTTTGACTGTAACCATAAATATCACTCTCAATATATCTCCTTTTCCCCTAACACGAGAGTCATTCTGCACACATGCATCATTATATGGTGGTGCAATGTTTTGCTAACATGAAAATGTGGTGTGAAAGTTCTTGGTATTTGTTAGGAATCTACTTTCATTTGTCCAGAAGCTGATAAGGTTTCTCCTGTTAATTTTCAATTTTAACTTGAGATTCTTCTTTGTGTGCTATGCCTAAGGTTGAGAACCAGGAGGGAGTGATCAACTTTGATGAGATCTTGCGTGAAACTGATGCATTCATGGTTGCCCGTGGTGATCTCGGAATGGAAATCCCAGTCGAGAAGATCTTCCTAGCACAAAAAATGATGATATACAAGTGCAATCTTGCTGGAAAGCCAGTTGTTACTGCCACCCAGATGCTTGAGTCCATGATCAAGTCTCCCCGCCCAACCCGAGCTGAAGCCACAGACGTAGCCAATGCCGTTCTTGACGGCACTGACTGTGTCATGCTTAGCGGTGAGAGTGCTGCCGGATCATACCCAGAGCTAGCCGTAAAGATCATGGCTCGTATTTGCATTGAAGCAGAATCATCTCTAGACTATGGAGCCATCTTCAAGGAGATGATCAAGTCGACCCCACTTCCCATGAGCCCATTGGAGAGTCTTGCATCGTCTGCAGTCAGAACAGCCAACAAGGCCAGAGCTAAACTCATCGTGGTGCTGACACGTGGCGGGTCAACTGCCAAGCTGGTTGCCAAGTATAGGCCAGCTGTTCCAATTCTGTCTGTTGTTGTTCCAGTTTTGACAACGGATTCTTTTGACTGGACTTGTAGTGATGAGACTCCGGCTAGGCACAGCTTGATTTACAGAGGGTTAATTCCTCTATTGGCTGAAGGGTCTGCTAAGGCCACTGATGCTGAATCGACCGAAGTGATTCTAGAAGCTGCTCTCAAGTCGGCTACGGAAAAAGGTCTGTGTAAGCCTGGTGATGCTGTGGTGGCTCTGCATCGTATTGGAGCTGCCTCTGTTATTAAGATCTGTATGGTAAAGTGATCAAGACTCTACCTTGTTTCTTCTTCTTCTTTTATCTGCATCTACCCTCTACTTGGCCTTTGCAAAACAGAGAAGTTATAAGCCGTTTCTTTATTTCCTTGTGGTATATCAAGAGGGGTTAATACCTCTGTCGATAACCGGCTTCTTGCTGTTTTATTCGGATTAGCTAGTCTATAATGAACTATGAAGTATGTATGAACTGAATAAGAGTTGTGTTTTTTGCTGAAATTTATTTTATTATACACGAAGACAACATATCTTATTTGATCAAACCAGAAAGCGGATATTGCAAATTTAACACAACAAATAAAACATTAAGGATTTAGCACAAAAAAATGATTATGACATGTAACTAATCTTAG
This sequence comes from Coriaria nepalensis, assembly GCA_027186245.1. NCBI lineage: Eukaryota > Viridiplantae > Streptophyta > Magnoliopsida > Cucurbitales > Coriariaceae > Coriaria > Coriaria nepalensis. The sequence continues at coordinate 54,061,119 of CP114481.1, forward strand.
GAAGAGTTTCCTCTGTTGGAAACAATATTGGTTTCGATCTGGGGCAGCCGAAAAACGAAGTGGTGCAGTTGAAACTTGTTCCTCGACGATCCATGCAAATGGTCACCCGCTCGAGCTGCCGTTTGCCGTTATTGTTATTGCACTTGATACGCGGGGAGGAGCCGATCACACTTGCAATCCCATGATGCAAAGTGTGTCGATCATATGCTTGATCACTAGGAATTACTTTTCCTAAACAACGATCGATCAAGAAGACAAGCCAAAGATAGAAGAATCAATCTTTGATTTAATACAACACTATATATATGCATATATGGAACCCGATGGGCACCCGATTACGAAATAGCGATTTAGATACGATAGGTACAGGAATTTCTCGAAAGATACCTTCTCTCCGCAACAAGTCGAGAAGATGAATATGTTTCCTCGCAAACTTTATTGCCATGTAAAAGTAGTTTTCCGGAGTCATGTCGGTAAACGCTCCACTGTAAAACCACCTTACTTTCCAGAAAGCAACATTCTTCCGGGTATGTGACAGACTTGGCCAATTCAATTCTAGATCTTCTGTGAAATTCCAATTACTTACCTGAGAAGTGATCATTCTTACATTTTACAGCCTATGAAATAGAAACGTCATAAACAAACACATAAATAAACAAAAAAAAAAATTAGATTTTGTTACATCCAGCCTGCTAAAGGAATGCTGATTCCTATTTCGAGCAGTTTTGTCATCAGGCATACGGGGGTTGAATTCAGTGATTTTGAATTCTTGAGGGACAGGTTGGTTGCATATTATGGGAGCACGGTTGCAGTAAGAATTAGGCCATCCTAACACCAGTGCGAAGTAGCTAAACTGCTCTTCACTCCGGACCAGACAAGAACACATGTAAAGACAGACAGTGAAGATATTCCTCCACACAATTGCAATCATGGTTCGTTCGAATTTTGTTGATTCTTATTTGTTATAACTATTCATACTAGCTAAGCCATCTCTCTTTTATAAGTGGGTAGCTTCTTTTTTTTTTTTTTTTATTTGAGAAATTCGAACACACTGGAAATGTTTTCGATGATTTGAATCCCCAACTCGAAACTTTAGCTCCACTCTTGAGAATATTGGATAGTCGATTGAGGTAAACGTGAGTAGCTAAACATGTAATATTGCAGTTTCAAACACTGTTTTCTAATACGTCTCCCTCGCCAATCATTTATGTATTACCTAGTAACATAACCTACCATTTCTTATTGTGGCCTTTTATTTTTAAAAAGGGCTAAATGCCAAAATTATTATGTTGGTTAATATAGTTTTGTATTTTATTATTGTTATATTGGTATTAAAATGTATACTTTTTATTTTTATTTTTATTTTTTATTTTTGTATTAAATAAAAAAAAACAGAATGTTCATAATGATGTTGCAGAAATATTAAAATATATATGATGAGTTAAGTTGTTATATTTATAGATAAAGAGGGTGATATTGCATATACTTTAGAGAGAATTTGGGCCCTTGTTCTGTTTAAAAGTTATGATTTATGATTTAGGCTCAATAAAAAAAATATTAGTTCAAGTAGCTTTTTTTTGTTTTTTATTTTTTTATTTTTAAAAATTTAGATTTAATGAATTATCAGTGATGAATTTTGAAAAAATAACAAAAAAATAGAAAACTAATCGTGTCTTCTATTTAAGATGATCAAGCTCGCCTCCTTCCTCGATGTTTGCAGCCATTGCAAGTAGTTTCAATTTCATTTATGAGCTTTGATTTCTTTTTTAATCGTTCTTGGACTGACAGTCATAGCATTCTGAGATGAAAAAACAGAGAGAAGCAGCAATGAAATGTGGAGTCGAAAACAACCCAAAAGTTCGAAATCTGTTCATGAAGCAATAGGCAAATAATGTCCATCTGATTCACCGGCGAGAGTTTGTTCTTTTCACCCAACTACTCTTTGAATTTCATAAATTAATATTTTTTTGTTGATGGTATGAGATTATGGATAGCTATGTAATTAGGGTTTTGTTTGATGATGATTTTACTGAAATTGGTTGGATTTGGATGATGAAATTAGTTATATTTTTATTTGTGATGCGTGAATCTTAGTTCTTGATTTATTGATATCTCATTAGTAAACCTCATTGCTTAGTATGTATTATCAATTAGGTTGTTTACATAATGCATAAAATGTATTTGATGAAATGCGTGAAAGATATATGGTTTCTTAAAATTCGATTATTTCATGTCTTGTTGAAAAGTGAGATGTAATATGAAACCTCTTTCTTTACTTTGCTCACAATTAACCCCTTTTATTACTTCATCTTAAATTTGAATATTTTTATCATTATCTAATGTCTAAACATTACATTTGAAATCATAAAAGTTGGATCACACACAAAGAACATAAAAGTCCAACCTTTCTATGAAACTTTAATACTAAGAGTTACATATAAAACCACAAAGGTTGAATATTTTATTGCTTCACTATAAGTTTAGATATTTTTATCATTAATTGATGTTTAAATATTACATTTGGAATCAAAAGGTTGGATCTCTTACAAAAAAACATAAAAGTCCAATATTTCTATGAAACTCTATGTCTAACACTTAGAACTATAAAAATTGATTCTTTTATTACTTCACCATAAGTTTGGACTTTTCTATTACTATCTAATGTCAAAATATTACATTTTGGAATCATACAGATTGGACTTCTCATAAAAGAACATAAATATTAGACTTTTCTATCAAATCATAAAGTCTAAACATTATACTTAGAATCATAAAGGTAGAACATTTCATTATTGAACCTAAAAGTTAAACATTTTTATCAAACCTTAAAGCTTGAACCTTTCATACTAAATACTAAAGTTTAAATCATTCATCTTAAACTCTAAAACTTAATCATTTCATATTAAACTTTAAAGTTTAAACTTTCATATTAAACTCTAAATATTAGATCTTTCATCTTAAACTTAAAGCATTCTTTCATCTTGAATCATACAGATTGAACCATTTATCATTGAACTTAAAAGTTAAACCTTTCTATCAAATTCTAATATTCAAACCTTTAATCTCGAGCTATAAATGATGAATCTTTCATCTTAAACCCCAAAAACTTATACATTATATTTTAAACCCTAAAACTTAAACCTTTCATATTAAACCCAAAACATAAATATTTCATCTTAAATCATAAATGTTAAAGCTTCGACCTTTCATATTAAACTCTAAAGGTTAAACATTTCATCTTAAGCTCTAAAGTTTAGATCTTTCATCTTAAACCATAAAACTTAGATCTTTCATATTAAACCTAAATCCTAAATTCCAAATCTTTCAAAAGTCTAACCTAAGGGTTCAATAGATAAAAGATCTAAGTTTTAGCGTCTAATTCTGATTGCTCGATGACTCCTTACACCAAAACTAATAAAGCCCTAATGAACAAATACCAACCAACCAAAACCATTAAGTACAATTATTCATTCAACAAAATTGCAGCAACCACAAAAAATTAGTTAGTACAATCACAAGCATAACCAGAAGTCTGATAAACAAATATCATTAATTTAAAATAAATAACATTCACTACAACCATATTTACAAAGATTACAAAAATTCGAAAAGGCTTCTAAATTTTTTAACTAACTATATTATCAACAATCAAAGGTCTTATAAATGGCAAGAATTTTGTTGAAGATAGGACCATGCTCTACTCATTGTCAGGTAACTCATAAGTGCATTACACTTAGAACTATAAGTGCATGTATTGTGTTTTGCATCAAAACTCAAATTGTTCCATATGAGTTATTATCCTGCCAATACGACTTCTTTTTCTCATTTCATTCACCACCGAATCATATGATTATGAAAAAAGGTTTTATTTATGGAGAAGGAAAAACATAAAGGAAATATGTATCCTCTCAAGACTATATTGAGTAATTGCATTTAGAGATCACGCTTGAAAGGTACCGTCCAATTTACCTAATTTTTCAATGTCTTAAGTTTTGTGAGACATTGAAAACAAATTTGATTATGTTTCTTTTTTCTAATTTCTCGATGCATATCTTCGCTTAAGATAATGAGAAATTTGGAAAAGTTTTTGTTATGTTTTTTTTTCTTAATTTCTCAACGTTTAACTTAACTTAAGACATTGAGAAATTGAGAAATTTTTTGAATATGTTCCTTTTACCCAATTTCTCAATGTCGTCTCAGTACGTATACATTGGGAATTTAGGAAATATTGAAGTTGTACTTCATATTTTTTAGATTTTTGAATTTCTACATTTCTATTTTTTTTCACTTATCGAATAATTTAAAAGATCAATTGAAAATAAAATATGAACAAAACTAATCTAAAACATAAGAATTATCATCAAAATTTCAAAAAAAGTTAAAAAAACATATTAACTAAGATTATCCAAAATCCAAAGGTTTATATTTCTCCAAACTATTCACCTTACAAACAAATTTAACCGAAATTTAAGACGGATTAGAATGAAAAATAATAATAAAAAAGGAAAAAAAAAAAAAAAGACTCGCATAAATATCTCTCATGATATGAAAGAGAGTATTTTCGTCATTTCACACAAAGTAAGTGTCAGAGAAATAAGAAATCTTTTTAAAAATTTCAGTTTTCTTTCTTTTATCAACTCTGGCCCTATCCTTAAATACCCTGCATTTAGCCCAATCTTTAATCGTTTAATTCATAAAAAAAACGGTGTAGATAAGGGAAGGAGAGAAATATAGATATAGGAGGAGGAGGAGTAATTGCAGCAACCGGAGGTATATAGGAAAAGCAGAAATGGAGGCTGGAGTAGGTCTCGCAAACGCGATAAGATATCATACAAAACTTCGCCGTTCAAATCCTCCGCTCAGAATTCTTCTCATCAAGCCGACTACTACTACTTCTTCTTCTTGTTCGCTTCCCAAGTCTTCTACCTCTAACATTACAATCGCTACTACTAGCAGTAGCGGCAGCGGAGAAGAAGGTTACAAAGGATCAGGTACGAGTGCGAGAGCAAGAAGATTGCTCAAGCTTCGAGAAGAGAAGCGCAGACGTCAGCATGAGCTGGCGAATAACTATCCTACCTGGGCTAAAGTCCTTGAAGACGCCTGCAAGGACGATTCTGAGCTTCGTGCAGTTCTTGGCGACAGCATTGGAAATCCTGACCTAATGAGGCAAAGGGTATGTATATCTGTAATTTCCTCATCATCTTCTTCTTCGTCATATTCTTTTGCTCAATGGAAGTATCTGTGTACATTGACAGGTTGAAGAAAGAGTGAGGACGAAGGGGAGAGACTTTCACAAATCGAAAACGGGTTCTGTGCTTGCCTTCAAAGTCAGCTTCAGAGAGTAATAGTTCATTTTTCATTTCTAGGAATCGATGAAACAGAACAATTTTGTGACAATTGGGATTTATTTTTATTATTTTTTTAATAGACTGATGCTATTTCAACATTTTTAATGAGATCGGACGTTCACTATCGACCAGATCGCCCCCGCAAATTACACCGACACAAATTGCACTGAATATTTTCTCATTTTATATCGGGTGGATGTCTTTTCCATGATATAACTATTTATTTATGTTATTTTTTTCTTGGTTTGCAGCTTCAATCCTCTTGATTCATACATATGGTTTGAATTATATGGATCGCCATCTGATCGGGACATAGATCTTATTGGTAGTGTAAGTACATTATCATAAAGCATGCTGTTCATAGTTCATTTGCTTGTACTGAATTGTTACTTCAAAAGCTGTAGGCTTGGATAAAAAAAAAATATTGCGTATGAATTTTTGTTTTCCATTGTTTCTTTGTTTACGTGCCAAGATAATATATGTGCAGGTAATTCAGTCTTGGTATGTTATGGGACGCGTGGGTGCCTTTAACTCTTCGAATCTGCAGGTTAGTTCATATCTTTTTGAGCTTGAATCATCCTGTAGTTCCATTTTGTTTATTTCTTTATTGTTTTGGCCAATATATATATATATTTTTTTTTTCCATTTGTTATTGTCAATGGTGATTTTTAGTCATGAGAGTTGTTTACGATGTTGTTGTCTAGTCTACTGTGAATCGGACCTAACTTTTTAGTTTTGATTTCTGGTTTTCTGAATCATCTCGATCGAGCATCCTGTTCATGCATGTTCAGAAAATGAAACCTCAATATCATTGTTTTTTCTCTTATTCCCACATTCAATTTGGTATACTAGCAATCTGTAGGGATAGCATTCAACATGGAAAAGTTATTCCCTTTCTTGCTTGCAATTGATTTCAGCTTGCAAATTCACCGTCAATGGAGTTTGATCCAGTCTATGATACGGAGAAGGGTTCCAAAGTAATGCCGGCATCGTTCCATGATATAAGTGATATTGAGTTTCAAGATAATTGGGGCCGTGTTTGGTATGATTTGCACGAAAATGTTACAACTTCAATCTGATGATGAGTTGTTAATTCTTTCTATTACTATATCCATTAAGAGAATCTAATTTGTGATGAATGTGTATTGATTGATTAACAGGGTAGACCTTGGCACGTCTGATTACTTTGCCATTGATGTACTTCTAAATTGCTTGACTTCCCTGAGCTCAGAGTAAGTTCATATGCCTTAATTGCTTAAAAAGTAAAGAAGTTCTGATTTGTTACTGATTATGGAAATTGGTTGTTGTGATTGTTAACAGATACTTAGGCATCCAACAGATAGTCTTCGGTGGTCGTCGGATGGGCGATTGGGAAGAGGGGATGACTAATCCCGAGTTCGGATACAAGTACTTCAAAATCTAGATGCATTCTGATCATGATGTATTTTTCCTAAGGCCGGATACTGTTCTGCCGTTTTCGAGTGGGGAAAAGCTAATTTTAAACCAGTTAAGTATAACGGAACGTTAAAAAAGATGCATGAAAAAATTCAAAAGAATCCATCGGCTTTGTTTCCTTGTTCGGATACAGGTACTTCAAAATCCAGAAAGTGAATTAAAAGAAAGCATTAGAAACTTTAAACAAAGTAGGTTGTTATCATCAGCTCATGACTTAGCCGGGATGGTGCGATGATTGTCGACTCATCTAATTTTGTCTTAAGTCAGTTCATCTTACCTGGTCTAAAGTTTGTTCAACTTTGGTCCATTTATCATTTCCTTTTATAATTAAACAAGATGGCGTATAATCAAAATTAAATTACAAACTATTTGAATCACCAGATTAAGAAATACTAGGATTCGTGGCTCATTGATGACCCGGCTTTATACACTTATCCTTTAAAGAGTAAAAGTCCAGTATTATCCTTCCCATAATGATAATCCGCAATAGTAAAGTAAACCGAATCTTCTTCAAGCTACGGGAAATCGTTTGAAGACAGCAACTTCGCATTGTTCAAACCTAAAAAAAGAATACTACGGTCGTTCAAAGACTCGATCGATAACCATTTCTTCCCACACTGGTCCAACTTATATGGATTAAAATGAAGAGTATAACAAAATGTAGAAGGGCCCATGGCGTCATGATTCTCATCAATGAAGTAATTCTGCACAATCAAAAGTCCGCCCATTGATTCCACTAAGCAACCCATCCTGAGGTCCACGAAGCCGGGATGATCTATCTTCGGCGCAGGAGAAGGCACAATGTTCATTCTTTTAGTAGGGAAAGATGTCTGAAAATCCCATACTTGAATCGAAACATCACCGCGATCTAAGACATAAAGTATTTGATCACTTTCGGAATAATCATGTCACAACCCACCCATTAGTATTAGTGAAGATAGTCCGTGCTCTATCTCTATTCTTATAGAATGCTACCTTTATAAGATCAAAGATAATCACCATCACATAATTACTATCTTTAGATGGATCAGATGATAAAAGTGCTTTATTAAAGGTAACCTTCATGATAAGCAAATCGTGGCAATTCAATAGGAGCGCTAGAAGACCTAAATGGGTTGAGAAGATGTAATATGGTCTGGTCTGGTCTGTGATTACTAACCACCCATGTGAAGATCCAATGCACCAACTGTTACAAACCAAGTCGTTGTATTTATACTCTTTCATCTTGTAAACCCTTTTCTCTATGATGCTAATGGCCGTGAAGCAGCAATCCTCATTCTATAAGCCGACACCGTTGTCTTGTTCTTGCTTAATATGACGACGACTTAGACGTGGAAAAACAATCAGCCATGGAGTTTGATAAGTGTGATTTGTAACAAAGGGAGAGGAGATGAAAGATTGGGCAGTAGAGAACCAAGAACAACCTGGTGAGAACCGAATGATATCGGTAAATTGAACTTTTTTCAGGATAGATTTTAAGAGGTCCGGATGAAGAATCGACCATCGATAAGATGTCCGGATGGGAAGGAAGATTAAACATGAAATAAGCAAGCAGAAAGTAGAAGTAGATGAAGAAGAAGGAAGAATCAATTTACAGATACTCAAACTCGTCCTCTTTAAGATGTGCAAAGAACTTGACAGAGCCACGGCCTTCAACATGCGTATAGAACTCCACCTTGTAAGGAAGATTAGCAGAGATCCGCTTACCTTTCCAGAGGCCGACATACTGCTTCAGCTCTCCTTCTTTCCCCGTAAGATCCACCTCCGTAACCTTAGGTACATGGTACACCTTCAACGGCACCTTAACCGTAACTTTAGCTCCGATCTTCGCCTCTTCTCTCGCATCTTTCTCCCCTCCCAACGACGACGTTGAAGTCACAGTTTCCGAATCTGATTTGAGCGCAACCTCGCAAGAGATCCTCCTCGATCTTCTGATCGAGCAGTGCGAGACAGCAGGAATTTAGACGAGAAGACAGAGATGTAGCCACCGAGGAAGACGAAATTATGTGAATGACCATCGAAAATCTGGATCAAGCAATCGGGCCTTCTCTTATCTACTTGCGATGATGTCTTACTTATCTTATCATTATTTTTAATTAATTATTAAATATATTAAAAATACCTATATTCATCATCTTACAGTAAGATTTCATACGTTAAGAACAAAATCTGAATTCGGGTTTACTATTACACGTTCCTTTTACGGTTTTACCCCTCCCAGTTCGGAGAGAGACCTTCATCGATTAAAAATTTAGGAATTTTGTTTTTTTGTTTTTTAGTTAGTTTTTAAGTGATAATAAAAATAATAAAACAAAAAAATAGTTAAGATTTTGAGTTATTTATTTATTTATATAGATTTGAATGGATTAAAATAATTATTTCTCATATAAATATGCATAAAAATTATAGATTAGACCTTCAAATCTCATTTGAGAGTGTTTAAGAGATATGATTATAAGTGATAAGTAATTTATAAGTAAAATAATATATTTAAAATATAATTAATTCATTTTTTTTAAATTTATTTTTTATAAATTCATTTATATGTAATTTATAGATAAATTTATAATTTAAATAAAAAATTTTAATCACTTAAATTATTTTATAAGTCAATAGAACTGACATACTGAAATTTTAATATATCAATAGGTATTAAATTACGATACTTATAATTTATAATTATAATAATATTAAATCAATAATAAAAAATAAAAATTATAAATTCGACTCATATTAATATATATATATATATTTTTAATCTCATCTAAAAAAATTTATAAAATTGTAATTCATTCTCCTAAATTATATTTTTATTTTGATCCTCTTATATATATTATATTATAAAATTTTCTTATATAAATTATATTCATATATTATTTTTATTATCAATAAATAAAATTATATCTCTTAATAAAATTAAAAATTGACTTTGTAACTACCTTTCATTACTGAAATTGAAATTGATAAAGCTTATGAACAAAAATGAAAAATACTTGAGAGTAAATAGGAGTGAGTGCAAAAAATGATAATTTCGCCCGGCCCATAAAACCTTCTGTTTCATTCCCAAGTTCCAGGTGATGGAGATGATACGGTTGGAAGATATTTCCTTTCAAGAATTAATTTCATAATCTGATAATTTGATCTGTGAATCCAACTCGAACAAAAATTCTAGTAATCGAAGTTCTAAGATCTACAACTGTGAACCTTTCAAGGAAACTTTGAGAGAAGGAATTTCAAGAGCGGCGGATTCAAAATCGTTGAGATACTGTTTCGTTGCAACATTCTTGCACTTGTAGGAGCTGAGGTTAATTCTCATTATCCGTCAAACAAGGTTTTGATTTGGGACGATTATAAGAGCGAATGCATAGGAGAGTTTTCATTTAGATCAGAAGTTCGAGCTGTGAGGCTAAACCGTGATCGCCTTGTGATTGTTCTTGAGCATAAGATATATGTTTACAATCTCATGGATCTCAAGCTTCTTCATCAGATTGAGACGCTGGAAAATCCTAGAGGACTATGCTGCCTTTCTCATCATTCCAATGCTTTTCTGTGTTGGCTTGTCCCCGTCTTCAACGAGGTCACGTTCGAATTGAACACTTCGGTTTGAATGTGACCAATTTTATAAATGCTCATGATTCTCACATTGCTTGTTTGACTTTGACAATGGATGGGCTGCTTCTGCCTCTTATTCAAATGCTTCTCGAAGTCCAGTACTGTTTCAACAGAATTCTTCCACTTCACTTGATGCTCTCATTCCTCAAAATACTGGTGGGAACCCTGCTTCATCATTCTCGTTCATGAGAGGTAAGAGATATTTAACTTTAAAAATACACTTCATCCATTCTCTGAATCTCTTCCCTTTTTTTGGTTTTTTTCTTCTTGGAACATCAGTTTCAACAGGTGCAGTTTTGATTCAGTTCAAGGAGGGGAGATGTTGCAACAGGAATACATACGCTTTTTAAAAACTGACAATAAGCCCAGATAAATCTTACAGCAGTAATGACATGAACAATAGGGTTCTTTTCGTGTGTAAATATTGACACTGAATATCAATTTGCAATGTTGATAATACTTTCATTTGATGAATTTGTACATGAGAGAGGAATGCTGTATATGTATAACTGAAGAGCTTCATGATTAGCAGTTGTTTACAACATAATTGCGTGCTTATTTCCGGTATGTCCTCTCTGAACTTCTCTAAGTACTTCCCGAATGTGCTTATTATTATTGTAATATATGATCGTGTTACTGTTCTCTGTGTTGTTGGTCTAGTTAGCAAGAACAAGACTAATGATTTTGAAGTCCGTAGAGAAAAAGATTGAGCCAGAACCGCAACTACGCAGTTTTTTAGTAGGATTTCTGTTTTTTTTTTTTTTTTTTCTCTTTTACATAATCACTACGGAAATTTCTAGACTACATGAGATAAATAAAAAATATAGATCATATATGTATATATATATATATTACAGAATATATATATATATATATACACGCACGAACACTTGTAAAAACTAGGATTTGGTCCTGACAAAGCTTAGATGTGATAGATAATTGCTCCCAGCAAAGTCATGCAAGGTGCGACACCCTCGAGTACCTTCATTATCAGGTTTCCCAAATTCGTGCTTCAAAAATTTCTTACACTCGTCAGTGTCCTGAAATCAACAAGACATAGATACAGATAAAAGAAATAAATCTAAATTCTGCATGCTAGTAGTCCCTGGCTCCAATATTCATAGCTTACTAGATGTTGGATCGTATTAACTCAAATTGGGGCTTTCGACTAAGTGAAGTCAGCTTATAGAGCTAAATATGTGTTGAAACAAAAAACCGCTAAGATTTATCTAATGCAAATTTACTGCTGGGTACATATAAGGTTATGGTTACTCCTTTATGAAGTGTAATTACCTTCAGGAACTGCACCATCTGCTCTTCAATTGTATCACGCATTACTAAGGTTTCAACATGGATTGGGCGAGTAGCTCCCATCCGATGAGCCCGACTGATGACTTGTTCCTCCATGCTATTTAAGGTTTCCAAATAAAAACGAGTTAATGCCACTGAATAATATGTAGGACATGTTGAATAGGGTCAAGAGAGAATTTGATAATAAATGAAATTAATAGTGTGTGGGGGATTCTGTACAGCTTTACTGTAATATATACATGATATGCAAGTAAAATAAAAATATTTTCTTAAAAAACCAAGATCTTTGATTCATATAATTCAATTTGATGTCATACCTTCTGTCCCATATCGGTTCCATTAAAAATACACGAGTTACAAAGCTTAAATCAAGGCCCAAAGCTGCACTTCCATCCATCAAAAGCACCATGCAGCTCGCATCACGCTGAAACATATCTAGTGACTTCATCTGAGCAATTGACATTCATTAATACCCAAGAACATCAAAAATTGAAACTGAAATCCACTATACATAATTTATCAAGAGGAAAGAACAAAAATAGAAGTACCTTGTTTCCAGAATGCATTGGACTATACATCCCAGCAAATTTGATACCAGCGATTGTTAGCTGACCAAAAAAAAAAATTATAATCATCATTTATACTTCACGAGCAACGTAAAATTGCTGGTACCTAGTAAAATGGGTTACAAGATGTACCTGTTGTTCGATGACATTTATATGCTCAAGAAATTGAGAAAATATCAGAACTTTTTCAGAGCTTATTCCATTATTCCTGGAACTTGCTCTTGAATGGCCAAACTCCTTCAACAGCATATCTGAGTTGTTTGTTGAACGGGGAAGACTCAAGTCTGCAGACTGTCCATTATCTTCCTTCCAGGCTTTTAATGTCTGTACAAGATAAGAGACTTTACTGCTAGTTGTTGATTGCCAATCCGGATCCCAGTTATCCTGTAACCATCACATAGCATGTCTCAGTTTATTAACAGAAAGGTGCAAAGAATAAGATCAACATAATTAACCAAACAATAATTAGCCTGCCTGCTTATATGAGGGCTGTAACTCGATAAGATCTTTTGGAACAGGCCACTTTGGATTGGGATTTTCAGGCCGTGCTAGGGTTTCAGGAGTCTGCATTTCATATAAGTTACCACAGCCAGGAAGAGTACACCTTTCACTATCCAGAGCAACACAATCAAGGCAAAGAAGATGCCTACATGGTGTTATAACTGGTAAACGGCACCATTCTTCGCATCTGAAATGTGCAAAAGCAATTTATTATCAGTGAGCGGGAAAAGAAATTGGCTATTTGCCACAAACTTATATTTACAAACGTCCAATTTACAAATGCCCAATAATACCTTACACAGTTTCCACCATAGAGGAGGTTGTATTTTATATAGGCATATTCTTGTGATTTAGGGTCTAAACCAGTGTCAACTAAAATATCCATAGTCTCCTGAATATCTTCACCAGCATCTGTCACTTTTATGTGTCCAGCCACACAGCATGATAGTCTGACGTTTCTGATTGTTGTACTTCGAAACTTCCACTGCTTTGGATTCAGTAAACTCTCAACATGAGAAGGATCATTCCAGTCAGCCATTAATATGTTACGCCGCACAGTAACTACGAGTTCATTGTAAGTTCTGGCATGTTCTTCTGTAAATTTGAGTAAAGTAACTTTCTTGATGCATGGAGGAATAGTTTGCAGATCTATCTTCCTTGCACTAATCATGCACCTCTGAAGTATATCCAACAAGTTTGACCTTCCCTCCTCCATCTCGGCCTCAAAAGGCCTAAGGATTCCAGCTTCCCATGACTTGTGATTCAGGCCATAAGCTTCCTCATGAAGGAACTTGAGCAATGGCTGAAGATGTGACAGTTGGTTGGTAGGTGTGTTAGGAGTTGGAGTTCCTGTTAATATCCAACGACTTGAAGCTACCAATGAAACAGCCATTTGAAATTTATTTGTCAAGCTAAGACTTGAGCCAAGGGTGTGTCCCTCGTCTAATATGACCCTAAGCCAATGCACTTGCATTAGTACACTTCTCTTTCGTGGCCCCCACTCGGCACTTAACCGGTTGAAGGTAGTGATGACAACATCATTGTCCCACGCTAGACTATGTGCAGAAAGCTTTTTATGATCGGTCCAGACATACAGCAGCAACTGACCAGGTCTGACATGTCTTTCGATTTGGGTTTTCCAATGATTGACTAGATTTGATGGGACGACGATTAGAGTTGCCCTCGACAAATACAGCCTGACTGAATCCAATGGCTCACATAGAGCCATTCTGAGAGCAGCCACATCAAAGGCCAGATTTTCTAGATTGCAAGGATAATACCACCTACTTACACCCTTTTTTACTTTTCTTGAAAGACCAAATGCCAGAAATATTTTATGGAAACTAGGGGCATCCACTCCAGGCGCTACGTAAGAGCTCAACGTAGGACTTGGTAAACCAGTCGTTTCCATTTCTGAGTACTTTTCAGGAGTTAGTTGAGCCAACCAAGCTAAGGCTTTCCTTGTCTCTGAATTAATCAATGTGTAATGTTCCTTAAGCACGCTAGTGAAAAACGAAATATTTTGCTCATCTCCCCCTGATGCACCTTTGGTATAGAACCCTGGTAAGTATGTTATTGGTTGGCATGAGTCCCAAGACTCTTCAAGAACAGTACAACTTTGATATGAGGGATCAGGGTTCATACTACAAAACCATGCCACACTAGCATCAGTTACGCTAGCTTCTGCAAGCCTCCGCCATTTATGACAAGCATCACACTGAACCCAAGTGTCATTGTGCTCGACCTCATCTACTGTAGCATTTCCAGGAATTTTGCAAACATTGTCTTTTTGTCCCTTTGACATGCCAACTCTCTTTGTCCAAGAAACATTTCCTGGACCAGCTGATGCATGCTTCGTCTTTTTTGACTTTTTTCTAACCTTCCTCTCTCTGTAAATGGCAGGTGTTGCTTCATTGGCAAAGAAAAGGTTTTTCTTTATGCGACCCAAGCTCCTAGTGGATCGAGCCAGATAGGTTTCTTGCTCAAGGTGCACACCGGTTGGAGATTTTAGTTTGCTATTTGGACCTGAATCATTAAATCCTGCAAATTGCTCATCAAAAACCATTAGCCTCGCTCTTTTAGGTGTCAAGTAGTCTGAGTCCCCCACTTCTCTATGGAAATTTAGACCCCAATGCCTTTTTGCTGAAAAACTATTCCCTCCACTAATACACTCGCTGCTAAGCTCGTAATAGCCACATCTCTGGTCACCATTATGTTTACACCAGATCATTTGAACACCAGCTGGAGGGTCTGCCAATGTACCTTGTGTCTTCAGAATCAACGAAAGAGCAGTCACAGTCTTCCCTAAGCCAGGCTCATCACAAAACATTCCCCCACGAAAATCTGTGACAGTTGGTGTAGCCTCGGTGACTATTTCACCAGAAATGGCATTTATGTGGAAAGAAAAACCATCTTCAGTGGAGAAAGGCAAATATAATGGATGCGGCAGAACTTGAGCATTCCGCTCTCGATCTAACATCCACTCAACTGCTGCTTGCTGATGAGGAAAAAGTTTAAGTTTCATGCACGGCATTATAGATACAGCCAAGGACTTCAGATGACGGCAAGATGAAGCAACCCTGATAAGATCCATAGGGCCAAGTAGAGCTAGTATATTGACCAGAATGTCATCAGATAAGCCCCAAATGCCAAATTGAAACGAATCATGCTCAGGATGTATTCTCGAAGCACCAAGGTTTCCATTCTTTGCAATTCTTGGTAAGCTTCCAAAAATTTCATGAAGTTCAAACGGCCTTCTCTTAGACACGTCAGTTACACCATTATGCATTTTGCATCCCAGAACATGACAATCTGGCAGATTCCAAATGCCCTTATTAACTGCATTAATTTCTTCAGAAAAATCTCCACTAACAAGCATAGTCCTTCTCTCTGCCCAAATACAGCTGCAGAAACATGTTTTTGAAATTGTATCAGCAAGCTAGATAAATTAACAGCTGTCCTTTGGGCTTAAATAGCAAGAAAAGAGAACAATCCATCAACTCGAGCGAATTACATATGTTGTGCCCTTGATAGGAATGTGAGAGTAGGAAACTTATTTAATTTGATGAGGACTGATAGATCTGAAAGGAAATCAATGACACGGAAAGCCACCTCCATTAACAAAGGTGCTATAAATTGTTTAAAATTTTTCTCGCGATCCACAGAATATCAAGCACCTATCTCAAATCTCAATACTAGGGGAAGTAAAGAGCCCTATTCGTGCAAATCATTCAAACAGTCCATCTACAGTACTAGATAATGCTTTCATGGTTCCAATATATTTAACATACTAGAAAAGAATGAAACTCTCTTTGTGACCTATGAATTCCAATCCATAAAAGGCAGATAAGTATTACATAATCAGTGCCGGATATCTAACTCTAGTTGCATCACGATTCCTACAGACTACAGTACAACAAACAATATTTAGAAAATTAAGTATTCACTAAGACATTAGCCCTAACTTTGTAACCGCTGAACAATTCAAAATTCCCAAAATGCAGTAAGAAATTCAAAAACTAATGCAAAATCAATAAGACACCTCACCTCAAGTGCCTGAACAGAGCACCAGCGATTGACTGAGATTTAGGAAACTGCCAACCAGACCACAGCGCCATAGGAAGATATACATCAATCAATACTACAGCTCTTGCCTCTCCATCACCATCAACCTCAACCCTAACCACCTGTGCATTAATCTTCACGACATTGTGCATTACCAAAGCATGAATTTGGTGCAAAACGCTCATACTACCATGCACTAGCCCCATCTTTAACCGCTTCTTACTCGAGCCCCCACTCTCTCTGTCCGAAACCCTAGTACTCGACGTAATACCAATAGTTTCCATGGAATCAAATCCAGCTCCGCCTTCTGGAGCCTCACATTGCTCGGAATCGTGCGCCAAATCAGAGGCGCTAGAGAGCTGTTTTGGCGGGGAATCAATTGGTGATAGCACAACGCCGTTCTCGCAAGTAAATCTGACGTCGGAGCCTTCTTCGGAGAAATGGCATCGGGTTCCACATATAACGTCTTCGCAGCTGTCACGACGGCGCGAAGAAACTGAAAGAACGGCGTATAAGAACCCGCAGAGCTTCTGGTCGGAGAATCTTGACTCGTTCATTAGAGAACTCCGTGACTACAGAAGAAAAGTAGGGCTGAGAAAGGGCTTCCTTGAATCTGGCTGTTGTTTGTACTACATTGATGAAGAAGCATCAACGACTTTCTTTAAGAGGGAAGAAGAAGAATAAAAGGGATTTTTTGGGACGCAGATTGATTTTCCAGTGGGTAAGAATGCTTCCCGGACACGGTTTAATTATTATTTAATATTATTTTTATAGTTAAAACCCAGATGGACCCAATAGTTTTTTAAAACTACAGGTAACCCCTAAATTATGAACAATAGTGCGATTTAGTCCACCCATTAATAAAAAAAAAATTTAGGAATGTAAAAATGGACAATGTAGTTGTACGTTCAAATAACATTAAAATGATGAGAAATTTATATATCCACCTCTTATGGGACATTTTTAAATTTTGAGATTTATAAAAAATTACAGCTTTAATATTATTAGGGGAAAAAAAACTTAAAAATTATACCTAATCTAAGTATCTTCCCTTCATGAATAAACCCATAAATACTAAAACTAAAAATACCAAAAAATATATATATACCAGACAACCTCGGTGCTTTGTAACATGTTCTGTTAAGTAGCTAATGAACATGTCTTTTTTACCACTTTAAGAGGTGGGATGTTATCCGGAATAGAGAGCATTAGGCTCTCATTCCATATCGGATTCAGGTTGCTCCTTATAACCCGGGTCTTAACCCTTCTGTAAAACATTTGACATAAGAAAACACCCACACAAATAAATGCAATTAATTTCCATATCATCACAGTCGATCGATGCAACGCAAAAGTAATGTCCGGTTAGATAGAGACTCAGCTTGGTATAACGTCCTAGATTGCTAGGTTGGTGCCTTTGAAAACATTGACCTTAATTAACCCAATAAATTCAACCATACCTGCCTACAAACAGCAGAGTTAAAGCGATGAATTCAAACATGTCATGACCTGTTTATGAGATAGGCTACAATATTTATCGGAGCGAAGAAAATAGACATCACCAATGTATTTCTCATTAACAATGACGTAGTCTTATGAGAACATGTTACGGACTGTTCTGGTCTGCTGAATCATCGGCCTAACATAACATGTAGTCCACAAACACAAGAAGCCTCCTCTTTTTGTTTTTTTTGGAGGGTAGATAATATGAAGTTTCCGTTTTTCTAACTTTGACCCCTCTTTATTAATTTCTTACAGCCCCCCCCCCTTTTTTTTTTAATAACGAATTTGAAATTATTTCCAAATATAAAAAAATATTACCAAATAAAGCTAATAAATAATGGGTATCAAATTCATTCTTTTTGTTATGGCAAGATTTTGCACTTTTGGGACATTAATTATTATTATGATCTTCCATTATAAAGAGGAAACGAGTCTGACCTTTGTTAGTGGGTGGTGACTTGCTTTTTCAGCTTTCTTCTTCCTCAAGAAAGATTCAGTTAAGAGGAATTCTTGAGCTTGAGAGTAATTTAGGTTGCCAAGATGGTTCTGGTTATAATTTTACTTGTTTTTCCACTCGTTCCTTAAAAAGGAAAATTCGGTAAATGATAAAGCAACCGTCGGGTGCACCAATTCACTATAAAATAAAACTGATATGTAACAGAACCACACTCTCACTCCCACACTGTTGCGTTCTGTTTTCTTCTTCTTCTTCTTCTTCCTTACAACACAGCCGCAGAGAAAGAGAGCGATTTTACAGTCAAAGCAATGTCTTCTTCTCCGGCCGCCGATATCGAGTCGCTCGTGCTCAAGCTCCACGAAATCTCCGCCGTTAAATTCGGAAGCTTCAAGCTCAAGTCCGGCATCTCCTCTCCAATCTACATCGATCTTCGTGTCATCGTCTCATACCCTTCTCTCCTCCACCAAATCTCTCAAACCCTCATCACCTCGCTTCCTCTCTCTACCTCCTTCGACCTTATCTGCGGCGTCCCTTACACCGCCCTCCCTATCGCCACCTCCATCTCCATCTCTAAAAACATCCCTATGCTCATGCGTCGCAAGGAAGTCAAGGACTACGGCACTTCCAAAGCCGTCGAAGGTCATTTCCAAGCCGATCAGATTTGTCTGATTATCGAGGATTTGGTTACTAGTGGCGCTTCTGTCTTGGAAACCGCTGCTCCGTTACAGGCAGCTGGGCTGAAGGTAAGTGATGCGGTAGTTTTGATTGACAGAGAGCAGGGCGGGAGGGAGAATTTGGCCGAAAAGGGGATTAAGTTGCATGCTTTATTTAAGTTAACGGAACTGGTGAGGATTTTGAAGGAGAAGGGTAAGGTTGGGGAAGAGATGGAAGCGACGGTAAGGAAGTTCTTGGAGGAGAATCGGAATGTTGCGGTTCCTAAGGTGGAGAATCCTGCTGTTAGGGTTAAAACGCAGTCGTTTGATGAAAGAGCGAAGCTGGCTAAGAATCCAATGGGTAAGAGGTTATATCAGGTGATGATTGAGAAGGAGAGCAATCTGTGTCTAGCTGCGGATGTTGGAACCGCCGCCGAATTGCTTGATATTGCTGAGAAGGTTAGATAGATTCCACAATTACTATTTTCTCGGGAAAAAAAAAAACAAAGAAACTTCGTTTCTTGGAAATTTACAATTTTGATTAAACACGGACAACGCATGTGTGGTATTTGAACTGTACAGTGGCACGTGCAAGTGGCAAGGTAGATGATGATGGGTGTCTAGTTTTCTTAAATGAATCAAAGTTTAATCTTCCTATGACATGCAGGTTGGCTCTGAGATTTGTCTATTGAAAACCCATGTGGATATATTGCCGGATTTCACTCCAGAATTTGGCTCCGAACTTCGATCGGTGTGTTACTCATAACTTGCTTTTGTATTTTGATTAACAATTGTACTAGCTCGATGGTATAATGTATTGAAGTACAACTTCCCATATCAATGGCTGAAATAGGTTTCATTTTATTTAAGATTGCAGAAAAATATAACTTTTTGATATTTGAAGACCGTAAGTTTGCGGACATTGGAAACACGGTGACAATGCAGTATGAAGGGTGAGATTCTGCATCCATAGCTAGCTGTTTCTTGTTTCACTTTTCTGTCAATTGTTCTCGACATATGCTCATAGGCCGTGATTTTCTGTTCTGTTATGTACAGAGGTATCTTCCGGATACTGGATTGGGCTGACATTGTCAATGCTCACATAATCTCTGGTCCTGGAATCGTGGATGGACTGAAGCTAAAGGTTTGGACCAATATCACAATGTTTACTTTTATCATATCGTAGTTGATTATGGTTATGTGGGTGACTGGACCCTTTCTTCCTAATTGAGCATTCTTTGACTATTTCTAGGGTTTGCCTCGAGGTAGGGGACTTTTGTTGCTTGCTGAAATGAGCTCAGCTGGTAACCTTGCCAAGGGAGACTACACAGCTGCAGCGGTCAAAATTGCTGAAGAACATTCTGATTTTGTCATTGGTTTCATCTCGGTCAATCCAGCCTCATGGCCTGGGGTTCCCGTAAATCCTGCATTTATTCAGGCAACCCCTGGGGTACAAATGGTTAAGGGCGGTGATGATCTTGGCCAACAATATAATACTCCGTTTTCTGTAAGTTCCATCTAAACTGCACCTGTTCATCTATTATTAGGCAAGCTTTTTTTTTCAAAAGGAGTAGAATTATTAGCATCATTAATTTATTGGGTTCATCCTCATGTTGATATATATTTTCATGGATGCTACAGTTTGGTCAAATAGAGAACAGTTCCTTATCGATCTGTTTCTTTTGTTTGAATAAGAGTGTATAAAACTTGGCTAATTGAAGGAGCGAACGAATTGGCCTTGGGCCCCCTGTTCTATTGGACAGTTTGGGATTATGGAGAGTTTAGTCTTTCTTCACTGCATCTTTTAATGGGTACCTTGATGTATTGGTGCTCGTGTAACACGAGCCGAGTAGCTTGCATTTGGGAAATAGATTGTGAAGTAGTTTACAATAAAATGGAGTTATCAAGATGTAGATCCAAACTAGAGTTTTCAAACGCTTTGCACTTCTTCATTTTCTCTTTCGCTACCTTTAACTTGATAATCAGAGATTTGTAGTGACAATTTGGGAATATTGTTTCCAGGCGATCAACGAAAGAGGCAGTGATATCATCATAGTGGGGCGCGGGATAATAAAGGCGGCAAATCCTGCAGAGGTAGCTCGGGAATACCGTCTTCATGGATGGGATGCCTACTTGGCTAAATGCATCTGAATACTCCAATCTGGTTTTGCTCTCTTGTTGCTGGTTCACTTGTGCTTATAGCCAGATAAGCTTTAAAGCCCTTATTTCCTGTTTCATTCTCATGTTTCAGTAAGCACAACATGACATATTTCGCCCTTACAATTGAGTTCGGTTGGTTGTAGGAACAAACAATCTTATCCATATAATCTATAGTGGCACGCACTTCCTTCACGAATGATTTCAGTTTGCGTACTAATTAAAAGTTCGTATTTTTTTTATTTTTTTATTTTTATTTTTTTTAAATCTTTAAATTTTTCTGTATCTTCTTTAGTTAAAAAAGAAAAAAAATACAAATTAATTATAATTTAAAATATAAATAAAATTTAACTTCCATGAGCTATTTTTACTTTACATATAATAAGGTTAAATTAGTTTATAAAATTTTAAAAGTTACTTCAGTTTTTTAATAATTTAAATTAAATATAATAGAATATAATATTAGATATAGAAATTTAAAAAGATATTATATTAATTAAATTTGAAGAATTTTGTGGACAAGTACATATTTTTGGGAGCTTACATATCGGATGGATGGGCTTTGTTCATTTTGGGCCAGCTCCATTCATTATTGGGCTGACCCAAGTATTTTCCATTAATAAAGCGGGTCCCATATGATGACATATCCAAGTATTCTGAAGGGTGGAGATTGCTGCTGCTGAATCACTTTGAAGGGCTGTGATCTCTTTTTCTATAGGGCTGGAAGGCTTCACGAACTGTGTTCATAACTTCATTGAAGAGCTTGCGATTCTTCAGGGATGCAGCTCGTAGAGAGAGATTATGATGACTGCAGTACGTGCGTAGTAGTATCATTGGATGTTGATGGCTAAAATGTTGGTCGTTGTTTGAGTTTGAAATAAAAAACCTAACGTTTCAGAACATCAACAGTCATTGTTACTTCTTCTATGTTTCTTTAAGGCGGTCAGAATCATTGCTGTTTGCTGTTAGGGGTGTTCTTTTTTAGGGAAAGAAATAGAGCTCCAGCTGTAAGATGATTTCTATAGGCCTGTATTTTGATTAACCGTTTGAAATTGCAGTTGGGTGTAATAAACTCTCATCTGAAATTTTCCAGAGTCCAGTTTGTTTGATCAACTACTTGCGACTCTAGTTCATATCAAACTTCGATACTTCAAGCGGATTGTCAAATGCTTCCAGGAGTAGGAAGTGTTTTTGTATGTATCATGTGTTTCAAAAATAGAATATTATTTATTATATAATAAAACTGTAATACAGAGCTCAATCTCTCGATTATTACGATGGGACTAGATTTACTACGATGGGGCAAAAAATAGAAGTGGGTTCAAAGGAAGACTTACGTTTTACCTCCAATTGGGGGATTTTTTTTACCCGAATGATTTACATTTTACCCCATTACCAGCGAATTTACCCGAAAGTAGAAAAATTTGTCACCCAGACAGCCTCCTCTAGCTATTCTTCATGCGGCCGGCCTCTCTCTCCGCTCTTCAATGGCCGTATCGATCCAATTCAGAGGAATTTTCGGTTAGTTTTTGTAGTTTTTTTTTTTTCTTCTTCTTGTTGGAATTTGTTAATTTCTGATTTATGTGGATTTTCATCCAATAATGTTCTACATCCATGATCGATTTTGCTTTGAGATTCCGTGTGGATATGAAATGAGGAATTTCTAGGGTTTAAATACGGTAGCGGATCAATGCCCGTTTTTGTGTTTTTATCTTTTGTTCAGAGTAGTTGGAGTATGCTTTGGTATTTTGCATTGTGCCTAGAGTCTTGTTGGATTGCACTCATTGCCTCTACAAGGGTTTATACACTTACAAAAATGTATACTTGTCGGATATGTATGACTATTTGTCTTTTATGGTTTTTCATTGTGTTGTTATCAAATTAGGAAGGATAATGCATCAGTTTTATAGAGTGGAGTTTAATTAATTGTTTTGGCTATGATTTAAACTGAGCTTTTCAAGCCTATTGTAGTCTCAAGCTTGTGATTGGTCATTGACGATATTCCTTTTCTGGTGGCCCACCTGAAAGATGACCACAAAGTTGACATGCATAATGGAAACATATTTAACCATCGTTATGTCAAATTAAATACAAAAGAGGTTGATAATGCCACGTGGATGCTAACAGTATTGTTCTACATCATACTTAGCTCATATTCTTTGTTCTGTTTAATTTTATGAAACTTCTATAGTCCTAGATCCTTGCATAATGAAGAGCCTCAAAATGTCAGTTTTGTGAAGATCTCCTGGTTTCTAATGTATGCGAGTATATAGGCTCAATGTGGTGTAATAAATGTGTCCATACAGTAAAGAATTTTCTAGCATGCTTAGGGATTGTTTCTGCAAGCTTGAATTTGAGTAGGCAATTTAAATTGAAATTTGGGTAAACTAGACTCTTAAATTGATTCCGTGACCCTAAACAAGTGCATTTTGGTTACATGATGCATCCCCGACACTGTTTTTTAGTCCCAAACTGACATTTGAAATGCCTTTTCCACATGCACCCTTAAGTCTGATTTCTTGTTCTGTTTTTCTGTCATTTCCTTTTGGTGTAGGTTCTCAGTTGCTTTGGTCAGTATTTCTGTCTGCATTTCGAAGATTTCCATCTTGGTACATCTCCGGTGTACATAGCTTTCTTGCAGTTTATGGGCGATGATAACGAGGCAAAGAGCTACAGATACAGTCTAGAGGTCGGTGGAAATGGGAGGAAGATGGATTGGCAAATACGCCTAGAAGCATTAGGGACAGCCATAGGAAGGTCCGTGATTGTTTTGATGGTCTAATCATATGTCGGAGTATGGCTCTCTCCTTCTCTGGAGGAGATAAGAAGGAATTGAAGCTTAGAGTGACTGGTAGGATATGGAAAGAACAGTAACAAGGTTAGCTTAATATCTCTTGAAAATTTGATTTATGTCTTAATCTTCTAATTAATAATTAGTATCTAAAAGTTAGGTCTATTGTGGTTCGTTTTAGGGATAGCTGGATCAAAATGCAAGAAGCAAATCCTTTTACTTTGTAACATTATAGAATGCATGAATAGGAATCTAGTCCTGCAAACTGTTTTTGTAAACCTAGTGTAGCTCACGCCCCTGAGAATGTTGGATTTGCTTATTATATATATCATGATTTGCTTGTGCAAGTTGCTTAATTTTATAAATATGCTTGTGGGTTTAAGAGTCTTAGAATCTAATAAGCTTGCATGCCAAAGGAAAGAAATACAAAAGCCAAAAAATAAAAAAGAGAATACGATACGTGCCCTCAATTTTGCTCTCCTCTTTGCAGCTACTTTTCTGCACCTCTCACCCTCAAATCCTTCTTGGATTTTCGTATATTGTTCGGTGAAGATTTTATACGTATGTATATGTGTATATATCGAATCTAACTTATAATTGGAATATCACTTTTCCCTTTTACTCCCATAATGAAATTGGATATCCATAGCATATAACCTTAAGGCCTAAAGCATATGCCATGCCATATGCCTTCAAATGTTTTATTCCTATACTGATCTCAAACATGAAATCCAGAATTCTACGAGTATAAAAGCTTGTTAGAGTGTGCCCTTGAAACATGGATCAGGCGCAGTAAGAGGAAACTGCTCACTAAGCAAATTAGTCTCAGGCCGACCCTTTCTTGGCAGGTTATAATGAGAAGTGCATTAATATTCTCTCTCTCATTTAGTACTTGCCAAAGGAGGGTTGCCTTGTGACTGCTTAGCTTAATCTATGTAATGTACAGTTATACTATACGGCCTATGCTGCTATGGGAAAGGTATATAAACACTTGAGACTTTCCAACGACTTGATTTATGCGAGGTTTCTGATTTTGATTTAATAGCAGTTCTTACATATTACAGTGTATGTCAACAGGAAAGCACATACACCATGAGCCCATAACCAACAATTAAACATGAATTCATGACTTTCCTCCCTTTATTACAAATTATTTATTATTGGAATTGATATCGCATCACATGATGATGACAAAGTAACTAAACTCGGGTGAGCAGCTTGATTAAGGATGAACAGGTGCGAAGATTGGAGGTGGAAAAGGCTTCTTGTAAGCAGGAATATGTTTTGGAAACGGTTTCTTAAATATTGGAACTGGCTTCTTAAACTTTGGAATCAGTGGCTTCTTGTAATGAAGAAACAAAGATGTCTCATCATCATGATCATGTACCGGCAGCAATGGCTTCTTCACGACTGGATTGAAGGATGAAAGGGCTTCTTAAATGGCTTCTTGAATATTGGAATAAGTGGTGGCTTCTTGAAAATGGGCTTCTGATGAGGAACTTGAAGATTGGCTTGTGATGGTGGAGATACTCGAATTTCTCGTCTTCTTCTTTCACTCCATTTTCTACTGCATCTTTGTTAGCTCCTGCAATATATTGGAAGTATTGGAATTACATTCTAATTGAATTTCCCAATTGGAAAAAGAAAGTGACCATATAGAAAGAAATTAGTACTGCATTAGTCATAACGTTTGAGCTTATCCATTTCTTATAACGTGATATATGATATGATAATATAATATAATATATATGATCGAGATTAATGAGTTCACCATAGATATAATCTATAAATACTAAAACGATAAAGCCTGATTCTAGAAATGAATCCAATTCAAGTAGTCAAGTGAATCCGGATTGGATTGAAGAATTCTCGATAAACTTATATTCAATAAATACAAATTCAATATTACGAATAAACAATTAGTCATCGTACACAGAAAATGATCAAATGTTTTATAGAGTATAGTTATCACCTATTACATTTGACTGCATGACCATTTCCAATTTCTTCAACTCCTGCATTTAGAAACTGAAATTATTGGAACCTGTGACATTTTGAACCCAAAACAAAATATGGTAGTTTAAGGGAATTACCGAATGGTAGTTTGACTTACCGAATTATCGGAATATTTTAAGGGTATCTTTAAAAAGTATGGTAATTTAAGGGTACTCCGATCAAGGGCTAAAGTGTAATTTGCCCATTTTTAATTTGACGCTGTTACCCACTTCTCTAATGCATGCATATGTGCCATGGATGGATGTAGGGAAATGAATTCAGCCGGGCTAGAAATCCATAACCCGAACGAAACCCGAATCAGAAATCCGAATCCTAAACCCAAAAAAATGGGTTGAAGGAAAAAAAAATTAATAATTAAAAAAGGAAAAGAAACCAGCCCAAGCATCTCTCCCTCTATCGAATCTCTCTCTCTCTCACTCTCTCACTCGCGCTCTCACCAGCAAATACCCTTCCTTTGAATTCCTCATGCTTCTTCAATCTCAGCGGTAAGCATTGTCTCATAATCTATATTTAATTTTCCTCTTACTGTCGTCCTCTTTCTGTCAAATTCCTCTTCCCCTTAGCAGTTTTTTGTTTTTTTTTGTTTTTGCCTGTAAAGTTTCACTCTGATTTCTTGTTTGGTTGCTGGGAAAATGGAAAGAGAGTAAAAATTTTTTTGTTTTTTTGTTTTTGCTCTCAATAGATTGAAAACAGAAAATAATTATTCAACTTAATAAGGTGGGGTTTTCGCCAGCGTTCAGTTGCAACAGTGGAGTCAGCAGTATTTACAATATTTCTTTCCTACATTTTTTTTTTCTCTTTTTTTGTGATTTTTTGAAGGGTATTATTAGCAATATGCTTTATACTACAATATTTGATACGAACGATTTCCTAAGTTTGAAGCTTCTTGAGGCTGTGCTCTTTGTTTACCTAATGTTTTCTTTTCATGGATTCTGATCTGTCTGAGGGACTTAAAAATAATAGTAATCCCATCTTGTTTGGGATTTACACTTACTCTAGCTTGGTAGTTTCATTGAGTTTCCTGTTGACTTTGTCATCTTTACAATGCACACATTTCCAATTCTAAATCTTATACGCTTGGAGCTAACTTTCTTGGCTATTTTCTTGAGTATTGATGTTTAATATTTATGAATTATTTTAAGGTAGAAATTGGTGAAGATTATGCCGGACGTGCAAGCCCTTGTGAATGATTTTCTTAACAAGCTTAAGAAACGGTAGGTTCTTTCAATCTGAACTCTGCTGCATCTCTGTTGTAATGGCATATGTACTCCATGTTATGAGAGTGTGACATCATCCTACTATTCTGGGATTTTCTTTTACCTTTTTGTGGCAGCAAAATTGAGGGCTCGCAAGGCACGGCAAGGCAGACTGCTGAGTTGTTAAGGTCATTTATCTCACAGCAGCGAGTGCCATACACAAATCAGGCTGGAGCATTAATCGATGCTGTGAAGGCTGTTGGCGAGCATCTGATTGCTGCAAATCCTGTTGGTATGTATGTCAATCAGATCCTTTGGTTGATCATGCTTCAGTTATTTGCTATATTTTTCTTTATTGAGTAGAATTTTATTGTTGAAACCTTATTTAGTAGCGCAACTATGTATCTTTAGAATACGATCAAAACAAGATGTAATTGAATACCACACAAAGATTACATCTCGTCACATAAATTTTGTGGACTGTAAGGATCAGAACATTGGAATCAGTTTCTTTGCTATGTAAATTGGTAAAAATAGAGAACCAAGGTATGAAAATATTCTGTACAAGGTTATACGAACTTATAGACCCTTCTAGGATTCAAAATAGGAAAGAATCTGTCTAATAAAGAATAGATCCCTATAGTTACTATTATGCACCACTAATTTATCTGTTTATGTGAATATAGAACTACTCAAATATGGTACATAATTATAGCCTAATTCCTAGGGATTCCGGTAAGACTTTCAACACTCCCCCTCAAGTTAGCATGAAGATATCTCTCATGGCAAGCTTGCTGACTAAAGTCTCATGTAACACCTTAGGAAGTTCCTTGGTGAGTATATTTGTTGTTTGGCTAGCTGTAGGTATATAAGACATGCATATCACGCCACTGTCTATTTTTCCTTTTATGAAGTGCTTGCCCACTTCTACATGCATTGTCCTATCGTGGAGGATAGGATTGTGAGCTATAGAAATGGTTGCCTTGTTGTCATAGTCCGCTTTGATAGGTGTTGGTGTAGGAATCTTCAATTCTCCTAGAAGCCGCTTAATCCATAATACTTCACAGAAACCATGTGCTACCGAGCGAAATTCAGCTTCGGCATTACTCCTTGCCACTACACTTTGTTTCTTGCTTTTCCATGTAACCAAATTTCCTCCTACAAAGGTACAATAGCCCGAGGTAGATCTCCTGTCAATTATATTACCCGCCCAATCTGCATCCGTGGAGGCTTCAACTTGAAGATGACCTTTATTTTTTAACATCAATCCTTTGCCCGAAGTCCCTTTTAGATATCCTAAAATTATGAAAACATCTTCAAAGTGTGTACTTCAAAGTGTGTAGGCCGTGGTGAATGCATGAGCTGACTTACAATGCTTACATCAAAAGTAATGTTAGGTCTAGTATGTGTTAGTTAAATCAGTCTCCCAACCAATCTTTGATAACGTTCTCCATCCATTACTTTATTAAGAGCTGTTGTCTTCAATTTTACATTCGGTTCAATAGGAGTATCTACTGCCTTACAGCCAATCATCCATGTTTCCTTGAGTAGGTCAAGAACATATTTAAGTTGGTTGACCAAAATTCCCTCTTTGAACCTTGCAAACTCCATTCCAAGGAAGTACTTTAGTTTTCCCAAGTCCCTGACTTCAAATTCTGCCGGAAGTTTCCTTTTTCAAGTTGCTGGTTTTAGTTGAGTCATCTCCTGTCATGATTATGTCATCTACATAAACAATCAAGATGGCTATTTTACCTTCGGTGGAATGTTTAAAAAATAATGTGTGATCAGCTTGACTTTGTAAGAATCCATGTCTTCTAATAACTTCCCCAAACCGCTCAAGCCAAGCTCTAGGAGATTACTTAAGTCCATATAGAGCTTTCTTCAACTTGCACACTCTACCCTTCCCAAGTCTTTCTTCGAATCCAGGTGGTAGGTCCATATAGACTTCTTCTTATAGGTCTCTATTTTAAAAGGCATTTTTTTACATCGAATTGATGAAGTAGCCAATTGGAGTTAACTACAAGAGAAAGAAGTATTCTAATAGAGTTAATCTTAGCAACAAGGGCAAAATTTTCTTGGTAGTCAATACCATCAGTTTGAGTGAATCCTTTTGCTACAAGTCTCGCCTTGTATCGCTCCACACTTTCATCAGTTTTACACTTAACTGTGAACACCCATTTACACCCAACTGTCTTCTTATTCTCGAGCAGATCAGTAACACTCCAAGTGTTATTCTTCCTAAGAGCATTCATCTCCTCTATCACAACCAATTTCCAATTCGGATCACCTAAAGCTTCCTGAATAGTTCTTCGAACAGACAGATTTGAGATCCTAGTCGCAAATGCTCTATGAGTATTTGACACGTTTTTATAGGATAAGTATTTTGCTATAGGATGTTGAGTGCAAATGCAGGTTCCTTTTCTAAATGCAATAGGAATGTCAAGATCATTAAGAGACTGATTATGAAGAGATAGAGAAGGAAGATTCACCTGAGTTGTAGGGTCGTTACTCAGCGGATGTGATTGGTCATCTACTGAAGGAATGGTTGGGGCTATACTAGTTTTGTGAAACCGTTTTCTGGTATAAACTTGAAGCTCTGGTTCTGTTAGAATTACATCTCCCTCTGTTTTTGATACAGTCACATTTGGCAAAGTAGAAGGAGAAATACTCCCACTAGTTTCCATATTTTCAACCAGTATTTCATTAAACTATTCATCAGAATTAATTAAGGGCATAGAGACAGTTTCCTAAAAATTAAGTTCACCCATTTCGTTCTTTTTTTGGTAACCATTTTTCTGAAAATAGGGTTGTTCCTCAACAAAGTTTACATATATACTTTCAAAGAACCTTTTTGTGACTGGATTAGAACATTTGTACCCCATTTTATTTGATGCATAACCCAAGAAAACACATTTCAGATTGTGGTTTCAACTTTGACCTGAAAGCATTTGGTATATATACATAACATGTGCAACCAAACACTTTTAAAGGAAGGTTTGCAATGATCCGTATTGTGGGAAAATAGTCTTTTAAAACCTGTAAAAGTGTTTCAAATTTCAACACTCGAGATGACACTCTATTTATTAGATAACAAGCAGTTGGTAAGGCATTTCCCCATAGATATTTAGGAACATTTATTGAAAACATGATGGCTCTTGTGACTTCTAGTAAATGTTTATTTTTCCTTTCAACAATATCATTTTGTTGTGGAGTGTCACGACAAGTTGATTGATGAATAATACATTTTTCTGAAAGAAATGTGCCTAACTGTTTGTTAAAGTATTTTGTTATGTTATCTGTTCTAAGAATACTATTTTTGTTTGTAATTGATTTTCAATCATTGCACAAAAATCTGTAAATCTTTGCTCTACTTCAGGCTTCTTTTCCATTAAATAGATTCAACATACTCTTCTGTGATCATCAATAAAAATAACAAACCATTTTTTTCCAGATAGTGTGTTGACATTAAATGGACCCCAAACATCACTATGAAACAAGTAAAATGGTCTTGAACTAGAGTATAATTTTATTGGAAAAGAAACACGGTGGTCTTTAGCCAAATGACAGGCTTCACAATGCAATTCTGAGTGACTAACCTCTTTAAACAGTGTAGGAAATACATGTTTTAGATATGAAAAACTAGGGTGTCCTAATCTCTTATGCCATAATATGATCTGATCAGAGACAAAGGTTGAGCTGGTACTACCTAATCCTTGAGCTTGTTTAGTCCCAAAAACAGTTTCATCAAAGTAGTACACAAGTGAAATGGGAAAAAAGGATGGAACAGTTAGATTCCTTTGACAGTTTACTAACAGACAGAAGATTACATGCAAGTCTTGGAACATGTAGGACTGATTTTAGGGTTATGTTTTCTGAGATTTTACTGTGTTTTTTTCCTGCAATGGGTGAGAAACTACCATAAGCTATTTTAACTTTTTCTATACCAGAACATGGATAATATGAGTCAACTTGTCATGTGATCGGAAGCCCTTGAATTGATGATCCAAGGACCCGTTCTTCCTAGAGCAGAGAGTGCTAGAATATCTACCTGTCTGTGCCAGAGAACCAGTAGGGGCATTAGTTGACGAATAAGATTTTAGTAGTTTTAGAAGGTGATCTAACTGCTCTTTACCAAACATTGATGACTCGGCCTCATTTGCTACAACTACATTCCTTTCACCTTGTTTATTCTGCTTATTGTAGGATGGTCTTCCATGCAGCTTGTAGCAATTTTCTCTCGTATGACGTGTCTTCCCACAATAGTCACAGTGCAGATTGTTCTTGTCTCCTGCACGCTGGTTTTGGTAGGTTCTTCTGCTAGCTTGAGCTTCAGGTATGGCTAAGGCTGACCCTTCTATACTCCTAGTCAAATCTGTAGCCTTCTTACCTAACATTACATGTCTCTGACTTTCTTCTCTCCTTACCTATGCAAAGACTTCCTCAATTGGAGGCATGGGATTCCTTCCAATTATTCAACCACAGACCTCATCGAATTCACATTTAAACCTTGACGAATTTCCTCCAATCTTAGGGTTAATTCATAAACTTGAGACTGGTTCCCTAGATCTGAATACATCAATGAAACATTGTCCCATAATTCCTTGGCAGTAGGATAACAGAGGTAGTTTGCACCTATCTCCTCTGTCATGGAGTTGACCAACCATGTCATCACCATTGAGTTTTCAGCATCCCAAATGGTATAGGTTGGATCATTCACTGGGTTCTCTATATCTCCCGTGATGTAGCCAATTTTTCCTCTCCCCCTAATATACATACGAACAGACTGTGACCATCTAAGGAAATTATCCCCATTCAATCGAATTGTGGTGATCTGAATGGGTGAGTTTTCTGATGGGTGTCGGACAGTTTGAAGGTCTAGCTTAGGGAACTGATCGGAGGTGACCTCAGACATCTTCTAGGGGCAGCGACAAAATGGTTTTAACTTAGGGTTTTATAACCTTGCTCTGATACCATAAAAATAGAGAAACAAGGTATGAAAATATTCAACTCACATATTTTCGTACAAGGTTATACAAACTTATAGACCCTTCTAGGATTCAAAATAGGAAAGAATCTGTCTAATAAAGAATAGATCCCTATAGTTACTATTATGCACCACTAATTTCTCTATTTATCTAAATATAGAACTACTCAAATATGGTACATAATTATAGCCTAATTCCTAGGGATTCTGGTAAGACTTTCAACAATTGGGTATCGTCATCATAATTTGTTATCTATAGTTGTATCTTTGTTATTATCCAATATTTCTACAGTGAGTGATCTTATATTGTCTATAATACTTTAATAACAGTATACATGTCATTTTCAGTCTTCTTGGAGTTGTGGTTGCGATTTTTTTTTTTTTTCCCTAAAATATATTGTTAATTATCTGATCACAGAGCTCGCTGTGGGTAATATTGTGAGGCGTGTTTTGAATATTATTAGAGAGGAGGATCTCTCCCTCACTACAGCTGCTGTTGGCGGATTGAGTTTATCAGCAGTAAGTGACGATGAAGATGACAATGAGAGAGACCCTGTTCTATCAGCTGCTGCTGCAAGGAGCACTTTGCGTCCTCCTTCCTTGCAAACTCTACTTGAAGGTGCTCCTGACTCAGCAGCCATTCCTCACACTTCTTCATCTGGAGGTGATTCTGAGGGTAAAAGCAAATGTAAGCTCCTTTTTGTTTTTTTCTTCATGGATTACTGCTTACTTCATATTTTATTTAATACTTCATAGCTGTGGTAGGATTTGATTTTCCATGCATTTTTTTCTCCTACTTTCTAAATAAGACTTGGTTGATCTAAATGACATGGGATCAAGTAGGGAGAAAGAATGTAGTATCAAGACAGAAAATTTTACTCTAAATAGAATGCGATGAACCATTTAAGCATATTATGGAAAACCTATATAATTTTGGCCATAGACTTTTCTCAAATTTAGATAAAAGTATCTCTAATCTGGAAAAGGTAGTGTGGAAAAGTTCAGTTAGTTGGTGTCCAATAAGAAAAAGAAATGGTTTTCTGTATCTAGCATATCGAGAGGTCCATGGAGGTGGTACTGATAAAATCTGAAGCTTTCTTGCATGATGAACTTTAGTGTTATTCATTAACTGTTAACTCATTGTTATCCTTCTGCAGCTGCTGATAAAAGTTCAAGAAGTCGAAAGTTGAAGCATGATGTCATTGAAGCTGTTAATGAACTTATTCAAGATATTACAACTTGCCATGAACAAATAGCTGAGCAAGCAGTAGAACACATCCATCAGAAGTATTTTTCAGCTTAAATTAGTATCAATCTTCATTGTCTGTGTCTTTGTTTGGTGTATTGAAGACGCATTTGTTATTGGTATTATTTTATTGAACTTGAGATATTCTGATAAGTTTTCTTTAGAGGATTTAGTAGCCAGTAGGTTTTTTTTTTTTAGAGAGAAGAAGGGGGGGGGGGGGGGGGGGATTGGACTTTAAGACATTTTTCTCCCACGTTGTTTATTTGTAAGTTAGCCTTGTTTTATGCAAGTTCCGGTATCTTGTCATGTACTTATTTTTCATTTACTGATTTGTCTCCTTGTTTTGTAACATATGTTGTACCTGTATTTTTCAGTGAGGTCATATTAACCCTGGGAAGCTCCCGAACAGTTTTGGAGTTTCTCTGTGCTGCAAAGGAGAAAAAGAGGTCCTTTCGGGTATTTGTTGCTGAGGGTGCTCCCAGGTTTGTGCACTTATTATTTGTACTACTGGAAACCATTTTTGTGTAAATCGAATTTTTTTCCCCTCTCTCCAATACATTTGTCATTGTTGTCCTATATTTGATAGGTATCAAGGGCACCTTCTTGCTAAAGATTTAGTTGCCAGAGGCTTACAAACTACACTTATTACTGACTCTGCAGTTTTTGCCATGATTTCACAGGTGAACATGGTATGTAGAATCACTTTAGCCTTTTTCTTTTTCTGATTGTCCAATGGTTCTGTCATCTGTGGACTAATATATGCTTCTCCTTGAAATGTCATCTGTAAAGGTAATAGTTGGAGCTCATGCCGTCATGGCAAATGGTGGGGTTATAGCTCCTGTTGGATTAAATATGGTTGCGCTTGCAGCTAAAAGGCATGCTGTGCCTTTTGTTGTACTTGCTGGCAGTCACAAGGTATGCCAATTCTAACAAAATTTTATTGCTTCAGCAACCAATTCAGGATCAAAATTTCATTTTGGGTTAAAAAATAACTTCTGAAAGCCAAACGGAGTAAAGCATCATAAAAATCAAAATGCCTTGGGAGCCAAGAATAGAAATCACAATAGTTGAAAAATAACTATCTATTCAATTATTAACTAAGATATTACAGCCATTCTGGGGCTGGACAGTTGGATAAAGTAGAGCATCTGAGTCTGCAAAATACTATGATAATATATCCAGTTATTTTCGAACACAAATATGTTATGATGAACCAATATTCCTTTTAATACTCACTTTGGGCTGAATTGAGCAGCAAGAATGGTCAAATAATTTGTTAATATTAAGGCAACTAAATCCATCCTTGTTTCATGATTATTCATCTTTGCATCGCTGTTTTGGCAATTATGGAGTAATCCAGAGCTGTGAAGATAGGAATACTGGAATGAACTGGACCTGTATAATTGTGGTTGAAATAGAGATACAGATACTAGAATCACGAGCATTGACATATTATTATTAACCACACTCACATGTACTGTCGTTAGATATATGCATACATTCTTACTGATTAGCAGAGAATTTCTTTTTTTCTCTCTTTCTGTGTGTGGAGTTTTTCATGCATATTACAAGAGTTTTCATATTTTATTCCTCATGTGTTAATAGCAACTCGTGTTGTTGTTCCTACTTTACAGCTGTGCCCTTTGTATCCACACAATCCCGAGGTCTTACTCAATGAGCTAAGATCCCCGTCTGAGCTACTAGATTTTGGAGAATTTTCGGATTGCATGGACTTTGGAAGTAGCACCGGTTCTCATCTTCTTCATGTGGTCAATCCTACATTTGACTATGTGCCACCAAAACTCGTCAGCCTGTTTATTACTGATACGTAAGTTCACTAAATTCTTAAGGGCCTTGCTGACTAGCGAGTTTTTTATTTTATGATTTTCCCTTTTATCACCTGTGGCATAGCCTTACATTTCCATCAGAAGTTCATGAAGTAGTAGAGGGAGAGAGGAGTTAAATTTTGTATGCTTATGTCAATCACATGATAGGTGTTTCGAATTATGTATCAATAATGTTAAATCAAATAGACTAAAACATATGAACTTTGTTGTAAATGCTACTTGTTTCCCTGAAGAGCTGTTCTTCTGGGTCACTTTAAGAGTTGACATGGGGAATTATAATATACTATGAAATGTTATCTTACTTGTCTTGATTCTCTTTATTTGAGCTTTTATATAGTCAAAATTGCATGACAGATTATCTTTTATCTTATTACTTTCACAGGGGAGGTCATAGCCCATCATACATGTACCGGCTCATTGCTGATTATTACTCTGCTGATGATTTGGTGGTTCAGAGAAGACTTTCTCCAGGAAGTTGAATGTAGCTTTCATCGAGCCTGTCATATACTTGGTAAGGACTGCGTTCGTTATATTGGTTTGGTTTCTGAGGATTATATCTATGTTCCAAAATCCAGTCCACTATGAAAGATACCACCAATGTTGAGCTATACTTGGTCAGTAAAGTGTGTTACCATACTATGGTATGGTCTGGAACACTTGGCAGAGGATGCCCCATAAAATCCCTGTAGAGTTTATTTGGCCGTGCGAGAATTGTATATGGTTAATTTCAAACAATGAAGGCTATGACATCAGTTTGATCTTAGCCAGTTAGTTTCCATCATATGAATTGATCATAGTAATTGCTAGCATCTTAGTCTAGGATGTTTCAACTTCAAATATGGGACTTTAAGAAATGGTGATGGCAGTTAGTTACTTTGGAACATGGGACCGTGAAACGCCACTCTCATTTGGAGCATGGGAACATCAGTTTGATCATAGTAATTGCTAGCATCTTAGTCCAAGAAATGGTGTTTCACTCCACTCTCTCAATTAGCTTTCTTTCATTTGGAATAGAGTTTCCGGCAATAGCATGCAATGAAACGCCATGTTTACTACCTTTTACCATTCGCTACTTTTTAAAAACTATTTCTATTTGACATCTTCCCATGCTTCAAAATTTTCAGGTGATAGGGGGGAGCTATGCTATTGAACAGGGAAAATTGTGAATTTAGATCGAGATACAGAACCATTTGTAATTTCAATAGTTTCCGTTGAGGATGTAATTTGAATGAATACGAGACATGAAATAAAGTCGATTTTGTGGTAGAGGGTGAATTTGTAGGGATAAAAGAGAGGAGAAGTGTCTTTAGGGTGGAATCTAGGATCTGGAAAAATGGGAGTTGGTTTTGTTTAAAAGGCCAAACATTTGCAGGGTTTATAGCAAACTCTTGAGTTTGCGTTTTGCAGATTTTGTTACGGGTTTGTGTCACAGAGGCTGGTGATTCTGGTCATATTGTCTTGCTTTAGACTTTTCGTTTCCCTTTTTGTTTGTTAGCCCATTCTTGGAAAGTTAGCTTTGTATAAAACACGGACCGAGAAAGATGGTATATCGATTTGTTCCAATCATATACAAAATTCATATATCTGTTAAGAAATTAAGATGAATTACGTCTCTAAAAATCAATAATTGACTTTAGTTGTCAGCTAAAAGGTCAAAACACAAAAAATACCAACCATAATCTATAACTAACTAGAGACCAATAAATATACAAACAAACATAAACAAATCCCCATATTGATACATACAAGTTCCAAAGACAATGGCAAATAAATCATAACTGATGTTCTACATCAAACCAGAAGAAGAGAGAAGTTCGTGCATAAATAACAC
Source organism: Coriaria nepalensis (assembly GCA_027186245.1). NCBI lineage: Eukaryota > Viridiplantae > Streptophyta > Magnoliopsida > Cucurbitales > Coriariaceae > Coriaria > Coriaria nepalensis. The sequence goes on from CP114481.1 coordinate 54,098,157, forward strand.
GAACTCGCTGCAAGGCCAAGTCCCCACTTGTCAGAACTGCTTTGGCCCCACCTTCGATCCGAGTTTGAGAAACTGATACACTGTCCGAACAACTCTTCACCGAGGAAGGAGAGTAGGGCTCATTCCCACTAGCCGTACTCACTAATGGACATGACAGATAATCCAATGGGTTCGACTCACATTGACGTATGCATTCATCAATAGTTAGTGTTCCCTTTCTATGAAGCAAACAACATCCTAGTTCAGCTTTCACCGTCAAATTCGCCAGTTTGCTCGTGGATTGGAACTCCAACGCACTATATATGATTCATCAAGGTAAAAAAAAAAAACAAATAAATAAACAAATGCAGTTGCTTTTATGATTATTAGGGTTCATTTGGTTTGCAGCTTGAATTTTGAAAAGCCAGTTAAGTTCTAAAATCCATTTAGGACCAAACATAATGAGAAATCATCTTATATCTTCAATCATAACAAATTAATAATATAAGATGTTTTTTTACTTTACTGAGTTTACTCTCGCTGAATGGGCCTCATATGGGCTCAACCATCTTTGTTTTTTCTTAAACTAGCCCAGCCCATTGTGATGGGCCCATTGGTTACTTTGTAATATACTTGCATGGTTATGTAGAGAAAATATTTGGTGGCTCTCAGTGTATCTCGATCCAGTTTGTGGTCAATCTTAAAAAATAATAATAATAATTGATCTGCAAAAGATAACAACTTTCCTGGAAAATACGATGAGCATCTTCGAGATTAGACTCATTAACCATTATCTGCAAAAGGGTATTGAAAGATTCCATCCAGTTTATGCAATTGAACTGTTGAAAATTTTTGAAGGGGGAGATGGCTTCATCTAGCAACAACCCATGGCTCTCATAAGTCTTGATTACAGTTGCCAAAACAGAATCTTTGCACTCACACGAGTCATCTTTCATCTGATTAACCACGTCTTTCATCTTTCTTTTGCTTCATTAAATAAATAGTTAGAGAGCTGTCAATGGATTCTTCTGTTTCTGTATAACCTGAGAGACGTGTATGGGTGCTAGAAGCCTCGGCCATCGTATAGGCATTGCGCGTATGGAACTCTAGCTTGGGTCTAAAATCCAGTTCGGGCGAACACGACTTCCCCCCTTTAGCCTCAAAATGCTGATCCTGATTAAAAAATAGAACCTACTTAAATAAAGTTTGCACAAGCTCTAGTTGATCCAAACTACAGTTTCAAAACGGTAACAAATGCTTACATAGTCTAAGAACCCGAATGCTGCACCAGAGCAACATTTTCTACATACACTATGTAAAGGAGAAGAAGAAAGACTTCATCAAACTTGTGAAGTTTACAAGACTCAAGTATAATTAACCTCACAACAACAAAGAGAAAACTCTCTACAAAGATTGCGAGGCAACTAATTCACAACAATTTCCAGAAGCTAGTTCATAGACCATTCTCTAATCTCAAAATTCATCCTTTGTCATCAACGAAAAATAAACTGAAGACTTGTTTGTAAAGGTTCAAATTTACCGGACTGGGTTATTCAATCTCATGTATTCAGAAACCATATCAGCCGATGACACTTCAAATGATTACAAAAAGAAAAAAATGTTTTTGGGAAAAGTTCACCTCATGACTAGGAGCTTCAACAATCAACAATGGCCGTTTTCTTCCATTTCGGAGTTAGAGCAAAGAAACCAGTGGTTGAAGAGGTTAGGACCGGAGTATCGTCGGCGTTGGTGTTTGACTGGTGGAGCTAGGGGGGAGACTAGTGGAGCTAGAGCAGTGATTAGAGAGGGAGAGGGGATTGTTAGCGGGTTAATTATCGGGTCGGATTGTGTTACTCATTTAATCGGATCACGAGAAAATAATTAATGTGTTGAGAATTTTTAATATTAACCGTATCTCCGACGCGGAACCATCAATCGGATGTATCGGCTTAATCGGTACACTGAGGAGAGAAATGAACCAAAATCAGAAGAACATGATTAAAGCAAACCTCTACACTCATCAAGTCAACTGGTTCTAACTTGAAGAAAACAAAAAGAAAATCCGTAGTCCCACCTAGTAAATTCTAAGACATCATATACATACAACTAACAGAAACAACCTTAATTTAATAACCAAGGCTGATTAATATATACAAGATGCGAAGGAATTTAGGTGTCCATTTCTTCATATATCAAGTTGATAGAGAGAGGCAGTCTAGTCTACGACTCCGATTCTTCTAATTTGCTCTAGCTAGAACCAAACTCTAACATCATAGCCTTGCTGTTATAATTTGATCCCACCAAGTCCATCTGATTAAAAACTGGAACTTGAGCATCGCTGTAATATTGTAAGTCCGGAATGTGATTCGGCCAATTATGATGATTGATGTGGTCATTGTGTTCATGTTTTTTACTAGAGCAAGAAGAGTACTTACTCATCAATGGTGATCTCCTACTTGAAGAGACCATTTCTTGTTGTTGCGCATGTGTAGCATTGAAGTCCTCCTTCATATTCTTATTATAGTTAAACATAAGATTTCCGACTGCTCTGTCGATGCTATTCGTATGGGTCTCCATTTTTACCTCCTTTTTTATCCCACCGGCTCTTTCATGATCTAGAGTAGTACTAGTACATCTTGATGACATTGAGTTATTGGCTAGTCGGTACAAAGAGTCTCGAAAACAGATACGGGTCTTCTCAGGTAACTGCCAATAGTTTGAAATTAAAAAATTAAAAAAAGTTAAATAAAAAGTTAATGAACCAATAATTAAGCTTAGTTTTTCCTTTAGGTAGTATTACCTTTTCCATGACCATTTTAAGTTCATCCAAGATGGATTCTTCTAGCGAGGATTCCTCAACCTCATAGCCGTGTATTGTCTTCGTATCAAAGGGCCTGGCAGCTAAATTTCCCTTCATTTTGTTAAAACAAAATCATCAAAGATTAGTTGATGATTAAAAGAGATAGCAAGCTTCCCAGAAGAGAGATAGTTAAGCAAGTGATGCACATGGTTTGGTCATAAAGTTGCACACTGAAAGATTTGCAACACTGAAAAAGCTTCAAAAAAAGTATGGTTTTGAAACCACAAAAATTCATTCCGGTTTTCTCAAGATATAACAAATGCCTGTTTCCGTTTAAACCTCTCAACTGAGTGTACCTTAGAAACAACAGACAAATCGAGAATCTCACCTGAGTTGGTTGCCAGTGTGGAGATTCTGAGTCGCATGGGATAAGCGCCAAATTCGAGTTATAAGCCGAAACATCATTGACATCAATATCATCATCATCATTGTAATTGTTATTAGCCATGGAATCACATTGGGGCTCAGTAGGAAAGTCGAACATGTTGGTTTGATCCTCATTTCCAAGTACAGAATTCCTGTATTTATGAAAAAACCAGAAAGCTAGAACACATGAGAGATTCACTCATATTGACAATTTCACATACTCATCGACAGGAATATAACTAATTCATAATTTATTTCCTCATAACTATTAATATACATATATGATAAGTGAAAAAAAAAATCATTTTTGTAATTAACTCTGTATATGATTTCCTACAGGCAATAAATATTTGTCAGAAGTAAAGCTTGTACAGGTAAATTTCGGCGACTTGTTCGAGCCCAGCAAGTCGATAGTGCTCGTAATCAAGCTCCTCATTTGAAGGATCACAGCAAGACATTGATGTGCTTTGGACCAGAATCTCATGAGGATCAGAATATTCTCCAGTACATGATATGCTCGAACCACTAGATCGATCTCTATCATGGTTGACGCTCGAAGTCGAAGATGATTGATTTTTTGCCATTAAATCGTCCAGCTCTTTGCAGTAGTAACTCAATTGTGCAGCAGATTCTTCTGTATCAAAGTACTTTTGTTCTAGATTCAACCAGTTCTCCGGCGACAAAATCCGATCCACGGACAATAATTCGGAATCCTTATGGACATCCAAATCGTTCGCGGAATTTCTCCCGTACCAGTCCATAACTAGGGATTTGTAATTCTCTCTTTCCTAAACCAAATGAATCAGAAAAGCAAAATGAGGAAAAAGTTATCGGAAGGCTTAAAAAGTTCAGATTTTTTCAGTCAAGAGGCAAAAGCTGAACCGATCAATCTAAAGGAAACAACAGACTTATTCAAAATCATTATTTCTATACATATTGAACAAAATTGAACAAAAATACCTGCAGCTGATGGATTGAGAAACTGAAGATGACCCAGGTAAATTGATGGATTGAGGAAGCAAGCAAGCCCAGGTAAATTGAATCGAGAAGAAGAAGAAGAAGAAGAAGAAGAAGAAGAAATAAAGCAGAAAAACAGAGGCGGCTGTTGTTTGAAGAAAACCTGCGTCTGAGCCAGCTATGATACAAATTACTCTCAGAAAACAGGGGCAAGTAGAGAGAGTAGGGACAAGCGAGTGAGTAAGTAGTGGCACAGGTTGCAAGGTGAGCTTGTTAAAAAGAGAGAGAGTATTTTTGTGGCTGAGATCTCATGCTTCGATTCGTGGCTAAGAACTCTCCATCTAAAACTCGAATCCTACTGGTCCACGTGGGTAGTGCCTGCCTGCCTGTCCCCACAGATATATCTCCAAAGGATATGCTAGCTTGGAGTGAGTCAAAGAGGAAATTTTTTTTCTTTTATATATATATATATATATGCTTAATTTCCATAAAATACCCCTCCCCTCACATGCATTCGTAAGGTGTTTACGTGGCCAGATTTGTCTTCCCAACATGACACGTTTGGGTCTGAAAGCAGTTCACGTATCACTAACAGGTAAACTGCTGTGCGCGGTGTTTCTTGAGATGAGCAGTAGATTTCCTTCAGGTTTGGTCGTGATGACACGTGTCCCTGCACGACAGAGCAGTGAAGAATGGTGGGCGCGTTAGCAACAAAGTACGAAAAGGCAAGTCCGAAGAGAAAGGATTGAAATAGAAAAGCTTGGAACTGTTTTCACTTTGGTCCGGTCTCAGGTAGTAGTTACGGATCCGGAAGTTTTTTTTGTTTGATTTTTTTTATATTTACTTATATCGCTTCGAAATTTGTGAGTAATAGATTATATTTTTTAAATATTTTATATTATTATATTATATATTATTATATTATATATTATTTTAATTATTTAATAAATATATAATAAATACAGTTAACAATTCCACAAATTACTTTCAATTATCACGATTGGAAATTTTACAATTTTGATCAATTAGTGGTTAACAAAGGGAGAGAGCAATAACATGTTACAGTGCACAATATCCATGGATCCAAAGAGACTATACTATATATCAGCAATAAATATGCCTCCATTCAGAATAAAGTAAAAAAGTAGCTTAATTTCCCGAAGAAGAAACAATCTAACTAGCTAGATTCCACACAGCTGATACCATTGCTTGCTGGATCTATATATGTTCTTCCTTTTATCTAATACAATCTTCAATACACGGCTGGATCGATTCACTCTTCCTCATCATAGTCTTCATCGCCCTCGTCTAATCTCGTAGTAAGCTGTGCAAGATGAACGGGGTCTATGTTCATCTTGTCCACGTCGGCAAGAGACCAGCCTGGGTACTCTTCGTGTTTAGTTTCTGTGCTAGGCCCTGCCGTTGCGGGGCCAGGTGGCTCAGCTGCCGGGGCCACCTTGGTGGGGTCCTCGTAATTCCCGTTTGAGTCCGCATTTAGGTCGATATTTTGAGTAGGTGGTGCTGGAGGGTTGTTAGCTTCATTGCTTGCTGAGACACTTTCTCTTGACAATTCTTTCGACTCTGGGATGAAACTGTTATCAATAAGCATGTTAGGACACGAGTTTTGTTTGCTGCTGCTGTTGTTCTGTAGAGGAATGGATGGCTTGGATTCGATCCGATCGTGATGGCAAGTCTCTCTTTCTGCAGTTCGATTTGCCCGTCCACGGCCTCGGCCTCGGCCTCGGCCCCTGCCTCTTCCTCTTCCACCACCACCCCTGCTGCTGTGGTGGGACATCTCATGCTGCAGGAAGAAAAGAAAAAAAAAGGAGTCTTATGAATCAGATATATTTCTCATCTAGCCATATTTATGAAGTAAGAGAATCCTATACAGAGAGTCTTCAAAAGGAATTGCTACCATCTTGCTCTTCTTCAACTCTTCATCGCTGTCATTGCATTCATCACCAGTGGGTTTCCTGGAGCAATGACAGTAAATAGATGGACTTATAAATCTACTAAGGTTAGAAAACAAGGGAGAAAGTAAGGAACTTATATCTTTTTATATCTAACCTTTTCTTTTTATCATCAGCAGCATCTGACGAACAGTGACCATGGCCATAATCAGGAACCCTGCTGACAATTTCCCTCAGGAAATCAAAAACATTATAGCTCTGTACACAGTGTTTTCTGCATTTAAGATTCAGATTTAAGCAAAATCTGATAGTCAGATACATTATGGTAGAAAACAAGCAGACTAACAGAAGAATGGCATGATAAATAAGAAAATAGAAGTTAGTTAGCAACAATAACAAGAACAAAAGCCCGCTTTACTTCTTCCGTCCTATTCAGCAGTGTATCTACGAGAATCAGTGTCATTAGCGCATGCTAATCAATAATATCCATCTTCAAAAATCTGCTTTACCCAGCTTATACATATTATGCATATATATATATATATATATATATGATTTGAATAACTGCACCTGTGTTGGGAAGAATTCTCACAATGACAATGATCAAGGTCCTCCCAGCATAATAGATTAGGATTAGTTTGAAGTTTCAACATTAGGGGGGGTGGGTTTGCACCCCCGACCTTTTCCAAAATTAGAATTTTACCCCTGAAAAGTTAGAATTTTGTAAATGAATCCTAAAAACATTCTGTTAATTATCCACTTTTGCCCACCCTCAAATTTACATAATAGTTTTTGCCCTCCCTGAAATTTTTTTCTGGCTCCACCCCAGTTAATATGTAGTATGTACACACTATAAGATTAAGAAGGAGATGCTCATTTTCTTGACAACTTAACCTAATCTCCAAAAGGGAATTGTGATTATAGATAGGTTACTTTGTAGAGAAAAAATAGGATTTATAAGCACTGTCGAAAGGTGAAACTGACTCACTTTTGTAGAATTCTATAGAATCTACACAAGTGACTCACATGTTGAGAGAGAGATGAAGCAAATGACATATAACTGATGCAGCATAATAGTCATTCTCAACATATATGGAGAGGCCATTCTAGGAGTACAGATGTTTTCCAAGCATCATTCTGCATGAGACAAGAGGATACTTGAGGCCACCAGTGTTTAGATATAAAAATCACATTTAGTATTGCAAAAAGTATTTGCCTTTTAGTTAATGAGTAAATATTTATGATTTTATTCATTGACCGAAGGATAAAGTATGTATTTTCAATATCGTGGATAAGTAATTTCAAGAAGTATATTCAATGAATTGCTTTAAATGCATCAACTTAAGCATCTAAAGAAAAAAAAGACAGAAACAAGCTGGATTCTTTTACTTACAAATGCATTGAATTCATCGTCTTGGCTCCTCTCTCAAGCGTGATCTCATATGTACGATCACAAAGGTCTTGGAGAAACAATTCCAATGCTTTGGCTGCAATAAAATTCCAGAAATTAAAATGGGAGAGGATTTTTTATAAAGAATATTATGGTGTTAATTATTTGCTTTGGATAAACTGCTACTCACAAACTAAAACAGGAACTGCTAATGCTATTTTCCCTACATCCTCATCTGCTTGCATTATCTTTTTGATTCGAGCCTGCCAGTTTAAATAATATAATCCATGAGCAGAATATAAAAAAATCGCACTTGTTCAAAGGATAACATTTTACTCGTTCAAATATCAAAATGAATCAGTTGGGGTCACAGGTCCTGCTTCTACTCACCATAAGAGCTCAAGCTGTCTAAAGTCTAGACAGTATAAGCTACTTCAAACACATAATAGCCTCTCTAACACATGCAGGGCGCAGGCATTTCACATAGATTTGACAATTCACTAGAGAAAGGTGCAAGTCAAGAGTAGCACTGAACCACTAGGAATGGGAACAATGACAATCAACTGAATAAAAGCTAAGCAACAACACCCTGTTTAAGGCACAATCTCTTTTGAAATATAAGCTCTTAGCAGTGGCCTAGAGGAAATAGCTATCAAACTTAAGTATACACATGATCTAACAGTACATATAGTGCACGACAAAGAAAGGCGAGTGTATCCAAGCAAGCCAAGATAATATACATTATGTAAGAAAGGATAGGTATCCTAGCACAGCAAAGCCAGGATAAACTGTTTGAGAAATAAATGAAGAAACCGAAAAAACTAGAAGAGTTGGAGGAGTTAAGACAAAGGGATTAAACAATTATAAGGGTGAGATTTGAGAAAACCAAACTCGTGAATAGGAATGATGTATTGAAATGATCATAATAAAAGGTAAATTCGATAATTTGAGCATTCATAAATTAAGAGAGATAAAAATAAGTACTTATAAGTGAAATATCCATATTTGTCACTGTTGTCTCGAACAAAGGAGAGTTAAGGTTGAAAAAGTCAATCTTCTGATCTCGAGTCCAAGATGCTTCATAAGAGTTAGGAATAATCCAAACCAAGACCCCAATGTGTTATTCTATATGAATATACTCAATAAAACATTTTGAATGACTGTTCTAAAAGCTTTGAAAGTAGTTGCCTTCTTCATTGGGTGTGTTATCAAGGCAAAACTCGAGGTAAAACAACTATAATTTACTATTTCCTTGTTCCTGTGTTCTCAGTTGTGTTCTCACACTTACAATGTAGAACTTAATATTTGGCACAGATTTTGTTCTTTTTCCACAATGAAACCGCTGAAGATTAGCATCTTTTTTTTTTTTTTTTTTTTTACAAATAATAATAATTACGAAATAAAGCAGATATTGTTCTTTAAAGAAAATATATAATATAGAGATCAAAGAGAACTCTGAGATGAAGAGACCCCAAATCACAAAATCAAAGTCAACAAAATCAGGCCATGCATGCATATATCTAAATACCCAAAATTTTCTGCCACAAAAACTGATCTTATATTTACACTAATCCTTAAAATAAAAGAGAACAAAAAAATTTCGAACAAACATTGAGATGGAACCCATGAAATTGGAATGTCGGCAAAAATTAATTTAAAAAAAAAAAAAAAAACTGCAGAAACTAGTCTAATCATAATCTAATATATCATACCAGAATGAACCACAACCATACTGGACCAACGCATAGGGAAATCCCCAAAAAAAAAAAAAAAAAACCAAACAAAGAAAGGAAAAAAAAAATCCCAAATTCAATAAACCCAGCATCCAGAAAACAATCCACAATCAGAAGTTTCAAATTTTATGATAAATTGACGCGAAGAAAACCTAAAGAGCATGGACCCATCTGAATAAATTACTGATAATTCATGGCGTTCGCCAATTGGAAAAGAAACTAAATTAATAATCAAACATGCAACTTCGTTTTTCTGAGCAACCAAACAGAGCAAGAACAGCTCGAAAAAAGAGAAGGTGAAGTGTACTTACCGCTGGAAAACGGGTGTCGAGCTTCTTCTTCATGGCGTTAGATTTGATACATCAAAATGAACCCCCAAAAAAAAAATATGGGGGGAAAGAAACAAACAGGGAGAGAATAAAAGTGGAAGAAAAAGCAATTAATCGTCAGAGAAAAATGATCGCCATTGTTGTGGAAAATCAATCATCATGCAAAGAAATCCATAAAGCCATAATCAGATCGATCTCTCAATTATTTTTCACTGAATTAATACAAGAGTTTCTGTTTCAACGGAATATCCGTCCTCTCAAGTTACGAGTTTGACAAAAGCCAAAGAACAAAAAAAAAAAAAAAAGGAAAAAAACCGAGGTTGATGATAAAAAGTTATAATGACGGGGCTGTCACTAAATTGCATAACAATCGAATGCTCAAACACGAGGAAAAATAAGTTTAAAAAAGGGAGATTTAGTTAGTTGACTTTTGTGTAAAAAACAAAAATTGGTGAGATGACTTTCTTTTGTGAGGTTTTTGTTACCTAATTTTATTTCTTTTATTGTATATTTATATTTAATAAATAAATAAAATAAAAGATGAAAATTATATTTATATTCTCGCCTTCATTTTCATCATCATCTATTTTCTTACCAAAAATTCATGTCGCCAAACCCATAACAACGCCCCAAAAATTAGTTATCCTTCTAACGATAATAACTGAAAAATAAAAAATTATATTATCACTTTTCTCTTATTGTTTTATATTTTGTTCGATATTTTGTTAGAGAAAAATGATTATTTAGATTTTAAGTTTAAATTACAAAAACATAATAACTATTATCTCATATCAAATTCATTAACTGAAATCAAGATTTTAATTTGAGATAGAGATTTTGATTTGATTCATATGGACTGAAATCATAATTATTTTTTTTTTAATATTTAGGTTTAGGATTTTCGTTTAACATTCAATTATAATGTAAGGTTTATATTTATGATTTAAGTAAAAAGATATAAGGTTTAAAATTTAATTTTTAAATTTTAAGATAGATTTTTAATGTTTTAAATTAAAAGTGTAAAGTTTAAGGTTTTAGGTTTTAAGTTTTAGAGTGCAAAAATATAACTACCAAATCAATAATCATCTCCCTTCTCTTCTATTTTTTGAAGTTGACTAATTTTGGACCGAAATTTTTTGTCTAACCATTTTGGACTGATTTCAAATATTATAAAATTATAGAAAAAAATAAATCATAAAAATAGGCTCTATAGCGTTTCATAGAGTATATGAACAACTCAATCAGAATTATATAATACGAGATAAACATTCTTGAAGTTGACTGGTTTCAGATCGAAATCATTATTTTGAACTGAATATTTATATCGAAATTTTTGTTCAATAATTTTAGAATGATTCTAAATGTTATAAAATAATTAACAAATATATCATAAAAATAGATTCTTATAATTTTTCATATAATTAAGGAACACCTCAATTAGAGTTATATAACTTGGTCAATTTTTTTTATTTTATTTTTTTCATGTCGATTTAAAAAAAAACAAACTAAAAATAACTTTGTTTTCATTTATACCCAATTCCATTGACGAACTTGAGCACCATGACTGGAGTAATCGATTAAAAAAACCAATGTTTATGTCGGTGCACATAAACCGATCGAAATGAGATTTTAGGTGATTGTATCGTACCGAAAAATGTCAATTTCGGTAAGGTTTTTTTTTTTTTTTTTTTCGTTTTGCTTAAGCCTACAAGTGAATATTTTGAGATTCGTTAATATTACAAGTAGATCCATTAAAGTTTATTAATGTCAAAAGTGGATCCTTTAAAATTTTAGAAATTACTAGTAAATCGTATTTGCACTATATTATATACATATAAAAATATCTCGATAATTTTTATTAGATTATTTATGTATAATATAATAATTATTACATATATATAAAGTTATTTTATGTAATAAATAAATATTACACACATATATATATATATATTATTAGATATGCTTATAGGATTAATCATATAAATAAAAATAGTTAGTTGTTAAACATAATATTAATTTATAATTTGACTTACTTATAATTTAGTATAAATATAATAAAGTTATAATTCTTAAAATTTTAGAGATCTATATATAATATTAATAAATATTAATAAATTTATATATAATATTAATAAATATTAATAAATCTATTTTTAATAATAATAAATCTCAAAATATTTACTTATAATTTTTTTAATATATAAATTAAAAGCACAAAAATCTTTACGCTGAAAATTAATATTAATTTTTAATGGATATATTTATTTATAAATTAAGAAAAATAAAAAAAAAATTTTATTTACAATTCTTAAAATTTTAAAAAATATATTTATAATATCATTAAATCTCAAATAATCAGTTAATAATAATAGTAGTTATATCTGGCTTAAAAATGTTTATAAATCACGTAGGTAAAAATTAGCCATATATTATAAAATGAAAAAAAAAATTGTTGGATTAGTCCACTGATAATTTTATTAAGGCTTTATATTATACTAATTGAAGTGTAAATTACACATGAAAATCCAACGGATCAAATGCGAAAAAACGACTATTTATTTTCCAACCATAATTTTTACTTTCAACAAGATTTAGCGAATTATCTCGCGTTTTTTGTTTTTCGTACAAATCAAGTTTTAAGTTCGAAGTTCAACCAAGCCCAAATCAAATGGGCCGAAGCCCTAAGTAAAAAGGCTCTCCATTTCCCCGCGCGTATAGAAGCCGCCCTTCTGCCGCGCTGCGACTGTTTCTCTTTCTTGCTTCTACCCTGCTTAAACCTCCGCAAAACCTCTGCTAACACCGTCAGAGCTAGGAGCTTCTCCTCTTAGAGAGAGAGGGAGAGAGAGAGAGAGAGAGAGAAGATGGTGAAGAAGGAGGAAGAAGATAAGAGGAAAGCTAAAATGGTGAAGAAGGGGGAAGACGATAAGAGGAAAGCTAAAGCGATTACTCGAGCGCCGCATAGAATGGGGGAACCAGGGGAGAGTTCAGAATACCAAGCGTTGAGCGAGCTGTTCAGGCACCACATAGATTCCTTTGATCACCTTGCCGATTCCGGCTTAGAGACTCTCCTTGAAAATATCAAGCCCGTCGAAGTTCACGACCCTTTCTCTAAGAGAAAGCTTAGAAATATCCTTTACTAGTTTCCAAGTTTCAAAGTTTTCGAATTTGATATATGATATGTATATGTATATATGTATATGTATTTTTAATTTTATGGTTTCCTTGACCTTAATCTCACTTTGGTTTGGTAAGCCGGAACTAGGCCCACCGCAAAAGGAACGCTTGAAAGCTATGCGGCAACCTCTGCTGCCTCACGAGGTATGATTGCCTTTTAACTTCAGAGTTGAACGGTTGTAATTTTTATTTTTTAATTGTTGTTTAATTGTTATGGTTTGGTTGCATTACTTTTTACAAAACAGTGTAGGCAAGCTAAAATTTCGTACACGGGGAAGTTCATGGCGGATGTCTGCTTTCAATATGATGACAAAGCCATCGTAAGAGAGAGATATAATTTTGGGCAATTTCCGATAATGTTAAAGGTTGGTGCTTTTTTACTTTTCTCTACTTCTTTATGTACCTGAACTACCATCTTTTATTGTTGAGTATTCTTATCGAATAAATATGAGTTTCTTCTCTGGCGGAGAACCAACTTGTCTAAGATTGGTTATCACAAATGCTAACGTTTTAGTTTATGATTTACTGCTACGGAGATAGTTTTTACGTCAAAATGTTTGGAAAGCAATCGAACTTGGTCGGTTAATGGCTTAAGATATAAGGCGAGGCCAATTGAACTAAAAATTTTGTGTGCTTATTAGGGGGAAAAAAAAGGTGAGGGCAAGTAGAAGATAACTGGAAAGGCATTACTTGGATGCTTTTATTTAAATTAATCAGTTAAAGTGATGACCAGATATGACCTTACATTTACCCTAGGGCTTTTGTTGTTAAAGCTATAATGATCAATTGAATGCCTTCTCTCCAGTCAAAGCTTTGTCATTTGAGAGCTGCTGATCCCCAAAAGCTAGTTTCCTACAAGGAAGAGGCTTCCGAGATGGGTGGGTAAGTGTTCTGATACATCTTCTACTTGGCAGGTTTGGATGTTTATAAAACTAGGGGCATCGTTCTATTTCAATTTGACTTTGAATGCAGTACAGCAGCGTGAAATTCTAACTTTCTATATTATTATAATATTTGTCTTACATACATTATGTATCGATTTGTACAAGAACTGAGATGGTGCATTGATAAAAAAAGTTACTTATTAATCAGATGAGACTGAAATTTATGTGGCTGTGTTAACTCTGGTCTTTCCAATTAATTAATTTATTTATTTTTGTTGATTTTCAGTTACTTCATTTTGAATGGGCTGGAGAGAGTTGTTCGGCTTCTAATACTGCCAAAGCGGAATTATGTACGCAACCACTTTTGTTTGATGCATGCATCTCTCTTAGGAACGCAGTTCAGTTTTTAATGTTGATCGCGTTCTTGAGGTCTTTTTCGTTTTCTCCCCCTAATAAAATGTCAGATGTCTGGCCAGCATTCCCAGGGTTTGTATACTTTTGAGTGCCCAAGGTTAAAGTTTTCAGTACTCCATCTTTCAGTTTCTTTATCCATTGATTGATCACTACACCTTATGCAAAATGTTTATTATGTTGCTACATCAACAACAGTAATATGAATTGATAGCCAATGAAAACAAAAGAAAGGGTTTAAACTGATACAATTTGTTGACTTTAGCTGTACTAAGGCAACACATTATTTAAATACAGTACCTGTATCTTCACTTTATTGTTCAGATGTTATTTCGTCAATTTGTTATTCTCCTCTTTTGTATCTGTTGTACACTTGTTATGACACTAAAACATTTGCCAAGTTATTTCTTGTTTCTATTCTTAGTCTCTAACAATTCAATAACTGATTATGCATCTGGAATTTCCAGCCAATGAGTATGGTGAGGAACTCTTTTGCTGATAGGAGGGAAGGGTATACTGATAAGGCGGTGGTAATAAGGTCAACTTTTTTACCTGTGCATAAAGCCTCATTTTTTTTGTTCTGCAATTGTATCTACATTTTCTTATTCTTATGGGAAATCCCGTTGAATTTGTCCTGTTCATGTTTTAATTCTAAAGTTAAATGAGTAACATTTGGGAAGCTAAATTTTGATTTGTTTCATATGTGTTAAAGCATATGAGATCATAATACCAATCTTATATCAAGCAGTGGGCGAGGCATCGTACTTGAGTATTATAAATGTCAATGCTGGTATTTTGTCTTAAATATTGAAGCTAAAAGCACTGATATCCAACATGAACACATTGATGTATATGTGTGCCCATCTTTTATGGATGTTAGAGAGACTTAACTTAAGTTTGATGAAATTTAAGAACTTATAACACTTTTTATTCTTATATATGACTGGTTTTGGAGACCCATTTGCAAGAATTATAAGGTTTGACAAGAATTCAGACATATATGGTAATAACAGACGTACATATATTCTTTACTCTATGGTTTCATAAAGACTAGTAACACACATATTAGGGGGAATATCCTCTAGGGTTCAGATATCATGATTTAATCTTTGAAAGAGTACTCTAAGATTAAAAATATAGAATGTTATGTCTGGGATTTGTATTTCTTGCTGGTGGGGGTTTGGCATAAGTTGATTTTAGGCAACCCAGATGCCTCATTGCATACCTAAGTGAACACCTATACTTGGGTCTTTTGTAGCATTGGCTGTACCAATTTTGCATCCAGAGAAGTGTCTACTCATTTGGCATCGTGAATATTTCTGAAGGTTTTTTAGGAGCCTTTGCTTCAATGTTTAATAACTACCCCATTATGTTAATTCGAGGAGCTTATCGGCGAATTCCTTGCCTTCTTCACATGGGGTGTGATGTTTGGTTTGTTGTTCTGCTGTAGTTTCTTGTTGAGAGAATCTGAATTTTTGGTTCCGGTTGCCATTTTTGCATCCTAATGTGTCTGCATTCAATTTTATCAATCAATTTTAAGCTGTTTAAATTCTTGCTTCCAGGTGTGTGAGAAGAGATCAGTCTTCAATTTCAGTCAAATTGTATTACCTTCGAAATGGCAGTGCCAGACTTGGATTTTGGTAAGAATTTAATGGTTAGCTCTTAGAGTGCAACTGTTATCTTGTGGTTTGGGAATGTGATTTGAAGAAAATTTTTATCGGCTATTTCAGGATACAGGGGAAGGAATACTTACTTCCTGTGGGCGTTGTTCTAAAGGTTGTGGAATATCGATTCTCTTATATATTCTGATGCTTTTATCATTTTGTACCTTTCAAGGAAACTTTTTCTTTTATTTCAACATATCTCTTGTTAATAAACCACAAATTTCAACACTCAGATGTATATTTTGTGTGAAAATAAAGATCTTTCTTGTTAAGGAATGTGTTTATTTGGAACATTGTGGAAGACTTGATTTCTACTCTCAAGTTCGAAAGTTGAAGTAAAGGCATTCTGGTCCATGCTCTCTGGGTCTTAGAAACTTGTGCCTGTTGCTATTGGTGAGAAGAATTGATAGCTTAGATAAAATTTGAAAGAAAAACATCGTGGCAGATTAAGAGGAAAACTATAATGCGTCCCAATGTGTCATATCATCTATCTGATCAGATCTTGTTTTGAGAGGTTCAAGTGTACTTAAGCTGAATTTTAGGCATAAAAAGTGAGTGTATCTAAAACTTTATTGTCTAGCACTTTTGTTATTATGTGCAGTATTGAGCACACGCTGAGCTTTATATATGTACAATGATTTTTATTGCTCTACTGAAATATGATGCCTAGCGGTTATTTTGACAGGCTCTTGTTGATACACCTGATCATGAAATATATAGGAGTCTGACAAGCTGCTATAGTCAGAAACATGAGAAGGGAAAGGGCGCTGTTGGAACTCAACTTGTGGGTGAAAGGGCGAAGATTATTCTTGATGAACTCCGAAATCTGGGTCTTCTCACTCATCATCAGTGTATAGAGCATATTGGTACTTATCTCATTTCAAGAGCGTGTCTTGTGTTTTTCAATATTATTTTATCTATATTTAACTGCCTTCATTGCAAACATAGGAGAGCACTTCCAACATGTCATGTATGGACTACAAAATGAAAGTCTTGCAGTTGTAAGTGGTTTTCTGCTATTTAATCCTTTGATATTTTAACAAGACAATTATTTCTCTGCCAGCCTATCAGTTTATGTTAAATATTTGATAAAATGTGTTGTTTTTTTTTTTTTTTTTTTTTAATTTTAATTTTAATTTTCTCCCTTTTACCTGTTATCTTAGGTAGCTGATGCAGTACTTCAGGATTACATTTTTGTTCACCTCGATAACAACTATGACAAATTCAATCTTCTCATGTTAGCTATGATTCTCTTTTTGTATCTGATTTTTTGCTCTTTTCATGAACAGTGTCTCCATTAGTTGTCGATGGTTTCTTTTCTCTTCACATGATCATTTTTATATCAAACGTGACTGACTCACGCTTTTTTTGCTCTATTTTTCAAAGCTTTATGGTCCATAAGCTCTTCTCGCTTATAGATCAGACATCTGCGCCTGACAACCCAGATGCTTTGCAAAACCAAGAAGTCTTACTCCCTGGTCACTTGATAACCATATATCTCAAGGTAAAAACAAGGAACTGCTATGGATAGGGAAGCTTGCATCTAAGGCGGCCAGAACAGTCGATATTACTAATATTTCTTGTTTTATACTTATTTGTAACTTTTGCAATGCTTCGTTTTATTAATTATTTTTCTCCTATCTTGATAAAAATTGAAATTTCTTACTTTAGTCTTCCAAGTCTTGTGTATCCTCTCACATTCTTATGTTTGCAGGAGAAGTTAGAAGAGTGGTTGCATAAGGGAAAAAAGCTTCTTAAAGAAGAACTCAACAATATTGAAAACAAAAGTTTTGATTTCTATAGCTGTAAGTTTTTTTTTTTTTTTGGCAGCTCTGGAAGAATTATACACACACTTCCTGTCTTGATTTTAGTGTCAGCTTTTAATTTACATATGATATTTTCTGTACGCAACTATGCTGATATCTCCCAACTAGTTCATTTACACTTCAGTCTTAGAATTATGAACATTGTCAGTCTTCTCTTTACTGAGAGTTCCACTATTGCATGTAATGCAGTGGCTCATGTCAAGAAGATTATCCACAAAAGTCCTTCAAAGCAAATAAGTACAGCTATTGAAAATATGCTGAAAACTGGAAGACTTAATACACAAACAGGGCTAGATCTGCAACAGGTATATTACTGCTGTAACATTCCTACCCGTCTATATGGAATATCATTTTAAGCTTATGATGCTTTTATTTTTTCATTTTTTGTACCTTCCTTTTTCTTTCTTATTTTTAATAGGAGATCTTGTGCCAGATTTTTTTTTTGTTTTTGTTTTTAATCATTAAAGTTTGCAGTAAAAATGTTTTATCATTAAAATAATCTTTCCTCAAGAGAGATTGGGGAGTTTTTACTCATATTGCATCAACTTTTGTGATTTGCATTTTGCTTCATTAGAGGGCTGGATATACAGTTCAGGCAGAACGGCTTAATTTCTTGCGGTTTCTATCACACTTTCGTGCTGTTCATCGTGGAGCTTCATTTGCTGGACTTCGCACCACAACAGTTCGAAAATTACTACCTGAGTATGTATTTTCTTGCTAAACTCTTATCAATGTTGTTATATTATATTCCTTGGATTTATTTGTTTGTTCCTGATCCATAGGTCTTGGGGCTTTCTTTGCCCTGTGCACACACCTGATGGTGAACCTTGCGGGTTATTGAACCATTTGACTTGCATTTGTCGTAAGTTCCATGATCTCTAACGGATGAACCTTCATATCTGCAGAGTAGTTTACTTTTACCTTTTCAATGCAATAAGTAGAAAATTTGTTGTATGATATAATGTTTCTGTGTGACTTCGTATTCCTTACAAACCAAGCAAGTCAAACTAGTGAGCTTCTACATGTGATGCCAGAAATTGTAGTCAAAGCATCTTCATCTTATCAATAATGATTCTCTAGAACTAGTAACAGACAACTAGTTATCTTCTAGTTGTTTGGTTTACAAGGTAGGAATTGCCTGCTTTCACTGTGAAAAATTATGGCCTCTGACCACGGACTGCTAGCTCTTAACATTGATGGTATTCGGTTTGTCCTTAACATACTACTTAAAAAAAAGTTGAGTGGGCCAAGGTTCAAAGGCTGTCCAATTACATAAGATTTAATCTCAGTTTTTAGTGTTTGCTTATGTGAAGGTAAACTAATTTACATTCTCATTTTTTACTGTTTGCCTGCTTTCCCTCTTACATTGTCACTCATATGAGAAGTTATCTTGTTTTATTGCCTAGTCTGGTAATCTCATTGTAAATTCTCGGTTTCAGGAATTACATCATACTTTGATTCTCAAGGACGAGTTAGGGACTTCTTTGAAATAAGAAAATCTATTATCAGTGTTCTGATTGCGGTTGGAATGAGAGCAAAGCTTGTTTATGATGGTCCACCTGAAGTGCTTTCTGTTCTTTTAGATGGCCGGGTCATTGGTTCTATAGCTTCCAGTCAAGTCGAGAAAGTTGTTGCTCATTTACGAAGATTAAAAGTTTCAAGTACCCCATTGGTCAGTTTTTGTCCTATTCTTCTTACTCTTCCTTTACTTTCTTTCCTTGATGTACTTGTTTTACTTTTATGAACAGATTCCAGATGACCTTGAAGTTGGATACGTTCCTTTAAGTCTTAGTGGAGCGTATCCTGGTCTGTATCTGTTCACCTCTCCCTCCAGATTTGTTCGGCCTGTTAGAAATTTTTCAATATCTTCAGAGGAAGGTCAAGATATTGAACTCATTGGCCCCTTTGAACAGGTAATATAGACTTATTAACTGTAAATAACATGGGTTGTAACTGTCAAGTTAAACCTTTTCTCGTGTGTCAGATAAGGGAAGAAGAGCTAACTCATTCACATTTTTCACTATAGGTATTCATGGAGATAAGCTGTCCTGATGGTGGAGACGGTGGGAGGAAAATTGCTTTTCCCGCAACTCATGAAGAAATTCATCCAACTGGAATGCTCAGTGTTGTTGCTAATCTCACTCCGTGGTCAGATCATAACCAGAGCCCGAGGAATATGTATCAGTGTCAGGTGTCCTTCTCTCCTTCCCTCTCCCTGAGCAAGGAGGAATTAAAAAAAAAAATTACCATTTGTATTGCTCATGATCTTCGTTAAATCTTTTCTTGATTTTAACGACTGCGGCTTTTTGTGATTAGTAGATGGCAAAGCAAACAATGGCATTCTCATCCCAAGCAATTAACTTTCGTGCAGATCAAAAGCTATACCATCTTCAGGTTACTTCATGTTACAAACCCCCCCCCCCCCCCTTCTCCTCCTGCCTCTCCCTCGTCCTGTTCTATGTTGCGCTGCATTATTTTTAATTCATTAACTGAAATATCATGAGATGTTGACAGACTCCTCAAACTCCCATCGTTCGCACAAGTGCATACACAAAATACAGTATTGATGAATATCCAACAGGCACAAATGCGATAGTTGCAGTGTTGGCATATACAGGGTAAGAATAGAGACTTGTATATGAGGACCTCTCCTCTTTTTTTTTTTCAGTCTATTTGTGACACGTTGATCTGGATTTATTCATGATATGTAGATATGATATGGAGGATGCTATGATTCTAAATAAGTCATCTGTAGAACGTGGGATGTTTCATGGTCAAATATATCAGGTTGGCTGTTGCTACATCTTTTGCTACTGGAAAGTTGCAATTTTCATTTTTTCTACTTATCTTTTAATATATATCTAGTTGTAATAATTGTCTGCATCATTTTGGCTGTTTTCTGTAACTGAGTTCCTCAGAGATAATTATGGTTATTATGATTTTTATATATCATTTATATTAAACAGGGATCATTAAGTTTCTCTTGCTTACCTATGATTTCCCCTCATATTCAATGTTGTAAGATAAATAAAGCATTTTAAGGGTGTCAATTTAACTAATTATTAGGATAGCTTCTAATCATACTATCTTATGAGACAATCCTGTTAAACAATCACACATGGAAGTTTACACAAACAGATACAAGCATTTAATGGAAGTTTTAGAATTCAGTTGATATTTTGTAATCATAGGACAGCGTTCAGTCATGTTTGATATATATCTCTGTTCTTCTCATCCTATGAAATTTCTTAATATCCCGTACATGTGTTACTCTCTCATTTATATTTTTTCCAATCTCATATTTAACAGAGTATTAAAAGCCATAATACAATGATTTAAAATTCATGGCATGTAATCCTTTTATTTGACCTCTTGGAATTTCTTGTCTTTGTGTAATGTCAAGACAGAATTTATCCATGTAATCCAGCTTAAAATTTGAATTCTTGCTAACTCTAGTGAGTGGAATTTGGCAGACGGAGACCATTGACTTGTCCGATCAGAGCAAAAGGACAGATCGAAGCTCGAAAATGTTTAGGAGGAGTAATGATAATAAGGAAGCCCATTCATTTATTGATTCAGATGGACTTCCATATGTTGGTCAGGTTAGCATTATGTTCTCTGTTTTTTGTTTGGGAGGAATGAACATGGTATATACATACATATATATTGTTCGTTATATTATATACTATCTATAGTTAGTTTAATGTATGAAGATTTTCAGATGATAAAACCAAATGAGCCGTATTATAGTGTTCATAATGAGGTGACAAGCATTACAAGGACCATCAGACGAAAGGGTTCAGAACCTGTTTATGTTGACTATGTTGCTGTAGATGTGAAAAACAAGAAGAATCCTCAGAAGGTATGTGGAACACAAACCTATGTACTGCTTGAACATGATTTTTAGAAAATTAATGTCGGACTGATGATGAGAAATTGTGTATTAATCAATTTTAAAAGGTTTTCACTTGATCAATGCGTTACCAATCGTGTGACATTGGAATATAGCTCTCTCAAAGGAACTGATCAACCAAATATAACTAACCTGTAGCTCTCCACTTCCACACTTTAAAAAAGTAGTTATTTTCCTTGCACCTAACATGAGTCACCTCATAATTATGATCTGTTATCTATTCTTTCGTATGCATATTTTAATTTACTCCTATTTTGAGCAGGTGAATATTCGATTTCGACATCCGAGAAACCCTGTCATCGGTGATAAATTTAGCAGTAGACATGGACAGAAAGGTGTTTGCTCCCAGTTGTGGCCTGATGTTGATATGCCATTTTCTGGAGTCACAGGAATGCGTCCAGATCTCATTATTAATCCACATGCATTTCCTTCACGAATGACAATTGCAATGCTGTTGGAGTCTGTTGCTGCTAAGGTACTGCTAGCTTAGAAATAAACATGTATAGATGGTCTTTTCTTGTACTGACTTTCTGACTAATCTTATGTGTACACTGAGTGAACACATAATATGGTTGAATGTTTTATAGAACACCCAGTATGGTTGAACGTTATATAATGTTTAAAATTTCTTATATGGAAGTTCAAATATACTCTTATCAGCTCATGCTTACATACTGTAAGATAATATCTGATATAGACATGCTTAATTACATGTGCTTACAGATAGGTTGCTTAGATGGAGAATTCGTGGACGCAACACCTTTCTCTAGCTCGATAAAGAAAACTGAAGGAAAAGCAGAACGAGAATCTAAATCTCTTGTTGATGAGCTTGGTTCCATGTTAAAGAAAAAGGGGTTTAATTACCATGGTGTAGAGGTACTCTATAGTGGGGTATATGGAACAGAACTAACTTGTGAGATATTTATCGGACCTGTATATTATCAGCGACTCAGGCACATGGTTTCTGACAAATATCAGGTGAGAAAGCTTTTCGATTTTCATCATTCCTGTCCATATGTTGCCATGAAGCGTGAAGTCTAATTCTTCTCTGTGCTATTTTATATGTATCAGCTTAATACTGATTCTGGCTTATTAAGATCCATTAGCATTTTTGGTTTTTTATCCACCGATTAGCAACCTTGATGAAGTTAGTAATGGTGGATTGTCCTTTACTCTGCGTTCAGATAGGATTCATTAAGAAAGAGGCATTAGCCCCTTAAGCTGTAGCCCAATTATCATGCCTTGTCAACAAAACAATGAAGAAAAATTTAGCCATTAATGATTTTCTTAACTTACCTGTCAAGTCATTCATACCTCTGAATTAATATATTACTTCACTTAATTCTCTTGGCACTTAACATTTTGTATTCCAGGTTCGTTCCACTGGAATAGTAGATCAGGTCACAAGGCAACCAATCAAGGGAAGAAAACGTGGTGGTGGTATTCGTTTTGGAGAAATGGAGCGAGACTCCATACTTGCACACGGAGCAGCATATCTGTTGCATGATAGGCTCCATACATGCTCTGATCATCACATTGCTGATGTATGTTCTATTTGTGGGAGCATCCTCACAACTTCATTTATCCAGCCTATGAAACGAGCAGTAAGAGAGTTCAGCGGGCTCCCCCCTGCCCGAGCCCCCAAAAAGGTTACTTGCCGAGCTTGCCAGACGAGTAAAGGGATCGAGACAGTTGCAATGCCCTATGTCTTTAGATACCTGGCCGCAGAGTTGGCTGCTATGAACATCAAAATGACCCTCCAGCTAAGCGATGGCACATGAGAAGCCTGATATATATATATATATTTTTAATCACAAAGTTGAGTTAAGATAAGCAAAAGATTTCACACATCCTTGATGCTTAAAAATGATGATGATGTATGTGGCTCGTCGACTTCAAGCCGTTGGAGACCGGAATCAGATCTATACCCGAATGTACCAATACCCCGGAAATGGGGTCTAAGTTTTGTTTCTAACCTGTTGATTGTACAAACTTTGAAGTACTTCTTGTTAAATGAGTTACCCTTCAAACAAAACAAAATGAGCAACTTAATACTATTTATGTTTGTATGCAATCTATATTTTAAGAGGTCCTAAATATATCAATCCAAACGTTTTTGTTTTCGGAAACACCGAAATGGTATCATAACACGATTCTTGTCGACGTTTGTTTTGGTCGAATGATTATATTATTAATAAATAAATAAATAAAAAAAACCCTATTTGAACGGTAAACCAAAAGCTTTATACGAAAGTAAAAAAGTAGATATAAAATGATAAGATAATTATATCTGGAGCAGAGATGGTTAAAATCTGAGCGGATAATGAATGATGTTACTAAAACTAAAAAGTAATATATTTTAAATGATAAATTAAATAAAATATTAATACAAAATTATAAAATAAATAAATTAGAGCAATCGCATGGAGAGGGAAATAGAAGACAAGATTTGATTATTCATTCGGATCTGTGATTTTCAGTCTTTGCTTGACAACCTTACTGCTGACCCTCTCTAAAAGGTACCGTTCCCTCCTCTCTAACAACCCTGTTTCTCCTTTCCTCTCTGCATTTCTTTCCCGAATCGAAGCTCTCTTCTGAAGATCTAATAAGCGTACGAAGAAGAACAGTATGCTATATGCTGTCTGTCTCTTTTTGTTAAACTTTCTGGTCCTTGGAATTTGTAAAATGTTTTGGTAACTTTGTAGATTGACGGTTGAATCTGTCTTCAGAGATGACTCTCATGTATTATGTGTTATTGGAAAAAAATGGGTTCTTTTTTTTCCTTTCTGGTTTATGAGTTTCTTGAATTCTTGTATGCCAGAACGAGTGTTATTGTTACAATGCTGTGTGTTTACTTTTGACATTCTCAGGAGAAAGAGAGATGGTGTGCTTGAAGAAGTGCTGAAATTTGTGGAGTTTGATCAGTAATTATAGTTTAATCTCTTACAATGGAAGAGTATGTGCTTTCCCTTTCCCTTAGCTACTGCTGTTTGTAAATCGTTTAATATTTCAGGTTTTTTGTTTATGTTTTAAGAAATTGATTGTTTGGCTCTACACTGAAACTAGATTTTTGGTTGATACAGGGAAAATGCTCTTGATATATTACAACGGTATAGGCGGGACAGGCAGATACTTCTTGACTTTATACTTTCTGGGAGCTTGATAAAGAAAGTTATTATGCCTCCTGGTGCGGTTACACTTGATGATGTGGATCTAGACCAAGTCAGTGTTGATTATGTTCTCAATTGTGCAAAAAAAGGTGGTCAACATGTCTATGATTGTGATTTTGATTTTTGAGTTTTCAATATTAGTAAAAATTCCTCGATTCAGTAGTTCCTGTTAGTGTAGGTGGAATGCTTGAACTCTCAGAAGCTATTAGAGACTATCATGACCATATTGGTTTACCCTCCATCGTAAGTGACAACTCTGTACTATATTTTCTTTACATTCATAGTAATGCATATGTCATGAATACTAATTTTGTGCTTATCATCTATGTTCTATTCCCATTATTTGTCATTATTTTTCATGTATAGAACAACACGAGGTCTGCTGATGAGTTTTTCTTGGTTACGGATCCTGATTCTTCGGGGGGGCCTCCAAAAAGAGCACCACCGCCTGTTCCTGCTTTTACATCCCATCCTGTGATCACAACCCCTCTGTCTGTTTTCACACCACCACCTGATTCTGCAGAACGACTCATTGAGTCGCCTGTATCAAAATCAGAATCATTTAACTCCTCACAACAAGTTCATGAGTTGACTGTAGATGACATTGAAGATTTTGAGGATGATGACAATGCTGAGGAAGTCAATAGTATGAGGGTTTCAAGAAGGAAACAAAATGATGCAGCTGATCTTGCCCTGGAGTTTCCTCCTTTTGTAACAGGTATTGGTTAAAATTTAGAGCAAATGTAGAGGTTTGATAAGATATGTGAGTACGCCATTGCCTATAATATTTTAGTTCAAATCTCAAAGTTTCATTTGTCACTATTGCTGATAAGATTTATACCTTTTGGCTTTGTACCTTTTATGTATTCAGGTATCACAGATGATGACCTCCGTGAAACTGCATATGAAGTTCTCTTGGCGTGTGCTGGGGCCTCAGGGTATGCTTCTATCTTGTTGTCCTTGCTAGGTTTTCATGTGAGATCATAAAGTTCTTGTTGTACTACAGTTGTTGATCTCCTTTTCTCTCTTGCATACCCATTGTTAAAACTACAATTTTTCTTCCCTTTCTCTAATCCATTATCACTATCTAACAGAGGCCTTATTGTACCAACAAAGGAAAAGAAAAAAGAAAAAAAGCCTAGGCTCATGAGGAAGCTTGGACGTAGTAGAAATGGAAATGACACGACTGAGTCGGAACGTGCACCTGGATTGGTTGGTCTGTTGGAGACCATGCGAGTACAGATGGAGGTTCTTTGATACTAAGACTTCTTTCATAGTTTATCTTTGAACTCTCTCTCTCTCTCTCTCTCTCTCTTATTTGATCCTTTAATAGAAAAAGCCGATTGTTTGGTCCTTTTTTGGGGGGATTTTATTCTCCTACTGATGTTTGAAAAACATTATATAGGCTGCGTGACATGTACGAGTTTCCTTAAGTAGTTCTGTCAAACTATTATCTTTGAATTTGTGAGTGGTATGCTGATATGCTTTTTAATTATTATCCTTGACTGTAGATTGCCCAGGCATCAGACATCAGAACAAGAAAAGGCCTCTTAAATGCTCTTCCTGGAAAAGTGGGAAAACGGATGGATACGCTACTGATACCTCTTGAGCTCTTATGCTGCGTTTCACGCACAGAATTTTCTGACAAGAAGGCATTTATACGTTGGCAGAAAAGGCAGGTGAGCTCTCTTCCTCTATTGTTCATATATTTTGCTTTTTGATTCCATCTCCATTAATGGTTTTACAGAGGGGTAGTGATCTTGGGCTGAATATTTTTACAACTTTGTGTCATATACAGCTAAATATGTTGGAGGAGGGGCTTATTCATCACCCTGTTGTTGGATTTGGAGAATCAGGGCGCAAAGCAAGCGAATTGCAGATTCTTTTGTCAAAAGTTGAGGAATCTGAGGTGTGTATCATGCCATGTCTCACTATGTTCCATCACATCTTAGTAGTTCTCATTTCCTTGTTCAAATACAGTCCCTTCCACCTTCCACCGGTGAACTGCAACGGACAGAATGCTTGAGATTTCTTAGAGAGATTTCCATTTCACTTGCTGAGCGGCCAGCTCGGGGTGACTTGACTGGGGAAGTATGCCATTGGGCAGATGGTTATCAGCTAAATGTCAGACTTTATGAAAAGTTGCTTCTCAGTGTCTTCGACATGTTAGATGAGGGCAAACTTATAGAGGTTAGTACTTTGCTAATGATGGGGAGGATGATATGACACATGTAGGGAAACCTTAAAAAATCTACAAAATCCCTGCCTTATTTATTTATTTATTTTTTATTATTTATTCTTTTTTTTTTCTCTCATTCTCTCTAGGCGTTTCTCTTTGAGAAGTCAGGTTGTAGAATGTAGTGGCTTGTGAATTTTGGGGGAGTTCATTTGATATATGTTATCTTGTAATTCTTGTTGGTTTTTCTTCTTGCGTAAGTAACTTTTGGTCAGCTTATTTCCTGAAGTTGGAGGCCTTTTTTTTTTTGGTTGCATTGACGACACTTTTCCATTCTTGCTTTCGGATCTTTGATTGGCCATCTTTATTTCCAGGAGGTGGAAGAAATCCTTGAACTTCTAAAGTCGACCTGGCGTGTTTTAGGAATCACAGAGACCATCCATTATACCAGCTATGCTTGGGTATTATTTCGTCAGGTATAAAGCCATAGGAGTAATTTCTTATTGAGACAGCACTTGAGTCACTAAAATTTATGTCAGGATCCTATAGTCCGAAATTGTTCACTAACTTCTTGGTTTTGTACTGTTGATGAAGTCAGCATCATTATTCTTTAACCCTGAAATAAGTCATCACGATCTTTTTCTTTTTCTTCTTATTTATTTTTTTGTTGTGTGATTCTTTGTAGCAGTTTTAACTTTTTCCATTTTTAGAAATTTCTCCTGGAAATGTTTGAAGTTTCTACTGTATTGAATCATCTTTCTTCATGTGATTTACAATTTATGTTCGATAATTCGAGATAATCAGGGCAGAGGCTATCTTAATTTTGTAAATGTCAGCCTGTGTGAAACTATCATATGGAAACAAAATATACTGTATCCTATTTTTGGAATATAAATTGACAAGTACCGAGAAAAATAAGAGATAATACAACAAATTGATTAATTCAATATTAATAATGTTACTTGTCAGATAATATAACAATTTTTTTTTTCAGGGATAATCTTTAATCCAATTGTTATTTATATTAGGGTAATTTTAATCCTTATTGTTATTGATTGCTTGTTTTTTTTGGCTATATGAATACAGTATGTTATTACAAATGAGAAAGGAATGCTGCAGCATGCCATTGAGCAGTTGAAGAAAATACCGCTGATGGAGCAACGGGGGCCACAAGAGAGGCTACACTTGAAAAGTTTGCATTCCAAGGTTGAAGGTGAAGGAGGCAGTAGAGATTTTTCCTTCTTACAGTCCTTCTTGGCACCCATTCGAAAGTGGGCAGATAAGCTACTAGGAGACTATCATTTACACTTTTCTGAGGTTTGAATGACTGTTGGCTGCTATAAACTATTATATTTATACTTTATCATAGGAATGATGGCTGATTATGTTCATTGTGTCTAATTGAATTTAGCCTGTCTTGAAATACAACCATCCTTTCAGTCAACCTTGTTATATCTCTATTCTTCACATCTTAGATGTGTCGATCCTAAGAAGAAAGTAGAATATTCAGATTAATCTTTTGATGTGTAACAACATTTAACATGAGACATGGAAACTACAAAATTTCTTAATGTCTTAATACACGGTAATGTCAATTGGGATTATTCTATATGGGACAACATAGTAGGGTAATTGAAGTCTATAGCTAGTTTCTCTTTATTTTCTCTTTTTATTTTTAATTTTCAGGTGCCTAGATATATATAGAGATTTTCTTTCCTGCTGCCCTTAGGTTTCAACTGTGTAGGCCCAATGTTGTTCCTCTTGCCCCTTAGGTATAAATATTTTTCATTCTGATACGTCAATATGTTCTACCGTGACATCACTTTTAAGTTTTGGATCTCAATTTTGTTATTGTGCATGAACCTTGTAGGAACCGATGAGGATGGAAAACATATTAACAGCTGTAATGCTTGCCAGGAGGCTTCTTTTGGAGGAGTCTGAAGTATGTAACCTCATTTTCAGACAGATTTATACAGGGTTTTTCTTTCTTTTTTTTTTTCTTTTTCCCTTTGAAATAAATTTTTCGAGTTACATATTCCAAACGCACTCTGCCTCTGGGTAAAAAAGATATCTATAGTTGAGAAAGTTATGTTCCAAAGGAAAAGGGATGTGATCTATTTTGACTGTTCTAAGCTGTAAACAATCTAAATATTCTGCAGTGACACTCAGTATTTATTAATACAACCAGAACTTACAAAATGTTCTATAATTTAGTTAATTTTATATTATTTATTTCATGCAGGCAATACAATCTACATCTGCCGCAGATAGAGACCAGATAGAAGCATATATATCTTCATCAATAAAGCATGCATTTACAAGGGTAAGTGTTGATTGCTCTGGATGGTGATTTATTGTTATTGATGGTAGATCATTGTTCTTTGGGGAGTGATCAGCTTCCTAAATAGTGTGATATCCAAATATCAGGCTAAGGCCTTCTAAACAACGGAATACAGGTCATTGGTATTGCTTGCAGAAGAGACAAAGTACTCTTCCATAGTTATCTTATTTTTTTTCTCTGTACAGATACTAGCCTCTGTTGAAAAATCAGCCATGCACGAACATCCTTTGGCATTGCTTGCAGAAGAGACGAAGAAGCTGCTGAAAAAAGATTCAAACATGTTCATACCCATTTTATCGCAGAGGGATCCTCATGCAGTAGTTGTTTCAGCATCACTTCTCCACAAACTTTATGGTTACAAGTTGGTAAGCTTTGTTTTTTTGTTTTTGTATTTGTTTTTTTTTTCTTAGGTGTTAAATTTTGTAATTCTCTTATTATGTCTGGTTATCTGATTATAACCAGAAACCTTTTCTTGGCGGTGCTGAACATCTGACTGAGGATATTGTAGCTGTATTTCCAGCTGCAGATGATCTTGAGCAGTCTATATTGGAACTCATTGTAGCATGTGAAGATGATATTGCCCAGATCTACAGTAGGAAACTAACTATGTACCAGGTAAGCAATTTACTTTCAATTTCACATAATTGCATTGTAAAAAGAGGAATCCTTGGGGTTGTGTGAACCGTTTACACCATGCAAAAGAAAAGGATAGCTTTTAGTATGAATATACTATTCACAAAAAAGCCATCCATTTACAATGGACATATCAAATTAATACATACTAAACTATATAGTGAGGCTCTATAGTCGATTAGTATGATTTATGGCCCTACTCATTTATGTTCCCGTATTCTCAAAATCTTCATACTTGTCAGATTGAAACTATATCTGGAACATTGGTTCTACGTTGGGTCAATTCACAGCTTGGAAGGATTTTAGGCTGGGTTGAACGGGCTATTCAACAAGAGGTAAATGCTCAAGCTTGAAGCTTCTTTAATTTTCATATCCATCCATACTTTTCCAAATTTCTCCTTCATACCTAATAACAAATCGGGCTACCATGAACATACAATGATATCCGAAGGCAGATTCACTGGGCTCAATAGGCCATATGATGATTTCCCAGTATTATGATAGAATGCGTGGTTTATGTAATGATCTCGATTCGCTCTAAAGAGGCTTGTTCTTTATTCATCTTCCTTTTCATATCATCATCATACATTGAAGCTATAGTTGATGTACTTTATATGTTTTAAAAGCGATGGGAGCCAATATCACCTCAACAACGGCATGGGAGTTCAATTGTTGAAGTTTATAGAATTGTAGAGGAGGTATGGTGTAAGCTGAAGTTTTTTCTGCATTCTTTTGTGGCCTTAGGTACTGATTTTTCGATTGGGAATTGTTGTCTATGCAGACTGTGGATCAATTTTTTTCTCTCAAGGTTCCAATGAGGTCCTCAGAGATGAGCAGTTTGTTCCGTGGAATCGATAATGCATTTCAAGTGTATTCAAATCATGTCATCGACAAGCTGGGTATGTGCTTCATTTATTTGGTGACTTGAGCTTGCAGAGTAAGATTTAGCTTTAAACTCCTTTCCTAAAATCAATAGGAAATACTGTCGGAGAAATTCTACAAGATGTGATGCAAGTTTAAAACTGGACATCATTTGGCCAAAAATGAAAAATAAAATACTGGAAATCATAAGCACCTGTGATAATGAGGGGGACAATTTAGACATGAAAATCTGTGGTTTCCTGCAATTTCCATGGCTGCCTTACATTCTGAATATAGGCACTTCTGATCATCAGCAAGATCTTTCAATGACACACATCTGAATGCCATTACCATTTTTATTTTTTTGGCTATTGTCAAACTTACATTCTTCTCTGCATGATATCATCAAGGTATCCTGTAATCCACTTGTTTAATATTAAACCTTGAAGCTCTGATTATATTGGTGCAGCAAGCAAGGAGGACTTAATTCCACCCGTGCCTATACTCACGCGACACAAGAAGGAAGCTGCAATAAAATCTTTTGTGAAGAAGGAACGAGTTGACCCGAGACTGCCTGATGAAAGAAGGTCAACTGAGATCAATGTCCAGACTACATCAACTCTCTGTGTTCAGTTAAATACGTTATATGTAAGTTCAATCTTTGTATTGTGCTTCCCCTTTTGAGGAATAACACCATTTTTTTCCATATATGATATTCAATAATGACTATGATATCACTCTATCACATACCCTTTGCTAGAAACATCTAGGTGCACAGATTTTTCTACATGTGTGAAGTTTTAGTACTTTTATTCCTGTTTATTCTTCCCTGGAAAAGTTTGGTTTTCATGGAATTATTCTGTTCATGTTCTTTTGACTCTTGACAGTATGCAATTAGCCAGCTGACAAAGTTGGAAGATAGCATTTGGGAGCGTTGGACAAAGAAAAAACATCGTGAGAGGCTTCCTAGTATGTATATAAACTTTCGTATATGTTTATGATCTTTCGATTCTACATTGCTTAAATCATTTGTTGCTCTCAGCACATCTGTGATTTATGATAAGCATTTTTGGGTCTTTCCCAGCTTGAGCCTTTAGGACAATTGGGAAGTTAACATGGTATCAGAGCATGAGTTATAGGTTCGAACTTCCAAATTGTCCCCAATTTTCTCCGGTCCTATGTCCCGCTTTCAAGTGGTTAATGGGCTTACATCACTAACACAGGCAAAAGGCAAATAGGCTTTGCACGTGAAGTGAAGTTTAGCATTACAATATGAAAATATACATTGTTGAACCCTTCCCTAAAGCATAAGCTTCTGGAAGGAATTAGTCACTCAGACATGGTATAAGACAGTAAGATTTTGGGAGAATCGATTATATAATATAATATCAGAGTAATAGGTTTTCTGTTCAACCTTCATGTTGGCTTCCCGATCGTGGACTTACATTAGTCTATATTTAAAATAATATAAATTAATCCAACATTTTCCTTGTTGCAATCGTCCCCTTCAATGCTTCTAACGATATCCTTTTACTGCAGAAAAATCTGTGGATGAGAAGTCCAAAAGTTCTGCCTTGAAAAAGAGCACATTCGATGGAAGTAGATCAGATATTAATGCTGCTATTGACAAAATTTGTGAAGTTACTGGTAAGAATAAGCATCTCTTACTTGAGCAACCTTTTGAAAAACAAGTTTAATAACATTAAACTCAAAAAGTGTATTAAAACAAGATGAAATTTTGCATGATACAGGGACTAAAATTATCTTCTGGGATTTAAGGGAGCCATTCATGGAAAATTTATATAAACCCAGCGTTTCTCTTTCTAGGTTGGAAGCCATAATTGAACCACTTGACCTGGTATGTCGTTGTTCTTTGGACACTATGTTTGGGTGTCTTGGTATGCTCTTTCTACTGATTATAAATGCTTATATAATATATGCTTGATCTGCTATAAGTCTGCTACACTCTTAGTTAAGCAAGGGGCTATTAGCCCCTTTTCCTTTTTCTTTTATTTCGTTTCCCCTGTCTATTTTCAACTATTTAACTTTCTCAGAAATTATTTGAGTCATATTAGAATTTTGATGAATGATTCTGAGATAGGGCAGTGTTTTGCTGTAAACTCCTAACAGGAACTTAGTCATCTATGTGCTATTATCATGGAGCCGCTTAGGGACCATGTAGTGACAAGTCTCCTTCAAGCATCACTGGTTCGCTTTTTTGGTCTCAACAAGTCTCATAAATGCCCCTATTTTAGTTGCTCTCTATACCGCTTCTATCTCTGCTCCTCCCTCTAACTGTTTGTGCTTGCAGGATGGATTGCTTCGAGTTTTACTTGATGGAGGACCATCACGAGTTTTCAATCCCAGTGATGCAAACCTTTTAGAAGAAGATCTAGAGGCCTTAAAGGTACTTGTATTTTTTTTTTTTTTCAATCCCATATCTATTTTGACAATGACAAGGATAATAAAGAAAGAGGGCAACAAGGGAAGTCAATTTTTGCTAATTATGGCCTACTAAATATGAGCACAACTTATTTTTTGGGTTTTTTTTTTTTTATACAGGAATTTTTTATTTCTGGTGGAGATGGGCTTCCTCGAGGAGTGGTCGAAAATCAGGTAGCACGTGTTCGTGATGTCATAAAGTTCCATGGCCATGAGGTTAGTTTTTTGTTTATGTAATATGTATAACCGGATAAAATTTGGAAAAATTTCAAGTGTTTAGGCACCAAAATGAAAGTGCAAGGCATGAAAGCTCAAATATTTTTGCTTCATAACTTATTAATTGTTGGCAGACTCGAGTACTTATCGAGGAGTTGAAATCGTTGGGAGCCCAAGAAATGCAAGGCGGTAGAGGTAGACTAGGAGGTGACTCTAAGACTTATTTGAGAATATTATGTCATAGAAGTGATTCTGAGGCCTCTCAGTTTCTCAAGAAACAGTACAAGATCCCCAAGTCTTCTGGCTAGAACTCGTGACAAAGTTTGTGTGAATAACCTCCTCATTTTCTCAAGAATCAGTACAGTACAAGTACCCTTTTAAAAAAAATATATACCTTTTTTGGTGATGAACAGTCCCTTTAAAAATAAAAAAAACATGATCATGGTTTATGTATACATATACTGCTGTTCACATTGTAACATTGTATCATTTTATGCTGAAGAAGCAAACTAGATTGCCCTAATGAGATTATTTGAATATTTGCCCGTTGATAATCATTTTGTTAAATAGATTTTCTGTCTTTTTTTTTTTAGCCTTTTACCCTTACTATAATAAAAATTAAAAAATAAAATAAAAATTGTTTTAAAAAAGAAAAAGAAATAAAGAACAGAAAATGCATATACACCCCAAACCCATCAACCGGTTCTTTACTCTCTCTCCTCAAGTTTCATCATCGACACTCTTACTTTCTCTCCTTCGGTTATTCAAACCTAAATACCAAATCAAAATATTATCCCCTTCTACCAAACCGAAATCTTCTTCCCATCTATTAATGGAGAATAAGGAGGTTTAGTCCAAAAAATATGTAAATCATGCGATATATTTCGTTCCTTGATTTGATTGGATTTTGAGTTTGTTTTTTGTGAATTTTGAGTTAGATAAAGATTTAGGAATAGATTTTGGGTTTGATCGAAACATGCAATAAGATTTCGGTCTATGATAATACTCATACCGAAATTTTGAAAACTCAAATTTCGGTCAAAGTATCTAGACCGAAATCTTGAGGCCTCCAAGATTTCATTCTAAGTATCTCATACTGAAATCTTAAAGGCCCCAAGATTTCGATATTATCTCAAACAAATTTTCATATGTTTGCATAAATAAATTGAATGATACTATTTATTTATTTATTTGTTTTCAGGAGGATATATCGCTTAGACTTACTCATGTGTTGAAATCCAATGACCATTTTTCTACATCTATTAATGTGCATTCGAAACTGTGTGATATGCTTGCTGAAATGGAAAGCTTAGTTCTCTAGCAATGAAAATGTTTAGTAAATCATACTTTGGCCATTTCCTAAAGGTTGATGAGAGAGAGGCTTACCTTTTCAGCTCAAATAGTTAGTGTCGTGATCCTCTGTCAAACTCAAAAAAAAAAAAAAGAAGTACGAGTCATGGTACATCATAAATGGCCAACCTCTCCAATACTTGATTAAAGCGTTTTTTTTTATTAACGGACTCAGATGTCATAAGGCACCATCCAAATTCAAGCAAATTTCTTCATTCTTGAAGTACTGGTTGAAAGGAAATACTAATGTTACATGTGGTTACATTATCATGCTACTCAAGAACTCATATAGTATAACTAAATAACAGTTTGATCGAGATGTTGATGAGAGAACTAAGCTTGACAATCTCAATCATATTCTTCCTCCGTTCTTTCAAACTTGTCATCTTCATCCTTCATCTCAGTTTTATTTTCTTCGTCATTCTCAATCTCAACTTCAGAATCAACATACCAGTCTATATTTAGATTCAAACTCTCATTTAGATATGAGTGTTACAATCATCATAACTCCTAAAATTATCATTCTCATTATTATTAAGACCGGTTACTTGACATCACTCTCAAGCATACATACCACTTCTCACTCTGAATTAACGTCACATATAATGAAGATGTATTACCTGAATATGCATTATAGATAAATAACTTCATATTTGTCTCATTTTCTATAAATATTGGAAGAATGATCCATAATAATAATAGCTTATATGCCATTTTTATACCAAAATAGCTAGAATCAGTGCAAATAGTATTGTAGATAACTTCTAACAACTAGCTAAAAGTGGCACATTTTTCAACCAAAATAGCTTTCAATCCTTTTAACCTTTTTGGTACTCAAGATTTCATTGTGCCATCGTTATCCTTTCATTCTCCATCGAAACGTACAGCTATGAACACAAATGATGACATTCCTTTAAATAAATAAATAAAACAAATTGAAATCAATATTTGAAAAAGAATCCGATAAAAGACATAAGGAATCCAAGATTTCGGTTTGGACCGAAGTCATAAATCAAGATTTCGGTCTAGTGTAAATTAGACCGATAGCAAGATTTTAGTTCAATTTACACTTGAACGAAATATGAATCAATGTAAATTAGATTGAAAAAAAAAAAAAGAAGAAAAATGAACACATACCTTTGAATATGGTATATGAATATGGCATAATTCTTCTTCATTTCTTTGATATCGAGCAATTATTTTTCTTTTTAGAAAGAGAGAAGAAAGGAGAGAGAGAATCGGTTGTTGAAGAAGACGTGAGAATATAAAAATAATTTCAGTTTTTAATTTTTTATATTTATTAAATATCAATTAAAAATAAATAAATAAATAAAGAAATATATAAAGGTATTTATTAATAAAAATAAAAAAGGTGTAAATATTAAAAAATTATTCAAATCATGGGTAGTTTGCTAAAACCCCCTTCTCCTAATATTATGTGTCTAAACGACAAGATTGGGTTAGGTGTATTATAAAATGAAGAATTTGTTGAGTGATGAACTAACAGTCAACAAAAAACAGAGCAGAATGAAGAGAGGTGGCGATTAAGTTGTGTCCTTCTCCCTCTGTCCTTAATTTGGTGGGTTAGGAAGTAAGTACTTTAGGAGGGGATGGAAAGAATAGATTCCTTATAAAAATGTTGGATTAGATTTTGAGACTTTAATCTCACCATATTAAAACCTTGTTATTCCTTGTATAAACACAAAATGGGTAGGGTACGTGCAATTAGTAGTGAGTGATAAGGAGCATCCAGCAAGCAAGTCCTTATGGCTGCTGCATACCCACAACTGACATGTTAGTAATCTAGCGGTTGTTAATGAAGTTGGCTTCAAGACAATCAAATGTCTTGTTGTAAATCAACCGTTGTTGTCAAATCAAGTCGATTCCTGCATGCCACATTTAGAGCTGTGTTTCGGAGGGCTTATAAGCAATAAAAATATATATAAGTCCCAAATCCTAATCAATTTGAATTCACAGTATATATAAGTCCCAAATATATACAGATTTTACACTAACTCGGAACTCTAAATCAAAACCAAACTCCAAGGAAGCTTAGCTATCCCCTCTGATTATACAGTATATAAGCAAATTAAGGCAGTATATATAATAGAACTTACATTAATCATGGTAGTTGACACATCCATATTTTTAGTTTCTACTTTCTACCTAGCCAGCCAGCTACAGCTAGAACAAATTGATATGAAATTAACTGTAAACAAAACCTTTATTAGTGAATAACATATATACACATATAATAAGGTTTGACATTGATGTAAGAGCAGAAACATAATTAATATGAACTTGATGGTTCATTAGTCAATTAATTGAGACAATCAAATGTGAATGGCCTAAGTATGTGAGAAGCCTCGGTCTCAATCAACTCCAACTGTTTCCTCAAAAGATGCATGTATACAACCCAATCACCATTCCCGCTAGGACTAGGCATTGGCATAACATATCCGGCTTCTCCGCCCCATGGAAAATGGTACGAACCAAACACGGGTTTTCCCCACCCGAAATCAATATTCCGTATCGGAAAATGCTGCCCGGAAGAAATGACGAATGCCGGCCCGCCGTCGTGATCTTCACTTGTACAGCAGTAAATTCTAGCCAGTCCCGGCACGGGACGATGCGCCTCGACCCAATCAATTAGCCCTAAGAAATGCTCTTTATTGGCAGCATTTTTCAAGAACTCGTGCACTTGATCCGCCACCCAACTCATTGGCTTCTCAACTAAGTCGACTATTTCCATCCCGCCGTATGGAATAGATAGTACATTTCCAAAGTAAGAGTTAAACTCTCCATTTGTATTATCGTTTTTGTCGTTATCATTTAGCCTTGTTCTTCCATCTACCACTATGCCCATTTTGCATGTCTTGTAATAACAGCTATTGGCCATGTTGTCTTTTTGGGCGGATCGGGCAACCATTTTCCACAAGAACGCGCTAAATGACTCGAGCTTGGTTCGTTTACAGAGGGATTGGAGTTGGGAGAGTTGATCCGAAGAGATGTAGTAAATGCGACTGATCAAAGAGTCCGATATGGGTTGCTTTGATGGAGGAGGCAAAGATGTAACCGGAACATACATGTCGCACAGTGAAGGAAGGATGACACCCGGGCGTCTCGGGTTGAGCATCGATCTACGGAATGATGGTATCGTCGAGATGGGCTTGGATTGCGCTGTCTCCGCCCACGACATGAGGAACATGTTGGCCGAGTAGGCGTCGGCTATTCGATGATCGAATGTGCACCCAACAACTATCCCACCACACTTGAGCTCAGTAACCTATAATATATATATGTAGTATTAATACATCAATTTCCCTTTGCGGTGTCAGAACTGAATTTTTGAAGAAAATTTATCGTATACAAATATTGGATGTC
This sequence comes from Coriaria nepalensis, assembly GCA_027186245.1. Classification (NCBI taxonomy): domain Eukaryota; kingdom Viridiplantae; phylum Streptophyta; class Magnoliopsida; order Cucurbitales; family Coriariaceae; genus Coriaria; species Coriaria nepalensis. The sequence goes on from CP114481.1 coordinate 54,136,126, forward strand.
ATATGATACACCATATTTTATTAAAATTATATCATACCATATAATATTTATAATAGTAATAAAATTTACTATATCATATTATGTACATATAAATATCATTTTTGAAACTAAATCTATAATAGAAAACCAAATTTAAATTCACGTAACATATTTATTTATTCAACTCTAATTGGTATATAATTGAAGGATAACTCATTTAAGGATATTAGGCAATTTCAAAATAATAATAATAATAATAATAATAATAATAATAATAATAGTAATAATAATAATAATAGTAATAGTAATAATGTCTCTTATTGGTAATTATATAAGGTTTCATTAATCTATTTATCTAGCTGGCTAAGTACCTACCCAGTTCATTGTTTTTGACTTTCTATTTATAAATAACTACCCAATTATTAGTAGCTACCTAGTACAGGTTTACAACTTGGTGAAAATGACCTGACCATGCATGTATTCTTAGTACGTACATAAGTTCTATTGCAACATAACTCTTCTATTGAAACGTCAACATCTTGTAGTAAGGGCCAAGTGGCATTGTTCTGTTTCTCGTTGCATGGCATAACTGCCCTCTATGCTTACAAGTTTACGTATAAACCAAAACCTATAAGGCTATAAATAACATAAAATAACATAAGTAAGAAAGTACGTTTTGTTGTGTACTATAATACCAATTAATCTTGATGAAATAGTTGATATGATATATGAGATTGATAATTTATTTGATCGAGCTTGCGATGTATCGAAACTACAGAAAAGAGAGAGACGACCTGAACAGCGAGGACGCCGTGCTTCTTGTGGGGTACGAGTTTACCCTCAACGGTGTCATCCGGATTGTACAAATCAAGGTCTTGTAATCCAACGTCGGAAAATGCTTCGACGAAGTCGACCCCACGGTTGTTACAGAGGAGCTCAGGCTCACCGAAAGTGTTCACCACCACCTCTCCGGCAAATGCGTAGTAGGCCACAAGTGTTTGGGACAGAGCCTTCTTCAGACGGCCCACCATGACCGGTCCATAATCCGAATTACTACTCATGGTAGCGGGCTTAGCGAAGCAGAAGAATATTCCGACGTCGACCTTAGGAAGAAGGAGATCGAGGTTGGAGAGCGGCAGCCAGTATTCCTGCAATGGAAGCACCGCCGCCACCACGTCCTTCGTGCTCATTCGAACCTGCAATGCTGTTCCTTCTCCATTACAAGAACCCATTTCTAGAGAGAGAGAGGTAAATGGATATGGTGAGAAGTTATAGGCAGGTGGCTCAATTTATAGGCGAAAGCCATATACATTTGTTAGTTGGTTGCTACTAGCGTACCACCAGTCTATATTTTAAGTTCTTTTTGAATTTTGATTTTTGAATATTTTGAAGAAATTCTTGCATTTATATATTTATATACTATTTTTCTAGTCCGACAAATGAAATTTCGTCATATATATTCGATTCTATTAAATAATATAATTTTATTTATCATATTATAAAAATAATACATAAATATTATTTATATAAAAAATTCTCAATATTTAAGTAGTTGAGGGACTTAATAGTAGTTTTGATAGTGCAAGGGGGTAAATATTATATTTTTCATGACTAACCCTTTGGACCACTACGAATTTGAAAACAACGTTACAACACTTTCTTCTATAATAACATACAACTACTTCCCTAAGTGTTAATATTTTAGACTGATCTGAATATCTATCTCTAAAAAAGGGATTCAAAAAAACATGTTTGTTAATGATAATTTTAAACCATCAAATTGAAATGGCACATGCATTCTCCTCTAGACTTGGGCTAGATTTGCATTATTATGAAAATCAAATCAAAGGGGGTTTTGTGGTTTGCTCCCAAAACTAACTAAGAGGGTCCATCTGTTAATCCAAAAACTAGAGGGGCCTAAATTTACTTTTGACAAACCTCAAGGGTCCTCCTATATATAATTTTTCTTGATACTCTTAAAGTAGCTAAACTACCCTTTCAACCACTTCGCTTTTCCTCATATACTAATTAACCTCGGGTCTCTATCAAGAAAATAAGTATAGCTCCTCTGCTCACGATTGGAATATCTATATTTTACGAGGTGAGAGGGTGCAAAAGTATATATATTTTATAATTAATGGGTGGGATGTTCGGTTCAATTCACTACCACAAGCAAAGATATATATAGTAATGACGAAAGCAAAAAACACAGATTAATTATAAATGGGGTGCCCTTAATTCTCAATCAACACAGCTTCCACCAAACCCTTTCACTACTTAAAACAACTATGGTCCCATAGGCCATAGTACATAAGGTGGAGTATTGGGTCTTTCTTCCAATGCCTTAAAATTCTTGATGCGTCATGCTCATCCTTCTTATCTACTTGGATGATAGAGTCGATCATGAAAAAGTTAACCAAATTAACTACCTCCTACGTTACGAGTGATGAGCTGTAGTTAGGTCTCGTTCCAAGTTAATTTTCTTAATTTCTCACATTAGTTAGATCGATAAAACCGATCGAGAGGCACTTGGGGGGGCGTACCAACGTTTCAACAGATGTGGCATACTTTTATTGGTATACTAAGTTTAGGTTAAGACCATTCAAATCATATATATCGATAACATCAATGGAAGTCTTAAGTCAACATGGTTAGGAGCCTTTTCCACATCATATATATAGAGTATTGATTTAGAGACCAAGTGCAAGAAGTTGATGGAAGTTGGAAGCCTAAGGTAACATGATTAAGGATCGAACGGAACATCCTTAAGATATACGTAGATGACATACTAAATGGTCGAAATATTTCAAGAAAGATATATTTCTCGATGTACGTATCATATATGCTGAAATGATTATGAACTAATGGAAGTCTAATGCAACATGGTTAGGCTTTTTTCACATTCGTTAATTAAGTTTGTCCGTAATATATGCTCTTTTCTTATAGAATATTGATTTATAGTCCAGGAGTTGATGGAAGTCTAGAGCAACATGGTTAAGCTATTATGATGATTAAGGATTGAATTGAAACCTTAAGATTTTGGAATATTTTTTTTAAAGATATATATTTCAATGGTCAAAATATTTCAAGAAAGAGTATTGAAAAATCATGTAAAATGAATTTCAGGATGACTCGTATCAAGTGTATTTTGAGGTTCAATACACTCTGGTTAAGGTACTCACCATTCATTCAAGTACGGAGACATCTTCACCTTTAGATCATCAACATGAGGGCTAAATTGAGGGTTATTTATTTATTTATTTTGGGGTGTGAAAATTAGTTAAATATATATAATGAGTGTTTAAAATGCAAAACTCGGTTTAACTAGTTGGCGGGCATTTTGAAAACGGCTACCGCAGTTGCCCAGGCGTCCTCCAATAGCGGTCTCTCTCTCTCCCTGCTGCTCCCTCTTCGCCTGAGTTTCTCTCCGATTCGTTGATCAGGAGGTCTAAATCACCAGTCACCACCGATAACTCCGACGCCTTCTCCTCCGTCATATGTAATTACTCGAATGAATCTCTTTATCTACTTTGATTTCTATTTCTCTCCGATTCGTTTTGACGGAGCATCTCTTTCCGTTCAATTTCGTCTCAAAATCCACCTCATTTTCTTAGTTGTTAGGGTTTAGGTTCGGTGGATCTGAGCATTCATACCGATGTTGATTCTTTTGCAGCAGTAGGAGGACGACTGAGTTCTGCTCCCTCTGATTAACTAATTTCCCGACGGTCTTCAGCCAATGGAAGGTATAATTATCTACTTTTTCTATCCTTAATTTTGATTCCTTCTGCGTCTTGAGAAGATTCTAGAAATTAGAAGAGACTGTTTAAAATTCGTAGCTGTCAATTTCTCCTTCTTTCATCTTTTTTCTCCTATCATCATCTTCCTAAATGTAGAAGATCCGTCCATGATTGTTTATAGAACTGAGAATTGCAATTTACATTATTTTATTAGAAACATTCTATTTGATATTCTATACACAACTTCATTAAAGATCTGAAGGAATAAGGCCAAGTGTTTCTCCCTAAATCTCAGCAGAAGCTTATCGTTGCAGGTGTTGGTGGAGTTTGTATGATGAGCAACATATGGAGAGATGAACAACATCCATCTTTCATTAATTTCATCTCATCTTTCCTCAGAGCAAATTCTTTTCGCCTTAACTTTGTTCCTATTGCCCCTGTAAGTAACTTTCTCCCCTGATCCTATGCCGTATGTAACTGCACAATTAAACATGTTACATTTTGTATGCAGGATTTCATATTCAACTGTGGGGGTTTGTCTGTGGCCTTTGTTTTTGTGACTTGTTGGGATTGCAACAACACTTCACCAATTTACAGCAGGTAGCAAGGCTGCTAAGCCTGTTATCACCAGATGCTACTGTTGCTTTATTCCCTTTATTTGCTTGACTCTGATATATACAGAGTTGAAAATCTGAAGAAGAAGTTTGCTAATTTTTACGTGGTTGTTGCCCTTCCAACCCGAGAACAGAACGATTCATTTGTTCGCTCTTACTTCAAGTGAGTAAATGATAGAGAAGGAGGAAGAAACATATAATAAGCTTATGTCGTTTCTTTATTTTTGGTTGAATGTTGGTTCTATGCAACTTATGCGTCCTTTCATTTTTATGTGGTTAAGATATGAAATGGAGCTTGGAAAGCCAACTTTTGTGCCAGTTCAGGACTTGGAAATGGGCTTTGAGAAGATTGTAAAGATAGCTCACTCTCGTGGAGGTATAGCTTGAAATTGTAGAGACTTGTAATTTTATTAGGCCGTTTGATTCTGTAAAGTAATATAAACTCATCTGTCAATGGCCGCCTCAATTGCAGTTTGCAAGCAGCAAGATGTCAAATCAAAACTGAAGGCTGAGGTAAGAATTAATAAATTTTTAGCCGGATGATCAGTACTCTGCTTTAATTGAACTCATTAAGTTAAATTCAATTCATATATGTGTATTTGGATGCATCAATCTTAATCAGTTCCCCCTCCCCCCTTCCCTTCTGGATCTTGGTAAAAAAGAGGAAGAGATCAGTGCAAGCCATGAATGCCTTCTGTAGAGTGGTCACTTCCATACCAGGAATCGATAATCATGATGCCAACTCGGTAGCTTGGTTAAAATTAAGCGAAACCATTTCTGCTGTTCTTTTTTCCTTCTTACTTGTTCTGATGAGCTTCTTATTCACATATATAGTTAATAATAAAGACATTACATCTCCTCTCTTCAGCTAAATCAGGCTATTGGTTCGATTGAAGCAATTGCTAAAGCTTCTAAGGACTATATCCTGGAGAACACAGATCTTTCACCTGAAAAGGCTGACACAATTAACAGGTTTTTCAGAGATCCAAAGTTCTACCTCAGTCCTAAAATCGAGCGAAGAATCTAGCAACTATCAATGATCCAAATGACTTGTATGACTGCTATTTTGATGATCTTTTCGTAGAGCAGAAAGAGCAGACCAACTTTTGATTTTCTCCACGCAAGACGGAAAGTTGCTTTATCGGCTAATAAGCTGGCTTCTAATCAGGATTTCGGCAAATTATTGCTAATTCTAAAGTCAAGCCATATCAACAGGCTTAATTGGAAAAAACTTTACACTTTCTCTTACTAAATATCTGCATATTGCACACTATTTGTCTCATGCATTCTCCTGAGCCTTAAAAGGGTACTGCATTCCCTAACTCAAACTTCTGCATTCATTTTTACTTTTCTTGTTACCAATTTGTTCACTTTGGATGTCAAAGACAATCATGAATCCCTTTAGAAAATAAATCTCACATCTTCAAAGTGGAAGATGATAGCGAAATCCACATGCTCTTTTATTGATGAAAGCAGGCTATTTTAGTATTTTCACTCTCTTATTTCTGGAGTCGCTGACTTGGACAAGATAGTGTAAGAGGTCAAGTTGTGTACAAAAATCTAGAAACATAGAGGAGGAGAAACTGAATTGGGGCGAGTTTGAAATGTATACCGATGTTTAAAATTAGGCTTGTGCACGGGTTGGATACCGGATATCCGTTCTGAATATTCACCTGATCCATGTCATGTATCCTAATCCGACCTATCTGACATTGGTAAGATATGTTGGGTATAGATGTCCATTTTCAATTTTTTTTTTCCTTTTTTAACTCAATTATAGAATAGAATTTTTAAAAATTGTGTTTGTGCCAATATGATTTGAATATTCAAATCGATAATATTGGTATTGCAGGCGGTTATAAAAAATTGGATACTTATCATAATTAGATATCCAAATTTTTCGTTTGGAACATATATATCATATTCAAAATGAATATTTTTTGAAAAATTTAACCGTATTCAACCCGGTGAATTATATATCAGGCAGGTTGCAGTAATAATTATTTTTATTTTTATTTTTATTTCCATCTTAAAACCTTTATTCCTAAATCCTAATAAATTGTCAGTTTGCTGGAATTCCATTGTCTCTGTATTTGCCCTTCTGACGCTGCTAAACAGTTACAGCTAAGAACTTCAAATAAAGCAGTACGAGAAAAGGGGGAAAAAAAAAAAAGAAAAAGAAAAAAAGAAGCTTTAATATAATAAACTAATCCCAGTAACTCATTCAATCAGTTCCCTTCCCCTTGATCCCCCGACACCCCCCCACCCAACAAAAAAAGAAAAAAAAAAAAACTTCATTTAGTCCCTTTTTAGGAGCTAGAAAGTGAGAAAGATTCAGATTTCCACTCCTCCCACCCTCTTCGTGAATCCAATCAGAGAACAATCATCATCATCGTCATCTGCATCCTCCTCGTGGTTCAGATTTGAGCTTTCCTGCCAGTTCAAGTAAGCTTATTTTCTTTTCACTAATCGTTATTTTTTTTCTTCTTTAACTTGTTACTCTCTTTTTGGGAATTGGGGTACTTTTCTTTTTCGTGTGGCGTATGGGTTTGACTGGGTCAGCGTCGAACTCATCTGTGGAGTGTTTTCGGATTTGACGTAGTTCAATTGCTTCTGAGTTGAAATTTCCAGCATTTTTTCTTTTGGTAGGAGGGAGGGAGGGGTGGGGAGAGGTTGTGGGGGGAGGTTGAGTTGAGCATCTGGGTATTCTTGCAGTTACTGATGTAAAGTTGGGGATAAGGGATATCGTTCCTCTTTCATTTCTCTGAATTTTTTTTATTTTTATTTTTAGTGATTTTGATTTGGATTTTATAGTTTTGAAGTACGCACAAAAGTTTACTGTGTTATGTTTGCAGAAATTGTGTTTAATTCATAAAAGCCAAGTAACCAAGCTGTTGTCTTACTCTCATACAGGCAGTTTTGATCAGCTCTTTTCTTTTATTACTAGTATTCAGTTTTCTTTGCTTAGATGACAAAATGTGATCTGCATTTCTAAAACCGATCTTCTATTCAGGGACCTCAGATGTTGCCATAACAAAAAGGCCAATCATAAATTTTGGTTTCCATAAAAAGTGGTAACATAGAAGCTGGGGACGATTCCTCCATGGCTGATGCTAGTCCAAGGACCGACATCTCCACAGATGGAGACACAGATGAAAAAAACCAGAGGGTAATGGTTTTTTCTTATCATATTCATGTATCTTGAGATTGTATGAAGTACCAGTACCTTTGAGGAGCTATATTAACACCCTTTTAAATTGTATTCTAGTACTTAGTTTGCAAATATAACTGTTTATCTTGTTGTTATCAGATACAAATATTGTTCTCAGTTGGTTCTGCTGCTCCTTATCTGACGTTTCTTTCTCATGGGCAGTTTGATATGGGTCAAAATACTCTAGTGGCTTATGATTCCAGTGACAGATCAAAAGATAGATCTGATCAGAAGGTTGGGCATTTTAAACCCATGACTGCGTTGATTTGTGAGCTCAAATTGATAGGGCTTGATTATTTTGCTAATGACCCTTGCAGACTCTACGTAGGCTTGCACAAAATCGTGAGGCTGCTAGAAAAAGCCGGTTGAGGAAAAAAGTATGTCTTAATTTGGGCATTTCATTTCTATTATTGTGATTATTGGTGTGAATTTTCTTTTACCAATTTCGACGATACCACTACCAGAATATTATGAGTACAATTGTTGAAATTAATTGGAAAAACAATATCTTACGATCATGTACCATGCTCATTGGTCAGAGAATACAACACTCCACTCTGTATCTAAAGTAGTCCTAATTCAATGCCTACAATAAACTCACCAAAAGAGGTCTAGTAACTTCAACCAAGATAGCTCCAATACTTCTCCCATGAACAGACCTCGAAACCTTATTTATTTTCCTACTCTTATCAAGAGTGTAAAGAATTTAGTGGATACAACAAAGACATGGCATTTGCCTTCTATACCTGCAGCTAAAGAGTGCTGTATAAGCATTAAGTGATCTAGTTCAAGACCCAGTTAATCATTTGCAGACAGTCTCATATATCAAGGGCAATCTTGGCCAAGTGTTAGACTATGTATGTCTTATAGCATTGAGCATGGGCTGTTTAATACTCTTAGATGGTATGTCCAGAAACCTATTGTGTTTCTAGACTTCTTTTCTGAAGTTCTTGCTAGAACATTAAAACTAACATTAACAAAGTAGGCAGGTAGCCCAAAAAGGATAAATAAGAAAGAGTATACTAACCTATAGCTTTGTCATCAATAGTTGAGTCCATAAATCATTGTTGAGTATGGGTTAAACACACTGTTGACTTTATATTGATACTTCTTCTCATCACAATGAAAATAAATCTCTTAAAGACGAAGAATATTATTAGTGAGCTTAGATAAGACTGATAAGTGCGCCTCGCCACAAGCAAGTATGTGCATTTTTTTTCTATATTGCTATTGGGATCTACTTGTATTCTGAATCTCAAGTTTCTTCCTCTTCTAAATGACTTGTATTCATTTTCTATTTTGTACAGGCATATGTGCAACAACTAGAAAGTAGTCGTTTAAAGTTAACCCAATTGGAGCAAGAGCTTCAACGAGCTCGACAGCAGGTTATATATTTAACTTAAAGTTTCTGCATCTTATTTTTCCCTTCTTTTTTTTTTTCCCCCTTTCCTCTCATTCAATCTCAATTCTTATCTTAATCACATGTTCCCTGTTCTCAGGGTATCTTCATATCAAATGGAGCTGACCAGCCCCATTCAATGAGTGGAAATGGTATTTTAAGTCTCTTAATGTATGCATTTCGCCTCGTAGGATGCCTCAATATGAAATGCAATTATTGAAGTCAATTAATTTAATTTAATTTTTGTTACCTGTTCATGCACTGCTGCATAGTTTATTTGGCCTACAATCTTTGACCCTCGACTCACAATTTTATTTAGAGTTCTCTTTCATTCATGAATTAATTTGAAATTCTTAATGGCATAAAAGCTTGCCGACCTTAAAAGCTTTGTTAAATTTGGTTCTCTCACAACATGTGAGCACAAACTTAAGTTTGAGCTTAGTTTCTGCATACTATCCAAGTGGGAATATTTGACTGCAATCAACAAAATTAGCAGCCATGATGTGGGAAACTAGTTATTCCCTTGGAACAAGGTGAAAAAATTAGTTCGAAGATTTTTTCAATTTTTTATGCGAGTGTTAAGTAACATCTTTATTTGAATAACATCTTTGTAGAGTACCATCTTTCTAGACTTAGTTAATTGATCTAATTCTTGGTTTTATGTCTTCGGCGGTTAATTATTTACTCGGTTATTTTTATCAGTTTTTCCAGTTCTGGGTGATCTGGCATCTAAATTTTTCTTTTCGGTCTGTTGGTGTGATGCTTAGGAGAAAGCAAAAGTGGGATGTGAACCATGACTGTTTTTTCTACCTTTCTAATTTTTGAAATACATTTCAGAGATTTATAATAAGTAAAACTCTTTCCCTCTTTCCCGTGTCACATGTCAAACTAAAAGTCAATTATCACTTCATGTTTTGGGATCTTTTGATTATTTTACTCGTTGCTCTACCTATTTGCTTGCAAACTGTCATATTCATGATGTGAAGCCTTTTTGCAGGGGCCATGACATTTGATGTAGAATATGCACGTTGGCTGGAGGAGCAAAACCGTCAAATCAACGAACTGAGAGCGGCTGTCAACAATCACGCAGGTGATACGGAACTTCGTATTATTGTGGATGGCATCTTAGCTCACTATGATGAGATATTTAGGCTCAAGAGCACTGCAGCCAAAGCCGATGTATTCCATCTATTGTCCGGCATGTGGAAAACACCGGCTGAGAGATGCTTCTTATGGCTTGGTGGCTTCCGTTCATCAGATCTCCTTAAGGTGACACCTCATTTTAATGTTTTATATTGTTTTGGGTTATCACTGATTATGTGTACATTGTTCGTCACTCAGTTAAGCTTAATAGGTAGTCTCATAATTTAAGATTCTTGATTCGAACCCCCACATAGTAGTATGTAAGACCCATCAATTAAATGGGTCAATATAGTTTAAAAAAATACAAATAAAATAAAATGTGCAAAGGCAAAAGTGACCTCACACCTTATTTGAATTTATTTACAATATTAAAGACAAAGAGGAACGATTTTAATTGCATGATATAAATTGTGAGACTATTTCCTAACAACTTAAGCTTTTGGAATAGTTGGTTACTTTACATGAAGTATTGATCTCCTTCCATATATTATAATAAAAGGGTAATGGATTTAATTGGATTGAATATGTTGCAGCTTCTTGTAAATCAGTTGGAGCCTCTAACGGAGCAGCAATTGGTTGGTCTCACTAACTTGCAGCAATCATCACAACAGGCTGAAGATGCCTTATCACAAGGGATGGAGGCGTTGCAACAGTCATTGGCTGAGACATTATCCAGCGGGTCCCTCGGTTCCTCGGGTTCATCCACCAATGTCGCTAACTACATGGGTCAGATGGCCATGGCCATGGGTAAACTAGGAACCCTTGAAGGATTTATTTGCCAGGTCCGTTCCTGTCTACTGTTTCTTTGACTCCATTTTACTATCATTTTTTATTTAAGCTATTTTTGGGATAATCCATGTCGGGGACTTAACACTGTCCAAAAATCCAGGCTGACAATTTACGGCAGCAAACACTGCAACAAATGCATCGGATTTTGACAACCCGTCAATCGGCTCGAGCGCTTCTTGCTATACAGGATTATTTCTCAAGGTTACGGGCTCTCAGTTCACTCTGGCTAGCCCGCCCAAAAGAGTAGAAGGACCTTTTTGGCTACTCCCGGGCCAAGTGGTAGAAGCATGAGTAGAAAACTGTTGTATCACACACTGGCCACACCTTTTTTTTTTTTTAATACATTTTTCTGTGCAATATTTAGCCTCACCAGTTTGTGTGTAGGATTTAGTATTAGTTGTGATTTTTACAATCATACGTACTATTCTAATGAACAATCTTGGATAACATTAACATGTCAGTGTAATGTATTACGTTTGTTAACAAGAACTTTGCTGTCAATCCCATTGAACTAGGTTTTCATTGCTGTCCATCAACACCCAAAAAACATGAGTAGCTTGCTCCAACTCAAAAATTCATTTCTTACAAATCGGACTGATACAGTATGAATACAAGCATACTAACTAATCAAGATTATAAAACCTAAAGAATTGTTTCAAGCAAATAAAATTACATTGAAGGATTGGAAAGAAATCCAAAATTTCCCTAGAAAAAGTACCCCTAACATCAATCAAGCTATAAAAAAAAAAAAAAGAGAGCTCAAACTCTCTTTAAGCCTCCTGTTCTTCACATCTCATTATCAATAATTTCTTGCATCATCTGTATCGGTATGAGGCCTTCAGTACGGCTCGCGTCTTTACTTGGGTCCGGACTGATAAAGAAAAGTGTTGGCAGCCCTCTCACCCGATCCATTTATAGGGAGTAGAATTCTTAAAACTTGACCATTTTAAGACATAATCTCATGATTAAACAAACCGTAATTTGGTCTGACAAGGTGTTACTCTTTTTACTTGAATTTTCTTTTGAGCAAACAGAAATTTAACAAATCAAAAGAAGAGGAAAATATATAAAACTAATTATCACCTGCATATCTTGTGCAAATTGGTATTGGTCATCTGTATCAACCTTTACAATCACAGCATTGTTCTCATACTCCACTGCAAGCTAACATAAGAATTCTAAATATTAACTGAACTAAGCAATTTCTGTGAAAATTCTTTATTGCAGAATATGCCAAAATCAATATAAGAGATGCAACCTAGCAATCTAGGTCCCAACTCCAGAATTTGAAGTGAACGAAAGAAGTTTGTGTAATAACTTGTGACAGTAATTCTACAACCTCAACATGAACTACCATTCTAAGAGCACTTCTACAACCTTAACTTCCAAATTTTGGAGCGATAAACGTGGGCCTGAGATATACTTCTTACATATAAATTATCAGAGATAAGATCAAAATCACATCTCTTCACAAGGAGGTAAAGAAATGGAAAAAATAAATCAAACTGTTGCCAAATGCTCGATATATTATAAGCATGTGCTTCATCTAAGTATGTTATTTTCTAATGCCAATTTGAGACTAAATTCCAGTTTTTGGCCAACAGAATCTAACTTAAGCTCCACAAAATCTAACAACCTCCTTTCTCAAGACACATAATTTTATCCAGTTTACTCAAATTCTTCATTACTCAAACACCAAAACTCATACCTTAAGATACCCAAAAATAAAAAATAAAAAAAATTCAAGCATACCATCTCAAGTTCTTGAGCCATTAAGATACAGGGCCCACACCAAGTGGCATAGAAATCAATGATGAGCGGCACATCTCTCTCTCATTTCACTAGCCCCTGAATTTCCTCCGCCGTCAACTTCTTCACAAGATAATCATCCTTGACGTATTTGCCCTTAGGGGGTCTGCACAGCAACTCTTTCTGAAGCGGTGAGGTGAGAGAGAGGGATCGGCTGTTATTGGTAGAGAAGATTGAATTTTGCTTTCTGGGTTTCGAGGAGAAGACGTGAGGAGCCGATGAAACGCAAGCTCGTATGGTGCTGAAGAAATTGATGGGGAATAGAGGAGGGCTTATGGTTTGAGGGTTTTGGATTTGAAGGAGACCCATCTTCTTCCCAGTGAGAGAAGCGCGGCAAGAAGCTGTTTTATCTTTTTATCTTTTGGTCACTAAACAGGATAAGGTAAGATTATTATTTATGAACTCGCCTACTAATTAGTTGTGATATATTATTTCTCCCCTAAAAGTTAAAATATTTGCACTAAAACCCTTTGTTAGGTCATAAACCCGTAACTACCGATGAAATTTACCCGCTTCTCTGCTTTCTCTTCTTCCTTCTCTCTCGACCTCTACTCTGAGAATTTTACCGGCCAGCCATGCTCGCTTCATATGTACGTTCTTCTTGTCGCAGGCTCTCCTCTTCCTCTGCACTATTCAAAGATTTTTCCTTTCTCTTTCATTTCGCTACTGCAAATGCTAGAGCCATTGACTCCGACACTTCTTCCTCCTCTTCTTCTTGCTCTTCATTTCATTCAACCTCTATAGTTTACTATTCGAATATTAATGGTGGCCATAAAACAGACGACCACAAGGACGACGAGGCGAGGGATTCGTATGCTGAGGTATCCCTTGAGAGTAGCAGTGCTGCTCCGGCTCTGAACAGTAACAAAATCTCGAGGCGAGGGATTCGAGTTCTAAGGCGTCGGAATGTGCTTCGTCATTAAAACCAGCCTCAGACGGCGAGGATAACTGATACTTATGCGGCAATAGAGGTAGCATTGAACTCCGTTGTTAAGGTCTTCACGGTGTCTTTCTAGTCCCAACTACTTCCTCCCATGGCAGAACAAGTCCCAGCCCGAAACTACCGGTTCTGGTATTATTTTCTCACCGTCAGTTGAATTCTCTTGCTTCGATATTTTGTACGTGCACTTCTCGCTTTAAAGCTGCAAGTTTGAGCTAAATACTTCAAATCTGGTGTCGTATTTCACTAATTGACCTTCATCCACGATTTATTCCAATCCTTTTTTCTAGAATTCATGATAGAAAATATTTGAACATCCTTTATGACGCTAGTGTCTTTGTGGTAGGATTTGTAATCTCTGGAAAAATTATTCTTACAAATGCTCATGTTGTGGCTGATCATACATTTGTACTCGTAAGAAAGCATGGGTCGCCAGAAAAGTATAAAGCAGAAGTCAAGGCCGTTGGTCATGAATGTGACCTTGCTATTCTTGCTGTTGAAAGTGAAGACTTTTGGGAAGCCATGAATTTCTTGGATTTAGGAGACACTCCTTTTCTGCAAGAAGCTGTTGCTGGTGTCGGATATCCTCAAGGTAAAGTATGATAGATGCATTCACGTCATATAATAGGTATTGCAAATAGCTTTCTTACAATCTTAGAGTTAAAGAAAGCTATATAGAACAAGTACTTAAACATTAGTTCTGTTGCAGGTGGGGACAATATTTTTGTTACAAAAGGTGTTGTTTCCAGGGCTGAACCTACACAATATGCTCATGGTCAACTAATACAGATTGATACAGCAGTAAATCCACGGAATAGTGGTGGCCCTGCTATGATGGGTAATAAAGTTGCTCGGGTAGCTTTCCAAAATCTTTCTGGCGCAGAGAATATTGGGCGAGTCTTGTAGGTTTTCTATTAATTATTTTTATTTTGCCGTAGATCACAAGACATGTTGTCCAGAAGGGCGCAAACCACATCTCAGTGTTATTTTTCCCATTGAAAACACAATGAATCTATCAAGGTCTTAAAGAATATGTTGCTATTAACTCTTAATTTTATAAATTTCTCTTTGCTAATATGTTGGCTCCTATTATGGATTTTGCAGTTACATTATACCCGTTCCAGTAATAAAACATTTTATAGCTGGTGTGGAAGAAAGTGGGAAATAAGTTGGATTTTGCTCTCTTGGATTGTCCTGCCAACCTACTGAAAACGTTCAACTTCGAAATCACTTCTGAGTGTGCCTTAAATGATGGGGGTACTTGTGAGCAAAATAAATCCCCTGTCCAGTGCCTATAAGATCCTTAACAAGGATGATATTATTCTAGCATTTGATGGTGTGCCAGTAGCAAACGATGGAACCGGTATAAGTTTCACTAAAAGTAGTGGTCTTGTTCTTTTTCTTTTTTTCTCTTTCTTTATTTATTTATTTATTTTTATCATTTTCTCATAATGTGAATTTTTGTGCAGTTCCATTCCGTAACAGGGAACGTATATCATTTGGTATCTATGAAGAACCCCAATGAAACAACTGTGATCTGAATTCTTAAAGATGGTGTAGAGTGTGAATTCAGCATCTTTCTCCAACCTGTAAGTCTTCAAAATTCTTTCATGCAAGTTTTTGGTAATTCCTGCTTCACAAGCAACAACATGCAAAGGTCTGTGACTCAATCCTTTGCTGGTGGAGAGGGAAATGAAATTTTGTTTAGAATCATGGTTCCTTCTGAGCTCAATATGTGGCTTTTAATTTTTATAATGTGAGTAGCAGTTGAGCATTTTAGAGTGTGGGTATGTTGGCTATTCAATGTCACATTATTTATATTCTATTATGAGTTTGGAGATTCGTGGATACTGTAACATTGAATAGAAAATGAGTAGTACTTTAGATAGATCTATTATATATAAGTTTGTTAATTTTGCAGTTGCAGCCGCTTGTACCAGTTCATCAATTTGATAAGCTGCCTACCTAGTAGCTCTTACATTTTTGCTGGTATGGTCTTTGTTCCACTCACCCAACCATATCTTCATGAATATGGAGAAGACTGGTATGACTCTTCACCTTGTCAGTTGTGTGGGAACGAGCATTGAGGGATCCTCCTAAAAAGGATGGTGAACAACTTGTGATCCTTTCACAGGTTTGCAAACTTTCTCTTGCAGAGCAGACAAATTGCAATAGTTTCTTGGCAGTGTGCATGCATATTTGATTCTGTGAATAAGATCTGTCGAGCTCAAACTTCACTACCCAGTATATTGTTTCAAGAGAAACTCGCTTAAATAACATTAATTTTGGTTTGAAAATGGCACTTCATTTTGATGACAATTGCATATTTGGTGCAGGTATTGATGGATGATATTACCCGCAGGATATGCTCGTCTTGCAGAATTACAGGTGCTTGTGCATTTCTTCTCTCTCTTTCTCTCTCATTGCTTTACTTTATCCATTGTTGCTGCTCATTGGTCATGCTTGAATCTGGGGATTCTTGGTTTATTCTGGTGTTCAGTGACGCTTTTATATTTTCCGCCCTTTTCTGAGTGGGTTGAAAATCCGAAACATCTATGCAGGCTTGTGGAAAACTGTAGGGAAGAAAGTCTGAGGTTTGATTTGGACGATGAGAGGGTGATTGTACTGAACTATGGCCCAAATTGCAGATTTTCCCCTTCAGAATCAGTTAGATTGGATCTCGAGGCAAGAGTGTACTTGTAATGAATGGCCGTTATGTAAATGAGGAATCGCAGATCAATTCAAGAACTAGAGAAACAGAGTCAATCAAGAATGACAAGAAAATGATCTATTGAACGTTACACCTTGTTCGAGTCAAGGGAAACTCATGAGCTAAGCCCAATAACAATCCTAATTCCCGAATGTTTCCTCTTCCCTCCTATCTAACTTCCTATTAGTAATGCAATTACCTAACTGATTGAGATCAGTTGGGAAATCTAACAAATTCATAACAGGAGGAAGCCTTGCGAACATGCTTTTTAGCTTTCAGGCACGTGCGTGGCACATGCATTATTCAAGAAACCAACGGTCAAGATTAGATTGTGCGGAGCAATTCTAGCCCTTCCTGAACTAGCCGTTGAGGAGCCAAAATAGCCTGTTACAATCCATCCCCCTCAAAGAATCTTGTCCACAAGTTCTCTTAGGACTTATGTCAAACACCGTATGTGCATTAAAAGAGCCCATGAAATTTCCAGCAAGAGCATTGTACCCTAAGAAGCCCAAGAAAATAATACCTTATCCGCTTCTGTTTTGCCCATCGCATTACCATTCAACTCGCGGAAATCCAGCGCTGGCAACTTAAACAAGGATTCTGGATGCTTGGCAAGTTCTAGGCAGCACCTGGAGTTGCATGTTTGACCGGAAGCTCTCCGAGTGTGGTATGATGTATTCTTCATGAACAACCAGTCGGTCATCTGAACAACCAAGTTCAGAGGAGCCAAAATAGCCTGTTACAGTACTAGGGAGTGATTAGTGACTGCATCAGCAACTGATACACTCGGCTCATCTGTTTATTTTGATATTGAATTTTTGGATAAAATATATTTATATCAGTTATATTTAGCGAAATTGCTTTAGCCTTGTGTCTGAATAATAACATATTCTGTTTATTTGAACACAATATATGAAGATGGAGCCGTCTTACAGTCAATATAAACACAATTAGACGATAGAGAAATCACTAGCTTATTATGGAAAAAACCTTGTCTGGATCATCGTTACTTACAATTACAGCCACTGATCAATGGTATAGCATATAATTAACTAATGTTAAATCATCCATAAGATTTCCCCATTAAATAATTATCATATGATTAATCGATGGATCACTTATAGAAGATATGTTAAAAATTGTGGAAACAAAGTTGGCATGCCGATCGGGTAATTGCTTAGGCCAATCCCGATGGAGCTTTCAACAAAATATTGCTCTTGGTTAAGCATGAACAGTATGCTTGCGACCTTACCTGTGCATGCGAAAGAGCACAATGTTGGCAGAAGAGTATAAAAGCTAGATTATGCAGATATTCGGTTTCAAGATTAGGAAGACAGAGTAAAAGAGCAATGATCCCAATAAATCAAGGGGAAAATCTTAGAAGACAATTGTGTCTTGTGATCAGATATTAATGAACTACAACAATGCCCGGGATAGTTCCTCCAACAACACCGATTACAGGAACATAGTTAAACTAAGTCGGGTTTTACACAAGAAATACTACTCTGTATGTGTTTATGTTGTGTGTCATTATTATCCCTTGGACCACCAAACAAAGATATCAAATACTGGAGGAAACCTTGACAGCCAAATGCATTTTAAACAGAAAAAAAATTAAATTTCATTATACTTCTGCATGCAGCCATGCACAATAGTCCTACTAGCAATCTACAAATTGCCATTAATGCATATGCACAAGTGAACAAGAACACTACCGCAGGTCATTTCATTGCCTGCACAAAGGACATTTTGTCTGATATAAAACATTTATGTCCATGAACTGTACTGAGCAAGAAACTTACCAGCTAACGAGTAATATTCTGGGACATTATATTTCACTACTGCACAGGAGAGGAATAATTCCATAGAGAGGTGTTCATGTTGTAGGCCGTGTCATTGTAGATAAACCACGACCGACGGGGAGGGCACTGGGAAATTCATCAACTGATGCTTCCTCTTCCAAGGAAACTGCATATAAGAAGTTCACGATGTCATATTCCATATATGATACTCTAGGGAAGTTAGGGTATAATGAAGGTAGACTTATCCCTCAACATGGAGAAGCTACTTCCATTGATTAAAGTTATGGCATCAGGTTAGAACAAAAACATGTCATGCTTGTCTCCCAAGTGCTAGCTAGTTAAAAGTCAAATAGTCAGAGAATACTATGTCAATGTTCACACTAGAACAGCCAGGTTACTGTATTATTTCACTTACTTTCCAATGCGACTAATTATGTTATTTTTACTTGATTAGCTTGGATGATTGAGATTATACTACTTTTATGGGTTGATATTTTTTTCAATTACTTTCTATGGGGTATCTAGATGAGTTTTAGGGTGTTAATCATTTTTCTTAATCAGCATTAGCTTACTTTTTTCATTAATCAAGCATTAGCTTACCTTTTTCATTAATCATTAGCTTTCTTTTTTCATAATCCAGTATTCACTTACTTTTTTCATTATCAAGCATTACCTTCATCTCCCCAACTAATAGACTTTTTTCCTGTAAGTTGTATGTTTCATCGTTTCTGCTCTTATATTAGCTCCTAACTGTTGCATATACTAGAGCATTTCTATTAAAGTGTAGCACCAATTCTGTGATTCTAGAAAAGGAAAGGAAAGGAGAAACAGATGCGACAGGTCCCACCCTAAACCAGGACAGAACTCAAGAAGATAGAAGAAGTCCTCACCGTTAATTTCTTCTCCAGCCTGAGCCCCAGCAATGCCAATGCATGTATATAGTGAATCTTCATCCACTTTCAACTGGTCATATGCCTGGTATACGTCATCAATGGTGGCAGCTTCGTATAATGATGTAAGATCTTTGATGCATGATATGTCCTGTCCCATAACCTTAAGAAAAGGTTTTCAGTTAGGAGGCGTAGAAAAACAATGAATTACATCGTGACTTTTACATTAAAAAATCAAAATACATCATCATATTATTTTTGGAGAAAGAAGATGAGACATTATCAAACTTCAGACATTTTTTACTTTACCTTCCTTGGAACAGAAGACGCCTGTAAGTGTGCTAACAATCCAAGCCAGTAGGCATTTGACTTGATTTCAGCTTCATGTCTCATCAGAAGGGTCCGTCTTGCCTTCAGGAAACCATAGACATTGAAAAATAAAAAAAAATAAAAAGAGAGAGAGAATGATTTACATAAAGAACAACAGAAGCTAAGATCTTAATCACATATAACAATGATGGGAAAACTAGCGGTGACCTAACTACAGTTTAAATTCTGGGAAACTCGGTTCAAAAAGTTGGTGTTGACCAACTTTGATTAGCTGGAACTACAAGCCTTAAATGTCATGTTTGAACCTAGGCCATTATTGTTTACATAAGATGAAGTGTATTGCCATGAAGAGTACCATAATCATAAAAACGTACCCTGTCCAACTCCCTTTCGGCAAGTTTATTGCTATGCACACTTGTAAGAACATTCTTGCATGCATCAACAGCTTTATATACCTGGATAGATAAGTATCAACAAGTCCAAAGCTATTAGAGAGACATAAAAATACATAAAAATATATTTATACATGTATCTTGAGATGAATCCTAACCTTTCCTGGAGTTGATGTTACAGAAATCACATACCATCCAAGCTTAAGCCTATCAAATAGGTTTAATTCAAATGAGACATCATATGTCAATCCAAGAGAATCCCTGACAGTTGTGAAGAGCCTGCACAAAGTATGTAGAATAGTAACAAACAGTTTGAGTAAAATTATTTTAGCTGGACACTTATCAGCAATTTCTTAAAGAAGATGCATATGAGGTCTTTAATGGTCATCTAGTAGTTTTTTTTTTTTTTTTTTTTGACATCGTTTCTGGAAAACTACAAATAACTATCTCAACTGTTTGAACTCTTACAATGCAGATATCTACACTGAATGTAACCAGTATAATAAGAACATGCTCATGAGCATAGCTACATGTCTTCAGACATGGGGGAAAAGAACTCTGTGCTGCAAAAGAAATTTCTGAAGAAGATTTACCTAGAATTTATGATCTCAGCCAACAGTCCCATCGTGATAGCAAAAAAGAGTGGATGACTACGGAGTTTTCTTTGCAGACTCTTGTCAACATCTTGATCAAGCGCTTCGGATTCTGCAATGCAATAAATCAAGTTAATCTATGGATATGTGAATGAGAGCCGGTTCAAGAGTTACAAAAAATTTATGTTTGGAATCAACTGGAATATTGGAAAACTTATTGACATTCCAATTTTAACTGTCACTTACTTTCCATTTAGGTTTTGTTTTGTTTCATTACACGAGTTCCGTTTCTCATGTTTCTGTACTGTTAACAATTAGCAAGTCCATCACCAATCAGACTACATTTGTTAATAGCAGCTCCTAAGCAAAAAAGAACTCACCATCTGTTGTTGAAATATTACTAATCGACTCAAGCAGATCTCTTCCATCCATTGTAAGACCCCAGCGGTTTGGTGTGGGGCCTGCAATGTATGCACATGCTCTCTCATCCGTGTCCTTTAGAAATACCTGATTAAGAAATAAAAAATAAACTCCACAATCCAAAAACAAAAGCTCACAACTGCTGCAAAAGAGAAGGGAAAATCATCTCATTTATACTGATTTAGTGTATGGAGGAGCGAATAGAAAGAAAAGAGGGATACAAAAAACTATTTCTTTCTTTACTGTATGACAACTAATTTCAATGGATTGGAGTATGGACAAATGCATGTAACTGTAAGGTTAGCTTTTCTCTCACTTGTTGAGACTGAAAACCAGCGACTGATGGTTGAAACAAGATCGGATCAGTCTCATGCCGCCTTTCAGAATTTCCTGTAGCCCTAACAGTACCCAGGTAATCAAGAATACAAGATTCAATGTCCTCTTCTGAGAAGTCCCCAACAATGCTTACCTGAAGAATGAGCACACAAATTGATAAGTATTTTATATTGACCGTCCATGAAAGAGATTTAAAGCTTCAAAATATGAACCTCCATGTTATCGCCTACAAATTGATTCATCACTGCATTCTTTACAGATTGCAATGATAAATTCTGGAGTGATTTTGGTGTAGGCTCAACAAACCGCTCATCCCCATCCATCATTGCTAACATTAGTTTGTGTGCAGTTGAGCGTTCCAAGCTTTTGGGAATGGACCGGTAATATGACAAATACAACTGCTTTGCTCTATCAAATGCATCTTCCAGCCAGACACTATGCTGCAGATCATCAGCCACCATGATTCTAATCTTATTACTGGGTGACTTACAAGGACTATTGGAAAATTTACACCCGCTTGTGTAAAAGCGGTCTCTTTCATTCATAAATATGTGTGCAGATTACTTGAAGTATTAGCTCAAGCACCATGTGAAGTAACTGGAAAGCAGCTCGCATTCCATTATCCCTCAGTGTAAAACGGAACTCCATACATATAAATTCCTCCGTGGACTCCAGAGAGCAATTAATTAGGTGATTTACACAAAAAAGTTCTACCTGGAGAAGAAGACAGCACAAAGGTCAAAAAGTCAATCCTTCTACAAGATGACACCAAGTCCTAACAAAAAAAGATATAATAAACCATGATGTCTCATATGTTATCATGTCATTTCCTCTGACAACAAATTATGCTACTTCAGAATTTAGAAGTCATTCATTTCTGACATAGGTGATTGAAAAAGATATCAAGAACACCAGGAGAGTAAGTGGGTAGGGAGTAGGAGTTATGTTTACAGTGACAATAAGCGCATGTTTCCCAGTTAAGTTTCTGAAAACTGTTCAGACTTTGATCTAAAGACAGAATAATAGGAGAGTCTGAAGCATGACTAGCTGTTCATAGACCAAACAGCCAACTCAGGTTGTTGTCTAAATTCTAAAAATGACTACCAAAGAAAGCTTCTACACATCATGAACAAAACCATACCAGATTCAACTAGAAGTGAAAAGGAAACAAGATATAAAAGTACTGTTATAAGTAGATAATTATAAATTATTAAAAGGCAAGAAGGAAGCAGGACGAGGGAGGGACAGAGAAAGAACTGTTGGAAATAAAAAGATAATGTTAGGAATTGGTTAGAGAAATCTTAGGAGAAATATTAGGAAGAGATATCTTAGAATATTTTCCTAATGATATGAGATTGTAAATTAGTTGTTAAGATCTTACCATAACTAGTCTAGGGTTTCTAGTGTATAAATACCCTATGTATGTAATCTGAAAAATTAAATGAGAACAGTTTATTAAAAGCTTTCATGGTATCAGAGCTTGGTTCTTCTAAGGTCATTAACGGTTGACTTAATCAACCGGTGACCTCCATTCGTTTATTGCTCAGAAAACAGACCTCTCAAGAAGACGTATTCTTCAAATTTATAACAACATGGGTGACGATTCCTTGACAGTCATTGAGAGGAAGCCGTCGTCCCTAAGCCTCAATGAGAAATCCACCATCCATATCACAACACATCTGTTGAATGGACAGAATTTCCTAAGATGGTCTCAATCAGTGAGACTATTTCTTAGAGGAAAAGGAAAGATGGGGCATATAACAGGAACTACAACAGCACCTAATATGAAAGATCCGAATTATTCTACCTGGGAAGAAGAGAACTATACCATCATCTCTTGGCTTGTGAACTCGATGGTTGAAGATATTGGTCAAAACTACATGTATCTCCTTACTGCAAAGGAGGTTTGAAATGCAGTATCTTCTACTTTCTCAGACTTAGGAAACTCAGCACAGGTATATGAGATTAAGATCAAGATCCGAGAGATGAAACAAGGAGACATGACTGTCACCAATTATTATAATAAGATGTTAGGATTATGGCAAGAACTAGATCTATTTTATGATCTTGACTGGGCATGTGGAGTAGATGTTGCACAGTTCAAGAAAATAGTAGAGAAAGACAGGGTGTTTGAGTTCTTGGCTGGTCTCAACCCTAACCTAGATGAAGCAAGAGGTCGAATTCTAGGAAAAGAACCACTGCCCTCTACGAGGGAGATTTTTTCAGAAATTAGAAGGGAAGAGAATCGTAAGATTGTGATGATGGGAAAGAAGGGTTCTATGGAAATCCTTGAAAATTCTGCACTCAACACCACAGTATCAACAGAAGAAGTGGTAACTGCAGCAGCGGCTTATAAACAAAGAGGATCTAATTCCTCCTATGGTCAAAATTCGAGGTTTGAGGAGAAGGTTAAGGTGTGGTGTGATTACTGTAACAAGCCCAGACATACTAGGGCTACCTGCTGGAAAATTCATGGAAAGCCACAGAATTGGAAGGGCAACCGAAGTGGAGATAAAAACAGTCATGGAGAATGCATGCGTCCATTGAAACCGAGACATCATCTCCTTCTCTTAGCAAAGAACAGCTTGATCAAATATACAAAATAATAAGTCAAATTCCTACCTCTAGTTCAGGTTCTGGTTTTCTCGAAAAAAAAGGTAGTTTTCTCATAGCCTCAACTGTTTTTTCTAATCTAGAACCATGGATCATTGATTTTGGTGCTTCTGATCATATGACCAATTCATCTTATTTTTTCACCTCATATACTACTTGTCCCGGTAATCTAAAAATTCGTATAGCAGATGGGAGTTTATCTCCAATTGCAGGAAAATGTTCAATCATTATCTCAAATGATCTTACTCTAAAATATGTCTTACATGTCCCTAAATTATCATGTAATCTCTTATCAGTTAGCAAACTTACCAAGGATTCTAATTGTTTAGTGAAATTCTATGACTCTTACTGTGAATTTCAGGATCATCATTCGAAGAAGATGATTGGCAGTGCTAGGATGGTTGATGGACTCTATTATTTTGATGAATCAACTACCAAGGGTGGACAAGCTCAAACTGCAAGTAGTAGTATTTCTATTCATGTTAAAGGCAAAATAATGTTATGGCACTATAGATTAGGTCATCCTAGTTTTCCTTACCTTAAGCATTTGTTTCCATCGTTCTTTAAAGACAATAATGTTAATCCAATGTTTCTTCAATGTGAACCATGTCAATTATCAAAACATCAGAGAGCTTCTTATAAATCTCATTCTTATCAAGCCTCCATACCATTTTATTTAATTCACAGTGATATTTGGGGACCCTCTAGAGTAACAACTATTTCAGGTACTAGATGGTTTATCTCCTTTATTGATGACCATACTAGGATATGTTGGGTATTTTTATTAAAAGAAAATGCTGAAACTGCTAAAAAATTCAAAGAATTCTATTATATGATTGAAAATCAGTTCCAAACACAAATCCAAGTTCTTAGAATCGATAATGGCAAAGAATACTATAATTCAATCCTAAATGAGTTCTTGACAGAAAAAGGCATGCTTCATCAATCTACATGTTATGATACCCCTCAACAAAATGGGATAGCTGAAAGGAAAAATAGACACCTACTTGAAGTTACTATATCAATCATGCTTACTATGGGGGTCCCTAAGTATCTATGGGGGAAGCAGTCCTTACAGCCACTTATCTTATTAATAGAGTTCCCTCTAAGGTACTAGAATATTCGGATATTTAACTCCTTATAAACAAACTACTAGAAACATTTCCTCATATTCGGATATTTAACTCCTTATCTCCTAGAATTTTTGGCTGCACAGTTTTTGTTCATATACACAAACACAATCGGTCAAAACTTGATCCTAGAGCTGAAAAGTGTCTTTGTAGGCTATTCTCCAAATCAAAAAGGGTATAAATGTTATCATCCTAAGTTAAAAAAATTCTTTGTGAGTATGGATGTAACTTTTTTTGAAGACATACCTTACTTTACCGAAAATTCTCTTCAGGGGGAGAGTAATTCTAGGATGGAAGATAATTTTTGGGAAACTTCAAACTCTTTACCTCTACCAGTTCTAAATATGCCTACTTAAAATGTCCCTCAATCTAGTAACCTATATGATCCTTCCCTTTCTATAGAATCAAATGTTATAGACTCTTTGTCAGGGGGAGAAAAACTACAAACAGTGCAGCAACCTGAGCTACTAGTCTACTCTCGGAGGAAGCAAATTCAGAATAAAGAACCTCAACCTCCTAACTACCAAAATGTCTCTGTGGATGATGATCTTGTAAATGAAACAGGTATTACAGTTCCAAATGTTTCAAGTATTTCAAATCATCATGATAAAGTTGTTTCTACAAATTCTGATCTTGATATCCCTATTGCCCTTAGGAAATAGATTCGCACTTGTACTATGTATCCTATTGCTAAATATGTCTCCTATCATAGGTTATCTCCTAGCTATAGAACCTTTACTGCTAATCTATCCAGTGTTTCAATTCCAAAAGATATTCAGGAAGCAATGAGTCAACCAGAATGGAAAATGGATGTATTAGAAGAGATGAAAGCACTTGAAAAAAATGACACGTGGGAGATTATGAGCTTACCTAATGGAGGAAAAACAGTAGGCTGCAAATGGGTGTTTACTGTGAAGTACAATGCAGAAGGGAAGATTGAAAGGTACAAGGCAAGGCTTGTGGCTAAGGGTTTCACACAAACCTATGGAATAGATTACCAAGAGACATTTGCCCCGGTTGCTAAGGTAAATTCTATTAGAGTATTGCTTTCACCTGCTGCTAATCTCGAATGACCTTTACAGCAGCTAGATGTGAAAAATGCATTCCTTAATGGGGAATTAGAAGAGGAAGTGTTTATGGATTTACCACCTGGTTTTGAAGGACATTATGGAACAAGGAAGATTTGCAAGTTAAGAAAGTCACTATACGGCCTAAAGCAAGGGCATGGTTCGATCGCCTAACTAAGTCTCTAAAGGGTCGTGGATATCACCAAACTCAAGCAGATCATACGTTATTTGTTAAACATTCTAAGGATGGTAAGATTGCCATTCTCATTGTTTATGTGGATGATATGATCCTAACTGGAAGTGATGTAGATGAATTAGAAATGTTGAAGAAATTTCTGGCCACAGAATTTGAAATAAAAGACCTTGGATCTGTGAAGTATTTTTTGGGAATGGAATTTGCGAGATCTAAGAAGGGAATTTTTGTTTCTCAAAGGAAGTATGTACTTGACTTGCTTAAGGAAACAGGTTATCTCGGGTGCTAACCGGTTGAAACTCCTATGGAAGCAAACTTGAAGTTAGAGGCAGCAAGTTCAGATAGGATGGTGAATAGGGAACAGTTTCAAAGACTAGTGGGAAGACTCATCTACCTATCTCATACTAGGCCAGATATAGCTTTTGCAGTAAGTGTTGTGAGCCAGTTCATGCACTCACCTGGAGAAGAACACTTTGATGCTGTTTACAGAATACTCAAGTATCTAAAAGGAAAACCGGGAAGAGGATTGCTATTTCATAATCATGGACATGTCAGGATCGAAGCATTCACAGATGCTGGTGGTGTAACTGATAGAAGGTCTACCTCAGGCTATTGTACTTATGTTGGTGGAAATCTAGTAACTTGGAGAAGTAAAAAAACAAAATGTTTTAGCTAGAAGTAGTGCAGAAGCTGAGTTTAGGGCGGTAGCTCAAGGGATTTGTGAAATACTATGGCTAAAAGGGTTGCTTGAAGATTTAAAGTTCTCGAGTACTACTCCTATGACACTCTACTGTGACAATAAAGCAGCTATCAATATTGCTCATAATCCGGTTTAGCATGATAGAATTAAACATCTGGAGATTGATAGACATTTCATTAAAGAGAAGTTGGAAGAAGGCATAGTGTGTATGCCGTATATTCCTACGGATCAACAAGTTGCAGATATATTTACTGAATGATTACAAAAGATTAATTTCGACAAGTTGGTATGCAAGCTGGGTTTACTAGACATCTTTGAACCAGCTTGAGGGGGAGTGTTGGAAATAAAAAAGATAATGTTAGGATTTGGTTAGAGAAATCTTAGGAGAAATATTAGGAAGAGATATCTTAGAATATTTTCCTAATGATATGAGATTGTAAATTAGTTGTTAAGATCTTACAATAACTAGTCTAGGGTTTCTAGTGTATAAGTAAGTACCCTATGTATGTAATCTGAAAATTAAATGAGTTCAGTACCTGCTCCCTAGAAAAGTTTATTAAAAGCTTTCAAGAACATCATTTGAGTTCAGTACCTGCTCCCTAGAAAAGTTGCCTACACGACCTCCCTCACTGAGAGTTCGAACACCCACCACAACAGCTCTACTTGATTTGGAACTTTCAGCAGCTCGTCCTCCGCCAACTATGAGCCGCATTACTCCCCCACGAGATTCACTCTTTGAGATCTATATACACAGTGTCCACGCCCACAACATCATGAACATAAATTGGCAAAAAAGTGCATGAGAAAATGCTTAATGTATTTAAAGGCACACTTTTATTGTAATCATCTGCAACATAATACCCCCAATAAATTCCATAAATAAATCTGAAGAGGACTGGACATTTTATACCATATAATGGGATAAAAAACAATGAAGATCACAAAAATAGCCATTCAAGACACTATTATTTTCCCCCAGAGGCATATCAAGGTGCTAAGGAATCAAAACTCGAAAACAGAGACTTACCAACAACACGAATTGAAAAGGTCATAATTTATAAATGAAGATCTAGCATCCTAGCTTAATAGGAAGAATAACAATATTCAACTGTATATATGCGTCTTAATGTATACCTTGTAATTTACTGATATGCCATTTGAAAGGCGGCACTGAGTGATCCCTGTTTCCTGGTTATAAATTTTTTTGATCGATGTTTCAAGACTTAAAGGAATAAAGGATGGCTTTTGTTGCATCCATAACTCTGCTATCTGTGATTGAGATATCAATTCCTTCGGAACCTCTAACTGAACAAGTTAAAAAAAATTGACAAATCAGCAGTTATACTCCACAGATTTGAGAATTAGTTTGAAGTTTCAAAGTGCATCAAGTAAGGAAAATTATTTAATAAAGGACCTCCGGCTCGGCCTCAATGGGTGCCTCCAATCCCGCTTCAATAGCAGCAGTAATCTCACTTGGCGATATCTTAAATTCTGTTTCATCGATTCCATCCACATGCACTTTTTTGGGAACACAGGCGACAATTGCTGCAGGAAGGGGAGCAGTAGGTTTCCCATAATCAGAGATAAATTCTAACACTTTGGCAGCAATAGCATTGACCTGCAGGAAAGTATAACTCAATGAGAAGAAATTAAGTTTTATAAGAAAATAAGAAATTGATTGAGAGAACCAGTTCTATTAGAGCTACAAGGACTACTGGGAATTTTCAGACCAACATTGAATCTAGGCACATGGTATCAAGCCAGTATTATGCTTATTAATTCTATTTATTAGCTAAATTTTCAAAATATTATTTTAGTTTCAAAGTAATTAGAAGACCCAAGAATACAAAACAACAGTAAATGTAAACAACTCTCAAGAGAAAGTCATTAGAAGACCCAAGAATACAAAATAAAAACGTGCAATGTTTAAGAGGTGCTTAACAACAGTCTGCTACTCAATAAGTCCAGTATCTGTAGCTCTGTTAACTCTTGTGACCATACCTCTTCAAGGGTCACAGTGCCAGCAATGGCAACCAAACTCTCATGTCCTTGCCTCTGATCCATCACTGTATGTCCCAGAGCATCACTCTCCATGGTAAAATCCAGATTATCAACGGATGACACATTATCAATCATCGCTGCTAGGTGCTCACTGTCTTTTAGAAGTGCACCATATAGCGAGTTAATTCACCCCCGGTGACACCAAACACTTTAAGCCTTCGAACCTACATGTTGTAACAGACAAACAAAATTAACTAATAGCAATAAAAAAAATCCATCTTAAGATTTGCAATAAATCAAGCCAAATACCGTCAACTTTCAAGAAACATCATCTAGAAACATAAGACTTAATAGTATTTCTGAACCTGAACTTAAGTGAAGAAGTCTCCATTGACCAAATATCAATGTATGACAATAATAACTTTCTTGCTTGTTTAGCATAGAAAAGAATCAAGAAACAATATGTTTGGTAATACCATAGACATGAAGAAATGAAACAGGAACCAACCTCTTGAACAGCAACTTTTATTGCACTTTGCCAATTCTTGGGTTCAGCGCTTATTGTCAGAGTAGTGACTGTACACCCCTCCCTCCCAGAATCACTATGATCCAATTCAATGGAAGTGAATGGTGGATTTGAACTCTGAAACCGTCTATGAATTAGCCGAACTTTGAGAGGTCTAAACAGTTTGTTCAATGATAAACAAACAGCTGATGTAACATAATTTACATAAAACAAACCAACAGGCACTTAACAAACTAACAAGCACTTAACAAACTAACAAAATTCAATGATATATGGTGGACATAAACTTTGAAATCTTCTATGAATTACCAAAACTTGAAAAGTTTATTCAATGATAGACATACAACTCGTGTAATGAGAAAATCTCTCCTACAATGGGTGTACCACGTCTCTCTATGGAGTGGGTCCCCATTCCAGGGCCCCACACTGGAAGTTATAATATGCGATTAAAAATATTTCTCTAGGGTGGACACCAGATAAGTTGAGTAATATTTGGGAGAGTATGTCACATGCAAAAAGTAGTGTTACATAACCAATAAAGTTTGGAAATGTCATCACTTGCATGTTACTTTATTAGAATTCCTATAAAGTAAAAGTGATGTGTTGTGTGACATACCCAAAAATTACTCGTCTATGTTCATTCTAAGTTTTTTTCCTAACTTAGAATGAACATAGACCCAAAAACCAATGAGACACCAATAAA
This sequence comes from Coriaria nepalensis, assembly GCA_027186245.1. Taxonomy (NCBI): domain Eukaryota; kingdom Viridiplantae; phylum Streptophyta; class Magnoliopsida; order Cucurbitales; family Coriariaceae; genus Coriaria; species Coriaria nepalensis. The sequence continues at coordinate 54,166,153 of CP114481.1, forward strand.
TCTGAAAGCTTTTAATAAATTGTTCTAATAATTTTCAAATTACATATATAGGGTATTTATACACTAGAAACCCTAGACTAGTTATGGTAAGATCTTAACAACTAATTTACAATCTCATATCATTAGGAAAATTGAAAACTTTTCTAATTGTTTTTCATTCATTGAATAGAGGCACCCTGATTCCTCTTATAGAGGAGAAAACACAAAAAATAGGAAACTAAAGAAAATAGGAAACTAACCTAAAATTAGCTATCTAGCTGTACTAGTAACTTCCTAATTTACACCATTGACTGATTTTCATTTACAGCTAACGGTCCTCTATAATTACATATATTTCTTTCATTTTCTACACTTCCCCTCAAGCTGGTTGGAAGATATCCTCCATAGCCAGCTTGCCAATTAACTCGTTGAATTGTCCACTGGGAAGCCCCTTAGTAAGCACATCTGCAACTTGCTGAGTAGTGGGAACATAGGGCATACAGATCAGTCCTTTTTCTATTTTTTCCTTTATGAAGTGTTTGTCGACCTCCACATGCTTTGTTCTATCATGGAGTACTGGATTATGAGCAATTGAGATTGCAGCTTTATTGTCACAATACACTTTCATAGGTAGTGGATTAGAAACTTTCAACTCTTCCAGTAGTCTCTTAATCCACAAGACCTCACAAATCCCATGAGCAACTGATCGAAACTCAGCTTCTGCGCTACTTCTTGCCACTACATTCTGCTTCTTACTTCGCCATGTAACAAGATTGCCACCAACAAACGTGCAATAGCCAGAAGTTGATCGTCTATCAACAACACTTCCAGCCCAATCCGCATCAGTATAGGCTTCAACTTGCAAGTGCCCACGATTCTTGAATAACAAACCTCTTCCAGGAGTCCCCTTTAAATACCTGAGAATTCTATAGACTACATTGAAGTGTTCTTGTCCGGGCAAATGCATAAACTGACTAACCATGCTAACTGCAAATGCTATGTCTGGACGAGTATGCGACAAGTAAATTAGTTTGCCAACAAGTCTCTGGTATTGTTCTCTGTTCAGAATTTCTTCAGGTTTAGGATGCTGTAATTTGATATTGAGCTCAATAGGTATTTCCGCTGGTTTACACCCTAACAAGCCTATTTCATTAAGTAAATCAAGAACATATTTACGTTGATTCACAAATATACCTGCTTTGGATCTAGCAAACTCCATTCCAAGAAAGTATTTTAGTGTTCCTAAATCCTTGATCTCGAAGTCGGTTGCAAGTCTCTTCTTCAGTTTTTCTAGTTCTTCACTATCATCACCTGTCATGACTATATCATCCACATAAACAATTAGTATAGCAACTCTACCTCCTCTACCATGTTTATAGAACATAGTATGATCAGCTAGGCTTTGACAATACCCACAATTCTTTACAGATTTCCCAAATCGTTCAAACCAAGCTCTAGGGGATTGCTTGAGACCATACAATGATTTCTTTAGTCTACAGACTTTCTTTGATCCCAAATTTTTCTCAAACCCGGGTGGAAGACTCATAAAAACTTCTTCCTCAAGATCACCATTTAAAAAAGCATTTTTTACATCCAATTGATGTAATGGCCAGTTCAAATTTATAGCAAGAGATAGTAAAATTCTAATTGAGTTTATCTTGGCTACTGGAGCAAAGGTCTCCTGATAATCAATCCCATAGGTTTGAGTAAACCCCTTAGCTACTAATCTTGCCTTATACCGTTCTATGCTACCATCTGCTTTACACTTCACAGTAAAGACCCATTTGCATCCTACAATCTTCTTCTCCTTAGGCAAGTCAACTATCTCCCAAGTACCACTTCTCCTAAGAGCATTCATCTCTTCCATCACTGCTAATTTCCAATTTGGATCACTAAGAGCTTCCTGAATGTTTTTCGGGACAAACAAGTATGATATTTTTTAGGTAAATGCCTTATGAGTGTGAGAAAGTCTGTCATATGAAAGATATTGAGCAATGGGATATCTAGGAATCCTAGTGCAATTTCGGATTCCTTTTCTAACAGCAATGGGAATATTAAGATCTGATGATTCTTTGCTAGGGAAAGTGATGGGAACTAAAGATGAGTTAGGATCGGAAATACCTGTGATAACTGCAGGGCCAGTCCCCAAGGATTGTGATTGATCATTACTAAGAGTAACTTGCTGCCTTTGACTCTTTTGATGATGTTTTCTCCGGGTATAAACCAAGAGCTCACTGTTAGAATCATTTTTATCCGGCTGTAGTAGTGATTCTTCCCCTGTTTTAGATACAATACTGTTTGGCATTATATTACCATCACTTCCTTTATTGTTCTCAGTATCATCACATTGCTCTAGACTTTGAAGATCATTAATGGTAGGATGATAGGAATGAGGTATAGCAGTCAAGATTACTTTTGGTAAAGGGTTAGGAGATAAATCCCAAAAAAATTCTTCCATTACCTCATTCTCCCCCTGAAGAGTATTTTTGTGAAAGTACGATTTATTTTCAAAAAACGAGACATCCATACTGACATACATTTTTCCTGTTTGGGGATTATAACACTTATATCCCTTTTTATTTGAGGCATACCCTATGAACACACATTTTTCTGCCCTTGGATCAAGTTTAGATTGAGTGTTATTAGGTATACGAACAAAAACAATACAACCAAAAACCTTTAGAGGTAAATTGGAGTACATTCTAGAAAAGGGAAAACAGTTTTTAAAACATTCTAGAGGTGTGCTATATTTTAAAACACGTGTAGGCATTCTATTAATTAAGTAAGTTGCTGTTAGAACAGCTTCTCCCCAAAGATATTTTGGAACATTCATCGAAAACATTATAGCACGTGTTACTTCAAGTAAATGTTTATTTTTTCTTTCAGCAATCCCATTTTGCTGAGGAGTATCTACACAAGTAGACCGGTGATGAATACCTTTTTCTTTCAAAAAATTTTCCAAAATACTTTTATAGTACTCAGTTCCATTATCACTGTGAAGAATTCTAATTTTCTTTTGAAATTGAGTTTCAACCATTGTGTAAAAATCTTTAAATATTTTTTCAACTTCGGATTTTTCACTCATTAAGTAAACCCAACATAAACGAGTGTGATCATCTATGAATGTGACAAACCATTTTTTCTTTGAAATAGTGGTTACTCTTGAAGGTCCCCAAACATCACTATAGATTAAATAAAATGGTTTTGAAGGTATATAAGTTTTTGGCAAATAAGTGGTACGGTGACTCTTAGATAAGCAACAACTTTCACAATAGAATGATGAAAAATCCAAACCTTTAAATAAAGTAGGACACAAATGTTTAAGATAAGGAAAGCTAGGATGTCCCAGTTTTTCATGCCAGAGCATTATTTGTTCATAAGCGGAATTAGAACTAACACTACTAAGGCCCTGAGCTTTTTTATTCCCTAAGAAATCATCATCAAAGTAGTAAAGGCCACTAATCAACTTAGCACTGCCAATCTTCTTCCCCGAGGTCTGGTCCTGAAATTCACAATAAGAATCACAAAAAATCACTCGGCAATTAGAGTCTTTAGTTATTTTACTCACAGATAAAAGATTACAAGCTAACTTGGGAACATGGAGAACAGAGTTAAGGTTTAATTTTTCAGATAATTTAATCAAACCTTTCCCTGCTATTGGTGAGAAAGTGTCATCTGCAATTCTTATTTTGTCAAGGCCAGAACATGGTGAGTAAGTGTGAAACAAATTTGAAAAATTGGTCATATGATGAGAAGCTCCTGAATCTATGATCCAAGGAGCATGATATGAACAGGAAGAGAAGCATTAGGTGTGATACCTGTTTGTGCAAGAGAAACAGTAGGAATACTACTTGGTGATACCATGGGTTTTAACAGTTTTAGAAGATGATCCATCTGCTTCTTGGTGAAGGGACTTGTCTCGGCTTCATTTGCCGTAGGAATGAACCGGGTATTTTTATCACCAGGCCTGCTGTTTTTCCAATTTGACATCTTTCCATGGATTTTCCAGCATGTTTCTCGGGTATGACGTGGTTTGTTGCAATAGTCACACCATACCCGTGGCTTCTCTTCAGGTTTTTGCTCAAATCTGGATGTTTTGTTAGCAGTAGCCTCGACACTAAGAAGAGCAGAACTTTCAGCAGGCTCATTAGTTGCCTTTTTTCCTAGCATGACATGTCTGCGGCTCTCTTCTCTTCGAACCTCAGCAAACACCTCGCCAATTGGAGGAAGTGGCGTCCTGCCAATGATCCACCCTCGAACCTCATCAAACTCAACATTGAGTCCCGCAAGAAACTTGTAAATGCGAGAAGCCTCAACAATGCGGTTGTAATATTTTGCATCTTCTATGGATTTCCATTCATAATCATTGAACATATCCAAATCTTGCCAGAGACGTTTTAATGAATTGAAATACTTGGTTACCGAGTCTTGTCCTTGCCGGATTTCACCAAGTTTTAGAGTCAATTCATAGACTTGAAACTGATTTCCCAAGTCAGAGTACATTTGATTCACGTTGTCCCAGAGTTCCTTGGCTGTGGAGTAACACATATAATTCGAACTAATGTCCTCATCCATAAAGTTCACTAGCCAAGTCATTACCATCGAATTTTCTGCATCCCAGGTTGCATACATTGGATCCTCTATTGCTGGTGCCTTCTTGTCTCTAGTCAGGTATCCAATCTTCCCTCTCCCTCTAATATACATCCGAACTGATTGAGACCACCGTAAATAGTTGTCACCATTAAGGCGAATAGTGGTAACTTGGATTGGATGAGTATCAGTATTGGGAGTTTGTGTTGGAGGACTGGTTGTAAGAGGCAGTTTTGAGACAATCTTAGACATGATCGGTTTGGGCAGAAGAGAAAATTTTTTTTTTTTTTTTTTCAGTTTGGCTCTGATACCATGAAAACTTTTCTAATTGTTTTTCATTCATTGAATAGAGGCACCCGATTCCTCTTATAGAGGAGAAAACACAAAAAATATGAAACTAACCTAAAATTAGCTATCTAGCTATACTAAAACTAACCTAATTTACAGCTAACGGTCCTCTATAATTACATATATTTCTTTCCTTTTCTACAAAAATATTATAAGATATCTCTTCCTAATATTTCTTTCCTTTTCTACAAAAATATTCTAAGATATCTCTTCCTAATATTTCTCCTAAGATTTCTCTAACCAAATCCTAACATTATCTTTTTTATTTCCAACACTCCCCCTCAAGCTGGTTCAAAGATGTCTAGTAAACCCAGCTTGCATACCAACTTGTCGAAATTAATCTTTTGTAATCATTTAGTAAATATATCTGCAACTTGTTGATCCGTAGGAATATACGACATACACACTATGCCTTCTTCCAACTTCTCTTTAATGAAATGTCTATCAATCTCCAGATGTTTAATTCTATCATGCTAAACCGGATTATGAGCAATATTGATAGCTGCTTTATTGTCACAGTAGAGTGTCATAGGAGTAGTACTCGAGAACTTTAAATCTTCAAGCAACCCTTTTAGCCATAGTATTTCACAAATCCCTTGAGCTACCGCCCTAAACTCAGCTTCTGCACTACTTCTAGCTAAAACATTTTGTTTTTTTACTTCTCCAAGTTACTAGATTTCCACCAACATAAGTACAATAGCCTGAGGTAGACCTTCTATCAGTTACACCACCAGCATCTGTGAATGCTTCGATCCTGACATGTCCATGATTATGAAATAGCAATCCTCTTCCCGGTTTTCCTTTTAGATACTTGAGTATTCTGTAAACAGCATCAAAGTGTTCTTCTCCAGGTGAGTGCATGAACTGGCTCACAACACTTACTGCAAAAGCTATATCTGGCCTAGTATGAGATAGGTAGATGAGTCTTCCCACTAGTCTTTGAAACTGTTCCCTATTCACCATCCTATCTGAACTTGCTGCCTCTAACTTCAAGTTTGCTTCCATAGGAGTTTCAACCGGTTAGCACCCGAGATAACCTGTTTCCTTAAGCAAGTCAAGTACATACTTCCTTTGAGAAACAAAAATTCCCTTCTTAGATCTCGCAAATTCCATTCCCAAAAAATACTTCACAGATCCAAGGTCTTTTATTTCAAATTCTGTGGCCAGAAATTTCTTCAACATTTCTAGTTCATCTACATCACTTCCAGTTAGGATCATATCATCCACATAAACAATGAGAATGGCAATCTTACCATCCTTAGAATGTTTAACAAATAACGTATGATCTGCTTGAGTTTGGTGATATCCACGACCCTTTAGAGACTTAGTTAGGCGATCGAACCATGCCCTTGCTTTAGGCCGTATAGTGACTTTCTTAACTTGCAAATCTTCCTTGTTCCATAATGTCCTTCAAAACCAGGTGGTAAATCCATAAACACTTCCTCTTCTAATTCCCCATTAAGGAATGCATTTTTCACATCTAGCAGCTATAAAGGCCATTCGAGATTAGCAGCAAGTGAAAGCAATACTCTAATAGAATTTACCTTAGCAACCGGGGCAAATGTCTCTTGGTAATCTATTCCATAGGTTTGTGTGAAACCCTTAGCCACAAGCCTTGCCTTATACCTTTCAATCTTCCCTTCTGCATTGTACTTCATAGTAAACACCCATTTGCAGCCTACCGTTTTTCCTCCATTAGGTAAGCTCATAATCTCCCACGTGTCATTTTTTTCAAGTGCTCTCATCTCTTCTAATACAGCCATTTTCCATTCTGGTTGACTCATTACTTCCTGAATATCTTTTGGAATTGAAACACTGGATAGATTAGCAGTAAAGGTTCTATAGCTAGGAGATAACCTATAATAGGAGACATATTTAGCAATAGGATGCATGGTACAAGTACGAATCTGTTTCCTAAGGGCAATAGGGATATCAAGATCAGAATTTGTAGAAACAACTTTATCATGATGATTTGAAATACTTGAAACATTTGGAACTGTAATACCTATGTCATTTACAAGATCATCATCCACAGAGACATTTTGGTAGGTAAGAGGTTGAGGTTCTTTATTCTAAATCTGCTTCCTCCGAGAGTAGACTAGTAGCTCAGGTTGCTGCACTGTTTGTAGTTTTTCTCTCCCTGACAAAGAGTATAACATTTGATTCTATAGGAAGGGAAGGATCATATAGGTTACTAGATTGAGGGACATTTTGAGTAGGCATATTTAGAACTGGTAGAGGTAAAGAGTTTGAAGTTTTCCAAAAATTATCTTCCATCCTAGAATTACTCTCCCCTTGAAGAAAATTTTCGGTAAAGTAAGGTGTGTCTTCAAAAAAAGTCACATCCATACTCAAAGTATTTTTTTAACGTAGGATGATAACATTACCCTTTTTGATTTGGAGAATAGCCTACAAAGACACACTTTTCAGCTCTATGATCAAGTTTTGACCGATTGTGTTTGTGTATATAAACAAAAACTGTGCAGCCAAAAATTCTAGGAGATAAGGAGTTAAATATCCGAATATGAGGAAATGTTTCTAGTAGTTTGTTTATAGGAGTTTGATATTCTAGTACCATAGTGGGAACTCTATTTATAAGATAAGTGGCTGTAAGGACTGCTTTACCCGATAGATACTTAAGGACCCCATAGTAAACATGATTGATCTAGTAACTTCAAGTAGGTGTCTATTTTTCCTTTCAGCTATCCCATTTTGTTGAGGGGTATCATAACATGTAGATTGATGAAGCATGTCTTTTTCTGTCAAGAACTCATTTAGGATTGAATTATAGTATTCTTTGTCATTATCAGTTCTAAGAACTTGGATTTGTGTTTGGAACTGATTTTCAATCATATAATAGAATTCTTTGAATTTTTTAGCAGCTTCGGCTTTTTCTTTTAATAGAAATACCCAACATATCCTAGTATGGTCATCAATAAAGGAGATAAATCATCTAGTACCTGAAATAGTTGTTACTCTAGAGGGTCCCCAAATATCACTGTGAATTAAATAAAATGGTCTAGAAGCTGATAAGAATGAGATTTATAAGAAGCTCTCTAATGTTTTGATAATTGACATGGTTCACATTGAAGAGACATTGGATTAACATTATTGTCTTTAAAGAACGATGGAAACAAATGCTTAAGGTAAGGAAAACTAGGATGACCTAATCTATAGTGCCATAACATTATTTTGTCTTTAACAGGAATAGAAATACTACTACTTGCAGTTTGAGCTTGTCCACCCTTGGTAGTTGATTCATCAAAATAATAGAGTCCATCAACCATCCTAGCACTGCCAATCATCTTCTTCGAATGATGATCCTGAAATTCACAGTAAGAGTCATAGAATTTCACTAAACAATTAGAATCTTTGGTAAGTTTGCTAACTGATAAGAGATTACATAATAATTTAGGGACATGTAAGACAGATTTTAGAGTAAGATCATTTGAGATAGTGATTGAACATTTTCCTGCAATTGGAGATAAACTCCCATCTGCTATACGAATTTTTAGATTACCGGGACAAGTAGCATATGAGGTGAAAAAATGAGATGAATTGATCATATGATCAGAAGCACCAGAATCAATGATCCATGGTTCTGGATTAGAAAAAACAGTTGAGGCTATGGGAAAACTACCTTTTTTGTGAGAAAACCAGAACCTGAACTAGAGATAGGAATTTGACTTATTATTTTGTATATTTGATCAAGCTGTTCTTTGCTAAGAGAATGAGATGATGTCTCGGTTTCAATGGACGCATGCATTCCATGACTGTTTTTATCTCCACTTCGGTTGCCCTTCCAATTCTGTGGCTTTCCATAAATTATCCAGCAGGTAGCCCTAGTATGTCTGGGCTTGTTACAGTAATCACACCACACCTTAACCTTCTCCTCAAACCTCGAATTTTGACCATAGGAGGAATTAGATCCTCTTGGTTTATAAGCCGCTGCTGCAATTACCACTTCTTCTGTTGATACTGTGGTGTTGAGTGCAGAATTTTCAAGGATTTCCATAGAACCCTTCTTTCCCATCATCACAATGTTACGATTCTCTTCCCTTCTAATTTCTGAAAAAACCTCCCTTGTAGAGGGCAGTGGTTCTTTTCCTAGAATTCGACCTCTTGCTTCATCTAGGTTAGGGTTGAGACCAGCCAAGAACTCAAACACCCTGTCTTTCTCTACTGTTTTCTTGAACTGTGCAACATCTACTCCACATGCCCAGTCAAGATCATAAAATAGATCTAGTTTTTGCCATAATCCTAACATCTTATTATAATAATTGGTGACAGTCATGTCTCCTTGTTTCATCTCTCGGATCTTGGTCTTAATCTCATATACATGTGCTGAGTTTCCTAAGTCTGAGAAAGTAGAGGATACTGTATCCCAAACCTCCTTTGAAGTAGGGAGATACATGTAGTTTTGACCAATATCTTCAACCATCGAGTTCACAAGCCAAGAGATGATGGTATAGTTCTCTTCTTCCCAGGTAGAATAATTCGGATCTTTCATATTAGGTGTTGTTGTAGTTCCTGTTATATGCCCCATCTTTCCTTTTCCTCTAAGAAATAGTCTCACTGATTGAGACCATCTTAGGAAATTCTGTCCATTCAACAGATGTGTTGTGATCTGGATGGTGGATTTCTCATTGAGGCTTAGGGACGACGGCTTTCTCTCAATGACTGTCAAGGAATCGTCACCCATGTTGTTATAAATTTGAAGAATACGTCTTCTCGAGAGGTCTGTTTTCCGAGCAATAAACGAATGGAGGTCACCGGTTGATTAAGTCAACCGTTAATGACCTTAGAAGAACCAAGCTCTGATACCATGAAAGCTTTTAATAAATTGTTCTAATAATTTTCAGATTACATACATAGGGTATTTATACACTAGAAACCCTAGACTAGTTATGGTAAGATCTTAACAACTAATTTACAATCTCATATCATTAGGAAAATATTTTAAGATATCTCTTCCTAATATTTCTCCTAAGATTTCTCTAACCAAATCCTAACATTATCTTTTTTATTTCCAACAAAATCTACCACTCAAAATTCTAGGAAAAGATAAGTTAAAAAGGCCCTGCTCAACAGGTTGTAGGAAGTTAAAATGCTATAAATTAAAAATAAAAAAATATTCAGTTGGAAAGACTGGTACTGATAAAGGGGAAAAGTGGAAATTAAATAATAATAAATAAAGTAATAAAGAAGACGGAATTCCTAGTTTCCTACTCGCGCGTCAACTGTTCATGATTTTAAAACTCTACTTATATGTATAGGTTGAAGCAAGTCTTTACCTGAATAGCTTCAATGAATTTGGAATTGCCAAAGAAGATAATGATAAAGCCACAGTAAGATAATAAAAGAAATGGAATGAAAATACACTTGCACTTGAAGAAGAACCAGTTGCAATTCAACACCACTTTGGTAAAGCAATAGCAAACTAGCTACTAATTTTATGCCAAAAAAAAAATCAACTTCATTCACAGACATACACAAACAAAAAAGACTATATATATATATTATATACATACATCTATATATATACATATATATACATACATACATCTATATATGTATATACATACATACATCTATATATGTATATATATACATACATACATCTATATATATATGTATATGTATGTATGAACATGCTTGCTTCACAGAACCAAAACAAACCTTGTATCTCGTATTGATTCGGAAATGCAAGGCAGAAAGGAATATTCTCTTCATCAGAACATTTCGCAAGTCACCATATGTTTGAACCTTGTTTACTGGAATCTGCAGCAAATTTCATGAAATGATCTAAGCCAGAAAGGGAAAAAAACAGCCAAAACGACTCATCAAACAATCTACATATCCAAAAGACAACAAATGCACCACCAAGATCAAATAAAGAAAATACGAAGTATAGCAAACAAGGTAGAAGGAGACTGAACTATGCTACAAGTTACAATATAAAGGAGATGCCTCTGTTTCACACAGTCTACATTAGGGTTGTGCAAAAATATCCATAACCGCCCGATCCGCCGGCCGGCGGGGCGGATAATTTCTCAATTTTTTTAGCCGGGCGGCTATCCGCCCCGCCATATTATCCGGCAGATAATTTGGCGGATATCCGGAAGATGGCAAATATCTGCTCGCCTATAATTAACTAAAAAAAGAAAAAAGAAAACCCTATTTTAATAAATAAAAAATAAAAATAAAAATACGCTGGCAAGCGGAGAACCGCCATAGCCACCCACCTTAGGCAGTGGTGAATAACCGCCCGGTCCATGGCGGAGCGGAGCGGACTGATATCACTTTGTTTAAAAGTTAAGCGGGCGGTTATCTGCCCGTTAGTTAAAGTGGCGGATATAGCGGATAGAGGATAGCTGATATCTGTATCCGTCATTTGCACAACCCTAGTCTACATGACACGATCATGCTGTAAACTCAATTAGTTGACATTTATTCCCTTGAACATCAAAAGCAAAAAACAGGACTTAATCATGTAAAGAATGTAAACATTGATGAACCAAGCTACATATGGAATAAATTTGCAGCTCGCCAACCACTAGCAAACTAGTTGAGAGTATTGACAGATTAAACTTTGAATATCGTCCCAATGAACTTATTATAAGCACAAAAGGTAACTGGATTATGCAATTTTAATCAAGTGCAGCATGAAAAGTAATTAACAGGGTGAGAGGAAAGAGAGAATTCATATAAGTACCTTGCAAAACAAATTAATTGAAAAATTTTGAAGCAATTTGTGTTGAAATATCTGTGGAGGCCTCACATCTGCATTACTACCAGGTAGTGACCAATTGTGCTTCACAGGAGGACGAACTGCATGCCTTTCCTTCTTAATAATTTTGGATTGATCTAAGGAATTTGATGATTTTTCATTAGATAGGCTTCCACCTAGCCCAACTGAGAGCTTAGGAACAAGAAAACTAGCCATCGCATCAAATGCACTGGGACTAGGGGGTGAAACTGTCTCATTTTGAAGCCCTGTTTCTCCGAAGACCGCCTGTACACATTAAGATAGTCACTGTACATAATCTACAAGAAAACTCAACCTTTACCAATCTGGATGCACATTATGGAATGATAAAATAAGAAATTGTGCATACTTCGATGTGGTTCACAGTCTTTGAGATGTTGTCTATATCACCAACAATATACAGAGTCGCATTGGCAGGAAAGTACCAACGCTCATGGAACTTCCTAATTTTATCAGCATCCCACTTTTCAATCTGTTCCTCTAGCCCAATTGGGAACCGTTACTCAGCTTGTTTTCAGAATGAAGATGTTGCAGCAGCTGTTCAGAGGAAAGAGATCGGTCAAGATATGATATCAGAAAATAATGTTCATTTAATCAAATAATCTGTGGTCCATACCTGACAATCCACGCGATATTCTATTGTATTCATCATCTGCAATTCTGAAAGTATTGCACGCCTTTCTTTTTCGACTCGAGAAGCAAGGAATTTTGGGTGGAAAGCTATCTGTGAACATTGACAAGATTTGAGCATAAGCTCATATTAAAATTCATCTTCAAATTCCTTTTTTATTTTTTGGCCAGAGCATTATATACTGGCATCTTTTACAGTATAGACCAGAACAAATCGAGTACAGATATAATGCAAACACATCACCTAAGCCTTATGATTCACAGAGTACATCATGGTATGCGGTCATAAGAATAAAGAAAATACCTCATTTAAGGCATCAAGAACAAATGGAAGCAGGTCTTCATCAGAGTCCTGTGATTGACAACCAAATATACAGAACAAATATTAGACAAATTGGAACAATAAATCAAAATATGAACTGGTTTATTGGACAAAACCATACACAAATCTTTGAATCACACGGGTTTGGAATACTTTTCTCTTTTGTAATGAACTAATCTGTTTCATTCATATGAATGACTTTATAGATATGTACCATTTGAGAAAGCTGCAGAAGTGCAAGTTGTGCACATTTGCAATGATGTTGCATACAACATTTTCCGAGGGAAGTTACCAATTCCCTATATCTTATAAAGGATAGAATATGATATGCTGGTTTCCCATCTATAAAAAATATGACACGGAATAAAATAATGAAAACAACAAACCTTTGTGCTTGTTGGTGAATGAATATGAAACACCGTATGGTGGAAATCGGTGTACGCATTAGATCGTGCACCAGTCCCGAGAAGTTTTTCACGTTTCTTACTTCCAAGGAAAGCAACATGCTCAATCATATGGGCAATTCCTTGCTCATCATCCTCCTCATCAATTGACCCAGCATGGACTTCCATGTGAGCCTCAAACCTGAAATGGAAAATGTATATTGAAGAGAGAGACATGAAGGAGACCGATCCACATGCAGCATGTTCAAAATGAATTATGTCGACAAGAGAACTCTCTTCTCTCTTTAAGAGAAGTGGGGAAACACACTTCTTCCTTGGTGGTGTGGGGAAGGGGAAGGCTTAAGACTAAGCCAGATGCCTTTGGTGAGTGACATACTATTCCTATATATCCCCTAGGACAGGTTTCTGTAAGAGAACCCATGAATGCCAATTTAAAAATAAATAACCGAAATATTGTGGACATCAGTGCCACATCCGGACTATAATTATTTCTTGAAAAAAATCACACAGAATTTTGGACATTTGCATCTGTACAATACCTGTTTGGAGGAACTTTATTCGGCAGGATAAGATACTGTAATCCATTTTTCAATTGTCCCCGATACAGCTTTGGGTGAGATGGAAGTTTAGAATTTAGAAAATTCTCTAACTCTGTTTGTTTCAAATCAGGGTAGGATAAATTCAAAACTTGTTTGTCCAAAATACCATCTGGCCAGGCAGTATTTGCTGCATGAGGCTCATCGGGACCCACAGTCGCCTGTGGAATATGCCCATGCTTCACCTGCAGTTTTGTTTAAGTTAAAAAGAAAGGAAGAAATAAAAGTGTGTTTTATTTTAGAATTACGACAGTTTCTTTTAGGCCTTTGATATCATAATACAATCAGCCGGGATGAATAAATTGACATCAATGGCCTCACACCAATTCATAGGAACCTAAAAGGAAAGAATTTAGACAACCACAAAGACCAAGTGGGCGATTCCTCTCTCGAATCCCCATTTCTTAGCTTGGGTTTCACATTTATTTGTGCCACATATAGAATACTGCTCAATACATGTCATACAATCCCCAAAACAGAGTTTCAGGTTCATGGTCCCAAATAAGATTCAGGAAAAAGGAATGATGTGATACAAGGAAGTCTCACATGTGAACGAAATCAAGAGGGAAGAGTATGGTGGTACTATATCAACACTGGACATCTTAATCTTGATGAGTTCATGTGTTGATATGTGCACTACCCAAGACGTGGTGAAGTAGTGAGATAACCTTGTAAGCATAAACAAAACTATAGCTGGATCAATCACAGAAGAAAATTGGGTCAACCTACTTACAAAACCATAGTCAAATTTACGGTTGGATAAAAATGCTCTTGGTGCAGATCTTCCGACACAGGGATGAGGTCTTCTCAAGTTAACTGAGCATGAAAGGCAGTCAGATCGTCCTGCAAAAGGTGCTTCAGTCAACTGTTCTCTAACCACGGAAGAACGCTTTTTCAATGAGTTACTCTTCTTTCTAAGAATCCTGGCCCCAGTACGACCAACTTCATGTGGATACCTGCAGACATGGTAAGGAAAAATGAATACGACCAAATGCAAAACAGCGACACAAGTACAGCATCAGCAAGAAGTAGAATGCAATGAAAAGGGATTCACAACAACCTCAGCTAGAAACAAAACCATATAACTACTATCTACAATCTCATCAAATGCACAATTAAAAATTTGAAAGTAAAAGGGGGATAGCAAGCAGATATACGGGATACGGATGTGAACTCCTAGGTAAGGAAATTAAAACTCAAATTGATAACTAAATAGGAAAAAAATTCACTAAAATCTACTCGTTTATCAGTAGTGCCAATCGGCCTAGATATGAGCAACATATAAAGGAAGAAATAGAGGTGCCGCCACAGTATGAAATAAAAGAGGTCGATGAAATCGCAAGACTTAAAGATTTGATGAACCGCTAATTTTCTAAGAAAGTAGAAGTTAATATGCATCTATACGAACAGATAAACATGGAGTGAAAACAAAAGCACCTCCTGGGAGGAAAAAAAGAGCGATTTTTTGTTGTCGAGTCGAATGAGCGGAGTGCAGAGAGATGAGGAGGAGGTACAAGGAAAAACCGCCAAGTTAGGCCCCCTCTTAGAATAAGCATCGTCTGTTAAGCTCCAAAAGGGACGAAGTTGAACCAAGCTTCCAGGAGCAAAAGAGCTGGAGACGGCCATTAGCAGAGAGGAAGGAATCGCTGCTGCTCTCTTTCTCTGATCCTAACGACCAGAACGAATCAAGTATTGAATAAAAGCGGGAGAGATAAAGAGAGAAGAAAGCACAGTCCAGCTGCTTCTGCTTCTTCTTCCTTTTTCTTTTTTCTTTTTTTTATTAAGTCTTATTTTAGGAAAATAAATTAGAGAATAGAGATAGACAGAGAGAGAGAGAGAGAGAGAGAGAGAGAGTATACATGGGCTACGGTGGAGCTCCGCCTTCTAGAAGCAGGAATGGGGGGGAAAAGATCTTGATTTTCCTCAAATCAACGCCGACATCGCGTCGAAATCTGCCACAACCAACGAAACGGAATAACTTCTTCCCATCGGAAAGTCTGGTAATCATGATGTAAAAAATATATTTATTTTTCCTTATTTCATTTTAGCCTTAATTAATTTTCCACTTCTATTTTTATTTTTTTAATTCTTTTTCACCTCAATTTATTTAATATTTAGATTTTTTTTTTCCTTTTTTGGCTATTATTTTTTAAATAAATAGTGAATAATTCATTTTCGTTTTAGTTTTGTGGAGTTATAAAAATTAAAAAAAATTATGATATATAGAAAAAAAATCTCAAAAAATTAATATATATAAAAAATGAAACACTCCTCTTATTTATATTAAAAAAAAAATCAATGTATAAACTAATTATATAATAATTTTATTATCTATTAAAAAAAAAAAAACCGGATGCATATAATCCTTACCTTGTCTTTTAGTTGGAAGATCTCACCGGTGTGGAACGTGTCAGCTTATTAAAACCAAAACCGGAAGATTGCATGCTTACATTATTTTCTCTTTTTCTTTTTTTTCTGTTTTTTTTTTCTTTTTAAATTAGATTTTGTAGTTACCTGTAAATGGTAAGGGGAAAATGTGGTTGATTTACAGACAAATAACCATAATAGACTCTCCTTGATTTGTACTCACTAATCCAATCTAATGAAAGATATAAATAGTGTGAACAGAAACTCTATGAAACACATGTATGATGGGGAATATCGTGGAATCTCACAAGATTCCAGAATCCCTCAAAATTTCCCCTGAATAATATTCACACACTCTGAAACCCCGTGAGAGTGTCTTAAAACAGAAAAACTCCAATCGAGACCACACAACATAACGGAGGTACAGAAGGCGTCAGGCCAAAGATTTTCATACTCATAAAAGGTTGCTTACTAATTCTCTGCAATTTTTCAGAAAAGGAGAAAACAAAGAAGTGATAGTCGGAAGGGTCAGTAATCATCGCCTCTGGAAATGACTTCTTTGCAAGTGGGGCGGAGTAAGATGGTATGCTCGAACTGAGAAACATAGCTGCCCTTTATATCGCATAGCGGAGGATAGGGCTGCCAAACAGTAGGAGACAACAATTGAACAAGTTGTGTATATAATAGATATGTATGAATGATATCATGAAAATCAGAGTCTCATTTGATACACCGCAGTAGTACCTGAACCATGCCGGAGTCGCATAAGTTCTTTAGTGCCATAAGATACTTGGTCTCGCCCAAGCGATCCAAATACCGTCGACAGAAGGCCAATGTTGAGAAGTTCTTGTTGATTGTTGCAAGAAGCTGTTTAGCTCTGGGCAATCTTAGTGGAATATGGCCAGCATCGAAATTTTTCATGTAATGACTACATTCAAGGTCTTCTCTGACATATCCCTTGCCTGAATGAAAAGTAAATTGCATGAGCAAATTCTAGATGGGCCAAATTTTCTTTCCAGATACAGTGCATCAATTCTTAGTTTCTCACCAGTTGATGCAAAAGTTTCAATTGCAAAGAATTCACCCTCTTCCATTTTTGTTTGCTCCCCTCCTTTCACAATCGGAACTGATTTACCAGCATGGATTTGGTAGCTTCCAATGCTATGTCCATTCAAGTTTCGAATACTTTTAACTGCAATATGAATTAGATGGAAACATTCAAAGAAATAAAATAATATAATAAGAGTACTAAAAAAATTATTTATTTTCAAGTGTTGCAAAATGGACAAGAAAACCAAACCAGCTGATTTTACACTAACGTGTTTTTGTTTTGTACCTTGAAACACCTTTCCATTAATCTCAACTTCATACGACTCCATGACCTCTTGAATTGCAGCACCAACATCACATAGCCGTACATCAATTCCAGATTCCTTTAACAATAATGAATAAATATCAAAACAAAAGTATTCAAGCAACTAGAGGTCCATGGAACAAAATTGATTTCATTTGGATAAAGTTAATAATCACACTAGCAAGCATATGAGACTATCTGACATTTATAAGCACCTGTTTCATCTAGAATAGCCTGAATAGTATTGGGGTATGAGAAATGGTAAAACAAAAAGACTACAGTCAGAAGATGTGAGGCTGAAAAGAGACCATACAGCTAGGGACAATTATAATACTTGTAAACAGTGAAATACACAGCTCTGCATCTAGAAGCAGAGAGTGTATGATAAAAGGAGTTCGATCAAGAACCGGAGAGAAAAAAAAATGCTGAAAATTAAAGGGAAGTAAACATAGGATTAGTTGCTTCTAGTACTGCTGCTACAGGAAAATGGGGTACAATACCTTGACACCAGTATTGGTTGCTTCACGTGAGGCTTCAAGCAGTGGATTAAACATAGGATTAAAAGCCACTGTAAATGCACAATCCACTATATGCCCTGCAAATCCAAAGATTACCCTATGTTGAATGACAAATTCTACCAAATATAAAAGTAAGTGAGAAACGAAGAAATTACATAATTACCATCAATATGAGTTCCGAAATCCAACTTCATTACATCATCATACTGAAGCACAGTCTTATCTCCTGAATTAGGAGTCCAATGAGCAGCAACCCTGGTAACAAAACAAGCTCAATATGCGCATACAAGTCGGAAAAACAAACATAAATAAACATCTCGTGTTCAAATTTATGGAATGTTTACCAGTTAAGTGAACAGCCTGTAGGAAATGCAATGCCTGCTTGCAGACCATTCTCAGATATTAGCTTGCGAACTGTGTTCTCCAATGTCTCACAGAGGTTAGTCATCAACATCCCAGGTTTCAATATCTCCCTTATGTATTTTCTTACCTAATATAGTGACAGATTTTGAGTAAATTTCAAGTAACAGTCCATCCTATGTGGAAAATAAAATCACAACCTGTCTATGAACTTCTGCCGCTTGACGAACTGAATTGTATATCGGTTTTTCAAGCCGCTCCAACTCTCTTTTCTCTTCAGATGTTGTCCTCCATAGATTACTGTGAAACAAGTTCACTCATTGATAATGAGAGATATATGATATGTAGGTTAAATATGTAGACTCACTCATCCTTGTATTGTTGAATTTCACCCTCCGGAAACTCCCCAGATGGAAAAAGATCGGAAATAGGAATGGAGGGTGGATTAGTCTGCTGAGGTACTTCTTTCTTTTTCCTATGCATGAACAAAAACAGTATAAAACTTCCAGTACAAATTTTAAACCCCAGAAAGGGATATCGTAGTTAGGTAAAGCCCTCACTTGCTTTTATTTTTCTTCTTTTTTTTCTTTGCTCCTTCTGTAGCAAAAAGGGGAGGATAAAAATAAAATCAATTTCAGCAACACTATTTAACAGCAAAGCCAAAACAAGCCCAAAGTAGAAAATATAATTATCAAAGCAATTAACCATGAAAATCAACAGCCTACAATGAGCATGGCATAATCAATGGACATATATTAAATGGAATTCTTTTTATGAACACAATGTACTCCAACTCCCTCTGTAAATTGTTCGTGGGGGGTCAAAGTAAAGATTGTCTGCTAGCTAAGTGCTATTTAATGGATTTCTAGAACCCTACTTTATGCAAATATTATCAGATGAATAATTTGATTTAACATGCCCATTTACCAAATGATTAATTTCAGAAAGCACGAGCTTATTCTAAAGGATTATGCTTCCTGTTTTCTTTTCTTTTTTGGCGTAATAACTAAATATGCTGCATGTTTCTTCACCCTTTCTGACGCATATTGTAAGAACATTACCTTTCCCCTCTACGTCATCATTTTGAGGAGCTGAAGAGAGTCCAGCACTCTCTTCTTCGTTGCCATCATCCTCTGCTCCGACAGGAATTTCGATTTCCCGCTTTTCCTCTGCCACTAGGGATGATTTTGCTGTACCCACAATACCAGTACGAGAAGTTAACATCACCCAATACTTGAAAAATGAAAACAGAAAAACGACAGAATCAAAGAATTAATCCCGCGGGCAAAAACAATTATATTGATCGAAATGAGAAGGGTAGGGAATAGACTATGTCGCTACCAAGCTGATTCTCTAGAGCCTCCATTTTCGAAGTTCGAATGAGTTCTCAGTTTAAGAGCAGAACAAACAGAAACCAGAAAAGGAACCCTAAATCGAGAGAATTCCGAGTTTAAGAACAGCCCCTTTCTTCCAAGGTCTTACTGCACTTCTAACTTTGACCCAAATTTGAGCTCTTTTTTTTCTTTTTCCTTTTTCCCAGGCCAAATATATTACATGCAACTTAAAAATAATATCACATGTAATTGAAATGAAATATTTGCAAAAGTGACGTAATCATTTTTGAAAAAATTAGGAGTCACATTCAAAATTTTATTATAATTGTAATGAAAATATAAAAATGTAAGAGATGATGGTTCGTTGGGGAAATAAAATTAAAATAATTATTTTTTTTTTAATTTATTTATTTTTATTTAAAATGAAAAATTATTTTATTCTTTCAACTCAATTAAATAATAAATCACTTATTTATTTTAAAATATATATTTTTTAAATATAATAAAATGATTTAGGAGTTCTTTTTCATAATATTTAAATTCAAATGGGTATATTATATAATTTTTATAAAAATTAATTCAGAAAATCTTAAAATATAACAAAAAATGGGTAAAATATTAAATCAAAATTATTTCATATTACTCATTCTTTATACAACCAAACAATCAATAATTCATTCCACTTTCCTCGTTCTCGTTATCGTTCTCATTCTCATTTTCATTTTTATTTTCATTTTTATTTTTATTTTCATTCTTATTTTTATTCACATTAGTGAGTCGAAATAACTATAATTAACTCTCGATTTTAATTTTTAATTATAATGAACTCTCAAATTTACTTAATTTGAATGGGTGCTGACATTGTTGTTAAAATGCTTAGCCACATTAGCTAGAAAAGTGAATTTTTTTTTTTAATTTGACCTAAATAAAAAAAAAAAATTTTACCCAAAAATTATGGCCATGTTTGGCTACACATTTGCAAATGTGTTTTGAAAAAAAAATATATTTTTGGTACACATAATTTGATATGCTCATAGTGAAATGTTTTAATTCTTAATTATAACAAAAAACCCCTAAATATTTAAAAATTATATTTTCAATTATTTCTCAATAATCATCTGCACCAACAAAAACTATAATTGAACCTCCATTGATGGAGCTTCAGTTTTGTTTTTTTTTTTTTCGATGGCGAAAGATTATTGAGGAATAAATAAAAAATATAATTTTTAAATATTTAGAGGTATTTTTATAACTATTAAAAGTTAATTAAAAGATAAAAATTTAATATTATTTGACATACTTATCTCTTTCATTAAATTATGACACATCATCAAAATACGTTTTAAAACGTAAAATACATTCTGAAACGTGCAGCTAGACAACTCCTATATTTTTCTATTTTATAGCTCACGTTATAATTTTTTGTTAATTGTTCATCCCTCTACTTCCCCACCATCACCAATATGACGCCCGTTGCCGCCGCCGCCAAAATCTTTTCTCTATCAACTTAGAGTTTAAATCAAGTCATTCTTAAAAAAATCAAGGAGAACAATGTCAAGGAGATCCAACTACATTACAAGCTTGAGCTTCGAATTGAACCCATCTTTAAGTTCCATTTGAATCAAATTTGGAATTTAATTTCGGTGTAGGTTTAATTCAAGTCTAGATTTTAAAGAAGGATTTGATTTAAACTCAAATTTGATAAAGAGAAGATTTTGGCAACGACGGTAGTAGGCGGCATATTTGTGGTGGTGGGAAAGTGGAGGGATGAAAAAATAATAAAAAACTATAATGTGGGTATAAAAAAAAAAAAAAAAAGAAACAAAAACATAATTTTAGGGTCAAAACTAAAAAGAAATAATTTATTAGGTCAAATTAAAAAATTTTAGACTTTTTTGCTGTGTGACAAAATATTTTAACGTTCATGTCAGCATTCCGTATAAATTTACTAAATTTGAGGTTTATTATAATTAAAAGTTAAAATTAGGTATTCATTACACTTGTTTAGGTATTCATTATAATTATGATAAAATTATGGGTATTAATCATAATTTCTCTTAATTATTTGTACTATTTTATTAGAATATGTATTGTAAATTTGCCTAAGTTCTTAATAATTTATGTACTCTAAATTTATGACTTAGTCATATCGAGAATAATATACACAAATATAAATAATAAATTTAATATATAAAAAAGACGTATCATTTTATTTATAATAAATTGATTTTGAATTAAATATTCAAATTTTTATATAATATCATAACATAATTTAATATATAATTAAATTAGATATTAGATTACTTTATATCAATCACATAAAAACAGATCTATAACCCATAGGTAAGCATATCGAGAATATAGAAAGATGGAAGAAAAGTAAGCATATCGAGAATATAGAAAGAGGGAAGAAAATTATGAAATAGAAGGGAGAAAAATGAAGTAAAGGTATAACTGTCCAATCTAATATACAGTAGTAGTGGATTCGTGATTCTGAAACTATGGAGACAAGATTACTTAAAGAAAATTAGAAAGGAAGGTCTTGTTTGAAGTCATGAAATTGAAGTTGAACCCTGAGAATATCAAAATTATAAACTTTACCCTTAAAATTTTAAAACTTTAAATTTACCTACATAATAATCAAGATTAACATCAAAATTAAACCAATCGAAAGACTAAACGATCAAAGAGATGATGACATGAATTTCTTAGTTTTCGGGATCTACACTTAGCATGGAATCTAGCTCCTTCTCCAACCTCGCATGGTTAATGAAGGCAAGCAAATGGGGTACCCACCACATCAATCGTATCATCACTACTAGCTACGCCCGGTCCACAATAAACAGCATTTCCCCACCCGAAGTCGATCTCTTTGAAACTGGCTATTCTCAAATCCGATATAAAATAGTTATATATTTAATATAGACAAATTCTTGCGTGAGTCAGATCTATATCTTAAACCTACATGATCTGCTAAGGACTTCATGTAGTCACATTGTCCTTAGCTTTTCAAATCAATGATAAGAGATACCTTAAAGGATTTTCTGACAAAACTTGCTAATCATAGTAACTGCCGTTTGACTGGAGAATACATTGCCGTAATATTAAGGAACTCTGGGCCTTCAAAACTTTTATGAATCATGTACTTTAAAAAAAAAAAAAAATTAATAAATAATAATATATAAATCGTACTCAAGTAAGAAATAACGGCCATCGTTGTCTTCATAAATCATGATTCAACTCCATCTAACCAAAAAACACACATAGATGATGTAGAAATAAGATGAGAGATGTGTTTGATTATATTAGATGTAGTAGTAGTAGTAGTAGTGTTTTAAGTAGGCAATTTCATCTCCACATGCAGCTGTCTATATATACGCCATGGCAATCTTGACAGTTTGACAACAATATATGATGGATTCACGGTCTGTTCATTAGTAATGAGCTGCTTAAGTTGGTTATGATCTGAATGTGAATACGACCAATAAGTAGTTTGGACTCTCTACATAAAGAGAGAGACAGAGAGGTAGTCAATACTCAATAATGGAAAGGTCTTTGTAATATAGACCAAAATTATGATAGATAAAAGAAATAAAGTTGTTGATACAGCATGAAGATCAATAATCTTGTTGGTTTTGCTCCTTTTAGGGTCTTCTGAGGAGACTACACTCCTTGGGCTCTCTAAAAGCTACAGACTTGTCAAAAGCATCGCCCTCATCCCTGCCCCAAGATGACAATGAATCTTATTTTCCTCCAAAACAATCTAAAAAATTGGAGGGACCCTCCACAGGCTTAAAATCCGGAGATCTTCCAAATGGAGAGAATGGTACTAGAGAATCAGTCTTAAAGCTTTCAAAACGAATGGAGCCATGTTTTTGGTGGTACCGTACCTTCACTTTGAAGTTTGGTCGCGTCCTTTTGGTCATATCCAATCGAAAGATCGTGCTCAGTTGCTTGATCTTGCTGTTATATTATGCATTACAAAGGAAACAATCTGATTTGAAAAGGTATAGTGATAGCTCCCTTATTCACAATGCTTTGCTCTACCAATCTCAATGACGTAAAAGTAGATTGTAAAGAATTTGAAAATTTTGATGAGTTGGATTCGCGTGCAGGATTGTTCGAAGGCGTGCTTTGGCCATTAAGAACGGATTTGTGGACTTATGGCAGCTGGCTTTTTCTTACCAAGTCAACCCTTTAGCTGCCGTCCAGCCCCTCCCTACAACTACTCGAGCAAGCTACTCATAAGATTCTCAGTCAGCGCCTTGCTCTAAAGCTGCCTACATGCAAAGTGCATCCTGGCCTGCAACATTACCTGCTTCTTCCACCTTCTGCTGTTATTTGTTTCGTTGGTTCAATTGTGCCTCAAGTTGCATTTTGAAGGGCTTTCTCTTGATGCATTGTAGTTAAATCTTTTTCAATGTTTCTAACCACGAAAAAAAATAAGAGAAGAAAGAAAACCAAGGAGCATTTCGCTGAATAATAAACTCAAGGAGTGGATTGTATGACGCCTATGCAGCCTGTGCAATCCGGGCCGTCCGATGCAATCCAACATCTATGGACAAGGCACATCGTCCAAGGACAAAATGCGTTTTAACACGTGTGCTAATTTTTTTAATTTATTTCTTCCACCCCTTCTCGTTTTATTTTCTTTCTTTAGTATCCCCTCTCCATTAACACACATTTGAAGCTTTATTTTATCATCTATTAATAAATCCATTTGAGCTCATGACTTTGTTGGAAGTTACAAATTCATTCTCTCATGAAAATAAATTCATTGTTATTTTGAAAACCCCTAATGGCTCGAACTAGTAGAAAATATGAAATTACCGATATGTGAGATGTCGGTTTGAGACGCACATTCAACCTTTCGACTCGTCATCTTATATGTAACTTTATGTTACTCTAAGGGTCGAATGGCCTTTCACATGTTAGGGCTTTTCGACCCTTAGAGTTATATGTAAGATGACAGGTCGAAGGATTTCCTTACAGATGAGACCATTCGATCCTTAGAGTTACTCTACAGGTTAAAGAATCTGGACCTGTGAAGGACCCTTCGACCCTTAGAGTTACTCTACGGGTCAAAGGATCTAGACCTGTGAAGGACCTTTCGACCCTTAGAGTTACTCTACGGGTTGAAGGGCCTTGATCTGTGAAAGACCTTTGACCCTTAGAGTAACTTATAGTTAAATGTGAGATGATGGGTCAAATATTTGAAACATGTGAAGGGTATTTCAACCCTTAAAGTTACTCTACGGGTCGAAGTCATTCGATCCTTAGAGTAACTTAAAGTCAAATGTGAGATGACGGGTCGAAGAGTCGAAACATGTGAATGGTCTTTCGACCCTTAGAGTAACTTAGAGTTATATGTGAGATGACGAGTTGAATGGTCGAAACCTGCGAGGGGCCCTTCAACCCTCATAATAACTTAGAGTTGCATGTTAGATGATGAGTCGAAGGGTCGAAACCTGTGAATGACCCTTCGACTCTTAGAGTAACTTAGAATTACATGTGAGATGACGGGCCGAAACTTGTGAAGGACCTTTCGACCTTTAAAATCACTCTACGGGTCGAAGGGCCTCGACCTGTGAAGGGCCTTTTGACCCTTAAAGTTGCTTTATGGGTCGAAGGGCCTTGACTTTTGAAGGGCCCTTCGACCCTTAAAATAGCTTAGATTTACATGTTAGACAGTGGGTCAAAAGGTCGAAGGGTCTTTCACATGTCGGTCTGTGCATCTCAAACCGATATCTCACATGACAGTAATTTCATATTTCTGATCAAATCGAGCCATCGGGGGTTTTCGAAACGCAGTGAGTTTGTTTTCGAGATAGAACGAGTTCGCGACTTTCAATAAATTTGTGAGATTGAATGAGTTCATTAATGAAGGGTAAAATAAAATTTTGAAACTGTGTTAATGGAGAGGGGGTACGAAAAAAAAATATGGGGAGGGAAAAGACTGGGGGAAAGAAAAAAAAATATACATGGATCACCGAGTTAAACGCGATGATCTATGTATTTTTTAAAATATAATTTATCTCTAAACAACATAACTTATCTAAAAATACTAAATTGCAGCGGACGAATTATACAAATTGCATAAACATCATGGTATCTGATGCCATACAGTCCACTCCTGTTTACACATGGGGATAGAGTAGCGCTATCCGGCAGCTTGTAATTCAGTCCTCAAATCAAAGTTAGTTCTACTTTATTTCTAGTCCACAAAATGAATTAATAAAAAACCTAACTACTTTTAAATTAAACCCACCACTCATAATCATCACATCACATCTGCCTTGACGTTTGTGTACATACATATATATATATATACAAATTACAAGTAGAAATCCAATCAGACAGGGATGCTCGTGAAACTCAACTTGATGTCAACAGCGCCACCACTGTGCTAGCTGAGCATGGAGGCCATGCTGGCAGCAGTGGCAGATCCACAAACCAACCTGTTGAACAAGGGATGCAGCCAGTACAATGCGACCAACTTGTCAGACTTCCTACGGGAATCTAATCCGAACATTTTCCGACCCGAGCGAGCAAATGAAAAACAGGGGACAGTTGTTTGCAACCGCACAGCAAGTGAAGGGATCGGACCCGGTCTATGCCATGGTTCAATGCAGGAACTACCTCTCTACTGATGACTGCATTGCCTGCTTCACGGTGGCGGTTGATCAAATCAGCAACTGCTCCGGCACAAATGGGGCCCGTGTTCTTTACGACGGATGCTTTCTTAGGTACGTACGTGTTCATTAAATCAATGACAGTTCACTGTTACGTTGAATTAATGTTTAAAGTATTCTCACTCTCATCATATTACTAAATTAGTCATGTCCCACTTGGTGGTTGCCGGCTTACATTATCTATTAATTTTGAAACAACAAAGACAGTGTCAGGTATTCAAGTGTACATGCGTTTGTCTCTGTCATTTGTAATAACTGGGAACTTATTTAATCAAGTCAAATGTATTTTAAGGCCTAAAAAAAAAAATATTAAAGTTTGATTTGCCTACATATATGAGTATCAGATACTTGTCTCACATGATTTGCCTAGTAAACCATGGATTGGACGTCTTACGGAGTTTATCCACCCCTCGGAATTGTAGCTAGTAAGGCCATGGATTGACACCACCTGACTTCTTTAGGAGGATCTGATTGTACTCTGGCCTTGATGCCTGCACATGATTTTCTTCAATAACGAGGATGACCCAACCAACAAACATGGAAAAGTACAAGGGGAGAAAGTATATGCGACATAAGTTAGTTTTACATGCTTATTCGTGGGTCCAAGAACTAAGGGAATTAGGTATCTCGAGATTACAGATACTTTAAGGTTCGACATTATATGTTAGTCAGAGGATAAATTTTTAGATACCGATATAATCTGCCAAGGAAGAGTTTTCTGCAGATTTATTGCTGGGTATTGGGTTTCTCTGAATCCGTAGAAAATTGGATGATTTCTACCTGGATTCCGCTATTTTTCTATTCCCAACCAGATCAGACCCCTAAAATTTCAGCCCTGATTTCAACCAATATATAAACCTAGCTCCAAAAGAACAGAAGGGACGGACAAATTCAAATAATTTTTCTGAGTAGAAAGCAGAAGTTAGGTGCAAATGGAGACTCAATCCAGGAGCTTCCCTCATCATATACAGCAAAATTGTCATCCAACCCCATTCCTAAATCCCACTAGAAATGACATGCTTCCTCTTCTCTTATAGTCTACATCAGAAATGATTATTCAGCAATCACCATCACCATCACCCTATTGTCTAGCTCCACCCATGCACAGTTCCTCCTCTCTCTGGTCCAAGATTTATGAAGAATTCAAGAGGATATAAATGATAACTTATACTGCTGCATGCATGACAAACTTTATACTAGGTTTGAGATTATCCACACTGTTTAATTCCCTTCTTTTGGAAATCTCTCTACAAGTATGAAACGGTGCCTAATAAATGAATTACGAGCAAAGAATGCTCGATGCCGCCCTGCTCAATTCTTATGCCGAAAGGGAATTATCAGTAATTCAAAAACAGTACGTAAAAGATGTTGATAGAAATGATATGCATAATTTCCAGTTCCACATTTTGTTAAGCTTTCCAACTTCATATTTGAAACTCAGCTGATTTGAAATTAATTAGAATCACAAATAGAAAATTTACGAGGAATCTAATGCAAGGCACGGAATCTACAAAATTAGTTTTCTTCTTCCTATATAATTGCAAGTTCTTTCTATTTTGATCAGATCCAGAAGAGAAAAATAGGAAGATCCACAAGAAATCACAAACAGACCCTTACATAAATGGCTTAGGAGAAAATTTGAGAAAGAAAGATCATTTAATCGAGAGAAGAACACAGAGAAATTGAAAAGAAAAATAAAGGAATGACTTACAAGATCTTTCAAGAAGATAAAGCCGATGACGAAGAAGAGAACGACGAGAATCTCAAACTCCGCATATCTGACGAACCTGTACACTGCCTTGACTGCCCCACTCACCGCAGACTCGTTACCGCTCCCGTTCCCGTTACGGTTCCGGCCACTCGCCCCAGGCATCGTAGTCTGCCGCCACTGCTCTAAGCTAAAATCCAACGAGCAAGCGGAAAAAAAAAAAGAAGAAGAAATCTCAAGCTCCCTCAAACTAATCAACGAGCTTCTTCTTCTCCTTCTTCGATTTGATTTTCCTGCGTCTTATTTCCTCCAGACTTGGCCAAATTTGTGTTCTTGCAAATCGTTGTTTCATTCATTTCGGCTAAAATTATATTTTAGTCCCTAAACTATCATTATTTTATATTTGAGTCCGAACATATAACTAAATTGTATGAATTTCATCCTAATATTTTCAAAACTAAGGTATGTGGTCTTTGAGCTGTAATATCAAGTATGGGCCATATAAAACCAACCATTAAACGACGGATATGGAGATATGATAGTCATGGAGATAAGATATGAAGATATGAATAAGGACAACCATGTATTGCACAGTTGATTCCAAAATTTTAAAGTGTTTATATAATAAGTATTTTTCAAAAGTTTATATTTTAGGAAGAATTTTCTAGGCTTGTAACCCTGTCTGATGTATGAATAACTGCTTCAAGCCAACGTGTACAATTGATACTTTTTTGGACTCAAGTGATACATATGAAAAAACCAAAAAAATGTACGTAAATCATAGTTGTCCCAAAAGAAAAAAGACATATCCATAACTATATCCTTAATCATGTCAAATTGAGTCCAATCATTCATGTCAAATAATCCATTAAAGATATTATCTCCGAGTATAAACATTGAAATTCATATTTTTTATTTTATAAATTTGACTCAAAAGATAAAAATAATTTCCTGTCCAATAATGTATGAAAATTGAGAGATGAAAAAATTAATGTATTAAAAAAAAATAAAAAAGTCAAAATTTTGCTCTGATTTCTGTTCTTTTTTTGTCATCAATCGTTATATAAAAAATCTTCGCTCTTCAGTATCAGTTTAGGACAAACTAGAGGGAGAAAAAGAAGGAAAAACGGTAGGTAGAGTTGTAATGGAAGAGATGACGCCAAGGCCTGCGAATTCGTCGCCTTTAACTCCACTCGGATTCTTGGAGAGAGCTGCTACCGTCTACGGTGGCTGCCCTTCTGTCGTTTACAACAAAGTCGTGTTCACGTGGTCGCAGACCCACCGTCGATGCCTCCAGGTAGCTTCATCTCTCTCATCCCTCGGCATCAGGAGAGGCCACGTCGTGTCTGTCGTCGCCCCAAATATCCCCGCCATGTACGAGCTTCACTTTGCTGTTCCCATGACCGGTGCTATTCTCAACACCGTCAACACCCGATTGGACTCGCATACAGTCTCCGTGCTCCTGCGTCACAGCGGATCCAGGCTCCTCTTCGTTGACTGCCAGTCCCGCGCTCTCATCTTCGAAGCCCTCTCTCTCTTCCCGCCCAACACTAAGCGCCCTATGCTTATCCTCGTCGCGGAGAATGATCTCGAATCAACGTCAACCGTTGATTTCCATGACACTTACGAGGGCTTGGTGGAGAAGGGTGATCCAGGATTCAAGTGGGTCCGGCCGGAGAGCGAGTGGGACCCAATGACACTAAACTACACGTCGGGAACGACGTCATCTCCAAAGGGTGTAGTTCATTGTCACAGAGGAATCTTCATCATCACCGTTGATTCATTGATCGACTGGTCCGTACCGAAGCAGCCAGTTTATTTGTGGACCCTACCTATGTTCCACGCTAATGGATGGAGCTTTACGTGGGGCATGGCAGCTGTAGGTGGGACCAACATCTGCTTACGCAAATTCGACGGACCGTTGATCTTCGACCTCATCCAGAAACATCACGTGACACACATGTGCGGCGCGCCTGTCGTGCTCAACATGCTGACCAACTCCGTAAGCAACGAGCCGTTAAAGAAACCGGTTCAGATCTTAACCGCCGGAGCACCCCCACCCGCCACGGTTCTTTTCCGGACCGAGTCGCTCGGTTTTGTAGTGAGTCACGGGTACGGGTTGACAGAAACGGGTGGGCTAGTGGTCTCATGTGCTTGGAAGCCGGAGTGGAATAAACTTCCGGCTACAGAAAGGGCGCGAATGAAGGCGAGACAGGGCGTGAGGACTATCGGCCTAACGGAAGTTGACGTGCTGAATCCCGACTCAGGCCGGAGCGTGAGAACAGACGGGTCGGAGCTCGGCGAGATCGTTATAAGAGGCGGGAGCATTATGCTAGGGTACCTTAAGGATCCGGTGGGGACCAGCAAGTGTATGAGGGACGACGGCTGGTTTTACACAGGAGATGTAGGCGTGATGCATTCCGACGGTTACTTGGAGATAAAGGATCGATCTAAGGATGTGATTATAAGCGGTGGAGAGAATCTGAGCAGTGTGGAGGTTGAATCGGTGCTTTACTCTCACCCGGCGGTGAACGAGGCGGCGGTGGTGGCTCGGCCGGATGAGTTTTGGGGGGAGACGCCGTGTGCTTTCGTAAGCTTGAAGGAGGAGTTGGAGAGAAAACCGACAGAGGCGGAGATGATAGAGTACTGTAGGGATAAGCTACCGCGTTATATGGTGCCTAAGACGATGGTTTTTCAGGCGGAGCTACCCAAGACTTCTACCGGAAAGATTCAGAAATTTGAGCTTAGAGCGATTGCTAAGGCCATGGGATCCCCACCACGACCGAGTCGAATGTAGAGCTAGGTGAGTGGAATCGTTCACTCGTTAGTTACGGGTTGAACGTTCCAAAGTCCGTAATGCTGGCTTGGCAATGGTCTTTATCTTATCTTATCCTCTATTTCATTTTCTGAACGGAAAAATAAAAATAGAAATAAAAATTGAATATTAAATAAATAAATAAATATAAAAGTAAATACAAGAGGATGATGATTCTTCCCCCTCAGCCTCATGTAGTTTTAGTAGTAGTTCTTTACAGATTCCAGACTCAAAACTAAATTAACTAACTCTCTTTCCCCACTTTTGGTGTATACCTTCTTCCTATATAACTACTAACTTCAATGACCAAACCTGTTACTCATCTTCAACCATCTTCTACAAAAACACTGAAGATGAAATCTTGAAAACGTTTTGAGTACTGCTTCGGATCAACAGCTGAGATCGAAGTGGGATCGTATTGAAATGATTTATATGCGTGCTCAAGCTTTTTGCTTATGTCGAAATCTTGTAATATGTCAATTATACCCAAGAACATGATGATGTCGTAAAACTCCCAAGTAGGTTCTCCTACTAGCTAGGCTTCACCATCATCTTTTCTCACCGTCCGTACCGCTCTTACCGGCATGTTTATTCCTAATTGAATGGACGACCACCTATACACATAATCCATAATGAACAAATTGAAATTATGAAAAAATAACAACTTATCGAGTCGACTATAATCTAATCTTACCTGTTAGGGTCAGATAGGCAGCGGTCCTCCACTCTAGAAAAAAAAATCAATTTTCGGATTCTTCGATTGCTGTAAAAGTAAGTTTGAACAAAACAATAGTGCATTAGTTATGAAGGATATTCAAGGCTTAGATTTGTGAAATATGGAAGAGACAATTTTCAGACAAGACAGAGATTTGTTTAACCAGTAGGAGTGCAGGTACTCGTCTTTGTGCTATCGGTTTGTCTGAAATGTAGACCGACCAATAGACTGTAGTCCATAATTCTCTCCGGTTCGAGAAATTCACAATCCCCGTCCACTTGCCTGCATCAATATCGAACTAATAATACTAAAAAATACAGGAAATTTGGAGAGATATGTTCTGTTTTCTGCACCTATAAATGACTTGCCATTTACATTTTTTATAAGTACAGACATAAATTGCTACCTGCAAAATTCTTGAAACCAAACCCTTTGCAACCGGAATATATAGTTAAGATCTAGATCTTTAAGGGTGGTTGTTGCATCGATCTTTGACTCAGGTTTATCGGCCGTACGACCATGAGAAGAACCTTTCAAGTCGAAGCGTCTATGAATAGAATATTCCGAACAAAATAGGTTCCACATTATGACGAACCGAACCTGTAATTTGAAGAGGAAAAAAAAGTGAAATCAGAAGAAATGTTTATTTCCAAATTCAACACACAGCATTATATCCATTACAAAATGAATTCCATCCTACCTTTTTCTGGGCAGAGCCTGTTAATTTCACACAATGAAGACCGAAGAATTTGGTAACTAAGGTATTCTCAAAGGCTCGTACGTGATTATAGTAGGCCGGAAGCATCCTTAAGAATCATTTATAGCAGTTAATTAATGTTCCTTTTGTCAAACATATCAATGATGAACGATCAATCTATTGATGAAACCAAATCAACGCACTTTTACCAGGAGAAGAAAGCTCCCTAAGAGCATCATTCCCACATATCGAAAGCATATAATCAGCCGGGTCCACGTTGAACAATTTCCTTAAGAGTCCTGAACATATAAATGAAACCCCATTAAACCAGCTTCACTAAAAGAAGATCGATACAATTATTAAACCAAAAATAAAAAATGAAAAGGTTCTAATTGTATGCTAACCTAAAGACAACAGGGCAATAATCCTTCCATCTAAAATCACAAGACTGATGAGGCAGAGTATACTTAGACCCTTCAGGAGGGAACTTAGTCCATACTTTCTCTTTCGGATTGAAAGCGAAAGCTTTCAAATCAAGGGATGTAGCAGGAGCAGGCCTCCCTACAGAATGTCTGTGCTATATCACATTACAAAATCAATTTCACAACAAAAAGAAATTTCTTTTCTTTTGCCAATTGGATTTCAAAAACCAATAACTAATACCTTATCCCCAACTGTAGATTCAACATAAGATAATAATTTTTATGCCCTTTCGAAATCGTAACCCCCTGTCTCTTCGTCGCCTGATTAATCCTGACTTGAGGTTGGACTTGTCTAACATTACTCCTTGTAGAATCTGAATCCGAAGAATCTTCCTCTTGACAAAGAAGATTCCCCACCGAACCCACATCGTACTCTAAACTATAACTACTTAACCTCCTCCCCCCATCATCATCATGTCCTTGTAATAACACACCCAGCAACTTCTGTGATGGAAAAATGGAAATCCTCTCCCCTTGATTCACCTTACAATCCCCCAAATCCACATCGAATACCCGGTTCGGGTCCCACTCGTCCAACCTAGCACAATCATGATCATCTCCTCTATTAGCAGATGGGTAATAAGTCCCAGTTTGCTCTTCACCATTTTTATTCCAAACCCCTACATAAAAGCTTCCATCTGCCCATCTTCACCATTCTTCTTCTTCGTTGTCGTTTGTCTGGGTTACAGACATTTTCGTTGTTGTTCTGAGCTTCGTTGAAGCTAGTCGTGATTTTCTTACCGTTGCTTCCCAGCCTCGGTTTTTGTTACTACTACGACGCCGCCGCCGTTTCCGCCTCCTCCGCCTCCCCCGTGGTGGGTTTTGTGCATTCTCTCTGTTAAAGAAGCAGAGATGATGACGATGAAGAAGTACGAGAATCTATTTTCTTTCTGCCAAAGAAACAGGAAAAGGAAGAAGAAGAAGAATGAGAGAGACTTTATGTTCGATATAATAAGGTGTTTTATGTTTTTTTCAGTTCGAGTAAATGTTAGTACAGTTAGATTGGTACTTCAACAATGACTGACCATTTTCTTATCCTTTCAGAATTCTGGTTTTATGTTCAACAATGACTCCGCATCTGGCTGCTAAAATTGTCGACAGAACAGGAGAGACTTGAGAGGTCCGAGGAAAATGGTGGTCTTGTTATATATTTATGTCTCCATCCTATCCAATTCTCCAAACTACATCAACTGAGATTCTCCCCCCCCTTTATCTATTTCCGATTTTCCTCCTATTCATATCGAGATAACTAATTAGTTTTTAGATAAAATATAATTTTCTATCATAATTAAGTTTAATTATAATTAGATTAATCATTATATTATATATGTTTCTAATTATATTCATAAAACAAATATATCAAACATTTGAAAAGAAATCTCGAGAGAGATATCTCATTCCTCTTATAATCAATTAATACGATCTCATGCTACAAACCATAGATATGAATATGAATATTGAATACGACATTATGGCAAATTAAAAATTTTTAAGAATATAAGAAAAGAAATACTAGTACAGCAAGCAGGTCTTCATGTTAGCAATTAGCATTAGCTGCTAATCGTGCGTACCTGTTTTCATTTTAAAATGATTTTTAATTTATAACATGATGTGTGACTAGCTAGCTTGAATGAGAGAGGCATTTTGGCTTATTATACTCAATATTGAGTAAAATACTTT
This sequence comes from Coriaria nepalensis, assembly GCA_027186245.1. Lineage (NCBI taxonomy): Eukaryota > Viridiplantae > Streptophyta > Magnoliopsida > Cucurbitales > Coriariaceae > Coriaria > Coriaria nepalensis. The sequence continues at coordinate 54,200,513 of CP114481.1, forward strand.
TAACCCTTCGGGTAAGACAAGTCGACACGTCGATACATTTTACTATTAAATGATGATGCAGCTTGGTCTCAATCAGGACAGTCTCAATCAGGACAGATGTTTGTATCTACAGAAATTTATGAATGTTCCAACTATTATACTGCTTACAGAATGTGTAGACAGAACAGACCTTCTCACAATAGGAATATGGTCTAATAATACTCCTTCCTACCATTTCTACAGGTATTTAAGCCCCTCCCAAACTTCGATTTTCTTTCGGGTTCCTTCTTCTTAGTTTGGTCATGGCTGATTTTGGTTTTGCTTTCATAGAAATCCCGAAACGCACACTGGTCCAAACACCACATTATAAGCCTATGTTGAGCAGCCTTTGCAGAGGCAAGCTGAAAGGAACTGTTGAAAAGTACTGTGATAATTAAGTATAAGAGAATAAAAGACTACCTTAAGACTACTTAAGACTACCTTTCTTCATATGTATCTGATCTATCACTGTAGTTAGCAGCATTTGCTGCCCTCAAGAATAAACTTTCCCTATGATCATGTTAAAAGGGCCGAAAACGCATCTTTCAAATTCCTCAGAATCTGCATTGCTGTATTCCATAAGAACCAAATCGAGCTGGAATTGCAAAACATACACATAATTTGATGTGATGCATGACAACTAGAATGGGTTGTTTTTAAAACACTTTCCATTTGATTTCGATGATTTTACAAACATTTCGATATAATGAGCTGAGAGAACACACAACATATATATATATATATATATATACACACACATGAGCATCATGTGTTTATGATAGGCTCTGGGAAGACTGTGAGCATCATGAGGATAATATATCTCAACGTCAAAGTCCAGAAGGCTCCATAAGCGCAGCATTTTCACAATTTCTGAATATATGAGTGAAAGCATTGCAGCGGAGCCTGAACGATGGGTCAAGACCTGTTGGATATAATAACAAAATCATGCATGAGCTTCAAAATTTAACTTAATATCACAAAACCAAAGTTTAAATGACAACACAAAAGGAAGATTTTCCATACAGAATGAAGGTAGAGAGATAACGGTTCTGACTGAATTCTTGCATTGTTTCTTCGAAAGCCCTTTAAAAAGAGAAGCTAGTTATGTATATGTTTAATGTTACCTTGTCCCTCAGACCTAGTTGCTTGTTCAACTGGCTTTAATTGTGTGATTCTTGTAGTTTACAACCAACTATAATTTTCCAGGCTGTTTTGTTATTGACAGCTATTTTGAGTGTTGTTTGGTATTGTATTAAAGTATATACACATGCAAGTAGATAGATAGATAGATATGGTGAGTTTGTGCCTGTTCTTTCCACGTCCGCCCATGTTTTCTTCTAGCTCGGTGTATCACAACACCAGCTTTGAGCCAATAACGGGGGAATATTTGATTCAGTGGAATATGTACCTATTTAATTATGAGTTCGAAATCTTTTATTCACTGGAGACTGATCCATTCTCTTTGCTTTCTTCTTCTTCAAGAGAGAGGAACTTCATTTCTCATGGCAACACTGCTAGGCTAGCTAAGGACCATGGTGATCTGAAGCTGGCACATATTTGTGTGACCATTACTGCAGATGAAAAACGACACGAAACAGCCTACACCAAGATTGTGGAGAAGCTTTTTGAAATAGACCTCGATTGCACTGTCTTGGCCTTAGCAGATATGATGAGGAAAAAGATCTCCATGCCAGCCCACTTGATGTGTGATGGTCAAGATGACAACGTTTTCGAACATTTCTCCTCTGTTGCTCAGCGTCTAGGTGTCTACACTGCTAAGGACTATGCTGATATTTTGGAGTTTTTAGTGGAGAGATGGAAGATAGAGAAGTTGATGGGTCTTTCTGGTGAAGGGAATAAAGCACAGGATTTTGTGTGTGCGGATTGCCTGCTAGGATTAGAAGGTTGGAGGAGAGAGCTCAAGGAAGAGCCAAGCAAGCTTCCACTGTTCCATTCAGCTGGCTTTTTGGAAAGTTTACTTGGACCTTCTTTTCTCTCAAATTGCCTTGTTCAAACAATACTAGTTTCTTCCTATAATTGTGGTTGCTCTTTGGTTTTTTTGTTTTTGTTTTTCCCTCCCAAACATCTCTCACTTTATCATCATCATCGTTATGAATCAGTATTTAGACACAATATAAACAATAAGCATGATACAAAATATGGATTTTCGTCTCAAATTTCCGGACTCGAACTAATAAAGGATTCTTCTATTATGGAAAAAGAGTAAATTAAACTTTTTGAAAATATAATTCACTTATTTTATATTTTTAATCAAAAAATTTCCTACGCGTATATTTATCACCACCTCCACAAACTACTCTACCGCCGTCACTGACCATCCATGCCAATCGCCGCCACCAAATGCCACACCGACCACAATTGTTACTGCCAACCATTATGATCAAGCCCCACCACCAACGACAGCAGTGGTGGTATGTGGCGGCAGGGGTTGACGGTGATGGCAGTGATTGACTGTGATAGTTAGCAGTAATAGTGGTTGGCAGCAACGGCAGTGGTCAGCGGTGGCGATCAGCATGAGTGGTCGATGGCGGTGGCAAAGTGATTAGTGAGGGTGGTAGTTAATTGATATAAAAAAAATTTGATTTAAAATAATAAAATGAATTAGAAATAAAAAAAAAAATTGATTTTGAAGTTGAAAATAGAAAAAAAAGCATTTAATTTTGGGCTAATTTTTGAAATAGTTAACTAAAAATTTTAATTTCGGATATTATTTATATTTTAAACTTTTTTTAAAATATAAATTATAATTTTAAAAGAGTTTATACTGAATTATATTTTAAATTTGATTTGGATATAAATTATCTTTAGCCCAAATAAGTAACGTGGAACGGAGGACTTGACCCGGTCAGAATGGGACTCTTTCTAGGTATCTGATATCATAACATTACGGGCTGGTAAGCCCAACAGGAAAAGTAGAGAGACCAGTAAGCCCATTTTAAAAGTGGGCTGAAACGGAAATCGACTGGGCCTTAAATAAATTTACCGCAAAACAGCCCGAGGGCCCAGAAGCGTATCCAGCAAAAGCTTGTGGACCTGAAATATACGTCTCTCTCAACGTCTCTCAGACAGCCAGAGCCCCATCGCATTGCAGAGGAGAATACGATTATACGAAGAAGATGATTGGGAAGTTGTCATCGGAAAACGGTTCCGATGACCAGTTTCAGCCACCTCTGGCGCTACAGCAAGAACAACAAGATTTGGGTGGAGAATCTAGCTCCTTCTCCTTCTCTCTTCCCTTTTGCTACTCGCCTTTCTATCGTTTTTCTTCCTTTCCTTCTTTTTTTTTTCCGAAGTTGCAGAAGATGATATTATAGGGCGAAACCTAGTTTCTGTAGAAATCCTCTTTACTCTCTTATCAATCTCGAACTTATATTATTTATGTATTAAGATGCCGTTCTCTATTTTGTAGGGGTTGAAGGCAGCTTTGAGTGGAACCCTGCAGCAATTGCTGAAGTAGGATGGTATATTCTCGGTGAAAATCAGCAGCAAGTTGGTCCATACGCTCTTTCGGAGTTACGTGGTAAGTTTAATGTATGTTGGATCATTAGTGTTTTGCTGTTGTCCGTTTGAATACACTGCAGTTGACAATGCATTAATGCAAAACTTGGTAAAAATAGCAAAAAGAAAAAAAATTCAAATTTTGGTAACAGTTAGAAGTTTCTTTAATGAACCGGTGTTTTCTCCTTTAATTTATTGGTCATTTCCTTCTTGAATTTCAGTTCTACCAGTAACCCAATAGCAGGGTTTCAGGACATTGGTCCATCTGTATCATGTTCAATTGGTATAAAGAGCTATTGAAACATCTTTTTTTAGCTTATTTACTTCGCCTGGGCAGAGCATTATCAAAATGGATACCTCTCAGAGACTACACTTGTGTGGTCTGAAGGAAGAAGTGAATGGCAGCCATTATCCTCAATCACTGGTTTCGTGGCAGGGATATCTCAGCAGGAAGCTGTTTATTCAGCTTCAGGTTATATATTTCCTTAAATATATTTTATATTCAACCTCCTTGATTATGTCTGACTGTGTATTATGTTGTGCAGTTATATCCAATAAGGATGATGAGTTTGAGAGGTGGCAGAAGGAAGTGATTGAGGCTGAAGCTGAGGCAAAGGGTTTGAAAAGTGGTACCCTTTCCAGTGGGGACTTGGCAAGTAATTTTGACAGACCTTCGACGCCTCCAGATGGTGAGGAGGAATTCACTGATGATGATGGGACTACATATAAGTGGGATATGAATCTTAGAGCTTGGGTTCCTCAGGTATTTTCTTAGACGTACATATATAATCATATACCTTAATGATTCTAGACAAAAATCAGTATGCAAACCTTACAGAATAAGAGATTTGAAACTCTATACACCAGAATTTTACGTAGGCCAAAGTTATGGTTATTCTATATTTGATGATCAAGAAAGGTTTTCTTCTCTGCTCCTTGTTATCTTATTTTATTTTATTTGTATCCTCATTAGCATGTAGTTGCCCATGTTCCATCTGAATTTAGAGCATCTCTGGATTTTAAGATCCCGAACATGGATGAGGAAGTAGATACAAATATATTGTACTGATCATCATCTTTTCCCTAGAACATTGATCTGTCTTTTAATAATAAAGTCTGATGAACTTATTGGGACCTCATGGAGTGAGCAGAAATTACCCGACAAAAAGGAAAAAATGAGGAAGTTATGTGATGGAATGTGCTAAAATGTTCTTGTATGGCTTATTGAATCCTCTTGAAGTTCTCACTGCAGTTTAATATGAAAGCAGATAATTTAATGCCGTGCCATGTTATATGGATCTGGCGAACTAGAAAATTTTCTTAGCAAATACTTTGAAGATTAAGTTTTGTCCCTGTTCCTAAATTTCTGTTTGAAACATGCTTTCAGCATTTAGATTGGCTTCAGTTTTGTTGTCTCACATTTTCTAAATATGGCTTGATGTTCTCTTTTTAGTGATAAAATTTCCCAGTTATGATTCTCCAACGTCTTTGAAAACCTCCGTTCATTGTTGAATTGCCTTCTTTATATGTTATTTTGTTAAATAGCCTGTCGTTTTTGTATCAGGATAATGTATCTAATGAAGGGGAGCAATACGACCTTAATGAGATGACTTTTACAAAAGAAGAAGAAGTATTCCCAACCATGAATGTCCCCGACCCCTTCACAAATGAAGAAGGTAGTGGGATTGTAAGTATATCTGATGCAATTGAGAGAGATGAAGTCAAAAGTACTAGTGATGCAACAGAAGTTAAACAAAATGCCAAGAGGAAGTTGCCGGACAAAGAAGAAAAAAAGGTTTGTGTTAGATCTTGTCTGGTGGCTTGCTTGTATAAGTATGTCTCTCATAAGATTGGGGAGAAATTCTAAAAGTCACATAGTGTACCCACTGTGGACACTCTAGGTTCAGTAGCAAGAGACTTTGGATGTTTCTGTATTATATAGATGGCTTGTTGACCAATCTATTTGAGTATCCATGTGGATTGTATTCAAGAAGACCTCTTGATCTATATGGGCACCAACATTATATGCATCTGTTTGCACTGGAAAAAATACTTGATTGTATGTCAATAAACGTCTCATCGTCTTGAGTCTGACCTATATCCTTTTTTAATTGTATACTTTATGCAGGAAGCTAATAAACCTCCTGACAGTTGGTTTGAGTTAAAAGTGAATACACATGTTTATGTAACAGGGTTGCCAGATGATGTTACCATTGAGGAAGTGAGTCATAGTCAATAATGAGTTTTCCTTACCAATTTTTTTATTGGAAGATGTTAACTTATGATTATGGATTGTAGGTGGTGGAGGTTTTCTCCAAGTGTGGGATAATAAAGGAGGTATGGCTATTTCTTCAGTATAACCAAACAACCTGTCTCTTCTTCATTCTGCAGAACATCATTTGTAAAATTAGGGCATGGTCATTTGTATGTGTCCATATATATTAGCAATGTGAGGTCACTTCGAGTTTTCCATGTGATATCTTACAATTTATTTGGTGGGAATACCGAGCACCAATTCTACCCTTCTCCCTCATCCTCATATTGGCATAAGATATTACATTTCTTCTCCATGGCATTTTGTTTCTCATAATCTGGACTAGTATGCATTTATAATTTCATACATACACCCTTGTGGAATCTGTGACAATGTATATGTTCTGCAATCTTTTTTGAATTTCTCTTGGAAATCATTTATTTTTCTGGAAATGTGCAGGACCCCGAGACAAAGAAACCCCGCATAAAGTTGTATACCAACAAACAGACGGGAAGATTTAAAGGAGATGCGCTTGTGACATATATGAAAGTATGTTTTTTGCTACTTATTTACCTGTTTTCCTTTTCCTTTGCTTTCTCTCAATCATCTGCTATCATTTATTGTGTAATGCATTGATCCTCATATATTGTATACCACTTTCTATGGTAGGAACCCTCTGTTGCACTGGCCACTCAGCTCTTGGATGGCACATCCCTACGTCCTGGTGATAATCTTCTCATGACAGTTACCCAGGCAAAGTTTGAGCAGAAAGGTAGTAAATAATATCCTTGATTCTTAATATGGTTGTTTGCTGTCACTTCTTAATATTGTTGAATTTCTTACTATCTAGAATCAAGTTTGTATGTTGTAGTAGTTTGGCAAGCAATTATTTGTTAGTCGAACTCAATTGCACAGTGTTGATGAGCTTTTATTACAATTCTCCAGGTGATAAGTTTGTATCCAAACAAGTGGACAACAAGAAGAAGAAGAAGCTGAAGAGGGAGGAAGAGAAGATGCTTGGATGGGGTACTTTCTAATCTCTGTGTCACATGCTATTTTAGAACCTGCTTGTTGTGAACTTAAGATCATATCTGGTTTTTCTGCTTTCCTTTTCATCTATCTTTATATTTGGAAATTAATCCTTTTTCATGGTATCATATTTCTTTTATTCGCAGGTGGCCGTGATGATGCAAAGTTGTTAATCCCTGCAATGGTTGTATTACGCTATATGTTCACTCCTGCTGAGATGAGGGTAAGTCTAGAACACTTGAGAATAAACTTTGCCAAATAACTGTCTTGACAGTATAGTTGAATAGAGTCTACATTTGAGTAATCTTTTATTTGTTAGGCTCTAAACCTCACATAGATACATTATACATGGAACCACAGATATAATCTTCATTTTTTGAGATTTTATCTGCTATGTGCATATGACTTCTGAGTGACACTAGCCAATTTTTATCTCTATGAAATTAATTGTCGACATTTCTTAGTCAATATAGTTTCAGTTCATTTCCTGTAATAGTGGAAACCTCGCCGATCTTGTTTTGAAGAAGTTGATTGATGCCCTTTTGTTCTATACAGGCTGATGAAAACTTGCATTCAGAACTCGAGACAGATGTTAGGGAGGAATGCGTAAAGCTTGGTCCAGTTGACTCAGTCAAGGTAGCTTAATTTTTAATAAAAGAAGACTTGGCAGTCCTAATAATCAGAGTGGTTGTAGCTTTCCTACATTCTGCCTGCTAATAAGTTAAGAAGTGAAAACAATCTATTGTTTACTGTATATTTTGGTCCCAGGTTTGTGAGAATCATCCGCAGGGAGTTGTTTTGGTGAGATTTAAGGATAGGAAGGATGCTCAGAAGTGTATAGAGTTGATGAACGGAAGATGGTAAGTCAAATGCCGTTTTATTGTTTTCTTTTTGTTCATGATGTGAGATACTGGTTGATCTCCTCTCTCGAGTCTCGACATATGTACTTTTATTTGTAGTGATTTTGGTTATTCCGGTTTAGGTTTGGAGGTAGACAGATACATGCCAGTGAGGATGATGGGGCGGTCAACCATGCTACGGTCAGGGATCTTGATGCAGATGCTGTTCGTTTAGAGCAGTTTGGAGCTGAGCTTGAAGCCTAGTAATCTCGCAAATTTCTATGAAATATTATCAGATCTTGTTATAAAGATGAGATGAGAATACTTTTCGCTGTAAAATGTAGAATGAATGAATGAGAAAATGTTTTTACATTAGATTACTGTCACTGCTACTGTTATCCTCTCTCATTCCTGAAGTATCTACTTTCTTCAATCAATTTTCTACCCAGAAAACAAAAGAGGGAATGGTAACTAATGAAAGCTATGTAAATGATAATAAGTTAGTCTCTTTTACCAAGTGATAATATTTTACACATATATACATACCCTAATATGATCCAGCACAATGAACAGGAAAATTAAGTGTCATTCAACCTCACTGTTAAGATTACCACTTTTACAATTCACTAAATGTAACATGCGTACTTCCTACCCTAGTATAGATTATAAATAGAACAAATACTCTTAGAGAAGAAAATCTGATTAAATTAGAGATGAGGTTGTTGGTTTTTTCTCAGCTGCATCTGCTGTTCCTACTTGAGTAATCAGAAATCTGATTTCATGAGCTTTAGACAGGGTTGAATCGAAATATTTTCAAATGGTTTTCCTTGTTCTACTTGGATATAATCCTTCGTCTTAAGAACCTGCCATTGAAAAGAAACGTAAGTAAGAACAGAGAAGATTGTCCTTTCTCTTTTGATTTAGAAATATATAATCATGCAATATAATCATATGGTGCATATAATCGTACCAGTGTTTCAAAAAACATCCTCGATGCTTCTTTCCGGGATTTACCGACCAGTAAATTGTCCAGGGGAAGGACCTTTCTTTCATGTACAGCTTCCTTGTCAAAGATTGTCTGTAGATACTTGGCAACAGATCTATGACAGAATTAAAAAGGAAAAAAAAAAAGGGTCAATCAAGTAAAATATACCGATTTATGGTTCTATAAGCTATGTTGTGGTTTAATTCCCGAACACACTGCAGACGACAAACTTGAATACCATACTCTCAACGACTTCAAACTCACTGAATTTATTTGCTTTCTTCTCACAGATTATTTCAAAATGGATAAAACAAAAAGAAGTTTATACTTACCTAGTGCGGGAAGACCACCCACTGTTCTCCAGCAGATGGGCGTCTTCAGCGGATGGCATAGTTTCTTCATTGTCTTCAGCTACATCATCATCATCCACGTTCAAAAATTCTGAAAAGCAGAATCGTGTTAGCCAAAAAAAATTAACTTGTCAATTGAATTGGAGTTAAAATAAAAAAGCCAAAGGTTTATTGTTCCTCAAAGACTTATAGTGAGACTAACAATGTACTATTTTGATTGGACAAGTACCATAGTCAGGCATAAGATACAGTCTACTGGACCGCATTCAAGGCACATAGAAATTAAGGATCACATTGAAGGCGATGGTGAATCAACAACAAACTAAAGGATAACATACAAACCTGTATCAATCCCTATTGCCTCATCATCAAAGGGCTGCAGAATAAAATCAGAAATAAACTTAAAACCAGTGCTATTTCAAGTAACCGACCAAAAAAAAAATTAGAAGTAAAAAATTACGGGACTATTTACAAGATGGTCTTCAATATCAGGATGATCAATGCCAGAGATTCCTTCACCGACAATGTCCTGTGGATCTTCTCTACCACCTTGAATTTCACCATCATTCACCTCAAGTTCTAATGTGTAGGAAGCCTCTGGTTTGGCTCCTTCATTATCTATACAACTAGAGGTTTGATCCTTATCTTCACACTTCGAGCCTGCAGCTCTGAGTTCATCCTCCTTGCCAACCCCCACCTTAACATTTTCCATTTCATCCAAAATTTCACCATCAACGTGTTGACCAACTTTTGGGTCCGAAGTTGCAAGGGGAACAATAGGTTCCCAACAATCTGTGTGGACTTCACGCCCGATTTCAGTATTCTGATCAATGTTAACATGGTCAAGTCCTTCTATGTTACTTATATCCATAATAGAAGAATCCTTAACAGGATCAGAATCTATCGTCTTTTCAGGTGAAGTGACTGATGCATCCATATGCAGAGAAACATCTAGATCAGATTTGTCCTTCAATGCAGGAGATGCTGGTTCAAGTCCATGAACAAAAGAGTAATTTGCTGCATCAGCAGGTTCAAGATTGTCTTTCTCAATTTCAGTTTCAGCAATCTCCCCAAGTGGTTCATCTAGTGAAGTTTTAACCTCCATTTGGTCAGTTAAAGCAATTGTCTCGCCTTCAGAATGAGACCGCAAGTTCAGTTCTTCAACCTGCTGATTTGCAATCTCAGTTGAAATATCAGCATATTGAGCTTCAATATCATTTCCATCTATCATCATTTCAAGGTTCCCATCCAATTCATATTCTTCAGTATCAATTTTTCCATAAGCAGACCCCAAATCCTTTGCTACATCTGGAAGTCTACCTCCTTGGTCTTTATCCAAGACTGTGATTCTACTTGTATCAAATTCTTCACTGTGCAATAATGTCAGTTCTCCAGATGCTCCTGAAAGACACATAACAATCTCAGCTTGCAAGATTTTCCATGAATAATCTTACCTACTTCTATTGAATTCTTTTCAGGGGCTCTCTGTCTTATTGTTCTTGAAGGAATTCTTGAACTAAAAAGAGAGAATACGCACTAGAAAATAGAAGGAACTAGCGCCTTAAAGCACTTTTCAGCCTCTGATTACCCTGACCAAAATGTAAATATACATATGTAGTGTATATACTATATAGTTATAATCATTAGGGAGTTGAACTCACCAGTAGATATGGGTTCATTGAAAATTTCATCTTCAAGGAATTGTCTCTGAATCATCAAAATCTCTAGACGACTGCAAGGTGCTTTCTTGCGTACGCGACGTATGTCTTCAGTATTAATCAGCTGTTGTCGTATTGTACTGAAGAATAAATGGAGCATGCTATTAGTAATTTACCAAACAAGGCAGAGCGCATTTATGACAATTAAATAAAGTACCATGACTTTCTCATATAAGCTAAATGGCAGTGATATGATCATTAAAGAATTTATTCAGATACTGTAATAAGGACTACCACTTAGCCAATCCTATGAAGCTGATACACATAAAATACTACTCAGACAATTCTTCTATTTGAATTTCATCATATTCAACGAAAATTTTTTATGCTCAATATTTCGTGTTTGATCTGTGAAGTTACCAATTGTCATAAAATTTCAAACTGTTTGGAAACGGACTCAACTATGTTATCTATCAATAAGAATCTTTAACACTCACCCTCATGTGCAAGGCCATATCATTGTGGGCCTTGCATGTGCAAACAGATAGCAAACAAGCCCAAACATAAGTATATAATATGCAGAACAAGAAGACAGTTATCGTGATTTGAACCAAGACCTATGCTCTAATACCATGTTAAGTTACCACTGTCCAAAAAATTCGAACCGTTAGAAAACGAGTTTAACTATGTTATCTATAAATATGAATCTTTAACATGGTCTATCCTTTAAGCATTTATAATTTTTGGGATAATTGGCAACACATGGTTGAAGAATTTTGTCTGCTATGAATCATTGCTCTGCTATGGTAATTTCTTATTTCTGCACAGTAAAAATACTTAGATGATTTACTACAATTTAATGTGCGTACAAGTCAGAAGTATATCTAAATGCATGATATGAATTATTGATGTTTCTTAAGAGAAGATTTAAGTTTTCCTTGGTAATTAGTAGATAACCATTAACACCCTCTTTAGGATTGTTGGACCAAAAAGAATAGTGATTAGCAAATCAACCATAACTGGTGGAGGGAAATGTCCATTTAACTGGATCAAGGCAAAGATAGAAGAATGTAATTGACAGAGCAGAAATCAAATAGTGGAAAAGATTATCTATTTTAATATCCAGATATGTTCTTGAAGTTCAAAAAGTATGAGAATTTAAAAAGTCAGGATAAAGTAATAAAAATCGCAACCAAGACATACTCGCCATTCAAGACCATTGTATCATCCATGAGCACTTTTCTCTTGGTGCTGGAAGCCCGGAGCGTAGGCCGGGGTCGTTTCATGGATGTAATTTCAGGCACAGGAGGAGTGGGCTTCATCTTCAAAACTGAAGATCTCCTTCCAACTGATCAACAAAAAGTATTCATTAGACAATCAAGTGTGTATTATGGATATCCTAGAAATAATTAATTTTAAAATTGGTGGTTTTGTAAGTCATGTCACTTATGATAAGAGTTTGAAAATCCTTGTTTTTCCTAAGTGATAGTGGAAAAACCAAATTTATTGATTTCTTTATTTCTAATGAGACAAAGGATTCGATACATGCGATCAAATAAAATTTTTGATTCTATGGGATCTAAATAAAAAGTAGGACTGATTAAGAAAGAACCGTTTATATACCTAAAATAGAAGATAACAGATCATTATCATCAGGAATAGATTCTATAATTCTCTTTGATCCGGTGACCCCAACTGATTCAACTGAATTAAAGCTCTGTACACTTAGAGTACTTTCAGTGAAACTTCTCTTCTTTCCTGATAAAAGTTTAGTCTCAGTATGACCTTCCTTGCCCCCAGGAAGGATATCTTTATCTGGCGTCAATAAATCCCCAATCATATCATTTGGTTTACTAGTGAGACCCTCTGGTACAGAGAGTAACTTTTCAGGTACAGGAAAGCTAGAAGTTGCGGAGCTATCTAAATAAACTGAATTATCAGTAGACATTGCATTGTACATCTGCTCATCTGAACTCTTGCACTCTGACTGATTTTTTTTACACAATGCAGAATCAGATAGCTCATTTTTCTCTAATCTGTATTCAGAAGCATCAGTTTCACGACACGCTCCACCTGAAAAAAAAATTGCAACTCCTCAGATCACATGAAAGACCGCTTATTAGATAAAGTATCAACACTCCAGATGAATAAATTTATGCTTGACATGCAAAATCTAGCAAGTGTGGTCAAGAAAAGGGCGAGTTATACCTGCCAGATGGCTCAGACTGGAGTCGCATGCCTGAAGAACAGGTGTATCTGTTGATTCCACCTCGCTATGCTTAACAGAGTCCAAAGTTTCAGAATCGTCTGGCTTCTGACAAGAATGACCTTCAGCATTAATAACCTCAGGTCTTCCAGATGATTGTAGCTGGACATCATTTGGTGCTATTTCGTTGTCAGGTGAGAGCTTATCTCCCACCTTACTGGTGAGCTTTGGTGCCTGATCATCCTCCAGAATACCCTCTAATTCCATTGCCACAGCACTATTTGAAGGAGTTACAAGATTGGAGTCCTCCAGATCCAGGTTGACACCTGCACAACTAGGAGATGCAACAATTTCATCTAACCTAACCCCTCCAGCATCACATTCCACATCCATTTGATCTACAACTCCATTACATCTGTCTTCTACCTTAGATGGACCGCCCATTGCACTTATAATAACATCTGAACATTTAGACACCAGTGGAATGAAGTAAGAATTCCGTACCGTACCGTACCTTAGGTATTATGATGATGAAAGGAAAAGTACCTTCCCCTGCGTGCTCCATGGCAGTAGGAGTGGATAGTAGATGTGTTGTAGATTTCTCTAGATCATTTGCTTGGTCACATGAAGCATAACCATTCTCCTGAAGCCCAACAACAGTCTCACACTCCATATCATTGCTAGAGGGTAAAGCAGAGACATTATCATCACCGTGACGTAGATCTGAGGGGCTGGATTCAATCTTTGCGCTTTTCAATACTTCATACTCTTTTGAGTCACGATTTTCTGTTTCCAAATGATCGTCACATGCCAAAGCCTTTTGAACATTGAGCAAGTTTGGTTCCTCTAGTAGTCCAGGAGTAGATGGACCCTCAGCATACTCAACAAAACCAGCATTTGCAGCTGCTTCAACCTGTTCAAAGGTAATAAATGTAAATTCATCCAACCAAAGTGGAAGATATATGCACGTACTTAATGTTCTAACTTTCTCCATCAAAAGGGGGTTAAATGTAAGTGAAAGACTGACTTGTCCAATGAGGTTTGGTATGGATAACCTCTTGTTCGCTATAATTTTCACCTGTACGGTTTCCAGAGTTCCGGACTCATCACTTCCATCCATGCTTTTCAGTGGCGTAACTAACTGAGGAGATGCCAGAGGATCAGAGCTGTGATTTAAACAAAAAGAATAAAATACATCAGGAAATCTTGATCAACCAACAACTAGCACATCCACAGAAGCATGTACACACCAAAACGATTTATATAGATCCTAGAAAGAGATTAAAAGAAGAGAAATGATCATACTCTGGAACTTCATGCTGATTAGCTGTAAAATTGCCTAAAAGTAGCTCCTGCTTATGATTAATAGAAATGGAAAAATCTATTAGCATTAAGTACAAAAAGTAGGTCAATCAACTAATATGAACGACCAACACCTCCCACCCCCTCTTCCCTTCTCTTCTCCCAAGTTTCTTATTCAAAAAAGATAATAATTACTAAACAGGTAACTGTTAGAGCAATTTAAGGCAGGATTGAGCATTTATTAGAGCAATAACTATTAAATAATAAACTATTAATGCAGGATTGAGGAAATCAGAAAGAACAACAGTACAAAATTAATTGTTTTAATTACTCAAGAACAACAAATTAATAAAAGTAGCAAGCTTTCATGTTCAGGTATAAATTTCATTCATCTTAATCAATCTGATTAATTAATTAACATATAAATGCCGAATCCTTCAATTTCCACTAGATATTCAAGATACCAAACATAAATTGATTAGTTACCTCATCAAGGTCCAAACCGATTTGTGAAGTATCTCCATCACCAAAACGCTCTACAAAGAAACAACAAAATTTTGGAAACACGTTCAATCAATGAACTGTACAATACAAGAAATATACCACTACATCACAACAAGCAGAACATAAGTTCTAACCTTCTAATCCGAATTGTGATGTGGAGTAAACCACACCCTCCATTGAATCCTGGAGAGTAATCTGCTCCCTGGCACTCACATGCTGATCGACATAGTTACTGCAGTAAAGTTCGAAGTTAATAAACAGAAGTATCTTTGAATCGGGTATTATGGCTGCAGCCATCAATTTTGCCAATAGACCTAATTTGAATATTCTGGAAACTAACCCTTGATAAAGTTCATTATCTGGAAGCTCAAAATCATCAAGATCAAAAGTCTCAGGTAGAGTGATGGAATGATATGGTGCAGTGGATTCTTCGGGTGGTAAATCAACTGCAGTGGAGCGAAATGCTTGCTTTATCTTAAGCAGAGCCTCACTACAATCGTCAAAAAGATAATTGACCTTTCTGGAATATATCCTCACCACACCAAGCAGTAGATGGCTGGACAACCGGAGTGCAATTGGTACATCCGGAAAAATAATCGAATCTGCTCAAGAGAAAAGGTCAACATAAATCATATTGTAACGCGATGAAGTTGAAAATGTATGTTGAATAATTCGCTCTATTAAAACTTAACTTTTACAGCTTATGTACTAGGATATATATATATATATACTGTGAAGTAACCTATTCTAGGTATAGTATACAATCTCAATCCCTACAAACTAGGAGATAATATCTATAATTACCTGATAAGGGATAACTCCTATAATCTAGGTATTCTCTAATATTTCCATAGAAGTCAACATGAACTCTATTTAGGCCAAAAAAAAATATACATGAATTATATTGGATAGCATTCTACTTCAAAAAGAGTAATTCCAACTGACTTATTTTTCAAGCAGGGAAGTACTGAGAGGTAAGTTATTGGCATTGAGACTTAAATCCTAAATTATCAATGGAGGTCTAGAAAATAACTATATTTTAATACTTTTGATAGTCAATCCAATATAGTCCCATTGGATGATTATCCCCAAGTTAGAGCATATCCAAGAAATACTTATAAGTTGACTTATTTTCTTCCTGTTTTGATAAATAAGCATGTTTCTCATCTTCCGAACGCTAGAAACACAGTAACAGCTGAAAATTTTAGCACTTAGAACTAGACTTCGGCATCATTTTGGCCAAGTTTATTACTGATCCTCATAAAGATACTATTTTCTTCAAATTTTCTGAATGCTAACGATAAAATAAAAGAAAAACATAAAATAATCAAGACTTACCAACTGATACGCCAATATCAGTGTCGGCAACCTGATTCTTGCGCAGCTTCCTCTCCAGGTGAGCTGCAATCCATATAGTCCCAAGTGGCCCTTTCTTAGCTAATATAAACTGAGAATAAAACATTTCTCACCTTTCGCCCTTGAAAACACCAGCTTTCATACGACAACACTTCTCCTCCAAAAACGCCTAAATTTGCAAAACCCCATTCAACCCTAATTCTCAGCAAATCATACAAATCGCTACTCCAGTACGACTTTAGTGCACATCCTTCCGCATCAAGAATCCAGAGCAAGAGAAAACAACTTCAAAGCATCCAAAATTAAGAAACCCTAAATTCAGATCAACGCTGATTACCTGAAGTTCACCTCGAGAAATCCGAAATTCGTTTCAAACTTGAAGATTTACGAACCTAGCAAACTGAAACGTATATACTAACCAGAAAACCCTAATTTCACTTCAGCCACTGGAAGACAAACAGAGACTTGAAGCTGAAGAGGTCGGACTAGGAGCAGTGATTCTAAGAGGAGAGGAGGAGGAGGAGAAGAAGAAGAAGAAGAAGAAGAGGGTCAAAGGTGAAGAATTGAACGGAGTTGACTTGGAATTTGAATTCGGAAACTGAAAGGATCCTGTTGGGTTTGTTCGCGGGAGGAGAAAATTTAGGGGGTGTTGAGGAAGAAGCAAGTTCAAGTTTAAATTTTTTTTTTTTTCTCCAGAGTTTTCGGACACACAAACGCAAATATCGCGCTGTTCGGACAAAGCCGAAATTTTTTTAATTGCAGTTATTAGTAAAAGAACTGTTTTTTTTTTTTTATCTCTCTATCTAATTACGCCACGTCATTAAACGTAAATATCATATAATAATAATTAAATTAAAGTTATCTATAAATTTTGCATGTCTATCTATCTTCACTGTTTACTTTATTATATTTTAAATTATTTTTTATTATTTTAAATTCTTGTATTTTTTTTAATTAATTTTTTTTTTTTTAAATATAAAATAGTTACATGGAGTGGATTTACCAAAACATAGAAATAGACATGGATTTCAAATCAGAATCTCTTAAATAATAGTTTAAATAAGAAAATTAATAATAAATAATTCAGGTTATTGGATATTCAACTCCAACAGAGAATAATTATTTAAGTTACGAGTAAAATACAAGGTTACGAGCAACAAATCTGACCGAGCAAGTAATGATTCCGGCCGATAGCATATGAGACTTCATTCAAAGGCTACACGGACGACCTGCTTCCCTACGTTTTTACCGGAAAACAGTCCGACAAAAGCAGCTGGACCGCTTTCTAGCCCCTCATTCATGTCCTCGATGTAAACAATCTTTCCTTGCTTGTAGTAACTGCTTACATCTTCCAAGAAACGAGGAAACAAATGCAAATAGTTACTTTGCAAGAACCCCTCCATTCTGATCCGTTTTAGTATCAGATTGGACAGATTGTGAATTCCATCCGGTTTAGATAAACTCTGCTGAGACACCATCCCGCAGACGGCTATTCGCCCATGCACCTTCATGTTGAGAAGCGCAGCGTCGAGCATGGTCCCACCCACGTTGTCAAAGTAGATGTCAATACCTTCCGGAAAGCACCTAACCACGATATAGATTGTATTCTCTTCACATGTATTTACACGTAAAAAAACAGGTATCCAATGATCTATCTAGTCAATTACCTTGTCAACGCTACAGCAAGGTCCGGCTCTTCCTTATAGTTGAAAGCTTCATCGAATCCGAGCTTGTTCTTCAAGAGATCAACCTAATATGGTATACACAAACATTTTTTCTTTTTTCAAAAAATGTCGGTTTGAGACTAAAATCTAATTCTAGTTCAGGGCTTAGAATTGACCTTTTCAGATGTGCCGGCACTTCCAACCACATAGCAACCATGCAACTTAGCAAGTTGGCCAACAAGCTGACCGACAGCCCCAGAAGCTGCAGAAACAAAAACGGATTCGCCTTTCCTTGGAGAACAGACCTCGAAGAATCCCGCATATGCAGTAAAACCGGGCATCCCTGTACCAAATGAATTTTCTTAGTACTATTATAACCAACACCTTAGTTGAACAGTTAACCATAAGGGGACCGATTTCACTTGGTTCAGCATTCGTGAATTAAACAAACAGGCAACCATTTGGAACCGTTCAAGTTGAAGATGTAGAGGTCTGTACTAGAATTTGACAAACGGAAAACTAAGCTTTAAAAAAGCCTAATGACAAAGGCACAAGATGAAGTTAAGAGTGCATTTGGGTAGTCTCTTGAAATGTTTGTATGAGGCTAACTCGCCCATCCTGGAAAATCAAAATTAGAGCCATTAATCTAATAATTATATTCTTCCATTCCTCCCAGAAGAAGAGCGATTGGGAACAATTCAGTCACGTTTTCATTCATTTGGAATTTTGGGCTCCAGCTGTTCTACGCTATCATTGTAGCAATGGAAGGCTTTTTTGCATTAAAAAATAAAAAATAACACTCCAATTATGAATTGTGAAGCAATAAAAGTAAATGAAACGGTGAAAGAAAGATATAACAAGAACATAAACGATATATGATTCCAATATGTAATACGTAAGGTCTACGTGTTGTCTCAAAAAAGGATCGAGCCTTTAAACTAAAACACACTTATTTAGCTTAAACTTCAGAGAATCATACCTAGAAATCAAATTTAGTTCAACCCACCTACCCAAATGCAACTGGACTTTTGTCAACTGGTCTTGGTTATAAACTTACATTTACAAAAGGAAAAAAAGGAGAAACTCAATTCACTCCTTGAATTAGACAAAATTTGGTCACACCAGATCCAAAGAGTTAAGAACATACCAAGAAGACCAACATGGTACGAGAGAGGGATACTATCATCCTGTAAAGGAATCTTTCTGGTTTGCTCAGTTATTTGAATCAAACTGTACTCCTCCCAACCAGTAATCCCAGAAACTACATCCCCTGCCTCGAAATCTGGATTGTCTGACTCCACAACCCTGGACACACCAAACCCTTCGATTGCCTAATTCCACCATCAAATCAAAACCCACATAGTAAAAAAGCAAAAGAAATGATCAAACTAATTCACTTTCTGGGTAAGAAATCATACCTGACCAGGAAGAAAAGGGTGAATATAAGAACCCTTAAAATCACGCATACGACCCCGCATATAAGGATCACAAGAGAGGTAAAGATTCTTGACCAGAATTGATCCAGACCCTTTTTCAGCCTTGACCTTGATTCTCCCAGTTTTGAATTCAAAATCCGTCTCTTTTGGGCTTCTGTCTATGTACCCTTTCAATATCACTTGCCTGTTCTCTAATACTACAGTTTCTTCTTCCATTGTAAGTACTTGTTTATTCAGCTAACTCACTTGTTGCTACTACTGCTCACATACCGTATCCTCTTTAAGAAACCTAATATACTGCCATTGCATTAAATGATTATGCATATTTAAAGAATCATGTAACGTCACACGTGGCAATTGGCTAATGGCCCGCTCAATAATTCATCGTTGTATTATATTATAAGAACATCGATGGTCATTACACGACATCGTTCGTCACTAGATGTGATGTAATAAGCTTAACCATAAGGAGAGTGGAAAGATAATCTTCAATCAAGCAGTAGATTATATCTAAGAATGTATGTACAAACTTGTTGATTGAGATGATTAATACTTAATTGGTAATCTAATTTTTAATTATAGGCAGCCATTGGGCTGGACTAATCCCAAGGCCTCGCCGTTCACATGGTTGCAAGACGATCGGGCCACCTGGTTCATGTAAGTCAAATCCACGTCCTCCATTCGTATACCGGTGCACGGATTCTTCAAACTGCAGTCGAATTTTATGGCGACGGGCGTTGCCGATGTTCCTCTTATGCCCTTGTACAGTATGTTGTTTATTTTTACACCTGATGCCTGCAATCATTCACATAGAGCTTGGAAATCAATATGTGAAGTAATGCTTACTTTGTAGGGTTTTATTCGTAAATATATGAAATTCTGGTGTACAGTTAGTAATTTGCAATCTGACCTGGCTGGGACAATTGATGTTGTGTGGGCAATAGTGTTGGTCTATGACAATGGGGTTTTGGACACTCTGCATTATAGCCCCTAGGAATTGGACTCCTTGGACAAATCCCGTACTGGGCCTGGCCCAAGATTTTATCCTTACCCCGTTTTGGGTACCTATGAAAACCGAATTCACAACCGTCACATCTTGGACACCGGGCTCCTCCTCGTCCCGAGCCAGACTTCCAATGCTACAACACAACATGAAAAGAAAGCAAAAAAAACATATTCCCGTTAAATAATTTAAATAAGAGATATTTTTATAGGAATATATTATATAATCTCGTGATATATCGTGATACATCATAATATTTATGAATAATCGTGATAGAATTTAGTCTTAGCATTATTAGCATATGGTATAACAAGTACACAAAAATTTGAAGACATGCATGTGGGGTCCACATAGGTAAAAAATAATGAAGTATACTTAGGATTTGATAATGAAAAGTTATTTAGATTAAACAGTTGGAAATATTTAACTTTTGTAGGAGACTAGAATGTCTGTAATTACCTGATGCCATGGCCGGGGCCGCACACGATGCGTTCTATCCAGAGTTTGTTGGTTCCGGGTCCTATGGAGATGCAATCATCGCCGGTTTTGATCGAGGAATCAGTGATGGAGACATGCTTTGATTGCTGGACGTGGATCCCGTCTGTGTTCGGGCTGTTTCCGGCAGCAAGAACCTTCACTCCTTGAACTTGCACGTTCTCACATCCATTGATCACAATGTGGAATATTTGACTGTTCAACGAAACTACATTCCTCAGCTTTATGTTGTTCGAGTTCGTAAAGCTCAATGTCTGCATCAATCAAGTAAACCCACCATTGTATCGATAAAAAATCTTTATTAAAAAAAGAATTATAATTATAATTATAATATAAAAGATGGCATGATATTCTAATTGAAATGTACCGTGGCGCCAACAGGGCAGTTACTTGAAGAGGCTTTGCAGGACCACAAGGCGGCTCCTCTCGCATCAAACACACCGCCGGTGATGGAAACACCGTCCACCCTATCGAAGCTGACCCATCTCTCGGCCCTACCCAATATCCGATAGTCACTCGGCCCCGTCAACGATCCGTCGATATGAAACGTGGTGTCCGAGTTCTTGCAGTCACCACCTCGGAATGTGACGGGCAGTAGCGTATACTTGCCCGCCGGCACGTATATGATAGCGGATTCTCTAGAGTTACAAGCCATGTCCCAAGCTTTCATGAAAGCAGGGCTCGAGTCCGTTCCACTGTTGCGTTTCACTCCATAGTTCAACACATTGATCAGAATTGCTCCATGCGATGTGTAGGAGATCATGATCATCATGATCACTATGAAGATTAGTGAAGCACAAAATCTGGCCATTGATGATTATTCAAGAAGAGAGAGAGAGAGAGAGAGAGTTGATGGTTGGGGAAGTTGTAATAATCCTTGTGATTTAAGTGGACAGAATTGTTGATGGTAGATAGAGATATTGTTAAGTGATAGCAGGCAGGGGGGAGGGGGTATTTATGCATGCATGGAGTGGATCATAACAAGTACAAGATGGTGATTAATTAAAATATTTATGAAAGATTTATAAATATAAGTAAATAAAGGAGGGAAGGTGAAGTTTAAGAAACAAACTACGCGTACAAGGGATCAGTAGATACGATGTATCCAAATGAAGAAAGCTGAGCCGAAACCATGGCCTTTTTGGGCAACGTAGTTGTTATATATGTATTAATTACCAGTATTATTCGTTAAGTTAACATCAGAAATGAAGATTAACTGTTTAATTAAAGAGTGATGATGATTGATTAAACTAGCGAAATGGTGAACCCACCTTCTACTTGCTAGACCCAGTCTGCTTTAGAAACTTTTTGTCAATCAATTAACGAGCTATGACCTATAGGAAGAAATTAAGGAAAACCCTTTTCCCACCATCAATAGAATCAATTTATAGTCAACTAGATTAAACAATTAGTTCCTAATTAACTATATCAACGGCTGATTGGCAGGTACAATCTAAAGTTTGGCAGTTTAACTGTCAACTGTATTGAAATTAACAGAAACTAACTTATCCACTGGGATGCAAGTCCAAGTCAAGCTCCTTCCCCACTTCTACCGCTTGTCTCCGATAAATGAACCTAACTTTTTTGACTATTAAGTATTGGAGAAGGTTTTTTTTTTTACTATATGGGCTCTAATGAATAAGTCACGAGGCCATTATACTGAATAAGATACGATTTATTATAAATCGATTAATCACGATCATAAATATCAATTTGTATATAACATCATTCATCGTATATTACTATATTTCGGTTAAAGATGCTATCTAGTAAGGTAATAAAGAAGTTTAAAATATTTCCTTCAATCATTACCATCAACTATCATTATGTCAAGAAACAAAAAATAAACAAGAGTAACTTCGGGTACAGTATATATATATATATATATAGCTTCAGGAGAAAACAAGTCAGCGTTTTATAGCTAAATTCAACTAACCTATTTTACCTGATTCAACCAAGGTATACAAATTATATATTGGTAATGGTCAATAAAACCTAACACCTTGATGTGTCGTTCATTATTCTACATTATCTAGCAGTCTCACTCACATACCGAATCGTCCTCCTACGGCATAACGATCTGTATCTGTTACTGTGGGAAACCAAAAGAGAAAGAGTAGATGATAACAGAAGCAGTCTCACTCCTTTTCATCGTTTTTTAATGTGAAGTCAATACCATTGTGGAAAAAACATGCACTACGTACGAGTAAAACATCTAGAAAGGAAGACAATGAGGAGTATAGTATCCAACAAAGTCTTAAACTGCTGATATAATCATGATATATTGGTTTGGGACATCGAGTAAGGATTAAGTGTCTATAGAATCTCATACCCGACTGTGCTTATGAGAACATGGCAGTCCATTGCGCATATTAGAAGCACAAACAAATACAACCAAGAGAATCACAAACCGAAATGATGTTCCGACAAAGGTCCTGCTCCAAGATAAACATCAAGAAAGATGGGAGTGTTTCCATCTATCCTAATGGGCACATCCCTCACGAGGAACATACGTTAAGACTTGATAAATGCAGCAAATAATAGTAGGGTTAAAGATAGAAAAGCCCCAGTGTTTTTATTTTATGCCTAATAGGCCCTGTATTAATATAATGGGGCTTAAAGATCCTTATATTTTAAAATATTTAAAAATAAATTTTACATTTTATCTTTCAGTACAAAAAAACTGGGCATTTTTTTTCATGTACTAAAAAAAATTCATTAATAGTTAACTTCACTATTATCTACAAACGGATGACCGAGGAGAGTATTGACATGTCATGCCACATCATACATAAAAAAAAAGAAAAAACTTTTTCAATTAAACTCTTATTTATTTTATTTGAACTTTCCTCCCCTAATTATTTTCTTTTATCCTTTTTACCCCCACCTTGTAATAATTTTTTTAATTTTATTTTATGGGTGATGAATTATTTTCCGGAAAATCCGAGTTTGGCGAGAAAATAGTAAAACACATATTTTGAGGGATAAAAATAGAAAAAATAAAATAAAGATTTAGAAATTAAAATGTTAAAAGATTTTTTTTTTTAGATGATGTGGGTTTAATTGGCCAAACTTAAAAAAATATAAAGAATTTCTAACCCTTAAAAGTAAAATATGAAGGATTTTAAAAAAAAAAAAATTCAAAACACATGAATTTTTTAACCCAAAATAAAAAAAAGAAAAAAAAGTAAGGTCATATTGGCTTTTAACCCCCCAAAGAAATCTTTATTACCTTCTGTACACTTACAAAAAAATGAAAAACCAACAAAAGAAGAAAAAAAATTACAATCAGAAAGTCGGCCTTGGCTTGACAGTTCTCAGAATTCATTAAATTAATGACAAACATAAGAATGGGACAGCTATCATGTCAAACTGACTATAATCAGATCTTTTACCAAAACTTCAGTTTCAATAATAAGCCTAACAGAACACATACCTTTTACGATTACAGCTTTCTTCCCTATCAAAATCTGGGATCTCTGCTGCTTGGAGGGCTATGCAAATTTTTTAAATGGTCAACCACGTCATATGAGCTGCTTAGGCGCTGGAAATTGGACCTACGAAGAATACTCCCTTGAATTTTCCGGGAATCATTTGATTCACTTTTGGATCCTCCTGTTTGCGTCATAAAGCATTGGCGCACACGTACACGGTGCTCTCTTGAGTCGTCGGTAAAATCGCCATGGATCTTGACCACTAAAATAACTTCTTTGTCTGTTGTAACTTCACACCATGAATTCTGTGGGACTTTATCAACGAACTCTTCCAAGGTGGGATGGTCCTTGTGATGGACCACCACCTCTTCGATATGACCCGGTTTTATAATGCCGGCTGCTGGAGTGACCTAAAATGGAAGAACAAAACCCATCCACGAACACTCTTTACTGCCATATGAGAAAGCAAGTGTAGATATTGTATAAGTATATGAAATTTACCTCAAGCCAATGTGGAAAGCCAAATGAGCCTCTAGGACAATGATCCGATGCCTGTTCGTTCTCCTTAACTGTGGTTTCACCCTGACAAATTATTTGATAGAGGGCATTGTTTTTCCCAGATTTGTTTGTAAGCCGCAAAACAGATGTATTCTGATTTTGGAGGATTATATTGTTTGTACTAACAATAGTTTCTGGAATTGTACAAAGATCTTCAAGCATATGCTTGATTTTCTCATTTGAAGTAAGAATATCTCCAATTTCTTGTCTCCTAATTGACTCATCAACTCGGGCGATATCAATGGTAAATATACAACGGACTGGCTTGTGATCACTGTCTGTCACATCCATACACGCTTCGTACCTATTTTTAAGGAGGAAATGTCAATCTCAAAGCACAAAGACTATATATCCATTGTGGGAAGTGAATATAGAGAAAGGGGGGCTGGGGGTGGGCGGAGGAGGGTACAATGCTCTATGTGAAGTTGATTTACATCACATGAATAAGAAGTAATATGTAAGAGTTGCCTCGATCATTTTTTCCCTGACAAACTTCAAAGACATTTATCCTGAATTTGTTCATTTTATATAACAACTAGATTGTCATAACTATTAGAATCAAAAGGCAAGAAGATGCCACTGAAAGTGAATCAGTGAGGATAAATGAGTCCATTCTTAAGGTAGGAAGAAAACTAGCATAAATAGAAAACTTACTGCGATATTGAAGAGACTACCGGACATTCTAAACTGCATTCAGACACCAAAGTTGATTTGCAATCACGATATAGAATTCTGTCACACCAGGCAGGAACACGCTTCTTTTCCCCAGAATCATAACCTAAGGAAGGGGAAAAAAGAAATTGAAATCAAAACTTGCGAGAAATTTAATAAACTATATATTAACAAAGGAAGTTTTCACAAATTTCAACGAATATGTTAATTCCATTGTTTATACTTTTATTTTTCTTTTCAGTCGGAAGATATAAAGATCATCCAAGATCCTAGGGACCCAAAAGGGAAACAAGCAAGTAGGAGTTATGCAAATGAAATTTTCCAACTTCAAGTCATGCCACAATCCTAGCATCTAAGAAGCAATCAATTTATAAGAGACTAAACCACACCCTAAAATGCACCTGCTAATCCAGGTTGGTGCCTGTCAAACTTGTATGTGGGAGGAAATCTAATAACTGCTTCACGCATTCCTTGGAAGACATTTCCAGCTTCCATTTCAGCTCGGAGCTGGTCTTTTTCTCTCAGCCAATCAAAGCATCTTTGAGAAATAAAATCCATTGCTTCATCATAAGACACACCACCCAGCCGGTAATTGAAATCACCAAGAAATATGACCATATCTGCCTCAGATAATTCAGGGGTCCCTTCTGCAGCTAGTCCCCCTATAGCCTGTATAGCATCTATTCTTCATTACACTCGAAACAGTAAAAGAAATAAAATCCAGTCAAAGAACTCAGAGATCAATTGGAAATATCATAATAGGTTCAACTCCAATTGAAACATATATACATACATTCGAACCACAAAGCACCTGAACAGCAGATAAAGCACCAGCTGCAAGAAAAAGGACCAATGGCAAGCCACATCTATAAACAAGAGGCTTAAAATACATTGACAAGGCAAGCGAACAAAAGACTATCAGGCACCACACTGTACCATTAGCATTGAAAGCATTAGTCTGTTTGGAGAAGGACATAGTCCGATAGACATGATCAAAGTCTGCATTTCGACGATTGACTGCTTCTAAATGTGCAGCAAAATGGCAGTTTACAGAGCACATTACTCGATCATACACTCTGATCCTTAAACCAACAGCCCCCTGGAAAGACACGTAGTTATGTCGATCAAACCTATTTACTTATCACCACCAAATCATAGGCAACAGATAATAAGAACAATTCTGCATAGACCAAAATATTTTTGGATCAACGTGCTTGCATCTGTTTCTACATATATAGTCTCTAATACTTTGTATCAGAATATAAGACCAGGCCTTGTATAATAGTAAATCAAACAACAAATATATTTGGTAAATGGAATCATTTTATAAAATAGAAAAATGGAATGTCATCTAAGATACAGCAAAGTAATGCCATATTTTCCATGTAATTGAGCCTCTCTTTGATCAACTGCGTCAAGTTGCGAGAAGGTGGCCAGGATCGGGGTTGTTTACTTTTCAATTTCCCACAGAATAGTTAGCAACTGTAAGACAATTACTTGTTAACTACAAAATGGGAAAAGTAGTAGAACAGTTGGATGCATACCTTGTTACCAATCGCACGTCCAAAACCACATGGTACTGCTGCAGCATCAACATCACCCACTTGAGTTCTCAAAGTATCTCTCACCCTATGTCACAAAGTTAACCTCATAATTCACACTTGACATAGTAAAAAAGGTCAAGAAGAAAATGATGCAAGAAGGGAAGAGATGTGTAAAGGAAGTCAATGGTAGAGTTTGAATACACAACAAAATAGTGTGGTCCTTGAATGAAAACAAAAATGATATACTGAAGTTTCATGGGCCCAAACTGGATTGTAGATCCAAACTAGAGTTTCGAACACTAAACCAAAATGACCCCTAAGCTACAGCTGCGCATTTTTCTAGAAGCAATAATTAAGCGGGTATGGAGAGAAGAAATTGGTTGAAGAGAGCACTCTGATCTCATTTCGAACGCTATAAGTAATACTATAAAATACTTTTAATTCAATCAGATAACCACGTACCTTACAGAAATATAAATAATACAAGGAAAAGTTCACAAACTAAGAAGGAAGTAGAAGATACTAAAGATCTTCCTATTGTTATATAGTAATAGTAAACTTGACTGGAGTTTCATCACGATGCTTGTAACCAAATCAGAAGTATATGAAGCAATGTTGTATAGAACTATCTTTGTCCATCTAAAAGTCTTTTTTTTTTTTTTTTTTGATGGCCCATATGAAACCAAAGTACCAAATCAAAAAATTAGATTTATAACTCACGGAAAACGAATTTTACTTTATATTATCTTTTCCAATATATACTAACCATGCAGCTATGAGCAAGCCAGCTAACTGCCGAGAACCAACAAGTTCAAAAGTTGATCCATCCCCCAAAGTTCTACCTATCATATCCAACCACCACTGGCCAAGAGAACTGCCCTCAAGTCCCACCTAAAGAGATAAGGAAAGAGAAAGGAATAGAGTTAGATTAAAAAAAATAAAAGTACAAAAAAGATAATAGCAGTGTAGAAAGTCAAAAAGAACTAACAGTTTCTTTAGCTGCTGACATTGCAAGGAACCCAGCTCCCATTTCAATTTCCTGCAACCCAACAATAACTATGCCTACATCTGATGCCACAGAACCGAGCCAGGAGATAAGTGAATCTTGGGATGCTTTGCCTTGCCCAACATTCCATGTACCAGTCAATATTTTCAAATTTTCAATTCTTGTATACAGGAATTCCTTGCCAGCCAATTCTGAGCGTAATATGCTGTCAAGAGGACCTGGAGATGTGAAGTTCCATCCACGGATACCACCATGATTTGCCAGGGTGAATACATAACCAGACCCAAGTGTCATTTTTACAATAGGACGGCTATGAGCTACCCACCCTCCAAGGAGCTTACCCTCAAGGTTCAATACTTGCACAACACCGCTCACATAGCCGACCCATATTCGTTTACCAATGGCACAAAAGCATCGAACAGCATGAGGATGGTAAACAAAATCTTGTAGACGGTTCCCATTTCCATCCCACTGCACAAGTAAGCCACTTGTACACCCAGTCCAAATCATTCCATCAATTGTTATCACCAGTGCTTCAGTTCTACGATCATCCCCAAAAGCTCCCTTCACTGCAACTCGTCGAACTGCATCTGCAGCACCCATTATAGCATTTCGTGATCGTTGGAGAAAACCAAATGAACTTTGTAACTTTTCTTTCTTTGAAAGAGAAGCAGACTCCAATGAAATATCTTGGACCAATATATCCACTCGATTCTCCAGCTGTCCATCAGAGTTGAACACTTTTAACAAGTCCCTCGTTCGAGCATCCCTTCAAAGATGAGTACATAAAGATAAATGCAGGTTTAGCATAACTTATAACCATAACTCAATTTAGTAATCAATGAATTAGGTATTTGATCGAGCCCAGTTCATGCCTAGAGCTTAAAAGAGAACTATACTACGTACCAGAGCGCGAAAGAGAAATGACTGCCACTCCATACTTTGGCCGTAGAATGATCAGATAACAAGTACTTAACATCCCAAGTGAATGTGTTATCGAAACCATTAGAAGAGACTTGGGTCCTGAGGTCAATGTAAGACCTCTCCACTATCAAAGGAGCCATGTGTTTTTCTTCTGTTGTTAGAGACAACGCTTTTTCAATACTCTCCCAAGGCCAAACACTAATAGCTCCTTCCTCCGAACCCGACCAGAGATCCCCTAAAATTAAAGAATCTAAAAATAAGTTTCACATTTTTCCAACAACAAATCATCACATTTTCAACAGAAGAGGATCATGTACCATAAGAAGTCATCAAAAGAGAAAGAACCGGACGAGAATGAGCCTGCCAAGACAAGAATTCCTTGAAATGATTTTCATTTTTGAGTTCCATCTTCATCTTCCAACACCTGATTCTACCATCCCTGTGGCCGCTCCAAACCAACTGATTCCCCTCATCAGCAACCAAACACAAAGTCAGTGAAGTCCATCCTGACTCCTGAAACGGCACCGTTTCTTCATCCCCGCTCCTTATAGGTATAGAGACCTCAGCCGGATAGTACAGATCCTTGAAATTCCAAGCGCGGAGCCCACATTCACTCCCCGCCCATAGCTGTGACTTGGTGCTAGCGATCGTCCGCAGAAAACAACCAATCTGAGTCTCCCTCAGAGGGTGCGGCCTCACTTCCAGGCTGGGAGGCCGGTTCGGATGAGCAGCCGCTCGAATCGGAAGCCTGAAAATACCGGTTCCGCCACCTCGAGCAATGAACTCAGGTAGAGAAGAGCGATGCCTGTCGTTTAGTAAACTATTTGGAGTGTTACTGCTATTGATGTTGTTAGTGAAAGTGTCAGTTTTGGAGGAGAGCTTACGGTCGAGCAATTGGAGCATGTAGTCGAGGCGTTTGGAGGTGGACTCCACGGAATTAGAGGACACAACGTCGTTCTCTTCGTCGGAGGAAGAGGAGGTGGAGGCGAATAATTTAGGGGATGGAGCGTGATCAGCTTCGTGAAGATTCGAATCGAGGATGCCATCGTTGGGATGGTAATAGGATGAGTAATTAGCGAGGGAAGAAGATGAAACGACGGCGTCTTCCTCGTCTTCGCCGTCATCTAGGTCGATTAGGGACGGAGGGTCCATTGGAATCCGGTGAGAACGTGTGGAGACTGTGAGATTCCGGTTATTGTTCGTTTGGACTTTTGGCAGGAAAATGAAAAGAAAACGGAGGTTACGAGATATGATATGATAAAAAACTTTTTATATAAATAAAAATAAAAATTTATTTTACTTTTAAATTATTCCGATTATTATTATATTAATAAATAAGTAATTTTATTAAGCGGTAAAATTGTGATGCCCCAAAATGATATACGTTGTTAAGGCACGTGCTTTATGACAGTAGAAAAGTTTGGTTCATGTAATTTTTATAAAATGATGGATGAATTTATTTGATTAATCGTAAATTTAATTAATTATAATTATAATTATAATTATTTATTAAATTTATCGTTTTGTAATTAATTAATATATACTAAACTGAATTATTATATATGAATTATTAAGAGAAACGAATTTTTCATCATATTACTTAGCTAAGGCTTCCATGGCGGGGGAGGTGGTGGACTTTGTGGACCGAGAGGTGGAATTCCCGAAAAGATTAAATTTTTATCAACACCAACACCGCCTGCGGTGGTGGTAAGTGAGACAAGGGCAGCAACAAGTCCAGCATTTCCAGCTAACGTTGGCTCCGTGTAGTTCTTATTGTTACGAACATCATGAAACTTGTCAAACAGATCGGGGCCTCCGACCATTGCTCCGGTTATGTTGTTGGGATTTGGATTCGGGCTGTCCCGCCATTTCCATCCACCCGTGCATGAGTAGTGCTTTTTGTCGTTGGGTGTTGACGCGCCGCGGTGGTGCACTTTTCTTGGAAATTTCTTGCCGTGCCCTACTACATAGCTCATGTTCATGGGGTTCTTACCAAGAATGTAATCCATCTGCATCGATTAGTTAAATAAACCTAATTAGCTCTTTACTATGATTCATGAATATATAGATTATAGACACAACATATCATTAATTGTTTGTTGTAGATATCATAAATGACTTTCACCAACCTGGGAAGTGGCAAAGCTCCTAAGATCTTCTATCCGAATGAAATCGGGGCCACAATTCCATCCCGGAATCCTACTAGCATTCAAGTAATCAACGTAAAGAGAAGCTAAGAATGCAGTGTTAGCCACATACTGAAGATTCTGAGCTTGCTGTTGTCCTTTGTTCAAAATAATCATCCCCCCTACAATTAGATTAACATATAATGAATGTCAATTAGTCATCAATTAGTGATAATTACGTAACTACTTGATCAAACTAGAGTGAAATCAGTAACGTACCTTGAGTCCAGTTGAACACCTTGTACTGTTTGAGATAAGAACACATATTAAGAGCTGTTACATTATGGTACATGCTCAACATGTCCTCATAAGGGTAACCCGGATTCAAAAATATTCGAAGCCTTGTCAACAAAAGCATGGCGGCTGGTAACTTGTTGTTCCAAGTAAGCACACTTTTCGGAGGAGTCATTACAAACGCTTTCGCGTTTCTAGGTATGCCAGGATTAGTCGCTAGCGATATGTAACTAACATTACCCGTCGCATAATACAACCATGCAGCTGCCCACATATACTCATCGTAATACCCCGTCGAGTTATAGTAGGGAGCTATATAATCATTCCCAACACTATACCTCGTCCTTCTCCCGCCATCTCTGGCGAAAGCGAAAACCGTTTTCGCGCCTTTTATTAGCTTCTGGGAGTAACTGGAGTCGTCCTGAAACACGATGGCAGCTGCAGCCAGAGCGGCCGCCATCTCACCAGCTAGCTCAGGTCCGGAGTCGGACATCTGCGTGATCCGGTTATAGTCCATGTCTTCGGGCCTCTGCCAGCAATAGTAGTCGTCTGCAGTCTGGGACCCGTTTCGGGAACCGCCTACCTGGCTGTATATTTTGCTAATTTTGGTAGCGGATGAGTTGAAGGTTAGGAGCAAGTAATCAGTGCCCCACTTGATGAGGTCGCGGGCGTGGTCGTATTCGTGTAGGCTTTGGTATTTTTCTTTGTATTCTATAACACTCCAACTTAGCATTGTCATGGAGAAAGCTAGAGGGAAGTGGTACTTTGTGTTCTCGCCTGAATCATAGTAGCCTCCGATTAGCCCTCCTTTCACGTCCGAGTCGTTTCCATCGTGCAAGCCGGAATTCCCTCTCCATGAAATCTTATTGCTCTTGGGCAGCTTCCCAGCTACAATATCAATGCATCATACGTAAATTCTCAATCTGGATCTAAAATTTAGTTTGAACCCACAAAAACTTTAATTTGGTTTAACCATTTGTTTGAACTATATGAAACAGGGGATCATTCTCTATGTCCTTTTAGTATCTCACGTGAACATGTACAGACAAGACAAAGGAATAAAAACAGGATGGACCAAAACGTGGGTGTTTTTCCAGATGTTCCGATTAGAACTGCAGACGGAATTTCGAAAGCCCTACACGGTTTACAAACTATTTTTTCTACTGTTCCTACTTTCTCATGTTCCATAAAAATCTCAAAAGTCAACCCACGAATGAGAACAAAATATAAAGTCTAAAAGTTCTAATTGAACAAAATTGCTAATTTCGGGCAAGAATTAATGAAGATTGATTGAGGAGGATGGACTTACATTTCTGGGCATTAAAGAACAGTAGGGCCTTAGAAAGCGCGACCGAGTACTGATCAGGCAAAGCGGCCGGATCCTTGTGCTTAGGTAATGTCTCGACGATGATAATAGGCAGAGCAATGACTACAAAGGCTATCAACAGGGCAATGAGGGTCCACTTGATTGCCCTGTGGCTGCACATAATGCATCCAAAGTCAACGTACTTGTTCTTCTTCTTGTTCTCGGGCGGGCCCAGCAACCAGCTCTTCTGGGTTTCATCGAGATGATCGTGATGATATTGGATTGGAGGAGGCAGAGCTGCTCTGTCCCATTCCATGCTCCTTCTCTGTTCTCGATCCTCCTCTATTCCTCCTCCACTCAGTTCAAATGATCCTCCCCATTGATTCCCAGAATGCATCTTTCTTTTTCTTTTCTTAATTTTTTGGGAAAGATTTCCACTTGGGAAAGAATGAAGGAACAGAGGAGAAGAGAAGTGAATGCTCTGTTCGTGTTATATTACAAGGGGGAAGAGAGACACATATTCTTACGTCTTCGGACACAACTATTTTCTAAGCTCGAGAAGGTGTGTTTGACTTAAGGGAAACGCCTACCTCAGGGGCAGTTCCGGAATTTTCGAATGAGAATGTGGATTTATTTTGATTTTTTGGGGAGGCAGAGTCAACTTAGGAAATTAGGAGAGGAATCACATTAGCGTGTTGTATATAGTTGTTTGGGAGCATGCGGTGGAGC
Source organism: Coriaria nepalensis (assembly GCA_027186245.1). NCBI lineage: Eukaryota > Viridiplantae > Streptophyta > Magnoliopsida > Cucurbitales > Coriariaceae > Coriaria > Coriaria nepalensis. The sequence goes on from CP114481.1 coordinate 54,233,724, forward strand.
TTATATACTATATATATATATATATATATATAATATTAATATAATATTAATTAATTAATTAGTTAAATAAATATATTTATGGCCGGAATAAATAGAGAGATTCATGGTCAGTCGTGACAGCCTCAAAACGCCAGTTGGATCTCGCCAGTACGTACTTAACTCTTTGTACACGGCTTTTTGCTGACTTAACTATTGCCTAATTATTGCCTCCCTTTTCTAAAGACCGACTCAATTCTTACTGGCTCAAATTATAATATTTTATATTAAATATGGTTTGAATTTTTAATTTTATGTAAATATATAATTTCGGTTATATCAGTTTTAAATATTATAATAATTATAATTATTAAAAATATATATTTTTTAAATTACTATAATTTTTATATTCAAACTTTATGAATGTAATGTAAATCTTTAAATAATTAATTGCTTAAGTATTAAATAATATCACTACTCATTTTATTATATCTTATTTCAATTAATTATTTATAATTTCAATATCAAATGAAAAAAAAATTATATATTTAATAGATAATAATAAGTCATGGATCTGTTGAGATCAATTAATCTACAATAATATTATATTATTTTAATAATTCCGAACATTTTACTAAAAATTATGACACGTATTATGTATCGTTAGAAAAATATATATACTTAGTTATATATATAAGTTGCCGTTTATAATTTGAAATTGAAATGAAAGCACGATAGTGAAATTATTTTATTTTATGAATGAAATATATATTTTTTTTTTGGAAAAAAAAAAGTGATAATCCCGATATTTAAAAAATATTGTATTATAATCTTTTATCTATTTTTTTTTTATAAATGAAATATATTTTATTTTGGAAAAAAAAATATCACTTAAATTTAAGAATACATTTCAAAAAATAATAATAAATATTTTAGACTTGTAAAATAAATTCATAAAAATACTAAATACTTCTTACAAATAAAATTTAATACAAATAAAAAAAATCATGAGTAATTTTTTAGGAATTAACTAATTAAAATTTTAATATAATATTATTAATTAATGGAAACTTTCGTATAAATTTTATATGCAAATATATAATTTATTGTAAAAGTTAACTATTTATTTTAAAAAAAAATATATATATATATTGAAAGTAAAGTTAATTATGGTAAATAATTTTTCCCTATTTATCACCTGACTAATTATAATTTTACAGTCAAAATTTTAACCGACTTCAGCTGTCATCAATATTCACTGTTACTCACCGGAATCTTCCTCTCTTTTGGTGGGGGGCCCATTTTATTGACCCACCCCGCACGTGATTTTGCCTACCCCACCGGCCCACCACCCGATCCGCTCCATCCCCGCGCGCGCGCTCTCTCTCTCGCTGTACCCCTCCCCTCAACTCATCCCCATTCAGTACTCTGCAACTAACAAGATTTGATACAAACCCTAGAAAACCAAAGGAGAGAAAGAAAAAAAAAAAAAAAAAGGAATCCTTTACGACCACCGTTGAAGCATGCCAGGGATCAATTCTCACCGAATTCGAAGCGAGTAACAAGGAAGCATGCCAGAGACATGAGCATTTTCCGATACGAGCGATTATCGCCAATGGAAATGAAATCCTCGAATTTTTTAGCTTTAAAGTAAGGAAAGCCTTCGTGCGTGGTCTGTAATTTTCTTACCATGTCCGATTTGGTGGCCCGCACGGGTCGGCATCAGCAGCGATACGAAGCCGGCTGTCGCCTTGTTGCCGGGTACCAATATTCTATTCTTTTTTTTTTTCCCCCAATTTCCTTAAAGCTTTTGACGTTTCTATCAGGTTCAATTATTTATATGAAATGCTTTCCTTTTTACAGTGTATTTGATGTGTTTCGATTTGTTTGGTTCTGGCTGTCACTGTTGCTGAGTCGTTTTCATGGACCCATATTGTTTGGCTGAAATTAGAATGATGATTATACTCTTAATTATCTTTAAAAATAATAAGAAATAAAATTACATTCTTAATTTGATATTTTTCAGTGGTTGATGTTGTAGGTTTCATTATTCTATTTCTCTTTTTTGTATTCTTGAAAAGGGAGTTTGGTAGGGAAATGTAGAATTGGAGACATATATAGTTAAATCTATGTACGTCCCCAAAATTATATAGATTGGGTTTATGTGTTACTCCTTGAATTAATAGATGTATATGATGGGTACGTTTCATCAAACAGTTTGGAAGTAGGGGCTGAGTTATGAAGAGGCAGCTTGGTGTTCAAGCGAAGAGTTGCACAGTTATAAGCTTCATGGAGGGTAGTTGGTTTGTCAGCTAACCTGGGTTTTTTTTATTTTTACTTTTTAAATCAAAGGATTGGTTCAGATTTGTGGATCCTTCTATAAATTTCCTGATCCTTTTATGCTTATGCATTTCAAAATTCTAGTGGGAAACGCCAAGTCAATCTTAGTAAATCTGGAATATGTAATGAGCGGAATTTGCATGGATGTATTTTAAAGAGTGCCTTGCTCCTTAATGAAGGATTTGTTTATTTTACGTGTTTGATTGAGGAACTTCTGTTGCAATAATTTTCTGTGAGGTTATTTGTTTACTAACTTTCTGTTTTTCTTGCAGCTGTGTTCCTTTTAGATATAGAAAGGATGACGAGACTGATATACCAAGTTCTGAGAAGATTGTAGAGGTGCTCATGATTAACTCACCAAGTGGACCAGGCCTCTTATTTCCAAAGGTTAAGTTGGTAATTTCTTTAATGAAGTTAGCGGTACCGGGTTTCCCCTCTCATTCCCCCACCCTAAATTTTGTTACAGCTCTGCAGGAAAAAGTTATTATATCTCCTCCATCGGTACATTTACAGTAGGATAAGTTTCTAAAACAGAATTCAATTGCAGCAAAAGTGCATAATCTGATCTGAGCCTCTTGAGGATTTTGTTTAGTTAAACGACAAATTTGGCTTTGTGATCTTTGTATTATCTTCTTTCGTCTTTTGTTATTAAAAAGGATGCATCATTTTCATAAAATAAAACTGTGAACGTGCTTCCTGCTTTGGAGTTGCAATTACCACACGAATTGCTTTTAAGGACTAGTGCACAACTTTTGGGTTTTTGGTCAGGCCAGTTCTTGATTCTAAATATACTGGGAAACTTTATCCTATGCTGTGGTTCTTCTTTTGTCAAAAATATGGGGATTAGTCCGAAAGTTACTTTTCATGCCTATTGAGCGATCCTAATCTCTAGCTCCAATTTAAAGTCGGTCATGATGATGACATGGATGCCTCTGGAGATTGGAATGATTGAGTTGTTTATATTCTTTATATATGCATTTCCTGTTACAATTAGTAGAAAGGATATTGTTTTTGATCCTTGACTTTGCCAAATCTGTACAGGGAGGGTGGGAGAATGATGAAACCGTCGAGGAGGCTGCAGTTAGAGAAGTTATCGAAGAAGCTGGAGTTCGTGGGGAACTAATGGTGAATAGTACTCTACTATTCTTATCCTTATTATTTTTGTTGAGCTTGTGGAAAGGATGATTGAAGTAAATTACATTTACATTCTTGTGGTTTTTAACAATTATAGTTGGACCCCCTACAAAATTTACTAATTAGACTGACTAGTTTGATGTTTAGTAGTTTGCATGTGAAGAATGTATTAGTTTTTTATATTTTTTATTTGCTTGTTATGCATTACTATCTGCATTTCCTGGTGGCTTAACCTTTTGGATGTTTGGCGACTTAACAATGGTTTCAATTACAAACAACTTCGACTAGTTATATAGATTTAGGAACTATATCTATCCTGAGGACCATGTAATGATATAGAGCTGAGGTCAAGTATAATGAGGAGCTGGGAACTTTGTGCTTTGAGAAGTATGGACTGAATTTTAGAGGGATTGTAGACAAATTGGTGAGAATAAGGATGAAGAAGGGATACTGTGGGTGGGTTGGCCTTGTTTTCTCACCTGCCCTCTTGATCTTTGGTGGCAGTGCTTGAGTGCTCGAAAAGAAATAGATGTTTCTACCTGGATTTGCTTTATTATTGTTGCTGAGATAAAGCTTGAATAGCTAAAGCATTGGAATATTACTTGCTGCTAAGGGTGCTTTAGGAATATATGCTGCTAGGGGGGCTTTAGGAATGTAAGCATATTACTATATTTTTTTCTACCGGACAATTCAAATTTTTTTTTTTTATAAACTCTAAAATAGTTTATGGCTGCATTTATGGATTCACCACTGTAGATCATTCCTATTACTATTATTACCATTTTATGTTGTAGCTATTCGATTCATTAGTTTATCAATCGAAAAGTGAAGAAAAATAAACTAGCACCCTATTATTTCTGCAGATTATATAGAGCAGGCTAATTCTGGGTTAAATCTGGGTTTTGCAGGATTTCTTGGGATGTTATGACTTCAAAAGTAAAACTCACCAAGACAAGTTTAGTCCAGAGGGCAATTGCAGAGCTGCAATGTTTGCTCTGTTTGTTCGGGAGGAACTCGAGACATGGCCTGAGCAGAACACAAGAAGCAGAAGCTGGTTGACAGTAGATGAGGCTATTGAAAGATGCAGGCATCCATGGATGAGAGAAACCCTAGAAAAGGGCTTTGCTAAGTGGCTTGCTGACAAGATAAGTTCATCGTAGTTTACATATAAGCTCCTCCACCTCCACCTCCACCTCCGCCCTTTAGGGTGAAATACAACACTTTCTTTTTTTGAGGGGGTTTATCTGTAAGAGTCTGAGTTACCGACCCTCTAATTCAGAGGACAATTCAAATTTTCGGTAAGGCATGAGTTTGGGATGTTGCACTAAGTCACTCTATCACAAAGATTATGAATTCCATTACATGCTACTTTCTTTTTTCTGTGGTCTTGACAAAACACATGAGATTGTCAACAGTTTAAATACAGTGGAAAATGGAAAAGAAAAGGAAAAAGAGAGAATGAGCTAGCATTCTTTGGCACAAGTAACAGTTGTTCCCTATGTCTCGACACATCTTATGACCAGATTAAAGTAAAACAAGTCCAGATGTTGTGCGACCTAAGTGATGTCTTTCTTAGGCAGTTGACCTGGTAGGTCCTGGATTACATCGGAAACGGTGTCTTAGGCAATGGAATGGCTCGGTTACTTACACCTTGTAAATAAATGTTAAAAATACGCAAGTTATGATGGAGTTTGGAACAAATGTGTTCCAAATTGGGATATAGATTCTCAGATTTTAGTATGATTATTAGTTCATTCTAATCAAGCGGGTGTCGTTGATTGTTATTCATTCTATCTTATTTTATCTAAAATTTATCTAAATGATCGATCAGGAATAAATATCGTTAAAACAAGTAACAAAATGAAACTATTGTTTTCTCTATCTTTCTCCCCATATCCCTGCGTTAACCTTCTCCCCCTTCACCCTCCGACGACGGTCATCTCTCTCTTTTTGCCATTTTGGATTGCAAGCGGTCTAATGAACAAAGTTCATTGCTTCATGATCATGACCACTAGCCTATTCATTACATGTCTTCTTTCTTTTCCACCTTCATTAAACGATGAAGTTTGTGTCTTTCAAAATGGGCCCAGGGTGTTGTCACAAAGAGTCTGGAACGAAGTAGGGGAAGAAGGGACGGGGCAATGAGTCAAGGGCCTGTTTGGACATCCCTTAATAATAACATTAATTTCTTGATTAGGGGTAGTAGAGTTATGTAGCTAGCTAGACAGAGTTCCATAGCGGACAGGTGGGAGAATTTTTACCCAATTGTCTTAAAGAAGAAAGAAAGATGCTACAGATCCTAAAAAGAAGAAGAAGAAAAACCTAACGTTATTGTGTAGCTACCTAAAGCTTAGCTAAAAGGATGAGTCATGTCCTATATACAACAACATAATCATAGTAATAATAATAAGACGACCAACCAACCTCTCTTATTTTTCTTCTCTTTTTTCTCTCTTTGCTTCTTCTCTCTCCGCCTCCTCGATCTCAACTCTCTCTCTCTCTCTCTCTCTCTCTCAGAGTCTGCTTTCTCCGCGACTTCTTAGCCACTGCTTCTGGGCGACTTTCTCCACCCAAGCAGGCTAATATCATCTCTCATCCACCCCTCTCTCTCTATCTCTTCTCTCTTCTATTTTCTCTCTCTCTCTCTCAGGTGATATATTACTGATTGCCCTTGTGATCACCATCTTTATGCGCATGTTCCATGCCATTTAAATTGTTTGTTTTCCTGAGAAGAAATAGAGGCGAAAAAAGAGTTCAGAAAGGAAGGACTAAAGAGTGCATGAAGGCTTTATTAATTTAATTATTACATCATATTATAACCCTCTTGCAAAGTATCTAAGCTAGCTACCTAGATTCATCTCATTCACACCCAAAACTCTCTACTCAGTAAAAAACTTGAAGCGAGCAAGCTTGGAGAAGAAAAAAAAGAAGAAGATCAAGAAAGATCAAGAAAGCCGAGAAGACAGAAGAAACAAGTTTCTAGAATACATTGAAGTAGTATACTCTATTATTATTGCTTATGATTTATATATTTATTGTTCTATAAAATATTATATTATATCAAATCAACATCTACTTAAAATCCCAAGACATGAAAAGGAGGGTAGGATGAAGAACTAGAGATCTTCCCTCTCAGCTCAAAAGTCAGACTATTACTTGATAATTCTCATTCTCTCTTTTTGACACCACCTTTTCAGTCGAATCTTCCACTTCTTTTTTCTTTCCGCTGGCTTTGAATATTTTTTTTTTTTTTGAACTATACATAAATAGTATTTTGTATGTAGTGTATTTTACTATTTTTATGTTATTTATAGTTCAATTATATATCAGATCTTCTATATATATAATATAATATATGCTTTTTATGGCGGCTATTAGGTAGCTAGTATGAGATTCAAGCAAACCCTTTAGTTTCCTCTTGCTTTCATGTATATTATTCATTTTTTAAAATTTATTATATGGTTGAAATTGCAAGCTTCCATACATATCTTTGAAAACAGTGACATAAAAACTTCTTCTTCTCATTCTTCCTTTTTCTTCACGCGATCCAATTTCCACCAGCCAGCAAATAACGTAAATCTTTTACTCTTTCCTTCTTTTCTTCGATTTCTGCAATTTTTTTTTTTTTTTTTGGTTTTTGTTTCCAAGGTCCTTTTTACAATCTCCAACCTCTTCAACTTTCCTTTCTTTTTGATCTGCTCTAAATAGTCTTTCTGGCGGTTGCTATAGGAGAAAAGGAAAGCAGAAAAATATATCAAGAGCAAAAAAAAAAAAATATATATATATATATATATACATATTAATTGCTAATAGTTTCTTAATTTGTATACCCTTGTCATGCAATTTGACCCAATTGCATATCTTACTTCCCTTGTATCACAGCTGTGGTACATTCCTTGTAATTTTCCTCAAAATAGTAAAAATATAGGAAAAACATGTATCTGAAGATCGACGAGGTATGAACGGTATAAAGACCAGATCGATCTTCCTAAGCTCAAATTCAGCTTTCCCGCTATTTAAGTTTTTTTTTTTTTTTTATTGTTTTCCTTAATGATGAATATATATATATGTTTTGTTTGTATGAAATTTCAAATTTTTTTTTTATGCTTCCAATTTAATTATGTTTTCTGGATCAATCTTGCAACTAATTATTACATGTCTTTGTGAATTCATGACAGTAATAGATAGCTCGATCGGACAAAATCAATCGACCAATGGCATCATCTTCATCGAACTCCCCATGCGCAGCCTGCAAGTTTCTTCGCCGGAAGTGCCAACCGGAGTGCGTCTTCGCGCCCTACTTTCCTCCGGACCAGCCGCAGAAGTTCGCAAACGTTCACAAAGTGTTCGGAGCAAGCAACGTAAGCAAGCTCCTTAACGAACTGCACCCTCACCAGAGAGAAGACGCGGTCAACTCTCTCGCCTACGAAGCCGACATGCGGCTGCGGGACCCAGTCTACGGCTGCGTCGGTGTAATCTCTCTCCTCCAGCACCAGCTCCGGCAGCTTCAGATGGACCTTACCTGCGCTAAGTCCGAGCTCTCTAAGTACCAGAATTTGGGCTTAACTAGCCACCATAGCCTCATAGCGGCGCAGAATGGTCATCTAGGGTTTAATCTGATTGGCGGGGTCAACGCTGGCAATTGGCCGGAACAGCAGAATGGCCACTATCATCATCACCAGTTGTTTCCGAGGGACCCACAGCAGATCGTGATGAGGAGTTATGATCATGGCGGGTCGAATCATTATGATGGAGGGAGTGCTCTTTTGGCTATGAATGTTTCGGCAAGTATCGGCCAGCTCAGTCAGTTCCAGCAACCGGCTAGGGCAGCTGCCGGAGATGATCACCGCCGTACCATCGATCCCTCTTAGTGCTTCATCTTTCCCGGTTAATCACAAGCTGATTATCCCTTCTACAGGTAAGCACGTAGTACGTAGTAGTCTTCCATTCTTAATCCGATCAAAAAATTATTACCTAGTCAAGAAGTTAACTGCATCTTGTTTTACAGAATCCACTTTTTTCGGTGAGTTTGTTTTAACATCGATGCCATAATGTACAATAAAAGAATTGCCGAAAACTAGAATTCAAATTCCACCATGTTTATGACGAAGATCAAACAAACTCCCATTGTCAGACAGTACATATAACTACAAGTTTAATTAAGTCTCGGGTTTGAGTCATCGAGGAACAGTAAGGGAATCTACTAACAAGTTTAAGAACATATAAATATATATATACATATGAAAAGATGCTATATGTATGTGTACTTTCTCTAGTTATCTGTATAGGTATATATTTTTTAATATAATAAATTAGGGTTTCGGTTTACCCAGCATACAACATGAGTTATCATCATTAGCTAGTCAAAGTTTCTTAGAACACGACACCATACAATTACGCCTCTAACTTGGTAACAGAACTATCATTATCACCTCTACAATCAAACATATGATTTCTTTGGGGTTTGTACTTTTGTCAAAAATAGAAATTATAATGTACACTGGTCAGACATCTCTATTAACCATCTTGTTCTTTGTTTGGTTGGTACGTAGGATGAAGGAACTTACTATTGATCATAGAGAGACATGCAGGTGAAGTCAAAAGGCAAAGACAAATTGCAAAGGGAGAGATGGAGAGAGAGAGAGAGAGAGAGAGAGAGATTCAAAAGATAGATCAAGCTCTTAATAAACAGTTTTATATATCTACTTCATATTATATATTCTAAATCTAAATTTCATCCTTCTTACTTTATAATCGCATCGATTTAATTATTTGTACTTACAATCTTACAGTATCTCAAACATTAATTCTATCCTTGTCTTTGACGTCGATATATATTCTATAAATTAATATGAATTTTCTGGTCTTGATTATTGTCCAAGATCGTGAAGAATGGATTATAATTCTATAGATTCTAATAATCAGTTCTACATTTCCATTCTGATTAGAAACCCAAACTGGAGTTTTGATGAATTTATAAACTTCCAAGAAATTGTAATTTGAGATAGAATCTTTTACCTTATGGAAATGCTGTCATGGTGATCATGATTGCATATATGTATATATATATATATATTTTTTTTTTTCAATAATGAATCGGTCTCAATCAAGTATATATTCACTGGAATTCATTTCATGTACAATCTGCGGTCATGATCTTACCCGTCAGGAAATAAAAATATAACATTTTGCAAACAATTAACCCGTTTAAATGCATTATTGTTGATGTGACATTTTAACTAATAGACTAGATTATTCACAACCCAAGGATTATATATATATATATAATTTTGTATATCTAACCATAAAATCAAATAATAGAATCAGTTGATTAAGTACTTTCCATTGCAACGCTTTGAGGGGGGGGGGGGGGGGAGAAGGGTTGATAGTTGAAAACGCTTTATCGTTTGGGACCGATCGATGCATGCAACAAAAAGAATATATATATACGACGACATTGATATCATACATTGAATGCTCCAGCTAAATTAGCATGAATATCAAATAGACTGTTAAGCACAAGACATTTTCCCAAACGGAAGCACGGGACATAGGGAAACAAGACAAAAGAGACCGGCATTGAGGTGGGTGGAAGATGTCATGGCCCCATTAAATACTCTCTCTCTCTCTCTCTCTCTCTCTTCTCTCTCTTCCAGAAGCATGTAAGGGAAGTTGCAGAGGAAATGTCATGGCCATTAAATACTCTCTCACTGTGATATATCATAGACAAACTCAAAATCCAAGGCGGATGAGAGGGAGAGAGCACAGAAAAGATGGAAGATGGGGGGAGAAAGAGTTGAAATCAAATGAAATGGAAAACTTGGGCATGCAATTATTTTATTATATATATATATATATATATATTGTATTATTTGAGCAAATTAGGATCAACCAACCTATGTAAAATGGTCAGCTTTCTGTTTAATAAAGAGAAAAAAAAAAGAAATTTTTATTATTGTTATAATTATTTTACAAAAATATTGTGCTTGTATATTTCTTGGCTCAAAACGGGAACGCAGTCAAAACAAAAGAAAAAGAAAAAGAAAAAAAAGGAAAAAAATTCATTTTGATGAATAATGATGACGTAGTTGCAATGATGGCTTTTGCCTGCATTTCTTTAATATTTGGCAGCAGTGTCTCTCTCTCTCTCTCTCTCTCTCTCTCTCTCTCTCTCTCTCTCTTATTCATGAGTTACCAGGCGGCATGCACTCGTACTACTCCTCCATACAGATCATGATTCAAACATACATACATAAGAACATACCACTTCATTGTCATTATGATGACGATGATTTTTAAGTCCATATACAGGCTCCACCAGACCACCGATTTAGATCTAAGCGTTGCAATCTGCTTGACAAGTTGTTTATATTACATGAATCTTAATCATTTGTTTCTACCCATTTTTTTTTTTTATAAATGACCCAGTAATATATTAACAACATTTAACCAATCTCAACACTGAGTTTGGATTGTTTCGAGTCCGTACTATTCCAATATACTCTATATATATATATATATATATACACATGCATGATACGATGCATCATCCATGTATGTTTACGGTAACAGTGATAGTGAAGGTAGTAGTAGTGTGAGTCATAAGGAGGGGGTAGATCGTAGGTCAGATATTCTGGAGGAGCAGCTGGACTATTAGAGGAGCATGCAGAGAAGTAGTGTACTGCATTCAGAATCGCTAATAGCGCGCAATAGTAGTATGGCCGGAAGTAATAGTGATAGGGTCAGTACCTTTTTACTTGTTCTATATAGAGAGCTATTTCTTTTTCTTCAAATTCCCAATTCAATCCAATTCGTTCATCTTCTCATATTTTTGAGGAACACAAAGTAAATTATGACAACGTAAACTACAATGATTTAAATGTACATGAATGAATCATATCTATAATCAATCATAAATCTTATTTTTAACTTTATAATAGATATAGTTTTATATTAAAGTAATATTGTAATTTTAAGTATTTATTTAGATATTATTTTGTATTATTATTTTCAATTTTATTTTATAAGACCCAATTGGCCAATGCATATTTGCATTTTACTGGACCTGTGCCTACCCCATTAGAAATTTGAATAAACCCTCCAATAACCCCTTTTTTTCGCCATTTACACGCTTTACATATATTTTAAGCTTCCGATTCAGGGAAAAAAAAAAGCAAGAAAAGAACATTTCAGAGCAACACCTGTTACATCACTTTCATCCCCCCCTTCCCATTCTTAATTACGTGCCTTTTTGTCGCTGCTCACCATAAACTCACCCCCTCTATTCGGGACCACATCTCTCATACAGTCTTCTTACTCATATGGGAAATCCATTTTTTTTTTTTTTTTTTTTTTTTTAATTTTATTAAATTTATTTTATATTTAATATAATCTTCATATTAAAAAATAATATTTCCAGATAATTTTCAATGTAAATTTAACTTGAGTATTTTATAAAAATATTTTAATTAGTTAGAGTTCATGTAATTATAAGTGTATGAAAAGGGTGATGAAATGGGCTGTGGCCTAGTATGGGCCCATTTATCTGTGGACCGTGCCACCACAGCCTGAGATGAGTACAGGCTTGACTATCCCCTACAAAAAAAAAAAAAAACAATTCCGGCCCATGATTTATAGTGATATGGGCTGAAAGGGTGGGGCTGTATTTGAGACATCTATCTAAGTTTATCATACTTACTAGATAATAATACTAATATAATCACTGTTACAGTTTCACGGCAGACCATTAAGCTATCTAACATCATTGGTTCACCGAACCGAGCTATCTATCTAGCTGCAGAACTACCCCGAGACCGCCGAGCTGGAGTTAGAACGTTCAATAGAAGAACACTATGGGTGCTGTTTGCTGATATTAGGCGATCCCCATTTAGGATCGACTTCACATATCTGGAGCTGCAGCTCATTTGCTAGGTTGGTTAGACCAATCTGGTGAAACACGATGCCTGATAAGTAGGTACAAACAGAAAACGTGAAATTCAGAATAGCAAAAAGGATAAAGTATGTGATCACAAGCGTGCCTAGCCTGCCGATCTCAAGCTAAGGACATATGAGCTCCTGTACGTTCATTATATGGTCTAATAATTTTTACTACACCTGGACTTACATTTCTCTCATGCCGAAATATAAAAGTAAAATGGTCACGTCAGTAAATAATTATCTAATAAGGTACTTGAATAATGAATCAATTACCCTCCGGCGCCGGATTTGGATTGAAAGCCAAAGCAGCCGGCGGGATGTCAACAATTTTCCATCCAAGGTACACTCGGCATTATTAAGTTGTAACAAGCTTGGACCAAATTGGTGCCCATGTCTGGTTGTTGTGTTCTGTTTTTTTTTTTTTAGTAAGTCATCGAAAGAGAAAGATACTCTCTCTTCTCATGGCACCAAGGTCAAGATGAGCTATGCTTACCACCGTCACAGGGACAAGAGGGTGCAGTTTTAATGTCTAGATCAGTTTTTACATGATCAAACCTTAATTAGTGTGGTATCCGGGTTAATTTTTCTTGAACATGTTGACTGCAAAGTTTCCTTTGGCCCATTTTAGAACATCTATAGTTCAAACTTCTCAAGAACCTTTTTATTTAGGGTGATCCGAGCTAATACCGCCCCTTCTGATCAATGTTTACTCAATGGCTAGAGTCTAGACCCAAACTCTCTTCAGTGGAGACTAATACAATTATACAATTTAGATGTACTAAAACACATAAGGAGTCTTTATCATGCATTACAGATGGCATCATTTCAAAAACAAAAATCTGCTGCCTGGAGCTTTACTGGCAACTAGTGAAAAGGCTTAGAGCCTGAAGTTACTGGTTATAGTAAAATAAGCTGTTATTGTCTTTTATTCATAGTATTATTTGGTAGTAGATACCTGAAGAATGCTTTAGACTGGGCATCTAGACCACCAAATGTATGGGCCGATAAAGCAGCTGCCATAGTAAGTTCTGGAGGGGGTTTTGGTGGGGGGAAGATCACAGTACCATCTTCGCCAAATCGGTGTTTATCTTGATCTCCATTTCATAAATAAACCCAAGTTTTTCTTGAATGCATTCCAGCCCCCTGCAAAGTTTGATAATGAGGGCAACTTGATTGGTGCCGAGGCCAAGGAGAGGTTGAAAGCTGTTATCCTATCCTTGCAGGCTGTTATCCAAGGAGAACTTGATTGATGTTTCTTAACTTGGTTGCTGCATGATTCTTCATTGTAAACTATGAATATCTAGAGGGAAGGAAAATTAAAACAAACTGAAACTCCATGAATTCTCTATCTTGTTTGGCCGAACACATTTCCTGACATTAATGTAATGAGATTCTAAATCTTGCAAGTGTTTAGCATTATGACTTTGATAGATATACCAGTTAGAGAAATGTCTTTAGATTTTACCAAAAACCAAATAATGGATGCCAACAGTCTTAAATGATTTTGTTACAGGCCGTTTTAAGTGTCTCGGATCAGATCAGTCAAAAATTAACAAGCGGAAAGTATATCGGAAAGTGAAGAACATTCTTGCCACTCACCAATATCTGGTCAGGCAAACATTTCTCCACAAAACAAAACAAATGACACATTATGAAACAGAGACCTAATCTAAGGACTAAGACTGATTACAAATCCAAATAAGGCAATAATTTTCCAGCTACGGTATATATATAGCTTGATCCAAGTTCTGATTCAAGAGTGAAGGTGTAGCAGCAAATCATGAGATATCCAAAGTTTTGTAAGCGGAAGGACGTCCAAACATGCTATTAAAGAGTTGGAATTTTTGCAAGCATTCACTTTTCTTATCGAGCATGGGTTCTAATCAAGAAATTGATGCATTGAGTCGAAGACACAAATTACCGTCTACTACGCCAATGATTAATAATGTCTCTGGATCTAACATTTTGTTGTCTACTATGCAAGATTGTTTTTCTTTTCGAAATTAGTGTTTGTACATTGCCCGATGCCCTTTTAAGAGAAGCAATACTTAGTCATGTGTAAATAATGGATACAAGTATCTATTATATTCATCATTTACATTAACGAGCGGTTTACTATCCGCTCTGCTCTGTCATAAAGCGGACAATTATCCGTCACCGCTAGGACGGACGAATATGGCGGTTATCTGTCTGCCTGCCCTGCTTTTTTTTTTTTTTTTTATATAATTTCTTACTTTGTTTTGCTTATCTTTTGATTTTGCTGTAACAATAACGACATTGTCAATTCAAACATTGCTCACTATTATGAGACCTCATCAACATACATTGCTCCTTTTTATTTTAGTTTTCAAGTCAATGATATTACATTCCACTACAATCTCTCATAGAATCTATCATTAAAGCTACTTCTCACCACTTAATTTAGTGCTTAGCCATAGAAATAGAAAAAAGCACAAATATTTAGATTGGGAACTTTACATTTTAGTGTAACCAATCTAGGATATGATATGTCAAAATGAAATAAATTTGGTAGCATAACATTAAATAAAAATTCAATTTACTAAGTAAAATTTACTTTTAAATTTCTACTCATCTATTCAGAATATAAAAATAGTCACAAAACTCATAAAACATATAGTCTAATTCATAATGTTATCCAGCAATATCATAATCCAAAATACAAGCATATTAAGATAGTTTATAATTTGATAATCCAAAAAAAACCCGTAGCATTACAAATGAAAAAGTATATCCTCATCATCCACACTCGATGCTTTTGCAAAAATAGAAAACAAAACAAAACAAAAAAACTTTGATCAAAGCAATATAAAGGATATAATATATGAATAAATAGTTAAGTAAAATAATAAATGAATATATCGTCATCTTCTACATAGTCTTCGAAAGCCTCAATAGGACTAGCTAAATTGAATGATATGCCCGCGAGCTACTCTGTATACAAATAAGCTTATCCACCATCTTTGGCAAAAATTTGCTGTGAAAATCAGTGACCGTATGACAACTAGTGCTAAATGTTGACTTTGATACATTTATGGATACGGGGATGGCTAGAACATCTATAGCAATTAGCACCGGTATTGTATATCGAACCCAACTATTCTTCCACCAATTTTGGATATCGAAGGGATTCTTGTGAAATGTTTCGTTAACTCCTAATTCATGTCGAGTAGACCTTACTATTGGGAGAATTCTTAATTCATGAGTTGTAGGGAGGGACTTATGTCACCACAAATAGGGACTAAAGCAAGTGTTGGATTCAAAACTAGTATTAAAGATTATAAATTAACTTATTATACTCCTGGTTATAATACCAAAGATTCTACTGATATCTTGGCAGCTTTTTGAGTAACTCGGAGTTCCGTCTAAGGAAGCAGGGGCAGCAATAGCTGCTGAATCTTCTAAGGTCGGTAAAGTGGTAAACCTTCATGGGACCTTGCCATGACCGGATCAAATGCTGGCCTCTTCAAGTGAAGGTGATGGCATACACATACTCCCGTTGGTCCTGTCAATACCCTAAATAATAAACACAATACAAAATCAAGATCAATTTCCTAAAATGGTTCAATTTCAATTTCATTGGGATCATCATTATATATTCATTTATGAAATTTAAAAAATACTTGCACAACAAAAAT
Organism: Coriaria nepalensis; assembly: GCA_027186245.1. Taxonomy (NCBI): domain Eukaryota; kingdom Viridiplantae; phylum Streptophyta; class Magnoliopsida; order Cucurbitales; family Coriariaceae; genus Coriaria; species Coriaria nepalensis. The sequence continues at coordinate 54,249,767 of CP114481.1, forward strand.
TAAACTGTTAGTCACATAGTGAACAGTGTCTACTTTCTTATCTTCCACTCCATATTTATAAGAATAAGAACAGTATCCCATACTTACAAGCGAGCTAACCATAGTCAAGGTGGCTACGTCAACCAGGTGGTAGAAATTTTCACACTCCAGAATTTCAATGTGAAAAACTAGTGTTATCAGCACAACACAATCCAACTGGAGTCAAGATCCTAATCCCAAAATGCTTATATAGCTCTATGCTAACACATATCGGGTTTTGATGTTTGAAGATAACCAGATTTTGCAGAGGGTGAAAGAAAATCAAATACCATCTAGTGAAGCATACATAATCTAACGGAGAAAGAAGTACACGACTGGTCATTGCATCTGTGTTTTTGAACAGATCTGTGGGAGTGAAACATATATGACATTTTAGATTTTCAGATCTGTGAATATTCACTATTCCATACAATTCAAGAAAAAGAAAAAGAAAAACAACCTCAGTCTACTTGAGACCTGTCAAACGATTCCTTCATTTTCTTCATATAAGTGTTTGTCAGCATGATCAACCATAACCCCTCATCATTTCCCCACCATAGACCTACTGATTCTACATAACCCTCAGTTCAATCTATTAACTAATTAAACAAATCAGAGTGGGAATAGAAAACTAAATATGGGAGCAAATGAGGTTCATCACTAATTAATCAATTGTATACATGACTGAAATTAATTACTGGGAAACGATGAACGCCGTTTTGATTTTCACCGGATGCCATTGCTAAAGATCAAAACAAGGAGAATTGAGAGAGAGCGGTGGAGACTCAGAGTAATGGTGGGTCTAGGCCATCTAGCGTTGGTGGTTGTCGCCGGTCGTCGTTGGTGGATGGCAGTCTGAAAGAGAGAGGAGATATTGGGAGAGAGATATCGTCGATTTATTTCAATTATATATAAAATTAATATATATAATTAAGATGATTTGATTAATTTATTTTAATTATATATAAAATTAATATAATATATAATATAATAATAAAAAATTAATATATATAATTAAAATGAGTTGATTAATTATAAATATAATTTATTAAAAATTTATCGAGATAAGATATAATAATTATACAATTAGACCCTCGCCCTTAAAGAAAATTTCTATAAGCTTTGCCACGACGCTAGTTGCCTAGTGTGGACTTAGTGGATGATCAAGTTGTCTTGAAATTCAGAAGAAATAAAGCGTCATTTATGGTCAGTTGGTGATCGCAAAGATGCTATTGTTACTGAGTGAATAAATTTGTCTTGAATTCAAAAGAAATAAAGAAAACTAAAAGCTTATCACACCTGTAACAGTACTTTATGGAAGTCATCACTAGCATCTTCTTAATCTAGAGAAGCATCTCTCGTGCATGAGAAATTGAATATAATCCAAAACACAGTTTAAAAAGCATCAATGAGAAGCATGGAGCGTTCTGGTTTTAGCACTTTAAACCAGAATTTGAATAAATTAAAGTATCTAATGCACTCCGCAAGAGAATCACAAGCCAAGACGTAGTAATTAGGCTCGGCATGTAAATTCAAGCGAGTTAATCTTAGAACATAAACCCGGCCACTTCTTATCTGGAGTGCAAATGAGTTAATTTTGAAACCTTACGATCATCGGTAGAGATTGCGAATATATATTTTTGATAACAACGATTCAAGTAATTTTTTGGTTTTTTTTTTAATTTTAAGAAATATCAAAAACAACAATCTTATTTGAGGTAAGAAGTTAAAGACTCGAGGAAAATTCTCGATCAATCGTGAAAAAAATTAGGTTCAAGCATCAATTTCTGATTTTTTCTTTTAAAGCCACAAAAAAAATAAGTAGATATGCGGATAGAGTGGTAATGCTTTTAAGGGATGTGGACAAGGGTTGTGGCTTAGGCTTCAAGCTGAAGACTTGCTATATATAGAAGGTTTAATTGTGTGGCCATTCCATCTCCTACCGCAAAGAAAGGTATAAGTGAGCCATGTGACAAGATCCCATACACCCAATCCTAATCTCCATTTTGATTCTCTCCGTCCCTTTCTTGACTGTCTCTTTCAGACAAGACAGAGCACAATGGGAACTCACTCAGCCCTACAATCTTAGCTAGCTAGCTAGCTAATTCCTTTGTTTTTCCAAAGTCCCCACCCCAACATTCGAAAGATCCCACAATTTTTTTCTTCATCTGGATTGGCAGGTCGGTTATCTGTGTCTTTCACCCTCTTACGGGAGCTGTGACCTCACCCTTCTCACTAGTTAATTAATGGGATTAATCTAATTTCTAATTCGAATTAATAAACTTAATTATCATTTTACCACTTGTTTCTAAATGGTTTGCAAAAGGGAATAGAGATATAACTGTATCTTTTGATTCCTCAAGTTCCACCCGAAGGGCGAAGCCGGAAAAAACCTGTAGAGAGGTAAATTACATTAAACAAAAGTTAGGAGGGGGGGGGGGGATTTATTTTTAATACAAATTTGAAGGACTCATTTGCGAAAATTTAATAATTTTTAGGTTGAAAATTTAATAATTTTTAGGTTAAAAATTTAACACCCACGACAAAAGTAATTAATATACATGTGTTTTAAGTCACCAATATTCATAAATAACAAAAAATCGAGAAGTAATTAATACACACTTGCATCAAATAAACTGATATTCATAAATGACAAAAACCGAAACCATATCATGAAATGTCTAACTTGATCATAGATCTCTATATACATAGTGCAAAATATCTGTATCTGTCACAATTGTCCGATCCGCCCACTCGCGAAGTGGATATGGTATATAATTTTTTAAATTTTTTTAGGCCAGCAAATATGCACCATGCCAAAAAGTTAGAAGATATTCGCCCACTTTACCTTCTTCTCTTTTAGATTAGACCGTAGCGGCACAACCTCTTCCTCATCATGATATTATGAATTAAACTATATGTTTTGTGAGTTGGTGGATAGTGGATATTATAACCTTTAATATTATATTTGATGAAAATTCGACATTATAACAACTAAAATTCATTTTTTTTTCTTTTTCATTTCCGCTTAAAAGTTATGATACTTTACAGATTGATGAGGCCATCAACCCGTAGAGTAAATTAGTCATAACTGCTAAAAGTTTGGAAATGAGGCAATTTTGACGTGTTGCATAATCCGTTCAGAACTCAGTCATATTTCTGTCTCTTTAGATCAAGTTCTTTGTTTGGATCGAGAACTCAGAGCGAGAGACGTTATATGAGACCTTAGTATGGGAAAGAAGAAAAGACATCGGTCTGGATCAGAATCCCAGACCAAGAGACGTTACATGAGATCTAGGTCTGGGAAAGAAAAAAATACATCGGTTTGGATCGGGAACTCAGACTGAGAAACATTACATAAAACCTCGGTCTGGTAAAGAAAAAAAGATTTCGGTCTGGATCGGGGATTTAGACTGAGAGAAATTATATGAGACCTTGGTCTAGGAAAGAAGAAAAGGCCCCAGTATAGTTTACTAGTCATAACTCATAATTTATAATTTATTAGTCATGAGACCCGTAGAGTAAACTAGTCATAACTTATAGTTTCACTCTACGGGTCAAACTTCGAAAAGTCGAAAGCCTCATGACCCTTCGAATAAACTAAAAAGGCAGGCGAGCGAGTAGATAACTGTCATAATCGCTGGCCATAAGGGTGACAGATAATCACCTGCTCTATAACAGGGTGAAACGAGCGGATACAATATAAAAATTTTTTTTAAACGGACGGATAACCGTCCGTTAATATAAATGACGAATATGGTGGATAACAGATATTCATATCTACAATTTGCACAACCCTAACGTGAATTATCTAATAATTATGATTAAATAGGGTGAAGACATTTATAGGAGAAACAAACACATGACCCGAGAAAAATTGTGTGATCCCTATGGCTTCTAGAAAAAGGAAAAAAAAAACGAGGGTCGGGACTTGGGGACTCTTTTTCAGATCAGGAAAAGAAAAGAAAAGGAAGAAAGTTTGGGGTAAAAGCAAATTGGTAATGCACTTTTTGGTCTCGCTGGTGCACTTTTTGGTAATGCACTTTTTAAGATCAGGAAAAGAGAAGAAAAAAAGGGTTGGGCTAAAGAAAACTTTTGCCTTCTGGAATCAAGTCCTGGACTAGATATATACGTAGATGAATGTAGGCCTCATGGTTTGGTAATGCAGGGGGGACGGATGTTTACGAGTATATAGTATTTGGATAGCTCTTGTACTACATGCATGAGAATCGATACAGTAAGACCCCAAATGGGTATCATTTGCAATGATCAGGTATATTATCAGTAGATAACTTAGATTGATCATGCCATTGATCAGCTGCCAAAAGAGATATTCTTACAGACAGATGCATGCATATTGCACGGTTTAAAATCTCAAAGAACAAAGATGTGCTTCTCAAAAAGCTGGCTCAGGTGGATTGCGACAGGGATTCAACAAAACATGTGTTGTCCGATGCTTCGTACTATCTTTACTTCAATTAATCAATCAATCAATCAATCAATCCTTGCCCTTCCCCCCACAAAAATATAAAAAAAAAATAAAAAAAAAAATAAAGAAAGAAAATGAAGAAGAATTCCCTCTCCGCCACATGCTTGAGCAGTTGAGCGATGCTTCCTTTTTTTACTCTTCTCTCTTTTTAAGTTAGGAGGAGGGGTGGACGAGTAAAACAATTAAACATCTTAACTTATTAGATTTTAGTTACAAAATTGATCCAAATTATAAGCACAAATATACAATTATTGAGTTTTTTTTCTTGGGTAAAGAAACCCGGCCGTAAAAAAGATCCTGGTCACTCACTGGGCCCTACATCGGTCAAGCCCCCTACCTACGTAGAGACAAGTGTAGTGTAATAAATTAAGAAGGTAGTTGACATGATACTGATTAGTCAATGACTAATAGTCTGAATCCTGATGATACAAACGAGCTAGCCAGGCTTTAGAATAAAGAGAGACACTTAATAAAGCCCATGAATCCATTTCATTCTCATATCCCTATGTGCCTCCCCCCCCCCCGCTCACTACAAACCATCATGGTCAAAAAGTGGGATCATAATAATAATCGTGCACGTTTTGTTGCATGTTTTCCCTGTTCATAACTATATACATCCATCTCAAAAGAGTTAAATTTGTTTTAAGTAAAAATACCTAATCCCATTTCACGAAGGAAAAAAATAAATATCTAACTGCAAGATTTAATCTTGTATAAATAGATTAATTATAATAATAGATATTAATTCTATATATTATATCAGTTATTATATTTTAAAAATATATAAAATTATAATCACTTAATTTATTATAAGATCGTTAAAAGATAATAAGATTATATTTCTTTTATATAGATATAAAAATTATAAAAAAAAATAAATGCATCCATATATATATATATATAGTATGATTATTTAGAATATTATTATCATTTTATTATTTATTATAGCCCCTTATCACTTTAACTTTACGTGTAGTTAAAGTTTATGTTAGATCTAATGTTGATGTAGACATTAATTTTGTTTGTTTTTTTTTAATTTTTTAATTTTTAATTTTGTTTTTTTGGGTTCAAAATTTGCTCAAATATATATATAAAAACATAAAACGAAGGAGGAATATTGCATCGGGAAAAAGGAGAGGAGAAAAGAGAAAGAAAGAACCAAGAAGAATCAAGTGAGTGAGAGAGAGGTAGGAGGGATCTAAAAGTTAAAAAAGAATGATATACAGTAGTACCACACATCAGAATATGAATAGATATTGGACCAAAGCTGCTCAAATCAAAAGCGAGATACCAGAAAATAAATATATAAATAGCCATTGGCCCTCTTCTTGCTACTCCACACAATCCCAGTAGATATCAAAATCAAATCTTACTTAATACAAATAGCTAGCTAGGCTAGCAACCTTTTTTTTTTTGTTGAATTTCTCTCATTGATCTTCTTCTTCTTCTTCTATCATACATCTGTACATACAAATAGCAGCTAGGGTTGATTGAGAAAAACAAAATTAGATCAAAACATGCCAAGAGACAGGGACCCACTTGTTGTAGGTCGAGTAATAGGGGATGTTTTGGACAGCTTTACAAGGTCCATTCCACTTAGGGTGAACTACAATAACAAGGAAGTTAACAATGGCTGTGAGCTCAAACCTTCCCAAGTTGTTGCCCCGCCTCGAGTCGAAATTGGTGGCTCTGATTTCAGGACCTTCTACACTCTGGTATTTCTTCTTCTTCTTCTTCTTCAATAATCAAGTAATTAACTAGGGTTTTGAGTTAATAATGTACATATTAACGTCCATGATCAACATGTAGGTTATGGTAGACCCGGACGCTCCAAGCCCAAGTGATCCCAGCCTGAGGGAGTACTTGCATTGGTAAGTCACTTGTTTGCTTTGCTCATCAGGCCACTTAATCTTCTCTTTTGATTGACTACTTACTTAATTACTATTAACTTTTTTTGGGGGGGTCTCTTTTTCTGGTTTCTGAATTCTGAACCTGCGAAGTGACGTTGGGGTAAAAACACGGGGTTAATGCCCGTTGTTTTGTACAACTGCATGAATGACTTCTCTCTCTCTCTCTCTCTCACTCTCTCACTATCTGTATCGGGGTATGCCAGTAGGGTTAATGCCTAAAGCAAATGAAACACAAAATCCAATGGAAACGAGGTGAGATGTGAGCTTTACCAAAAAAGATGAGAGCACTTCATTACATCGTACCTGTAGTCGGTACTCGTATTAGTTAAAGCTGCTTTCCTCTTTTTGTTTTTTTTTTTTTCTTTTAATGGAGTTAACTAATCCCTCTCCCTCTGCCTCGTTTGATTTATGGCGCTTTGTATTTTTCCTTTTGTTTTTCCCTGTTCGTACGTGTTGTGCCAAGTGGAACTAGGACCATGCATGGGAGCCATGGCCATTTAGAAAAGTGGCTTTTAACGTACAAGGTTTCAGGTTTTTTCTTTTTTTTTTCTTTTACTGACATGCTGACAAGACCCTACTTGTAATCATAATCATACTTCCCGCCCAGTAGAAGAAGTGTCGAACCTCCTACTTCGTGGGTTTGGTTTGGGTTGGGATGACTTTAATTAAATTTTCTTAAAATAAAATAAAATTTAATAATTAAAATATGATAAAGTCATAATTTATAGATTAATTTTTAAAAAATTTAACCATTATTATTTGAAAGTTTTTAATCTCCAAAATTTAAAGATAAATGTTCAATCTCTAATTTTATCTAATTTTTTTTAAAAATAATTAAAAAAATAAATATTAATATTGAGTTTTACAAAAATTTTAAATAATTATGATTCTAACACCTAAATTAATCAATTTTAATTATATATATTAATTTTATATTATAACTTTTAATTTAAGTTAATTGATATGGATCAACCTTCCTATAAACAACTAAAATTCATCTAAAGAAATTCTCATGACTGGTCACGTTATCAAATGGATTCTTTTGTGATTTTTCAGGTTGGTGACCGATATTCCGGCAACAACCGGAGCTAGCTTCGGTACGTACCTTTAACTTCATTAAACTTAAATTTAAGGTAACATTCTTATTTTCTTTATATATATAAATAAACTTATTGTAGATCAGTGGTTATAAGAGGATCAAAGAGATAAGAAGTTGATATAAATTTTCAAAAGTCAACTTTTCCACTTAAACAGTCGTTTGTATCTCTCATACCCTTTTCCTTTACTTCTTTTCTTTTTGAAATTCTTTTGTTCTTTTTGCCTTCCACGTCAACAGTCTCGTGATAAAAGGGCCAGACATAGAAAGTGTGATAAGACCAATAATATAAGCGATTCTTATTCTGCTTTTTCTTTGTAGCAGACATACAAACTTAAGTTACAATCGTATACGTTTTTTCTCCAATTAACTTGCAAATTATGGTTGGGAGGTAGCTGTCATAGCCATAGGATGTTGAGTACTCATTACACAAACCTTATCATCATAAAAACACATAGTATTTAGTGCTACCATCATTTTCACAATCATAGAAAGGAATCGATGTCTACCATAAAGCTTGTTAACCATTTTAATACTTTAATCTGAGTTGTCATCCATAAGAGATTCAACGAACAAGATCACGTTTACATATATCGGCTAAGAACAAGTTTCCTATGTGGTCATGATCTTGTCCGTTGGATCCGCGGTGGATGACTCGAATGAAAGCGTAAGATAGACACACTGAATTATCTATATATATTTTGGCATTATCACCTTTATTTACAAACTTCTATCAATTACTCACAACACTTTAGCCAAAAAAAAAAAAGAAAGAGAAGATCGATTTAGTTGAAAAATTGTTGTATGGACCCGAGTTAGAGCAAATAAGTGAGATCAGGTTAATCCAGATGTAAAAAATGGAAAGGCCGTTAGAAAATGATAAGGACCTTTCTCCTTGATGCTTTTTGATTAGTTTGGTAGGTCTAGGTAACGATTTTTCGATTTAGTTAATAAACAAGCCTGCTAATGACTAATATTGTGATATGTTAAGAGGTGGGGAAATTGAATAATAAATAATAATGGTACGTTAACTAATTTGTAGGGCAAGAGGTTGTTTGCTATGAGAGTCCAAGGCCAACAATTGGGATCCACCGCTTCGTTTTCGTGTTATTCCGGCAACTGGGAAGGCAGACCGTTTACGCACCGGGTTGGCGCCAGAATTTCAACACCCGAGACTTTGCTCAGGTGTACAATCTCGGCTCACCTGTCGCTGCTGTTTACTTCAACTGCCAGAGGTTGAGTGGCTCTGGTGGAAGGAGAGTATAACTCTACTTGGTATCTTCATGATCATCATGAAATCTAGCTATATCATAACATATATATAATATTTTATATTATATATATATAGTTGTGTATGACGATCTATATATATATATATATAGTTGCACTCCTCTAACTAGTAACCAGTGCTAACTACAAAGGCTCGCTTGCTGACGTTGTTGCATGAGCGGAGCATAAATGTCCAGTAAGACTGCATGTATTAATAATAAGACAGTCAATGGGAAGTTTGTTACTATTAACTGCCTTTTCCTGTCTCCCGAACTTTATATTTTTGGGTACAAATTGCATGCTATTAGTCCATCCTTAGCGAGAGTTTAAAGCTGGTTTAGTGGTCAGGAACGTAAAAGAGTTAGTAATCAAGTTTGTCTAATTGAAAAAAAGTAAACTGAACAGTAATTAAACGTCCGAACAAGTCGATCGAGTACGCTAAGCATCTATAAGATTCCTTTAAGACAGTTATGCATAATTTGAATGTATGATTGGAATGAAGTGCTTATGGGAAAAAGCAAAAGAACTTGAGATTGAGATTTGTAGATTGGAAATTGAATGTTTGTTGGTTTACAAGTTTGTGACAATTCTTATAAGGAATGCAATTTTTTGGCAGGCAATTGTGCAAGAAGTATATATGTACCTTTGAGGAAAATGATGAAATACTTTTGAGATACTAGAATGATTTGGAATTGTGATATTGGTTATGGAAAATTATTTTGAAAGTGTTAGAAAGTTTTCATATTCGATTCACATATTAGGTTGAGATTGATTCGAGTAATTAGTCTGGCTAGCTTTGATATACCATAATTTGAAACTCAACTAGTAAGGGATGTTGCTTCGCCGGCACAGGTAAAGGTGCGAGATTGTGGCCGGAAAGCGCACATTATGAAACTGCAAAGATGGAAAAGTTTTGATTAGTATTCTGTCGACTTTAAGAGATCAGGGAAATTGAATTGGTTTAGTTATGAAATTTGTTAAGACCTTCATATCGGCATATTCTGCGAATTACGAAATTAAATTTGCATAATGTTTGTCCCATAAGTTCCATGTATGTATATTATTGAGTTTCGACTTACCCTTTTCCGTTTTCATTTTGCCCATCCAGATCATAGTTATCGAGCGATTTTCATCATCCGGTATTCGGGTTTCAAGATTTTCCGTTAGTAGGCCAGTAACTGATGGTGTTGCCATTTTCTTTAAAGACTTGCGGCGGTTGTGATCTGGTTTGGACTCTGGATTGTAACAACAGAGGGAGGGCCATCCCCACTTATACTTTTTGCCTTCTTTTTTTTTTTCACTGTATCTACATCGTTATCATGATTTTGGTGTTTCTCTGACATTTCCAAAACTCTTGTACGCTACACGTGATTTTCTTATCATGTTCCCAACTCTTTAAACTCAAGTATATTATGATGTCGGAAAGATATAAATCCTAAGATTAATTAATTATTTTTGTGGATAAAAGTCTAATTGATATAAGTTTAATTATCATAAATAAAATTTTTAAACCTAAAAACACAAATTATTTTATAAATTTATCATCAAACAGGCCCCCTAAATTTTCGTTTTCCTAGATTTCTGATACGAAGAGAAGCAAATTAGTTATGTGGCCTGGTAAGGCTCCTTTCACATTAACTCAAAAACACATCAATAAGAACAATAAACAATAACGATGAATCATGCAGCACATTCTTCTTGTACGGGTATGGTCTCTACGGTCACATGACAAAACCAAGTATTATCACAAACCACATACATTATTCCCATACTAAATTCTCATCAACCTCTATAATTATCTTCCAAAGAAGTTCACATTCTTGTGAACTTGATACTGCTTTTATTCAGTTAGTTGTAAATGTTCAGGACCAGATAGTATTCACTAATTATACATAATCATCACCTACAGGAAGTATTTAGTATTAATTCACATACTACGTGAGGCAAGGGTATCAAACCAGAATGCAGCTTTCGTTGTTCCATTATTTGTATCAAAGAAAAATGCAGATCACCTGCAGAAAATAATGAACTCCATAAGCAGCAGAATAACAAGATTCGAGGAACAGTACATAAATATAGATGATTTTGAAAAAAAAAGAAAAACAAAATGAGTTCACTAATCTAATTGACTAACAACAGGGGAAGTCATCCATCCAATCACGAATCGGGCAATTCTCAAAGACTCCAGCATCCGATTTTATTGTTAGACCCCTATGCATTTGGAAAGTAGAACGGGCTGTACTTAACAACACAAATCATTTGGAACAGCAGAACAGAATGTAATTCTCCCTGAATGTACAACTTTATTTTCTACGTTTGGTATGATCAGATAGGATAATGATAGTTAAACTCTCCCTGAATGTAATTCTCTTCTCAATCTCTCTGTTTTCCTTCATCCCTCCCTTTATCTTGCAAGCTTTGATCAACCACACTCTCAATCAAAGCTTCACAGGCTACAGCAACAGAATCTCAGTATCAGCACAAGCATCCATTGCCTTACAGAAGTATCTATCATAGCGGGGATTGATGATTGATTTGAAGAATTTTAGATCCAATAAAAGGTGCTTAGAGACAAGTTAAACAGGAACTTGGCACACTCCAAACGAAAAAAGAGAAACTGTAAACAAAGTGTATACTGCCTAATAGACAATTCAAGTTAATGAAGAGTTAAGCACAAGGTAAGTCGAAACTACAGTGGGCAACAATAAGACACAGATTGAGGATTTATAATATTCACATATAGTGCCGATTAGATGCACATGCTGACACAATAGAATTTACAGAACAAGAGTCTCAATTATTCTACCATATAGACACAAAACTTGATTTGACAATAAAAAATATACCTGGACGGAGAAGAGGGAAATAATAGGATACCTTGAATTGACACAAAGCATGGTCAGAAGAGGAAAATAGTGAATGTCAGTAATAAATCATGGTGTTGCACCTCTCAAAAGAACTCAAGCAGATTGGATCTTCAAATCTGTCTACCCCATCTACTGCACCAAAAAATAAACATATCAAACAGGTCCTTCACAGCGGTCGCAAACTAAAAGTCAATTAATCTCAGCTTTGGCATCTCATACCTTTTTTGCAGCTATTCGTTTGGCTTGGATTTGGTGAACAAATTCAGCTATCACAACATGGAGATCTGGACAAAGCTTACTAGATGAGGAGACATTGAGTCCTGCCTTTCTCAGATCTCTAACTAAACATTTTTCACCTTTTTGAAGATGACTAGGGCAGTAACAAGGAATAGAGGATCTCACGACAGGCTTAGAACAGACAATTGGTCCTGACTGCACACTGGAAGTAGGGAAATGAATTATGACATGGAGGAAGATGAAAAGCATTCCACACAAATTTGTAGTCATTGTATTTTAAATATATATATCAATATAATTAACATCTCTATCAAAAAAAGTATATACTAGTGTCACCAAGAGGCAAATCATAAATGAGCAAAATGGTATCTCATATAAAGATAAATAGTAAAAGAGTGAAGGGGTCGCATTGCAATGTCATTCTGACATTAAACAACAAACTGGTCGTCAGTTTAATTAAGACACATCAACTAGTTACTCCTCCAATACATAAAGGAGAAAATGACCATCTAAAAATCAAATCCCGTAAGACTGTCATGGAGCATATAGGATCGTCACCAGAATTTGTACTTCAAATCTTTAAGTTCTTAGTTGTTAAAGAAGGCCACTGATAAGATCGAGGTAATTTCACAGAAACTATTATCCAATGTCATGATAAATTACTTGGGTACTTAAAAGCCCTAAAGAGAAGCTGCAAAGATCTATAGCTGGGTGGTTCATTAGGGGCCAATTCTAAACTCAATTTTAATAAAAGGACAATCAATCCACTTGCTAATCCCTATGCAGAAGATTATAAAAAATAAACAAAATCAAGCCGTCTCAAAAATTTCAATTGCATAATACCTACTGAAAAGAAAAACTAAGCCCTTTAGATGTAAAACGCTCTACAATCCTACCCAAAGCAGCAGAAATTTCAAATCCCACAACAATTCACGAGGACCTTCCTAGTAACCTTTACTAGCTCCACAACATCAAAAAGGGGCAGAAAAATTATATCTCAAGTGATCGAAGCCAAACCTTTTGATTACAAAGTTGCAGCCTTTATACAGCCTCTGCTTCGGGTCAGAGAGAATATGACCATGACAATACCTAGTCAACGCCATCGCCTTCGCCTTACACCCCGACACATCACACCTCCTAATATCATTTCCACCACCAAACCCTAACCCTAACTTCCCATTCTCTTCCATCCCCTCTGCGCAATCGCCCGCAGAACCGCCCTGAGCCTTCTCGTCCTCCACAAACGGGCTTTTCCCGTACGTCCAGTAGTACTCCCTGTACTTTCCCTTCAGCTCCTCCATCAAAGCCCAGTAGTGGTCCTTGTAGATCCGAGCGAGTTGCTTGGCCCGACGAGATCGACGCTCGAGCACTTCTTGCCGCGACAGGAACTGGGAGGTCCCTAGTACCGAGTCGCGGTCCGAGCCGTCCATGACCATGGGGACCAGCGGCGGAGGTGGCGGTGGAAAGGAGCCAGCTGGTGAGTTTGACTCCGCCATCGACTGTGCTGCTAAAACAGAATGTTTGTTGTGAGAGAAAAGCACGCTCATCAAACCGTCTCCACTGTATTTATATATCCTAACGAAGAAAGGATAGGGACTTGCCTAAAATTTAATGAAACAACGAAGGGCCATTTTGCAAATTAGCAATTGTTTTGGCCAAGGATTAGAAATGGAGTGATTCAGCGCCACTCAAGCCACGTCAGCATAAATCAGCGGCCAGTTAGAAGGTAACGGCTTCAAATTAACTACCGGGTAGAGAGAAAGGGTGGAGAGAGAGAAAGGGAGAGAAGATGCTGAGCAGGATAATGCCTACAGCTGCAGCCACAGCAGCTTCTTCTTGTTCGTTCTCTGCAAGCTCGTCAAAGTTAACTACCCATTTTACCCCCCGACCTTCTTCTATCCCTCTTCTCTTTCCCTCTGCTTCCAATCCTTTGCCCTCTTCTTCTCTTACTCTTCTGTCTAATAATAATAGGTCTAGTAGGTTAATGGAAACTTTCTCGACCAAGGCTTCTGTCCAGCCCCTCTCTAATGCCGATGAACTCATTGACTCTGTGGAGACCTTCATCTTTGACTGCGATGGTGAGAAAAAAAAAAGTTTTTTTTTTTTTTGGGGGTGATAAATAGAGCTTGGGGTATGACAAATTGCTGTGTTGGATCATGCCTTTTTTTTTTCCTTCTTTTGGAAAGATGTCATTGCCCTTTTTAATGGATTTGATGCAGGTGTTATATGGAAAGGAGACAAGTTGATTGATGGAGTTCCAGACACTCTTGATATGCTTCGATCGAAGGTACATGAAATCCCGAAAATGGTTTCTTTTAGACAATTATTGAAATTGAAACTAGCATTTGATCTCGGTTGGACCAATTTTGTTTGGTTCCTCGGTTTCGTCTCAGGGAAAAAGGTTGGTTTTTGTTACCAACAACTCAACAAAATCGAGGAAGCAATATGGGAAGAAGTTTGAGACTCTTGGCCTCACTGTCAATGAGGTTAGTTTAAGTACTTATATCATCTCAATTCTCTAGTTCTTTTTGTTTTTGTTTTTTTCCATTCTGAATTGAGAGTGATATGTTTCAGGAAGAAATCTTTGCATCATCCTTTGCGGCAGCTGCTTATTTGCAATCCATTAATTTCCCGAAAGAGAAGAAGGTACTTCATGTCTATCACGTTTTTATCTGTTGATAGAAGAAGAAGAACAGGAATAAGAGGCAGCAACTCTATTGATTATGCAATGTACTTTGATCTGTCCGGCTGATTTAGGTGCATTTGTTAGGTTTACGTGATTGGCGAGGAGGGAATCTTGAAGGAGCTTGAGCTTGCTGGATTTCGATACCTTGGCGGACCGGTATGTATCGGCTTATCGTAGAAGTCACATTGACCATTGCCTTGTCGGTCTAGATATTATGGAAATACTTGCATATCGAAATTTGTGATTTTGAGTGATTTGATATTGAATTCAAAGTTTTAAACAACACAGCATAGTTGGTTCAATATTTAGGTTTCTAGCTCTGCCTCAATACTTAGTTATATACATCGTAAATCAAGAAGCAATACAGAGAGTCAAATTGGTAGAGCCGAGGTGATATACTCTTAATTTAAACTAAGTATATGTTATTTTGAGTTTTATCTGCAACTTAATGTAATGTGATTTCAAAATTGGTTTTACATTATGATTAGCTTTGTATATCATGTCCAGTAAAAGGAACTTATTCTGGATATGAACAAAAGCTATGTTTCTGTCCATTTTCTCACAGGAAGATGGGAGCAAGAAGATAGAGCTAAAGCCTGGATTTTTTATGGAGCATGACAAGGAAGTATGCTTCTCTCCCTTAAATCCTTGGCCTTTAGCTTTTGAATTTGATCATTACATACTTTCTATCATTTATTGCCCAAGTTTCATTTCTTTAAGATTAGATCAAACAAGAAACCAGAGCTTTCTCCCCGTAAGATTTGGTTTGTTCATTGCCATGTTCATAGGTCGGAGCTGTTGTGGTCGGGTTCGATCGATACTTCAACTACTACAAAATCCAGTTAAGTCTTCCATTCTTTCTTCTGGCGTATGATTCCGAGCCAACTAATCTGGCGTCATATCTTGTATCTTGCTATTATATATGATGTATTGTTTTCGTAATGAAAGGTATGGAACTCTTTGCATTCGTGAAAACCCAGGATGCCTCTTCATAGCAACTAATCGAGACGCTGTTACTCATCTCACGGATGCTCAGGAGTGGGCAGGTTCACTACTTCCACACACCCTTTTTCACATACACTTCTTTAGTTCCATGGCATTAATAATTCAATCAATATTCAATTTTCCCAAACTAAACAATTCTACGGATTGGAGCATTGTTTTAGGAGGTGGTTCAATGGTCGGTGCTCTTGGTGGATCTACTCAGCGTGAGCCGCTAGTAGTTGGGAAACCCTCGACCTTTATGATGGACTATCTAGCAAACAAGTATATGCTTCCCATTTCTCTTTCTTAGGCATTATTATAATAAGCACAAGTTAAAAAAATTGACAGTTCAACGTGTATATACCTCCTTTATTTTCTTTGCATAATATGACAGGTTTGGCATTTCCAAGTCACAAATATGCATGGTCGGAGATAGATTGGATACCGATATACTGTTCGGACAAAACGGGGGCTGTAAAACTCTTCTTGTGCTGTCTGGTATTTATCGGTCATGTTCCATCTTTCCTTGTCAAGTTGATCTTGTTTTAGTGTTTGACATTTTCTCTGTGCCTTATATATATAGGTGTGACCTCTCTATCAACACTCCAGAGTCCTAACAACACCATACAACCAGATTTCTACACCAACAAAATCTCAGATTTTCTCTCTCTCAAGGCTGCAACTGTATGATGATCACTAATTTGCAGAGAAAATTACAAGCTTCAAGAACATAATGTGGGGCCATCTGTACTCTGTCTTATTCCTGTACCATCATTTTATAAAACATGGATGGATTATACTACTTGGGTTAATAAAAAAAGTTAAATCATGGATGGATGGATAGTAAGGTGGTTTCAAACTCAGACTGCAGTTTGAGATACGTGTATGATGGTATATGCTACAAGTTCTAACGGAGTTGTAATGGAGTTGTGCATGTCTTTATTGGCCGCACCGAACGGCCATTCAAATCTATATCCGAAATTTTCATACAGATTATCAAACCAGAATCCTGAATACAGATTATCAAATCTATATCCGAAATTTTGATACATTCAAATCTTATAAAACTTTATACCAGACCATAATCCTGAATCCTCACTTAGTCATTATCCCTCCCTCTTCGGCTCTGTAAGGCCCAAAAGGGAAGGGCCTTAAAAATGGACTTAAAAAAAAAAGAAGAAAAACCGAGACGAGCGGGACTTGAGCCAAACGCGACATTGCACGATTCAACACTGCACGGACCAGCGCAAACCCACCTCATTTCCCCCAAATATCATTTCCTCTCTCTCTCCCTCATCGATCACTACTTTTCGTCTCCACCTCTCTCTATTTGATAACCCATACTTCTTTCCTACTTCCCAAATTTCTTTGATTTAGGGTTGGAATCCGATTCGTTTTCTCTGATCTAGGGGGACACTCAGTTTGTGTTTGTTATCAAATTACGGCCTCAGCCTGATGGAGTCGGAGGATGAGTTCGACATGCATGATGCTCACGACGATGACGACGACAATGACAATGAATTCTACAGCGGCGCCGATGATGATGCTGCCGCCGTAGACAGCGACGATGCTGATGCCGCCGATTACGTTTTCATTGTTAATGATTCCGATGATTCCGATGAAATCGTCTCGCATCGGCGCCAGGTGCGTTTTTTGATCATTTATCGTTTGATTAGTTTTTTTGGGAACCTCTATTTTGCGGTTGTATTTGACTCGGTTGGAAATGAGAAGATTAGCTTTTGAACGGCCTTTTTAAATTTCTTGTAGATTTTCATTTCCTTGGCTTCGCATTTGGTTATTGTTTGAATATTCAATTGTCTTTGTTAGTGATATCAGTGGTTTGCGTGATTTAGGGACTTGGGAACTCAGGTCTGCGTTTTTGTGCCATCTTTCAACTATTTATGTTGGATAGTAGATTCATTGATCTTTCTCCGATGATTTTGACATAAAAACAATAATTTTTGGGGTTTTGATTCCTTAGTTTCTAGGATACATGCAAAACACTATAAGGTTAGTGAAAGTATAAATTTTTTCTAACACAATCAAATAATAACCAGAACCATTTCCTTCCCTTCATAGTGAGCTTTGGTATCAGTATGGATTTTCAGCTTCAAGTGCCTTCTTCAACAGCATATAGTAGTGTTCGAAAGTGCCTCCAATGGACCTTTATTCCTTGTTTCCTAGCTTCGATACTTTTAATGGTACAAGGGTGGGTTTTGATTTCCTTGTTTATCAGGTTCCAGCTTGTGTATTTGCATAGTGAAGATGTGAACCTAAAATCAATCTAGTTTCAAATTGATTTCTCTTGGTTCATACTGATAATATAGCGAATCTTATAATTTCTGGTAGAAGTATGTACATGTATAAAATTATTTACAAAGCTCAAGCATTCTTTTAATGACTCTATCAGCTGAATACAATTATGCATGAATCAGAGTTTTTGTTACTAACCACAAAAGGAAACAGGGGGCTGTTCTTACCTCTTCCCTCTTTTTGATTCTATACGCCGTAACATAAATTTTTTGTATTGTTGTCTCGGCAGAACTTTACCATCTTGAGTGAGGCAGAGATACATCAGTGCCAAGAGGCTGATATAATGAGAATATCAACCGTGCTTTCCATTTCAAATGTTGCGGCTAGCATCCTGCTTCGCTATTACAATTGGTAAGGCTCTACGACTGTATGTATATGGTTTTCCTTTTAAATATTTGTCACTTTTTTGGTTCATTCAAACTTCCTTGGTGATAATATCTGCTTGAATTCACTGACTAAAAAGGTGCATAGGAATGGTTAATGTTCAAGTGAAGAGCAGACGAAGAATTTTTTTCAGAGTGTTATTGACATTACAAATTTACAATTACATACATATTGCTCTATGTGTTACTGCATTTTGGTGCCTGGATCCTCTAAATATTGTATATCTATTTTACTCACAGGACTGTAAGTAAAGTTCATGATGAGTGGTTTGCAGATGAAGAAAAGGTTCGTAGGACAGTTGGGTTACTGGAGAAACCAATTGTTGATTATTCAAATGATAGAGAAGTAAGTATTCTGAGAGTAAGCTTAGTTACTAAACCTGTCCTCTCTCTCTCTCTTTAATTAATTTCCTTCAATGGTGTATTTTGCATTTTACAATTTTGATATTTGGAGTTCTGACATTGTTTATATGTTGGCAGCTAACATGTGGTATCTGTTTTGAAACCTATCCTCTTGATAGGATTCGTGCTGCTGCCTGTGGTCATCCATTTTGCAGTGCATGTTGGGCAGGTTCGTGAGACACTTATAACCTATTAAGAATATATTAGTACTCTGTCTACTTAGCTGAGGTTATGATAAGATATTTTTTTCCTCATTTTTCCATAAATTTAAGGACTAAGCTATGATGTGTTAAAGTTCTTGGTTCTAGTATCTTAGAAATTTGCATCCTTTTAAAGCTTGTACAGATTTAAGCAATGAATTCTTGCCTATATCCTTTATTGTTTGTTAAAATAAAGAGATAAATTGTGTATATTAGAGAGTTTATCTTTTACCTAATTTCTAGGGGTTAGTTTAACATATTCCTTAATTCTAGGGATTTCTATAGATTTCCTAAGTTTGTATCTAGTCTATATAAGAATTTAGGCTATATGATTGCATACACAGAAAATACATACCAGTTTTTATTCCCCATTATTTGTTTCATGGTGTATCAGAGCCCTAGGTTCTTTTTCTCATAAATCAAGATGTCCGATGGTTCAACCGCCAGTAACCTCCTTCCGGCAGAGGAGTCCATAACACAACAGGGTTCCGGTGATCTACAAAACATTCAAGCCACGTTTAGGCTGAATGGAAATAACTACCTAAAGTGGTCTCAATTTGTGCAGACCTATCTAAAAGGGAAAGGAAAGATCAATCACCGTCTCGGCACAGGGCCGGAGAAGCAGGACCCGCGGTTCCCTATGTGGGATGAAGCGGATTCAATGGTTATGTCTTGGCTGTAGAATTCTATGATACCAGAGGTCAATATTATGTTCCTAACCACTGCTCAGGAAATTTGGGAAGCAATCCGACGAACCTACTCAAAGGTAGCCGATGTAGCCTAAGTGTATGAAATCAAAAAAAAAATTAGCCGTTGCGAAACAAGGGAACAAAATAGTGACAAAATATGCCAACCATCTGAAAAACCTATGGTATGAGTTGGATTATTATCAAGTCATTAAGATGATCAATAGTGAGGATGCTGTTATATTGAAAACGTTCATAGAAAAGGAAAGAATGTATGATTTCTTAGCAGGCTTAAATGCAGAATTTGACCCAGTAAGGGTTCGGATCTTAGGAAGAGAATTACCAACATTGGGAGAAACAATCTCAATTGTTCGTGGGGAGGAAAGTAGGAGAGTAGTCATTTTGAAAGTGCAACCGGTAGAAAGACCTGCTCTTATCACAACTGGAGCTTTAGAACAAGCTGCAGAAAGGGCTCTAGTGGTAGCAAAATATAATTGGAAATTTGAAACTCAGTTTGTTCCCAAAATTGCAGAAAAGGGAAACCTAGTGTGCAACTATTGCAAGAAGGTAGGACATATAAAAGATAACTGCTAGAAGTTACACGGAAAGCTTCAAAATCCTGCTCAGAATAAGGGCAGGACTACCCAATATAAAGGGCAAGCCCATAATGCCCATACTGCACATAATGGACTACTGCATAATAAGCAATCTGTGCACAGTGAGAAGATTTTTAGTCAAGATAATATTGGCCGCCTCAGAAACTTCATCGATTCTCTCAAAAAACCATCAGGTTCTTGTTCATTAACTTTCTCTAGTATGGTTTCTAACTCTTATGCTCTTAATGCCTCAACAAATGTCCCAAACATAGTATGGATAATAGTTTAAGGAGCAACCGACAATATGACCCATTCCTCCCATATTTTCTCTACCTATAATCCATGTCTTAATAATAAAAAGATCACTATAGCTGATGGCTCAGTGGTTACTGTAGCAGGTCAAGGGAATATATCTTAGGACCATCCTTAACATTGAAAAATGTCCTACATGTACTCAAAATTATAGCAAACCTTATATCAGTAAAACAACTTTCTAAAGATCTAAATTGTCAACTTATTTTCTCCAAATTCTCATGCATGTTTCAGGACCAAGCTACGGGGAAGACGATTGGGCATGTTGAAGAAAAGAACGGTCTCTACTATCTTGAGCCTTGGGGTGGTAAAGATACTGCACATACCAAACATCCAACCTTACAACTATCAGCTGCTTCTACAACTAAAGACCAAATTTTCCTCCATCATCTACAACTAGGCCACCCTTCCTTTAAAACCCTTAGTCTCAAATTTCCTTTGCTATTTAGAAATATAGATTTGAAACTATTACATTGTGATGTAAGTGAATTTGCAAAACACAAATGAGTGTCTTTTCCTACAAGTAACAAGACATCATTGAAACTATTTCATTTGATACATAGTGGTGTGTGGGGTCCTTCTAGGCTGGCTAATGTTTCGGGAGCACCTCGGTTTGTCACGTTTATTGATGATTGCACTCGAGTCACATGGGTCTACCTAATGAAACAAAAATTAGATGTCACAACCATTTTTCCTATCTTCCTTAAAATGATAAAAACACAATTTGGTGTAGGAATTAAAAGATTGAGGTCAGATAATGGAAATGAGTTTTTTAATAAGATGTTAACCTCGTTTCTCCATAACGAAGGCATAATTCATGAATCCTCCTACATTGATACACCTCAACATAATGGAATAGCAGAGAGGAAAAATAGACACCTGTTGAAAACTGCTCGGGCCTTACTATTTCAACGACAAGCCCCTCAATACTTATGGGGAGAAGCAGTACTTACTGCTACCTTCCTTATCAACCAAGTACCTACTCAAGTATTAGACAACCATAGCCC
This sequence comes from Coriaria nepalensis, assembly GCA_027186245.1. NCBI lineage: Eukaryota > Viridiplantae > Streptophyta > Magnoliopsida > Cucurbitales > Coriariaceae > Coriaria > Coriaria nepalensis. The sequence continues at coordinate 54,271,222 of CP114481.1, forward strand.
GTGGGAGGCCTTTTCCCAGCATTTTCCAGAGTACAACTTACCAAACCGACTATCCCCTAGAGTGTTTGGATGTGCAGTGTTTGTCCATATACATTCTCAGAATCGGAGCAAGTTAGATCCTCGAGCCCTTTGATGTCTATTCATTGGATACTCAGCTACTCAGAAAGGCTACAAGTGCTATCATCCGCCTACTCGCAAAATCTACATTACAATAGATGCCACCTTCGTTGAAGGTGAGTCTTATTCTCCTCAAGGGGAAACATTACTTGAAGAGGAGAAGGACTAGTTTTCCAATCTTTCACTACCATTATCTCAATCTTCATCATCAGTAAATCCAACTCCACAATCATCCCCACAACTTGAATTACCAATTCCAGCACTTGATCCTGCAGTTTCTAAACCACTCCAAGTCTACTCAAGGAAGAAGGGATACCAGACTGATCCAACGCTTGTCCAAGAGTTGAAACTGCAGCAAAGACCTCAAACTATTGAGGAAGGGGATACTGAACAAGTAACTATTTCTTCCTTACCTGACAAGGGTGAATTAGACCTACCTATTGCACTTCGAAAAGGTACCAGAAAATGCACACAACACTCACTTTCACAGTTTGTCTCTTTTGACAATTTTTCTCCTTCACATAAAGCCTTTTTTACTCACTTAAACTCAATACACATTCCTAAAACATTAACTGAGGCATTAAGCAGTACAGAGTGGGAACATGCTATGAAAGTTGAAATGCAGGCACTCGAGAAGAATAAGACTTGGGAGCTGGTTGAACTGCCAGAAGGTAAGAAACCAGTAGGGTGTAATGGGATATTTTCAGTAAAATATAATGCAGATGGGTCCCTTGAAAGATACAAAGCAAGACTGGTAGCAAAGGGGTACACTCAACGTTTGGTGTTGACTATGAGGAGACATTTGCCCCGGTTGCAAAAATGAACATAGTAAGGATATTATTGACATTAGTTGCTAATTTTGATTGGAACGCAACTCGATGTGAAGAATGCGTTTCTTCATGGAGACCTCGAGGAAGAAATCTATTTGGAAACACCACTGGGCTTTGACACAAAGAAGAATGTGGTGTGTAAGTTGAGTAAGGTATTGTCTAGACTAAAATAGTCTCCTAGAGCATGGTTTGGAAGATTTACACGAGCTATGTTGGCTTGGGGATACAAACAGAGTCAAGGGGACCATATACTATTTATAAAGCATACTGCTTCAGGGGGAGTCACAGCTCTCATTGTATACGTGGACGACATCATCATTACTGGGAGTGATCAAATAGAAAAGGAATCACTTAAAGGAAAACAGGCCAGGGAGTTTGAAATAAAAGATCTTGGGAAGTTGAAGTACTTCCTAGGAATTGAAGTACCATGCTCGAAGGAGGGAATATTTGTTTCACAATAGAAGTATGTAACAGACTTACTATAGGAAACTGGGAAAACAGGGTGTCGACCTGTCGAGACTCCCATCGAACAAAATCATAAGCTTGGGGAAGCGGTTGAAGATGAGATGGTGGATAAGGGAATGTACTAAATACTTGTTGAGAGACTAATCTATTTGACTCATACCAGACCTGATATAGCATATGCAGTGAGTGTAGTAAGCTAGTTCATGCACAATCCAAAGGAAGTACATCTTCAGGTTGTGTATAAAATTCTACAGTATTTGAAGTCTAGTTTCGGACGAGGGTTATTATTTAAGAAAGGGTCCAAAATGAACCTGGAAGTATATACAAATGCAGACTATGCAGGATCAGTGGTAGACCAAAGATCAACTTCAGGTTATTGTACGTTTCTTGGTGGAAATCTAATTACATGGAGAAGTAAGAAGCAAGTTGTGGTTGCAAGATCAAGTGCAGAGGCTGAGTTCTGCGCTATGGCCTTAGGAATTTGTGAATTACTATAGTTAGAAATTATACTAAAAGATCTCAAGGTTCCAATTGAAAAACCAAATGTGATAATAAGTCAGCAATTAACATTGCGCATAATCCAGTTCAACATGATTGGACTAAACATGTGGAAGTTGATAGACACTTTATAGAAGAGAAACTGAACAGTGATTTGATTTGCATGCCCTATGTATCGACTGAAGGACAACTAGTTGATGTATTGAGACTAAAGGGTTATCCGGTCATCATTTCCATAAAATGGTTAGCAAGCTGGGATTAAAGAACATTTATTCGCTTGAGGGGGAGTGTTAAAATAAAGAGAGAAATTGTGTATATTAGAGAGTTTATCTTTTACCTAATTTCTAGGGGTTAGGTTAACAGATTCCTTAATTCTAGGGATTTCTATAGATTTCCTAAGTTTGTATCTAGTCTATATAAGAACTTAGGCTGTACGATTGCATACATAGAAAATACATACCAATTTTTATTCCCCATTATTTGTTTCAGTTGGCATAAAGATAAAGAAATTCTAATTATTCCCCTTTGTATGAGATGCAATCATGAGTTAAGAACTTCTTCTCTCCCTTTCATATATATGGGTTGTTACTAGTTACATTCTACTTGTAGTTGCTGTTTTGCTTGGAATATTAGATTCTTATATTTCAAGTTGACTCAGGGGAAATGGTATAGGGTATTGTGGGATTTTCTATTTATGGTTTGCTTTTGTGTGCAAATGCATTTTCTAGATAATCTTTTTGTAGTCTTGATTGCTTATGGGGAGAGAGGGAGAGAGAGACAGAGACAGAGAGATTTGACAGTGTATGTAAAAATATATATAAGTTGTTACTAGTTACAGTGTATATATGTAAGTTGTGTGCATTTGAACTTGCCAACATCTTTTACTGAACTTGCATCGACAGTAATGCAATTTAATTTGACTGATCTATCAATAACTTGAGACCTTGTTCTTTTCAGTCTTGTAACCTCAGTTTTGAAGTGTATAATTTCACCTCTAAGTTATTTCTTATAAAAAAAAAAATTCTATCTTTTGTTAATGCCCATTCTTCATGTAGGCTATATTAGCACATCCATTAATGATGGTCCTGGATGTCTGATGTTGCGATGCCCTGATCCATCATGTGGCGTTGCTGTCGGTCAGGATATGGTTAATTTGCTGGCTCCTAATGAAGATAAGAAGAAGTATACTCGCTACTTTATCAGATCTTATGTTGAAAACAACAGGAAGGTAAATATGCATTTGTCACTGTAGGGAACATTTAGGTTGGAGCATTTGTTGTCTATTAATATTAACTTGTTAATGATATAATTATTACTTTATTTCTGAAGCATCTAACATCCCCAACAAGTTATATTATGCGTGTACATTTAGAACAAAACTAGATGAAGCTAGTTATGCTGGAGAGGTCACAAAAACAAAGAAATAGGGAAGTAAAAGAGAGATTATCTTAATAGTTCATTTCTTAGAAAGTTGAAAATGCAATACTCAGTATTGGGGTTTGTTTGTCAACAACCTTCAAAACTTAACAAGTGAAGTCATTGTGCAAGCTCTAAACCCTAATCTAATATGGGAAACCTAATTGGAATGACTGAGGAAACAGATAACGGAATTATGGGTTTTGTACTGTGTATAACATAGCTTAAACTATGCTTTTATAAATGAATGAATATTCTAGCCATGGAAACCAATGGAATGGAGTAGCGGGCTTTAGATATCCCATGTCTTTTACTTCATTGGACAACTTTCATGGGGTGGGATGCCCTTTCCGTTATGGAGCATCCGAATGAGGTAGAGATTTAGAGAGCACCTCAGACACCACAAATCAAAAAGGCTTCTAAGTGACCATGAATGTTCTAGCAATCTATTAGAAGTCCACATAGTAAACAAAAGGCTTCCAAGTGACCAATGAACCAATAACTCATTTTTGTTCTTTTTGCAATATTCTAGGTTTTGTTATTAAAAATTTGTGTGCAGGTCTGTTGTTTTTCTGAAAAATTATTGGCCTCTGTTTCTTTGGTCTGAAACTTTTGGTTGTCAGGAGGACACAACTTACATTCATGTAATGAATGTGTTGCTTACAGGTCAAATGGTGTCCGGCTCCTGGCTGTGATTACGCTGTGGATTTTATTGTTGGCAGCGGAAGCTGTGATGTTACTTGCCGCTGTTCATTTAGCTTTTGCTGGAATGTGAGCATCTTTGACATCCAACACAAGTACTTCCATAATTTAGTTATTTTTTTAGTAATGTTTCGGTTCAGGCATTCTTTTTTTATTTTCTCAGTTCTTTTGACATCTAACACATGGAAATTTTACCTTGGCAGTGTACTGAGGAGGCTCATCGCCCAGTTGACTGTAGCACTGTGGCCAAATGGATATTGAAGAATAGCGCTGAGTCAGAAAATATGAATTGGTACAGAAGAAGATCATATTAAATCTGTGTGATGCCAATTTTTCATTGGGCTAAGTTCACACCATGAGCATCGATTCTAGATTTAATCATCTTTAGTTTCAGTTTCTTTAGTATTCTTATTATTTTGCCTAGCCATCCTGCATCACTATGCACGTAGTGTGACATGCAGCAAGACCTTAAAAAGTATTCTTGTGGAACTGAAAGTTGGTTAATGTTTAATATTTTCCCACCCAAGTGTTTTTTATACCTTCTTTGAGAAGTAGTTTAATTTATTTGTATGAACTTCATATACAGGGAATTCTATTTTCTAATTTATGTTTTGTTTTCCATACATACCACTACATTAAGTTATGTTCCTCCTATGAATTATAGGATTTTGGCTAATTCGAAGCCTTGTCCAAAATGCAAGCGGCCGATAGAGAAAAATCAAGGGTGTATGCATATTACTTGCACACCACCATGTAAATTTGAGTTTTGCTGGTATGTTTATCTGCAATTCTGCATATTGAATGGCACAGTTTTTCATTTGAAAGCAATAATATATTTTTTTAAGAACTGATCATGTTCTTTTCTGGATAACTTCCATTTTCTTTCATTGCATGTAACTTGTTGGTATTTTGCTGCATTTGATTTTTTATATGCTTGCAGGCTTTGCCTTGGGGCATGGTCGGACCATGGTGAGAGAACTGGGGGGTTTTATGCATGTAACCGTTATGAAACAGCAAAGCAGGAGGGTGTTGTATGTTATTATGCTTTGTTTCTTGTCATAAGATTTGATCATTTTCCTAGTACTAATTACTCAACATGTATAGGCTTGCTGTTGCTTTTTATAAAGATATATTCACATTCTTGCTGGCAGTACGACGATGCTGAAAAGCGAAGAGAGATGGCCAAGAATTCTCTGGAGAGGTACACTCATTATTATGAAAGATGGGCAACAAATCAGTCGGTATGTATCACTTACCAAACTGTAGCCATGTTGGAAAGTGTTAGACCCTCGATTATTAAGACTTATGTTAGGCGTAATAGAACCTAATATAATCATTATTATTATGTTATAGTTATTATTATTAGTGAGGGCTATTTTAGTAATTAGTGATGAGTGGGTTAATTAGCAGTTCTTGATTAGGGTTAGGGTATTGGGAATTTTGAAGAGTAAGAACTCTTAGGGAGAGACGGTCTACTTCTCGGATAGTAGGTCAACCTATGTTATTTTCTTGATCGCATAATAAAGATTAGCCCTAGTTCTATAATTCTAGATTGAGTCCTATCAGAAGGATCCTAGAAAGAGAATTTTTGTTTGTTGGATCACTCGTTATTTGTCAAGCGCGTGATTTCTGAATCCCATGTAATTTGAAATCAAAATTGTATAGTATTCACGTGAAGATTCTTTTAGTACCGATGAAATTTATAATAATCTTAATCCTGAGTTTCTTTCTGCAGTCTAGGCAAAAGGCACTGGGTGACCTCCATCAAATGCAAACAGTCCATGTAAGATATTCTGAATCTTGATTTATGACTATGGTATAGTTAATCCGTCGGGCTATTTTTTTAATAGATCTTAAGTTCTTAACATTTATCAATTATAAAGATTCCATCCCAATATGGTGTACCCCTCCCTTGTAAAGAAGTTTTCATTTGAAAAGATTTTGAAGAAGTGATGTTTTACTTGCCTCTTTGATATCTGTTACTGATGAAGTGATGGTATCCACACCCACCCAATCTAAAGTTTACATCAATGAGCATGTCTACCAATGAATTTTTTTTCCTAGGCCCTCTCCCCTGGCCTTTTTCTGCAAGTTTGAATTACTGGAATGGTTTTGGTTGGACTTTTGTAGCTGGAGAAGCTCAGTGACATACAGTGCCAACCCGAGTCTCAGCTGAAGTTTATAACTGAAGCCTGGCTTCAGGTAATTCTTAATTATTGCTTTGTAGCTGGCTTCGGTTAATCCTTAATTATTGCTTTGTATCATTGTACCATGACTAGAAATATATATATTTCTGCTTACCACAATCTTATTTGCAGATAGTTGAGTGTAGGAGAGTTCTTAAATGGACGTATGCATATGGATATTATCTTCCAGAACATGAACATGCCAAGAGACAGTTCTTTGAATATTTGCAAGGTATGTTGTTACATTTAGAGTTCCAGTGTAATACCTTTTTAATTAGTTATACTTGATTGCTTACACAAAGAACTTGTCGACCTTTTATTTTGTAGGTGAAGCTGAGTCTGGCTTGGAGAGGCTGCATCAATGTGCTGAGAAGGAGCTACAGGTTCACCTCAATGCAGAAGGTCCATCAAAAGATTTCAATGAGTTCCGCACCAAACTTGCTGGGCTAACCAGGTGATTTAAAAGATCAACTTAGCACAATTTATACTCGGATAGTATTACCTCAAATTTATCCCCTGAAAGAGTTTAGCTTAAGCCTACCTTAGTTATAGGCAATAGTGTTTAACACCTTAGGTCGAATGTAACTTTCACTCACTTTATTGAGCTTTCTGAGATTTTCTAAATGAACATCACCCACTCCTTCCATCTGAATCACAGATTATTATTATTATTACTATTGTTTTGTATATATATATATATAACTTCAGCCTTGCAGTTATTAATTTTGCATGTGAAATTTTGAAATGACAGTGTAACTAGAAACTACTTCAAGAACTTGGTGCGAGCACTGGAGAACGGCCTCTCAGATGTAGACTCACGTGGTGGATGTAGCAGAATGGCAAGTTCAAAGAGCATGGGAGGTGGCAGCAGTAGGGGTAAAAATGGAAAAGGCAAGGGCACAGCTTCCAGATCAAGCAGTTCAAGTCGAAATATCGATGACTTGGATCACTGGTCTTGTGAACATTGCACCTTTGCCAATACCAGGTCAGCATCCTTCTGCCAGATGTGCCATCAGCAGAGGTAAAACATAGAAAACCTCATTTTGTATTGCAAGACCCATGTCGAAAGAAACAAGAATCAATCGTTGGGGAGGAAGAATCTGCAGGTTGACGTCAAATCGACATCCAGGCAGAAGAACGGAAAATGCCCGGAGGATTTTATGTATGGAAGGAAACGACTATGTCTATGTGATGTTGTCATGAGGTGTATATATACTTACCCACTTTCCACTCAACTTATTTGTAGCATTTCTTGTTTGAGGCAGATGCATATTATTTATCTCCAGTCTTGATTGTTTACTTAACTATTTATATTATATCAAAGCTATGAATTCACCTGTCTTAAGTGGTTGTAAACTTGTAATAGTATTATAACAAGGTGGTCTTGTAAGCAAAGAATAAATAAAGTAGTGTACTGTTTCTTTTTAGAATTTCTTGGATAGATTGCGGTATAAAGTTAGATATATAAGATTGAGATAGATAAGTTCACCGAAAATATCCAAAAATAATTTGAATATTTATGTTTCCAATTCGTTTCAGGCTAAGGATGTCAAACACTAGAGGCACGTAGCAAACGCATATATCGTTGAGATTAGTATGAGATACCATTTTTACAAAAATCCTCTGTTTTTCATAACGAGGCATGTATGGCAGTTTCGGCAAGGTCTTTCCCAATCCGTACAGTTTCATCATCACTACTAACCCAATAAAAAACAGCAGTACTCTCTTATACTACTACTCACCATGACCACCTTCAATCTCAAGAACTCAGTTGTAGTACTATTAGTAAAGAAACACCCCTACTTGCTAATACTATAAATGTGGATTCTCCTACTAATTTGCATTTCAGAGAGATTCTTGTAGCTTGCATACAATCCAAATTTCTTGCTCATGGTAAGCAAATCCATCAACATCATATTATGACAGATAATCATGATGCCCTTTTGCTTGGAAAGATCACCCATCTCTATATCTCATGTAATGAAGTTGAACTTGCTTACCATCTGTTCGACAAAATTACCAGCCCCAGTGTCATCTTATGGAACCTTATGATCCGAGCATATGCATGGAACGGACCCTTCAACCAAGCCCTCAACTTATACTACAACATGCTCAGGTCTAGTCTTAGACCCAGCAAATACACCTTACCTTTTGTGCTCAAGGCTTGTTCTGCTCTACAAGCATTAGATGCTGGTAGAGAAATACATGACCATGCTAAACGACTTGGATTGCAAAATGATATCTTTGTTTGCACTGTTCTGATTGATTTGTACGCCAAATGTGGGGATTTTTCCGAGCCTTTAATGGTGTTTGATAGTATGCCTTGTAGAGACGTTGTAGCATGGAATGCCATGATTGCAAGTTTGTCTCTTCATGGGTTCTGTGATGACATAATCCATTTGCTTATACAAATGCAAAAAGCCGAAATTAAGCCGAATTCTTCAACAATGGTAGCTGTTCTTCCTACTATTGGTCAAGCTCATGCATTAAACCAGGGAAAAGCGACACATGGTTACTCAATAAGGAGAAGCTTCGCTAATGACATTGTGCTTGCAACTGGGCTTTTGGACATGTATGCAAAATGTAAGTGCATTTCTTATGCAAGTAAATTTTTTTATATGATTAGAGCTAAGAATGAAATTCGCTGGAGTGCCATGATTGGATCATATGTTACATGTGATTCAACTAAAGGGGCAATTGCATTATTTGATGATATGATGCTTAAATTCGCAATCAAGCCTACATCTGTAACTCTTATCTGCATTCTTCGTGCCTGTGCAAAGGTAACTGATCTAAGTAAAGGGAGATTATTACATTGTTATGCAATTAAATCAGGATTAGATTTTGATACGATGGTAGGTAACACATTACTATCAATGTATGCAAAATGTGGAGTTTTAAATGATGCCTTTGGTTTCTTTGACTCAATGATTTCTAAAGATACAGTTTTTTATAGTGCCCTTATCTCAGGATTTGTCCAAAACGGTTATGCCCAGGAGGCTTTATGTACCTTCCATGAAATGCAGTTAGCAGGGGTGGGACCCCGATTTGGAAACTATGCTGGGGGTCCTACCGGCTTGTTCACATTTAGCAGCTCTTCAGCGTGGATGTTGTAACCATGGCTACTTGATCGTTTGTAACTTTGCAACTGAGACAGCAATTTCTAACACCCTTATTGACATGTATGCAAAATGTGGGAAGGTCAATTTTGCTAGGGAAGTTTTTGATGGAATGGAAAGGCGGGATGTTATCTCATGGAATACACTTATAGTAGGCTATGGTATTCATGGGCTTGGCATGGAGGCCCATTCACTTTTCCGAAAATTTCTAGAAACCGATCTGATCCCCGATGACGTAACTTTCATGGGTCTATTATCCGCCTTCATCCATTCTGGCCTTGTCCTAGAAGGGAAATACTGGTTTCAAGCAATGACTAAAGATTTCAACATTCTTCCAAGAATAGATCATTACATATGCGTGGTCGATCTTATAGGGAGAGCCGGGCTTTTAAACAAAGCGAATGATTTCATTCAGAAAATGCCGTTCGAGCCCGATGTTCGTGTGTGGGGTACAATGCTGGCAGCATGTAGGACCCACAAAAATATCAAGCTTGGAGAAGAAGTGTCAAAGAAAATCCAAGAACTGGGACCCGAAAGTACTGGAAACTTTGTACTCTTATCAAATATGTATAGTGCTGTAGGGAGATGGAATGAGGCTGCAGATGTGAGAGTAATGCAGAAGGATAAGGGCTTTAAGAAATGTCTGGGATGTAGTTGGATAGAGGTAAATGGTATGATTCATGGATTTGTAGGTGGAGATAGGTCCCACCCTTTTTCGGTGCAGATAAATGAGAAACTAGAGGAACTATTGCAAGGGATGAGAAGTACAGGATACAGGGTGGAACTGTGTTTTGTTTCTCAGGACATCGAGGAAGAGGAGATGGAGCAGGCTCTTCTTTATCTCAGTGAAAAGCTAGCCATTGCTTTCGGAATTCTTAGTTTGGCACCGGCTGAGCCCATTTTAGTAACTAAGAACTTAAGGGTTTGTGTTGACCATCATAGTGCTATTAAGTTGATAAGTCTCATTACAGGGAGAGAGATAACTGATAGAGATGCGAGTCGGTTTCATCATTTTAGAAACGGAATCTGTAACTGTGGAGATTTCTGGTGAGAAGAAATTGAGGTAAGTTTATGTTTGTTTTTTCCTCCTTCTTCTGGGATTATTATTTTTCTTACTATGAGGAAAAAAAAAACATCTGATACAATTAATTATCCATAATATTTACCTTTACTTACAATGAAGAAGAAAAAACAAAGTCTATTCATAATGTTCAATAAAGCTCCTGGTTATGCAAGAAACGATAGTAATAATAAACTAAGGAAACAAAAATGGGAAGAAGAAACACTAGTAACAAAGCAGCAGTAGTATTAGTAGTCTTTGACACAAAGTGAACACTTTGATCTTCCTCAGCAATAGTCTCCAGTTTCGGGCAATTCGAAGGCTTTTGAGGCGATATGAAACGTGCCGGCACTACTTCAACCCAATTCTGCATATACCTCATTTCCTTAGCCATCTCTGATCTATTACTGTTAAGAAGAAACTTAGAGCCTTTAAATATGGTGGTTGCTGTTGGAAGTGAGATCAATATATTGTTTTTGTTGCAGTTGTTGTTATTACCAAAATGGTTGGAGACAAAGGAAAAAGGGTGAATGGGGATTTATATGTTGGGGCTTAAGGATAAATATAGGGTGTGTAGATCAGAGGTAGTTGAAGGGAGAAAGATCTGTTGGTGTACGTGAGGCCAGATGAGAAAGTTGGAAGTTGGAACAAATTTTGAAAAATTCTGGTGAGAGATATATATAGATCTGCCACCTAAGTTCAGTTGTTTTTATGATAGTGCACTATTTATATAACATTTTGGGGATTATCGGAAATTAATAATTATCTTCATATTTTCTTTTAAAAAAAAAAATAATTATTATAATACATAATGATCGATTTTATATTTAAATTTATTAAATTAATTTTAAAATCGGTTTTTTAATTAGAATGAGATTTATTTATTAGATGTTTAGAATTAATTTTAAATTTTAATTTAATTTCTTAAATTTCATAATATTCATACTTATATTTATTATCAAAAATATTAAATTATTTTTAATATTTAAAAATTTTCATATTTTAAAAATTAATATTAAAACTTTTTTTTTATTATTATAAATATAAATAATTTTAATTTTACCTTAAGTCACGGTAAAGAGCATCATGACTCTGCTCTCCCTTGCGGAGCAAGGTAACTTCTTTGCGAAGTTCGACATTGCTATTAATAGTCCAACACTACTTGCTATTCTTTCTTCCTACTACTACTGCTCTGATCAACTTCGGATTTCGCGGATGCTTTCTTCATCCTACTGCTTTTCTATTCTGCTCTGATAAGAACTGATAAGAACTGATAAGAACTCTCTCTCTCCTTCTCTCTCCGTCGCTCGTTCACTGTAATTCATTGCCGTTTTGAGCTCTGTGATTCTTTCGCTGTTTCATTCAGGTTGCGTGATTTGTTTTTCCGTTTCTTCCTTTCTATCGAATCTAGTTTTTTGTTCATAGATGAGGCTGAATATTGTTGCTGGAATTGTTGTGTTCAGATTCTCAATCGTGGATATGGAGCTAGTGAACGCGGATCAGCAATTATCCGTCGATGCTCTTCCCTTTGCCCGAAGGTGATTTTTTAACTCTTTTTCTTTTTTTGGAATTTTTGTGCCGTCACTTTTCTCGTCTAAATATGAATTTTTGAATGGTGTTTGTGATTTCTGCAGTTATCAGTTGGAAGCATTAGAGATGGCAATAAAGCAGAACACGATAGTGTTCTTGGAGACTGGCTCTGGAAAAACTCTGATTGCTATCATGCTCCTAAGGAGCTATGCTCATCTTCTCCGAAAGCCCTCCCCTTTCATTGCAGTCTTCTTAGTTCCTAAAGTTGTTTTGGTGCATCAAGTATGTCACAAACTTTGTGTTTCGTTCTTGCATTTGTTTTCTCAAAAAGAAAGGAATATGATAAAGAATGCGATATTATTTGACATTCATTCGGCATGGAATGAACTGAATTCTTACTTTTATTGTTCTTTTCTTTTTTACTTATGCCTTCATTTTGGTGATACTAGCAAGCTGAAGCTGTGCAGAGGCACACCGACTTGAATGTGGGTATGTATTTTGGAGAAATGGGAGTCGACTTCTGGGATGCTGCAACTTGGAAGCAAGAAATATCCAAACACGAGGTTTGGATTCTTCTTCCTGCATGCTATTTTATGGAGTGAAATTGTTATTTGATTTGATTTCATGAATCATATTGATGGGACTCTATAAGCATATTATTCCTTCATGTGGTTATATACTGAGAAACTTCATTTTCTTATGGACAGGTGCTTGTGATGACACATCAAGTTCTTCTAAATGGGTTGAGGCATAGCTTTTTCAAATTAAGCATGATAAAGGTCTTAATACTCGATGAATGCCACCATGCCAGTGGTAAATATCCATATGCATGCATTATGACAGTGAGTTGTCCTTATCCTCCAGAAAGTCAGATAACTTTTGTTTTTTGTTTAATGGCTAGAACTTCATTTTCTTTGTTATTAATTATTATTGTTGTTGTTGTTGTTGTTGTTGTCGTCGTCATTGTATTAGAGATGGATCAATCCCCTAGTAATTTAGCCTTTTGTTTGTATGACAGTCATGAGAATAGTTGTAATGCTCATTACATATTCTGTATATATCAAAAGTTAAATATAGATTTGTACTGCAAGGAACAAACTCTACTGGTATCCCTGCAAGTTTGTATTACAGGGTTATATGGTTGCACACTTTTCTTGATGACAATCTCATCTTCCTCAGGTGACTATCTAGGTAAAGATTATTAATCTAAATTGAAGAACTTCAATTTATTTTCAGGAGTTCTATCATCGGCAGTTAGTTTCTGGTAAATCTGATCTTCCAAGGATATTTGGGATGACTGCTTCCCCAATTAAGTCAAAAGGTATATGTAACTGTGCTATATTGTTCGTAATGTGCTTTCTCATTGTTAATCGATATTTTTTTGGTGTTTTAAGCGAAAAACAAGTGTTGATCCTGTTGTAAATTACCATTTTCTTTTCTAGGTGGGGATGCAGAATTGACCTATTGGCAAAGTATCCAAGAACTTGAAAATCTCATGAATTCAAAGGTGCTTTTTCTAGCATTCACTATAATTAGTTCAAATACTAGTATAAGTACATAAAACTCATTCTTATACTCTATAAGTGGACCAGAAAAGTTTGATGGCATTTAATTTGTGTATAATTAAGCTGTAAATGGACCCAATGTATTCCAGTAATTATAGGTAGGATAAAATATAGTAGTCGTGTGGTTGGTTAGGTCTGGAGATATCAGGCTGATATTTCATTTCTCTGTCTCCAGTTTTACTGAAGCACTCTTTTGTCTAAACTAATTGATATTGACCCTATATGAATATTCTAGTATGATTTCTATTAGTTATATTTTACTGTTTCATGTTGCCATTGTTCTATCCTTAATCTTGCTGCTGGTTTAAAGCCTTCAAATTTATTCATTGTTTTCCCTGTTGACATTGAAGGTGTACACCTGTGCTAGTGAATCCGTACTGTCCGAGTATATACCAATTTCAACTCCTAAATTCAAATCTTACGGGCATAAGGAAATCCCAACTGCCTTGTATGTTCGGTTAGAAAATGAACTGAAGAGTTTGAAAGAAAAGGTGTGCAGTTGTTTTACAAATTATTCTTTTTTATGATAAAAAGGTTGACGGACATCAGAGGGATTTATGCTCTGGAAATTATCATTTAAGATAAAATATTAATGATATATTTATGGTTTCTCAGCATGAACACGCGCTTCAGAATTTGGATCTCAATAAATCTGCTATAGAGGCTGCTGAGAAAAAGATGTCAAAAGCTTTTTCTGCTTTGATATATTGTGTGGATGAACTTGGGTTGTGGTTTGCTTGGAAGGTATTTGTTTTTTGTAAATTTTTTCTTTTAAATGCAAGTATAAGTGACTATGTCATAACACAAAATTTAGATGTATGAGTATTTTTGGTACAGGCAGCCGAGTCCTTGTCATTGTCTGAAGACGACTGCTTTTCGTGGGGAAAGATACATGCATCTTGTGAGGCAATTGTTAAACGTTTTTTTTCAGATGCTTGTCGTTCATTTGCAAATTACATTCCATCTGGTACTTTATCCTATCTTTCTGCAAATTGGTGTCATTATTTAGTTTATTGGTCTTTGTCACTTCATTTCTCTTACTGGAAATGCCCTACCTGCAGGTCCAGAGTGGTCCATAGTTGATGATGTCCAAGCTTATGTGGCTCCAGGCCTTGTGACAGCTAAAGTTGTCTGCCTGGTTGAGTCTCTTCTAGAATACAGGTTGGAATATCATGTGTGATGTTTTTAATCTTGATGAAATCCATTTGAAAGTGTTTGATTTCTTGTTATTAGTTCTCTGCTCTCTGTTTATCGACACTAGTATTAAACTTTTGAACTGTATTTATGTCTCCAAACCAATGGCAATTTAAAAAATCATGATGATGCTCTGAAGCAATCTTTGTCAGGTGATCAGTTAAATTGATGATGAACTATCTTGATCCGACTTCTTGGAGTATTTGTTCACCTGTTTTCAACTATATTGTCCAGACCCATTTTGTATGGTTTCTTATAAAATCCCTTGTTAATCTGAGCGTAGGGGTTTCAAAGATATAAGATGTATAGTTTTTGTCGAAAGAGTTGTTGCAGCTATTGTTGTCCAATTGCTTTTGAGCGAGTTGCTCCTGAAACACAATTCCTGGAAGACCAAGTACATAGCTGGAAGTAATACAAGGTTGCAATCCCAGACGAGGAAAGAACAAAATGAAATTGTCGAAGAATTTCGTAGTGGAGTGGTAAACTGATTTGCTTCTTCAACATCATGCTTTCTAGTGATGGTGTATGGCTGTGTGAAGGCAATTTTTTGCAGGTAAACATCCTTGTTGCAACATCAATTCTGGAAGAGGGTTTAGATGTTCAAAATTGCAATCTGGTGATCAGATTTGACCCTTCGTCTACAGTATGCAGCTTCATTCAATCCCGGGGGCGGGCAAGAATGAAAAATTCAGATTACATACTGATGGTGAAGAGGTAAAGGTTTTTTGTATCCCGGATTATATTTTCTTTTCCCCTTAACTATATATGTTCTTCTCAATCCATGCAGTGGGGATACTGAGACTCGTTCTCGACTTGAGGAATATCTTGTGAGTGGGGATATTATGAGAAAGGTGTCCTTGCGCCATGCATCCCTCCCATGTGCTCCTCTTGAAAATGATTATTATGAGGAGTCATATTGTGTTAAAAGTACCGGAGCAACAGTGACTCTTAGTTCCAGTGTTAATTTGATTTACTTTTATTACTCAAGGCTTCCTTCAGATAGGTTAGTTCAGCAGTATTTAATACTAATATTTGTCTAGTGCTCGTAATACTTATTCATTCTATGAACTGAAAGGTTATTATCTTAGTTTTTGTGGTACTTTCGTGCAATTTTTTTTTTTATACTTTTCTCTTTTCCTACAGATATTTTAAACCAACGCCAACGTGGGATAAGGAAACTTGCACTCTCTGTCTCCCTAAGAGCTGTCCAGTAGATTCTATTTGCGTGGAAGGCAATACTAAAATTATGAAGCAAAAGGCATGTCTTGAAGCATGTAAACGACTTCATGAGATTGCTGCTTTGACAGATAATCTTGTTCCAGATATAGTTGTCGAAGAGGCTGTTTCGCACGAATTTGGTATTTGCACATTTTCATATCCTTAAATGCCTTATAAGCTGTAATATCATCATGTTTCTTTTTTGGAGTCTCCTGCTTTTACTTGGTTCTTTATTCCAATTTTTTTTTCTCAATTATTTTCAATCGTTCTTACTCTTATTTATCACTCTAAAAAATTACCAGGGAATAGAAGTTATGATGATGAACAGCCAAGTTATGTTCCACCCGAACTCGTCAATTGTTGTCCTAAGGATTCCAGTAGAATGTATCACTGCTACCTTATTGAGTTAAAGCAGAATTTTCACAATGAGATTCCTGCTGAAAACCTTGTGCTTCTCCTGAGAAATGAGCTGCAATCTGAAATTGGAAGCATGTCTTTTGACTTGGATGTTGGCAGGGGAACTCTAATGGTGAAGTTTAAGTATGTAGGAGTGATGGATTTAAACCCAGAACAGGTATGACGTGTTACCTTTTGTCAATTGTGGCTATATATATATATAAATTAACTCATGAAAGTTTTGTAATTCAATTTTCAGGTTCTTGTATCTCGGAAGTTTCAAGTTACTCTTTTTAGAGTTCTTTGTGACCATAACTGGAATAAATTCAGAGAGGCCTTGGATAAAGTTTGTTTGGAAGATGAGCTTGAAATTGATTATCTTTTGCTACCTTCAACTGGCATAGAACAACAAATCATTGATTGGGAGGTTGTTCTGTCTGCATTTTTCTTATCTGCTCGAAGTAGAGAGGTTCACAACAATTGTTCAGAGGGTCATGGTCATAGTGTGCAGACTATAAATGGTCCTGTTTGCAGTTGCAGGCTTCAAAATTCAGTGGTCTTTACCCCGCATAACGGTCAGGTGTATTGCATCACTGGAACCTTGGATGATCTTGATGGAAACTCTTTTTTAAGACTTCGAAATGGTCAGGTTTTGACTTACAAGGACTATTTCAAATTACGGTATGTGCCCCTTCCTGAAAACTTGAGTGCATGAATTTCATTTCTTTGCCTTTTCTTGCTGAATGTGTTAACGAGTATAGTTACATTTGTATTTTTCTTTTTGCGCATTTTAGATTGTATTCAACTGGACTAATATTGTTCTCTCTCAACTTCTAGGCATGACATTGAATTGCGTTTTAAGCAAGTGTCATTACTTAAAGGGAGAAGAATTTTTATGGTGCATAATTTCCTTCAGAGGTGCAGGCAACCGAGGGAAAAAGGTTGATGTCATACCTCTTAAATGTGGCTCCATCTTTAGCTTTTCTTACTGTGACCTGAAATAGATCATAGAAGGTTTCTTTGGTGTCTGAACTAATCGATAATTTATATACAAATTAAAAAACTTCAAATGTAGAATGAGTTGTTTTATGTTCTTGTTCTTGTGTCTATATAGGGTCAAGCAGTTTATTCCTCTGAAAGGTTTTTTTTATTTTTAATAATTACTCTCCACCTCTGCATATAATCTGACTTTTATTAATTAATTATCTGGGGGACTTGCCGTGGATCTTTTTCCCTTCAATTTTCTTGTCTACCGTATACTTCTCCATTTGACTATTGAAGAATGTAGAAAAGAGTGGCATGGTACACCATTAAGTTCTATGACATGATTAATATAATAAACTTTTTTAGATGTATCTACTCCATTAAGTACAGTGCTTCTTAATCTTGTTCTTTTGTAACTTTTTAACCTATATTTATAAATTTTATGTGCAGAGTCAACTAATGCATTTGTTGAACTTCCTCCTGAACTCTGTCGTATCATAATGTCGCCAATATCCATCAATACTCTATATTCATTTTCATTTGCTCCATCTATTATGCATCGACTGGAGTCTTTGCTCATTGCTGTCAACTTAAAACAGCTGCATTTGGATCATTGCATGCAAAATGATATTTCAGCCATCAAGGTAGTGTTGCTTTTGAAATTCGATGTTTATACAGATTAATATGCCTTTGTCATATTGGTTGAAATGCTATATTTTGAAGTTCTATCATTCATAATAATGTCAATGTTTTGTTAGATCTATTTCTTGGGGGTGGGGGGGGGGGGGGGTGTGTTTACGTATAAGTATATGGCTAGTCTCAGATTATCTTTGCTCTTCGGGTAATTTTGCTGAATTTGTTCCCTGTGGCAGGTCCTGGAAGCAATAACAACGAAAAGATGCCAAGAGAATTTTCATCTGGAATCCCTGGAGACACTTGGCGATTCTTTTCTCAAATATGCCACTAGTCAACAACTTTTTAAAACTTATCAAAATCACCATGAGGGCCTTCTCAGTGCAAAGAAAGATAGAATAATCTGTAATGCATCCCTCCGTCAGCTTGGATGTGACTCTAAGCTTCCGGTAAATTTCACTTTCCACAATCAAGATTTTAATGTTTCATTTATTAGTACCAAGATACCATGTTGAATTAGGGTTGATCACAGTAATCTATGTGCCAGAAGCTATGCACTTTATCCCTTAACTCTCTAGTATTTGGTATTAAATACGTCTCTACTAATTTTAGTGCTACTTTTCATAAATTTCTCCTTTAACTGTTCCAAGCTTGGTCAATGATCTCATTCTTGCTCTCTTATAGGGCTTTATTCGTAATGAGCCATTTGATCCTAAAACTTGGATAATACCTGGTGATAAATCTAAAACCAACAATCTACGTGAGGAATCACTTTCGAATACGAGAAAAGTCTACATCAGAATGATGAGGAAGGTGAAAAATAAATCAGTTGCTGATGTTGTAGAGGCTCTAATTGGCGCATTTCTTAGCACTGGTGGAGAAATTGCAGCCTTGAAGTTTATGAGTTGGATCGGTATAAAGGTTGATTTTGACTTTATACCATATGAGAGGCCCTTCAAAGTCAATGCAGAGAATCTCGTTAATGTCAAACATTTTGAGTCCCTACTCAACTATAAATTCCATGACCCTTCTTTACTACTAGAAGCTCTGACTCACGGTTCCTACATGCTTCCTCAGTATCCAAGATGTTATCAGGTAACTCAGAGGAGAATCAATGCAGATATTTATTCATGTCATTTTTTCTGAAACGATTTAAAAAAATTGAATTTCGTGTATCTTATTATGCAGCGGTTAGAATTCCTTGGGGACTCTGTGTTGGATTATCTCATGACCATTCATTTGTACAATAAATATCCTGGAATGTCACCTGGATTTTTAACTGACATGAGATCGGCTTCTGTGAACAATGACTGTTATGCACGATGTTCAGTTAAGGCCGAGTTACACAAACATATCCTTCATTTATCTAGTCAACTCCACAAGGATATTGTGTGCACGTTGAAAAGTTTTGAGACTTTATCTTCAGAAACAACTTTTGGATGGGAATCTGAGACTTCTTTTCCTAAGGTTAGTCATCTTTCATAATCATCAAATCCATACTCATTGCGTTGTGACTTACAAATGTTGTTTTTTCTTCTGGGCCATCCCTTCGTCTTTCTGAAGGTACTTGGAGATGTTATAGAGTCTCTAGCCGGAGCAATTCTTGTTGATTCGGGATATAACAAAGAGACGGTGTTTGAGAGTATACGACCGCTTTTGGAGCCATTAATTACACCAGCGACAGTGAGGCTCCATCCTGTTAGAGAATTGAACGAGTTATGCCAGAAAAAACATTACATTAAGAGGAAACCTATTATATCCCACCACAACGGTGTGGCTTCCTTGACTATCGAGGTTGAAGTTGACGGAACTGTATATAAACATACCTCTTCAGCTCCTCGTAAGGAGATTGCTAAGAAGATTGCTTGCAAAGAAGTTCTTAAGTCATTGAAGGAAATGATTCATCGGAATGAATCTTCTAGCAGGTTGTGAAGAATTGATTGTACTAGTATATATCTGACGGTGACGATAAATCGTTTTAAGAATATTTTAGTTTTGTGGGTTTAGGGCTGTTGTTTGTTCTATGGTCAAGTTATTTGTTCAGTCTTGTGCTTCCTTTTGTTGTAAAAGAATGACAACTGCAGCTAAAGCTGCCTGTCAAGACTTTTTTTATCTCAATCGTGTTCTTTTCTTTAATATGAAGTGGGTTTGGAGCAAGAAACAGTTGCTTATATAAATATTACAAGTTTGTGTGTGTGATAAGATTATGCTTTTAATTTTACTTTCAAGACAAGGATGGAGTGACGTAGTACATACATATATATATTCAAACTTCTACATGGATCTAAAACAAAAAATGAGAGCAAGAAAGGAAACTGAATGCACAAAACATGGATCCATCCATCCAGAATACGTTCTTTTAACTTTTCCCACTGAATGCTTCCCATGTCTCCAATGAAAGAATGTTCAGGCCCCCCAGTAACTATGCATAGCTCTAACCGACGAGTACTCGTCATGATCGGCATAGTAGGACGACGATGTATAACCATACGCTTGTCCAACAGCTTCATCGATGCCGATGCCACCATATGAATTATATTCTTGTACATTATATTGATCATGATAATCATGATATTGATCATCCATTGCTGGACTAGTACTACTGCTCCCATGATTATTAAAATTATTATGATCATTATGATTATCCTCAAATGATTTGTTATTCTTGCCATTAGCAGCTTAGAGTACTCAGAGCCCAACAGATATCGTCTCTGCTAACGGTTCGCCGATTCTCGTTCTGACATTTGGCAGAAGCCTCGGCTGTCACAAAGCTTATGAAATCCATTGCACACTCTTGCATTGTCTGTTTGGCTTCCTTGGAAATTTTCGCACCCTCCGGAAGAATCTGCTTCATCAGCCGACCCACATTTGGTATTGGCAGCATCAAATCTTGATCATTACTATCTGCCATTACGTATAATTTTATGTAACTGACTTGATAATTAGATACTCTACCTAGTTAGCTTGATTTGGAGTTGCTAATACTCTTCACTCTGGATCGATGAGGGTGCATGGCTAATTGTATTTATAGTGTGATATTCAAGAGTTGAATATACAGAGGCAAATATGTTATAGGCTATGGCATCCCGATCCACTAATTGGAGATCTAGGGCTCTCAACTTTATATTATTTATAACATTATTGTAAAAGTATAATAATTCAATTATCAAAATATGAGTTTTCACACTAAATAATAGTAATTAGTTAAATCTTAATAGTTTAAGGTATCAAAATATGAATCAATGAAAGAAATATGAGTTTTATTTTCCGTCTTTTCAGCAATATCTGTTCAATTTCATCTGCCAATTATAGTTTCTATCGCACTGTGATAGTCCACTATCAGGTAGGTGCTCGAAACTTCAATCAACCCATATCTTGTTTGTTTCATTTTCTGAATTTCTATTCTTTTCAGCTTTACTTGTTTTATAGTTCTTACAATTTGTCTGTTTGGTATATCAATATACAAATTATGTTGTGTGTGTATTCGTATTATTGTTGTGATCGATCTGAAATCACACCAACAGTTCTTGCTATAATGAATAATCCATGGAGGTCCAAAATTGGGAAGTTTGTATTTTTTTTTTTGTGGGTTCTGATTGTAGTTTCATAAACCCCAGGGTCATGGTACTTTACTCAGTCGTTTAATTTTCAAAATTTATAATTGTGATATTGAAGGTTGATTTTTTATTTTTGGGTGATTGCAGATTGATGCAATTATAGTGGAAGTTTTGATTGTACAATTGCAACGAGAGTGAGGAGCCTATCATATGGATTCAATCATCTTTCTGAATCGTCAATTCTGCTTTTGATCGTAGAGTGACCCGGGGGAGCAACTCAAAAAGAAAAGGAAATGCCCCCTCAGTCTCCACCTCCAATTCCAACCAAACCACAGAGTTTCTACTTCTACTATGGACACCGCAATCGCAACCCCAAACAGCACCGCCCAACCGTACAAGGCGGTCTCTTCTCCAATCGCCAATCTCTCTCCGCTCCTAAACCTCCCCCCAGATCCATCTCCCTCCACCATCCCCAACGATTCGATATCCAGAAGTGGGACCCACACCTCCTCTCATCCCCACCCTCCAACCTGACCCCAGAGTCCTCTCTCTCCACCTCCCTCCGCCTGTCTCCCATCGCCCGCTTCATCATTGATGCCTTCCGCAACAACCGGAACCAGTGGGGCCCACCCGTCATCTCGGAGCTCAACAAGCTCCGTCGGGTGACCCCAACCCTTGTAGCCGAGGTGCTCAAGGCCTTCCACTCACAGAGTTCGGCCCCCACCATTGCCTCCAAGTTCTTCCATTGGGCAGGTAAGCAAAAGGGTTTTCACCACGATTTCGCTTCCTACAATGCCTTTACTTACTGCTTGAACCGGCATAACTGCTTCCGGGCGGCTGATCAGGTCCCCGAGCTGATGGACTCACAAGGGAAGCCGCCAAGTGAGAAGCAGTTTGAGATTTTGATTAGAATGCACTCTGATGCCAATAGAGGTCTTAGAGTTTACTACGTCTATGAGAAAATGAAGAAATTTGGAGTCAAACCCAGGGTGTTCTTGTATAATAGGATTATTGATGCCTTAGTCAAGACGGGTCATTTAGATTTGGCGTTATCTGTTTATGGCGATTTTCAAGCTGATGGGTTGGTTGAAGAAAGTGTTACTTTTATGATTTTGGTCAAAGGGTTATGCAAGGCTGGGCGGGTAGATGAAATGCTTGAGGTTCTAGGCCGGATGAGAGATAATTTGTGCAAGCCAGATGTGTTTGCATATACTGCAATGGTGAAGTTGATGGTTTCAGAGGGTAATTTGGATGGGTGTTTAAGGGTATGGGAGGAAATGAGAGTAGATAGGGTGGAGCCAGATGTTATGGCTTATGGGACTTTGGTTATGGGGTTGTGCAATGGAGGGAGGGTAGAGAAAGGGTATGAATTGTTTAGAGAGATGAAGGAGAAGGGGATTTTGATAGATAGAGCAATCTATGGGTCCTTGATTGAGGCATTTGTTGAGGAGAAGAAAGTTGGTTCAGCTTGTGTTTTGTTTAACAATTTGGTCGATTCAGGCTATAGGGCTGATTTAGGGGTGTATAACTCTCTTATCAAGGGTTTGTGTAATGCTAAGCAGGCAGAGAAGGCTTACAAGCTTTTCCAAGTTACAGTCCAAGAGGATCTTGGTCCAGATTTTGAAACACTAAATCCCATTATGGTAGTTTATGCTGAAACGGGAAGAATAGAAGACATGTGTAAATTATTGTTACAGATGCAGAAATTGGGATTTTCGGTTAATGACAATCTTTCCAAATTCTTCTCTTTCATGGTAAGCAAGAACAAGAGAACAATGTTTGCTTTAAAGGTATTTGAAGAATTGAAAGTTAAAGGTTATAGAAGTGTTTCGATCTACAATATTCTTATGGAGGCTCTTTACAAGAATGGAGATGTCAAAAGTACATTAGCGCTTTTTAATGAGATGAAGGAATCAAAAGATTTCAAACCAGACTCGTCAACTTACTCCATTGCAATTTCATGCTTGGTTGAAGCCGGAGAAATCCAAGAGGCTTGTAATTGTCATAATAAGATTGTAGAGATGTCCTCTGTTCCTTCCATGGCTGCTTACTGTGGCCTTGCTAAAGGGCTAAGCAAAATCGGCGAGTTTGATGCTGCATTGATGCTTGCTCAGGATTGCTTGGGCAATGTTTCTAATGGACCAATGGAGTTTAAATATGCTCTTACTATTCTCCATGAATGTAAATCAAGAAATGCAGGGAAGGTTCTTGAAATCTTGGAAGAGATGATAGAACAGGGTTGCCGTCCACATGGTGTTGCTTTCTCTGCTATCATATCTGGCATGTTCAAGCACGGGTCCATAGAGGAGGCAAGGAAAGTTTTCTCCAGTCTGAAGGACCGGAAAATTTTGACAGAAGCCAACCAAATATTGTATGATGAATTGCTAGTTGAATATATGAAGAAGAAGACTGCAGATTTAGTGCTGTGTGGGTTGAAGTTCTTTAATTTAGAGTCAAAGTTGAAAGCGAAAGGCTGTACATTGTTATCAAGTTGAAATTTTGATCAATGAATCATTATTTTTATTATTATTATTTTTTTTGGTGGATCTGTAAAGAATCCAATGATGTTTTATAGCAAAAAGAAGGACCGTGTAAAGTTGGGAAGTACAACATCCAGAAATTTCCTCGATTCTTCTGATTCTAGTTGATTACAAATTTTATCAATTAGCTAAACAAGCTCGATATAAGCCATGGGTGCATTATCTCCTCGCCTTGGCAGGGTTCTAATAATTCTGGTATACCCTCCATTGCGCTCACCATACCTGTCCGGAACCTCAGCAAACAAGGCATGGACAATCTGTTTCTCGTAGATGAAGCCAAGTGCTTGTCTCCTCTTATGGAGAGACCCTTCTTTTGCCAATGTGATCATCTTATCAACATACTTCCTCATTGCACTAGCCCTTGCTCTTGTAGTTTTAATCCGGCCGTGTTTAAGGAGCTGGGTGGTTAGGCCTCGAAGAAGGGCTCGACGCTGGTCTGGTGGCCTATTGAGCTTCGGCACCTTCCTCCCGTGTCTCATGGCATAGACACGACCCCCATTGTCAATGACGGTGAAGCAATGTTCAAAGGTTGTCAACTCTACATCAAGAGGTCAAGGAAAAAGTGATCAAAAAAGTTAAGGAGGGAGTTGAAAATCGTGGAATGACAAATTCCTTTAATGATCAATAAAGGCAAAAAGGTTCGCATGTGCAGTGTAATCACTAATGACTAAACTGCAGTTTCAAATTTATCCACCAAGTTTTAAACCAGTTCGAATTGTAAATCCCCTATCCCAGTTTCCCGCCAAGAATACAGAAACCAAGAACTGATGAATGACATCAGGCTAATAAGGGGATAAGGGTAAGAATTGAGAACTTTAAAGCAACTATATAACAATGAGAAGAAGGGTAGTAAAGATGGAATCTGTTTTTCTCCTCTCTGGTTTAAATCAATATATCATCTTTGCTCAATGCTCCTTCCACTTAAACAGAGGAATGAAATCTTAAGCAATGTATGTGGATACATTTATAATCCTATCGATCCATTTCTTATAGCATTATAACTCACCCTACACCACATATAAGCATCCAAAAGAAAGTGCATACACAAAAGCAAAAGATCATATTGATTTCAAAGTTGCAACATAAACATTGTCACTACATGGTTTTCAATTTAAAAGCAATGTAAGTTATAGGAGCATTAACTTGCTTTCCATAGATCTTTTTTCCCCCACGGAGACAATATTACAAACACCTTCTTTGCACATTGAAATCCACAATTTTGTAATTTATCTATTTTCTGTTTCTCTTTCTAATTGGTTCACGAGTATATAAACTCCCACTTTTGGCGAGTTGCCAACATTGATATCTACCATGCACAGCAGAACACTAGTGGAATTTTTACTTATTATGTAAGTACGAAACAAATCGGGAAGAAGTTAGTTTCGAATTACATTCAACGTAAAACAATCGTGAAGACCAGGAATTGCAGTTTGATTAGAACGATGAAAGAGCTAAAACAATCTCAAATTGAAACGATTTCGAAATTACCTGGAGAAGAAGATTTGAGGAAATAAGGGTTGAGAGGAGCGAGACCGGTGAATGAGCGAAGAACAAGCTTGGGTTTGGGCGGCTGAGACGGAAAGCGCAGAGAACAAGGTGGAATAGAATAGGAAGGCAAGGCTGAAGCGAGGGACGCCATGCTCCATGTAGTAGCAGAGCCATTGCCTAGAGTAGTAGCAGCAATTGATGAGGAGGCCATACCTCTCACCTCGAAAGGAATTGACGACACCTTGTGGCTGCTATGGATTCCTCTTCTCCAGCTTCTTCCTATGGCAGGTATGAGATAAGAGAAATTCTTAGATGGAATACTCTTACCACATCATTCGTGAAAACAAGTAGTAGGAAGCAGACATGTCAGTCAAACTCATAAAATAAAATTATTTTTTATTATATTATATCATTTTAACTTTACTAATATCATTTCTAACCCTGACATTATTTGTTTATTTCATTTTCACCCAATTCAACCACACTACAACCCCACCGTCTCCACCTCCATCGCCACCACCGCAACTGCTTCCTTCCTTTGGTCTCTAAATCAATCAGGAGCTTTGAAGCTCAGATCGAAGTAGATCTAATTAATAATAGGAATGGATTCAGTGTTGAAAATAATAGGAGGCGAACATCTTACAATTAACTTGCTACCGTTATAGAGCTCATCAAGACTACCGTTAAATTGGTTGAGAGAAAGTAGTATTTTCTGGAGCGACGGAATGGTGAATAAAAAGAAGGCGTGATGCCATTGAGAGAATTGTTATGCAAATCCTGATAAACAAGACCTTGAAGACCTTTCCGATCAATTGAATGATTCGAACCCGTAAACCGGTTGGACGAGAAATCCAGATAGACAAGCTGTCTGAGCTTCCTAACGGTATTTGGAATCAACCCGCTAAACTTACAATGTCGCAAATCATTTATAGATCAGTTTTCAAGGTTATTAACAGATTCTGGTAAAATCCCGGAAAAACTTGTATAACCAAGCAGCAGCTCCTGAAGAAGTTGTTTTGTAATGAGCTTAGAGGAGGTAACCATGGTATTAACAGATTCTAGACAGTGTTGAGGAAGTTGAGTTGGGGACTAAAAGATGAAGAGGATAAGATGCCTGTAGCTGAGACTGAAAAGGAATGAGTTTTTATTTGATCAGGAGATGATCTGAAGAGCGAATCTGAAGACAATAAAGATGGTTCTTCTACTCCTCCTTCAACAGGTTTCATTCTTCCCTTCCCAAAAAAAGAGAGAAACACATGCTTTGATCTAGTACACATTTTATTCTTGGGTTTATCTACTAAGCCTTTATTGTTTTTTCCTCTTACCATATTGCAGGAAGATTCCATGTTTTCACGATGATCCAGAATGCAGCGAGATTTTCTTACAAGCTGTGAGGATTTTAGTCAACATAGTCCAGAAGATTCTGTCTTGGAACCCCACCCTTTAGAGACAATGCTTCATCCAGCTCTAAACGCTTAAAGAATTACAAAATTGACATCACTGGTAAGCTGATTAATATAACTGGACCATGTTGAAGAACATGTTCCCATTTTTCTTTTTTTCAAATATTCAAGTTCCTCATAGTAATAACTACTGCAAGTTCCCCGCTACAACAGAGTACAGTCTACTGCAAGTAATTCAGCACGAAATGATCATATAATGGAAATGTGAACGGGAAAGGATGCAGCGTCTCCGGCACTCAGACGCCAATTATGACTCTCGGGGAGATGCCAATCTTGCCTTTTTGATTCGATTATTTAGTAAGAATAAAATAAAAAATAATTTTATTTGTTCGAATGAATAATAAAATATAAAAAAAAATTATTCTTTTATTCTAACTTAAATATGTATCACAATAAAAATCAAAATAAATATTTCATTTCATAAAATTAAAAAATATTTCGTATTTTTAAAATTCTTTGAAACTTGGGTAATCTTTGAAAATTCAACCTTTATAACTCACAATTTCCTATGCTTTACAAAATAAAGTAAAACATAAATGCCAGAGTTTATTGGTGATGAAAAAAAAACGTAAATGCTACAAACCATTTGTTACATAACGAAGAAGTTAAGCCTAGGAGATATCATAAAACTGAGTCGGACAAAAATAGCAGTAAGTCTACAAAAATGCTTCTTCCCTTCCTACTTAAAAGAGGAGAGAACTAAGCCGGGTATAACCGGTTATCAAGATACCCGCCAATGAAACCTGTAGAAAAATATAAGAAAAGAGAAGTATGTTGTAAAAATGAAGAATCTTTTAAGATCGATGGAAGGAATCATCAAGTCCCAGATCAATCCCAATCTGTTTTTTGCGCGTAGTGGCATCACAATGCAATTTATACTTGTTTTGTAGCTCCATGAATCTAGAAACATCAAACTTGCGCTTCTTAATGAGTTTCCTCTGCCTCGAGAGGAAGAGCCTCTTGAGAAAATCTTGGTAAGTGGGGTCTCTAGATGTCATAAGGAAGTAGGAATAACCTATGATTATTCCAGCGGTCGTAGTAAAAAAGGTGATGGGTTCCATTATGTCCCATGAGAATTCCCAAAAAGTTAGGCGAAAAAAGAGTCCGACCTGTGTCAAAAAGACTCCTAGACCGCACCATAGGATGCGTCGAACCTGTTTATGAGCCATGATGTCAATTGCTGCCTTCTCTTCTTGTAGTTTCTTTAGTTCATTTATAGACAGGTCGTCTTCAAGAGTTAGAGCAAGTGGAGCTGCTTTTCTGACTTGATCCACCACCTTAGAGGTAAGTAGAAAAACGAAAAAGAGAGAGCATTACTAATCGGTAGATTGTCAAAAATATGCAATGAAAAAACCACGCATTAAACAAGGTATAAGAGTTCCTGATAATTAACAATAGCTACAAGAAAAAAAGCCATCTCATGTTGTAGGAATGCTATTTTGCAAATAAGGTAATAAATCCTGCAAAAATCCTATTCTCCTCTACACACAGTAATGCGTAACTAGTATGGAAGCATCTGCTAGCGTCACTAGTATGGCTTGCAAAAAGTAATACTACCCGTCAGTCTAGCATTGCCTTCTAAGATCTGCATGATAATGGCTAAAAAATCAAAGATTTTCATATGACCACAACTACTCATAAGATCGTATAGCATATGAATTTGACACTTTATATATATTCTTGTCTCACCATGCAATGACTATCTTGCAGTAATATACTCAAATGTCCCAAGAACTCGTTTGCTTAACTTGACAGTCAACATAACACAGAAGGTTATGATGTTTTTCAGGGAGAGGGGAGAGCTGTTATTTGCTCATATCCAAATACTATTCCAAATTTAAAGCTTCTAGCTCAAAGTGAGGAGGATAACATTCAGGGCACCTTAAGACATTAGGTGTGGTGTGCATAAGATGTTTGAAGATGACGTGTCAACTGGAAATTAAAATACTTAATATAACATATTAAGAGTTCGGGCAGAAATAACTGGCGAAAACCCCAATTCCCTTCAGGAGAATTCCGAAGGTGTCTTCGAGATAGTAATTTGCATTTAAGACTATGAAGAGACTAAGTTAAGATAAACTCCACCAACCTTTAGTCTAAAAGGGAGGCATGAATCCAAAATGGAAATCAAATTTCCGAAACTGTGTTCTAAGAAGGAGAAAAAACTACAGAAAGCAGCTGCAAGGAAGGCCAATGAACTCGAACTAAATTCTACGTTTCCTAAATATCTGCTCACAACATACTCTAGGAAGCCTATTTCACTTTTCTATAGAGGACTTCATAAAAGCTATTCATCTAAGATGAACAATATGATAGAACAGATTCATCCACTCCCCAAATCCAATTAAAAATCAATAAACATTGATTTCTATGGACTGAGAGAGACATTGAACATCCATTTACAAAACACACCAGAAGCTTAAAGTAAATCTTCCATCTATTCAAGATTGCCTAAATTCCAGACCTCCTAATCTGATAATTTTTTAATGAGGAAAAGCAAAAGGGTGACAGAGAGAGAGAGAGAGAGAGAGAGAGAGAGAGTCTTATACTTGAACACAGATGTTCCGCCATGACCCGTGACTATCATTACACTAGTTCTATATGAAAAAGAATAATGTCCATATAAAGCGGGCAAAAAGAAAAAGACAATCACAATCACATAAGACAAGATGTCCCACCATTAGAGATGAAAATTAGTCAGAAAGGAAAGGGATGGAATAGTTTCGTCTGACCTTATCGGGATGAAGGTAGACCTTATCACGGAAGAGAATAACAACACCAGCCTCATCGAGCACCCGAGCAAAAACAGTAGCCTCATCAATGGATCTCGCGACGCCCATGCTTTGGCAAGCTTCTAGAAGCTCCGAATATCCGATCACCTCCTTCCCCTCCTTCTCCAGTTTCGTCTTCAACTCCTCCACATTCACTAACCTCATCAACCTCTTCACCTCATCTAACGACATCGGTTCTCCACCACCACCAACTCCTCCAAAGTTGGAAGAATTACCCGACGACGACGAACAAAGCGAAGCCACTCTCGTCAACAGCAGGGACGACGAGAATACTGATGAAGAACGATGATCCGAAATGGAACCTAGTCCCAACAGCGGCGTAGATGGCGAAACAGAACGAGACGCGCGTGACGCAAGCGCCACCGCGTTCTGCTTCAGCAGATTATTACCACAACAACACACTCTCTTCCACATTGCTGCTTTTAAATTTCTTAATTTCTTTCAAATTCCTTTTTACGTCCCTAATTTTCTGAGGAGCCAAACATCCCTATGGAGCAAGCAGCAGTTAGTTAAACAACATCCATGGAACAACAGTACAGTTTCTGAGTGATCGATCGATCCATACATTCATCCATTGTCGAATCCCAAGATCTGAGACACGGAGAGAAGGAAGGTTTATATGGAAAGAAAAAGAAAAAGAAAAAGAAAAAGGAAAGATTCCCTTTTTGAAGGGAGAGGATTGAATGAACATGGAGGGGGTAGGATTAGGATGAGGAAGGTAGGAGAAGGAAAAAGTCAGCAAAAAATTTAATGGGTGCGAAGCGAGTAAAGGATAAATGGAGACAAGCGACGTGTACGCGTGGACAGTGCCGACTTCGATGCGTGGTGAGGGGTGACCGACCGTCGTACGGACTGAATTTATTGCTTTTGTGAAAACGCGTTTTTGCGTCGCGTCGCGTCGCGTTATCTTTCCTTTCTAACTGACGTTCTCGCCGGGCAGATCGGAGGCACGCCTTCGTGTTTTCTGCTTCCTCCGCCGGCCTTTAGTTAGACGCTTTAGTGGGCCGAAGGCGAAACGAGATGGTTTTCGGCCCAAAAAGGAATTTAGATAGCTGGCCCCGCTGGAACGACAGCGTTTCACATGACGGATAATATAAGTGAGATTTACCACTTCCGGTTCGAGAGAGAACCTCGAGAGAGAACCAGAGCGAGTCGTAGCTCAAGAAGTGAGATTTTAGCTTGCAATGGCGGCGAGGGGAACTCTGCTAAAGTACCTGAGAGTGCACGTGCAGTCCGTGCCACAAAACGCTAGTTATGCCCCTTATTCCCTTCCCATTAATGCGATTAGGCGACGTTTCTTCTCCGAGGAGGTCAGGGGTTCATTTCTCGACAAATCGGAGGTCACCGATCGTGTAATCTCGGTCGTCAAGAACTTCCAGAAAGTCGATCCTTCCAAGGTAAGAGACAATTATGCTCCTTTTTTTGCTAGAATAGCTGTTAGTCGGTTTGGCTACTGAGAAATGGTATGGAGACGATGAACAAATTAAGAGAGATGAAAACGGGAGGGTTTTAGAGATTCGTTTGGGAAATACAATTGATTGATAATCCTTTGAAGCTATGAGAAATCAGCTGTGATTTTGAACTTGCTGGTTTCTAAAATGTTGGAAGCCTAATTGAATTGATTATGCTTTGTCCAATACAATTTTGTCGAAATTTGGATTTCAACCCTCTAAAACACCAAGTGTACTTCTGGTATCAGTGACCTCAGTGCCTCTTTATTCCTGCTCCTAGCATTTGGTTTCTGGCTTTTTATTTGCCTTTCGTTATTTGTCTTCCCCATACTCATCTCTCCCTTATGATTATGATATCTTCCATGTAGTTCTGTTCATTTGCTTTGTTCCAATTTGGATAATCAAGCTAGTGTATAATTACATATCACCTGTTCTTACTTGTATCTTTTCTTCTACCAGAGAACTGTTTTAGAAACCAAAAAAGTTGTGCTTGTGTTTGAGAGCGTGCCTGGGAGTTGAATTATTTATTTTTGCAGCTAAAAAAACAAACTTTCAGCTTGAAACCTGGGTAAACAGTTTTAACGGTTTCCATTTCAACACTAGTTTTGAACTATTTTTTGCCAAAAAAGCTTGAAGAGACCTGGCTTTAAAGGAGCAAGTCATTTCTTAAATTCTTAGTATCCGAATAGTCCTCTTGAGTGTGATGATGAGTATTCTTGTCTGGCAGGTTACACCAAATGCTCATTTTCAGAATGATCTTGGATTAGATAGCTTGGATACAGTAGAGATTGTGATGGCTTTTGAAGAAGAGTTTGGGTTTGAGATCCCTGATAATGAAGCAGACAAAATCAACTCTATCAGTCTTGCCGTTGACTTCATTGCTTCTCATCCTCAGGCTAAGTAGAGCAAGGACTCCGACAGGAACCTTTTCACTTCAGTCTCTTTTGTTTCCTATGAGGAATTTTAGTCACTAGTACAGCCTGCTTTGCCTTTGGCTTTTGAAGATTTTGAACCGTTTCCTCTAAAGATGATTTTAAGGTTGTTGTCTAAAGATTGGTTTCTATTGTTTCTACCGTTGTTCAATTTCAATGGTGTACTTTTTAATAACCATCCATTTGTTGTTGTATTATTGTTATATTGTAGCCTGCCAATATTAGTTGATTCTTGAGAGAAAAAAAAAGGCAAAAATGTGCCCCCAAAAAGATAAAGGAAACACAAATTGGGGAAAAAGAAGAAGAAAAGAGCTAAAAACCCTCAACCCAAAAAGATAGTCTTAACTAGTTATTACTACCAAAAATTTCAAAAAACTCCACAACTTTCTAGAAATTATACTAATTAATATATAAACCCTATATTTTATTATTTTATTATAAAAATGCTAACTGGGGACTCAACTGCCATAAGTTTACTTTCTCTAGGTATTATCCTCTCAAATTTTATTTTAGGGTAAATTATACTTTAACCCCTTAAACTCTTTCATAACTAGACTTCCATCCTCAAAATTATAATAACTAGAGATAAGTACTTATAACTCTTACAACATAAGTCCCTCTTGGTCAATATATTTTGCGTTGGCTACCAGATTGCTGACATAGCTTTGCTTGGTAGGTATGCCAAGTCAGCAGATGCTGTTAAATAATTAATATAAATTTTATTTTAATTATTTGGATCTTTTTTTTAAATCTAAACTCTGATTTTTTTTTTGCCCCCTAAACTTTGGTATATTTTTCTTCCCTCATCTTCCACCTCCATCTTCATCCCTCCCCGGTCACTGGAGCCGCCCCACCCACTGACATTTATTGATTATCCCTCTTCCTCTCTCCTTCGATTCCTCTCCCTTTCTCTCTCTCTTTTTCTCTTCCTCTCTCTCTCTTCCAATTTTAATATTTTCTTAAATGGTGAAATTAGAGAAATTTTCAGATTGGAAATGTTAGAAACGCTGGACGATTTCTTTTACCATGAACAAACCATGGAAAACGTTATACCATCACTACTATTAAATTAGAAGGTCAAATTTGGTCTGATACCGGAAGCTTCCTCTTTCTTTCCCTGGTCACATTAAGAGCTTCCTTCTAAAATTCATTCTGGAAAAATGGTGTGAATGTTTATGGTTGCAAATATGTATATCCATATATAACTTGAACTGAACGATTAACGTGCCTCATTATGGCTTCTATTCTTAACATAAACCGATTGCATTCCAGTCTAAGACAAAATCTCTCTGAGGCATTGATCGAACATGTGGCGTGCTTGTCAAGTCCAAAGCTTTGAGCATAAAAGAGGGTAAATATAAAATCATCATGAAAACCCAGCTTGATAATTGGGCTATGAACACATATACCCTCTTTTTTCAAAGACAATGAATTGCATGTTGAAATAATCCGAGTGCAGTTTTGTTCTACACAGAAGAGTTCATTTCTACTAAAAACTTGTTTCCTATAGAAATCAATAATAATGGGAAAATAGCCATAAGCTCAGCCCAAAAGTCCAACAATGAAGTTTCAATCTTGATCGTAACTCTTTTTCTTTTACGATGAAGAAACCATTGACAAACGTTATACTTTCCCTGCTGTTAAATTAAAAGGTCAGATTTATTCCATAGCTTGAAGCTTCTTTTTTTATTTTTTTTTTTGTGTTTATAATAAATACATCTTAGATCTTCCTTCTAAGATTCTTACTACAAAAAACGAGTTTGAATACTTATGGTTGGAACCTTGGACGAAATCGTCCAGCTATGCTTAAATTTAAATCTGTAAAATTTCCAGCTTTCACTGTTCAATATATCTGGAAAACTTTCAAAATTGAGATAGTAGAGAAGAAGATAAAATAGGAAGAGGGAGAAAGAGACAAAGGCTAGTTCAGCTTTCACATGCTCTTTAACTTGCCCCTGATCACCGGAGATGAGATGAAGAGGTAGAAGATGAGTTCAAAAAAATAGTAATATAGAAATTAAGGGGGACGATAATAACAACTTAGATAAAAAAAAGGGTTAGAATAAGTTTAAAATTAAATTAAATTGATTACTTAATAAATAATCATATTTGCTGACTTGGCAATGCCTATTAAGCATGCCATGTCAGCAATATGGTAGTCAACGTAAAACATGTTGACTAATAGGAACTTACTGTTAGTTTGTAAAAGTTATAAGGATTTATCTCTAGTTATTATAACGTTGAGGATGTAAGTTTAGTTGTTGAAAAGTACAAGGGGTAAAAGTCTAGTTTACTCTTTATTTTATCATTATTTAGTTAAAGTTTTCTCCCCCAAAATTGTTTTTTATAATATTTTAATCCACACTCCACACCCATAATTGTGCTACCGCCACCGTATCCTCCGCATCTATCAGCCGTGGCTGCCTACTGCTGACGCCAGTGGTGAACATATCCTCTAGCAAATCTGGGTTTAAATCGGATTCACATGATTCATTTCATTTTTTTTTCTTTTTCTTTTTTATAAATAAAAAAGGCCTTCAAGCTTAAGATATTAGTATCTATGCTTTATATGTTATATCCAGGTTAATATCCATTGTAGATAGTTAGATATACCATACATCAGGGAAAAGGATAAGGTAGCAGCTCGTATGAAATATTTCAATCTGAATTCTTTCTTAACAAGCATAAACCCAATACAGCCTAAAGCAAACTCTGATAGACCAAGTATAACTTGGTTCAGCTATATACACACACCTGTATAAGCTTCTTAAACCAATAGCCGATATAATAACCCTAACCCCAAATCAAGAAGGAAAAAAGAAAGAAAAACAACTAATCAATAAAAATTCTTAACTTACAGAAACATTATAGCTGACTACTTCTATTTAAATAGGTGCTGCACATGTTGTTCTAAAATGACCTGTCTGATTGCACCGACTACAATGAACCACCCGTTTGGCCCGGCCCCCATCTTCTGCCCGTACCCGCTTCTTCCTTGGTCTTCCAGGGGGCCTAAGTGATTTTGGAGGGTTAATAACAACTTCTGGAGCATTACCCACATTTGTGTCTCCCTCAGACATCTCACTCCACAAAGACTTATCTGGAATCGGATGTATTGTTTGTGAGTACGTTTTACGATAAGTAGCAACAGTAAAACAGCTTTCCGTAAATCGATGAACATTCTGTCTGCACGAGAGGAGAGCAGCCACGGCATGAGCACAGGGCAGACCATAGAGCTGCCAGCCACGACAAAGACAGCAACGATTTCTAATGTCTACAATATTTGTTCCTTCATGAGACAAGACTTCAAATTCGGCTTCATTAGCACGAAGCACTTGATAAGTGCGGGCCCTTTCAAGAGCTTCAGCTACCCGGCTCTCAGCAGAAGGAACGAGTATAGATGTCCATTGCATACTGGTCTCTCTTCGTTCATTGAACCAAGTCATTAACTGCCTTCTAATGCATTCCATCATTTGGATTATGGGAAGCCCGGATGCTTCTAGAATCCAAGTGTTTAATGATTCAACGATATTGGCCGTCAAATGCCCGAAACGGGTCCCTTCAAAGTAAGCTGTGGCCCACAAGCGAGGTGGGATTCTACGGATCCAATATGCTGCGTCCTGTGATATTTCTTCGATTTCAAGAACTTTTGCTTCAAAATCAATGACTGTGAGAGCATGAGCAGCTTCCCATAAAAGGTTGACAAGCATCGTGTTATTGAACTCTTTACGGAAGCTATCACTCAAGTGACGCATGCAAAATCCATGGAAAGCCGTTGGGAAATTGGCTTCCACCCCATCTGCAATACCCTTTTGCCTATCTGATAAAATTGTAAGCCTTGGCATATTTTCTGTATTAATCTCGAGCAGATTATGAAGCTCAGAGAGAAACCACATCCAATTATCATCATTCTCCTCATCAACAACCCCAAAAGCCAGAGGAAATAGAGATCCATCCCCATCAAAACCAGTGGCTAAAAGCAAGGTACCAAGGTACTTGCTTTTTAAGTAAGTCCTGTCAAGCCCGAGGAGAGGTCGGCAAGCATTCAAAAACCCATAAATAGATGCTTGAAAAGATATGAACAGACGTTGGAAGCAGTTATCATTTGCATTACCATAAACTGAAGCGATACTTCCTGGGTTTGTCCGTTTAACCTGTTCGCAATACTGTGGAAGCAAGCGATATCCTTCCTCGAAGGATCCACGCATAGCAGCCATTATCCGTTCCTTGCCCCTCCAAGCTTGTTTGTACGACAAGGTAATACCATGAACCCGATGAATCTCTTCAAGTATCTCTTTAGGTTTATAATTAGGATTCTCTTTAAGCCGTTCTTCCACAGAGTTTGCAACCCACTGAACCGAAGCTTGTTGGTGACCAAGATGAGAGATCCCTCCACATGTATGAGCTTCATGAATAGTCCGGATAGTAAATGTAGGGACACCTGGAAGTTTTGCCGCATGAATACGCCACGGACATCCCTCACTTGCACATTTGGCAGTAAAGCGAGTTTTATCGGATTTTATAGTTTGGATTTCAAATCGTAAAGCAATGGCAGTGTCTCTTAGTGCTCTTCGACAACTCTTGACGTCAGGGAATTCTTGCCCCACTGAAAGCTCAAAGCTTGAATTTACTGCAAGTGCACGAGCTTGAAGAACTGGAGTTGTGACAACAAGCTGAGATTGGTCCATTGACATATCATGGGAGGTCTCTATCCCAAGTTCATGGTTCTGGTCCACGGACATTTCAAGGTTTTCATCAAGCCCGTGGGTTTCTGAAACGGCGAGTTCATTGTTGTCTGACAAAACCAGCTCATGATTCTGTCCTTGAAGGGCTAAATCATGGTCAACATGGTCAGGCTTTCGATCCATAGGCAAA
The DNA here is from genome assembly GCA_027186245.1 of Coriaria nepalensis. NCBI lineage: Eukaryota > Viridiplantae > Streptophyta > Magnoliopsida > Cucurbitales > Coriariaceae > Coriaria > Coriaria nepalensis. Next base: position 54,308,233 of record CP114481.1, read on the forward strand.
TCATTATTCTCATGCCCATAGTTGTGACCATCAACATCTCCCTCCTGGTCATGACTTTGTCCTAATATCAATTCATGTTCATGCGCATGACCTAAACCCATTTCATGATGATGGGTGGGTCCCAAACCGAGATGGTGCTCATGGGTCTGTCCCAAATCCAAATGATGGCCCTGGCGAAGATCCATATTATGGTTGTGACCTAGCACAAGATGCTGGTTCTGCCCAAGGGCTAAATTGTGACCTTGCCCAAGTATCAGGTCATGGTTCGCCATTGCACAAGTCTATCATACAATATTTAAGGGTAAGGAAACTGAAGTCCCAAATCCTTGAAAACCAGCAACTGATCTATAGTTCGGACAGCTTCCTTTCCAATCCTGTCATGCAATGCCTGTCAAGCATTGCAGTAAATAAACCTCGTATTCCTTATCCAAACTCAGTAATGATAAATCACATCATCAATATGAACTTCACAACAAAAAAAAGCCAACACAAAATGAAGACCCGAATAGGCTTGATTACATCTCTACCATTTATATGCGATCACAAGATTATATGAAAATAAGTTCATCCACTTCCTTCTCATAGCAGATCAGCGCTACAATTATGCACATGATAATTGTGAGGTAGAAACTAGATTATCAAAAAATAAAAAACCAAAGTCAAGATGTCCAATGTTATTAAAAAGCACATAGGAAAACTCGAGCTACAAAACAAGCTTTTCGTTCAAATTTGTTTTCACTTTCCACAATAAATTCTACACTCCTAAGCCAGAATTCTGATACAAACCCTGGACTGACACCAATCCCGAAACAAATCACAAAAGCAAAATTAACAACCACTAGTAGCTTTTTTCTAAGTTATTGAAAATCAACGAAGATCATTCATCACCTTACAAAATTCAAACCAAATCCGAAAACCCTAGGAACCGCGACTGACATTCACAAAATCACTCGTCGAAGAGCAAAATCGAGGAAAGACAGAATAAATAAGAACTGGATACTCCTCCACACTCCTGGGTCCCAAAGCCCCCACAGCAAAGTCTGTATGAATCGAACCGAGAATTAGGATCGTGCAAATGAACAGAAAGAGGAGAGGAATGTTTAGGCCAAGAAAGAAGAGGAAAAGAGGGGGGGGGGGGGGGGGGGCGGGAATTTGAAAGTGGTGGTTGGAAGAGAGTTTTGGCGGGTAGTTGGGAGGGATGGAGAAAATCGGAAAAGAGCGAAAGGGCAAGAAGGGGAGGAAGGAGATGAGGGTGGAGGTGATTGAGAATTACGGGGGTAGAACAGGGAGAAGCAGTCTCAGGGTTGAGAACGGAAATTCAGTTTGCAGGGGTTGAAGATTATAGAGGGTATTTATGTCAAACAGATTCTAGGGTTCCTTTCGCGAGGCTCACGTAATTACATTTTTGACCTTTTAGTGCTTCCTCGTTTGTAATTTTTTATTTTTTTTCTCTTTTTTAGGATTTGGGTGAAAGTAAAATATTATTATTTTTTAGATGCAAATTTTGATATTTTAAAATTTGAATTAATATTTGCCACAAGTGACATGTTATTAATTAATTAATTAATTAATTTATTAATTTATTAATTTATTAATTTATTAATTTATTAATTTATTAATTTATTAATTTATTAATTTATTAATTTATTAATTTATTAATTTATTAATTTATTAATTTATTAATTTATTAATTTATTAATTTATTAATTTATTAATTTATTAATTTATTAATTTATTAATTTATTAATTTATTAATTTATTAATTTATTAATTTATTAATTTATTAATTTATTAATTTATTAATTTAGAAATTGAATATAAATATAGAATTACACAACGTATCAACTTATTTTATAAATTTATAAATTATATGGTCTTTTTCGTATAAACTTATTTTATCTTAAGAAAAATTGAAATAAATAATTCAAATATCATTAAAAGCTTTAATTAAGTCACTTATTTGAAAAAGAAAATTGAAATGAATGATTAATATCATTAGAGCCTATTAAAGTATATGAAACTATATTTATTCTTCATACATATATATATATTATGATTTTGGAAATATCTTTTAAGTTTATCTCAAAAAATAAATAAATAAATATATAATTATATAATTATAAAGACTAATTACTTCTATCAAAATTATGGGTTTCTTTAATTTAAATATCTTATTATAAATAAATAAAAAATTAATAATAAGGCTGAAAATCTAGTAGTTATGTAAGAATGTATAGAGGATGAAGGAAAAGTATGATATGAAATCTAGGAAATATCTTTACCATACTTCAATTTGAATGTCGACGATGAAAAAAAGTCCAAACTTGGTAAAATTCTCCATGAAACGACATGTCGAGCAGATTCCCTAGGCCCCCACTTGGCCACTAGCTATTTTTCATGACAAGCTCGTAGATGTTTATGGGCTGTGTGAAAATTGCCTCTTCTCTTTCGCAACAATCAATAAATCCAATTTTCAAACATATAAGATTATTAGTCAGAAAACTTGGGGATGATCCAACTTATTCCCGATCCATCGACCCATTACATGGGCATCAAAAGATTGCCTTTTTCTTGTCCTTGCTGTAATGAGCCATGTTTTTCAAGATGCTATGCTCAAAAGTTATACCAGATCAAATCAATCAACCTTGACACTAAGGAGAGAAGAGATAAGCCTTCTGTATCGGCTAGATCTACTGATCAGAGAAATGTAACAGTAGATAAATTATCTTATATAGGATACTCGGAGGTGAAGATTTCTTCTGATACTGAATCTGAAGTATCTTTCAACAACGATACAACTATACAATCTCCATTGCACTCTGTGAGGTCCAATCCTAGCAGTCTTAAAAATAATGGTAGTAATAAAAGCAGAGATGAGCCAAGCAGTAGTGGGGTTGATTCTTTATCTTATATAGGATACACAGAGGTGAAGCTTAATTCAGACACTGAATCTGAAGCCATACTTTCTGACAGTGAAGTAATTCTTCCGATTATAAAAACAAAGAATTCTGAAAAATATCTTATCAGTTCGGTGCGATCTGATTGAACCTCTCCTTAATTCACCTGGACCGGATCATGATCTATTATCAGCAAAACCAATAGATCTGTTTCCTACATCTCTTTTACAGTTCCAGGCCCAGTCGGACAATGTACAGTTCGAAGAAGAAACTGTACATTGTCCACTTCCACTTCCAAGAAGAAAGCAAAAGAGATCCACTTCCAGAAACTGATCTTATAACCCTCCATGATGATGAGCCTTCAAACATAGCGGAAACCAATGTATTAGATCTTGGTGACACTTATAACATAGCTGTTCATGATAAAGCAAGACATTCTCCGAGAACTAGTGAGGATCATCTAAACCTCTTAACTAGAGGGACCGAGCAATCAATGAATCAAACCATGAGTCCTAGACTATCGGTAAACAACGATGAAACAAAGACTAAGGATATGCTTTTTCTGAAGAAGATCTTCCTCAAACGAAATGAGTCCAGTTTGTCTCTAGATGGTAATCTTGTGAGTGATAAGAAGTATCCAAAGGAGGAATCAAAGTTAGACAATGTAGATTTTGATAACGAGAGAGTAAATATTGTACTAGGTTTAAAGAAGTTGGAGAAGATGCTTTACTTGTTTTCAAATAATGGGGTTTGCTCAGATCATGAGTCGGGTGTTACAGAGGAGAATGAAGTGGAATCTGGTTTGAATCCGAAAACAGAAGAAGTGAACGGCGAAGTTGAGATGTTTGGTTTGAAAGAAAGATTGGAAAGACTCGGAGCCGACCGGGATTTCCTCGATCATAGTATTAATTCACTGAAAAATGGGGAGGAGGGTCTGCAATTAATCCGCAAGATAGCTTGTAGCTTGCGAGAATTGCTGAAGAACAGGATAACAAGAGATTCATTGGGTGATAATGCTCGAGGAATTATGTAAATAAATCTCAAAGTAAGCATTATTAAATCACCCTAAAATTCAAACCATCTTTTCATTATTTTCTTTCTTTTTTGCAACTTTGTAACTTCTGCCTCTTTGCTTAAAATGATTAGAGGGATTATACTCTTTATTACGGTTCAATGATAGAAGATGGATCACGGAGGAGAGAGAGGGAGAGGAAGGAGTTGAGATCTTTGAGTTGCAGACGGTTTTGGAAATGAGAAGGAGATGGATGAGGGGATATATTGAGAATTAAAATTTTCATTTAAAAAAAAAAAAAAAGATTAATTGACAAAAATTATCAACCTTAATCTATATAATAAGACTATTATACAAAAGAGTCTTAACGCTCAAATTTCCTCTTATTTGATTAAGTAAATGTAAATAAAAGGGCATGCATTAGCCATTAAGTAAGTGTTAACAAACTTAAAACCTATTATATTATTTTGTACATGATTCATTATATTTCATTTTATTTTGTTACATATTATATTATTTAACATATACATCTCTTAAAACCTAAGTTTCAACTTCTCCTTTTTTTCTCTATAATGACCGAAAAGAAACTCCCAATATTTCTACTCCAATTATCTCACCTAATTTTTTTCACCTTTCGATTTTTTTCTCTCTCTCTCATTTTTCTTCGGTTTCTCATTCCAACAAACCCCTACCACCGCATGTCTTCTACTTATAGCTCTCTATTTCTCTTTCTCCTTCTCATCACTCATCCGTTTCATCCTCCTTCCCCTTCCTTCATCGAATCTCTGTTTAAGTTTCATAACACTTCCCCATTCTATCCTCACCACACATTCCTAGATTGATAGCCGCCAAAATCCTTTCATCTTTTTCATTTTTGTTCCATCCTTTGTTAGGAATCAGAAAAACATAAGGAAATGATAAGGAAATTGGAAAAATCTCTATATCTATTGAAAAGAAAACTTGGCTATCTTATAGCCTTACAGAGCAACATTTGAAAAACAAGAAAAATAACAGCCTACATTTTTTAGATCCTAATAACATGGTAAGACTAATTCAATTAACAACTAACCCTTAACAATAGGGATTTATTGACAGAGTGGCAACAACCCACTAAAGCACCCAACAATTCCTCCCTTAAACTGAATGCTACAAGCACTCAGTTTATATCCATCTCAGAACAAACTCCCAATAACCTTCGTAGGTTCAAGAAAACATTCAGCTTGAGTGGTTTAGTCATCACATCAGCCAATTGTTCTTGTGTCCCATAATGCACCAACTCCACTGTACCAGCCTTTGTGAGCTCTCGAAGAAAATGGAAACATACATCTATGTGCTTACTACGACCATGCATTACTAGGTTCTTTGAGAGTTTGATTGCAGAACTACTATCACAATGAATAATAGTTGACTTGCCTTGATTCTGACTCAGCTTTCCCAACACCCTTTTCAACAATACTGCTTGGCATGCACATGAAGCTGCAGCAATAAACTCTGCCTTTGTAGTAGATAAACTTACCACTGGTTGTTTTCTTGATGACCAGGATACTGCTCTTGAACTCAATAAGAACACAAAGCCTGAAGTACTCTTTCTGTCCTCCAAATCTCCAGCATAATCACTATCAGTGTACGCAACAAGTTCATCATCTCCTCCCTTCTTATAGAAAATTCCAAACCCAGTTGTTCCTTTCAAATATATCAACACCCTTTTTGCTACCCGTAAATGAAGTTCAGTATGATTCTCCATATATCTACTAATAAGACTCACTACAAACATCATGTCAGGTCGAGTAGCAGTCAGATACATAAGACTACCCACAATTTGTTTATAGTAAGTCTTGTCCACCTTAACTCCACCTTCATCCTTCATGAACTTAAAGCCAGGAACAATAGGATTATGAACAAAATTACTTTTGTCCATTCCAAACCGTTGGAGAACCTCCAAAGCATACTTCTTTTGACTGATAAAAACACCATCAGATCTTTGCAAGGCTTCAAGACCAAGGAAATACCTCATCTTACCAAGATCTGTCATGTCAAACTCATGCTTCATGAAATTTTTAAACTCTGTAAACATCAATTCATCATTTCCAGTAAAAATGAAATCATCAACATAGAGACTTACAATTAATATTTTGCCTTCATTGTTTGTCTTGATGAATAGAGTATGCTCGTAGTCACACTTCTCAAGGCCTTCTTTCATGAAATATGCCTCTATACGGCTGTACCAAGCACGTGATGCTTGTTTAAGCCCATAGAGTGCCTTTTTTAACTTGTAAACCTTCTGTTCAACCCCCTTTTGTACATAACCACAAGGCTGCTCCACAAAAACCACTTCATTCAACTCCCCATGTAAAAATGCAGACTTTACATCTAACTGATAAATAGTCCATCCTTTTTGAGCTGCAAGTGCTGTCACCAATCGAATTGTCTCCATGCGTGCCACCGGTGCAAATACTTCAGTATAGTTTACCCCATGCTGCTGAGAATACCTCTTCGCTACAAGCCTAGCCTTGTATTTGTCCACTTCTCCATTTTCATTAAACTTGGTCTTATAAATCCATTTCACTCCAACCTTCTTTGCTTCCTTAGGTAACTCCGTCAATTCCCATGTACCATTGTTTTTTATTGCTTCCATTTCTACATCCATAGCTCTCCTCCATTTCTCACTCTTCACAGCATCTTCAAAGTGAATAGGATCAGTAGTTGCAAACATGGCTAAATAAGCTTCATTATCTTCTTCAGAAATGCCTTCTCCTATTTCATAGTCTCTCATCCAGATTGGTGGTCTCCTATTCCTCCCTTCATTCGAGCTAGGAGAGCTTTCTAAGGAAAAATTCTCTTCGGCTGCATTTACATTAGCTTCAGTATCATATTCAGCTGCGTCTATAGTAGCTTCAGATTCAGATTCGCTCCCCTCTTCATTGTCATCAAACATAGTTGCTTCCTCTTCAAGATCACCCCATTCTAAGTCACACACAATGGATTCTTCATGTATCTTATCCCAATCCCAATTCTTGTCTTCTTCAAATACAACATCCCTATTTATTATGATTCTTTGTGAAACTGGATCATAGAGCTTGTAAGCCTTGGACTCCTCACTAACTCCCAACAGAACACAACTCAAGCTCTTATCATCCAGCTTAGCTCTTTTACTGTCAGGCACATGAACATGGGAGATACATCCAAAAACTCTAAAATGCTCAACTGAAGGCTTAACTCCACTCCAAGCTTCTTCTGGAGTCTTATTTTTCACTGCCACTGTTGGACTTCGATTCAAGACATGCACTGTCCAATTGACTACATCAGGCCAGAAAGTTTTTGGAAGTTTCTTTTCGGAAATCATACTACGAACCATATTCATAATAGTTTTATTCTTCCGTTCTGCAACACCATTCTGTTGTGGTGTGTAGGCAGCTATCAATTGCCTTCGTATGCCATTTTCATCACAAAAATTGATGAACTCTTGTGATGTAAACTCACCTCCTCGATCAGTACGTAGCATTTTAATGAACGAGTTTGTCTCCTTCTCAACACGTATTTTAAAACTCATAAAAACAGCAAAGGCTTCTAATTTCTCCATTAAAAAATAAACCCATGTTTTTCTACTAAAGTCATCAATGAAAGTCATCAATGAAAGTAATCAAATACCTCTTTTTTCCATTTGAGATGGGCTTGATTGGTCCACAAATATCAGCATGCACTAGTTGAAGAATTTGTGAAGCTCTCCACATGCTTTTCCTTAGAAATGAGAACCTTTGTTGCTTCCCTACCAGACAAACCTTACATAACCTTAATGGAGACTTAAACTGTGGTAAACCATTCACCATCTTCTTCTGCTGAAGAGTCTTTAAGCCCTTAAAGCTCAAGTGTCCATATCTACAATGCCAAAGTTGCACCATATCTTCCGTGATTATGTTGAAACAAGTAGATGCTATAGGCTGAGATATAGCATGTAGTATGAACATTCGATTCAAAGCCATCTTCGTCTCCATTATTAAGCTTTTCTCAGGATGAAACACTTTACACTTTATACCTTGAAATAGAATGTTCAGCCCCTTTTCTTGCAACTGCCCAACACTTAGTAAATTGTTCTTCAGCTCCGGCACATAAAACACTCTTGTGATAATCTGTACTCTTCCATTAACTTGTAGCCGTACATTGCCCTTTCCCATTACAACCATACTTGAGTTGTTTCCCAGCTTCACAGAATCTCTGAAATTTCTATCAAAATCAGAGAAGTATTCCTTCTTTCCACACATATGATTGCTACATCCCGAGTCAAGGAACCACATATCTTCTCCATTTGCCTTATTCATATCCACATAAGACATCAGTAACATCTCTTCTTGAGTCTGAGCATAATTGGCTTCCTTCTCCTTGCTTGGACATTCCCATTGAAAATGCCCAAGCTTATGACAGTAGTAGCACTCCACTGTGGCTTTGTCGAAGCTTTGTCTGCCTCGTCCCCTTCCTCTAAAACTTCCACGGCCTCGACCCCTTCCTCCAGATTGAGCTCCATGAGTAATCTTCAAAGCGTGTTCTTCTTCCTCATGAGAACTCATGCGTTGTTCATGCACAAGCAGGCTACTCTGCAACTCATCGATGGTTAAGGTGTCTATATCCTTAGACTCCTCAATAGAACACACAACATAATCAAACTTTGGAGTCATGGATCTCAAAATCTTTTCAACTACAACAACATCTCCCTTGTCATCACCATTTGCTTTCATCTTGTTGGCTATGGTAAAGGTCCGTGCAAAATACTCATTTACAGATTCCCCTGCCTTCATGTGAAGAATTTCAAATTCCTTCCGGAGAGCTTGCAAGTGAGCACATTTTACTCGCGTTGTACCTTGATACTTCTGCTTCAAAGAACTCCATATGTTCTTTGTTGTTTCCTTGTTGAGGATTGTCTCCAGGATCGAACGATCTATTTCTTGAAATAGATAGTTATTTGCTTTCAAATCTTTCAACTTTTGATCTTCAATGTTCTTCCTCTGAGCATCTATGGGACCTTCTGTTGTTGCAGGAATCCCATTCTCCACCAAGCCTCAATACTCCTTATAACGCAAGAAGTTTTCCATGAGCATTGCCTAATGATCATAATGCCCATTAAATTTTGGAACTGCTGGCTGCACAAAAGAATTTTCTGTCATCACTACAACGTAGAAGACTGCTGCTTCTAATTTTAACCTTGCTCTGATACCAAATGTTAGGAATCAGAAAAACAGAAGGAAATGATAAGGAAATAGGAAAAATCTCTATATCTATTGAAAAGCAAACTTGGCTATCTTATAGCCTTACAAAGCAACATTTGAAAAACAAGAAAAATAATAGCTCACGTTTTTTAGATCCCAATAACATGGTAAGACTAATTCAATTAACAACTAACCTTTAACAATAGGAATTTATTAACAGAGTGGCAACAACCCACTAAAGCACCCAACATCCTTAACCTAAGAATCCAATTTTAATTTATGGGTTTTCTTCCACTTTGCAAAACCCATTTGTTTTCATCACAATCAGCTGTGACCTTTTTTTTTTTTTTTTTTTATTCCTTACACACGAAAAATCCAACTTTTTGAGCCTTTTTCTTTTTCTTTTTCCCCTTTTAAATTCTATAATCTCACCCCAACATGTCCATTCCTTATTATACTCATTTCATCTCATCTGAAAAATCATCCATGGAAACTGGAATTCTACAACCCTCTCCCTCCTCCCCTTTCATCTTCACATCTTTCCCATACTACATCCTCCCTAATTCTAACCTAAGACGAGCTAAAGAAAATCGCCGCCTACAAAGCTGTAGAATATCAGTTTGCCGACATCTTCACCAAACCTCTCGATCATAATCTCTTCCGTCGACTCTTTAGTAATTAAGCATTCTTAACTTCCATATTCTATTTTAAAAAAATGTGTTAACAAATATAATTGTTCTAAAATCATTAATCATTATTCTTTCATTTTTTACACAATTATAAATTCCATAATTTATTTACTTTTATATTTATATATTTATTTAAATAATCATACCTATAAGTAAAAGTAAAAAAATTTCTTATCAAATCTCTTTTAATTTAATATAGTAAGCTTCTAGGAAGGTGGGTCACCGTTTTGGCTTCTGAGTACATACATCATGGGAAGAAGACAAAGATTTGACAAAAGACGGTGTGACGGTTTAAGTAATTTATAACGACCAGGGACTGAGGATTCGTCATTAGCTGGTACTCGATTCAATTTCTAAAATGTATGCGGAATGGTGTGACGGAACTGAACACATATCCATACATGTCTGGTTGGCTAAGAAAAAGAACCTGGAAACAAACAAAACGATAGGAACAAGTGCAGTCAACGTTCAAGTTAGTCAATGAGTAAAGTCGTGAGTACTACTGTCAAATTAAGCACGTGGTCAATTGAATTTTAACTATATAAAAACGTACATCTAAATGACACCTACGACCGACAACGATCTGTATTTTATAGTATCTAACTTGTCTGGCATTCTAGATGATTAGAAATTGGTAAAAGGATATCATATAAAATTAGGTTAGAGATGATAATCCAATATACATAATGACCACTTGTGCTATATTATGCATATAGTTTTTTAAGTAATAGTGATCATTTTGTACTATATTAAAAAAATTAAAAAAAAAACCTAGGAACCCATCTGATCATGACATCGACGTAGTTAGTATATATCTAATTATCAATTGGATTAGGATAAAACGATGGGCGATGGGTATACTTTCTTAATTTCTTAATTGATCGGATATATTTATATATCTTAGTTTAATTTTGATCTTTGCGACTTAGATATTGGATTTGGTGATTTGCGTAATACATAATTCTTAAGAGAATAATATTATTATAACCAACATCAAGCAACAACAGAAATCAAATTTCTGGTCGCCAAAAAAAAAAACAATGAAAGAAAATAAGATTATCTACGCATTCTATCTGCTGAGCTGATTGATCAGCTGCATGCAGGTAACCTAATGTACTATTGAGAATTTTACATAATATAGATCAACAAACTTCTTTGAGCAAAAATTAAAATAAAACCATATATTCATGTTAAAACATAGGAATTCTTAATCAATCCTGAAAAGCACTCCCAATTAACGTCTCCCCAGAAGCAACTTTGATCGATATCGATCTGATCATCACCGACAGCCGAAGAAATATTATAATTCGAGGGAATTGGATGATGATGATGATGAGGAGGAGGAGGAGGAGGCATGACTAATTGGTTATCTTGATTAGAATGATTTCTTACGTTAAATTCAGTGGTCGGAGAAGTTTTTTCCGGCCAGCATGTTATCTCAGAATCCTGTCCGGTGAGTTTCTGAACAATCGAACGGAACTCTGTAGCATCGCTAGCGTTCACCATCATGGGACTGGAAATGTAACGAATCTTCAAGGGATGCTTTTTCGTAACACCCTTTATAGGTTTAGGGCTCTTAGAATCATGATCATGATCATTTTGATCATCATGATGGATGATTCTAAGCTTGCCCATTTGATCATATAACTGTTACTTATGCAGTAGTTCCTTTTTTATAGTACAAAGGTTTGAATTTGTTGTGTGGCGTGCTTGAGTGAAAGGAGGTTTCCAAGAAGGAGGAAGGAGACTGAAAAATAATTTTTATTTTATTGTTCCAAACTTTCTAAATCGACTGCTTATGTAATCCCTACTAATCACCTTTCTCACACTAATCTTTTAACTTTTATTAAGATTGCTCTTGTTGTTATTTTTTGATCCAAAACACTTGCCTGGAAGCTTCCTCATATTTTGTTTCTATAGAGAACTATATATCATTCAATTATGTATACTTGACCACTATATTTATAAAGTAAATGGTTAGGTGGTCAATTATAAATACTTGACCACAACTATACTTAGTTAAGTACATGGTTAGGTGGTGAAATTTTATGACAAGACAAATAACTAGTAGATTAGCGATGTATTAATAAAGTCTTCATGTGTTTTAAGATGATTGATTGGGGTAAAAAATTTCATGAGTATGCTAAAAGATCTCTTATCCTTAACTAAGTATATAAGACTATATAGCGGTTTTAATCGGTGTTTTGAGTCGGTTAAATAAAGAACTTAAGGTATGTTTAGTTTGATTATCTCGATAGGAATATATTTAAAATGAACTACTGGTTCGATTTTTATTTGTGTCGAGAATGAAAACCATTAATTTATCGGGTAAGAAACGAACTCATGCCCTTATTATTATCAAAATACGTATCTTTAGTGGAAATAAAAATTATTTATCTATTTATACGAGGTGTTTTCTATATTTTAAAATTCTATTGGGACTCTTTAATAATTCTAGAAAATTTTTTTATTTTTCATTTTCTTTCTATTTAATAATAATAAAAAAAAAAAAACTTATTTTCGATGGAGAGCTCATCTTGCTTTCAAGATTAACAAGGTCTTTTGACAATTTCAAGTCCAAAGAAAAAAAGAGCAAATTTACAGAAAACAGAGAGAGAGCCCATTACTCTCGAAAGAGAGAAGAAGGCGGGCGGGCGGGCGGGCGGGCGGGCGGGCGGGTGACAAATTATAGGGTCCCCACTAGTTGCCATTATCATCTGCATGCACTCCGGTCAAGCATTGCTGTGAATGCAACGTAATCCAGAATTTACAGATGCATTACTATTTGTTGATTAACTTGAGAGGAAAGAGTAAGAAAAATGATATTAGAAGAGAGAAGCAGAGTCGCAGTGTTAATCACCTGAAAGCAGGACAAGGTGTACTGCACATCACTTGCCGAAATCTGATGGTGAAGAACAATTCTAATCCTGAAATTTACAGAACAAGATACAAAATTTAACACCTAAATCCACCTGTGACAAGCTCTTTTAGTAGTATGTTTATTTAAGGACTGTAAAACAGACCTTGATGAGCTCTCCGGCATAACAAGTATACCCCGTTCCACCAGATTTTTCGATAATTTTTCTGATGTTAAATTTGCTCCCTCTTCTATATCAAAGTATATCTGTTTTTGTACATAAATGAAATTCAAGCATACATGGAAGAAGAAGAAGGAGAAATTCTGGGAATTTTCGGTGATCACTCACTATATTGGTCACGACAGATTCGACATCTACTTTCAGTCCTTTGATTTGATTCAATCCATCTGAATAAACCCACCAAGAAAAAGGGTGTGTGAAAATACTCATTTCCCAATTATTGATTAGTACACAAGAAGAAGTTATCAACTTTTACCTGCTAATATCTTAGCTCTCTGATGATCACCTTTAAGTTTCTCGACATTATCTCGTATAGCAACTAGAGCAGCCGCACAGAGAATTCCGACCTGCCTCATCCCACCTCCCAACGTTTTTCGAAGCCTTCTAGCCTAAGACATGGAAAAGTACTCAACTAAGTTTTTGTACATGAGGATAGAAATGAGTCTCGATAAAATCTTTAGAACATTTTTAGTCTATACCTTGGCAATGAAACTTTGAGAGCCGACAATAACGGACCCCACCGGAGCTCCCAAACCTTTGGATAAACAGACCGATACCGAATCTGCAGCTTCTACAAGCCTATGAACAGGAACACCAAGTGCCTACAAAAAACCAGGACGAGTATCCCCATTGATCATTATAATTATTGAACAAGGCAAGTATTAAACTTTTTACTCACAGCCGAAGCATTGAAAATGCGAGCCCCATCAATATGAAGCTTCAAACCATGCTTCTTCGCCAAATCCCCAACTCTATCTGTATATTCCGCAGAAAGACATCTACCCCCACAGCTGTATACAATAGAAAAATAAATTAGAGTGCATCATTCATTAAATCAACTCGAAAAAACCATATAACTTATTTACAAATGCTTACTTGGCATGTGTATTTTCCAAACAGATAAGCCTTGTAGTAGGGTAAACAAGCTCCCCTTTTGGGTCTCTAATAGCGGCTTCAATAAAATTTATATCCATAGTTCCGTCTTTGTTGTTCTTAACTGTTCTTGGATGAACGCCTCCAATAGTAGAAATCCCGCCATTTTCGTAAATATGGATGTGAGAATTGTCTCCTAGAATCACTTCACTGCCTCTAACATCACAATGTACGAGCACACTAATGAGATTGCCCATGGTGCCAGAAGGTACAAAAAGGGCAGCTTCCTTGCCGGTGATTTTCACCAGCTCGGATTCTAACCGAAAAGCGGTCGGGTCATAACATAAGATGTCATCGTCCACTTCGGCGGTTGCCATGGCTGCCCGCATTTGTTCAGTCGGTTTGGTTACCGTGTCGGACCGGAGATCTACTGTTCTAGTCACCATCATTTTTGTCTGGGACCGGCCGGCCCTGAAGATTAAAAAAAAAAAAATTAAATAAACAGATAAACATATAAATTCAATAAAAATTAGTTTTATAGGAAATTAAATTACGCTTACAGAATAGAGTTTCTGCAATCATTTTTAGATGGTGTTGAACTGAGTCTAACTATCAATTTCTGATTAAGAAAATTGGGGAAGATGAAAATGAGGAAAAGAAAAACTGAACTTGATTTCAGTGAAACTGTGAAAATGAGATTGTGGTAAGAGTTTTGAAATTTTCAACTGAAAAATGTTCGGAAAAAAAAAAACCAGGAGAAGAACTACGTTTTTCAACCCAGAAATCGATATATAGTTGGTCTGTTCTGTAAGAACAGATTGAAATCAAACCAGGAGAAGAACAAATTTTAGGAAAGAAGATTTGTTCTCCTTGGCATAAATAAGAACAATAAAGAGAACAGCACGCAAAGAAAAAAAAAAAAAAGCACTCAATTTCATACTGAACCAAGCAGAATGATTCAAAAAGGCAGCGCCCATCTACGATTCCATCGATTATTATCGCAAATAAAACGGAAACTTGTTCTTCTTGATCAAATTTTAAACTGACCTCTTTTTTTTTTTGCAGAAAAAAGCCAAAGCTAAGAGAATCTCAAACAGATGATGCGAGAAATGGGTACGCTCGAATCTTGATTCTCGAAGATTCCTTCGAAGAAGAAATGAGCGATCCTAATCAAAAGATAACACCTTTAACACAATACATGATGAATGAAAGTGCCCGTGTATACCTTAAAAGGCTTAAATAGTATCGGATGCCTTCGGGCTTGATTTATGATTAGTTAATAATAATAGTACGACGTATGACGTGTGATGTGAGTGTGAGTATGAGTATTTTGAATCTTATGAATTCGGATTTATATAACTTTATTACGTGACAGATTATATAGTAAATTTAATATATGAGTTTATGCTTAATAAGTAACCAGTAGAATTTTGACATGTTGGAATGCAAGACGTTACTTGCTGACCTGGCCGGATTGGGTCTTCTTCTCTGAATTCTATCCATGTAGTATATATAGGGTGTATCCTATAGCTAGATACTATGAATATGTCTGATCTTATCACTTTATCAGTCTTTATATAGTAAGTAGTAAGTAATATAAAATACGCCCAACTAGAAAAGAGAGAGAAGTTCATAATGGACGTTAACGATGATCTTAAAAAGTAATATAAGTTTTTTTTTTTAAATTTTGGGCTAAACCCAGAGAAACCAGAGTACTAAATTTTAAATTTGTACTAACTAATTGATGTCGGACTTGGAGAGAAGAGATTAGTCTCTTTCGTGCTCATCATGCCCAATCTACAATCGAGGTGGCCCAAATTTGTCCATATATATATAATAATTGATTAAGTATGAGGACTGATGAGGTCAGAGCGCACGCGACAGCAGATATAACCCGATCATCATGGTTTTTAAAGAAACAAAGAGATGGGGATGATAATAACATGGTTTTTTAATGGTCAAAGTCGTGAAACGTTGTTTAGGGTTTGATTAGTGACGACACTGATGACGGTTTGGTCGTGTTAAGTGATAATAACATATACATATATATATATATATATATATATATATAATATAATATGGTTGATTGGGGTCGTTGTTAGTTTACGACGTAAGGTATGACTGAAATGATGAAGAACACACATTATTATATGAGCACTTAAGATGTGTGAAGTCCGTTTGTTTTTGTTGGAGGGAGGGACAACACAACAACATTCATACATGGTTCAATTTTGATTACGACTCCTTCTGTCTTCTCAGTCAACATACCTTTACGTACAAGTAAGCGTTTTGTGCATATGTTCAGATTATCACTCGTTCGTTTCAATTTGAGTTATCCCAGAAACACAAGTTATGACGATCAAATTTTAAACTAATGATGACTGACCCTTTCATGTAGTAAGTACTACCCATCTGTTTAATTAATTGTATTTTCATTAATAATAAGGATAAAACACAAACAGTCTTCACTTTCCTAGTCGAGAAAACATTATTGACATAATTTAAGGTGTTAATCATGATAATTAGGAGTAATAATTTAAGGTGACATAGAAAGAGACACAAAGGGATCATGTAACTTAATGGCCTATATATATATATATACTTATTAGGATTGTCGCATGTAAGGAACCAGTTGATGGCAAAATTCTATATTGTCAAGTCAAAGTAGACCCCACAAAACCGAATATTCCCCAATACTATCCCCCCCACATGTAATCGGGCCCTCCCCTCTATAAAACCACAACTCCATCAAACCAAACAACTCAAATTTCCCAACCTCTCCCCACAAAACAAAAAGAAAAGAAAAAAAAACCCTCTCTTCACTCTAGAAAACAGAGATCAAACCCAAGAAAAACAGAGAAAAGATGAGTGAAATAGTGACAGACCAGTACCAAATCCTCGAAGAAATTGGTAGGGGAAAGTTCGGAATCATAACACGCTGCTTCTGCCCCATCACGAACAAGTTCTACGCCTGCAAAACCATCAGCAAGAACGATCTGACCGACCCAACGGATAGAGAATGCCTCGAAAAGGAACCCAGAATCATGACCCTTCTCTCCTCCTCTGTTTCTCCCCACCCGAACATCCTCCAACTCATCAATGTTCTAGAAAACGACGACTACCTTTGCCTGATACTCGACCTATGCGAACCCACTTCGCTCTACGATCGCGTAATCAACTCAACCTTCTCCGAACCAGAAGCCGCATTAGTCACCAAGCAACTACTCAGTGCCATCAATCACTGCCATTTACATGGAGTTGTTCATAGAGATATCAAACCGGACAATGTTTTGTTCGATTCCAGGAATAATTTGAAGCTCGCAGATTTTGGCTCCGCAGAGTGGTTAGGTAAGGACAGTTTTGTGTCGGGTGTTGTAGGAACGCCTTACTACGTTGCCCCTGAGGTTTTGAGAGGAACAGAGTACGACGAGAAGGTCGATGTGTGGAGTGCAGGGGTAATCTTGTACACTATGGTTGCCGGATTCCCGCCGTTTTACGGGGAATCGGTCGAGGACATATTTGAGGCTGTTTTGAGGGGCACTCTGAGGTTTCCTACTCGGGTTTTCCGATCAATTTCGCCTGCGGCCAAGGATTTGATTAGGAAGATGATTTGCAGAGATGTTTCCAGGAGATTTTCTGCTGAACAGGCTCTAAGTAAGTTTCTATTTTGATTATTACCATTAATATATCATTGCTATTTTCTTAATCTGTGTGTTTAGGGTAACAAACAATCTATCTCAAGTTTAACAGAAACCATTAATAGACAAATTCTTCACATCTTAAACTAATGTTTTGTATTTTTGTGTGATGTTTTGTTCAGGACACCCATGGATATTAAGTGGGGGAGAGGCAAGCAAGAACTTCAAACAATAAAAAGGGCTAGTTTTTGTGAATCATCTGTGTGAATACAATAAGCCCACCTACATATCACCATGCATATGAATAAGAGAGAGAGAGAGATCTAACTCCCATGGATGGATATGGATGGATGGATGGTTCTAGAAGCCCTAGTTTATTATAATAACCAGAGAGGAAAGTGTTGTATGTAACGGGTATATTAACGTTTTAAATTTTGTACGAATAACCTTTTTTTCTTTGGTTTTGGTTTTGTTATGATGAGGGATACATATGTTAACATACGTACGTTGTATGAGAGTGTGTTGTACATACAGTGAATGTGCTAATATTCTTCGAATTCAGATTCCTTTTCCTATGAATGTGCTAATATGCCGTCTGCCACGTGTCAAAACTGAAGGTTCAGCTCACGAATTTCTATGGTCAAAATTTGGCGCAGAAAAAAAGAGAGGGGGGGGGGGGGGAAGATGAAGATAATTAGTTTGATAAGAGATCAAGAAGTGGACTTTGACAAAAATTCAGGTTTCAAGGGCTTTTTTCTTTCTTGATAAGTTATCTTATTATTGTGATGCGAATATACTCTTTTTATCTTTCTACACCAAAATAAACAGTCAATGGAGAGAGAAACTGCTATCCTTTGACTTTCTAACAATTCTATTTCTATCCATTGAATTCCTTCCCTCAAACTTGGCGCTCAAGTTTGGGCAAATATTTGTAGAAGAGGGAATCTTAGACCGGAAAAATAAGTCCGGTCCAAAATGCAGAAAGGAACACAGATTTATTATTAAATTAAATTAAATAAATCGATTGTCTGCTTATATATGCTTCTGATCACGTGGTCATTCATACCTTGGGGAATGTGTCAAAGCAACTTCGGTCAGGTCAGTCAGGTCTGCCACGTGACTGACTGCTGCTTACCAGCCACCAGTCTACCTGCCCCGCTGCCCGCCCTTCTCGCCTGATAAGTTCTTATTGATTTGATATTTATAAGCTATGCCTATGATAAGTCCTGTAGCAGTGGATTACTTCTTTCCATTCCCTTTGGATCTGATTTCTTACTGACATCTTCACATGCGTAACCAACTATTTTCCTATTTTTAAGGGCTTGTTTGCCAAAAAATTATTAAAAAATTATTTTTATATTTATAAATGAGAAAACAGTTTTATAAATACGAAAATTGATTTTTAAATTTTTTGGCCAAACAGGCTGGCTTTCTATTCTCAGAAGCTGGGCCTGTTCTTGGGTTTTCTATTTGTGGGCTTTATCCAGGGAAGAAGAAAGATCTCATTCTTTTGTATCTTCATGGGCTTGTTGATTCCAACAAAGTGGGCTTTTGAACAAAATTCTGCCCACAATGTATTTACAAGCTGTCTGATTTGAACCCGGGCTCGGATTGATTTCGGCCCCAAAAAGAGGGGAAGAAAATTAATAAAATAAAATAAAGAAAAGAAGGGAAATACTAGGTCTAGTTGGGTCTATTGCCTTAATTAATTAACTAAATGGTACAACTTGGAAGATGAAAAAGTAGGAAGCTAGAGGCCCATATGGCAAGAGGGATGTATTATAGAGATGATAAAATGGACTGGATCGGCAAAAACACGGGAGGCACGGGCATTGATTTCCATACAAAGCACGGACCCAAAAGCGCCTAAAGTTTGTTCCAGCGTGTAACAATACCCTTCTTAAAAAATGAGTAGTTTGTTGCGGGAGCAATTCATATTCACATGGCAATGATCCTAACCTGCAATTAGTTGACCAGACCCCTGCATTACGGGTGTACCGGCACATTTTGACACTTCTAATATTGTAAAGTCTAAAGAACAAGCTTTGGGTCAGCAGACTGTTGGGCCAAAAGGTGGGATCATGGGTCAGTAGCAAGTCGGGCCAGGCGGCCCACTATAATATTGAGTAAACCATAGATTTCACTATTTGCAAGTATCTGCATACGCAGGGTATGATGTGTTTTGGTTTGGTGTATCTGCATCCCCACATGCCTGAATTCAAACTCAATTCTTGACGCCAAGTTGAATTAGATTAGAACCCACTAATCAAGGACAAGTTTTGGCGTTTTGATAATCTAAAGATCTTAAAAATTTTGATGCACAGAAGCTTTAGAAATAGAGTATATATAATAAATAATATAATAACAGTTTAATTAATGTTTGGTGGGGTCCATCTGACAAAGACGCCGAAAAGGAAAAAGGAAAGGGCGTCTAGGTTCCAAGAACCCACGTGGACGGTGGATCCCGCACCGCTTAAACCCCCTCTGTTCTCCTCACCCCCCTCCCCCACAGCCCCACTTTCCCTCTCTGCGCTGTTTCTCTCACCTCTTCGCAAACCCTTATTCTTAGGGGAGTCTGGAGTGAGAGAGAGAGAGAGAGACTTGTTGCTTGTCCTACAGTCCTAAGATTTTATATTCTAGTGCTTTCCTCAGTTCACCCTCTTCTTTTTTGGGTTTTTGCCTGACCTATCTCTTTTTTACTTGTTGCTGATTGAAAAGGCGTGGCTTCTCAGCTGGAATCTTAAAGCTTCTTACCATCTTCTGGGCTGTAATGGGATTTATTGCTCTGAAAGTTTGGTTTTGACTTTGAATTTGAAGGGGCCTCTTTGATTCAGATGCTTTTAATGCTTGCTGCCTTGCTGGCGTGAGCAAGTTTCTTTTTTTTTTTTTTTTTTTTCTCTTCTGGGATTTGGGTTTCTGACTCTGGCGAGCTTAATAGTTGACGATTTAAGAAAGATTTCTGAAGGTAAATTTTTCTGGAGCTGTTGAATTACATTTACTGTTTCTGTAAATTCATTGGTGGTTGTAGTAGGGGTCAGTGAGAGTGATCAGAGCTTCAAGTCTGGTTCTTTCTTTTTTTCCCTGTTTTCATTTCATTGACCTTTTTTTTTTTTTTTCTTTTGGGATATTTCTATAATGGTGATAAACTAGGGAACCCTTTTGTGATTGAAGAAAAATAGAAGTATATTCTTCAGTCTTTCTCTTCAGGAAGTGTAAGAAGATAAGAAGAAGCAGTGAAGTGAAATATAGCATCTCTTTAGTGGTAGATCCGTTTTTGAAGTGAGATTAAAAGGAAAAGAAGATGGTTTTTAGGGTAATTTATTCTGAGCCGATGGGTAGTCTAGATCTTCGCATGTAACATATGGGTGTTTTATTCACCCTTTTCGTTTCTTCAAAGAAAAATGGATTACATATTTATGGAAGATTTAGATCCTCTTGATGGTGGCTTTTGAAAAATGCATTATCGTCGAGCAGATGAGAAATCCGAACTTTCAGTGAAATCGTTTTGGAAGAGAATTAGTCACTCTGCATAACTAGGGATGTCAGGGGAACTACCTTCTTTATTGCTTACTTTTTACCTCATTCTATCCATTGTCGCCGCCAATGATTTCGCAAACTGTAATTGCGACGAGGAAGGCTTTTGGAGCATACAAAGCATTCTAGAGTGTCAAAGAGTGAGTGACCTATTAATTGCAGTTGCCTATTTCTCCATCCCCATTGAACTTCTCTACTTCATTAGCTTCTCCAATGTTCCTTTCAAATGGGTCCTGCTTCAGTTCTTTGCATTCATCGTCCTTTGTGGGTTGACCCATTTACTCAACGCATGGACTTACTATGGGCCCCACTCATTTCAGTTGATGCTGTCCCTCTCCATTGCGAAATTCCTAACCGCCCTCGTCTCCTGTGCGACCGCTATCACTCTCTTAACTCTGATTCCTCTTCTTCTCAAGGTGAAAGTAAGAGAGGTGTTCTTGACGCAAAATGTGTTAGAGTTGGACCAAGAAGTTGGAATGATGAAGAAACAAAAGGAAGCAAGTTGGCATGTTAGGATGCTAACACAAGAGATTAGAAAATCACTTGATAAGCACACGATACTGTATACCACTTTGGTTGAGCTTTCAAAAACTTTGGACTTGCATAATTGTGCTGTTTGGATGCCAAATGAGAATGGGACCCTTATGAACCTAACCCATGAATTGAAATCTAGTTCTTCTCCAAAAAATTACCTTCATTCGATCCCTATGGATGATCCAGATGTTTTGGCAATAAAAGCAAGCAGGGGGGTTAGAATTTTAAGCAATGAATCACCATTTGGGGCTGGAAGTAGTGGCGGGTCTGTTGAGCTTGGTGCTGCGGCGGCAATTGCAATGCCTATGCTTAGGGTTTCTAATTTCAAAGGTGGGACCCCAGAGGTTGTGGACACTCATTTTGCTATTCTGGTTTTGGTGCTTCCTAGCGAGAATTCTAGAGCATGGAGTCATGATGAGATGGAGATAATAGAAGTGATTGCTGATCAGGTAGCTGTGGCTTTATCTCATGCTTCCGTTCTAGAAGAATCTCAAATGATGAGGGAGAAATTGGCTGAGCAAAACCGTGCTTTGCAACAGGCGAAGAAGAATGCAATGATGGCTAGCCAAGCGAGGTATTCGTTTCAGAAGGTGATGAGCCATGGAATGAGAAAGCCCATGCATTCTATCTTGGGCTTGCTTTCTGTTTTGCAAGATTGCCCGAATTTCGAACAGAGGATTATAGTAGATACAATGTTGAAAGCGGGTAATGTTATATCTTCTTTGGTAGATGATATGATGGAGATTTCGGCCAAAGATAATGGTAGGTTCCGATTGGAGATGAGACCTTTTCAACTCCATTCCATGATAAGGGAAGCTTCTTGCCTCGCAAAGTGCTTATGTGTCTATAACGGCTATGGCTTTGAACTTGATATTCAGAGCTCTTTGCCTGATAAAGTGATAGGTGATGAGAGAAGGACTTTTCAACTGATTCTGCATATGGTAGGGAATCTATTAACCGTTCATGGTGGAGGAGGGATTATCATCTTTCGGATCTTTGCAGAAAAAGGAAGTGTAGGCAAAGATGATAAAATTCTTGGACTTTGGAAATCAGGCATGCAAGATGATAATGTAAGGATACAATTCGATATTGAGATGAGAGAAGGAATTTCTTATCTGAACAGATCAATCCTGTCGCCTCAATTTGCTGATAGGAGGCACAATTGTGCTCAAATGAAGGGAGGACTAAGTTTTAGCATGTGTAAAAGGCTTGTAAAGGTAAAAGTACTTGATTATTATTATGTTTTCCATATTGTTGTTCAATCAAATCATCTCATTTCTTTGAGTCCATAAATTTATTTTATCTGTTCATTTATATTCAGATGATGCAAGGAGATATAAGGATATCCTTAAACTCAGTGGGTTTTGCACAAAGCATGACGCTCCTCCTTCAATTTCAAACCCAGTCATCAATTGGAAGATCCATATATGCTCTCGGGAATTCATTGGACCAACTGGATTCTAACTCGAATTTCCAGGGCCTTCAGGCTCTATTGGCCGACGATGATGATGTAAACAGAGTCGTAACCAAAAAGCTCCTAGAGAAGCTTGGGTTCCAAGTAACATCTGTTTCATCCGGGTTTGAATGCATATCTGCTCTGAGTAATGCTCGGAATTCATTTAGGATTATTCTCTTGGATCTCCATATGCCTGAAATCGATGGGTTTGAAGTGGCTATAAGGATCCGGAAACTTTGCAGCAGTAATTGGCCGTTAATAGTTGCCTTAACGGCAAGTGCGGAAGAGCATCTGTGGGAAAGATGCTTGCAGATTGGAATGAACGGGCTCATTAGAAAGCCTGTTCTTCTTCGAGGAATGGGGGAGGAGCTTAAGAGAGTCTTGCAAAGGGCTGGAGAATGAATGTAGAGAGGAAATGTTTACTGGTGTTGGGACTGTTTTGGATGATTTTCTTCTTGCTGGGGGGTTATTTCAAAGTATACATAACTCGAGGGGTTTTAAGTTAGAGGTCATAAAGCTTCCATTTTTAATATTAAGATGAAATAGATAAAGCTCTACTTACTCACTCACATTTGTATCCATCGTATGGAGAAAAAAAGGAAATGGAACATGGATATGATCATTCTTAATCGAAATTACAAAATTAACCTTTTTACATTACTATTTATTACACGAGTCTATCTTATCTATTCTTCCTTAGTGAGATTTTATGACATGTGGTAGGTTTCATGACGCTACAAGATTTCGTCAACTGCAGTCTGCTAAACGGAAGTTTCGAAAATAGTGAGAAGTGGGACGTCAGGAACAGAAACTTGAATGGTTTAAATTATTAATTTTTTTTATTAGTATATTAAATATTAAACATAATTAATTAAAATAAATTAAAAGACATTAATTGTGCAGCAGCCAACAAACCCAACATTCGAAAGTCGTAATCACCAGAACAAAATTGTGTCCATTCGAAGTGATTACTGTCTATAACGTTACTGTGTTAATGGATTATTTACATATTGCAATGATGGATTAGTAGGGGAGAGAGAGGAACGATGGATTGAAGTGATTTCTTGGGAGCCAAGAGCGCCTTCAATCAGAACAATATTTACTGATTCCGGTCGGATCAGGCATCCGACTGAGATCTGATTGAATCGATCTGGCACTATCCAAGCCCAATTTCTGTTGAGGACCGACCCATCCGGAACCCAATCAGAACAGTCGGGTTGGGCCATTTGATCTCCAAACCCTACTGATTATATAACATTTCACTTCTATATATTATTTAGGCCATGTAATTCTCCATTTCTGGATGTAATTTCCTAACAGTCCAAGGAAGAATGCTTGTACTTGATAAACCTTGCAAAGCCTTATATGGTAATAAAGTCCACTGTCATCGATAGCGATACTGGAAAGACCATGGATAGCAGGTATGTTATTGATTATACATGTCAAAATAGGAAAGAAAAAGTAAGTGAAAGTTAAAATAACTTTTTTCTGCAGAGTGAGAACGAGTTCAGGAATGTTTCTGAGTAGTGGACATGATAAGGTCATTAGAACAATAGAGAAAATAATATCTTGACTTTACTTTCATTCTTGTTGGTACGTACCGTATGAGCATTCAGATAGTGAAGGCTAATCTTTTAGTTTCTCTAAACTTTCCTAATTAGGCCGTGTCAAATTGATCATGTGCAGAGAATGGAGAAGAGATCAAGTACGAAGATCTACAAGTACTTCATTACGAAGTCGGGTAAAAATACAAACCCCATTTCGATTACTAACATTGCCACTGATTCACATCGGACGTAGGAGGGGAGATGGTTTTTTCCGGCCACTAGTGGAAACTTTAGTACCATTCTATGGTGGAATGAATTATATGTAGAAATTTGAGTTTTCATCTCAAATATTTCATTTTAGATATGGGATATAATATTCTCAATATTTTTAACATACGGTAAAACCGGTCTTTCTGTTAAACCTGATGCTAGTGTGGACCCTACTAGTTTGCATTAGCTTAATCAATTTTATTACAAGTGGATGCATGTAAATGCATATTCTTGATCATTGATAACCATACAAAATACAAATCCATTTCATGAATATTGGTGAGAACTCTATATAGTATATAGATCTTGTTCAATTACATGAATAGAATTAGATTTGAAAAGTTTAGATGAGGCTAATAATTAATTAATTAATCAAATAATTACATAGACAAGTTTCATGTGTGTTTTTTTGCCATTCCGGGACTAGTTTGCTAATTGACTTTCATGTTAACAGCCCACCTAATCTTACTCTTAATCAAATTTAATTATAATACTGCATTTTCCAATTAACAGCCCACATAATGTTATTGCTTAATATATTATTTTAAGTATAAATTATAATAAAATTTTAATTTTATTAAATATTAATAAAATAATTATATATATATATATATATTAAGTATTTGTTACGTAATTAAAATTTTAAATAGGATATAATTTAAATTTTTTTTTATTTTTTTTATTTTAATTTGTTATTTTATTTTATTTTATTTTTTAATTATTTTATATTTTCACCTCATCGGCCGCTACTACCTATTTGCCGCCATTGTTACCGCAAACCTTTCATACCAATATAAAAATATTAATTTTTTTCTTCCTTTATTATTTTTGATGTCCCGTACGATTATTATTATTATTTTACTTGTTCATTTTTAGTTTTTATTTTTTACCCAATCACTATCACTATTACTGCCTCTTCCTTCGTCATTTAGGGGTGAGCACGTCGCTCCAAACTCAATCAAACCACATATTTTGGTGTAGTGCGCTATGTAGAGCCCGTAATATAATTTTTTTTTATAAAAATAATATATAAATTTTATATACTTTTGTGAGAAAGTTGTCATTTTGAACGATCTATGAGTTGAAATTGTAAAGCCAAAAAAAGAAAAAAAAGAAAAAAAAGAGTTTCTTACTAATTTATTAGGTTAGTGATTAGTCACTTCAATGAGCAGTAGTACGTACGAAGCAGATGTTAAGGAAACAAGAAGAACTGATTCTTCCGATTCTTAATTGTCTAAATTTGTGGCTGAGATTTCATTAGTGATGAAGATGTTCTTCTAGCTAGCTTTTATGATCATTAATATATACATATATACTTTATATAATTCTTTCTAATATTTTAATGAATATATTAATTAATCAAAAGCTAAATTAAACTAATACTTAATTAAATAGATTATGAAGTTAATGGTTTGAGTTTATAAGCACGCTCAAGGATTTTCATTGGTGAGGCATGAATCCGCGCACTATCATTTTTTTATTAAGTGATTAATTAATTTTATCAAGTGATTCTCATTTTATTTATTTATTTAATTAATTATATTATAATATGTATAATAATGATGTAAAACAAGACTTAGGTTTTAATCAAGGGGATCGGATTGTATAGCGCTAGATTGCATAGCATTTATGCAGCCTGTATAATTTGGCCGTTTGCTGTAATTCAGCATTTCTGAATAAGTTACGTCATCCATAAACGAAATCCCCGATGATATAGCTCATTCATTCGGTGAGTGAAATTAAATTTCACCCAATGATTTGATCGGGTTTCGATCGATCGGATGTGCAAACTGCTTGATTAGTGAAAAATTCTTCACCCAATCATTTTTGGATGGCTCACAATTTTGATCAAATCCAACCCCAATCATCCGGATGCACATCCCTATCAGTTTGTTGGTAGTCTTAGTCAAGGATTATTCATTTTATAATCAGGATATTAATGCCTAAACCTAATTAATTAAGGAATAATTGGGATCCATTTGGCATCGCTACTTTAACCATATAGAGTGATGCTGATGCATGCATGTGCGCAATAATGCAAGTAGATTATATTAATACAAAAAAAAAAAGTGTTGATCGTAGAAGCAATGACATGTGAATCCATGTGGGGATAAAGTTTGAGCCGAATATCAGCATTATCAAAGAAAAATCATCCAACCCATTAAACATAAAGTTGGCTTGAACACCTTCGAAACTCACTACTTGCCTTATTCATATGACCTAGTACTTCAAAAAAAAAAAAGAAAAAAAAAAGGATAATTTATGTTTTTGCATATAATATTTCATAGTCCGGTTTTATATTATTTATAAATGGTAATGGTATATGAATTAAAGATAAATAAATTTTAAATAAAATATGATAAGTTGATATACTATATATTATGCTCACTCATTATTTAAGTGAGTGATTAGATTTACAAACTCATTTTACTTTGTCTAAATTTTGTCTAACTTTGATTAATGTATTATTTTATATATAACTATATTTTGGGTAATAATAGGGAGATCAAACTTAAATAAAATTTAGACAAAGTTAAACGAGTTGGCAATATTCATACAATTATTTAGTGATTCATCAATCATTTGATAGTTGATATGAACGATTGACAACTGATACCATTGAACTAAGTTTTGTCTAAATTTGATTTATCTACCATTTTCCTATTTTAATTATATATATATATACATATATTGGAAAGTAAGTATATATTCACAAAAGAATGGCTAACAAGGCCAAAAACAAACTACATTAACGGAGGTTACAAAAGGAACCTCTCCCAAAGCAAAAGAAAAAGAAACCATCAAAGGGCTAAACCGAGTAAACCCCCCATTATAAGAAAATCAAGGGGCATACCTTAAGGTGGCCACAAGTGGGACCATTATCTAACCTAAACCTTGGATGAAAAAAATTCTCATTGGGGGAAAAACCTAGAGGGGCCACTATCCATCATTAAAAGAAACACAAAAACAAAACAATCAACTTCCCTACAAAATAAATCGAGACATACCCCAACGTGACTACCAGAGGAGTCATCACTCGAGAAATAACATGGTCACCAGAAGGCCACAACCCAAGCCTATCCAATAAAGAACAATAGTATAGACAAGAGTAAGAAAGGCTATAGGTGGCCAAGAAAAACCAAACATGGAATCATCCAAAAGGAAAGGAAAAATAGAAACAAACTAAAGATTATCCCCAAAATTCCTAACATTAATGTTATTTCTATTAGAGGGAAGCGGAAGAAACAAGACCCTAGCTTTTATGCTAGGTCGGAAAAATGCTAAGAGGGCAAGTGGCATTGGTATAGATCCGATTATTATTTTTCTCTCTTTACATATAGTATAAATAGCCATTAAAAGCCATGAAAGCTACCATGCTCACCAAACTCTTACCATTTAAATTCGAGAGCTATATGATTTTGTCATTCCAGATAGTAAGAGGGAAGGGAGGGGATAAGTTTTCTTCTAAATTTCGCCAACTGGATGTAGCATACTGGTAAGGCCCGAAAATATGGTCCCTTAACTTCGCATCTAGAAGACAAAGAGAACATACATTGCAAATAGGGGTACTATAATTGAAGCTTCTATCTTAAGTAAAGAGACACTTCAAATAAGCAAGTCAAGCAAAAAAAGAGTGACAAGGAACTGTACCTTTGCCCCAAATGAACTTGGTGCACCTAGTCGATACCTTTAGTCTGAAAAACATCTCAAGCATTTGAGATGATGCTTGAGATGGTGAAGCTAGAAGGAGAGTGATTCCATGAGAAGGTGTCTACTTTGCCCATAAAAGGTTTGATAGAGGTAGGGATGAGATCTTGGACTTTCTCCCTAGGTAGTGGAAGAGGGGGAGGGAAAATACCAAGAATTATTCAAATATTATCACTTACCATTAAGTTCTTGCTAATGCCTAAGGAGACAATGACATGATCCTCAATAATAGTACCAATAATGTCATCAGAAATCTATAGGTCATACTAAAGAGATATAGATATAGATTAGGGAGACATACCATATCTCAAGCTACTTTAGCTCCTCTATGAGACATGGTAGAGTCTTTCCAAAGAAAATCTTGCATAAGCCGCTCAATATCCTTAAGAACTTTAGAGAGGATGATGAAAAGATAGGTTCAATAGACTTGGATAGAAAACAATGTGGAATTAATAAGCTGAAGCCTTCCAGCAAAAGAAATGAATTTAGAAGTCCAACTACTAACCCTAACAATCATCCTATCAATAAGAGGCTTGTAGTCTAAGTAAAAGAGAGTTGAGGAGGATAAAGGAATACCAAGATACTTAATAGGGAGAGTACCAACCGAGAATCCAAGAGTGGAAATAAAGCTTGCTTTATAGGATCCAGAATATTGCAAAAAAAAAAAAATTTCTTTTCCTAACATTGGGGGGTGGGTCCAGAATGGGAAGAAAACGTGGAGATTGTTTCATGGATTGCCTCTACCAAGCCTTTATCCCATCTAGAAAAAACTATGAGATCATCCGAAAAACAAAGGTGAATAATCCCTTCACTACGACACTTCGAGTGAAAGCCAAACCGAGCATCATTCTTAAGGTCATTAAGAAGACTATAATACACTTCTATACAAAGGACAAAGAGATACGGGGAGATAAGGTCACCTTACCTAATACCTCTAAAACTCCCAAAGAACCCAGTAAGCTCACCATTGAGAGAGATCGAGAAAGTGGCCGAAGAGATTCACGCTATAATCCAATTAATAAAGGAATGGGGGGAAGTTCATAGTTGAAAGAACTTCCTCCAAAAAGTCTCATCTTATCATGTCATAAGCCTTCATAAGATCAATCTTGAAGGCACATTTAGCCTTTTCTCTTATGATAGTCAAGCAAAAACTCTTGAGAAAGAATGATATTATCACTTATTTGTCTACCTTTTATAAATGTGGATTGGTTACAACTCACTAAATCATGAAACACCATAGACATTCTCTTACTTAAGATCTCTGTAATACATTTGTAAATAGTATTATAATAAGAGATAGATCGGAAATTCAAAAGAGAGGTAGAGGCATTAACTCTAGGAATAAGGGAAATAGTAGTGATGTTTACCTTTTTGAGGAGAATTCTGAATTGGAAAAAATATTGGATGCCCACTATGAAATCATGTCCCAACATCTATGAAAGAAACCTGATGAGAAACCATCTGGACTAAGCACTTTGCTAGCTTTGATATCAAAGAGAGCATTTTTAATCTCATCTTCACTGACCTCACACGTAAGGGAATGATGAGCCTTATCACCAAGTCTCCTGGCTATGACCCTAACAATAGTCTCATGGGTTAAAGGGGGGTGAAAGTGGCTCACAATTTCATACTTTATCATCTCATAATCATCAATAATAGAGCTATCGAAAGAGGTAATTGATAAAATCTTAGATTTAGCGTACGTTGCGTTACAACCATATGAAAGTAGACATTGTTTTGATCTCCTGAGCCATTTAACCTTAACTTTTTGTCTCAACATGTTTTCATCAATGTTGCAAACTCATTTCACTAGTTAATTTGATTTATTACCGTCTCTAATCTGCACAGTAGATATTTTGTGAGACAATTAGGATCAGTCACCCCCAACATATTTTCCTTTGTTTAATCACATAAAGAACTGCCTCTATCTTTTACCAACTTCCTGCTAGCTACTACTTAGTATTTATATAGACTACCTAGCTTTGCAACCTTCCCCTTGGAAAGGTTCCATTTCTTTGTAAAAAAATAATAAAAAAAGATACATAAACTAACGATAAGAAAACTACATTATATATTTAGATGATAATTTATGTATATATAATACAACTGCCTGCTTAATCTAATTTGTATTATTACTTAACCAATTCATGTAAGACATTACAAGCTTATACCTTTTGTTTGGGACTTAATTATGAGTTGAACCTATAGATATTTATATATATATATACACATTTAAAAGTAGACTGATCAGAGAAAAAAATAATCAAAGAAGTAGTAGTCGAGTGTATATAATTAGGGTTAATTTTATTTAGGAAAAGAGGAGAGCTTCTCAGAGAAAAAGAAGAAGATGAACTATGAAGATCATTATTCTATTATTTATCAATTTAAAGAACTATGAAGAAATATTATGTGCGCTGCACGACTTCAAATTAAGTAGTTACATAAAAAATATCAAAATCCATTTTTAGATATATATATATGAACTATGAAGATCATAGAAAATATAAATGTATATATAAGCAAATTAATTAGCCTTTTCTATCAATCTGAAGTACGTTCTTAGTTCATTCATGATTTAATCTGCTATAACTTCATAGCTAATCTGTTGCAGTTCATCATGATCATGAATACTGGATACGAGGAAGAAAGGCGAAAATTATATGAAGAAGTTAAGAAGTAGCTGTACATTAGTTGCCCATCAAAACGAAAATTAAAGCGCATATATATATATATATATATATATATAAATTTTGATACAGAACTAATGCCACTCACTAAATTGAAACCCTAATTCCAGCATACTAAAGACACAAGTGATTAATATTATATATGCTACCTCTCTTCCTCATTAATCATGCGCTCCGATAATTCACGCTGCTTTTGAGCCTCTAATATGGCGGCCGGCCGCCTACATGAGCCCAAGAATAAGATTCATGACTCAACTGTCCACCATTTGGTAGCAAATTTGGTGGTAAGTTATACCCTTGTAAGGATCCAGGGTCGCCGGACAATCTAGTACCACCAATCCCAGTCGGAGATCCGCCCTCTGAACCGCCACCACCACCGTCTCCACCCCCAGCACTCCCTGACCCTATTCCTAGCCCACCACCTGCTGCTTCTTCTTCACTTTCCAACGGCAGTCTTTCATACGTCGCATTAGAAAACGTAGCGGCAATCACCATAACAGGCCCTGACGCAATTAGCTGACCCACCACACTCCCCCCCACCACCTGACCCTGCCCGCCAGCTAAGTAAATGGTTAGTCCTGTGGACCCAGGTGGAGCCGGTCCAGGCAAGAACGACCCGGTTAAAGAAAGAATCTCAAACCGGCCATGGAGAGCCATAACTGCACCGGGAGCTGACGGTTGCTGAAGCGTAACGTTCGAGACCGCTCCGCTCGCGCTGAGTAAACACACACCTCTCTGTCTCTTCCTGGCGAAGTGGGCCACACTTTCCGCCACATCCGCACCGTTTGATATCTCCATGACATGGCTCTTGAGAGCATTAGGGCTATCCCTCGTGACGAAGATGGGCGGTTTCGGCTTGTTTTTCGAACCGGACGGACGCCCTCTGGGCCGGCGCGTCCCCAGCACGATTGCACCATCCTTCGACTCGTTGTTGTGCTGATCTCTGTCCTCCTCTTCTTCCTCATCATCGTTAGCGCTAGGGTTTCGGCTGAAATCGTTCATGATGGAGATTCCTAGATCTGGTTTCTTCATGGAGGATGAGCTGGTTGGAGTATTAGCGTCTACTCCAGCCGGTAGACCGAGCTGACTACCGGCCCACCATGGGTTCGCCATGCCGATCGAGACGTAGGTCAAACAAGACGATGCTTCTCAAAACTTAACAGCAACAACAAGCATTTCTGAGAAGAAGAACATGAGCTAATTAAGAATCGGACAAGCTAGAGGCAAGAGAGTAAAGTAGTGGTACTAGTGGCGAAGTATAATAGTTAGTTAATTAAGCTGGATCGGCTATAGGTAAGAAAAAAAAAAACAAAAGAGAAGCCTAGAGATAGATGGACAAGCTGCAAAGTAGAGAGCAAAATCATAAGATAATATGCTTAATTATTATTAATGGACTCAATACTTTTATAATACACATAATTCTTCTCACTAACAACGTGGGCCCCCCCCCCATTTAATATTAATACTCATCTTTTGATCATTAATATCTTTTATTAATTTAATCACCCTAATTTGCGTTCGTTAATTTAATTTAATTCATGGATTGGAGACGAAGTGGTTCTATCAGCATCTCTATCTTGTTTTTTTTTAATCTATGCTTTTTAATGTAATGTTTTCTAAAAATGTAATGTATGTTAATATTTTTTTTACATGTAACCGTTATATATATTAAAAATAAATTAGTATATGCTAATTAACATATTATTCCAAGAAAGGGGTGTAGGTGAGGATATCAATCACTTCGATATATGAGAATTTTTAGGGTTACTTTGTTGGGTGGTAAGAGCGTGCCGTGTCATTGGGGGCTTGTCTTTTTCAGGTGAGTCCATGTTAACAACACTCTTGCGACAAAATATATAAGACCAACATTTGATCCTACACTTGTAACATGTACATGTGATCAGTCCTTGTATTATAAATTAAGTACCACTATTGAAAGAATTATTAGTCTAATGGTCAACTTAGATGAAATCTATCTCAAGATCTTCCATTTGAAATTCACATAAAATGTTTTTTTGATACCAATTATGAGGCAGTTTCGAAAAGAAGTAGAACCCCACATAAACCATCAATTAGTGATGGCTTAGGTATTGAACAAGAGACTAATCGACTGTTAATAATCAGAAATATTTTAAATTATTTTGAATATTTTTTAAAAAATACCAAAATAATGACCGTACTAAGTTAATCAACTTAGTCACTCAACCCTGATTAGAGGGACAATTCAAAGTATAGTATACTCATTATTTAATTGATCTCTAACTTTGTCTTATAGTTCTCACTCACATTTATAATTGATTGATTAACATATTAAGCCTTTATTTATAATATATAGTTATTCAAAATTTTGAACAAAATGATTTGTGTCGTTTGAATTATATAGTTAATTTGATGCCGGCCATTGTTACATCTAAAAGTCTTACCTTGTCGGGATCGGATAAGCTTGATTTCTCTCACATTCTGATCATGCTTGAGATGACCTTATTTTTTACAAATAAATAAAAAAAAAATATTAATAATTATAATCCAAAGTTTTTTAGTTACATGTATGTCACGTTATATATATATATATAAAAGAAAATTCAACAATATATTTTATTAGTGTAAATGTCTGTCCAATTAAGGTAGGCCCAAGGTCTTCTCCGCTTGGGCAGTCTAGGCCCATAGTTTGGCCCATTTTTATGATACTAAAAAAACCAACCCCATGGGCTGGCTTGGGTTAGGTGGTGCCTGGCACTTGGCAGCTCCGCCTGGACGAAGAGTAGGAGAGAGAGAGGGATCAGCGAAGGAAGAGATGGCGGAAAATCTGTTCGAAGGTCTCCCGCCACCGTCTTCAGAAAACCTTCCTGCTATTTCTCATAATTCCGAACGCCATGAACCAGAGCTCAAAGAGCAAAAGCAAGAGGCCGAGTTCCGATCCTTCAAAACCAGCTCCAACCTGCCGGCTTCTTCTCCGGTTCCGGTTCTTAAAAGTGCACTAAAGCGCCCTAAGGTTACTCAAGAACCAGATCCAGAAGGTTTGTATTTTTCTTTTTAGCATTCAAAGTTTAGAATTTGTATCTTCTTGCTTGTTTATGCTCTTTCTTATCAGTTACCACTGAAACTATCAACTTATGGTTTTGGTAGGGTTTACATTACATTATTTGATGCCCCAATTCCAGAAACTAAATTTTTTTGTGAAATGAATCTTCGAATAAAACCCGGAAAGAATTAGCTGGAATTAGTCAATTAGGAAATAAATTTCAAGGCGCTTGAAACATTGTGTGTGTTTGTGCTTTTTTTTTCTTTTTTTTTTTCTGTACATTCTTTTATCTAAAATAACTGCTTCGAGAGAAACTGAATTTGTGTTAGTGATTATCAGATACTGTTCCCGGAAAACGATTGAGGTTCAAAACCACCACGGATGCCTCGGAAAAGCAAGTTATAGAGGCCATGCAGAAGATAACTTCACATATCAAGAACCCAACTAAATTTAGTAAGGCTTCTAAGCTTGCCATACAGCTCATTCAGGCAGGAAGTGTCAAGCCTGGAACTAGTGATTATTTCTTTACCATTCTAGAAGCTGCCATGTCTTCTTCTACTTCTTGTACCGATTCTTCAGTCCGAGCAGATTATCATGCCCTGTTTTCAGCTGCACAAGATGCTATGGAAGTAAGAAAATTATTTGTTGTCTGCATAATTTTAATTGGGTATATACTTTCTGATTGTCCTTCATCATTTCTTCGTTTCCCTTGATGACTGTCTTACACTTACTTTGTAATTTTTTTCTGTAGCACCTCAATAAAAAGCAGAAGAATCAGTTATCTACGTGGACAATCAGGGCTGTGATGGCCAATGATTTGCTTACAGATGACAGTTTTGTGGTAAGATCCGTACTCTTCGTTTTCTTATGAATGGGGATTGGCAAACCTTATTTGATTATTTTAGCCTTGAACTTTCTTATCATAGTTTTAGGTAAACTGACAATTATTATGAACCTTTCTTAGTTTTCAAAGACAGCTGGACAAGTTAAAGAAGCCATATCCAACCTTCCATTTGCAACTGAAGAGGATGATGTGGAGGAAGCTGAAGCCCTGAAGGAAGAAGCTGAGAGGAGAGACAGGAATGATCAGACAATGCAGGATGCTTTTTTAGATGCTCCAGCTGGCTCGAATAGGAAAGAAGATGCTGATCCATTTGGATTGGATGTTTTTCTATCCAACTCATCAAAGAAAGGTGATAAGGTAAAAGGAAGAGGAGATGCAACATCTAAAGTAAAAAAGGAAGAAGAGGGAGAGGCAAAGAGATTTCTCAAGTCACAAAGAGAAGCTTTAATCATTTGTTTGGAAATTGCTGCACGTCGTTACAAAACTCCATGGTACATGTGCTTATTTCGATTCTTCTAATGATGTGATATCACGTTGTTTTATGGGGGAGTCCTGATTAACATTTTGTACTTTTCCAGGTGTCAGACTGTCATAGATATCTTAGTTAAACATGCCTTTGATAACATTACAAAGTTCACCACCAAACAAAGGGA
Source organism: Coriaria nepalensis (assembly GCA_027186245.1). NCBI lineage: Eukaryota > Viridiplantae > Streptophyta > Magnoliopsida > Cucurbitales > Coriariaceae > Coriaria > Coriaria nepalensis. The sequence goes on from CP114481.1 coordinate 54,343,893, forward strand.
TGCCATTGAGAAACTTTGGACTTCAATAAGGGAACAACTAACTCGGAGAAAGCAGGGAAAATCTGGATCTGGTAAACTTGACTTAAATGGGTTTGAACGGTTGCAGCAAAAATATGCTAGTGAGAAGATAAGCATTCGCCAATCTGTTGGATCGAGTGGAGAACGTAAAGCTCAACAGTGGCTTGGTTGATAGCTACTATTTGCTAATTGTATAATAATGGTAATTCACAGAAAAAAAAAAAGATGCAATTGTTCATTGTGACTGTAATATTTTGACCCGTACAATTTATCTTTAGCAAAAAAGAAATACCAACGACCCAGTTTATTTATTGATCCTGAATGATCACTCATAGATGGACACTTCTTTCTACCTGTACATTTTTGTGTCCAATATAATTATAGTTACCAATAATCATTACAGGAACAAGATCCTTCAATGAAGTGGTTGAGTCTGTTGCGATCTCTCACTGTTATTGTACTCCCATTATTTATAGTAGCTTGGTTGCATTGTGGCAGTCATCACAGATTCTGAGACTCTTCAGGGCTCGGTTGGAGTCCCGTCAGCTGTTCTAATCAGGCCAAAAGCCATGGCCAGTTTCTCACTGTGATACGTAACTGCATTTACTTTCTCTTCCTCCTCTATATTTCGCAAAACCATAGTCGTGTTAGACATGTAGCCTGCCACTTTTAGCTTCTTGCTCATTTCATCTAGCATTTTGTACACTTGTTCTGTTTGTGAATGTGTTTTATCTCCCATTATGAAATCATGAACTGGACCATTTACTTCTATGGAGCTAATTCCTGGTTCTTTCTTCATCCCTTTACTGTCCATATTGGTTCTCACTCTGGCCTCATCATTCCATCTCTTTGATGCTGCATACATGTTTGACATCAGAACATTATAACCGCAATTTTCAGGTTCCATTTCAAGGATCTTACTTGCAGCCACTTCCCCTAAGACGAGATTGTTATGCAGCTTATATGCAGCTCACAGAGCACCCCATACTATCAGATTCAGCCGAATCGGCATGTTTCTAATGAAGTCATGAGCCTCATTTAGATCTCCGCCTCGACCAAGAAGATCTACCATGCATCCATAATGTTCAATCTTGGGAACCAAGCCATAACAATCAACCATTTTCCTGAAATGCATTTTCCCTTCTGCTACCAATCCAGCATGACTGCAATCATGAAGAAGTCCAATAAATGTGATGTCATTAGGTTCAACACTTCCCTTTCCATTTCCAAAAAGAGTTTTAAAGCTTCCCTCCCATAACCATGTATAACAAATCCAGCCATCATAGCATTCCACATGCCAACATCTCGTCTTGTTGATTCGTAAAACAGCTTCTGTGCCCTCTCAATGTCTCCACACTTAGCATACATCAAGCAAAGCTGTTTTAAATATTATGTCCATTTCCACCCCCTGCTGATTTATGTAAGCATTAACCCACTTGCCAAGATCAAGAGCTCCAGATTCTGCACATAATGAAAGAAGGCTAACTGTTGTTACCTTGTTCGGCCGGAATCCATCATTCCTCATATTAGCAAAGAGATCAAAAGCCTCATCAATGTAACTTGCCCTTTGCATAAGCCGAAATCATAGAACTCCAAATCATAACATCTCTCTTCTCCATTCTATCAAAAATAACTCAAGCATATCTGATTTCTTCACATTCTCCATACATGGCTACTAGAGCAGTGGCTAAAGCCAAAGTCATGCCAAGCCCATTTCTCGATACTTGAGCATGAAGCCACTTGCCCATTTCCAGAGCTGCAAACGACCGGCATTCTGTAATCAAACTCAGCATCATAATCTCATTGGGGAAAATGCTATCTTCAAGCATTCTCCGGTAAAGCTCGGTCCCCTTTTCTTATCTGTTATTTTGAATATAACCTGCAATCAAAGCAGCCCATGCAATTATATTCTTATGAGTTAATGCATCAAACAGTCTTCTTGCAAGAGCTAAATTTCCACACCTTGATTACATATCTATCAATGCAGTGCTCATAGGAACTCTGAATTTTACATCATCATTCCCATTTCTTATGATATATCCATGCATCTCCTTCCCCATTTTCATATCCAATATCTCAGCTAGAATGTTAACAGTGCTAATCATTGCTACATCACTAGGCTTCACTCCCACAACATTCATCTCTCTTACAATTTCCAGTGCTTCATAGAACAATCTGTTCCTACTATAGCTCCTAATTACATGCAAAAACATCACCACTGAACCCATTTTTAACTATGAAACCATATATTTCTTTTTTTTCTTTTTTTGGAAAGTATATATATGTATTTCTTTTCCTGAAATGATGGATGAAACCAGGGCACAAGCTTTCAGGACTCCACTTCAGCAGAGTCCATTCTACGCATATGGTTATATATTTTTATTGCATTTTCTGGGTGGTGGTTGTTAATATAAGATGTTATTAGGAAATTGTTCTTAGCTGCAGAGCTTAATAAGTGGGGTTGAAGCAAACTGTTCGACGGTGCTAAATGAATGTTGGAGCTTGTTACTTTTGTCTTTATGGAAACAAGTCATTAGGCTGGACGGATTGGGCCATGTCATGACAAAATGGTGGAAACAAAATATCGTAATATTGACATAATGGAATAAGGTAAATATTGTAAAATTATTTTGGGGACACATTTAAAACTTAGATATTTAATTCATAAGTACTCTGTGAGAAAAATATTCGATTGAATTTATGAGTGTAATTTGTTGCAATATTCGATTAAACCTTTTTTTTTTTTTTTTTGTCACAAGATAAAGTAATTAATATTGACAGTTTCATTAAACATGTTGTCATGGTGTTTTATAAAGGTTGGTATCATATCATATCGAATTATATATAACAAATTGTATCGAATTGGGATGACAAGTTTAATTTATAAAAAGAAATGGGGTTCGATTAGAAATATGATAAAAATAGGGGTGAAAGGAGGAAGAAAGAAGCACCACAAAGTATTAGGGCTGGCTTGATGTTAAGCATGTTGTGTTTGGGAAAGTTGTGGATGGTTATAGCATTGTGAAGGAGATGGAAAAGGTGGGGTCTGGCAGCGGGACCACCTCCGAGAAAGTTGTCATTGAAGATTGTGGCGAGGTAAAAGAGACGAGCAGTAGTAACGTTAACTAGTTTTTTTGGGCAATGAAATCATGAAAAATAAGGAGTTTAATCTATGAACAAACTGTGTTGTAAAAATATGTTGCAGTTTGGTTTCTATTCATGAGTTTCTATGACAGATGAGATATGTATATCATTTCTGAATTGCTTTGTGATTTTGCGAACATGATCTAGTAAAGGAATTCTTGTATACATAGGTAAAATTTGATGCCAAAAATGTTGCACCCATATATTGACATAAAAATGATACAAAAGGACAATGAAAATGAAGTGCAAAAGAGTTTCGTGCTTGGGATTGATCTTTATATTATTCCCAATCATCATCAGCCAATTGATCCTCAGTCTCTTCTCTAGGAGGCCTAACTACCAAAACAACAGTTCCTAAACTCTCCTTCACTCCAATCTCTTTCAAGGCATTCCCTCTCTTCACCTTTAGCTCACCGTCATCATCAAGGGCAGCCAAGTAGAACCCGTCGTCTGCCACCACCTCCCTCCTCCCCCTATCGGCCACCACCAAAATTGCCTCCTCCTTATACCACCTATTCACCTTCCACGGCAAAACTCTAGCATCCCCAAACTCCACCACAACACCCCCACTCCCTTTCCCGAACACTAAAAGTGGCTCCCATCTCGGCAAAACCACCCACCTCTTCCACCCTTTCTCCGCCACCACCACCCCAAACTCCCCTTGACTCCTGCTCTCCCATGGAGCCTCCATCACCTCAGTCTCTGTCCCCTCAGAATCCGCCCTACAAACCGGTAAAACAACCACTGAACTGGCCTCTGCCACCTCGCCTGTCTTCAACCTCACCACCGGAACCTTAACAGATTCAATCTCCCCTTCCTTCCCATCTTTACTTTCATTTTTTCCTTCTAACTCCTTCTTAATAGTTTCTTTCGCCTTTTCCGTCACAGCCACTCTCAACGCCTCTTCTAAAGCCCCCCTCCTCTCTTCAGACCCTTCCTTGTGCTCTCTACTCTGCCTTAAATACATAAATGACAAACAATCTCCAGGAAAATTATAATCAAAGCTCCCCCACCCTTTTTCTCCTTTTCTACGCGGAAAATCCTTCATTGCTCGGGCGAGCTCTTGGGCTCCCTTCGCATCGAGCTTATTCTCAACCATATACCGGGCTGACGCTGCCCGCTGCCCAACGCTCAAGAGCCGGATTTCATACAGTAACTCAGCCCCACCGGTGTCGAATGAAGAAATGACTTCCGGGTCAGTTTGGGATTGCAGGAGGGAGTCCCGGACTTGAGCGGCCACTACTAGGCGGTTCTGCTCGACTCCGGAAATTCCGGTGATTTCTTCAATGGAGGGAGGGGAGAAGCCTTCCTGGATTAGGGCGGGGATGAGGGGGGCGTATTCGTACCATAGGCCAAGGCGGTTGGAGAGGATATTTAGGCGGCCTTGGGTGTCTAGGTTGCGGAATTTAGAGGGAAGAGGGGAGGGGGGTGGTCGGAAAGGTTGGTAGAGTTGTTGTTTTGGGTTTGAAGGGGGAGGAGTTAGAGTAGCGGAGATGGGTTTTAGGGAGCGTTTGGAGGGGAGAGGTGGGGATTGGAGGAAGATGTGGAAGTGTGGGTTTGGGTCTAGGAAGGTGGAGGAGGAGGAGAGGAAGAGCTTGACGGTGGCGGGTGTTGCAGAGAGCATGGTTCCTGAAAATGGGGGAGAAGGGTTAAGAGGTTAAGGCGTTGGTTTTGTGCCTTATCTCTTCGACTGAAACTGTAAACGGTAGTGTCACAACTGAATTTTGAACAGAAAATTCATGGATAATTGGGCCGAACTGCAAAAGGCCCAAGATGGACAGCTGATTGATAGATAGCCCATAGTTGGAAAACTGGGCTGAAAGGTGGCCCAAACCGTTTTTCTTTTAATTTTGCAATTTTGAACTCATATATATAACATAGAAGATTTAATTTTCTTTTTCGAATAGATTAATTCATCTCAACCGTATACTATCAATATGATATATAATAAAATAACACAAAAATATACGATTACAATTACTTCTAAATCGATTCACTCAAGAATTTCTCGAATTCAAATTAGAACACTAACTTCCGAAATGAGAAGGCTCACCCAGCTGAAGGAAGGAGCTTCAACTTATTAAGATTTTCTTTCGCAACAGCTCTATCAAAGGATTGAGATTCCTTTGTTTGAGAAACTCACTGGCCAAAACTAATATACAACATTACAGCATCCCGGAATCTTTCACGTGTCTTACAATGACTAACGAATATTCACAATTTCAGAAAACCTTGGATCAAAACTTTTAATGAAAACAAAAGTCCAAAAATAAACCACAATTTTTATACAATAGATGAAGGACATCAAATTGTCCGTAAAAATCCTCGAACTTCAATCAGGAAGCTGTTTAGATTCTTCCGGAATCTCTGGTAATTGATGCGATCAAGGGTAGAAGTAAGCTGATTGGCACTGGTTAGAGACTGTAATGCATTTCCTAGCCTTAGCTTAAATGTTGGATCTGCTTGCCTCTCTAGTAACTCATTGCATAGTCTCTGGCAACAAGAAGATGCAAGAATATCAATGGCAATGGCAAATTCAACCAAGCACTTCAAAACTTATTAGTTGAAAGGCTTTTTGTTAGTATTATGCAAAAATAAGTGGGTGAAATATAAAAGTACCCCATATAGCTCTTGTTCGCAAAGAATTAGCGGAAGAAGAGCATCTGCTGCATTGCCTACTAGATCGGGACTGAAGCCACAAAAAAACCCAATACCAAAAGTTATTCAAGTTACTATCAAGAAAAAGATAAAACGAGAAAGAAAACCAAGTCCTGATTTTACAAAGACCAGAAGAAGACCTCAGTACACAGAATTCTATTAGCTGTCAATATGGTGTTCTACATATATATTTACATATATATAGAAATGAAAATAGATACTTCTGAAACTTTTACCTGTAATCCTCAAAAAGAAGCAACCGCAAGAGTGAACGAAGGAACCGACTCAAAATTCCTTCCTGCAAACTTCCATTGATATCGTTAACACCTGCAGGCTGTGAGCCCAATCCTTTTAAGCCAGCAGTTGTCTCCTTGTAATGAAAGGAAGAAAGTGCCTTAAGGGCCGTCAGACACATATTAATTACTTCTGAGTCCTGTACGATCAAACAAGGTTTGGCATTAATTACTTCCGACTCTCGTAACAAAAAGTTCCAACTAAGTACAGATATGATGTAGAGTCAATGTTAATGCATCCATCACTAGAATTATGATAATAGTTCAGAAGAGTGCTAATCACCTGATGCTTAAGACCGAAATTGAGAGTACCAAGTACATGATCAAAGGCTTCACTGCTTAGATTTGCAACTGTTTCAGGATAAACCTCCAACAAATGCGATACTAGAGAGAAGTACTGCACGAGTACGGAAGTTAAATCAACCTTGCAATAATAATGCTTGCTATTTTCTTCATTATAGATTTAAAAATCTTACATCATGACAAAGCTTGGGGTATTTCAGAAGCTCCAGAGATATCAGAGGAGTTATAATGTGGAGACCAAAGAACACAACCTGCAAGAACAAATCATTAGAAACTCTCTTAAAAAATGTTATCAAAGAGTGCAATAGCTAATCACCTGAGATATATTTGGGCCCTGTGTCTCAATAGAATCAGAGGAAAAGTCAACCTGCAATACCCAAATTTCTTACACAGGTTAATCAAAGTCTAGTAAAAGTGCATATACCATTTGCTCAGGGAGAAATTATAGCAAGAGTGCAGAAGCCTACCAGATCTTTTGAACAAAGACTTGAGAGAAGTTGAAGAAGCGCACGTAAATCTTTGTACTTGTCAGTCTTTGCCTCAATAGTTAAGCTGCTTGAAAGACTTAAGGATATCTGAGAACATAGCAAGAAATAAAAGACACTTCTATAATACAATATATAACATTGGATAATCATTGCTACGATGTAAAGGCCAGGCAATAACATAATCTTGGAGGAACTTTTCCCTTGTGTTTTACGGTACCTTCAGAGAATATTAAAATAGGTGCGATGATTTTCATAGCCTTCCAAACACCAACAAAAAGGCAGCTAATAGCCTAAAATCACATACAGGATTACAAGGGCCTACCTTGCCAATGTTGTGTGATGAGTAGAGCTGAAGCAAACGCATGCAGAAATCAATAATGGTAGCAGTTTCTTGAGACTCTAGGTAGGTAATTTGTCCATCCACCCAGGCAACCACAAATTTAAGTAGCAAATAAACAACTGCAGACTAAGAATTATAGGTGAGTTTAAATTAAAATCTTTATCATGGTGCTCCTAGCAGCAGCAGTAGGAAGCAATACCTCATTTTTGTGTTATGTATATGAATAAGATCAATACCTCATTTTTATAAGCTTCAAGAAGAACCAGAACAGGGTTTATAACAGAGAATCCCATGCCATATATTGCTTTCTGAGTTCTAGGCTCTGAGGCAGAGGCAGCGCCACGGAGCCGTTGCAACAAGCAACTGACCTGCATGGTGGTTGTAATCCCAAGTCTTATTCTTGAATATTGTGTAATAAATTGATTTTTGGAGATTCCCTTCTTATCAGTATATACAGTCTTCCCATAACTTACTGTCAAGATGATATCAGGCCGTTGAGAAAAACTTCTTAGTTCCTCTGTGCTAGTCACTTGTGTCAGAAATGCTGCCATAGGGCCTGTAAGCTCCCTTGCATACCTTGTAGAAAGAAGATTTGACACTAGGTTGTAATCCCCGTACAAATTTAGACAGAGTGAGAAAGAGCCCAAGGAAGGCACCTAAAACTTAATACTTACTGATTTGAAGCCTCTAAATTTCTCAAGCCAGAAGCTGAAAGAACTAGTGTTTGAGCAAGTGAGCGCTGAAACAGAGAACAGCAAGATAACTATTTTACAATTTTTTTTTATTTTATTTTCTTACTGGGTAAAAAGCCATTGGAGCAAAACCAATGAAGATGCCTAATAATGTTTTAAAAAATATAGCTCCCATCTTATGGTAATATCTTAAAGTAATAATATTGATTACTTTCAAGAAATGTTCAATTATTCCGAGTCAAAAATCAAAGAATTCTATAATGCAATTATGAAATTGGGAAAACCAAATCAATTAAATCAAAACAGAAGAAACTCTTACTTGGTGATCAGCATTCAACAAAAACAATTCTTTTCCATTAACAAAAGCATTTGCCAGGTCACGCCAAGATTCCTGTAAAATGCATCAAGAAACTTGAGAGAGAATAGATTTGAATATTCCGTTAAGCTAGCCAAAATCAGTAGGGGTTTTATGTCGTGGTGATAGATGACAATATTAATCCACAGAGAGCTCTAATTCCAGAGAGTAGATGCCCTCGAGGGTTAGAATGGCATATATTCAATCACCTATTTGATTTAAACTTTAATGATTCAAGACTAGGAAACAATGACAGGAAGTACTATTGCAAACTGGAAATACATACAAATACCTTAACAGGTGATCTGTAATGCAAGTAGAATATATTCATGAAAAACTTTGGTAATTTTCTATTATTTTTTCATGTTACAACACTAGACTATTTATACATAGGGAACCCTAGATTAGTTATGTTAAATCTTAACAATCTATTTATAATCCCATATTTTAGGAAAGTATCCTAAGATTTCTCCTAACAGAATATCTTCACAACATCTTTCCATATTTTCAACAATTCATAAAAGCTAGCCACCATAACCTTCATATCCAAGTATGCAGCTTAATAGTTCATAGAAGAAAAGTTAATGAGTGCAGACTATTCAGTCACGTACATCTGTGACTTACCAGTGTAACAAGATGTATGCAAATATGTTTTTGTCGAACAAGTGAATGAAGTAGCTGGAAGCAAGTGAGTCCCTGTCAAACGAAAATAAGAAGTGTGACATCAGCACCCTTTATGTTCCTCAAGTTATTCATAATTATTTTTCCACTTTCTTAGGTTGGAAACTTAGCACCCTTTCTTTTGGCAAATACAAATCCTAAAGCAGTTCACCATGAGCATTAAAATGCAGCCCGGCTTTTATGAGAAGATCATGCTAATTGTTTAAGAGAGACAATTTCATATATTTAAAATAGTGTGATCAAGTACATAAAGAGGATGTACCTTATCAGATTCTCCTAATCTGCATGTGTACACATATTTGAGCAAGGAAGACTTGAACTAAAAAAATGTTTTACAGACATGAATGGTAAAAGATTAAAATATAGGCTCTAAGAGTCACCATACCTGCAAGTCCTTTTCCCCAGGATATGATTGAAGTGTATTCAAAGATACACGAACAATAATGTCAAGGACAGGTTTTCCCTGCTTATGTTCCGAGAAAAAACTAAGCAACGCATCTCTGGACTGTAGCTGGCGATCGTGCTCTTGACATGAGTTGCCGTTACTGACTCTATTCTCTTCAGGAGACATTAAATATGTAGATGACCATCTTGAGAGGAACCATACAATAGCCTGCACAGAACATAAGCACAGATTAAAGAAGCTGATAGATGTCAAACATGAGATATCAATTATCATCTCACTGCAAAATGTAGTCGCATCAGTACATTTCCGGTTGCTATGTAGACAAAATGTTCTTGAAGAGAGATATGTAAGCCATTTAAATTGAGGTTCTTTCAAATGTCAAAGATCTTGGATCTCTAGATATTGTCACAAATTTCAAGGAAATACATGTATCCATAGAGAATGTGAAACAGAACAAGGAAACCATTTGAAGCGGAATGTTCTGAAGAGGACTATGCAGAAATATATCGGGCCAAAAAAATAATCTAAAACTCTCACCTCCATAAGCCGAGGGCTGAAAATGGAAGCATTTGTTGGGTCCAAACTTAACTCAGCAAACTTTATAATTGAGCTGCACAAATGACGAAGAGAATCAAAGATTGAAATGCATGTTTTGACTAGAGACATAGGCACTCAAACTTCAGAAAAGGAAAATCAACTTCGATTAGGTATCCATGTGAGACTGATGGAGCACCCATCAGATGGTATCCTGAAGAGACAACTAACTGCAACTGAAATTTTCATAATGGATGTTTAAGTACATCAGTGTATGTGTATCTCCATGTTCACACGTATATTCTGTTTTTTTGGACATGCATCAGGGGTGGGTCTTCCAGGGACCCCATAAGGATGACACCCTGAAAGGGAGATTTTGGAATCCCTGGGTGAGTGTCAGGGCCCAATTGCACCGTCACTTCACTCTCCCATTGGGTATCAAAATACGTCCTTTCAAAAATTAGGAATCTCCGCTCAACAAAAAGAACATGATTAAACAAGTAATGAATAACCGTGAACGCATCAGCTAGCGAAGTCATCACCTTCTTTAGCTTTATGAAACCAAAATACATACATCTTGGACAATTCCCTTAATTCTTACTATCAGACCCAATATTTCCAAAGTGTAAAAATCCTTTGACCTACCAATTAACATCAGACATGGAAGGCTAACTAGTAATCTCATTCTACATGGATATTTTGTCTATCAGTGTAGAAACAGAAGTAGTAGATTTACCTTGATAGTGCAACAACAGGATGCTTGTCTGCTTCAAGAGCATCAATAAATTGGGTTTGTATATCATCAGGAACCTGCAACATCATCACATGGAAAAACCAGTAACTAAGCGTCAGAATTGGAAGTAAGTGCTTTGACATGATAATATCCAGAAATTATTGCAAAATGAACAGCACTAACATGAAACTGTACAAATCTGGAGCTGCAATAAGAGAGCAAGGAACACAAAGAATTCTAAAATTTGTTGAAATAAAAAAATTTGTGATCCAGAAATAATAAAAGTTATTTGCTACAATTTTTTTAGGGGTCGTGTTTGTGCTATCAATCTTTGTGGCTCAGACAAAAAAAAAATCTCTGCTCTACACATTAAATGATATCATGAAATTACTTCTTTTTTCCTAAAGAAGCTAGAATATTATAATAGAAACATTTATGAATTAAATAAAAGCAAACATGAGATATTGAACAAATAAAAAAATAAATATACAGGACTTGGGAGCAAACATGACCAAGCAGAAAATATTCTGCTTACCAAGGGTGTTTCTCCCTCCCCATCATCAGCGAGCACATGCCCAGTTATCAATAACAGTGAGTACAGTTCTTCCAAAGTCTCAATCTGAAGATTAAGGCTCCTGCCCTACAAACCACATGACTAACTTGAGGTCAAACAAATAATAGCTATGTAGAAAGATATCTTCTTTAAATGGATAGATATGGATTGAAAAAAAAAATGAAAAGAAAAGAAAGAAACACAATCGTCAAAAAAAAAAAAAAAAAACCTTTCTTGATGATCTGTAAAGTATATGTTACATTACAAACTCAGACCATTACCTTACAGATAAAACTCCTCAATAATCAACTGACATCATTGACTAAAACACACAATGGCATCCTACGTCCTTGGAAAATTAAGATCACCTGTATAAGTCGGGCACAACGCTCAGTGAACAGTCTTGTGAGCAAGGGAACAGTGAAATTTATAGCTGTTCTAGCTATAAGAGCATAGGAGTTGAGTCGTTCATCCATGGCTGCAAAAATTACAGAATAAAATTGTAACATAAGAAATGAAATAGCGTAGAATGTAACTTACTAGTATCCATTTACAGCATGACACCAGCGTTGTACTTATTATCAAGAAAAGACAAGTATGCTGAACTAGTCACGTAAAGTCTGAAATTTTTCCATACCAGAGACAGAAGGTTGAAGATAATCAAATTCGGAATCATCATCTGTTGCTGTTGCTGTTGCAGATGCCACTATACCACAAGTTCACCATTATTACCAATGATACAGCTTATAACAAAAATGACTATTTACTAAAAAAAAGAAGAAAACTATGAGCTTTCACAACAAAAATATGCACTGAAATACCTTGTAGCTCTGAGTTCACAATCAAGGTAAATAGTTCGGCTGCAGCATTTTTCCATTCAGGCGGGAGTGAGTGGTTCTGACCGGTTCTATCCATTGGCTACAAAATGATTGACAAGACTCTTGGGTGTGACAAACACATATAGCGAGATTAGAAAAAATAAGATGCTTTAATTTGTAGAAATTTGTAGTCTTAGGATGCTATAAAAAATAGTGCATGTATGTCCATACTAGAAATGATGAGTTCTTGGTTAAATTTTGAAAGCAAAACTGCCCCTTTCCTTTGTATGAAATGTACATTCTAATGGTATAGAGATAAGGAAATGTTTAAATCGTCCCACAAATAATGGAAAGAAAGAAATGTTATTAAGCAATAGAGGTATATTGTGGTCCACAGGAAGTATACCGCAAGCAGCACGGTCCAGGTATCCAATAATATATCACGTGCTTCCCAGCTCCAAATCTCCTCATCAACATAATTGGTCGTATGGGCCTTAACTACTTCGCCCATCAAGATAGATAACAACACAATGGTTCCACGGGGCCTAAAAGAAAAATGCAAGGAATTAACCTAGATCAACAACTACACTAACTACATGCGCAAACATAAAAAGTGGAGCACACACCATAATTGATAAGAACTAAGTAAACAAAATACTCTGCACTCTATTACTGACCTTATTGACTTTAAGAGTTGGTCAAACACAGAGGGATTTGCCACAGTTGCCATGGACAACAATGCACGGCAGCCATCAAGCATCTCACTGAACAAGACTAGAGTGAATGTGAGAGTTCATAAGACAGAAAAGGGATAACAACCACTATGCAGGATGGAAGGCACTATTGGAGATTCAACCTTTCGCTTTTCCCGCATTTGATTGCTTCTGAGACAACATCTGGAGGATCAATCCACTGTATAATACCAGCAAGTAGCTGTAACAGATGATTCTCAGGCATTTTTCCATTATCTGATGATTATACAGTTTTGTGAGAAAGAATTACAAATGGTTCTTCTGTCTGTAACAGTTAGATACCAATTCAAGGAAAATCTACTCTCAGGAATTATCAAGTTGATGGACCAAATTCTTGTCTAATACTATTCAAAACAGCTCCACTAAAAAAATCAGCTCCCAAGTCCCAATGAATTTTAACCTTTTGATTACATTGAAAGTTCATACTATCCTCATCCAGAATGAAGACAAAAGGAAAAAACACAATGACTCCCAAATTTTCATGAACAGTCAATAAGCATATAGGTAAGCACAATATCAACCCCTTAGAGAAAACAATAACAAATTCGACTCACAATAACAGCATAGTAGTCAAGCAAGGCACGAGTTGGGATAACACAGATACCAGTCATCACAGAATTTCATTGCTATGAAGGCAGGTAGTACATATAACCACCAAGATCTTAAATCCAACAACATAGACTATGTGACCATTGAAGTATAGACAGGCGAGGAAACAATTTTACCAGAAAAAAATACAGATCCGGTCAAAGAGCAGAGCTGTACGATTAGTTTTCGTGCAGAAACCGCAATAGGGCAGTCAAGCCAATAACTTTCACATGGAAATTTCTGCCTAAGGGCGGCATAAAAGTTCAAGAGCCATCCAACATGGCCACTTGAAATCAGAACATCATGCCAAGCAGAACCAAGCTACAAGCAGCAAGAGAAAGAAGAAATAAGAATACCTATAAAGGTACAAATGATGATAATTCTTTTATTTATAGATACAGTTAGAGCACAAAGTAACGAGGAGAATTCGGGAATATCATGCCAAGCAGAACCAAGCTGCAAGTAGCAAGAGAGAGGGAGAAACAAGAATACCTATAAAGGTACAGATGATGATAATGTCTTTTTAGATACAGTTAGAGCACAAAGTAATGGGGAAATTTCGGAAAACATGTACCAATTTCTCTTAAACACAAAGTCATGAATGAAGATATATTCTAATACTTTATATATTGGGTGAGCATCCCTCTGTCAAAACTTTTTAAAATATATCACTACAATGAAAAGGCAATTATTAAGAAATGATACATTATGACTCATTAAGATGATGTACCTCACATTAAAGAAGACAGTTTTACCTGCACCACATTACACTCGGATCTCTTAGTTGAATCAGCATTCAACCTGTTTCCAGCGGAAAAAACATTTAAACTGCTTTTGTTACTGCCGCAGTTATTTAGGAAGTCCCAGTTCAGTATTTGAAGCATGAGACGCAATGCAGCATTACAAGCTTTGACCTCGGGTACTACAGAGTGGGATTCAACTATTCGACTTGTGACACTTACAGCAGCATCCCGCGCCCAAGAATAGAATGTCTACCAAAGTTATAAAGATTATAAGGAAGGTCGGGAAACTATAATGGGGTAAAAGCTGAGGCAAAACTCTTGAGACGTTCAAATTACAGATTTGAAGATATAAACAAATTTATTCTAAAATGAAGAGAAAAAATTCAACTTCAAGGACCTTCAAGTAGTCTAATTCCAAGGACCTCCGGCACTGCTCATGGAACTCTCTGGGAAGGCCCATGGCACTTGAAGTAGAGGGTGAAAATTCGGAGATCTGAAAAGAACAAATTATTTGTTCATTAATTAGGCAACTTGTAAAAAACCTAAACAAATAAAGTAAAATAAGTTTTATTGACATAAATACATTGTCCAAAGTAACAAAATTATTACCAAAGATTCCAAAAAATTGATTCCAGCAAACTGCACATCAGCACCATGAGCTCCGCTAATAGCATGGTTTACCTGAATGTTTAAGATATGCCAATAAATGCAAAATTTCATTAAAACCCACATATGTCTCAGGTGATAGAAAGAATAAATTGAATATGGAAGAAAAGATGCGAGTATACACCAATACCATAGTAAAAAAACCTTCTTTCTCTAAAGCGACCCAGTCAGGCCTGCACACAAACAGTTCCTCAGAATCAGTATATATATATATATATATATATACATACATACTACATTTTAACTTCACAGCAGTTAATAAATATACATCTGATAGATACTACATTCTAAATGCTTACAAAAAGCTTTTGTTAACATTTCCTCTGATGGATTCTAGAATACAAATTCTTGCAAGTTCACAACACTTTATAACTATAAACAACTGATATCTTTAAGAAAACTAGACATGTGAAAACTTACACTTAAAAATTAAGAAAACAGGCTTAACCTATCCTGATGAAGTCAAAGCCACAGAAAGAATATACCAGTCCACTAACTTACCAAAAATTAGACCAAAAATCCGTTCTTAAAGACAGAACATATACGGATCAAACAATGTGTTATGACACAATTAGCATAATTCATGTAGCATAGCTAAGCAAGAAAATAGATTGATACACCCCTCTTGCACATTCAAATTGCATATACTCCATCAGATGTTTAGATGTTTAAATAAAAAACTGCAAACCATACCAGCCTCTTTTTATTAGTTGAGCAGCAACGGAAGAAACCTTTGCTTGGACATAGCCCTCTTTTGAGCTCGCATGTCGCATAGAGTAACTCATACAAAAACTGAATGAAAGATGCAACATTTATACACAAGAGAACTTGACAAACGTGTATATCATAACTTATCAACAGAACTAAGATATTCACCATCTAATTAGGTTCGTATTCAAGTAATAATTTACATTAATGTTTCAAGTTCTTTTCCTCAGTTGGGACCCAAATCCATCTTGCTTTAGAACCTAGACTATTCTCTGTAACAAGTACCAAGGCATAACAAGTGTACCATGAGCTATGGAATGATGGTAAAGTTCAGCAGCTACGTTTTGGTACAAACTTAAATATCTCTGAACTCAAAAGCTTAAGCTGTTGGTTCCATGTTAACTTAATCATCTGGATTGATGTACTACATATGCTAAAAGAGAAGATGAGCGGAATAGAAGCTAAAAACAAGTAGTAGAGAAGTAAAAGTACTGCTGATAGGTTAGAAAAATAACATATCATTGCTGAGAAATTGATATAACCTAATCAAGCCTCTTTTGACGTCAGAAGGAAGAAAACTCCATTCTCTGACAGCAGCATCTCGAATTGCTCCCGCCGCTTGAAACCTTGCATTTGAAACTTTAGAATTTTCTGACATAGATAATCAGAATTAGCATCAAGACTTGATGGCTATATTTTCGACACTATGATAAAAATACCATATGCTTCAAACTTTTTGCCAGTACTTTCTTCAAAAGTACAGTCTTATATAAAAAAAGAACTGGTATATATAAACAGACATAAACATCAACTAACTAATTTATGTAATTGGCTAACCAATCAAATACCCTAAGCATGAATTTTCTGCGAACTACCTCATATATGTAATTGACTAACCAAAGACCATGATTTTTAAAATTTATAATGGAAAAGAAAAAAAAATGGGCTTCAAAATGTATACTTATGACATAGCTGTAAGAAGTAAGCACAGGTCTAGTTTAGAAACCACCATTCATTTGAAGAAGGTCTTCTGGTATTGTTATAAACCCCTTGATAAGAACATTTCATACAAGAGTCTCAATATATTCTTTTGGTCCCTTAGCATTATCTAACTGACATGCAAGTCACACGGACATGAGCAATTTGAATAATTATTAGAAAAATAGTGTTTTTCAAGGCAATAAAATTTTTATAACTCTATCTTAAGAATCTAAAATTCTAACAGCTAGTTCCTGAAAAAATTGTTAATTAACTTACCAAGGATGAATTGGCATGTCTGATATGGTTGAGGAGACTGGCCTAGTGACAAAATAGTCGCCTCTGCTGCTGCCGGATTCAAACGCATCTGCTAGATAGACAACAAGAGTAATCTCAGTTTCATATGGGTTCATTTTAATCCACTTTCGCTTCTATTTTCTAAGAACACCAATCCCAAACTACAATTTCCCTCGCTTTTTTCTTTGTTCTTTTTTTTTCCCCGCATATAACTACTACTGGGCAAATGAGGACATTGTTTTACGATTTTATTGCACTTTACACCATTTTTTTCTGAGCGAACAAAGAGAGAAGAAAGATTGATACTAAGAAATAGGACCTGAATGGCAGTGCAAGCGAGCTCAAAGGCTTGCATGGCAGACTGAAGCTGGGCCAAATCTGGAGTCCCACCTTGCATCCGCAACTAGATTCAGGCTCTGGGGACTAAAAATTCTTTTACCGTTCGGATTCGATTTTCAGTAAAAGACGACGAAAATGCAAGATTGATAACACTCGGATGAAAAAGAAAAAAGATTTGATCGAGTATTTCGATTAAAGAGGAGGTGTTATAAAATATGTTAGACGACCTCACGATTTTATTTTTGATTAATTTTCAGTAATTATTAAAAAAAATATATATATATATATTTAAAATTTATTTATTAATAAAAATATTTTATTATAATATATGAAATTATATTTATAAAAAATATATATTTTAAAACGTATTTTAAAAGGTTTTTTTGTTTTCGTGATCTTTAACTAATTGAGTTTATGTCAAAAAAGTTTTTTATTAATCGACTCTATTGTTTTTTATAGATAGATTATTTTATTTTATTTTTATTATTTATTTAATATTTAATATTTAATATTTAATATTTAATAAATAAATAAAATAAAAATTTACATTTATATTATCTCTTTTTCCTTTTTTTTCTACTATTCATTTCCCTATTTTTCTAAAAAATATGCAGCTCTTAGCATTCAATCAAAAAATAGAATTTTTATATTAAAATATATGTTTTAAAGTTTTAAAATTATAAAAGGACCTCTCATATTTTCTTTAAATTACAAAAAGATCCATATATAATACCAATAAAATTAAAGATTACACAGAAAATTTATAGCTGCTCTCTTGGATCTAGCAAAGCAAGAGACTTCACTCATAGCATTAGCCAATTAAATTAAATCAAAAGGAGGATGAATAACAATAATGTGAAATCATTTGCAACCTCCATAAGCTATCATCCTTCTAAAATGTCCAGAAAAAATCTAAACATGCGCTTCTTTCATATAACCACTTCTTCATTCCGGACAAAACCAAGCTCATTGTAAACATCAAGCATCGGAAAAGTCCTGTTCAAGCGCCTGAAAGAGGCTTCACAAATCGCCTCAAACCGAAAAAGACAGTTAGCCAATTCCATTGCATCATACCTCCATCCAGCATAAGCAATCCCTTCGACTAACAAAATATAAGTAGTCTCATTAGGCACATATCCCTTCTCAACCATTGCTGCTAAAACCTCAATCCCATCATCAATCCTATGTGCCTTGCACAACCCAAGAAGAACAATGTTATAAGTAATGACACTCGGCTTTAAACCACTCTCTTCCATATCTATCAACAACCCGATCGCCTCATTTACCATTCCGTCCCTACACAAACATGAAATGAGGGAGTTGTATGTAATTTCATCCGGGTCTATTTTTTTACTCACCATTTTTTATATCATTTCTAAAGCTCTAATTTTGTCACCGCTACTCCATAATGCACTGAATTGTGTGTTGTAAGAACTCACATTTGGAGGGCAACCCACTTCTTCTAACTTGTTGAATATTTCCAAGGCTTGATCGGCTTTTCCGCTCTTACACAAAGTAGCTAAGATTGAATTGTAGTTTACTATATCAGGCAAACACCCATCAGAAATCATAGAGTCTACGAACTCTATTGCCATGTCTACTTTACCTTCTTTACAAAAAGCAGAAATTAACGGGTCGTAACTGTATGCATCTGGAGTCAAACCCTTCTCCTTCATTACCTTCAAGACATTTACCGCCTCGTCAATTTTTCCTTCCCTACAAAGTGAGCTTATCAAAATGCTATGGGTAACTACATTTGGAGAACACCCATTTGAAACCATAGTAGTCATTAGTCTTTCTCCCTCTTCCCATTTCCCATTACTTAACAAGGACCGGAGTAGTAAATTGTATGATATGACATTCGGTTTATAACCCTTTAAAGTTAAGCTTTTGAAGAACTCTAAGGCTCGATCCACCATGCCTTCTCTGCACATTCCTCTAATGATTGCATTGAAGGTATACATGTCGGGTCTTAAACCTCGTGATAACATTTGATTCATAAGATTCATAGCTTGATCGATCCCGCCTTCAAGTATTGTTGCTTCGATCAAGATTGTGTAAGTAATAACAGTTGGCTTGCAATTATCTTTCAATAACTGGTCCATAACCTTGAAAGCTAAATCAAGCTTTCCTCTATTACAAAGACTTCCAATCATTATATTGTAAGTGACCACATCGGGTGAGAATCCTCTGCTATGCATTCTATCGAGCACTTGGTTTGCAGAATCGATTCGATTGGCTTTACAAAAACCACTGATCACTGCATTGTAGGAAAAAACATCCGGGTCTCCATGTTTTTCAAGGATTTCCATAACCCGGAGGGCTTTTTGGAGGTTTCTCGAGTTGAAGAATCCTTTGATGAGCTTTGTGGAGAGAATGACATCAGGTTTATAGCCTTTTCCCACTAGACAGTCAAGAAAGTAGAGTGCTTCATTGTATTTTCCTGCTTTACATGATCTGTTGAGGAGTTTCATTAAATGGGTCTCTTGGAAATCGGAATATGGGAGACGATGGGTTGGTTTTGTCTCGGAAAAAACATCGATTTTTGGGTTTTTGGATTGCAGTTTAGAGTAGTCATCGAGCCTATGAATTCTGCAACTTACAATGATATTGGACTGGGATTGTGAAATGGGTTTCAATTGGGTGGTGAAGGGTAGACTCTGAAACAGCAAGTCTGTAGAAAACATAATCACTGATGGAACTGTTAAATTTTATAATGTTTATCAACAGCCATGAACAAGTGAGTACCTGGTTTTGGGACCTTAAACTGTAACACCATACCCAGTCGGATTTCAAGACATGAGTTTAGATTTTTGAGGATAAGGTATCGAACCGGGGCTTTTTGGAGTGGGGCCGGTTAGGGACGTGTCTGTCTGTCCTACCCCGATTCATCCACTGAATAAAAAAGAAGAAAACAAAAAAATCAATTAAAATCTGAATTTATGATATTTAGGCTGTTGGGCTGATAAGGTGGACCTTTTCAGAGGTAGAAAGATTATATTTCAAAATCGAGGGCAAGTATGATTTGATTTCTTTATCGATTGAAAATTATAAATTTTTTGTATTATTTAGTTATATAAAAAATAAATAATTTTAAAAAAATTATAATTTTTTTTTAATCTATTTAAATTTTTTTTTTAAAAATTACATTAAAAATTTTAAAAATAAATAAATAAAAATAAATATTTATTTTAATTCTCATTAAAAAAATATATATGAAGGAATGAAAAAATTGATTTTTTCATTTTAATAAGAATAAACAAAAAAATCATTTTTACTTTATTATTTATTTAAATTAAAAACTCAAACTAAATATATCATGAATTAATGTATCTTATGATTTGAATTAGTCGCTAGTCAAAGTCTCAATTTTGTTATTTTGTTTTTTTGTTATTATAGTAGTGGGTAGTTTTTATTTGTGCCGGAGGCATATTAGGAAGTAGTGTATTAGTGGTTGAGGTGTTTTAGGAAACACCCTCTTAGTGGTAGTCTTCTTAGGTACGAAACTTGCCCTAATAACCCTTATTTGTTATGTTCATGTTCCAAAAACTAATAGAGCGAAACTTGATCCGAAAGCAAGGAAATGTATATTCGTTTGCTATGATTCATACAGAAAAGGTTGGAGATTCATGGATTCAGAGACAGAGAAGTTTGTTACTTCTATAGATGTGGTGTTTGATAGGGTTTCATCGTTTTATTTCTTTCCAAATCCAACTTGATGTTGCTATTGACAACGAATTGCCTTAAGGTGGAGACATCTTCTCGAGCCATTAATTCCTCATGAAAGCAAGTTGAACTTTAGACATGAAAGTGGGAATGATTCTTCTTGTCTAGACACTTCAAATGATATGATAATCAAACAACATGAAAGTCAACAAGGACAAGAAAGCAACCTGAGCATTTGAAAGATTATGATGTACAGTTAAATAATTGTATAGTAACTTCTCGCTTCCTTACTGCACCATTAGATGAAGATGAGCCAACTTGTTATGATGAACCTGTTACTTGCATGGGAACTTGTGCCCAAGCCCAAGAATTGTGAACATGTTACTTGCCAGTGGGTATACAAGCTAAACAGGAAGGCAGACGAGGTAATAATCGATAGATATAAAAAGCTTGTGTTAGTAGTTTGTGGATTTCAATTCACTTTGAGACGAAGAATTTGGGTGAAGTGGGGATGTTTTATATCACAAAAGGGATATATGCTAAGAGTCTCTTAGAATGTCTTGGAATGTGGAATTCAAAATGCATGGCTACTCTCCAATGGAGCCATATTTCAAGTTAAAGAAAGAAGGAAAGTCGCTGAAAGATGCGAAAAAGTTTAGACCTGATCGTAATTACATCCTCGTCAAATATGATGGATGATCTTCAAAGCCCTCGTCAAATATGATGGATGATCTTCAAAGCCTTCATGATCTTGACTCTCTTAACTTTTATGCCTTCGTCACATCAAGTTAATTAAGATTCATTCCAAGAAGTTGGCAACCTTGATAATCGATTCTATTTTAATAAGTAAATAAAGTATAAATGTTTTAAATTACTTCAAAGTAGTAGTAAAGAATTGGAACTGACAACTGACAACTGACAACTCCATCTTCCAGTCACCTTTTAAATCCTCCTTTGCTTTCCCTAAATATACTTCTTAAGGAAGACCTAAACAGCCGTTTTAGCCTACGAAGCAAACTATGTTATCTTCTAACCTATGCCATCATCCATCATGTATTTTTTTTTTTTTTTTCAATTAAAAAAAAAAAAAAAATATATATATATATATATATATATATATAGATTACATATATATTTACAAACAGAAATTTTAAAAATAAATTTAAAAAGAATGAAGAATATATTATTTAAATCGTGATAATTGTTTCAGAAAATAGTATAAAATATTTTAAAATTTTTGGAATAAATATTTTAAAATTTTATTTAATTCAAATATTCATTTTAAAATTAATATTCATTTTAATACCCAAAAAAAAAAAATCAGAAACGTAAGAATTGATTCTTTATCTTTTTTATAATACTCCGAAATATATTATAATATACTTAAAATTATTTTAAGAAGATACCGTTAAAATTAGAAATTGCTTTTTATAAAAAAAAATTCTTAAAAAAAATGAAATAGTTGAATAAAAAGAAATGAAAATATCATTATTAAGATATAATTTTTAATAGAAATACTAAAAAAAAATATATAATAAAAAGACATAAATCTTTAAAAGAGAGTAAAAATATATATATATATAAAGTTTTTAAAATAGTTTTAAATTAAGAAAAAAAAATTTAATAATTTTTTAATAATTTTAATTTTAATTTTAATTTTAATTTTAATTTTAATTTTAATTTTAATTTTAGTTTATTAATAAAAATATATCATATTATTTTTAATAAACTTAATCGAGTGTATCTTGAATTGAGGATAAACATAATTTGAACGATGGTAGAGTGGTAAAACCGTAAAATAGTGGTAAATGACTCCGTAATAATTGTTGAATGGAATCAATGGATCAGTAAATAAACATAATTACTCTTATGATCTAAGAAACAATTATTATTATTATTATTATTATTATTATTATTATTAATATTTTAAACTTATAGTTGAATTAAATATAATGTATATGTACGAAAATAACCTGGAGAGTAAAACAGTAAAATACTTGGTCTGTCGACTCTGTATTTTATAGAGCACCGCGCGCCACTGCGCGGGGTAAATGGCGTGCGGTGGAAGTTACGCGCCAATGGCATATTCGCAATATATTCGTTAAAAAAGGGGCAGTTTCACACAATCTCTCTTTGGAACTGGAAAAAAAAAAACAGAAGCAAAAGCCGAAAAAGTGAAGAGGGAGAGTCTCATCGCCTGAAAATACAGAGAGAGAAAAGAGAGAGGGAGATCTGGGTTGGGGAAGAACGAGTCGTATCTTGAAGTTGTGCTTGTAATCATCAATGGTGGAGAAGACCCAGGCTGCTAGATCCCGTCTCTCAAGTCTGGCATAGACCGTTTGATTTCCTCTCTCTGTGTACTTCTTCTTCCACCTTTCCTAGTTTCAACTCGGAGAAGCTCAAAATTTCAAGAATCTTCGCGTGATAACTGAAAAGTGATAGAAGAGAGAGAGAGATAGAGGTAAAGAGATTCAATCGGAAGAATCTCAACATCAGTCCTTTTCCAATTTTGTGGATTCTCAAGTCCGGGCTTTCTAAGGTATTTTCTTGATTTCATATAGTAGATTTTATTTATTTATTTGGAGGCTGGGAAAGTGGAAGTAAGGAAGCATAAAGAAAGTTGAAATTTGGATACTTTTTCATCTTGAATTTTTTATTATTTATTGTTTGGCTAGAAAATTCAAAAGTGGGGAAAATTTGGCAACTGAATTTCATAAATTGAGTCTTATCTAGTCTCATTAATCTTCTTCTGAACGAAGTTGTTAACGCTAAGTTACTGACGCTTATATCTTAGTTATTCTGCAGCAATTGGAACTCATTGTCTTCTCTGTTATTGCATATTCTTACGGATTTGAGCTCGCAATTCCATTGGTTGATTGTAGTGAGACTCAAGACGGTCGGTTTTCATCGATTCTGAAAGTGAGCTACGGAATGGTAGGGTTGAGGGAATAGTGAAGAAATCTGTACTGGTTTATGTTAGTTTCTTTCATTGGTGAAACAACTGACCTGAATCTAGGGTTCCAAAAGAAATTAAGGTAAAAAAAAAGCCCCTATATTGGTCGTTTTAAATTTTATGTGGAACCCTGGAAATTGGATTGTAATTGTTGGCCTTAGAAGGGTAGACTGGACTAAGTCCTCAATCTTTAGTACGACTTTCACCCAAAATGGCAGGAAGTAAAGCTTAGAAAACTGAGTAGAAAGACAATAAAAGGAAGGGGAATCAATGGAAGATTTTTCAAAATACGCCCATAGTCCTGCTCATTTGGCAGTTTCCTGTAGAGATTATGTTGCTCTCAGGAAGATTGTCTCCTCCCTCCCTAGGCTTGCCAAGGCTGGTGAGGTTAACAATGAAAAGGAGTCTCTTGCAACAGAGCTACAAGCCGATGCTGTCTCAGCTGTTATTGATCGCCGTGATGTTCCTGGTCGTGAAACCCCTCTCCACCTTGCAGTCCGTCTGCGGGACCCAATAGCTGCTGAAATTTTGATGGAAGCTGGTGCAGATTGGAGCCTTCAGAATGAGAATGGATGGAGTGCGCTCCAAGAAGCAGTCTGTGCTAGAGAGGAAGCAATAGCTATGATAATTGCACGGCATTATCAGCCTCTAGCTTGGGCAAAATGGTGTCGCAGACTTCCCCGCATTGTTGCATCAGCAGCTCGCATTCGTGATTTCTATATGGAGATAACATTCCACTTTGAGAGCTCTGTCATTCCGTTTATCGGGCGAATTGCTCCTTCTGATACTTACCGCATTTGGAAACGTGGGTCTAACCTCCGAGCTGATATGACCCTTGCTGGTTTTGACGGTTTTCGAATTCAGCGTTCGGATCAAACTTTTCTCTTTCTTGGAGAAGGGTACTCGTCAGAGGATGGAAATTTTACTTTGCCACCTGGGTCCTTGATTGTTCTTGCCCATAAGGAGAAAGAAATCACAAATGCTTTGGAAGGAGCTGGGGCGCAACCGACAGAAGCGGAAGTTGCCCATGAAGTGGCCTTGATGTCACAGACTAATATGTATAGACCAGGTATTGATGTTACTCAGGCCGAGCTTGTTTCCCATTTGAATTGGAGGCGACAAGAAAGGACTGAGATGGTTGGAAATTGGAAGGCGAAGATATATGATATGCTTCATGTGATGGTGAGTGTGAAGTCAAGGCGGGTCCCTGGCGCTATGACTGATGAGGAGCTATTTGCTGTGGATGATGAGGAAAAACTGGCCAATGGGGGTGAAAACGATGATTATGATGACATATTGACAGCTGAGGAGAGAATGCAGTTGGATTCTGCACTTCGTATGGGAAACTCAGATGGTCTTTGTGAGGATGAGGATCATGGAGGCATTGACTGTCAAGAAAACGGCTCAGTAGGCTTGCATGAAAATTCCGAATCCAATGGTGTTGTTAAGGAGAAGAAGGGTTGGTTTGGTTGGAGCAAAAAGAATGGAAAGGGAAGTAACGATGATCCTGAAGATTCAAAGATTCTAAAGAAATTCTCAAAGTTGGCCCCTGAAGGTAGCAATCAAAGGTCAATTGATCAGCAAAAGTCGACATCTGAATTCTCTTCAGAAGATATGGGCGATGCCAAAAGGGGTAGAGATAAATCCAGTAAGAAGAAAAAGAAGAAGGGATCCACCAGTGAGCCTACTAAGCATGAGAGTGAATACAAAAAAGGGTTGAGACCTGTCTTGTGGCTTACACAAGATTTCCCCTTGAAAACGGACGAGCTCCTACCATTGCTTGACATCTTAGCCAACAAGGTGAAGGCTGTGAGAAGACTAAGAGAGCTTTTGACTACCAAACTACCTCATGGAACCTTTCCCGTTAAGGTAATCCAAAAATCTCTTTAACGCATCTTTTGGATTGTGTTGACACATTATTATTATCTAGTTTCTTAGTTTTAGCTAATTTACAATCATATGGGTATTGTTGTGATATGTGAAATTTTCACATGTTCGAATGATTCTGAAAATGAAGCATTCGTTGTCATTGTTTGTTTCATAGAACATTATGGGCTGAAAATTGGTTAAATTATTAGAAAATTATTGTATATGCTGCAGATTGCCATCCCAATTGTCCCAACAATTAGGGTTCTTGTAACCTTCACAAAATTTGAGGAGCTTCAACCAGTGGAGGAATTTGCTACTCCTCTCTCTAGCCCAGCACATTTCCAGGATGCCAAGTCAAAGGAATCAGAGGGTTCCTCCTCATCATGGATTTCATGGATGAGGGGAAGCCGAGGTGGCCAATCAAGTGACAGCGAAACCAGTCACAGGTATAAAGATGAAATTGACCCTTTCCACATACCATCAGACTATACTTGGGTTGATGCCAATGAGAAGAAACGGCGCTTGAAGGCAAAGAAAGCTAAGAACAAGAAACATAGAAAGCATGCATCTTCTAGAGGTGCAAATGGGGGAATTCAGGTAAGTGAGGATCATGTGGAAGAGTAATCTACATTTCTGTCCTCTGTTTCACTTTCGCAGTTGGGAAAAGTCGACAAATGAAAGGAAGAAGGATGTGTCCGCTTAAATATGGATTTGAAGATTGTTCCTCACTCGAATATCATGCCAAGGGATGGCTCGGCATTGTTTGGTGGCTAATTGTTTTTGATCAAAGAAGAATGTATCTGCTCTCTAGTTGTTTTGTATTGTTATTTGTTTTTGGTTGTTTCCTATTGCATAGCAGCTTTCTTTGTCTTCTAATTTTGCAGAAACCAATGTTTGTCTAATCCGTTGATTATTAAATTACACTTTTGTGATTGTCATTTTCTCTTGCTTGGATTGTAACTCAAGTCATCGACTCTTCTACAGGAAAAAAAAAAAAAAAGGATTCACGAGGGAAAATCTTCGGGCCCTGTTAAATTTTCAATTGAGATATCATATAGTATACTATATAATTAAAATTGTATTTAAATCCATTCTAGATACATAGTTTTGCGCAATACAAAATTATGTAATTTGCCAACAAAATTTAAAGTTAAGTTTCATATATATATATATATATATATATATATATATATATATATATATATTTATTTATTTTAATTTTTTTCTTAATTTATTTAAATTGTAGCATTAATTAAATCATTAATCTTCGCTTATGACATTCCACTTTTAATCATTTACTAAAAGAAAAAATGGAAAAATAAAAGAAAAATGTTAAAATACTTAATTTTTGGACATCTTTTTCTTTCTTATCTCGATGGCTATTCACCAACTTCTTCAAGTTTGTTTCGCCAATCCAAACAATAACGGAAAATGAAGAACGGAGAGAGATTTCCTTTTGCACGACCTTAATGGAAGATAACGAAGAACGCTGATTCAGAGAAGGAAGAAAAAAGGTCGAGATTTCCACCTAACCAAGTCAAACTGAAATCATGATTTCGATCCATAATTTTGATATAATTCTAAATGTTATAAAATTATATATCATAAAACTAGATTTTTATATGTTTCCATAGAGTTTAGAAATACTTCAATCGGAGTTATATAACTCAAGATAAAAAAATTTTAAGTTGGCTGATTCCAGACCGAAATTTTTATCCAACAATTTTTAACTAGTTTTATATGCTATAAAATCATAGAAAAAAAATACATCATAAAACTAGACTCTTAGAGCTTTTCATAGAGTTCGGAAACAACTCAATCAGAATTATAAAATCCAAGATACAAATTCTTGAAATTGAATGGTTCAAGACCAAAATTATGATTTCAGACTGAATATTTAGACCGAAATCATTGTCCAACAATTTTAGACTGGTTCCATTGTTATTAAATTATAAAAAAAGATATATCATAAAAATAGACTCTTATAGCTTTCCATAAAATTCAGGAACATTTCTATCTGAGTTATATAACATGAAATACAAATTATTGAAATTGAATAGTTTTGAACCGAAATCATAATTTCAGACTGAACATTTAGACTGAAATCTTTATCCAATAATTTTGGATTGGTTTAAAATGTTACAAAATTGTAAAAAAAATATCTCATAAGAAAAAATTCTTATAGATTTCCATAGAATCTATGAATATCTCAATCGAAGTTATATAATCCAAGATAGAAATTCATGAATTCGACTGTTTCTAGACCAAAATCATAATTTTGGACTGAACATTCAGACCGAAATATTTTTCCAATAATTTTAAACTGGTTTTATATGTTATAAAATCATAGAAAAATATATAATAAAATTAGACTCTTTGAGGTTTCCAAAGAGTTCAGGAACATTTCAATAAGAGTTATACCATAGATGAAAATTTTTGAAATTGACTAAATCCTGACTAAAATCATGATTTCCAACTGCATATTCAGACCAAAATTTGTCCAACAATTTGGACTTGTTTTAGATTTTATAAAATCATAGGAAAATACATCATAAAACTAGATTCTTAGAGCTAGTTTCATTAAGGAAGTCATCTAGGCTCAAGAGAGGAAGACTCATAGACCCGTGGACCTGTAGACCCGTAGATCCATAGAGTTTTGAGTACAAAGACATTTTAGTCAACAATATATATATATTTGTAATTGTGTATCTTTTTGAATATATGAGTCTAATTTATTCTTTATATAATTTTGAAGTAGGAATGGATGCTTATCCAATTTGAAAATAAATCATCTAAAAAATCTCTGAATATAAACCATCTGAAAAGACTAAAAAGTTTATGTACTCAAAACTTTACGGGTCTATAATTTTATAACTTTTTGAATATATGAATCAAATTTATTCCTTATATAATTTTGAAGTAAGAATGGATGCTTATCCAATTTGAATATAAACTATCTAAAAAATCTTTGAATATAAACTATCTTAAAAGATTAAAAAGTCCCTATACTTAAAACTCTACGGGTCTACAAGTGTACAGATCTTAAATTTCTAACCATAGGCTTTAAACATTTAATCCTAGACCTTAAACTTAACAACTAAACAGGAAGAAGAAGACTCGAGCAAAAACTCAACTAAAACTCAGGTTATATCATTCCTTTCATTCGGGCGGTGGAATGCAGTGGCGGAGGGCGGAGGGCGGAGGGCGGGGTGGCTCGCACTGGATCTCGTTCCGGCAAAGGGACTGGCTGCTGGAGTCTTGAATAATTTCACAATCTTTTTTTTTTTTTTTAATTTAAATTGAACTACATGTCAAATAACGGATGAAATCGATCGGATTAAATCGGATATGAGTTTTTTGCACATGCCTAGTTTTAAAGTAAAAAAACAAAATCTTCTCTCATCGAATGACTCTTGTATATCCTCTTATCAAAATGTCTCTTGAATTTTCTCTCATCAATTTGCCTTTTAAATATTGAGTCATGGATGTAAAATTTTCCTATATAAAAATCAATGAGAGGAAATCAAAACCACACCATGAGAAATGGATAAGTTTCACGATTAATTTCTCAAGTTCATGCTTGTTCAACTTACATAGTCAAAGTATGCATTTTCGATCTTGAAAACTTCACTTGGGAATCTCCTTACGGCTTCCCCAAAAAAAAACTTTATTTGATAATCAAATTATATTTCTACACGGCTACTTGCTCAACCTCTATTTCATTCATCTCTTTCGTTAATCTACAATCTATAATAAGAAGTTGTAATGATCACAGGTTAGTGATATTTTCTTTTTTATTTATTTATGTTTAATAGTTTTCTTATTATGTATATATTTAATATTTTTTTTTTATTTGTAATGCAATATGTTAAGTCACAAATTAATGACACTTAATTTTTAATTTATGTTTCATAATTTTTTATTATGTATATATATTTAATCAATTTTATTTTTTTATTGTTGTTATAATTTATAATTTTTTTGTATGGATAGAGCTATCAGAGAGTTCCTTTTAGAATACCTTCTAACAACATTTTTGTACCGAGTACCAACCATTCTGTAGGGGGTTGGGTGGGGTGGGGTGGGGGCGATAGGCCTAAATCAACCCCTACTCGATGAACACGAGTCATGGGGGGGGAAAGTTTGTAAATTAAAAAGAACCGGATCAAACCTCCATTCTTGAACTAACTTAAACATCTCTTTCCTAGAATTTCATTTCACAAATAAGAGTAGACCCTCATGCTCTCTCCACTACTAAATACTAATCAGATGCATGCACTTTAGCTGCTGCTGCTACTGATGATGATGATGATGATGAAGAAGCTGTTGTTTCATCAGCTCTCACCCGTTTAGTGGAGGAGGGGCCACTGTAACTACCTTCATGGCCAGGTTCAACAGCTTCATTATTTTCGGTTTGATGTTCCCTTTGCTTCTTACTTCCACTGGTGGAGATTCCTTTGACATGACTCTCTCCTGAGGTTTCTGCTTGATCATTCAAAAAAGAGGGGTTGTCCAAGGTGGGTGAAGAAGAGGGTTTCAGCCTGTTGCTTTCCTCCATGTTTCTTTGTTTCTCAAACATCTCTTGAAGATGCCTCCCTTGTTCTTCGATTCTTAATTGCAAGTTTCTCTGTATCTGCATCAAATGAAGTAATAATTGAAAATTGAGAAGTCATAGACTAAGACCACAACTACTGTTCAACCTTGAAAATGTGTAGCTTAGAAGAAACATATATGTGACTTGCAAGGAAGAAAATACAGCCTAATCAAATAGTTTACCTTATGGATATAGGTTTAAGTCCAGTTTGGACTATGAAACTCAGTTTGCCCCATTATAGAGATAAGATCGTGAAACACAGTTTGCACGAAACCCCATTTACCTAAACTAAGTCTGAAGAGGCTGAGCTAGAAAACTAAAAGCATACCTCAAGCTGTTCATGGAGTTTCTTTTGAACTTCCATTTGCATGCGCAATGCTTCAGTTATCCCCAGACTTCTGTAGTTTAAACAGTAAGAGAATCAACAATGATTTCTTTAGGATGTTTTGTTTTGGGTAATAATGGACTCATAATATACTTACGTTTTCAAGTCCAGCCTTTTCATCTCTTCCATAGAAGTCAATTTTTGGTCTGACATTCCTGATCAGGCAAAAATAACATTTGATTCAGCACAGTTACCGAGGAAAAGGTAAAACACTAAAGAAAATATGAATAAGGAATTATCTGTACCAATAAGGGGGCAAATCGGAAGTGAAATAATTTTTTTTTTTTTGCCAGAAGAAGTTCAATAATTTGTTTGGAACTTTTTCTAGGATAGCAACCTTAACTAGAACCCGGAACCGAAGGAGATTCTAAATCCGAATCTTATAAGTCAAAGTCATGGGCTCACCTTATTATAGAACACAAAAAATGACAAAAAAGTACTCACCACTAACTTCTGATGGATCAGGTTTGTATCTAGCTGTTCGATATTTCTGAAAATATGAAAAGCAAGAAAAAGGAAAAATTCATAAGCTTTTTACATGATATAAACTAAAACGAACCCAATATAAACTAATGTACCTGCAGATGGCTTTTTACATGATAAATAGTCAGTCCATCAACATTCATAAGCTTTAAGACACCCTTCGGGGTGGCCCCTGCAAATTAAAATCGATCATTCAATTGAAATAAAAGAATTCACTTAGCTGTTTATGAAGTGACAAATTAGAATTTGAGAGAGATTTATCTAGAAAAAGAAACAAGGAAACCAACTTTCACTGCCACCAAGCTGATTGACAGCTTCGACAAAGGACTCGTGAAGTTCTGGCGTCCAACGCATTCTTGGTCTAGTAGGGGGTGCACCAGACAATGACTTAGAGCCCACATGATACTCTAACGATGGTAGAGACTCAACTTGACTGCTCTGAGGCTGTGGAACCGATATGATGTCAGCAGATGGTTTAAGCACCTGAAACATTTTTCAAGAAAATCTAAGGATTGAAGTGAACAACAGAATTGAAATCTATGATTTTAAACTTATGACCACTAGAGGTCCATTTCAGACCAGCATTTCAAGTAAATTGATATCTTTTTGTGGGCCAAAAATGGTTTATGTACCAACCTTAGCCTCTGCTAAACTGGCATCAGCAAAGAGTTCGCCCCAACTTGGGTCCAGGGCATCATCAGAGATGAATTGATCAGCCCAAGTAGTCGGCCAATCACTTCTCTTCGAATTGTCATCTGATGGCAATACCCCTGTAATGCCTTCCACCTGCCCATTATGGACAGCAACATTTTCGGGAAAATCGAGAAAATCCTGAATTGGATCGGTAGCCCAAGGGATGTTATTTTCTTCTGGACGATTATTATTGGCCAATATTATAGATTGCACTGCTGGACGGGAAGAGTGGTTTGGTGGTGGAAGCACTGCTTCATTGCTTGCTGCTGAGTGAGAAATGAAAGGGGAATATCTAGAATGTCTTTCATGGGATAAGACTGAAGAGGTTCGATCCATATGGATATCATCTGGGAAATCAGAAGAGGATGAAAACAAGTGGCCAACAGTTCCACTATTGGAAATAAATGGCGTGGCTTGTTTGGAAAGGGGGTTAGACATTGGGAACGAGGAAGACATAGCATGCGTTACGTGAATGTGAGCTAATCTGAACTCTGAACAACACCAGATAAATAATAAAATTTTGTTAACTCTCAAGCTCACTAGTTTGAATGAAAAGATAATAGATGAATAGAAAAGGGGAAATTACCTAAACAAAACAGGGAAATAAAAATTGAGACTTTTTAGATGTGATCAAAAGACAATTTAACGAACCAATAGTTTAAGCAGAAGGGAATCAAATGTACCAACCCTTTGACTCTAATCATTTTATCCAGAATAACCCTTCCATCTTATCCAACTAGTTATAGTTCTATGTGAAGAAAAAAAAAAGCCCCCAATTTCATCTACACACCTATTATGTTTTTAAAAAAAATTATGGGAATAACAAAGAAATGAGATTACAAGCTAAGAAGCTCAACAGCAATAACAAAAAGCAAAGAAGGGGAAGAAGAAGCATAAACAGAGCTACATAGATTCGATAACAAAATTAAAAGCAAATCCAATCCAGATTATAGCAAAAAATTAGACTAATCAATCAATAAAACTCCAATGAGAAGATACCAATAATTAAAAAAAAATAGATGTGTCTCGTGAAATTCTTAGGGGATGAATAGTAAACAAACAATCCTTACCAGTAAGAATAAGGTGGAGGAAATGGGCGAGAAATTGAATTTCGATAAAATCTGAGAGAGGGCAGGGAGGGCTAAAGCTTTGTCATCCTGACTTGAACAAAAAACGAATTTCACAAACACACAATCACTCTCTCTGTTTCTCTCTCTAGCCTACGGAGAGAAAACGTACTTGGGTTGTATTAGTCAGCTTCTGGTTCTCTCTCACTCTCTCTCTCTCCCTCTCCCTCTCCCTACAGAGCACCTCCAAGTAGAAGAAAGGACGAGGAGGAGCGAGCGAGAGGAGAAGATGATGATCAGCCTACGGCCGGGTGGTATTTGTGGTGTCGTTGATTCAGGGCCGTCGATTTCGAAAGAGATGGAGCGTGATCGGGACTCTGTCAAGTACAGGTGGAGGGCCGATTTTTGATTGGATCAGGATGGAGGACACTGTTTGGTTAAAAATATATTTTAAAAATAATAAATAAATAAATAAATAAAACGATATATAGTTTGACCCTAATAAATTGCCTCACCAAAAGGCTCGAAAAATATACGTTACAAAAAACATGGAGAATAAAGTGACGTGGAATCCCCCCTGGACCCCACTCTTAGTCTTCGCAGTTATTTCATGGCACTTTCACCGAGTTGAAGTTGGAAGCCGTTTCACATTTTCTTCTCACGGCAAGAGTTTTACCAAAATAAATAAATAAAATAAATTAAAAAAAAAAAAAAAGACTAAAATTAGGCTAGTGGAGGGAGATCTTTCTTTTCTGGTCGGTTTGGAGTTAGGAATATAGATTTCCGCTTCGCATCGAAGCACATATTCATGTCATCAACTTGCTTTATATGGATAAAACTTATTAAACTGCCGTTTAGGAGAGCCGATATTGAAAGCAGATTTTTAGAGTGAATAAATATTTATAATGGATCAATTATCTTAATTGTACATATTAATTTTGGTGTAAATAGGGTATGTTGAAGAGACGAATGATAAGTGGAAAGTTATTGACACTTGAGTGGATGACACACTTCTGATATGTCAAACTATGAGCACTGTTATATGTTGAGTCGGCTCTGAGTGAAGAACATGTCTTTACCATAAATAATAGAATAATTAGGATACTAAATAATAAGAGTTGGACACGTGTACAGTTATTTAGGATTTCTCAGCTTTATCTAGATATAAAACCTAATAAATATAATAGTCATTTTTTGAGATTTAGGCAGCTTACTATTTATTCTTCTTCTCACACTCCTCTAGAAATTAATTAGAGCATCAAAACGAGGTTGTCCGACCTCAATCCCAGCTGCTATTTGTTTACGAGTGCAGCGCTGGTCTTGGAGCACAATGTAGGTGGAGGAGTCCTTCGTAGCAGACGGAAATCCACGTCAATATTTTGGTACCGATTGTGAGGATGCTGTCTTTATTTTCAAAAGTTCCAACAGATCAGTAATCTGAGCGAAAGCTGACTAAGATAATGAAGGAGTTAGAAGTAGCAGTGAAGAGAACAACCCTATGTATGGATGAGTTGGAAAGACAATTCACTAAGCGGGTGTAAGATGCAAAATTACCAAAGAAGTTTTGGGCTCCGATCTTAATGTACGATTGAACCAAGGATCCTTGAGATCATGATGTGCATGAGGATGAACTCTATGTTTGACGAAATGATGTGCCAGTGCTTTCATATCACGTTACTAAACTTAGTCAGTGACAGGTACAGATCCCTCACATCAGGCTCTATCGACTCCTTTGATGAGCTGAAGTAGTTGTTTGTGTCTAACTTCTACGAGGCAGCTAACATGCGATTCCTTCTCACGAGTATGTACACTATAAAACAGAACTTAAGAGAGGCTTTGATGGACTATATGGAGCAGTTCAACTAGGTTTTGAAGAATGTGGACCTACCTAAAGATATTGGGGTTCTACATGTTTTCTTGAGATGCACGAATAACAAAAAGCTCGTTAGCCACTCAAGGAAAAAATATTTTGATTCCTATGCGGAAGCGTTGCTAGAAGCAAAAGGATTAAAGTAGCTAAAGAAATCTTCGTATCTCAACTGAAGAACCAGGGAGAAAGGAGGGAAAATAGTAGGGGACGTGAAAAGATGTCGCAAAAGAGTATGAATATAATGTTATTATAAATATCAATCAAATAATTTTATTTAATAGTTAAAATATATATTATATTCATTTTCTTATTAATATAATTATATCAAGACTAATAAATTGGTTATTTATTTTGAGATTAATATCTCAAATTTTTGTAATTCTTTTTTTATGTATCAATCTTTATTTTAATAATGAAGATTACTGATAAAATTATAATTTTGTCTTTTTATTATATTAAAAAAATAATATTTAAAGTAGAAAGATTATATAAAGAAATTCAACGTTGAAAGATGGGAAAGATACAAAATTAAAATATATATGAGAGAAGCGAAAACTAAAAATGAGATTAAAAAAAGGAGAAACATTATTTATAGATATTTTTTTCTTCTTTTTTTTAAGTAAAAAAATGAAAAAAAAGTTAAAATAAATTATTATTTTATAATTATTATTTTCATTAATATAATATTTTATACCTATACTAAATTTTTGAATTCAAATTCATAATAATAATTATCAAAATATAAAATTTAATAAGATTATTATAATCTTATCATAAAATTATAATGTAATACATAAAATTATAATCTTATTAAATAAAATTTATGATAAAATTATTATGATTATAATAATTATTAAATAAAAATTGATGTAAATAATTATTTTATAATTTTCTATTGACGTAATTCTTTATATTTATTGTAAATTTTTAAATTTAATGTTATTTACATATTATTATCAAAAGTTTTTAAATAAAATTATAATAATTATTAAAATTAAAATTATTAAAATAAAAAATTATAAAAACCAAAATTATTAAAATAAAAATTATTAAAATAAAAATTATAATAAGATATAAAATAAAAGTATTTGAAAAAATATTATAAAATACAGAATAAACATATTTTAAGAATTTTTATAAAAAGTTACAAATGCATACAAAATGCAATTCTGTGCGTAACCTGAGCATATAAAGGTTAAAAACCGGGTCCATTTATTGAAAACCAGTGGGATCATCATCTCTCTCTTATTTTTCTCCCGAAGACAAGAAGAAAAGCTCCTTCTCTCTCCCTCTCTCATCTGCACCTCATCACTCTTTCGAGAAAAGCATTCTCTCTCTCTCTCTCTCTCTTTCTTCCCCCTAGCTCTGCTGTGATTTTTTTTTTGTGGAAAATTTGGCAGCAATCGAGTTTAAAACTTTTCGATTCAAAGTTGGAAGGTTGGAACGGATTCCTGATTTCCACAGGGAGAGAGAGAGAGAGAGATTGCAGTGTTGAAGAGAAAGGATGTTTGGTTGCGAGTGTTGGTGCTGGGATGGAGTTGAGGAAGAGGACCTTTACTCTTCAAAGCCAGACCCCTTCTCTCTGCCTTCACCCCTTCCCGACTGGCCTCAAGGTATCATCTCTGCTTCAACTTTCAATACTATAAAAATTATAATTTCTCCATTTTAGTTGTATTCAATACCACTGTTCACTGCTTAAACATGAGCTTCCAGTAACAGAAAAAAAAAATTAATTAAAATAATCTATCCATAGCGAAAGAAATTTCCTAGATTTGACCAAAAGTAGAATCTTTGGTGAAGAAAGCAAAGATGATAATCTGTTAACGAGAATAATACCATATATATTCCAAAAAGTATTAGGTGGGTAGATAAATTAACGGACCCTTTATTTATTATCTCGTCGAATAAAATAAAATTAAAAAATAATTCAGATTACCTTCTTTTTTTTTTTTTTTTTTTTTCTGGATTCAGTTAGCTCTCACAAATCTGATAAAATGGTTTATGATCAAATTTTTTTAGGACAAGGCTTTGCAACTGGAAGAATATGCCTTGGTGAAATAGAAGTACACAAAATCACACAGTTTGAAAGCATATGGACCTGCAACTCCCTTCGAAAAAAAGCAAGCGGCATCACATTCTATAGACCGGCAAGGATCCCAGATGGCTATTTCTGCCTCGGCCATTACTCTCAACCCAATGACCAGCCCTTAAGAGGGTACCTTCTAGTGGCTCGTGAATTGGGAAATGAATTTCCAGCTTTGAAGCAACCCCTTGACTACTCATTAGTTTGGAAAACTGAATCGGATGTCAATGGCGGTGGTTACATATGGCAGCCAATTCCACCTGATGGATATAAAGTAATGGGTTTTCTCGTCACAGACATGCCCCATAAGCCCAGACTTGATGATATTAGATGTGTCCGGAAAGATCTTACTGAAAAATGTGAGGCTTGTGATACAATGCTTCGTATAGATTCCAAATCTTCCAACAAACATTTACTGGTCTGCAATATAAGACCTAAAAAACGAGGAATGTTTAGACAAGGTGTTTCTGTGGGCACATTCTTCTGTGGCACAAACATGGATTCCGAAGAAGGTATCCTAGATATCGCTTGTCTGAAGAATCTTGACCGGAATCTACCCGCCATGCCGAATCTGGACCAGATTCATGCCCTCATTCAACACTATGGACCCACTGTTTACTTTCACCCAGATGAGGCCTTTCTCCCATCTTCTGTTTCATGGTTTTTCAAAAACGGGGCACTTCTTTACAAAGACGGCAATAAAAAGGGTGAACCAATTGAATACCTTGGCTCGAATTTGCCTAGTGGAGGAGAAAATGATAGTGAATACTGGATCGATTTACCTGTTGATGATAATGCAAGAACTTATCTCAAGAGTGGAAACCTTGAAAGTTCAGAACTCTATGTTCATGCAAAGCCGGCTCTTGGAGGAACTTTCACCGATATAGCAATGTGGGTCTTCTGCCCGTTTAATGGGCCTGCCATGCTCAAAATCGGGCTTTTGACCATCTCTATGACCAAGATAGGTGAACATGTAGGTGATTGGGAGCACTTCACTCTTCGAATCAGCAACTTTAATGGAGAGCTTTGGCAAGTGTTTTTTTCAGAGCATAGTGGGGGTAGATGGGTAAATGCCTATGAGCTCGAGTTTATTTCAGGGAATAAGGCGATTGTATACTCGTCGAAAAATGGTCATGCTAGTTTCCCACATCCTGGAATTTACCTCCAGGGATCTTCCAAGCTTGGAGTAGGACTCATAAATGATGTTGCTAAGAGCAAATTTTATGTGGATTCTAGTTCCAAGTATCGAATTGTTGCTGCTGAGTATCTTGGTGAAGGAGTCATTGAAGAGCCGTGTTGGTTAGAGTATATGAGAGAGTGGGGTCCAACGATAGTGTATGATTCAAGATCCGAAGTGGATAAGATTATTGATCTTCTTCCCGTGTTTGTTCGGTTTTCAGTTGAAACCTTGTTTGAGTTGTTTCCTATGGAGCTTTATGGCGAGGAAGGACCGACGGGCCCAAAAGAGAAGGATAATTGGGAAGGAGATGAAATATGCTAATAATAAGCTTTCCTCCATATGGTAAATAATGAATCTTTGTTGTTAACTCCCTTTAGTAGCTCCATTAATGAAGCACTCTTTTTTTGCTGATATGTGTATAGATCTATATATGTGTGTGTGTGTGTGTGTGATTAGGCCATTTTCCTATAGGTATTCTAGTCCACCATGGAAGGTGTTCTTGTAAAATTGTAAAGATGAGATTCCATTGATGCAAACATTTAGAATTGATTATTATCAATAAGGATTAAACCTATTCGTAGCTCTGATTTTTCTGTATTCCCTTTGTTTCTCTTGAGATATTATACTCGTATGGTAAGTCCATGGTGGTAGATGGAGAAGGAATAACCAAGAACAAGCAAAATTATCTGCAACATACTTATGATTTTGTTGATTAAATAAAAAATAATCTCAATTATTATTATTATTTTTTATTTTAATTAAAATTAAATAACTTATTTATACCTATATTTTTTTTACAAAGCGATTCGATGATTTATGGAAAGTGAAGAAAAACCGGTCTGCGCCGGCGCGCTTACTATTGGTGAACCGCATCTAAGAAAACCGGAGAGATAACTATGAACCCAACCGGCCCACCCTCTCCCCTTACTTTCAATCTTTGTCCTCTCTCAAAAACCTCTTTTAAAACTCTGCAAGTACCTTTCTTTTTATTCTCTCACACATCTTTACCTTCAAAACCTAACAATGGCCAATATTTCCTCACGCAATTCCTTCTCTCTTCCCTAATCTGGTAATCTCACTCTCATGGATGCAATAGTTGCAGCTCCCTCCACTATCCAGCATTACTGCTTTTCAGTTCTTATCTCCACTTTGCCGCCCTGCGTTTTCGCCATTCAAAACAGGGCGCAGAGTCAGAAATGAAAGATTTACCTCCAAGCTTAATGGAAAATCCGTGAATTTTTTCTAAAATGTGAATCCATTTATCTCAATTGTGTTTCCAGGAGCGTCGAGTAGCTCAAAACCTCTAGAGAAAGAAGAAGATGAAGAAAATTCTGTTGCAGGAGCATCTATCAGCTCAAGTTACGTTATTGCTCCTGTAAACTGTACCAAACCAGATGAAAATGTGATCAAGCTCGTTGTCTGGTCTATTATTTATTCGTTATTCTGTATCGCCATTGGTTTTTCTCCAATTAGGGCTCCGAAAGCTCCTGCAATTGCCGCTCAGGTGGTTCTCGAGAAGGAGAATGTGGAGGAGAAGGAGTTGATTACGAAGGGTCACGAGTACTCAGTGCACTCGAAATTTACTTGTGAATGTATCAGATGTATTGAGGTGTATAGAGGAGGTGAAGAAATGCAATGGGGATTTGAAGGAAGTGGAGAGAGCATGGAAGGCGGTGAAATCGAAGAAGGAAGAGTTGCAGGACGGGGTTTTGAATGATCTTTCTGTGGGGTTGAGGGAACTGAAGATTGAGAAGGAGAAGTTGGAGAATAGATTGGATGAGATTGTTGATGAGATGGTGAGAGCAAAGAGGAGTATGAGAGGTTGGTGGCTGATGATAGTGGTGAAGAGGAGAAGAAGGAGAATGTGAATAGATTGGAGAAGATTTTGAGAGGGTTGGAGGAAGAGTATGATGTGAAATGGGCAAAGGTTGGGGAAATTGGGGAAAGAATTTTGAGAAGAGAGACTGCAGGATTGAGTTTTGGGGTAAGGGAGCTTTGTTTTATTGAAAGTGAATGTAAACAGTTAGTAGAGAGGTTTACTTGGGCATTGAGGCGGAAAGATATTGACAGGTACTTATTTGATGTACTTACTCCATCCTTATAACAACTAATTTTATTTTGATCTGGAATAACTTACATGATATCTCAATTTATTAAGATCAGCGCTTACTGCTTGGTTGCAGTATTTTAAGAATGATTTGGAAGCTGCCCAAAGAAAACATTTGGAGCAAGTAATCTTGCCTACTGTTTTGGAAACTGATTATCTAGGACCTTTTTTGGATCAAGAATCAGTTGATTTTGCTCGAAGAGTAAAACAAGGGCTGGAAGCTGCAAAAAGATTTGGAGGCTCGTCTAAGAAAAGATATGAGGAAGTATGGTGATGAAAAGCGTTTTGTTGTAAACACACCAAAAGATGAGGTGGTGAAGGGTTTTCCAGAAGTTGAGTTGAAGTGGATTTGGTGATAAGGAGGTTGTGGTCCCTAAAGCAATGAGCCTCCATTTGTGCCATGGCTGGAAGAAATGGCGAGAGGAAGCTAAGGCAGACTTGAAAAGAAATTTGTTAGAAAACATTGATTTTGGTAAACAGTATGTTGAACAAAAACAAGTAACATTTTCTCAATTTTGTGTTACTATTGATTCATTGGTAAACATTTTCTTATTCCGTTGGACACACCTTTTTTTTTTCCTTTTGGGGTGAAACTGACTTGTATATTTGCCCTATGTGAATTTCAGGAACTTATTCTATTAGATCGAGATAGAGTAGTGTCCAAGAGTTGGTACAATGAAGAGAAAAATCGATGGGAAATAGATCCAATGGATGTTCCCCATGCTGTGGCTAAGAAACTAGTAGACCATGCCCAGATTAGGCATGATTGGGGAGCTTTGTATATCACACTAAAGGGTGACAGTAAAGAACTGTATGTTGACATTATGGTAATGCCAACTTGCTGAGTGTATTTGGGTGTTTATTACACTGCAAGTTACTTAGTATTCTTCTAATCCCTAACATTCTTCATCTAGGAATATGAAATGCTGTTTGAAGATTTTGGAGGTTTTGATGGTTTATATATGAAACTGCTTGCCTGCGGTGTACCAACTACTGTCCATCTCATGTGGATTCCTTTCTCTGAGTTGGATCAACAGTTTCTGTTGACTGTAAGAATGTGCCATCAAAGCTTGAATGCGTTATGGAAGGCCAAAATTGTTTCATATGTGAGAGGCTGGGTTTCTGAAAAAATTAGTAACTTAAATGATGACATAATGATGATTGCCGTGTTTCCCATGATGGAGTTTATAGCCCCATACCCGGTATACTTCTTTGACTATTTTCACAGGAACATTCTTAATGTATTAATTTATTTGGTTAAATGATGCTTTTTACTTTTATCATTTTATTGCAGGTAAGACTTCAATTAGGTATGGCATGACCAGAGGAAATAGATCAATCTGTTGGTTCAACATGGTACCTTAAATGGCAATCTGAGGCAGAAACGAGTTTCAGATCCAGAAAAACAGATGATTTCCAATGGTTTTTTTGGTTTTTCATTAGAACTGCTATCTACGGATATGTTTTATTTCATATCTTCTGCTTCTTGAAGAGAAAGGTTCCAAGACTTTTTGGTTATGGACCATATTGGACGGATCCTAATTTGCAGAAGCTGCGGAGATTGGTATCTCTATGTTCTTTTTCTTCTGTTTACTTATATTACATGCTAATAATTGATCTAAGTATTTCCTAAACCATCTGGTATGATTGTGATTTGTAGAATGCTTTCACATTGTAGAGATCTGGCCCCTCTGCTATTTTGACTGCATAATAATACCTCAGAAGCATGTTGAAGACCTAACATGTTAATCTATATTGTTATAGCTTTTTAATTGAATAGAGACATCTATCTGACAGAAAAAACAATAACTTCTATGATGTTCCGCAGAAATACCATCTCAAGTATAGGGTAAGGAAAATCAAACTTCAGAAGAGGGCCGGCATTGATCCTATAACGAATGCGTTTGAGGAGATGGAGGTTACACCCCACATCTAATAGTTTCTTCTATTAATCCTAATATAGAGAGAGATAAATTAATATTTATTGATGTATGATTGGCCTGTAGAGGGTGAAAAATCCACTAATACCATTGAAGGATTTTGCTAGTATTGAGTCTATGAGAGAAGAAATCAATGAAGTAGTTGTATTTCTGCGAAATCCTCGTGCCTTCCAAGAAATTGGTGATTGTGCATGCCGGGTATAATATTGTTCATATTTCGTATGCATGTCCCTAGACTCCTTATTTCATATCTGAATGGTTGTATCGGTTACTGCTTTCATTGAGTGGTTTAGCAAGCCCTTAAGAAGTTTTTATGCTTTTTCTTTAGGGTGTTCTTATTGTAGGTGAAAGGGGAACAGGAAAGACTTCTCTAGGGATGGCCATAGCTGCAGAAGCAAAGGTTCCTGTTGTTACAGTTGAAGCCCAGAAGTTAGAGGCTGGACTATGGGTTGGCCAAAGTGCATCAAACGTTCGGGAATTGCTTCAAACAGGAAGGGATTTGGTTGTCCTTTTAGGCCTTCGCATTTATTTATTTTCTTCTTTATATATATATATATATATATATATATACCTGGATCGTTAAGAAAAGAAGACAAGCGAGAAACAGAGAGATTACGAGCAGAAGATTGTAAAAGATAGACAAAATTAACGGAGAACAAACGAATAGATATAGATGCACAAGATAGATAGTGAAGAGATAAATAGACAAGAAGAACAGGGGAATTAACATAGATCAAACCCGTCACTGCTTTTGTATTGCTTCTTTGAATATTACAAGGAGAAGAAAGCAGGGGAATTCCTTTTCCTGTTTAGATTAAACTGCTTTTTGAAACTTTAGAAAAAAAGAAAAACGCTCAATTCTGGCAGGATTTGGAGAGATTAGTTGAAAGCAATGGTGGATCTCGAGAAAAAGAGCCATTTTCTCTTTCTGATAATTTTAACACAGGTTGGTGGTACACACACACCTGCCATGATAACATCTCCTCGGCCCTTTTTTGGCTGCCTCAGCCTGCTTTCTTGATTCTGGGAATGCACCTGGAATTGCTCTTCTCAGTGAAGCAACATAGATGTAGTTTATAGGCCTCTTGTTATCATGTAGCCTCATCTCCTTAGGCATATGGAACGTATGAAGGTGGGAGTAGTTTCGGTTTCTGAGAAGGGTCGCCATTTTTCCTTCTCGGATCGTCAGTACTCCAGAACACTGTTTCCCATTTCTTTTCTACAATGTAACTTATCAATGCACTAAAATCATTGTTCCAAGCTTGTTATTCCTCTCTGAAAATATTTCAGTAAAATTGCCTTGTCCTTGATAATCAAAAGCTCAATACAGGTCAAGTACTTACAAATAGTAGTTATCATTTTCTTTTCTTTATGGACATTCATCTTCCTCATCCCAGAAATCAAAATCCAATGACATGAGAAGTTAAATGAAATTAAACTAATTTACAGAAAGGAAGAGAAAAATTTAAGAAAACAAGAAAATTGATCTTAAAGAAGGCCTGTAACTGGTGAGGCGTTGAAAATAGGCTTCTCTTTGGCAGCATCTGGCACTCCATTTTGACAGACACTTTTCCTTCTCGGCTTAGCTTCTCCAAGCATTGTTATTACATCCCTCATAGATGGTCTTTCCTTGGGAAGTTTTGCAGTACAGAGAAGTGCGATTCTTAGAACAAGAAGCATTTCTTCTTGAACATGTTTGCATTGACCTGCTACATCTGGGTCTAAAACTTCTTCCATGGCTCTGCTCTTAATCCTTCTCCGAACCCATTCTACAATATTCACACCTTCTCCAAACTCATGATCTACCGGCAATTTTCCGGTCAGAAGCTCCAAAAGCACCACCCCATAGCTGTATATATCGGTCTTCTCATCCACTTTCAGAGAATATCCATATTCTATCACCATTAAAAAAGCAGAAGTAAATCAGAGTTCATATAAATTTTCATCCATATTAAAAAAAAAAAAAAGGGATCAGTGACTGTACCGGGGGCAATATATCCGTAAGACCCTACCACCATAGAAACTGTTTCATTCTTAGGGACCATTATTTTCGCCAACCCGAAATCTGCAATCCTTGCCTCGAAATGCGCATCGAGCAATATATTATTCGACTTGATATCTCTATGAATAACTGCAGGGTGACAATCATGGTGAAGATAGTTCAATCCTTGAGCTACTCCAACTGCAATGTTATACCTCAAAACCCAATCAACTAGCAACTTCTGATCCTGCTCTTTCCCATGCAGTGCTTCTCCAAGGTTTCCATTTCGCATATACTCGTACAATATCATCAAGTCTGTCTCATTGTGAAGATACCCCATAAGCCGGAGAATATTCCGGTGCCTTAACCGCCCTAGAAGATTCACTTCCCCTAGCAAATCATGCCCGTTTTCAATATCTGTTGTATGAGATCTCCATAGCTTCTTGACAGCAACTGTTTCGGGCTGCCCGAAAGTCTCGACTTTGTAAACAATCCCGGTCCCACCCATGCCGATAATGTTGGATTCCTTTATGCAGGCTAGGATGTCACTAGTAGTGAAGCTGACTCTTTGGAATGCTACTAATCTCCATGGCCATTCTTCATAGCTCTTCTTGAACCAATCATAGAAGAAACTGTTGTAAAGGTACCATCTTTGATATAATGACCTGCCCGTAAAAAATGCAAGGCCTAGAATGAAAACTGTACAAATTCCAATGATCAGTCCTTTCACAATGTGATCAATTCGCCTAATCTTTATCTTTCTGACTGTCGAAGAAAAGCTTCTATTACAAGGCGGAAGTACTCCTCCACAAAGTCCGGGATTTCCGATAAGGTCATTGGGATTTATGGTCATTAGAATGCCATTTCTAGGAACTGGTCCCTCCAGTTTGTTATAAGACAGGTTTAACATCTCCAGGGCCGGTGAAGAACCAAAATTTCCGGGAATATGCCCGGTAAGAGAATTGTTGGACAGATCGAGCATTGCTAAAGT
The DNA here is from genome assembly GCA_027186245.1 of Coriaria nepalensis. Classification (NCBI taxonomy): domain Eukaryota; kingdom Viridiplantae; phylum Streptophyta; class Magnoliopsida; order Cucurbitales; family Coriariaceae; genus Coriaria; species Coriaria nepalensis. The sequence goes on from CP114481.1 coordinate 54,388,842, forward strand.
TGGCATTGTGGCTATAGCTCTAGGGATTGGTCCGTTAAACTCGTTTTTCCTGAGGTTAAGATTTACTAGCCTTTCACACGAAGCAATACTTTCCGGGATTGTCCCGGAAAATTGATTGCTTGATAAATCGAGCACAGACAAAGAAGGGCAGTCTTGAAACTCGTTCGGTATATTCCCTTCCAAGTAGTTATTAGCAGCCATGAAGGTTTGAAGATTCGGAATGGAGAAGATGTTGTAAGGGAGAGAGAATTGAAGGTGGTTTGAAGAAACATCAATGAAAGAAAGTGATGTGGATAAAGAAATGTCTGCCGGGATTTTTCCGGTGAGATTGTTATGGGATAATTCTAGCCTTTGGAGGATTGGAAGATTACCGAATCCGACCGGAATTGTTCCATATACGAGATTGTTTTGAATTCTAACTCGGACCAATGACAAACAAGTCGAAAGGCCTATTGGGATCGGACCCGAGAAAGAGTTATTAAAGAGGATGAGTTTAGTGAGATTACCATTTTTACATAAACCATCTGGGATCTCACCTGATAGTAAATTTGAAGATACATCCAACCATTGCAATGGAGAATTCTGGCCAAGATCAAACGGTAAAGAACCTGTCAGTGAATTTTCCCACAAACCAAGCACTTCTAAGTTGGTCAACTTAGCCAGCTTGCTCGGGATTGGACCGGTGAGATTGTTACACATTAAGTTCAAAAGCTGCAAACTCTTTAATTCTGCAACTTCTTCTGGAATCTCTCCTGAAATCAAATTATCAGAAAGATCTAGATAAACCAGTGAAGTAATGTTACCGATTACTGACTGGATCTTTCCGGAAAAATGATTTCTGTACAAATAAACTGTATTGAGTTTCATAAGTCTACTCAATTCAGCTGGAATTTCACCTTCAAGGCTCCCCACTGCTAAATCTAAATACTCAAGATTTGTAAGATTTCCAAATTCTTTCGGAATTCCGCCTTCAAATCCATTGTATCCTAAAATCATAGCCTCTAAAGAAGAAAGTTGGCCAAGCTCACTAGGAATTCTTCCAATAAAATTGTTTCCAGCTAAACCAAGAAACTTCAACTTCTGCAAGTTCTTCAAGAAAGTAGGAACTGAGCCTTGAAAGAAGTTCCCTCTAACATCTAATATCTCGAGCGATGATGCATTGGCGAGATCTTCGGGAAGACTTCCGACGAAATTGTTGCTCGATGCGTTGACTGAAGTCAAAGCGGAAGCTCCTCCAATTAGACCACTTGGGAAGCTGCCTATGAAGTCGTTCTGACTCAAGTCAATGTTTTTGAGTGAAGTGAGATTTGGTAGAGATTTAGGCAAAGAAGAAGAGAACCCATTACAAGAAATGTTGAGGTAAGAAAGGCTCTTAAGTTCTTGAATGCTGTCTGAAATGGAGCCACTCAGATTCATATTGGACAGGTCTAGTTTTTCAACAAAGCCATTGGAGTTGCAGAGTATTCCTGTCCAGGAACAATAGTGCCAGGTATTCTTCTCTTCGGTTGAGTTTGTTTGAGACTTCCAATCTTTCAGGAAGTTCAAAGGGTCAATGAGGGTTGATTTTATTGACAGCAAGGTTGACAATTCATGGTGATCAGCACCATCATCAGCAAAAGCAAGAGGGGGGGAAATTATGCAAAAGCAGAGGAGAAAGAAGAAATGACTCTGCCTCTGCATTTTTTCTGAAGTTTCTTGAGGTCGGTTTTTTTTCTTCTGGTCTTAATAGTATTGCATTTTCAGACAATGTGAAGAAGTGTAAGAAGAGTGTAGAGATACAAAGAAGAAAGAGAGAGAGAGAGAGGAGGGGGTGAGTTGTTTATTATGGGTACGTGAGGTATTGGGATCTGAACCAGCTAGTAATCTGCAAGTAATGACTGTTTAATGCTTTGTACTTATTTGAGATGGAGTAGACACTAAAACATGGAGAGAATGTGCTTTAAGGATCAAGTTTTTACCACCTGATTATTGTACTTTTGTGTCTTGCCTTACAATTTTGTTCATCATGGTCAACTCAAGTGCCTCATCATTTTTCCCTAGCTTTTCTTTTTCAGATTAGTCCAATATGCTGATGATATAATATGAAAATTTTGTCTTCCAACTCAAAATTAACCGATAATAAAAGTAGCTGTTTATATTTTTTATATATTAATTTCTCAAAATTTACTTTCAATTGTGAGATGGGTTTTTAATTAATTGTTTTTAATCTATTCTTTTGAAACTTGCATGGACATTTGTTTCAATGAGGTGATAGATTTATGAACATGATTGATGATTGATGATGGATTTTAGGCATAAGAAGAGGAGAATCTTAACATGTTCCAAAGGGGAACGGTTATACTAAACAATGGACAACTTGGAACTTTCTGAGCATTTTAGGTAACAGAGTGAGAGAGAGAGAGATTATGGGTCCCATGAGGTGGAGATGCCTTTTTAACAAAACAATCATTGTCTCTGTAGCCCATGTCTGTTCTCCGACGTGTGTATAATAATTACTTACATACATATACATAAAATATACATATACGTACAATATACATGTAATAATATATACAATGAAAGTAGAATAATCCAATGCAGATGTGAAGGTGGATGAGGCTGTAAGCCATGTGAGATAGCAGCTTCTTAAATTTCTTATGGACCCAAAAGCACCAACCTTCACACACTACAAAGAAGGTGCTCATAGTTACATATATATATATATATGATGGATCATAGCTGCCCCACATGGGTTTATGCCAATAAAGCCATTCATAACCATTTGATCATAATTCATTCATCATTATAGAAGAAGGATAAGGGGAATCAATTAATTGTTTGTGGGTAGCACATGACTGTGTTTCTATGAGTGGTACTTTCTAAATTTTTCTGAAAAAAAAAAAAAAAAAAAAACCCTTAAAGGCCACCCTTCACCATGTAAGCACTATATGTACTGATTTACTTGTGCCAATTATTCAATATAGTGGAAGTCCTCTTTGATTGACGGTAATCACACCTCTAAGATGGAAGAAGTTATAAGGTAGAATGAAGTCTGTATTATTGGATATTCATAAACGAAACAAATACTAAGAAAAAAGAACTCATAACCCTGGCAAGACTTAGTACCTAAACAAATCTACTTGTAAGATCTCATGTAGATAATTAAAAAGAGAGAGGGGGTGGACTTAATTACTAAATGAAATTATAAAAAACCAACAATAAAACGGATAAGAGATATGAAGATTGGTTCTCTTATTCGGAAGATCCACCATATATGTAAATGGTTCTTCATCAATCCAGCTATAATTTGAATTGAAATCTCATACTCGATCGTTTTGATTTTATATTTTCCTAGGAATTAACATAACAAATCCAAGGAATTTTGGTTACAAATTAATTAGAAACAGAAACAAGTTAATATAAATTAAATGTATCACGTAATTATAAAAACATACATATTATGAACCAAACTAATACTAATACTAATACTATGAGCCAAGGATATCAGACTTGCCGAACAGCTAGGTCGTGTGAACGTTTCATATGGTTAATGTCATTAATTTACTTCTTTATAACCCTCTCGGAGCTTCTTCATAATGATCAAGAACCCCATCTTCCGGGATGAAACCCGAAAAGGTGAAGATCGAAGAAGAAGAAGAAGAAGTAGAAGAGGAATGGAAAAGAGTAAGAATGGAGTTTATATACTTAATTGCCGACATGCAATTAGGGTTATATATGGCTTTCCAAGTTTTTAATAGGTCAGATTGAGACAAAGATTGGTCAAGGGGGTTTGAAAACACAAATTTTAAATAACAATTAGTTTGATAGTTACTATAATGATTAGAATTAGCTACGTACAATGTTTGATTGAGTCAAATGGCCTACTTCGTTTCTTTAATGTCTTTAAGCTTTTCGAGGAACCAAAAAAAGCTTTTAAGATGAACCAGATACTTCATTAAGGCTACATTCACTCCAATTAATTACTCCTTACTTAATTAATTATACGTTAATAGTAATGAGAAAATGACACGAGGAAGATGATAAACATGAAAATGAATAAGAAGATCGATATTGTGGATCAGCTGCTGTTCTTCGATATTCACAATGTATAGAAGATGATCTCTCTTAAGTCTTAGAGCATATCATGTTATAGAACAGTAAATTTATGAATCATAATCATAGTTTATGTTTAATTAATCTCTTCCCCTAATTATCATATATGAGAAGTTTATGATTCATAAATTTCTTTCATTAACTTATTCTACATATGATGTGATATTTAAGTATTCCTTAATTTTTCACAAGAAGTAATACACCCTTCAAATCAATAATTAAACTAGCTTAGCTAGAGGCTAGACCATGAGTGTATCCAAGGGTCAGCTTCTATCATTAATTACTTCTTCCAACTTTACAAGGTTGCTTTTCATTATCTTACCATTTGTCTTCTCTCTTTTCATAATCCCTAAGGATCATTTACTATATAGGTCGTTAATATAGCGTAGCTCTCTCCATAAATAATAGAAAAGAGAAGGATAAGATAAAGGCTCTTGTTCTAGAGAATGGAGAAGAAGCTATGCTCATTAAACAAGAATGTAAAATATACTATGATACATCATTAATTAGTTTACATTTACTAGAATATTAATTGATTTAATAATAATTAGAATACTAAGCTAAGATCACCATACTTCTATAGGAATTTTGAGATAGATAATCAACCATCAATCGATTATAACTATATAGATGTATATAAAATCAAAGTAACGAACGAAATAAGATATAAAACTAATATTTACATATGGATATTACGAGCCAACTTTATAGCAAAGAATTTCTCATATTTCTATCCACCATGGAGAGGTTTTTTTTTTTTTTTTTTGTATCAGTTCACTTATTAACTATTTATCTTTTTAGGGTTTCAATATTTATATTGGGATCATTCTAACTATAACTTTACATATGGGTAGAACTCATTGGCATGCATCTTTTAGTGGTCTAGTACTCTCTATCACTGCCTGTATAGTGACACGGGCAATGATTTTCTCCCAACTGCCTGCGTAAGAGGATCCTTATCCAATTATCTCTCTACTGCATGATAACACTGACCAGGGATCTATTTATCGTGATTAGACTATCCTTTAACGAGACTCCCAAGATGACATTTCGGAACATGGCCTCCTAACCAGGTCCTGGCACCTTAAGGCCGACCAAATCTGGTCAACACACACACCTCGAGCTCTCACTTTACGAATTGGTCCTTCGTTCCACGGAACACCAGGCTCTAGCTTAGCTTATCCAATTTTGACCTTCTCTCAATTCCTACTCGGCAAGGGAGGGAAGAAATCCTCCCAACAAGTACTTATGGAAACTAGAAAGAATGGATAATAGTTAGTTTAGTTCAAACCGAATATCGTTGCTAAACTCAACTCATGATGTTGAATGTATATTTTTCGGCAAAATCAGTGATAAAATGGCACAATTGTGGTGGCAATAGGACTTTTTGTGAAGGGAAGGTCCGTAACACGATCCTTTATTTTCGTCAAATTTAGTGTATTTTCATCAAAGCATCCGATCATGATCCATATTTTAAGATGATTAGAAAACTATTTATAGCCTTAAATTACTACTTCTTTAATAGTTTATGATACGGTACAAATCCTGAGAGTAATGATATCACTTGAGCTAACCCGATCATACTTGTTTAGTAGTTAATCTCCTTTTTGAGCCAAACAAATTTTTTATTTAGAATTTTTCATTTTTCACTGAGCGACATATTAATTTATATTAAAAAAAAATAACTTTAAAAATAAATTTTGTAATTTTAATATCTAAATTTTTATTTGTTTATTTTTTTATACCTTAATTAATTAATTTTTTATTTATGTCCTTAATTAAATGGATTACTATCTATAAATGGATAATTTCCGGATAGCCTCCTCTCGATACAGCCACCATTGGCCACTCCTCTCTCTCTTTCTCTTTTTCAGATATGGAATTTAAACCCAAATTTCTCGATCGAGATCTAAGTTCAAACTTAGATTGTGCATGATATGGATTTGCTCAAATAAGAGAGAGAGAAGGGAGGGTGATGGTGGTTGCATAGGGTGATGGTTGGCTTCGCCTATTGGCCTTAGTGATTGATAAACCGGCACTAATGATCGGTTATAACGGTAGTGATTAAAGAAATTAAAAAACAAAAGTAAAAGAAACAAAATGAATAAGATAATAAAATAAATTAATTAGAGTTCATGCATTTAAATTGAAATCTAAATCTTATTTTTTTAAATTTCATAGATTAATTTCTCATCTTTTAACCCCTCATCTAAAATGTAAAGGATTTTTTGACTTTAGCTCAAGAATAAATAAATATATTAAATAAATAAATATATTAAATAAATAAATAAATATATAAATAAAAAGAAAAACAGGTGGAATGATTCACTGTGCTGCTCATCACTGCCAATACTGTGGACCCTCACTTGCACGGGAACAGAGCGCAGACTGCGAATTTTCAAATCAGGAAGGCTCTGAGAAAGAAGACGAGACGAGCGTCGAAGAAAATTCTATGAAATCGACGTAGATTACAATTTAAAGCTCCCTACGTTCTGGAATTGGAAAATTCGATCGCGTCACAGGATTCGGAACTTCGAAGATTTGATCGGTAATTCCCAACTTTCTCAGGAAATCTGTTGGGGATTAGAAAAATTTTGGAGTTATGAGGACAAGATTGAAGGTGGTATGGATTCTTCTGATGGAGATTCTACTGGTTTCAGTTCCACCTGAAGTTTCTGCTATTCCTCGATCTCAAACCTCGGACGAGGCTTATGTGACGCTTTTGTACGGTGATGAATTTCTATTGGGAGTTAGGGTTCTTGGGAAATCGATCAGGGATACTAGATGTAAGAAGGATATGGTGGCTTTGGTTTCTGATGGTGTTTCTGACTACGCCAAGAAGCTTCTCATGGTTAGATTCTGCTTTGCCCTATGCTTTTTTGTTTTACCGCCAAACTTGAGCTCAGTTAGAAATGAAATCATATACTTTGGCGTCTTTTTTTGGATTATTGGTTTCTGACGGTTGGTTGGCTAAAGAATTAAGTAGGAATGAAAGGAAAATTGAAATTTTTTGCTTTCTCAAAGACTGATATGGTAAGTAGATAAAAACAACTCTTATCTGAGATTATACAATGGCATAGAAAATGTTTAGAAACACTACGCGGTCTGCAATTTTTGATCTGCTTTCTTTTGATCTTCTTCTAAGCTTCCCACAATCTTAATATTCCTTATAAGTTTGATTCTTCGTTTCTGATTTTTTTTTTTTGGGGTGCCATAACTTTGCAGGCTGATGGGTGGATATTGGAGAAGATCAATTTATTGGCAAATCCAAATCAAGTACGACCAAAGAGATTTTGGGGCGTTTACACGAAGCTGAGAATCTTTAACATGACTAACTACAAGAAAGGTAAATTTTGCATTTTCAAAATCCCCAATTGGATGCTTAGACAAAAATAAATAAAATAGATAGAATGTTAAACCTCTGTCATTATCAAATTTAAAATATACAGTCTATCAAACTCTTAGAATCTATACTCTCAGTATCTTTATGATCTAATTTCAATGTTCGAACTTTATTGTGCAGTTGTATATCTTGATGCGGATACCATTGTAGTAAAACCCATAGAGGATCTTTTCAAATGTGGAAAATTCTGTGCGAACCTGAAGCATTCTGAGAGGTTAAATTCAGGAGTTTTGGTCGTGGAACCATCTGAAACCCTTTTCAATGACATGGTGAGCAAAATATCTACTCTGCCGTCATACACAGGAGGTAATTTATTTCTTCATACAGTGTTAATAGCTCTTACACTTTTTATGTTCTTACCATTTTCTTTTAACTAAATATTATACTTTTTATTCGTAAGTTTTGGAGGTTCCTCATTTTGTTCTTGCCTTCTAAGTTTTCTCATTTCGTAGGTTTGGTCTCTTTCTTTATCTTGCAATTGCTTCTTTTCCAATTTTGACAGGAGATCAGGGTTTTCTGAATTCATATTACTCCGACTTCTCCAATGCACATGTTTTTGATCCGAAACTACCTGTTGATGTGTTGATTTCTAGAAAAACTCCTGAGATGGAGCGGCTCTCTACCCTTTATAATGCAGATGTTGGTCTGTACATGCTTGCTAACAAGGTATTACTTATGTGGGTGGAAAAATGATGGTTTATTCAATGCAAATAGCTTTGCACTGTAGTGCCTTACTCACTTTTCTAAGGCATCCTCTTCCCATTATAAGGTTATTGAAGTAAAAATGGCAAAGAAAACTGTTTGGCGAAGGCAATTAGTTGAGATCTTTTTCCTACAGTTTGAATATCGTCACAGGGAAAATGAACAGGAAGTTTGTGAAAACTCATCTGTCTGCCCTATTAATTATGTTATTAGCTTTATAAGTTTATTTATCTAGGGTATTTCGACCAAGTTCCCGAAGTCTTCTTTATATAGATTTAGATATGGACATGATAAACTACTCTGTCATGTCATATAAGAGATCCTTTATTCTTGCTTTGCATAGATATTTTTTTATCATCATCATCATCATTTTAAGTCTCTAATTGTTATATTGTTTTATATGACAGTGGATGGTAGACGAGAGTGAACTCCGAGTTATTCACTATACACTTGGTCCCCTTAAACCTTGGGACTGGTGGACATCTTGGCTTTTGAAACCTGTTGATGTCTGGCAGGTACTATTGTTGAATATCAACCTACAGCAGACACCATTTACTGCCCATCTCTGTATACGAGAACTTGGTTCTTCTTCATTATTTCTTTTGAAATTTTGCTTGCTTGTAGTACATTGTTAGAGAGAGAGAGAGAGAGATTGCATTGCCTTTGTGATTGTTTCATGAAAGCTATTAGAATCAGTTCACGTATGCTAGGGTTAATGTTTTTCACTAAAAAGTATTATTGGTTTGCTTATATCACAGAAAGTTAGGGAACAGCTTGAAGATTCCCTTCCTGGAACTGGTGGGGGCAGAAATCCGAATGATAATCTATTTGTCAAATTTCTTTTCCTGCTTCCACTTTGTGCTGTTTTCTTCTGTTACTATAGGTCCCTTCTTCGGGTGAGCTTGGAACTTATCCTTGAGTAGTAGTCAAGTCAAATGGATAGTACAATTTAATCTTCCTCTTGATATCTAAGAATGTTCTCTATGTTGCAGACACGTGGATACTTCAGTGGGGCCTGTAGAAGTTCATTCTGCGATCGTATCAGACACCTTTTCTACAGAATTAGATCTGGTGGCACACTTGCATATGCTGGGGTTTCTACATCATCTACTCTTCATTCTAACCATCAGGTGAGTCTTTTTGCTTTGTTCATGGAATGCTGAAACTTTCTGAGCACTAGCCATCATGTCACAAGAAATTTTTTGTATTGTTAATATTGCTTCTTGTTATGTTGCACAGTTCTCTCATGGAACGCACTCCAAGGTACCTGATTATTTGGGTGGACTTTCTATTGTTGCCTGTTTCATGAGTGCTCTTCTGGCCCTTGCACTAGCTCTTTCAATCGTTCCTCGACAAGTAATGCCATGGACTGGTTTGCTCTTGACATATGAGTGGACCTTTACAATTTTCTTTCTATTATTTGGAGGCTATCTCCATTTGATCTATCAATGGGGAAAAATGACGGTCCAACCAGGAACTGTTTCTCCCGGTGCTGATTCATCCGAGTATTCTGCAAAAGGTATGTCTAAGTTTCACTACATACACTTTTTAATTTCTTCAACAACATACAATTTTTTCACCTGGCTATGTAATTTATCATTTTTGAAATTTGTTGATGGTTCCTGTTTGTGTTACAGGTCATCAGCGGCAAGTGTCATCCTGTGATGGCACCTCATGGTTTTTTGGTCTGGGGATGGCACTTTTGGCAATTGCTACCCCAGCATTGCCATGTGTTTTTGGTATAACTGCTCTATTTTCAAGGTTAGTTACTTGACAACACAGCTCTACCGCTTTCTTGGAAAACTATCTGGTATGCAGCAAACAATTACACTAAAAATCATGGTGTACGGAGGTGATGTTGCCTTTTTTCGTATTGATGGTGTATACTTGTACAACCATGTCTACCTCTCAAATGCATGAATATAGAAGTACTGAATGTGGTAGACTGTGCACTATTCATTGGTGACTTTAAAAAAAAAAACATTTGCAATAGAATTAATTGGTTATGCGATGACTGAATCATTCTATGGCTGTGTTCATATCTTTAGTGAACAAGCATCCACTTTTCTCCTCTAAATTTCTTACAATCATGGAATTCAGTACTGATTTTATTCCTTTTTTCCTTTGGTCCCACAGGTTAGGTTTGATAGTAGCCGGAGGTATAGTGTTGGCTTCTTTCATGACGTACGCCTCAGAGCACCTTGCAATCAGATCATTCCTAAGAGGTCTCGAAGACCGAGATGGAACACGCAGTAGGAGTACATGTTTCTTATGCTGACGAGGAAAGAAAGTTGCAAGCGATCATTATTTAAAACAAGGCAGGATATTCATGTTGTAGTTTTTCTCAAACTTGTATACCTTCTTCCGCACTGATTATTTGTACCATATTCATAGATTTGCAATTTAGATGATGTAGATTCTCTTCGCTTCTCCACCCTCACCCCCGCCCCACAAATTTGTATTATTGTTTCGAGAAATTTAGTCTTGATTTTGACCTTTTTAACTGTTTAGGTTTTTTATGCTCTCTAATATATTACTTTGACCTTTTTGATGGTCAATTTCAAACTTTGGTCCGCAACTTTCTATTGTCAGGACAGCCGAAGTTTTTGCGGTTGATTTAGGAATTATAATAATCTTAATTTAAATGTGTCTAAATGAATGAAAAGTCAACTATCAAATTTTCAGTCCCGTGAACTCACATGAAGACTTCTAGACTAAATATTTGATACAATTTGACTGACTCATTGCACTTCGATTTTATGATCAAGATTTTTCGTAAGAAAAAATATTTAATCTTAACCATTCAATATCATTAAACGTACTAAGTTCGGCATATTTCCTCTGTAATAATTTGCACTAGGTAGAATACCCCATTATAAAAGCTATACAGATGCGTTTCTCCTAACCAACAAGATCTCAGTTCCAAAGCAGCAATGGTGTAATACAAGTAAATGATAGTTTGTAGAACAGATAGTAACAGTGCATCTTTTCCAGAACAGAAGTACATTTCAGTAATAAAAGTACACAATTTTTTCTTTATCTTCCCTAAACTTGCTATTCATACAAAATATCGAACAGCAAAAGATACCTATTGAATTATTACACGAATACACTGAAAATGTTTATATTGACATATTGAGAATCTCATTTTGTGAATAAATTGCTGCTCAAGTCCTTCAAATACCTGGATGAAAAAATACGTACACAAACTCCAAATTGCATACCTTGTACAAAGAAAATGAGACAGAAATGGAATTACATCTTCAAAATGGAAAGATTTTGGTAGAAGAAGGAATAGAGCAGCAGCAAGGATTGGGGCCCCTACTAAAAACGTAGCCACCAACTTTCTTTTTTTTTTTTCCCTTCTAAATCTTGTGTTCTATTATATGAAAACCAAACCCCGAATATTTCCAAAGCAAGAAGTTGAATGTATGCACGATAGGAAAAATAAAATACCTTCTAACAGCCCAAAATGAAAGCATGTATCTCGGCCCAACTAGACACAGTATAAAGAACACCCGAGCGTGCTTTCCAGTTATCTTGGCTTCCTTCAGTGTGATCTTTCTGTTTTTTAATCAAGGCAGGAAACAATGGAACAAAAGAAACTCCAAATCGGGTTCCAATTCTCCGAAGGCTTGCACTTGATCCAATAACAATCCCTATATCTGCCTCAAGCAGACAAAGCAAGTCACCAACTGAGTCTCCAATGTATACTGTCAGGTTCTTTTTCTTCAAGTCGCAACTGGCTAAAATGTCCTTAAAAGCTTGCACCTTGTCAATGGGAGACTCTACCTTCTTAACTATTTCGCCAGTTGAAATTGATTCCTCAAAAGTGAATTCATTTGCATGTACATTCACTTCAGGTAAGCCACCTACCAGAAAGATAAAGAGATATGGATGGTCCATAAATTCAACAGGGCAAATTGTATGTTTTAACCAGCTTCATGAAAACCCACATATTGGAAGAAGATAAGAAAAATCAAACTGAAAAGCTCCTAACAGAAGAAGAAGAAGGTGAAGCTGTAGAGAGGAAAGTTACATACCTGACAAAAAGGATGATCTAATAAGATCGCCACACCAACAATATGAGAGTACATGGACATCTGCATTTACAACTTCACTCTTGACAATATTCTGGAAGAAATTAGTACAGCCATCTTGAAGAATAAGCCGTTCACCGGCTCGTTTTATGTCTTCAAGATTTAAACCCTTTAGAACCCCAGATTCAATGACTCTATCATTTGCCCTCCTCTCAAAATCAGAAAGCCATTCAAGTGCTTTACACAAATCTTCATAGTTGAACTCCACTGTAAAATAAGGAGACATCAGTACACATCCCAAGTCATGATTTTCAATTTTTAAACAAATCTCAAAATATTAAAAATAAAAATTAAGAGACTCAGCTGGAATTATACCATTCTCACTGGGCATGATGCTTTCAATGCACTCCTCATACTCTTCAGTGTACTGAGTAGAAAGAACACCCCATGTGTTTCTCAAATCAGCTGATGACATCCGAGCAATTTGATTTTCAGATTGATTTTGATCGGATTTAGGAGCCGTTACTATTGCAATTTCTGCCAGAATGGCAGAAGAATCTACAACAGTGCACGTCAAATCAAAATCAGAGAATAGTGTCAGACGATCTTCAAGATTATGCTCTTTGGTCAGAGGAACAACAGTTGGCTGTTCAAGAGGCTGAGCATAGAAGAACTCTAGCTCAAGTTTCATGGCTTGATGATAAAGCTTTTCGATTATGTCAAGCTCTTCGCCTGTCAAAGATACACTTAGTTTATCGAGCAAGTCTTCAGTTTGCACAGCTGATGCCTAAATTCAAAGACAACAACAGTTAAGTGGCAGAGATAAAGCAGCTCATTTATGTAATTGTATTTTCAATTTTGACTCTTATCATCACTATAAGAAACAGGACAAGAAAGCTCATTGACCAAACCTGAAAAGTTTCAGATGAATAGTTGTTGATCCACTTCTTGTATGGGTGACTGCCATCAGTAGGATCTAGAAGATTCTGGAACTCCTTGCCAAGAAAGGCATACAGCCTCATGCAAGGTGTCATGGCACCAAGAGTATAAGCAGCGACTTTTGTTCTTTCGAATGGAGTTGCAAGTTTACCTGGACCTTTTACTCCTTCGACCTTGCCAGATGCAGTTGCTAACAAGAAATCAGTGTACTTGACTGTAGCAGAGTTGATGTCGGAGTCTTTAGCAAGGTCCAAACCCCATTCCTGCAAATTTCATCTGTTAAAATGAGATTTTTACTTAAATGGAAAGAGCACAGAATTCAAGCTTCACATGCACAAAAAAGACAAAGCGATACACCAGCACTCTTTAAACGAATCAACAAACAAAAATTAGACAGATTTTAACATATCATCCCTAATACAAATCTTCTACAAACATATAGAGTGTGAATCCACATTTCAAGACCTCCAAACAACACTGTTCCGCACGTGAAATTTTAAACCTTGAAAATTATCAAAAAAAAATAAAATTAGTAGACTTGGAAACCCAATGAGAGCTCTCACTTTATCTGATAATGTCAATTATGGAGCTTAATATACCCTTAAATCACAGGAGGAGGATTCATACATTCGCTAATTCACTAGCCTAGCTTGTTCTGTGAACCTTTACAAATATCTCCACCGTGATGCCCCTTGAAAAAAGTAAATAACTGGAATAGAAAAGGTACTTTGCCTTACCTGTACAAATGAATTATGCATTTTCAGCTCCTCTAATATTGTTTTCCTTAACCCTGAGATTGTAAGCTTAGCATCATCATCATCTGCACACTCTTCTGCTGACTCATACCTAAAAGTTCATCCAAATGAATTCAAGAAAGAAAACAGAGAAATGTCAAACACAAGATGGCTTGACCTCAGTGAAAATGGCAAGCCAATGGAAATGAAAATAAAAGTTTTAACATGTTCCTAATATTCACAACACCACTCGAACAACCCTGCCAAATAATGATCAGTCAACATTTAAAGGGAATGAGATCCTAAAGTAATATTTCTTTATTTTCTTGGTCAAAGATCTTATATTTTTCCAAACAAAAGTCTCTAAATGATAATACCCGATCATAATCAATAAACTCCAAGGATCTCTACAATTAGCAGTAAACATACATATTTCAAATTTAGATCTCCACGATGAAGAAGAAAATAATACGAACAATAATATAGATTCAGATTTGAAACTATATGCTTCGATTCCCACATTTCTCATACTCCACCAACCAATCAATCAGAACGAAGAAGACGTTTAAAACGAAGAAATTACTCGAATTATGCGAATATAAAACAAACTCACGCTTGCGCGAAAGCCTTGAGGAAATGAAAATCTTGGGCGATATAATGGCGGAAAGATTCAATCTTGAGAGTCCCGGAAGCCAAACAGACGACGAAGGGGGTGTAGAGAGTGAACTCTGATTCTCTGCGAAACCTGATCCAGAACCTCCTAGCAAGACCTAGTTCTGTATCTACGTTAGAAGCCATGACCGACTTGGGAGGTACGGCCATTGGGATCGGAGACGATGACGATGCCGATCCAGTAGCAGAGTTAAGACAGTAGGATCGGACGGAGTTGGAAAGAAAGTGGCGGAGACCTCGCTGGAGCGAACTGATTAGTGGAGAGGTTTTAATTGGGTTTGAAGGAAGGAAGAGTAGGCGCATGAGAGAGAGAGACGTCGTAGCTTTTGCTTTGGGGGGGAGAGAGAGAGAGAGGGAGGGCGTGGAAAAGAGGAGCAATGTATTTGTCCTGTTGGCCGTGATGTGTTTGTATTGATTGTATTGTGAACATCGACTCTGGACTAGTGACTAGTTGGGATATAAAAAGAAATTGATATTGGATTTTAATTTCAGTGTAAATAAATAATAAATAAATAAAAAATAATTAATAATTAATAATTAATAAATAATAAATAAAAAATAAAAAAATAAAAAATAAAAATATATATTTACTTCATTTTGGATTTCCTTCCAAACATAATCACTGATAAATATTTAACCCTCGAAGATTAAAATTATGATCAATCAAAACTAAAGCTATTTAGGAAAGAAACAATTTACCTAATCAGAAACAAATCAGAGTTAACCAGACACGTCATTTACCATTTTATCTTATCTTAATTGATGTGAATGAGATGTAATAAATATGGAGATAAATAATTTTACGATCTTAAACACTATTTTAAATCCATATCCATATCCATATCCATATCCATATCCATATCCATATATGGTCAATTGGTCATGTTATGTTGTCTTTTTGGTACAACTTGATACCACTATTCCATTCAGGCGGGAGACACGGACAAAGCAAGTTTGCATCCCCTCTACGTACAATTTTCCCTTTTCTGTTCATTTCCTAACTGCTCTTCTTAAATTCATATGTGAATTTGTTGGTCCGGGTGGGTTTACTATGTGGATAGATCCATCCCATCTGTTTATAGTGAGTGAGTCCATCCATCCTAGCCAAATATAAGATTGAATTTTTTTCACAACAGAGAGTTTCAACTTTCCATCACTTTTGTTTTGTCCAATTAATGAGAGGGGATGCCTATTTGCATGATGGTGCTTTTACTCATGATGGTTCTAGACCTGCTCTACACGGAAAACTCATCCCATTTTAATTAGACCACACCTCCTAACTCCTAGCTATATCTTCATGACCTGTCTTTATTACTTGAATAAAGATTTGGTTGCTTTTCAATTGGTTGATCAACTTTCAAATTAATATTTACTCAAATATGTATATCAGCATATATATTTACAGGCCAAAAATTGAGAGAGAGAGAGAGAGAGAGAGAGAACCAGAGTCTCACTTATTCCTTTGGCTTTAGTTGTCGAGCGAGTAAGAGAAGACCAACTGTCGTAAGAGCCGACAAGAGTGCCGAGGAGTAGCATAGTGCAAGTAGAGACCCCCTCAAGGACTAAAACGGCAAGATTTTCAAGTTAAAATATAACAAATATGGTTCGATAACAAAAACTTGAAAGTAAAGATATCATAATGTACCTTAGCAAGGAGTAAGGCATTGTCATTTGCATACTGCAATGAGCTCTCTGGAATGCTCAGGACACCCTGACCTAGTTCCCATGAAACTACCCTACATATTGTTTAACATCTGACATAATTAAATTAGAAGTCTTTTTTTTCCCCTATTTTCATAGCAATGAACAAACTTAATTGGAATAATAGATTACCCAAAGACGACAGAAATTGCAGCTCCAATATAGGCTTTATCTGGAGTTAGTTCGACCTGAAGCTCTCCAAACTATAGAAAGGTAATGAAATTGTTTAATTGAAAATTTATTTGGAGTATTTAATAATATCTGCTAGTTGTACTTATTCTTCCAATTACTGCCGAGTTCTTAGAAATCTACCTTAAACATTCGTGTTTCATTCTTTTGCTGTTCATCATTCTCTTGAGGAGTTGAACTTGTAGACACAAGCTTTCCTGTTGAAATCATTGCTTTTGCAATCTACACAATTTGAACAAAACTTCTGTAACTAGAAATGCATAAATAATGTAGAAAAAATCCTTTTAAGAAAAAAAAAAAGAAAAAAAAGAAGGTAAGGTACCTGTTGTAGTTCACCTTGACCATACTGTCCCATGGATTGGAACCTTCTTCCAGCAGATACTAAACGCTTTCCCAATTCTAAGCCAAAAAAGATGACGGAAATAGGATTAGAGACATTTCTTAAGAATATAACAAAGCATTAGGTACTTATAATTTAAATTCTTGCCTGATTTAGAACTTCCAGGCAAAGACTTCACCAGTAAAGGAAACTTGCTCACTAAGGTATGGGAAGTGGACGTATCGGCTCGTTCCCATGCTCGAGAAAGATTTAACAATACTTCTCCCATATCTTGACCACACTGAATCAAAGAAACAATTTTCTCAGTAGTCTTGAGAAACTGATTTTTTCTTCCTGGAAGAAATAGGAAGTATTTAGAGCATATACATGAAATTTTAGAGGATATACTTGAAAGGTAGAAGCGAAAATCTAGAGCAACCTAAATAAACAAGCATGATCACCAACTTTAGGTATAGTTTGATTCAATAGATTCAAAATTCAAGTATCCTTAAATTCAAGATAGAATAATGCATAGATTAAAAATAAATAAGGAGGTGAATTGTGTCGATAACAAACCTGATCAATTACAGGTCCGTTTGAAAGATCAAAAGCAGCATCATTTAACTTCACAGTAGTAGTACCCAAAAAATAACAACAGGTTCCCAAATTCACTCTCATTTCGAGAAATTACAGAAAAAGAAAAATGCCACGAAACGAAAATCAAACAGAATTTTAGGAATGAGATTTACAAAATTCTTCTTACATCTAGACGAAGATCACTTGGAAGTTGAGAAAAGTAATCTTGTGGAAGATCAAAACTATCCTGCAAGTACATGATCAAAATTGGGGATTTACAAGTAACTATAGGAATTTGAATTTCGAATTGCGATGTGAAATAAAAAAGTGGAAAATAAAAAACTTACAGCTAGTTCTTGAAGGAGAGGTTCGGGGTTGGGTTCTAGGGATTTTGGAGAGTCTGATTCAGCGAGAGCAAATGAGACTGTGAGGGGTTTGAAGAGGGGAAATTTATTGATGTTGGAGAGACGACGACGCTTGAGGGAGGACAGGGAAGGGGAATATTGGCAAAAAAGAGGGGTAGAACAGGAAGATAGATAGACGACGAGAGGTTGAAGACGAAGAACAGACGCCATTTTTAGTGAGTGACAGTTTCCAGCTCTGTTTTCTTTCAGTGCCAGCCACTGAAATTCGGTGGTTTGGAAGTTAGCTTTTTTATCGATTGTTCTTTTAGTTAAAAAAAAAAAAAGTAGTGGGCCAGTGAGTGAGGCCCAATTTCTGCTTTCAATCCCAAGTAGATATTTTCCTCCGGCCCACTTAATTTTAGAAACTAAAAATTCATTTATTTCTTTTCCTTACCCAAAATGCATAGAAGGAACAACATACATCAGATTGAAATGGATTCTAAGTCAAAGATATTTCAGACTTAGTATTTATATATATATATATATCTGATCATCCTCCAACCTTGGCAACTCTTCTTTGCTCAATTTGGACTGTTAATGGGCACTGCTGCATCTCTGTCCAACTTATGGGAACCATTGTTGCACCTGAATATAAACACCCACCACAATTTAACCAAGCCACCTCCTCAAATGTTTCATGAAAAGACAAAACAGAATAATGCAGTTTCTTGAATTGTACTATGTTGGTTGGTAATCGAACAATGATTACTACTGGTTAATACTCTTACCGGTCGCACTGTTCGCAGAAACGATACCCAGTTCATTTGCTGCAGTAGAGAGATAATAAGCTCGAGCATCTCCAAGGGACAGCTATTTTGGAAGGTTCAGTTTGAGGCAAAAATGGTTTTGAAAAATAATATCTCTAGAATGAATATAAACATAGATAGTTCAAGCATATAAGGATACTACACGGACTCGGACAATGTCACCAGGGCAAAATGATACACATAATATCAGAAGATACTATTCTAGCCATCACTTTTGTAACCTACATTGATCATGAAATTCGTAGGAATGAAACAGTATTTTCATGAAATCTCACGCTATAGATAATTGTACTTATCATTAGTATTTTCATCATCTACCTCCATTACTGAAAACCCTCACTCTCTCTCTCTCTCCTTCTTCCTCCTTCTCTTCTTTTAGCTTTTGAACTTGCAGCAGCGGGAGAGTATGAGACAGCAGTGTGATACATGATACATAGTACATAGAGTCTCCTCCTTGAACATTAATACTGTGTTTGTCTTATTCTGATCCATAATGTTTTTTTTTAAAGTACAATTCTCCTAATTTACAAAAGACTTTCTAGATGCATATATCTTATACATATGCAGGTAGAAAGAATTACCAAAATAGCACTATTACATTCATGTAATTACACAAATAAATTAAGAATATAACAAATGCCTATATCATCACCATTATCATCGTCTGTCCGGTTCATCTAGTACTTCAATAGGAAAGGGCCGAGCTGATCATGGACACTGCGGATTGTTACCGGGTCCGCCGTAGTAAAAATGGGTCCCCCACTGATTATTATAAGAATCCTTAATGTTGTAGCAATTTGTGTTCTCAGCTAAAGTTGAGATATCATGTACTGAGCTCAAACTGTTATCTGAATCCACAATCTCCAAATTTCTGAAGTAGCTTGCTTTTCCAAACCCCTCTTCCGCAAAGTGGCCTGATCCCATTTGAGTCGCCGTGTGCCTGTTGTCTGATCGTGAGTTGACCACCTCACCGCCCCACTCCACCATGGTGGCCCGGTCCGCTAGGTGGGTGAACAGCTCAGCGGGCCAATAGCCTACCAAAGTGCTATCCCCAAAACCCATCCACCAGTTTCCTAACCTTGGATCCTAATCGTATCGTATCATATCATATCAATAATAGTCGAGTTAATTATAATAGTTATATAGTGAGGGCATATGATCTAATATATATATATATATATACCTTCCAAATAAGAATGGTGATGTCATATTGGTTGCTAGAAAATGAAGAAACAGGAGAAATAGCAGCCCCAATGGCTATCCTGCTATTTGTTTGAATGAAACCAGAACAAAGTAGGTTGTAGCAGCCTGTTTGTTGATATGAATCACTCTGTATCATAAAAAACGGACGTCGTATCAACTAAACAAGCTGGGCGTTTGAATCATGGTTAAGAAAGGTTGGTGTGGCTAAACATAGCAAGCTACAAATCAAGGGGTGAAAATAATTAATTCAAATACTTTTGGGGGCAATCTTACTAAAAATATATATTATAAAAAGTTTCGAAATTTCCATATGCTTGTTTGTTGCCTTTCAAGTTTGACTTTAGTTATGAGTAATTAATCGACTTAAGACCCACCATTACTGTACTTAAACAGAAAATAAAAACCATTAATTAAAAAAAATGAAATTAATTAATTAATTGATTATTAATCAAATTATCATTTCAAGGATAGAATCATGGCGGTTCTATCTCAAATTCAAATGCCACATGCATGCATGCATGCATGATGATGATCATCACCAGCATGAACCTAGCTATGCACGTCCAGTTCATGATCTCCAAATCTGACTACATTAAGTATAAAATTAATTAACTAATTAGATACTAATTAATGATTTGATTATATTAAGCGAGAGAGAGAGAGAGAGAGAGAGAGAGAGAGAGAGTTCAGAATTCTTACAGTCCAGTAAGTGAATAATCTAGGGCTGCTGTCACCATAAAGCGCTGGACTGACCTGACTAGTAAGAAAAATTATCAAAGCTTTTAAAATTGTATTTTGTTTATTTATTTCATTTTATTATTATTATAATTATTATTAAATATTATATAAAGAGGGTTAAAATTGTAAAAGTCATGGATTACCTGCCATCCAGCTTCTATACTGTTGAGATCTGAGCCGTCAAATGATCCCGAGAGAACCCAGATCTGCGATAGACTGAACTCGTTCGCCACTTGGGTCGATGGGTCCCACACGTTTATTGTCGCCTTTGCCCCGTATATTTCCTGTGAGGATCCAGTGTACGCGATCGCATGCTTTCAAAAAAACACAAAAAAAAAAAAAACAAGACAAGTACATGAGTTTACCAAGTCATTGACTCCACTGTAATCCATAATAAATAATATTAATAATTAATTAATTAATAATAATAATCAAGCTACAGAGTATGAACACACCTCATGGCCATTACCACCGACGCCGATACCATCAGGAGGGTCGACGACGTTGTTGGGCTGTTTCTTCCCAAAGTCATACAAAGACTTGGCTCTCAATACATCGTTCACTGCGCTCCGCCGTACCGGAACCGTACCCTTAGGGCACTGGGTCCCATTTCTATGCCACATCTGCCATGCACCTCTTGTCATCACCTCATTACTGCTACTAGTAGTGCTGCTCTCCTCTAACTCATGATCCTTTGACTTATTTCTCTTCTTCTCCCTTGGCCACTCGGGTGGCACTCTCTGTAAATATTTTTACATTCATTTTCTCATAATCCAGCAAAACCCTAAATAATACGTTAAATGAAATGTATGTTGACTGCAAAGGAAAGACTGACCTGAATCTTGTGATCTTTTAATAAAGGATGGTCTAAAGCTGGTTGCTTTCGTTTATGAACACAGTCTATTAAATCTCCATCTGGGCTCTAACAGATCAAGATGAAGACAAAACACAAAGATGAAGATAGAGAAAGAGAGAATAGTAGTTTAATTTATGTTTTAATGAGGAAAGATGTAAATGTTACCTCTATTGTAAGAAGGGGAGTTTTGTTTATCTTATCCAAGTGTCTTTGAATCCTTTGGAGTCTCAAGCTACTAACTTGTTGTCTGTATGTAAAATTCAAGGACGACCCAGAAACAAGAAGGAATCGTTGAGGAGGAAGAAGAAGGGTAAGGATGAACAAACCCAGAAGAATATGATCATGGTGACTACGATGATCATGAGATGAAAACCCTTTTCTCTTCCATCTTTGAAGAAGACTATCGTTATTACGATTATGGGCCATAACAATACACTCTCTAGTATTTCAGTGCACTAAATCGGGAACAATCACATGAAAGCATTGAGAGAGAAAACACTAAATGCAATAAATAGTACTTGACTATAAGAAAAAGAAACAGCAACACAAACAACAAAGAGAGGAGGAAAGAAGATGGCTTGCAAATTAAGAGGAGAGACAAAACCTCTCTCTCTCTCTCTCTTAATGGTAAGGAAGGTGAGGTGGGTGAAACTTAACTAGGGTGAACAGAGAGAACCTTCAGCATCAAGATTATGATTGTCTGTCTGCATTAGATTCATATATACATATATTCAATTCAATATGTAAGAAAAGTAGAAGTATTGAAAGCATTATAAAATCTTAAGACCTACCCAACTGAAGAACAAAACTCTCTCTTTCTCTCTCTCTCTCTCTCTCTCTCCTTTTTATTGTATCTTCAATATTGTCAACTACTTTTTTTTTCTCTTTTCTTTTTTGTATTTTCTAACCGCTACTACCCTTTTGATTTACTACTACTCCTTCTGACTTCCTTTTCTTAATCTCCTTAATCCACAGCTAATATCTGTATTCTCTGGCTGATTATAATTACCATCATTTGTTAAGAGTAATATACAATAAATATTAATTATCTAGCTTTTGGAAACTGCATGCATGTGCTGATGAAATTTGAAAAACCCAAATGCGATAAATAAATAAAGAAAGAAAGAAAGAAAGAAAGAAACAAGTTGTTGTGTTTGTACTTTGCAAAATTTTCCAGTAATTTAGAAAACTTGATCCTTTTTGTTTAATGTTTAGGGTTGAATTTTGCAAGGAAGCAATCCCTTGATCTGTAATGCAACAAAGTACGCAATTCCCAAAGTTAGCTGTTCGAATTTGGATATAAATAATAAATGCATAATAAATATAGAGAAAATGTTACGTGTTTATTATTATTTATTTATTTATTAATGAATGTAAAAATAGTCAATAAGCTTCTATTCTCGAATCTCACGTACTTTCTTGCACATTTGACAGAAACAATTAATATTTTTAATTTTATTTTTGTCAGCTCCTCAACTCCAGAAGAGAACCTGAAATTCTGGATTTGACTATCATTATTATTCATCATATTCATCTTCATATGTATATTTTCAATTTCAATCCATATAACAAGTCTCTGTCTAAATCTAAGCTATGAGAAAACCTCTTCTAAGCAATTTCGATTATTTCAAAAGAGTCTACTCTTGCTTTTACTTGACCAAACAATAACAATTAATTAATTAATTAAGAAAGAAGGGGGTGTCTTGCTCTTGCTTTTAAGGAAAGGAGTGATTATAGTTCGAAAGGAAGATTGTCCCCGTTGTGCTAATAATGGCATCACCCACCTAACAACTGCTATATGCTGCAAATGGGACTTCTCCATGGTTTGCTTGCTTCAATCTTTTACGTACATTAACGGCCAAGCCAAGCTAGCCATCAGTTCCAAATCACAAGCAAGAAACAACAACAACAACAACAACAACAAAATGAGACGGCAAGATCTTGTACCTAATAAAGATTGAAAACAGGTTTAATTGGAACTTAAATGGTTGAGACACATGGAAGGTTGAAAATTCAAAAGGGTACACTTGGAAGCTAACATGATCAGCTTATTGGTCTTGATTTAACAACACCTCAACCCTGAATATCTCTGTGAGAAATTAAAGAGAGCAACTGATAATTAGGCCTCAACTGTCCTCATTAATGGCTGTCAATATCAAATGGGGTATCAATGGGGTGGAGCTAGACTGCAATGGAAAAGCCAAAAGCCAGTTCGAAGTAATTAAAACGAAATCAATATCATGCATTCCTACTCATTCTATGCACTAGACATGTGCAAAAAACCAGTATCTGATCCGAAAGATCGGATACAAGTTGGATTATACATTAGAAAAATTTGACCGAATCAAGTTCAAATTTATGGATACCCGATATGTGGGATAACGGGCGGATATTTATTATATATAAAAAAAAAAGACTGAAGAAGAAGTCTCTAACTCTCCTCCCTCGCTCTCGTGAGAAGACTATCGGAATGATGGTTTGCAGCAGATGGTGACTTTCCACCTAAAGGCTCCTCACCGACAACCGTTCCATTTCCTTTTCCGGTCAATAGTCCACATATATTCTCTCTAATTAGACCTCATTTATGTGTTTTTGTTGTATGCGATTTCTGTTTGGTTAGGGGGAAATTTTCTTTTTCTAAAATTCATAAGAATTTATTAATTTCAGAGCTGTTGTTGAAGATTGGAGAGATGTGTGGAACGGCTGCGATTCTTCATTGTCAATTGCCGACTGAAGATCTAGATGCTCTGGTTTCAGTCACCTCCGATGATGATGAGCATTTCAAGCTTCTAGAAGAAGAGAATCGGCATGATGGGTATACTTTTATTAGAAAATTGCATGATTGAATAGAACTGGTCGTGCGTTTTAAATGAGCGAGTGAAGGTGTAAAGTGATTGTAAGGGATTGAGCTTGGAAGTGCACTTGGAGATTAGATGAGAGAGAGAGATTTACAGTGCTGATACACTACTACCAGATCAATCTTATGCGGGGTCGGATCGGATAGAAAAAATTATCTCAAATCTTAATCGGAACCGATACCCGATCATGTCTGATTTGACCTAATGCTCAACCATAGTATCTAAATAGATTCTCATTCCCCTAAAGAATTAAACCAAATGCGCCATTGAATAAATGTTTATTTTTTGATGATATGATGATGAGTCTACAATCATAGAATTTTGGACCCAATTTTATAGGTTTATTTAATGAATGTTTATTTTGATGATATGATCAGTCTACAATCATAGCTTTCATCTCATAATACAATATAGCAATGACATAATAAAAAGGTTTAGACCTAAGAGCATCAAGAACATATAACTGTTCCTGATTTCAGAAAATAGTCTACCACAATCTCTCTTTCTCTGGGCAAAATTGTCTTGAAAGCTCTTCTAGTTTTACATATATATATAATTAACAAAATGGCTTACAAAAATTATAAAGCACTAAACTGTGCCCTCATCATATATACACAAAAGCAAGGCAAGCATTGGATTTCACCAATGACATTGAGAAGATATAGAGATACCCAGTTCGAAAAAGGGGTGTCCATATCAGCATTCCGATGCAAGCTTAAATCTGTATGTCTATTGGGGAAATAGAGAGGGGGCGGAGTCGTACTTAAATGTCGCTCGTGATTTTTCATTTGGAGTTGACTTTCCAGAGAAGTAATGGTACAACAAGAGATCATCCGATCAAAACTTATCAGCCACTAGCAGAGTCTTCTTCACCGTCTTCATCATCACTGCATTTATATAAACAAGTATTGATATGTATGAATAACAGAAAATGTATATAGAAACTGCTTTTTTTTTTAATCTTTTTCTTTTTACTTGGTCCGTGCATTGAAATGCGGGGAAAAATACCTATGCTCAGAAAGCTTTGAAAGCCGTCTAGCATCGAGTCCGGTGATGAACTTCTGTGCAGCCTGAATATGGTCTGGACCTGGAAACAAGAATCAATATACATTAAGAGTTAGTTAATGAGCTTAATTAAGAATTTAAAGGTCAGATAAAAAAGCAAAACAGAATATACCCTTTTTTGTTAACTGAAATGCATAGAGAGCGCATCTTTCTGCAGCAAGCCTCACTGGGGTACTTCCATCTTTCAAACACTCGGCAAGTGCAGGGCCAATGATTGCTATATTAGTTGAAACAGCTGATGGATTCACCTGCAATAAATCTTGAATTCTTAGTACCTAAGAATTTAATGAGAGCCCAGAAGAAGCATAGTTAGCTGAAGATGTCAAAATCCAAAAGGATACACATACCTTTGCAGCAGATTTAAGTGCTGACAGCGACCTCCTTCTTACTTCACTGGAATCATCCTGTAACGCTGACTCTAGGGACAAGAGAATATCACGAACTGAAGCATCATTGATTGGAGAGGTTTGAATTTGATAACGCAATAGCCTTCCTAGTGCTTTAGTTGATGATTCACGAAGAGGGAACTGTGATGGAGACATAAAAAAAAAGATTCAGCATAACTCTAAACAGATAAAAACAAACCTAGAATTAAAATTTTTAAAGTACCTTCTCATCTTTCAAGCAGCCTTTAAGATTCTCCATGACGGATGGGAACTCAGGAGAAAGACAGATTGCAAATGGGTTATATCCGAGTATGGATGAAATTGTGAGCACTGCACCATGCCTACAAGACGCGTTGGGAGACAAGGCCAAAGTTTGGAGTTCCTTGAGAAGGTCAGTTAGCTGATCCTTGTCTATGTACTGCATTAATTTAGGAGAAAGGTAAATATCTATTGCAAGGTTTACTATACTAAACTTTCACTAGTCTAACTTTTGGGCAAATAGAACATAACAATTAAACCATACCTGGGACATAATACCCAGTATGCTTGCTGCAGATCTGCGAATTTGGTCCTCATCATGACTGATCAAATCCTTCAGGAAGGAGTAGGTACGAGATCTAACTGCACCAGTTACATGTTTTCCAGCATGCTTCAGGACACCTTTTAAAGCAGTCAAGGTGGCCTCCCTAACACCACCATCTGATGCCAGTAAATAACTGGAAAGGAGGTCTCCAACTAGAGGGTCGACCCTGGTACTAAGAGCAGTCAGCTTTCCAAGTGCAAGAGCAGCACTAGAACGAACAATCCTGTGACATGAAATAATATCATATATAAGTAAATAGACAAAGATGTTTGGAAAAAATATTCAAAGCAGTTCTCAAGTCAACAACAAGTGAGTCTCACGGCTAGTATTGAATAAAATTAGATAAAATTCTAACATAAAGTTTCAACCAACCTAGTGCTATCCTGCAGACACTTGACAAAGGTGGTTTGAAGCTGAGGAAGGAAAGGTTTAAGAGCTATCCCACCCTTTCTGATTAGGATGATCAATGTAGACAAAATAGCACTCTTCACTTGCCAAGGAAACCGATCACCTATGATCCGAATGAGAGGCCTGAAGACACGTAAAAGTGAGATAATAGAGGTCAGACATCCACCGAATAATAATATAAAACATAAAACTAAAATGGAAATTTAAACCCAGTTCCTCAACATTGTACTTTATGCAAGTGAAGCCACTATTCATAAACCCTGCTTGTTTCATAGACCAATAACACTTCCTCAACACTCAGATTATAGACTCCATCAATAAATTCATCTTCATGAGGCCAACATGAAAGTAGCATACATCTTAAATAAAGATCACTAAAGTTAAAAATCTAATAATAAGTTACATACTGATAAAAGATCCAAAGAAAGATTACAGACTAACAGATTTCCAAGAAAATTAGCATACAAGGAAGATATTAAGTGAGCAAAGGTTTCTGCAGTACATACCCTGTTATAGGGATGACAAAATCTTTCAGTGTTTTTTCACTAGTTACTTCAATCAGTTCGCCAAGACCTAATGCTGCCTGCTCTCTTAGTTCAGCAGATCCATTAATCAAACCCTATAGGTTGATTGAGACATTAGATCTTGAACCAACACAAGAACAAAGAGAGAGAGAGAGAGAGAGAAATGAGCAGGAGCATGTATATAACAGAAGATCAGAAATACTTGGAGAAATATCGGAAGTATCGGCTGAAGAGCTTTAGGGAGACAGAACCCAGATATTAAAATTTCTCCTCCCTGCAATCGTATCAAATCAACATTCAAAATTAAATCAAACCAATCAATTTTGGGCATCTTGCAAATACAATGACTGAAACCTAATATAAAGGCATTATACAATTTGTAGAAAAGGAAAGAAATATATGTAATTATAGAGGACCGTTAGCTGTAAATGAAAATCAGTCAATGGTGTAAATTAGGAAGTTACTAGTACAGCTAGATAGCTAATTTTAGGTTAGTTTCCTATTTTTTGTGTTTTCTCCTCTATAAGAGGAATCAGGATGCCTCTATTCAATGAATGAAAAACAATTAGAAAAGTTTTCATGGTATCCAAAAAAAAAAAAAAAAAAAATTTATCTTCTGCCCAAACCGATCATGTCTAAGATTGTCTCAAACCTGCCTCTTACAACCAGTCCTCCAACACAAACTCCCAATACTGATACTCATCCAATCCAAGTTACCACTATTCGCCTTAATGGTGACAACTATTTACGGTGGTCTCAATCAGTTCGGATGTATATTAGAGGGAGAGGGAAGATTGGATACCTGACTGGAGACAAGAAGGCACCAGCAATAGAGGATCCAATGTATGCAACCTGGGATGCAGAAAATTCGATGGTAATGACTTGGCTAGTGAACTCTATGGATGAGGACATTAGTTCGAATTATATGTGTTACTCCACAACCAAGGAACTCTGGGACAACGTGAATCAAATGTACTCTGACTTGGGAAATCAGTCTCAAGTCTATGAATTGACTCTAAAACTTGGTGAAATCCGGCAAGGACAAGACTCGGTAACCAAGTATTTCAATTCATTAAAACGTCTCTGGCAAGATTTGGATCTGTTCAATGATTATGAACGGAAATCCATAGAAGATGCAAAATATTACAACCGCATTGTTGAGGCTTCTCGCATTTACAAGTTTCTTGCGGGACTCAATGTTGAGTTTGATGAGGTTCGAGGGCGGATCATTGGCAGGACGCCACTTCCTCCAATTGGCGAGGTGTTTGTTGAGGTTCGAAGAGAAGAGAGCCGCAGACATGTCATGCTAGGAAAAAAGGCAACTAACGAGCCTGCTGAAAGTTCTGCTCTTCTTAGTGTCGAGGCTACTGCTAACAAAACATCCAGATTTCAGCAAAAACCTGAAGAGAAGCCACGGGTATGGTGTGACTATTGCAACAAACCACGTCATACCCGAGAAACATGCTGGAAAATCCATGGAAAGATGTCAAATTGGAAAAACAGCAAGCCTGGTGATAAAAATACCCGGTTCATTCCTACGGCAAATGAAGCCGAGACAAGTCCCTTCACCAAGGAGCAGATGGATCATCTTCTAAAACTGTTAAAACCCATGGTATCACCAAGTAGTATTCCTACTGTTTCTCTTGCACAAACAGGTATCACACCTTATGATCTCTCTTCCTGTTCATATCATGCTCCTTGGATCATAGATTCAGGAGCTTCTGATCATATGACCAATTTTTCAAATTTGTTTCACACTTACCATGTTCTGGCCTTGACAAAATAAGAATTGCAGATGGCACTTTCTCACCAATAGGAGGGAAAGGTTTGATTAAATTATCTGAAAAATTAAACCTTAACTCTGTTCTCTATGTTCCCAAGTTAGCTTGTAATCTTTTATCTATGAGTAAAATAACTAAAGACTCTAATTGCCGAGTGATTTTTTGTGATTCTTATTGTGAATTTCAGGACCAGACCTCGGGGAAGAAGATTGGCAGTGTTAAGTTGATTAGTGGCCTTTACTACTTTGATGATGATTTCTTAGGGAATAAAAAAGCTCAGGGCCTTAGTAGTGTTAGTTCTAATTCCGCTTATGAACAAATAATGCTCTGGCATGAAAGACTGGGACATCCTAGTTTTCCTTATCTTAAACATTTGTTTCATACTTTATTTAAAGGTTTGGATTTTTCATCATTCTATTGTGAAAGTTGTTGCTTATCTAAGAGTCACCGTACCACTTATTTGCCACAAACTTATATACCTTCAAAACCATTTTATTTAATCAAGAGTAACCACTATTTCAAAGAAAAAATGGTTTGTCACATTCATAGATGATCACACTCGTTTATGTTGGGTTTACTTAATGAGTGAAAAATACGAAGTTGAAAAAATATTTAAAGATTTTTACACAATGGTTGAAACTCAATTTCAAAAGAAAATTAGAATTCTTCACAGTGATAATGGAACTGAGTACTATAAAGGTATTTTGGAAAAATTTTTGAAAGAAAAAAGTATTCATCACCGGTCTACTTGTGTAGATACTCCTCAGCAAAATGGGATTGCTGAAAGAAAAAATAAACATTTACTTGAAGTAACACGTGCTATAATGTTTTCGATGAATGTTCCAAAATATCTTTGGGGAAAGAAAAAATAAACATTTACTTGAAGTAACACGTGCTATAATGTTTTCGATGAATGTTCCAAAATATCTTTGGGGAGAAGCTGTTCTAACAGCAACTTACTTAATTAATAGAATGCCTACACGTGTTTTAAAATATAGCACACCTCTAGAATGTTTTAAAAACTGTTTTCCCTTTTCTAGAATGTACTCTGATTTACCTCTAAAGGTTTTTGGTTGTATTGTTTTTGTTCGTATACCTAATAACACTCAATCTAAACTTGATCCAAGGGCAGAAAAATGTGTGTTCATAGGGTATGCCTCAAATAAAAAGGGATATAAGTGTAATAATCCCCAAACAGGAAAAATGTATGTCGGTATGGATGTCTCGTTTTTTGAAAATAAATCCTGCTTTCACAAAAATACTCTTCAGGGGGAGAATGAGGTAATGGAAGAAAATTTTTGGGATTTATCTCCTAACCCTTTACCAAAAGTAATCTTGACTGCTATACCTCATTCCTATCATCCTACCATTAATGATCTTCAAAGTCTGGAGCAATGTGATGATACTGAGAACAATAAAGTAAGTGATGGTAATATAATGCCAAACAGTATTGTATCTAAAACAGGGGAAGAATCACTACTACAACCGGATAAAAATGATTCTAACAGTGAGCTCTTGGTTTATACTCGGAGAAAACATCATCAAAAGAGTCAAAGGCAGCAAGTTACTCTTAGTAATGATCAATCACAATCCTTGGGGACTGGCCCTGCAGTTATCACAGGTATTTCCGATCCTAACTCATCTTTAGTTCCCATCACTTTCCCTAGCAAAGAATCACCAGATCTTAATATTCCCATTGCTGTTAGAAAAGGAATCCGAAATTGCACTAGGATTCCTAGATATCCCATTGCTCAATATCTTTCATATGACAAACTTTCTCACACTCATAAGGCATTTACCTCAAAAATATCATACTTGTTTGTCCCGAGAAACATTCAAGAAGCTCTTAGTGATCCAAATTGGAAATTAGCAGTGATGGAAGAGATGAATGCTCTTAGGAGAAGTGGTACTTGGGAGATAGTTGACTTGCCTAAGGAGAAGAAGATTGTAGGATGCAAATGGGTCTTTACTGTGAAGTGTAAAGCAGATGGTAGCATAGAACGGTATAAGGCAAGATTAGTAGCTAAGGGGTTTACTCAAACCTATAGGATTGATTATCAGGAGACCTTTGCTCCAGTAGCCAAGATAAACTCAATCAGAATTTTACTATCTCTTGCTATAAATTTGAACTGGCCATTACATCAATTGGATGTAAAAAATGCTTTTTTAAATGGTGATCTTGAGGAAGAAGTTTTTATGAGTCTTCCACCCGGGTTTGAGAAAAATTTGGGATCAAAGAAAGTCTGTAGACTAAAGAAATCATTGTATGGTCTCAAGCAATCCCCTAGAGCTTGGTTTGAACGATTTGGGAAATCTGTAAAGAATTGTGGGTATTGTCAAAGCCTAGCTGATCATACTATGTTCTATAAACATGGTAGAGGAGGTAGAGTTGCTATACTAATTGTTTATGTGGATGATATAGTCATGACAGGTGATGATAGTGAAGAACTAGAAAAACTGAAGAAGAGACTTGCAACCGACTTCGAGATCAAGGATTTAGGAACACTAAAATACTTTCTTGGAATGGAGTTTGCTAGATCCAAAGCAGGTATATTTGTGAATCAACGTAAATATGTTCTTGATTTACTTAATGAAACAGGCTTGTTAGGGTGTAAACCAGCGGAAACACCTATTGAGCTCAATATCAAATTACAGCATCCTAAACCAGAAGAAATTCTGAACAGAGAACAATACCAGAGACTTGTTGGCAAACTAATTTACTTGTCGCATACTCGTCCTGACATAGCATTTGCAGTTAGCATGGTTAGTCAGTTTATGCATTTGCCCGGACAAGAACACTTCAATGCAGTCTATAGAATTCTCAGGTATTTAAAGGGGACTCCTGGAAGAGGTTTGTTATTCAAGAATCGTGGGCACTTGCAAGTTGAAGCCCATACTGATCCGGATTGGGTTGGAAGTGTTGTTGATAGACGATCAACTTCTGGCTATTGCACGTTTGTTGGTGGCAATCTTGTTATATGGCGAAGTAAGAAGCAGAATGTAGTGGCAAGAAGTAGCGCAAAAGTTGAGTTTCGATCAGTTGCTCATGGGATTTGTGAGGTCTTGTGGATTAAGAGACTACTAGAAAAGTTGAAAGTTTCTAATCCACTACCTATGAAAGTGTATTGTGACAATAAAGCTGCAATCTCAATTGCTCATAATCCAGTACTCCATGATAGAACAAAGCATGTGGAGGTCGACAAACACTTCATCAAGGAAAAAATAGAAAAAGGACTGATCTGTATGCCCTATATTCCCACTACTCAACAAGTTGCAAATGTGCTTACTAAGGGGCTTCCCAGTGGACAATTCAATGAGTTAATTGGCAAGCTGGTTATGGAGGATATCTTCCAACCAGCTTGAGGGGAAGTGTAGAAAAGGAAAGAAATATATGTAATTATAGAGGACCGTCAGCTGTAAATGAAAATCAGTCAATGATGTAAATTAGGAAGTTACTAGTACATCTAGATAGCTAATTTTAGGTTAGTTTCCTATTTTCTTTAGTTTCCTTTTTTTTGTGTTTTCTCCTCTATAAGAGGAATCAGGGTGCCTCTATTCAATGAATGAAAAACAATTAGAAAAGTTTTCAATTACAATTATATTAGATATATAATACACGCCCACCTTCTTTTTCCTCCGCTCCTTATCTCTGGATGTTGATACAGCATCACGTACTACTTTGATATAGGAAGGAAAAACCTCCTTAGGAATAGAACTAATAACTCTTGACAAGGCTTCCCAAGCAACCTGTTGGTAGAACATAAGATAAATTGTACAGCCTGAGGTCCAACAGAAAAACGTTGATTACTCCAGTATATTACCGCAACAGTAGCTGTATCTGAATCACTGAGCAAGATGACCAGAGTAGACATCATATTTGGAACTTCATCAACCAAGTATAGTTTGCTGTTTTGAAAGAAATATCCTATCAAGAATGCAGAACTTCGTCTAACTGAAGCCTGAAAAATAGAAGGTTAAAAAAGTGTGAATTTTAGGGTTAAAAGAAATCTTATTCATATTACTTATCTTTTACATCTTAAGTTCCTTTATATAAAGGAGAAAACCTAGTTTACCTACACAAATCATACCTAAACAGAATCTATTAGAATCCCTAGAAAATAGCAACTACCTAACTACTAATCTGCACTTAATCAGCAAACAAATCACAATGATTTGTTTGCTGAAGCGTGAATCTTTCTTACATTATTCTACACTCCCCCTCAAGCTTGGTTATAGATGTTAATCATACCAAGCTTGAACTTTAGATCTTCAAACTTGATTCTTGGTAGAGCCTTAGTTAGGACATCAGCTATCTGCAAATTTGTAGGCATATACAGTAGCTTAACTATCCCTTCATCTACCTTCTCTTTGATGAAGTGTCGGTCGATCTCTACATGCTTCGTTCGATCGTGATGAACTGGATTTTTTGCAATGCTGATAGCAGATTGATTATCACACAACATTTTCATTGGTTCATCCACTGAAAATTTTAATTCCTGTAAAATTCTTCTTAACCACATTCCCTCACATATCCCATGAGCCATAGCTCGAAATTCAGCCTCTGCACTACTTCGTGACACTACCGATTGCTTTTTGCTTCTCCATGTGACTAAGTTCCCCCAAACATAGGTGCAATAACCTGAAGTAGATCTTCGGTCTTTGATTGATCCTGCCCAATCTGCATCACTGTAGACTTCAATATCTCTAACTTCAGCCTTTTGAAAGAACAAACCATCCCCAGGTGTCATCTTTAGGTACCTCAATATTCGGTAAACAGCCTCCATGTGTTCTTCATTTGGACAATTCATAAATTGACTTACTTTACTCACAGCGAAGCCAATATCAGGTCTAGTGTGGGATAAGTAGATTAGCTTCCCAACCAATCGTTGGTATCTGCCCTTGTCAACGGGTACGTCGTCCTCTTTGAGTCCTAATTTTAAAGTTGAGTCCATTGGAGTATCAGCTGGTTTGCATCCTAGCATTCCTGTCTCCTTTAGTAAGTCCAACACATACTTTCTTTGAGATACTGAAATTCCCCTTTTTGACCGAGCGATTTCCATTCCTAGGAAATATTTGAGATTTCCCAAGTCTTTGATCTCAAATTCGCTTGCTAGGAATTCTTTGATAGTGATTAGCTCCTCCTCATAATCCCCGGTTAAAATAATGTCATCAACATACACAATAAGAATGGCAACTTTTCCTATAGCAGAAAATTTTACAAATAAGGTGTGATCCGATTGACATTGAGTGTATCCATATCTCTTGACCACCTTTGTAAATCTGTCAAACCAAGCCCTTGGCGATTGCTTGAGTCCATAAAGTGATCTTTTTAGCTTGCACACTTTGTTGATTGTATCTGAATTCTCAAATCCGGGAGGAATATCCATATACACTTCCTCTATTAGGTCTCCATTCAAAAATGCATTTTTGACATCTAGTTGGTATAGCGGCCAATCTAGATTTGTAGCTAGTGAGAGGAGGACTCGAACAGTATTTAGTTTTGCTACTGGAGCAAATGTTTCTTCATAGTCGATTCCATAGGATTGAGTAAATCCTTTTGCAACCAATCGAGCTTTGAATCTGTCCACACTTCCATTATCTCTGTATTTTACCGTGAATATCCATTTACACCCCACTGGACGCTTTCCCGAAGGTAATGTTGTAACTTCCCACGTTTCATTCTTCTCTAGTGCCTGAATTTCATCACAAACTGCTGCTTTCCATTTAGGAGTTTTTAGAGCTTCCTGTATGTTGTTTGGAATCTGAATTCTGTCAATGTTAGCCACCAATGCCCTGAAATTGGGTGATAGCCCTTGATAGGACACAAAGTTGCATATAGAATGCTTTGTACATGATCTAACACCTTTCCTCAGAGCAATAGGCCAATTAATATCATCATTTTTCAACTCACTAGAAGGAGATTCAGAATTAGGATTACCTTGAAGGTCTTCATTCGGCCTTAGATCAGGGTCTGATTCATGGATTTGCTCATGATGTACTAAGGGTTCTGTTTCCATTTGACTTCTTTTCCTTCTAGAGTACGTGATGAGGTCAGTATTCTGTTGACTAGTATCTAGAGATGGAAGAGGGTTCTGTAGGTCAGTGTTCTGTGGACTGGTGGTGTCTAGAGCTGGTAAGGAATTCTGCTTAGTAAGATGGGTATTTTGAGGATGGAGATTGGGAATAGGATCTTGTAGGAAATTGTCATTATTCGGTGGACTAGGAAAAAAGGTTTGCTCTATGGTTGTGCTATCCCAAAGTTGATATTCATGTTGAACTGAATTCTCTCCCTGAATGTCAAGTTTGGGATAGAATGGTTTTTGTTCAAAAAATGTGACATCCATGGAGTTGTAGTATTTTTGTGTGTTAGGGGAGTAGCACTTGTACCCTTTCTGATTTGATGAATATCCTAAGAAAATGCATTTGATTGCCCTAGGATCGAGTTTGCTTTTGGTGGGATTGTGATCATGGACAAAAATAGAGCAGCCAAATACCTTGAAAGGGATAGAGGTTATGAGATGTGTGTGTGGATAGGTCTTTAGGATGGTCTGACATGGGGTATGGAATTGGAGAATCCGAGAAGGCATTCTATTGATGAGATAGGCTGAGGTGAGGATGGCATCACCCCAATGATGCTTTGGGACGTAGGATGCGAACATGAGTGATCTTGCAACATCTAATAGATGTCTGTTTTTCCTTTCCGCAATTCCATTTTGTTGAGGTGTATCCACACATGAGCTTTGATGGACAATCCCTTGTTCTAGTAGATATGTACTAAGAGAGGATGTGAAGTACTCTTTAGCATTATCTGTCCTAAACACTTGTATCTTAGCTTGAAATTGGGTTTTAACCATCAGGTTGAAATTTTTGAAGATTTGGCCCACATCAGATTTTTCTTTCATGAGAAACACCCATGTTAGTCTAGTGTGATCATCTATTAGAGTGATGAACCAGCGGGCTCCTGTGTTGGATTTTACTCTTGATGGTCCCCATACATCACTATGAATCATAGAGAAAGGTTGGGATTTTTTGTAGGGTTGATTAGGAAAGGAGTTTCGGGTGTGTTTTGAGAGTTGACAGATTTCACATTGAAAATCAGTGGGTCTTTTATTATAGAATAAAGATGGAAATAATTTCTGAAGATACACAAAGTTTGGATGGCCTAATCGGTAGTGCCATAACATCACTAGACTATCTTTAGGGTGTTGACTAATAGAACTATTCTGACTTCTAGACACTAAACATTCTGACTTGAAGCCGTCCACTTGAGGATCAGAAACCTTAAGAAGATAGAGCCCCGAGTACATCTTAGCATTGCCAATCGTCTTCCCCGAATCCAAGTCCTGAAATTCACAAGAGTATGGAAAGAATTTAGTAACACAATTAATATCTCGGGTGAGTTTACTGATGGATAATAAATTGCAGTCTAGATTTGGAACTAATAACACCGAGTGTAGAGTAAGATCTTTTGATATTGTGATGGACCCTAAACCGGCCACCTTTGAGAGTGACCCATCTGCAATTCTAACCGTCAGATTTTCATAGGAATGGGTAAAAGTACTAAAGAGACCTTTGTCACCAGTCATGTGGTCTGATGCTCCGGAGTCCACAATCCATGAATTGTCCGTCTTTTTCATAGTATTTAAGGCAGTAGCGAAGTTACCTTTTTGAGCTATGGACCCGGTTCCAATAGTTGAGGTTGGTTGCGAAGATGATGGTGACTGATTGAGCAGTTTCTTAAGTAGATCAAGTTGTTCCCTGCTGAACACATTAGATTCACCGGTTGTAGTAGATTCCTCTAAGAGACTAAGGTTTCCACGACCTTCTTTGTAAGGTTGTCGTGATGGTTTCCAATCTGCTGGTTTTCCATGGATTTTCCAGCATGTGCCTTTAACGTGTCCAGGTTTTCTGCAGTGCTCACACCATGGACGTTCTTTCTTTTGTCTATTCTCACTTGATTGACACTGAGAGTCTCTAACTACTAAGGCCGAGACTTCCATATTTTGTGTTGCTAGGTGAGATTTCAGCATTACCCTTTTTCTGCTTTCCTCTTTCCTCACTTCAGAAAACGCCTCTTTTACACTCGGTGGAGGTTTATAACCTTGAATTCTTCCTCTTACTTCATCTAGATTCTGATTTAGTCCAATTAGGAATTTGTACAATCTTTTCCTTTGGACAATTTGCTTGTATAGTTGGATG
The DNA here is from genome assembly GCA_027186245.1 of Coriaria nepalensis. Taxonomy (NCBI): domain Eukaryota; kingdom Viridiplantae; phylum Streptophyta; class Magnoliopsida; order Cucurbitales; family Coriariaceae; genus Coriaria; species Coriaria nepalensis. The sequence goes on from CP114481.1 coordinate 54,425,981, forward strand.
TCTTCGGTGCACTTCCATTGATGAATTTCACACAAATCTAGTTGTTGCCAGTAGCGGGTGAGGGCATTGTAGTATTGAGTTACGGTCAATTCTCCTTGCCGTAAGTCATGTAGATTACTCTCTATCTCGAATAGTTCCGAGGTGTTCTCATTGTTTGAGTAGGTCTCCTTAACTGCCTCCCATATCTCTGTGGCTGTTTCATAGAGCAAAAAATTTTCTCCAACATCAATAGTCATGGAATTTATGAGCCATGACATAACCATACTGTTTTCAGCCTTCCATGCCCTAAATCTTGGATCATCTTTTTCTGGTTTGGTTACTTCACCAGATAGATATTCATCCTTTCCTTTTCCGCAGATATACATCATTACCGAATGAGACCATTGAACATAATTGTTCTCATTCAGTTTGTGCCCGGTGATTATGACTTGATTGTTCTCCGAGTTTCCATGGCTGCCACTGACCATGATTTCGTGATTGGAGGTATTTTCTAGGTTTGAAACAGAAGGAGAACCTAGTTTTCCCGTAGCCATCCCGTACTTTGTCATGACGGATTGATTTGCTAGGGTTTAGTGGATATGTGGCTCTGATACCATGTGAATTTTAGGGTTAAAAGAAATCTTATTCATATTACTTATCTTTTACATCTTAAGTTCCTTTATATAAAGGAGAAAACCTAGTTTACCTACACAAATCATACCTAAACAGAATCTATTAGAATCCCTAGAAAATAGCAACTACCTAACTACTAATCTGCACTTAATCAGCAAACAAATCACAATGATTTGTTTGCTGAAGCGTGAATCTTTCTTACATTATTCTACAAAAAGCATCAATAAAATAAACTAGTTTGTGTTGAAAAGAGAGAGATAAAGAGGAAAAGAACCAGGACCAAAAAGAAACACAAGGATATAGGTCACTTATAGCTAAGTACCTGACTATCACCAATGCCTCTAAGAAGCTCTGATATTAGAGACTCGACACCTTCCTCATCAATGACCAATACAATTGCTTCTGCAGCCTTCTTAGCCAAGTTTTGAACATCCTACAATTATCAAAGCAATACAATATTTACCAATCAGTAGAAAAAGAAAATTGTAATTAAGATTCAAGTAAAAAAGACGAAACGCATCATCTTAGTGGCATACATTGTTATCATCACCCATTGCAGCAAGTAAAGCAGGCAGAACAGTACTTAGGTGGGAGTTCAGACCTGGTCCTGCAACGTCAGCTAAGGCACCAAGAGCATGTGCATTGAGGGCACTGCATATTACGTGTACATATACCCAATTTTGAATATAAGATCAGTCTGATAATGTACATCCAAAAATACACAGTAAAGGGAAGAAAGACGTACGAAAGGGGAAGATGGACCAGTTTCGGCAATATATGAGGCAACACAGCAGCAGTCCTGAGACTAAGAGAGATAAACAGCATAGTTTAGCAATGTTACAGTGTAAGATAACATATACACAACCGAATTCAAATCTTGTACATCATTTATAATTACATGAGAAATGTATATATATATATATATATATTTGCGTGAATGGTATGTGTATTTATACATAAATCATCATATATACATGTAAACACACAATCACTATTACACTACTTTATGTAAATCTCAACAAAGTATGACCATGCGTGTAAGAAGTAACAAAGTTGAATGAAAACTCTAACTATTCACCTTAAGATCTGTTTGAGGCCGTCAAGTGCAGTTTCAGAGGTATCTTCATCCTCCAATGCATGAAGAAGAGTTGGAATAATTTCATCAATTGCTTGCAATCCAGCAATCTATACCATAATTTTTTATATTCATTAGCAATGTCAGTATACCATTTCTACACCATGATTTTCAAACACTTTGGTTGGAAAAATATTTTTGAAGAAATGATATAGAGCTCCATTTGAAAGAATTCACCTTTATATACTTACTCCCCTGTTTGGAACAAAGAATAAATGAATTATACTGTTTAGAATCACCCTAGAAATATGGATTCACCTTAAGCAAAATTACACAAATACAATTTAGTTATTTAAATCAAACTACCAAGTGAGAATTTGGTGGGTTTTTATGACAAGTTTTCCAGCCACTTTATTTAAATAAGGTTTGAAAATTCTTGCTATTAAATGAACAATATAAATTCAGAATCCAATGTATTGAATCCCTATTTCCCAAGACTACTTGGATTCAAACACGGTAATTCACTTCCCAATGGATTGAAATCCTTATTCTTGGAATTTTCAAATACACTAAATGAGGGAGGAAAAAAACCTTGTAAAGTGTGCTGAATGCTAGGCCTGCAGACTCACGAACCTCAGCTGTGCTGTAGAAGATAAAAATTAAAAATAAACATTTGACGAAGCCTCAGAGAACTAATTGACGTATCAAAAGCAAACATAACACACCTATCACAAAGAGCTGTCCGAATAGTGGGGATGAGATCATCCATGAAACTCAGCAACTGGCTCTTGCCAGCACTTCCCATTACTTCACTCGGACCAATGCATACACCCTATAATATTATATATAATTCATTCACGGAGGATAAAGAAACATAAGTTAAAACAGAAAAATCATTAAAAAAAAAAAAAGCAATTGGCATCTACAGATGGCATAAGGACCTGCAGGTAGCAATAATATAAAAGATATACTTGGAGATCAAAGGTTCATAGGCACATTGAAATGAAATGTCAATGTCAAAATGAAATAACTACAAAGCCATTAGGTAAGCATTTAGGGTTTCAGTTTCGCTAGCAAAAATTTTATTTCTTCCTGAATAATGCTCCATACTGTAACTCAGTTTAACTCATATTACTCAATAGATTTTGCCCAAACCCCAGTATGAAATGTGTTGGCAATGCATGCTAAAAAGTGAGTAAAAAAGTATCGTAATTGATTTTCAAGATTATGAACCCTTGAAAGAAATTATGAAAACTATTATCATCATCGGTTCCAAGGAAAATGAAATAGTGCAAACACTGTCAAATATAATGGCATGAATTACTCACTTGTCTTCTGCTGGTATTCGGGTCTTTTAGCCCCAGTGATAAAATTGGGATGATCAAAGGAAGTACTCTTTCACCAAGCTTCCTAACAAGCTCACCCAGGGATCGTCCAGCAACCTACATGAGCACCCAAATTTGTAGTTTTCAAATTCCAACAGCAAGACTGAACAGGGACAGAGTAAAGAGCATACCTGCTGCCTTTCAGAGGATGATGATGCAAGAGAAGCGATTAAAGTATTCATTAAAACTGGCATAATTTCTCTGAGGGTTTTTGGAGTATTTGCCACAATAGTTTTCCACACATGTAATGCAGCCTGATATGGAAGAGGGTGCCTTTTTATCATCTACTGATATCAGCAATTGTCAAAAAAAGGGAAAACCTATCATAACTCGGTGATTACCTGGCGAACTGATAAGCTGACATCAGTTCGAACCATATATAAGGCAGCAAGAATTTCATTACGTTTATCTCTTCCAAGAACCTCAATAATAGCACGCCCATGTGCTTCAGTGCTGGAGCCTTCATCATCACTGCCACCCTCAAGTAATGCTTTTCCAGATGTTCCGGCAACCTGGAAAAAATGCAAATTCTCCACTGAAGGATCTACAGGAATTACCACAATGGAGTATTAGTATAGAGTGAGAAGATGTACCTTAAACAAGAGATCACCTAACAATTCCACAGAGCTCTGTCGAATCCGCCAACTATCATTGAAAATACCATCTTCTACAGCTGGAAGGAGAAGAGGCAATGATCTGAAAATAACAAAACATCATGTCTAATATATAACCAAACCTGATTTATTTGACACTAAAGTCGATACAAGTACACCTCATCTTACAGCAGATTTCTCATAGAGATATATGTAAAACAATTTAATCACCAATAATCCCCAGTAAGGCTTTAACATATTGAAGATAAATATCCTTACGTTTTCGCATAATGCTCAACTAGGACGTGCCCAGCACCAAGTGCTGCATCACGAACGGATTCATTCTCATCGGCAAGACCTATACAATTTAATATATATTATTTTCCTGAAATATAGTTCAAGAATTTTAATGAAACGGGTAGAGAAATCCAAAAAGTTCTGGCAACTTACCATCTATTATAGCAGGTAGCACCAACTGCAAATAGTTCTGGAATTGGACACCTATGGACCTTGGGAAATACTGATGGAGAAGACAGCAATCATACAGTGTCCATGTGACAATCTTGACAGAAATTTCAACAATTTAGTGATTTTAATGTGTTTACCTTGAAAAGGGTCAGATATCCATCGCGGACGGATGCTTTCTGATGTGTACAGTTCCTAATAATATCAGGCAGCACTTGCTCAAAATACTCAGTCCCAAGTGCAGCCAAAACCTAAGGATTAAGGAAATTGGATCACTCACCCATCATATGGCTAATGGCCTCATAGATGTGAATTATATATATAGCACAGTGAAAATTAATTAGTGAAATTTATATCCTGACCTCACTTAGCCCTTGAGCAGCTCCAGAGCGCTCAACATTACTGTTGTCAGATTTAAGAGTATCAAACAACCATGGGACAAGATCTGGGAAGTGTTCTTCACCCAATCCTCTTATAAGGGACCCAATAGCCCTTGCTGCAACGGATCGAACTTCTGGAATTGGATCTACCAAAACCTGTTGTTTGAAAGATGAGACAAAAAAAAAATGGACAGATGTTTCAAGTTCACAGCACACAACACTAACAAATCAGCTACCTTCTTCACTTCTGGAAGAAGCAACCCAATTTAAGGAATCATATCCTTTGGCTCTGTAACTAAAGAACACATGTTGCCAACTATTTGTGCAGCTTTCTTTTTAGTCTCAGGACTCCTCTCCCTAAGCCCTCTATGCACTATTGGCACCAACAATGCAAGGGAAGGAGCATCGATAGAGTTAATAAAAGTTGTCTGCAGCAAACATTAAGAAAAGAAAAACAACAAAGAAGCAATGTAAAGTTAGATTTTACTTTCATATTTTCTTCTGTTAGGAAAGGAATAACAGATTTACGTTACAGGCATACCTGCAGAAGAATATCAAGGGAATATTTCGTATGGTCATTGGGGTCTGTCAGACCCAACAATAGGGTAGGGACAAGGGCAGATATTTCAGGATTCTTTATCACACTCCCAACCTAGAAATACACAAACAAATAATTCAGCAATGAAAGAGAAAGAAAAAAATAACTAAATTAAATAAAATCAATGCGTCTGATGTACACAGTAACCTGTTGAAGGGCAGTTTGCCCTGCTGACTGGACTTTGGGATGGGTATCTGTCAGCACCTGTTATCAGCAGGAAATTATTAAATATAATGATGATTTTTACATTCTTGTAAGGCCACTAGTTTTTAATCTGAAAGCAGACTGCTTTTTAGATTTTACCTCTGTCAACTTTGGCACAATCTTGGGGAGGCATTGAGACAGTTGTTGAGGAGCACAATAAGCCATAGCACCAAGCAGCTGCACACTGCTTTCTTTCGTTCTCCAAGCTTTATCTTCAAGGCCCTACCCAAACAAAATATAGATTAGAATGTAAGAACCCGGGAATGAGGAAGATGAAAATACATCCAAGTTTTCATAGCTAGAGTAACGGTGCAAACATATTAAAAAACTTGAAAAAAAAAAAACTGGTGATAACTACCATAAATCTAACAAAGAGAGAATAAATCTTGCAGAAGTTAGAGAAACTCAGAGTGAAAAAAAAAAAAAAAGGTAGCAGCCCAAAGTCTATTGTTGAGGAAAATGATTAACATTCAATGGTATGAGAGAGAATTGAATTCATAAGAGAAACTAAAATACACAGATCCTGCATATTAAATTCACAGAAGCAAAAGTAACATTTCTAAGCATTATGGAGCTGGAGCACAGGCTACATGTTCAATAATACTTCTAGAACAAAAGCATAAGGTACTCTGTTTATTATATAAATATATATATGTATACATAAATATATGAAAGAGAGACAGAGAGAGAGTGATTCAAATGATATATGACACAATAATACCTTTAAAAGTGATGGCAGGACAAGTTTCACTCCCTGAGCAGTAAGTTGAGACATCATTGCGCGAGCAGCACATTCAGCAGCATCACGAACCACAGCAACTTGATCAGAGAAAGATACTAAAAGCAACGGCAACATTTGAATAACGTACCTGGACAAAATGGGAAGAAGATGATATCAGATAAGAAGTGGAGAAGTAACCATTTCAAAACCAGAAAGCATTATTGACATACGGTTCAAACAATCTCCCAAGAGTTTCACAAAGACACTCAAATCCTAATAAAACTCCTTCACGGCATTTTGCTGAACTCCTGTAGATAATGAAAAAGAAATTTCATAAAATAAAAAAAGCTCAATCAAAATTTCTCTAAAGTTTATGGAATCATTAAACAAATAATAAAAACACTGATAAATAATACAAATAATTAATCACAACGGAAAAAATTACATGATATAGAATTATTTTCTAGAAGCAGATATTGACAAAACACCTGTCTGCAAGGCCTTCTCGTAGTACAGCCGCAATACCATACTTCTTCAAGCACGATATCCCAAATCCTTTTACCACTCCAGCGAGACCAAAGGCTGCTCCACGGCGCTCCCCATATTTACCACTTTTCATCAGTTTATCCAACAGTCTAGAAATAAGAGCTGGTGCATCATCCTAGCGCAAGCAAAGTTTGGAAAAACAAAAATATGAAGACTCCATCAATTTCTTGGACGCTATCCAATGTCCAATTGAAGACCACAGTTGTAAGTTCAGCCAGAGGTGATCAATTCTTACATGGCCTTTTCAGAAATTTCCTACTTAATTTTGCTTGTGATATTTTGGTTCATTCTTTTTTTTTTTAACCCCATTTTTTGGCCTTTTTTGGAGGGAAAGGGGGGGGGGGGTCAACTGGTGAAACAGCATTGCTTTATAACAACAGTACATTTCTCATCCACATCAATATGCATGACCTTCCAACATTTAAATGTAAGACAATTCATTTAATAAGAACTAATAAGGGTGGTGTCCCTAAAACATACTTGTTTTGATTGCGTTAGTGGAGAAAGGCATGTTGAGACTGCACGTTGAACAGCTTCTGATGGAGTGTTTAATACGTCTAACAACTTCTCAACAACAGCATGAACTTTTGGATCATCCTGTTCCAGTATATTAACATCAAAGCCTGTCCATATATAAAAGTTCCGAGTTCCACTATTGTTCCCAACAGATATAAATAGACATCAGACCTTTCCCAAATGTTTTGCCAGAGCTCCAGTAAAAATAACCACACCCTCACGAACCAAGTCATACTTTTCTTCATCAGATGCCTAAGAAAATTTTTCAAGGGAAGTAAATTAGAAGAAGATTTCGAGTATGCAATGCTTCATGAACACCCAGGATAAAGAAAAAGCATCTTTGATTGGAAGGGAGTGTGACCTTTTTGTTGAGGTAGTTCTCAAAAATGGGAAATAGCAAAGAAACATTTTCTCTCCCATGCTTATCTATGATCATGATACCAGCATTAATCATTCTCCCTCGTACATCAACATTGGGGTCTGCCTGCAAATAGCATTTTGGAATTGGCACTGAGAGCCTTCTATATCTCATATTCTAAATTAATTTACAGTTTGACCAATGTTCTATTCATAAATTGGTAAATCAAAATTAAAGATTATTACTTACTTAACTGCACAAATTAGAACCGATCAATATATAAGTACCTCTGGCATACACAATAAAACTCAGAACAATGCTTACCAAGGCTCTTGATATGAGGAACGTCATTACAACAGGTAGATCTCTTGTTCTCAGGACGTCAGCAGCAGAATGTAATGCTAATGCAATTCCTTGCCGACCCAGCCAACCCACATCAACATTGTTCCCACCAAAACCAGCATCACGAATATACAAAGAGAATAAAGTGGAAAGAGATTCCTGAACACATATGTAACCCATAAGAATGCCATAATGCTAAGGAAGAATATAGATTAACACAAAAACTTACCTGTATAGAATCTGGGTATTCATCTAAAACAGCAGCCAATGCTTCCGCAGCAGCCACACGAATATTATAATTAATATGTGTCAGTGCTTTGAATAAACCGGAATAATCAGTTCCAAACTCATGTCCATAACGATCCCATATATCTTCTGCCACTTCTGCCACTGACTGTGAACACAAAATTAAAATGTCAAGAGGAAAAATTGGGATGCCACAACAGCTACATCAGATTCTAAGTTAGTATTCAACTTCAAACAATTTGTATTCAACGAATGGAAATATTTATAATTTTAGGAAACAACAGGCCAGGCGCTTGCAATTTAATGAGTGTGTCTGACCTCCAGAAGAGAAATTATTATGAAAAGAAGATGCATTACAGTGGGAAAAGCTTGAAGCCAAACCTTTTCAGGATCATGTAAGGCAATCCAAACGTGGGTGGCAACCTCAACATTCTGAGGAAGAGAATGGCTAGCAACAGCTGGAATACATTTAACAGCATTAAGGCAGGCCATTCTGACACGAACATCTTTAGCATAAACTCCGGCTAGAGCCTGTAGAAATGTGTACAGAGAGAAATAAGTATCATCAATGCATATACTTTTAGCCACTTAGACAGAAGTGTGAACAACATACAGATGCGACTTCCTCAGGACAAAGCCCAAGACACAATTCATTCAACGCAGGTGCAATAGATGCTTGGTAAGCTGGAACAACACCTAGAACATGATAAAGGACCTGCAAACAGAAATCCATAAATACAGAATGAAAACTGAGACCGCAAAATGACAAATGAAACTGATGCAGTTTCTGAAATTTACTGATAGCATTTGAATCCTAGGAAGCGGTAATAGGGGATCCATGTGCAGATAAAGAATACGAAGAATATCATCATGAAGTCCTGTCTTCTTGGAGGATAAAAGAATCTGCTCCATAATCTGTGACATACAGATCACAAAGAAACTGTAAAGCAAGTTACTGCAGGACTAATCTAGTCATAAGCCAAACAGAAGACTTACTGGGAAAACAAAACAAAAGGAATCTACAGGAAGCGGTCCAGATCTGCAAGATATAGACAGGCCATCTGTCACTCGCTCAAAGAGACCAAGAGATGGACTTTCATTAGATTCTAATACACCAACTGAAAGGATTAAGTTTGTAACAAGACGTTCTTCATCAGCAACAACCAGGCGCAAAGCAGTGGCAATGTCAAGGGCCCAATTACATAGAGGTGGAGCAGTACATCTAGAAAGCTTGACCAAGGTTTCATAGGCCACATCATTTACTATAGGTGATCGTAGCAAGGGATTAACAAATTTCACCTAATAGAGGAGAAGAGAAATAAATTAATCCATGCAGATATTAATGCATAGGAAAAGACAAAAAATTGACAACCGACACTACTTTAAAACTCTTTTGAACTATGGTTTTGAAAAAAAAATATATATATTAGAATATTGAAAGATAGATTCACGCTTCATCAAACAAATCAGTTGCTAGGTAGTTGCGATTTTCTAGGGATTCTAATAGAATCTGTTTAGGTATGTTTTGTGTAGTTAAACAGGGTTTTCTCTCCTATATAAAGGAACTTAAGGTGTAAATTTAGAACATGAATAAAATTTCTTTTACCTCTAAAATTCACATGGTATCAGAGCCACATATCCGCTAAACCCTAGCAAATCAATCCCTCATGACGAAGTACGGGATGACTACGGGAAAACTAGGTTCTCCTTCTATTTCAAACTTAGAAAATACCTCCAATCACGAAATCATGGTCGGTGGCAACCATGGAAACTCGGAGAACAATCAAGTCATAATCACCGGGCACAAACTGAATGAGAACAACTATGTTCAATGGTCTCATTCAGTAATGATGAATATATGTGGAAAAGGAAAGGACGAATATCTATCTGGTGAAGTAACTAAACCAAAAAAAGATGATCCAAAATTTAGGGTATGGAAGGCTGAAAACAGTATGGTCATGCCATGGCTCATAAATTTCATGACTACTGATGTTGGAGAAAACTTTCTGCTATATGAAACAGCCACAAAGATATGGGAGGCAGTTAAGGAGACCTACTCAAACAATGAGAACACCTCGGAACTATTCGAGATAGAGAGTAACCTACATGACTTACGGCAAGGAGAATTGACCGTAACTCAATACTACAATGCCCTTACCCGCTACTAGCAACAACTAGATTTGTGCGAAATTCATCAATGGAAGTGCACTAAAGACATCTAAATTATACAAGCAAATTGTCCAAAGGAAAAGATTGTACAAATTCCTGTGGACTAAATCAGAATCTAGATGAAGTAAGAGGAAGAATTCAAGGTTATAAACCTCCACCGAGTGTAAAAGACGCCTTTTCTGAAGTAAGGAAAGAGGAAAGCAGAAAAAGGGTAATACTGAAATCTCATTTAGAACCTCAAAATATGGAAGTCTCGGCCTTAGTAGTTAGAGACTCTCGGTATCAATCAAGTGAGAATAGGCAAAGGAAAGAACGTCCATGGTGTGAGCACTGCAGAAAACCTGGACATGTTAAAGGCACATGCTGGAAAATCCATGGAAAACCAGCAGATTGGAAACCATCACGACAACCTTACAAAGAAGGCCGTGGAAACGATAGTCTCTTGGAGGAACCTACTACAACCGGTGAATCTAATGTTTTCAGTAGGGAATAACTTGATCTATTGAAGAAACTGCTCAATCAGTCACCATCATCCTCACAACCCTCCTCAACTATTAGAACCGGGCCATAGCTCAAAAAGGTAACTTCGCTACTGCCCTAAATACTATGAAAAAGAAGGACAATTCAGGGATTGTGAACTCCGGAGCATTAGACCATATGATTGGTGACAAAGCTCTCTTTAGTACTTTTACCCCTTCGTATGAAAATCTGACTGTTAGAATTGCAGATGGCTCACTCTCAAAGGTGGCCGGTTTAGGGTACATCACAATATCAAAAGACCTTACCCTACACTCGGTCCTATTAGTTCCAAATCTAGACTGCAACTTATTATCCATCAGTAAACTCACCCGAGATATTAATTGTGTTACTAAATTATTTTCATACTCGTGTGAATTTCAGGACTTGGATTTGGGGAAGACGATTGGCAATGCAAAGATGAACTCGAGGCTCTATCTCCTTAAGGTTTCTGATCCTCAAGTGGAAGGCTACAAGTCAGAGTGTTTAGTGTCTAGACGTCATAATAGTTCTATTAATCAACACCCTAAAGATAGTCTAGTGATGTTATGGCACTACCGATTAGGCCATCCAAACTTTGTTTATCTTCAAAAATTATTTCCATCTTTATTCTATAATAAAAACCCTCTGATTTTCAATGTGAAATCTGTCAACTCTCAAAACACACCCGAAACGTCTTCCCTAATCAACCCTACAAAAAATCCCAACCTTTCTATATGATTCACAGTGATTTATGGGGACCATCAAGAGTAAAATCCAACACAGGGGCCCGTTGGTTCATCACCCTAATAGATTATCACACTAGACTAACATGGGTGTTTCTCATGAAAGAAAAATCTGATGTGGGCCAATCTTCAAAAATTTCAATTTGATGGTTAAAACTCAATTTCAAGCTAAAATACAAGTGTTCAGGATAGATAATGCTAAAGAGTATTTCACATCCTCTCTTAGCACATATCTTCTAGAACAAGGGCTTGTCCATCAAAGCTCGTGTGAATCAAAAGACCTTACCCTACAAAATGGAATTGCGGAAAGGAAAAACAGACATCTATTAGATGTTGCAAGATCACTCATGTTCGCATCCCAAGTCCCAAAGCATCATTGGGGTGATGCCATTATCACCTCAGCCTATCTCATCAATAGAATGCCTTCTCGGATCCTCCAATTCCATATCCCATGTCAGACCATCCTAAAGACCTATCCACACACACACCTCATAACCTCTATTCTTTTCAAGGTATTTTGGTTGCTCTGTTTTTGTCCATGACCACAATCCCACTAGAAGCAAACTCGATCCTAGGGCAATCAAATGCATTTTCTTAGGATATTCATCAAATTAGAAAGGGTACAAGTGCTACTCCCCCAACACACAAAAATACTAAAACTCCATGGATGTCACATTTTTGGAACAACAACCCTTCTATCCCAAACCTGACATTCAGAGGGAGAATTCGGTTATACATGAATATCAACTTTGGGATATCACAACCATAGAGCAAACCTCTTTTCCTAGTCCACCGAGTAGTGACAGTTTCCTACAAGATCCTATCCCCAATCTCCATCCTACTCAAAATACCCATCTTACTGAGCAAAATTCCCACCTTACTGAGCAAAATTCCCTACTAGCTCTAGACACCACCAGTCAACAGAGCATTGACCTACAGAACCCTCTTCCATCTTTAGACACTAGTCAACAAAACACTGACCTCATCACGTACTCTAGAAGGAAAAGAAGTCAAGTGGAAACAGAACCCCTAGTACATTATGAGCAAATCCATGAATCAGACTTTGATCCAAGGCCAAATGAAGACCTTCAAGGTAATCCTAATTCTGAATCTCCTTCTATTGAGTTGGAAAATGATGATATTAATTGGCATGTTGCATTGAGGAAAGGTGTTAGATCATGTACAAAGCATTCTATATGCAACTTTGTGTCCTATCAAGGGTTATCACCCAATTTCAGGGCATTGGTGGCCAACATCGACAAAATTCAGATTCCAAACAACATACAGGAAGCTCTAAAAACTCCTAAATGGAAAGCAGCTGTTTGTGATGAAATTCAGACACTAGAGAATAATGAAATGTGGGAAGTTACAGCATTGCCTTCGGGAAAGCGTCCAGTAGGGTGTAAATGGATATTCACGGTAAAATACAGAGATAATGGAAGTGTGGACAGATTCTAAGTTCGATTGGTTGCGAAGGGATTTACTCAATCCTATGGAATTGACTATGAAGAAACACTTGCCCCAGTAGCAAAACTAAAAACTGTTCGAGTCCTCCTTTCACTAGCTACAAATCTAGATTGGCCGCTATACCAACTAGATGTCAAAAATGCTTTTTTGAATGGAGATCTAATAGAGGAAGTGTATATGGATATTCCTCTTGGATTTGAGAATTTAGATACAATCAACAAAGTGTGCAAGCTAAAAAGGTCACTTTATGGACTCAAGCAATCGCCAAGAGCTTGGTTTCACATTTGTCAAATTTTCTGCTATACGAAAAGTTGTCATTCTTATTGTGTATGTTAATGACATTATTTTAACCGGGGATTATGAGGAGGAGCTAATCAATGTGAGGAGGAGCTACTCAATGTCAAAGAATTCCTAGCAAGAGAATTTGAGATCAAAGACTTGGGAAATCTCAAATATTTCCTAGGAATTGAAATCGTTCGGTCAAAAAGGGGAATTTCAGTATCTCAAATAAAGTATGTGTTGGACCTACTAAAGGAGACAGGAATGTTGGGATGCAAACTAGCCGATACTCCAATGGACTCAACTTTAAAATTGGGACTCAAAGAGGACAACATACCTGTTGCCTGTTGATAAGGGCAAATACCAATGATTGGTTGGGAAGCTAATCTACTTATCCCACACTAGACCTAATATTAGCTTTGTTATAAGTAAAGTAAGTCAATTAATGAATTGTCCAAATAAAAAACATATGGAGGCTGTTTACCGAATATTGAGGTACCTATTGATGACACCTAGAGAAGGTTTGTTCTTTCAAAAAAAAAAGCAATTAGAGATATTGAAGTCTATAGTGATGCAGATTGGGCAGGATCAATCAAAGACCAGAGATCTACTTCAGGTTATTGCACCTATGTTTGGGAGAACTTAGTCACATGGAGAAGCAAAAAGCAATCAGTAGTGTCACGAAGTAGTGCAAAGGCTGAATTTCGAGTTATGGCTCATGGGATATGTGAGGGAATGTGGTTAAGAAGAATTTTACGAGAATTAAAATTTTCAGTGGATGACCCAATGAAAATGTTGTGTGATAATCAATCTGCTATTAGCATTGCAAAGAATCCAGTTCATCACGATCGAACGAAGCATGTAGAGATCGATCGGCACTTCATAAAAGAAAAGGTAGATGAAGGGATAGTTAAGCTACTGCATATGCCTACACGTTTGCAGATAGCGGATGTCCTAACTAAGGCTCTACCAAGAATCAATTTTGAAGATCTAAAGTCCAAGCTTGGTATGATTAACATCTATAACCAAGCTTGAGGGGGAGTGTAGAATATTGTAAGATAGATTCACGCTTCAGCAAACAAATCAAACTGATTTGTTTGTTGATTAATTAAAGATTAGTAGCTAGGTAGTTGCGATTTTCTAGGGATTCTATTAGAACCTGTTAAGGTATATTTTGTGTAGTTAGACTAGGTTTTCTCTCTTATATAAAGGAACTTAAGGTGTAAATTTAGAACATGAATGAAATTTCTTTTACCTCTAAAATTCACAATATCAAATCTCAAAGTTCCCTCATTCATAAATCCAACATGTGTAGGCAAGTAGAACACTGATGACATTTAAATGTCATCCCATTCTAATCTAGGATCCTTCATAAGAATTACTTAAGAGTCATTTTAAAATGATAAAGACCAACTAGCCATGGAAAATTGAACAGAAATTAGTTTTAGTAATAGATATATCCTACTTAAAAATGGATTATTAGAAAAAGTAGAACAAGAATGCAGGTTCATTCCATCGTTTTCCTTCTTTCAGGGTGGGAGGGTGGGAAACAAACCAGAGATGGTAGTTGACTGTGCGCAAACACAGGATTAGCCATTGCCATCTCTCCAAGAGCTCTGAGCACCAAAGACATGGTTCTCTGTATTCTTTGGACCTTCTCACGGATGGATGCCTCCTCCCTGAGTAACAAATCGCGTGCCTCTTCTTTTGTTGTTTTCCCCTTATCTAAACAGATCAAAAGAATCGTGTATGGAGGTATACAGTTAATCGCAGCAGATTAAGATAACAAACGAAATAGGGAAAACATGACACATGGGAGACATGCCAGTCTTTTTCGCCAACTTTCCAGTATCCTTTTTCCCGACACCAACTGGCTCTCTTTTCATGGAATGATTAGAACTTCCATTATCCTGTGATAGAAACAAGCATGAAAATGACAACCAAAGAAACATGACATGCTCAAATTTTAACACACCTGCATCCCGGGAATGGTGAAGAATTAAAAGCAGACTTCACGAGAGAATGAAAAATTACTTTAGTATATTTTGTGCTCTTAGCATCAACAGACTCTGGAATATAAATGCCTTGCTCACTAGATAGCATCCTTTCAGGAGTACGGAAAACCTGACAATATGAAAAGAGAAGGTAGACAAGCCTAATGAGTACAAATCAAGCACAGACCTCCTAAGATAAGACACTTCATTAGAGAATTAAAGACTTTGGTAGTATAGAAAAGAAACTATTCTTGTTTCAAAAGTTGAACAAGCCTTGAGACAAAATAAAAAATAAAATAAAGAATTAAAATATAAATTGACAACCCAAAGTACTTTACCCGAATGTCATTTTCTGATAGCATATCAAGTGACTGGCAGTCTGGCAAATTTTTCAAGTGCTGACAGAGAAATCAAGTTCAAGTCAGCACAACCAAACGTTATCTCAATGCGTCTCATTAGAAATGAACCTTGAAATAGGTATGATGTTCCCAAAACCTTCTCAAATTCTATATAAATCTCTTTGGGTATTATAGACATCAATGTAGATAATGAATGGATAGCTGCTTGTTGTTCGAGTACATTAGCACTCATCAATCCCATGGGTCCTAATAGAACCTGAAAAAAGTAAAATAAAACATCAGTGTTGAAAGCCATTAACTAGAAAATGCTTCCTTTATTTACAAGAAATTAAAAATTAATAATAGAACTTAGAAAAATGAAACCAATGGCACCAAATCATCTAGTAATAGGTCATAAAACCATCTGCAACAGAACAGTCCTCTAAGAAAGGAGAGTAATCATTACCTTGCATAGATTCCCTACATTAGCAGAGATGATGCCAATGGCATCAAAACCAAAAGTTTGCAGACATTTACGAACCCTCTGCGAAGAGAACAGAAAAATGATTCGAGAAAAAGAAAATCAAAACACAACAATATATTTTATTATTCTCAATCAAAGTAATAGGCTAAAAACACACTAAGATTGCATCAATTGGACAGAAATACTAAGATTGCGTCAATTGTACAAAATTGTTGTAAATATTAAAAATCAAGTAGTATCGTTGGGAATATTTCCTCTCTTCTCTCTCCCTCCTCCCGAGGTAAGAAAAGGCCAAAAGTTGACTAATACAACCCCTCACCATTCTGTAATTCTAGTTCGCCGTCCTCTTTCATCCTCACCCTGTATTTAATCCCTCCTCTGCAAATTTTTACAGAGAAATTTCCAAGACTACCAATGGAAAATTTCATGCATAGACCTGTTCCAGCATACATTCACTTCTGGCTCTATAATGTTGAACCCTGCCCTTTCGCCTTAGGTAGCAGAGCCGAAAGTATCATAAACCGACCTCTCGCTTAATTCAAGCTAAATATATTTGTAATGGAGAAAAACAAAAAATCCAGGAAATATGGAACGACTGAAGAATGAAACTACACAACGCCCAAAAAAAAAGCAGTTTACCCTCCAAACAGCATCTCTTTTGGCAGTGCCAACCAAACATGGATGATGAGCACAAAAGATAATTTGGATTGCTGCACTTGTACTGGACGTTAGAGCTGCTGAGGATATCCAGCCAGAGCCTTCACCAAAACTTCAACAGAAGGAAGAAAGGGAACTTGAGAGTCCAATGAATTGTCCTCCTCACTACAGATAATTAATTTTAGATTCCTTTCACATCCCACCCAAGATAAAAGGAACAACGAGAATAATAATAGTAATAGTCAAAGTAAAATCTAGTACCCACCAAGTGTAGATGTAGTTTTGGAAAAATAAACGAAAACCATACACTTTTGTGAATTTTAGGGTTAAAAGAAATCTTATTCATATTACTTATCTTTTACATCTTAAGTTCCTTTATATAAAGGAGAAAACCTAGTTTACCTACACAAATCATACCTAAACAGAATCTATTAGAATCCCTAGAAAATAGCAACTACCTAACTACTAATCTGCACTTAATCAGCAAACAAATCACAATGATTTGTTTGCTGAAGCGTGAATCTTTCTTACATTATTCTACACTCCCCCTCAAGCTTGGTTATAGATGTTAATCATACCAAGCTTGAACTTTAGATCTTCAAACTTGATTCTTGGTAGAGCCTTAGTTAGGACATCAGCTATCTGCAAATTTGTAGGCATATACAGTAGCTTAACTATCCCTTCATCTACCTTCTCTTTGATGAAGTGTCGGTCGATCTCTACATGCTTCGTTCGATCGTGATGAACTGGATTTTTTGCAATGCTGATAGCAGATTGATTATCACACAACATTTTCATTGGTTCATCCACTGAAAATTTTAATTCCTGTAAAATTCTTCTTAACCACATTCCCTCACATATCCCATGAGCCATAGCTCGAAATTCAGCCTCTGCACTACTTCGTGACACTACCGATTGCTTTTTGCTTCTCCATGTGACTAAGTTCCCCCAAACATAGGTGCAATAACCTGAAGTAGATCTTCGGTCTTTGATTGATCCTGCCCAATCTGCATCACTGTAGACTTCAATATCTCTAATTTCAGCCTTTTGAAAGAACAAACCATCCCCAGGTGTCATCTTTAGGTACCTCAATATTCGGTAAACAGCCTCCATGTGTTCTTCATTTGGACAATTCATAAATTGACTTACTTTACTCACAGCGAAGCCAATATCAGGTCTAGTGTGGGATAAGTAGATTAGCTTCTCAACCAATCGTTGGTATCTGCCCTTGTCAACGGGTACGTCGTCCTCTTTGAGTCCTAATTTTAAAGTTGAGTCCATTGGAGTATCAGCTGGTTTGCATCCTAGCATTCCTGTCTCCTTTAGTAAGTCCAACACATACTTTCTTTGAGATACTGAAATTCCCCTTTTTGACCGAGCGATTTCCATTCCTAGGAAATATTTGAGATTTCCCAAGTCTTTGATCTCAAATTCGCTTGCTAGGAATTCTTTGATAGTGATTAGCTCCTCCTCATAATCCCCGGTTAAAATAATGTCATCAACATACACAATAAGAATGGCAACTTTTCCTATAGCAGAAAATTTTACAAATAAGGTGTGATCCGATTGACATTGAGTGTATCCATATCTCTTGACCACCTTTGTAAATCTGTCAAACCAAGCCCTTGGCGATTGCTTGAGTCCATAAAGTGATCTTTTTAGCTTGCACACTTTGTTGATTGTATCTGAATTCTCAAATCCGGGAGGAATATCCATATACACTTCCTCTATTAGGTCTCCATTCAAAAATGCATTTTTGACATCTAGTTGGTATAGCGGCCAATCTAGATTTGTAGCTAGTGAGAGGAGGACTCGAACAGTATTTAGTTTTGCTACTGGAGCAAATGTTTCTTCATAGTCAATTCCATAGGATTGAGTAAATCCTTTTGCAACCAATCGAGCTTTGAATCTGTCCACACTTCCATTATCTCTGTATTTTACCGTGAATATCCATTTACACCCCACTGGACGCTTTCCCGAAGGTAATGTTGTAACTTCCCACGTTTCATTCTTCTCTAGTGCCTGAATTTCATCACAAACTGCTGCTTTCCATTTAGGAGTTTTTAGAGCTTCCTGTATGTTGTTTGGAATCTGAATTCTGTCAATGTTAGCCACCAATGCCCTGAAATTGGGTGATAGCCCTTGATAGGACACAAAGTTGCATATAGAATGCTTTGTACATGATCTAACACCTTTCCTCAGAGCAATAGGCCAATTAATATCATCATTTTTCAACTCACTAGAAGGAGATTCAGAATTAGGATTACCTTGAAGGTCTTCATTCGGCCTTAGATCAGGGTCTGATTCATGGATTTGCTCATGATGTACTAAGGGTTCTGTTTCCATTTGACTTCTTTTCCTTCTAGAGTACGTGATGAGGTCAGTATTCTGTTGACTAGTATCTAGAGATGGAAGAGGGTTCTGTAGGTCAGTGTTCTGTGGACTGGTGGTGTCTAGAGCTGGTAAGGAATTCTGCTTAGTAAGATGGGTATTTTGAGGATGGAGATTGGGAATAGGATCTTGTAGGAAATTGTCATTATTCGGTGGACTAGGAAAAAAGGTTTGCTCTATGGTTGTGCTATCCCAAAGTTGATATTCATGTTGAACTGAATTCTCTCCCTGAATGTCAAGTTTGGGATAGAATGGTTTTTGTTCAAAAAATGTGACATCCATGGAGTTGTAGTATTTTTGTGTGTTAGGGGAGTAGCACTTGTACCCTTTCTGATTTGATGAATATCCTAAGAAAATGCATTTGATTGCCCTAGGATCGAGTTTGCTTTTGGTGGGATTGTGATCATGGACAAAAATAGAGCAGCCAAATACCTTGAAAGGGATAGAGGTTATGAGATGTGTGTGTGGATAGGTCTTTAGGATGGTCTGACATGGGGTATGGAATTGGAGAATCCGAGAAGGCATTCTATTGATGAGATAGGCTGAGGTGAGGATGGCATCACCCCAATGATGCTTTGGGACGTAGGATGCGAACATGAGTGATCTTGCAACATCTAATAGATGTCTGTTTTTCCTTTCCGCAATTCCATTTTGTTGAGGTGTATCCACACATGAGCTTTGATGGACAATCCCTTGTTCTAGTAGATATGTACTAAGAGAGGATGTGAAGTACTCTTTAGCATTATCTGTCCTAAACACTTGTATCTTAGCTTGAAATTGGGTTTTAACCATCAGGTTGAAATTTTTGAAGATTTGGCCCACATCAGATTTTTCTTTCATGAGAAACACCCATGTTAGTCTAGTGTGATCATCTATTAGAGTGATGAACCAGCGGGCTCCTGTGTTGGATTTTACTCTTGATGGTCCCCATACATCACTATGAATCATAGAGAAAGGTTGGGATTTTTTGTAGGGTTGATTAGGAAAGGAGTTTCGGGTGTGTTTTGAGAGTTGACAGATTTCACATTGAAAATCAGTGGGTCTTTTATTATAGAATAAAGATGGAAATAATTTCTGAAGATACACAAAGTTTGGATGGCCTAATCGGTAGTGCCATAACATCACTAGACTATCTTTAGGGTGTTGACTAATAGAACTATTCTGACTTCTAGACACTAAACATTCTGACTTGAAGCCGTCCACTTGAGGATCAGAAACCTTAAGAAGATAGAGCCCCGAGTACATCTTAGCATTGCCAATCGTCTTCCCCGAATCCAAGTCCTGAAATTCACAAGAGTATGGAAAGAATTTAGTAACACAATTAATATCTCGGGTGAGTTTACTGATGGATAATAAATTGCAGTCTAGATTTGGAACTAATAACACCGAGTGTAGAGTAAGATCTTTTGATATTGTGATGGACCCTAAACCGGCCACCTTTGAGAGTGACCCATCTGCAATTCTAACCGTCAGATTTTCATAGGAATGGGTAAAAGTACTAAAGAGACCTTTGTCACCAGTCATGTGGTCTGATGCTCCGGAGTCCACAATCCATGAATTGTCCGTCTTTTTCATAGTATTTAAGGCAGTAGCGAAGTTACCTTTTTGAGCTATGGACCCGGTTCCAATAGTTGAGGTTGGTTGCGAAGATGATGGTGACTGATTGAGCAGTTTCTTAAGTAGATCAAGTTGTTCCCTGCTGAACACATTAGATTCACCGGTTGTAGTAGATTCCTCTAAGAGACTAAGGTTTCCACGACCTTCTTTGTAAGGTTGTCGTGATGGTTTCCAATCTGCTGGTTTTCCATGGATTTTCCAGCATGTGCCTTTAACGTGTCCAGGTTTTCTGCAGTGCTCACACCATGGACGTTCTTTCTTTTGTCTATTCTCACTTGATTGACACTGAGAGTCTCTAACTACTAAGGCCGAGACTTCCATATTTTGTGTTGCTAGGTGAGATTTCAGCATTACCCTTTTTCTGCTTTCCTCTTTCCTCACTTCAGAAAACGCCTCTTTTACACTCGGTGGAGGTTTATAACCTTGAATTCTTCCTCTTACTTCATCTAGATTCTGATTTAGTCCAATTAGGAATTTGTACAATCTTTTCCTTTGGACAATTTGCTTGTATAGTTGGATGTCTTCGGTGCACTTCCATTGATGAATTTCACACAAATCTAGTTGTTGCCAGTAGCGGGTGAGGGCATTGTAGTATTGAGTTACGGTCAATTCTCCTTGCCGTAAGTCATGTAGATTACTCTCTATCTCGAATAGTTCCGAGGTGTTCTCATTGTTTGAGTAGGTCTCCTTAACTGCCTCCCATATCTCTGTGGCTGTTTCATAGAGCAAAAAATTTTCTCCAACATCAATAGTCATGGAATTTATGAGCCATGACATAACCATACTGTTTTCAGCCTTCCATGCCCTAAATCTTGGATCATCTTTTTCTGGTTTGGTTACTTCACCAGATAGATATTCATCCTTTCCTTTTCCGCAGATATACATCATTACCGAATGAGACCATTGAACATAATTGTTCTCATTCAGTTTGTGCCCGGTGATTATGACTTGATTGTTCTCCGAGTTTCCATGGCTGCCACTGACCATGATTTCGTGATTGGAGGTATTTTCTAGGTTTGAAACAGAAGGAGAACCTAGTTTTCCCGTAGCCATCCCGTACTTTGTCATGACGGATTGATTTGCTAGGGTTTAGTGGATATGTGGCTCTGATACCATGTGAATTTTAGGGTTAAAAGAAATCTTATTCATATTACTTATCTTTTACATCTTAAGTTCCTTTATATAAAGGAGAAAACCTAGTTTACCTACACAAATCATACCTAAACAGAATCTATTAGAATCCCTAGAAAATAGCAACTACCTAACTACTAATCTGCACTTAATCAGCAAACAAATCACAATGATTTGTTTGCTGAAGCGTGAATCTTTCTTACATTATTCTACAACTTTAAAATGAGAAACGGTTGGGGGGGGGGGGGGGGGGAGGGCGGAATAATTGTAGAATCCTGATTACCTTATCTTCAAAATCTGAAGTTTCTCTCCTACTAGGGCCAGAAAATTTCTAAACTCCAGTAAAAGAGCTTCTCCCAGCTCTAGTGCACTGGCAACTAGGAGAGAAACTTTCGTATATACCATCTTTCGTACATGCCAACTTGGATGGCATAATAAAAAGAGTAACAACTGCAACACATCAAATACTTTGTTTGGTTACAGACCTCGACTGTGAGGAAAGAACATGTGTTACTACAAAGAACATACCTGGGAGAGTGTGTTCATAGAAAAGGTGTCTGAGACTCTACAAAGAAAACAAGAAGCAGAGCATGAAGCAGTTAAAATTTGTATTTACTCTTCAAAGGTAATATTATCAAAGTTGACAATAACTATGATACTAACAGGCCCAAATGTTCCACAAGAAGCACCTCGAGAAGATCAACACACGTCATGCAATCTTCAATTGGAAATTTAGATGCCTGTGGAGTAACAGAAGTCGTAAACTACCCAAAAAAACATTGCATTGTTTCTATTATAGACTTAAAGCAGTGAGACTGTTACCAGAGTAATGGGTACGATTGAAGGCTCATTTTGGGATATTAGAGACCAAATCTTTTCTTTGGCCACGTTCTCCTCTAAGAAGAAAGGAAAAGCGATAAATGTTTATAATTCATTCAAATATTTGATTTTCACAAAACAATAAATAGTCCAAAAATGATTAGAAGAAACCTCAGATATTCACCTGCTTTGAGATCTACTGCTGCAAGCATACCAACTAAGAGCAAAGCATATATTCCATCCAAACGCTGCACTGCCTTGGTAAAACCGGTTTTTACAAGTTGGATGAGAGGAATCAGTAAAGCTGATATCTGCACCATAGAGTGTAAAAGTGTTAGAACGCGACAAAACTTTTCCGGATCAATTGCCAATATCACAGACAAAGATGCAGCATGACCTAACATCTTGCCTGTATAACTGCATCGGAATTTTTGCAGAGGACCCGTAGACAACGAAGATGCCCCCTCCTCAAAGCTTCCTTCTCCTTGAGGCCAGATGCAATAAATGAAACCAGATCTGCCTGAACAGCATCAGCAGAACGTGCAGCCCAAGAACCTAGGGCTTCCAAAATTGTAAGCTTTACCTCTTCATTGCCTGGAATTGTTACATTGCAACAATTAGCTCAGAAGTGATAAAATAGCACAAAGACATCCTGCAATGGATGATCCGACAAGTAGGAAAACAAAGAACCACAAAGCAGCAAATTACATTCATCCTTATAACATGATAAAAGGAAGCCACATATGGAACATGTCAGGCTGTTGATGTATTTCCCTTCGGGAGCATTCGACAATTCTTGCAGAACATTAAACATGCCAGTTCTCTGGTAAGGAAATGCAAGTCTTCCTTCTAAGCCTGTTCAAACAGATGCCAAGGGTTTAATCAAGTACCTAAATGAATCATCCTTCAACAACCCTCGAGAAAAATACATTCCAGCCTGTAAATAATTGCAAAAAAAGTTGTATGATTAATGTCAAACCTCCAATAACAGCCTTGATAGAATTAAACATAGCTTCCAAAGAGTCAGGATTACTGGACTTTTGGCTCAAAGCCCTTACTATAGTCAACGCCTCGATCCTTCTACCTTCATCTGCATGGCGAGCTTGTGGTAATACCACTGAAAGAATTTCGATTGCATACTTGCTTAAATCAAGGCTGAGCGCTTTCAAAAGAATTCCAACTGCCTCCAAGACGATCTCGGGGTTACGTTTCAGCATTTTTACAGAAGGAACCACAACACTTTGAAATTCCCCGTGCAACATATGTTTAAAAAGGGGACAAAATGCTTCACTAAGACCCTTTGCCGGCTTTTCCCTTGCATTTAAAACCGACTTTACATATATATCAAGAAATATAGGCTGTAGAAATGGGAAAGGTGTCAATACCTCAAAGAAACCAAAATATGAGGGATGCATGCAATCAAGAAAGTAAAAATTGAAAACAAAAGTCTATAACCTTGTATTGTTTGGATAAGGAAGGTGATGTATTTGAGTACTCTAGTAACAAAAAAATCAATTTGGGACTATCGTTGTATGGAATCCGTGCATCCTTCAATTCCTCTATGTAGATTTTGTAGATGTCTGATGACTGAATACATAAATCAGAAAAGTAATCAAAAACTTAAGTTATCAGCAGGTAAACAAATATTACTGATCAAAAGTTGCATGCACGAAACCTGAGAAAATAAATGAAAAAATATTCTCTTGCAAGCTCTCTGCTCGCGGGATGATCTTTCCATAATAATGTAAAGTAAAGATGCCTGTGCCGTGGCAACTCTACAGAAAGCATTCTTCGAAAATGTGGAAAACCGACTCTCGCTAAGGAGGAGGCAGGACCACTTCAGAAGTCTGAAACAACCTGAAGGGGATTGGAACTTTGCCTGTTTTTCCATGACCTGAACCAAGGCCGATGCAAAACTCTTCATGAATATGTCCTCACTTATAGCTTTCATAATTATATCGTCAACAGCCTTCCTTGATCCACGATCATCATAAGAATACAGCGTGCTAAATATTGTATCTACCAACAGCAGTACAAGCTCTGTAGACATCTCTGCGAATCCAAGACATCAAACAATTCAGAAATTCACCATTTCCATGAGATAATGTGGTGAACATACATGAGATATAATGCCAATAATGAGCTTCTACCAAAATGAAACAGTTAAAGGCGTTCAATTCATGAAAAGAGTAAGCCACAGACTAAATTCCAGAAATATAAGATAAACCACAGTAGCATTATTAATCGTAGAAATGATTGAATAGAATCATAATCACCTGAATTTTCGAAAATCGCGGAGATCTCATCTCGGAAAATCCTGACACGTTTCTTGGTGGACGCAGTGGAGACTGATCCGGAAATGGAAATGAGAGTATCCACTGAACCCGCCATTTTGGCGGGAAAGGATAGAAACGGATTGTGAATTCGAGATGGTGAAATTTGAGCTTCAGAGAGTAGAGACGAGGAAGACGAATAATCTTACTACTCTTATTTGCAGTCTTAATTGAGTTTTTACTTTTCCGTTGTTTTTTAGGGTTTAGGGGCAGCTGATGCTGCTGATCCGCTGAGGGAGATGAAGGTTTGATTGGGCAATACTTTATTTAAATCCCTATACTCTCCATTTATTTCATCTTAGCCCCTAATATTATTTTTTTGCCTCATTTCCATCCAAAATATCATGGACCCATTCGGAGTATATTTATAAGCCGTTTATTTTGTAAGAATAAACATTTTTGGATATTTGATAAATAAAAAAATTATTTAAAAAATAAGTATATTTTAAATTGATTTACTTTATTTAGATGACGTGACAAAAAAGAAAAAGCATCACACAGCGTTTAGAAGAGATTTAAGCTCAACTTTTTAATATTATATATATTACATAACCCTAAAGATATAATGACTAGTTATAATTAAAAAATAAAAATATAGTAAAATAAATAGTGTAAATATAATTTTAAAAAAATATGAAAAAAAAAATGTGACATAAAAGCTTGTAGAGTTAATCAAATGGTATTTAAATATGACTTAAGCCTATCTCTTAATTATTATTATTATTATTATTATTATTATATGATATGGTATTATCATTATTATCTTCTTACCATCTCATTCCCTCCCGTTCTTGGTGACAATGGTGGTAGCAGAATTAGTGGAGTTCGTTTGAACTAATTGCATGGGCTGAATCAAAGCTTGAAAGCACTACAGATCGGCCTTTCCTTTGTGGGCTTGAGAGAGCTCCATCCTGCCCACAATTAGCTAACGGACCGTGGACTGGACCCATTATTCTTTTTTGTGTGGAAGTCATCATGTAGGTTGTGATAAAAGATGTAAACGGAATTTGCAAACTGCAGTCCATAGGATAGGACCATAGTCCGTAGTAATGAGATAGATAAAGGGAGGGTTGAAATAAAATGAAAGGATGAAGTATCAGAGTTGTTTGTTGTGTGCCTTACAGTTGCAATATGTTCAGAGATTGTCTCCTCTCGGCTATATCTTATAGGTTAAGTAATTTGGGGGTCCTTCAATTATTAGATCCAACTCATAGCTATCTACTGCATACATGCATTAATTTTACAGACAGTGAAAATCCATTCAAAAGGGTAAATTAAAAGGAGTAGTTGAGAAGAAGGGTAACTTTCTCTCTCTTACATTTAACAGTAATATTTTGGATATGAGAGTTGATTGGTTGAGCAAACCCCCTACCACATTTATGCTGTTTAAGGCACTGCATTAATTCATTCACACATCATCACAATTCCTATTTATTTCCATCCATATTTCCTTACCTTCGTGAAATGCCAAAGTAGAAAACCAACTGTTAGATATATTTATATATATAATGTAGACACTACTTATACAAAGACAAATCACAAAGTTAGTGACCTCTTTATATGTTTAAAATTGCACGGGATCGTGTTAGGGCCAAGCTAGGGTTTGAACATGCATGCAGTAGCTACGACATATATAGTTATGATGATATTAATAACAATGTGGACGGTTATAAAAATTGGACACTCAATAATGCCAACATTTTTATTTTGGCAGTTCAAATATATTGAAAGAATATATAAAAGGAAAATAGTAAAATCAGTTGAGAAAAATGTAAAATTGGCTAGAATTGGCAATTAGTTGACTAAGTGATGATTGATTGGTCGGCGGACTAAAAAGATTGGGCGGCCACAGAGTCAGCCAAATGAAAAGACCGGTAAGCCATAGATTCGGCCAACTGAGAACACCTTGGGCCATAAATTTGGCCGATCAATAATGTGAGTTAGCCGAATCATGTGGCTGTTCGGCCAATTTTAAGGACATTTTTGAGAATTCAAAAGGAATTTTTATTAAGTTCATAGGCTTTTTAGCAAGAGTCAATAATTGACTCGCAAATTATAAGAGATTATTTACTAATTCTAGGGGTTTAAAAGTAAATCCGAGGGTTTGTTTGAAAAATTAGAGTTCAACTTGATTAATTCAAGGAATCTAGCATCAAATGAACAATTTTTGAAGGACCAAACAATGAAATCTGAACCGAAAAGGTTTTTCTAGCAAATTCGAGTTACTTGCCATCTAAGTCACTCTATGCCTATAAATAGAAGATTCTGTCAAGGTAAAAAATACAACACAACAAGCACAAAAACCACCCTAAGGGTGCAACACTGCTCTTTTAGCCCAAATCCTTGAAAGTAATCATTTAATTGATTATTTTATTGCTCTATAAGCACTCTGCTTGTTTAATTCACCGAGTATTCTAGATATTCAAACCCTCCATCGTCTACAAATAGCTTAGCAATCATTTTTTTTTATCGTTCAGTAGATTAGTGTCTAAGACTAGTATAACTCGTTAAGCATTATATCATATTTAGTTTGTTCTATAATCAAGTCACATATATTTCTATTACGATAAATGTCTGTATTGTTTTAATACATTATCTCCATTTATTTTATATCTTTAATTTGATGCATATTTAATTTATACTTTTTAATTTACGTTGCTTTTAATAATTTAATATATATTTTATTTATCTTGCCATTAATATATTTATATTTAATTTATCCATATTTTATATTATTATAATTTAAATTATCAATTTTTTCGAAATATCTTTACTTATGACATGCTTGTATATTATATTATATTTGAGGTAGATCGATTAATTTTTTAAATACCGCATATTTGCAGAATTTAAACGAAAATGAATATCCTTCGGATTGGATATCCGACGGGTATCCAAATGATATATGAATCTTTAGTTTTGGATCGGATATCGAATTTGAAATGAAACTTTTCTGACAAATTTGACTTGTATCCGACCCACCAAATCGAACATCAAGCATGTCATCTGGATCGGAATTTTCCGCCCACCCCTAAGTTCACGTACGATTAAACACTTTCACGATTCTGTTATTATCATATTATATCGATTTGATCTGTCCAATCGTGTTATACCAAAACTAATCATAGGGTTCAAGCTAGCTAGATAAATGTGGAGATTAAAGAAATTCCTGCAAATATTTAAGGCGATCTTCATAATGTTGCACCTGTGCATTGAGGGCTTCGCTAGTGGGTAGCAACTACTAACTAATACGTAGAAAGTCACGACTTCTTTTTCTTTATCCAACGACACCGTATTTATTGCTGTCACATGGCTAAATAAATCAGTTTTACTTATTTATCACTGAAAGATATTATTACTGTTCCTACTTGCATTGTTGATCAAAAACCATGGCCAGCAGGGTCCAGCTAACTAGGAATCCTGTAGGAAGACTATCTGCCAAGCTAAAGTCGGTTTCTTTTACCCATTGCCATTAACTCCATCTATGACAGGCATTTAATAAATATATCCAACACAAATTAATAAAAAAAGAAAATCAATTAACTGAAAAAAGATCGCTTCTTTATATAAACACACATTCGCATGCATGACCGCAGCCAATCCACAAGAACTTGTAGCAGCCTCCCCTTCTACTTTCCATGGAGACCTCACTTTTTAACGTTCTTGCAATTTGTTGGTTAACATTTCTAGCCTTTTTTGGTGGTTTTACTTCACCTCAAGTTAATATGGCCGAGGCGGCTAGAGCTTTCTTTGTCTTCGGAGACTCATTAGTCGACAACGGAAACAACGATTACTTAGTCACGACTGCTCGTGCCGATGGCTACCCTTACGGCATCGACTTCCCTACTCACCGCGCTACTGGCCGGTTTTCCAATGGCCTCAATATTCCCGACCTTCTTAGTAAGTGTACTACTATTTATAATGTTGGAAGTTAATTTCTCTTATAAAGATATATATATACAGTAATTGCATATCATTTTTTCTATTAGCTAGCTAGTGATTAGTTGTTCAATATGATAAGTAAGTCTACTAATGAATTAATTAATAACATATAATCTTAAGATGTTACGAAATAAGTTACATGTCTGTTTGAATAATGATATATATTAATTAATTATTAAAGATATAAATGATTAGTACTTTACGATGTTTAACTATCTTAAATGTGACTATATATATTGTCAGGCGAGAAGATTGGGTCGGAGTATCTTCTACCATACTTGAGTCCAGATCTGAACGGACAAAGGCTACTTGTCGGAGCCAACTTTGCTTCGGCCGGGATCGGAATCCTTAACGACACGGGAATTCAGTTTGTAAGTCTCCGGCCTCCATACGATCAAACAATATCTTACGTACACTTCTTTAAACTGCATTTTTATTTTGTAATATAAACAATTAACAAACAACAATTTGTTATGTATGTGATAGCTAAACATAATAAGGATATACCAGCAACTGGCCTACTTCGAGCAATACCAAAGAAGAGTGAGTGCTCTAATCGGAGAAGAAGAGGCAAGAAGACTAGTAACCGGAGGTCTAGTACTCATAACACTCGGAGGCAATGACTTTGTGAACAATTACTATTTAGTCCCTAACTCTGCTAGATCCCGACAATATTCTCTCCCTAACTATGTCGTCTACATCATCTCAGAGTACCGTAAAATTCTATTCGTAAGTATATATATATTATATACATTAATCGTCCTCTTTAATTAAATTTAATTAATTAATTTCTCTAATATAGCTTATAGCTTAAGATAAATATCAATTTTGTTATGATTATTAATATTCTTACACAGACTTCTCCACCAGTAGCTCCGGTCCAGTACTATATCTGCAAACTCCATAAATATAGGCAGACTGCTGTCTGCTTGTAAACTGTACAACAGTTAACAGTGATTTATGACTGAAACCATAAATGAAAAGATAATCAATATATTGGTGAGGATATAGTGACTAAGTCATGTAGATAGGGGTATTACAGTTCCGGGATTACGATTCAGATTTAATAAAAATTAATCTTGTTTATTTTTTTATATGTTATTTTATGCATATAAAAGTTTTGCATCTACATTCGAGTTTGAATCAATAACTTGTGTAAATTAGCTATTATTTTATTTTTTTGTAGAGGTTGTATGGGTTGGGGGCTCGGCGAGTTCTGGTGACCGGAACGGGCCCATTGGGGTGTGTTCCGGCAGAGTTGGCGATGCGGGGGAGAAACGGAGAGTGCTCGGTGGAGCTACAAAGAGCATCAGCCTTGTTCAACCCACAACTTGTTCAAATCATCAATGAGCTAAACGCTCAAATTGGATCCAACATCTTCATTGCCGCAAATGCCGAGGCTATGCACTTTGATTTCATTAGCGATCCTCAAGCCTATGGTATGTATAGTTTAGCCATCTCAACTTCCATATATATACATATATATATATATCTATTATATCATTCGTCTTGTGTGCTTTAGAAACTTATTTTTAGGCAAGAACATTAAGGAACACAAACACATCATACAATTATGAGAAGCTGTCTTAAGGGAAGGTTAGGTGAACCAATTCAAAGCCCATTTATGGGGTTTGAAAGAAACCAAATGATACTTCCAAAAAAGATAAAATATTCCGTGTCATTTGGATTAATATAGTAATTTATGGTCAAAATATAATTATATAATTTAATTAATGAGATCATTTAAACATTTTACTAATATGAAATCGAATAATCAATTATTAATCATCACCGTAACTCATACTAAAATACAGCAACTCAGATTGTGTACCTAAGCAAAATATGTATAAGTGCCATGATTATTATCGACATCATGTAAAGTATGGTACCCATCATGCACGTGGGGTCCACTTGATTAAGAAAATGGAATAGCTCCTAATGTATGATTGTCGTATAGGGTTTACGACATCGAAGATAGCATGCTGTGGACAAGGGCCATTCAACGGGCTTGGGCTGTGCACACCAGCATCGAATCTGTGCCCGAACAGAGACGTGTATGCATTCTGGGACCCGTTTCATCCATCGGAAAAGGCGAACCGACTCATCGTTCAGCAAATCATGGTTGGCTCTTCCAAGTACATGCATCCAATGAATCTCAGCACCATCATGGCCATGGACTCCACCACCTGATCATCACCAATTCACCATCATCATCTTCCTTCTTCACGATCGATCAAGATTTTCGTTATCTGGGCTTGATGTGTCTCAGATTTCATTACTTCATTAGCTTTCAGTCAAATTTTAAAACCAAATGCTTTGCTTGAGGATCATTATTACTTTTCACGGCTTGATTAAACCATATCAATGAATGCTCTCATCATGGACATAATGAGATGCTCTCATTATTACTTTCCAAGAAATCTTTGCCAGTTAGGTCTAGAAGGTAAGCATGCGCAGCAGCGGTCGAATCCAACCAGTATCCGAAATTACCCAACAAGCATAAGTAGGTGGATGTCTGCCCGAGTCACATTGACTAAAGATTTGTTTTGATGGTCAAATGCATAATTCTGAACTTATAAAGTCGGATATTGATCGGATTGATTATCCAACAGTCATCCGATCCGTATTATCCTGAACTTATATTTCGGTCGGACATTCGATCGAAATGATGAATAATGTTATAAGATCCAATATATATCCGACCCTAGCCATCGAGTACCAAACTGATTTGGTCGGGACAAATAAAAATATTATACCTACCAAAAGGCATATAAAGGGAACCAACCACTAAAAAATGGCGAATTGACTAGTAATGCACCGTCTCCTCACATGAAAGCTAACTACAAAATTATATGATATTAGAAATCATTCACTGGCATGATTAATGGTCGCTCGATTAGAAGGTAGGACGAAAGATTTATGAAAAAAAGGTGAAAACAACGTCAAACACATAAACGAAAATGGCAGCATTCATTGTGGATTGGTTTAGGTCTGACTTTTGAGCATATGAAGATTAATTGGGAATTAATAAGTAATTAACTAATTAATTTCCCTCTCAATAATTTAGCCTCCATCTGGGTTGCATCAGTTTTTCCTTCTACCTATAAGCAGCACAAAATTAAAGTAATTAATGACTTAATTTTGTATTTCAAGCTAGACTCTCTTGAGATTAGAGAATGAAGAACTTTGACCAATCGAAAACATCTTACTCTAAATAAGTAGAAGTGTGGAAGGGTCAATCTTTAGACAATATTTTAGACCCATTATATATATTTGGTCTAAGCAATGTTTCAAATAGTATAAAAGAAAGATACGTGCATCATTAAACCATATCATAATCATATATTTCATTCTTATATATTATAGTATTTATTATATAATAGTATCGTTTATAATTATAATTATTTTTTACTTACCAAATGCTCATACATCATTAAAAAAAAAAATTCAAAATATTAATAATTGAGGAGTCAAGAGAGTTCCAAGTCAAAAGCATGTTATAATTTAGTTGTATATTTGTCATGAGATTTTTTTAGTATACTTAAGGTGTAGAAACAAATTTATAGTCTATTCAATTATGTCGAGACAATTTGGATAGGATGGATGGATAAGTAAAAACTAATTATAAAATAGAAAAAAATAATAATAATTAATGTTTTAATATGAGTAGATGAAATATAAATAACTCCAAAAATATATTAAAATAAATGCCTCGTTTGTCATACTAGAAGCTAAACATAGGTGAATGGTTTGTGGGCATGCATGGAGTAAGACCTTTCTTCATCTTCATCTTACTTGTTAGATAGGCAGTGGCTTGTCGGACTGGAAATTTATGAGCCTGAAAATTTAGGCCAAAATTGGGAATGTAGTTGAATCATATTATTTGAGTAGTCATGTAATCATGATGATGTTAGTTGAGATAGCTAGCTGTTTCTCCGGCTATCATAGTTTTTTTGCATGAATTGAACTCAGAAAGATCGATCGATCGATCATTGTTGTTATCATTATTACCTATATCATACATGCAAATAATAACACCAATAAGTTTGTATTCACCTTCATACACTACCTACCAGCTCCAGCTCCAGCTCCAGCTCCAGCTCCAGCTCGTATGAGGTAGAGCTGATCATCAATTAATTCACTCACGACTATTCTCACGTTTGTTTCTTTAATTTTAGTGGTCCAAAATCTCGATCCATATTATATGTATACTTTTTCTTTTTCTTCTTCACAAGTTTTCTTGCTGGGGGTGTTCGTTTATAAGTACATACTGCTCGCTTTTTGGTATATGTTTATAATTATGGCAAGACTGGCAGGTGGGTTCTTTGAAGTTTGAACTATCGATCCATTGGACCATTTTATTACATGATACATCTTTTTTACTCATTAAGTAGAAAAGGTCTTCAAAATTTGTAAGGGCGGCAAAAGAGGGAAAGATGCGATGCAATGCAATTGAGTATATAAAGGGGGATTCATATAGATGGATTCATATTTAATGTATCACATGTAAGCTATGAGACATATATTTATCTACAAAATAACGCTCCTTTTTTCCAAATTAATTATAAGCATTAAAACAATGAAATTAGATGATAGATTATAACATACGCCACTTCCGGAATTTACATGATGAGATTGAAAATGAGGACCTATTTAAATGCTAATTACTATAATTTGAGTCGATATAATTTAATATGATTTATAATTAATATATTAATATAATAAAAATAATAATTAATTTTAATTATTTAATTTCATTAAATATATTAATAGTATATTTATTATACCTTCTTAAATTATATCGAAGATTTACTTCCTCTTTCTTTATTTATTAAGGGTTTTCAAAATTAGGGTTTCTGGTAGGAGATGACCATTAAATAATTGACTTGACGTGATTGCAATCATGATGAACTCCAGTCATCCCAAATAATCTGTCAATTCCATATATTGGTTAATGTAACTTTCAATTCAAATAAATTTTTTTAATATTTATTTTAATAATAATTTCACCGCAAAATTAAACCTTCTACTTATCTATATATATAAGGGCCTTTAACTCTCTATACCGTTCACACTACTACTAAGTCTACTACTACACAAAATGGTGATCTCTAAGGGAAGATTCATATGGTTGTCTAATCATGTTTCGATGATGATGATGATGACCAGTCTAGTCTTCATTGCATGTATGAGCAGCAATGGAGTCGTAGTAGTAGAGGGACGTGCCTTCTTCGTGTTCGGAGATTCATTAGTTGATAATGGGAACAACAACTACCTGGCAACCACAGCAAGAGCAGATTCTCCTCCTTATGGCATTGATTTCCCAACACACAGGCCCACTGGCCGTTTCTCTAACGGCTATAACATTCCTGACTTCATCAGTTGGGTTCTACTACTTTCTAGTTTCTAGCTAGCTAGCTAGCTAACAATATCTCTTTCTAATTGGTTGATTACTATTATATATCTTTGTAATTTATGTACATGATGATGAATTAATCAAGGTCAAGAGCTTGGAATTGATTTGCTGTTACCATACTTGAGCCCCGAGCTCACTGGAAGACGGTTGCTCGATGGTGCTAACTTCGCTTCCGCCGGCATTGGAATCCTTAACGACACCGGAGTTCAATTCGTGAGTAACATAAATTTCGCGAGCAATATAATGATGTATACAATATTTCTACGCTGATTGCATGAATGTATGTGGGGAATTTGATTTGGTCTCAAATTCTCATTTTTATAGGCATGATGTTTGATTTTGCAGATAAATATAATAAGGATGTACAGGCAAATTGAGTACTTCCAAGAGCACCAACGAAGAGTCTCCGGCCTCATCGGAGCTCAACGTACCAAACAACTCGTGAATGGGGCTCTCGTCCTCATCACTGTAGGCGGCAACGATTTTGTCAACAACTACTACCTAGTTCCCTTCTCCGCTCGATCTCGCCAGTTCGCTCTTCCAGATTATGTCAAATACCTCATCTCCGAATACCGAAAACTTCTCCTGGTAACCAATCAGTTGAATCACCAAAATTTTGATATGGGCTCAATATTTGTGTGATTGATATGGTCATTTTAATACAGAAATTGTATGATCTCGGAGCAAGAAGAGTTCTTGTGACAGGGACAGGCCCGCTAGGATGCGTGCCGGCCGAGTTGGCACAGAGAAGCAGGAACGGTGAGTGCTCAGCGGAGCTTCAACATGCTGCGGCTTTATTCAATCCTCAACTTGTTCAAATGATTCAATCTATTAACAGCCAACTCGGTTCGGATGTTTTCATTGGTGCTAATACTCGCCAGATGAACAACGATTTCATCAACAATCCTCGACAATTCGGTATATATATTAACCCCATACTTTCGATTACCATTAACAAATTCAAAACCAAATACACATCAAATAAATTGACAAATCAATTCATGATACCTATAGCGACAAGCAGTGCAACTCACATGTGCTTATACATATTTGTGTGCAAGGATTTGTGACGTCAAAGGTAGCATGTTGTGGGCAAGGGCCATATAACGGGATAGGGTTATGCACGCAAGCTTCAAACCTGTGTCCAAACAGGGACATATATGCATTTTGGGACGCATTCCATCCATCAGAAAGAGCAAATAAGTACATAGTGCAGCAGATTCTGTCTGGTTCCACCAGGTACATGTATCCTATGAACCTCAGCACTATCCTTACCTTGGATTCGGCCAGGACCTGATCACTCGATCCACAACTACATCTATCTATTGTTATTACTATGTTCAGTTTCGATTTTTGTTTGCCCTCAATTCGGGGAGATTGAGGAAAAGAAGAAACAGGGTTGGTTCTCTGATTGTTACGTAATTTGTCAAGTTGGTATTGTTTATGGTTTGTATGCATTGCCCAGATTTTCCTCAACAATAAAAATTAAAAATTTGGGTCCATTTCATATATTGATGCTAAACTTCTCTATATCTCTCATTATTATGAAAATTTGTTGGTAGGAAGAACGCCTGAAATCCCTGCTGTAACATAAAACCTATAATAATAGTATATGAAATAATTTAATTGCCACATAAATACTTAAAAGGGCAATAGATTTGATTTTCCCATAAAAAATCGAATCAAAATGAATAACATTCCTTCATTTGATTCAATTCTATCATAGTCGGCTAGTCAATTATGTTAAAATACATATCTTTAAAAGTGGAATAGAATAATTTATTATTTTATACTAAGTTTATTTTTTTATAATATTTAAATTTTATTAAATTTAATTAAAAAATTTATTTTTGACAATTCAAAATAATTTTTTATTTCTCATTTTTCATTTCTTATACAATTAAATAAATAATAAAATAATAAGAAATTCAATTCTCATTTTAATTACCATTCTCAGAATCCAACCATTGGTTCTCCCAAAATCTTGGACAAATCTTGGACATGTAACTTAACAGGACAACCTTTCCCTTCTCTCTCTGGTACGGTGCGTTTTCGCTTGTCTGTTTTGGGCTCATATTTTGGTCAGTGAGCTGATTGATGGGCCTCGGGTTCTTTTGTTCTTTTTCATACGGGCTTTATTGTCTCTATATGACCCAGAGAGAGAAAAAAAAGGACATCGGCTTTGCACTTTGCAATAAACTGTTTATTATAGCTTACATAGAGAAATATGGAAGAGCTTTTACTTAGCATTAAGACCATAATCATCAGTGACATGCGGCTGGATCATCCTCTCAGGTCTGATCAACCAAGCATTAACGTAGTCTAGCAGTTAAACAACAATGGTAATAAGGAAACTAATTACGTACCAATTAGGTAAACCTTTCAACTAATAACATAATCAACTAGTTATAATAGATATCATGATTTGATCATTTCCACCAGTGACGACATGGGAATCCTTCTGCTTCTCGGCCGGAGGATAACAGCTCCTTCGTGTCCACATTTAGAGCCTCGGACCGTCTTGGTGCGAGGCAGGGTCGGATCTTCTTCTGCTTCTCATTTTCGGACTTGTTCTGGCCTATAAATTCCCAGGAATTACACACGCGACCTTCTTCTGTTCCTTTCTCTTCCATTGGCAATAGAAGGTTCTTCCATTTTGGGCAAAACTTCATGCTACTGCTGCTGCTCGTATCGTCAAGTTGAAGACGTACAATTTTTTAAGACCTAGTTAGTGTTTCTTCATGAATTGCCTTTAGAAAGCATGCATTAACAACGGTTACAATGGTAAAGTTTTTAACTTATTGTGGCACGTAGGTAGTTGTGTTTGCTGACGATGAAGTATGAAGTACACACGTTAAAGCTCTTCCCAAAAGTTCTGTACTTCTATTCTAGTAGGACGAACCCTAGCTTAGCTTTTAGCTAGCTCCATTCCTCAGCAACAATTAATAATTTCAACTGCCCTTAAAAAAATAAAAGAAAAGTTAAAATAAGTAGATTAATATGTTTGACAAAAAAAAACTGTTTAATACTTATTTATTTAATTTATAAAAATAAGTATTTTTTTCTTATTATTTTCATAATTATTAAATTGATAATTATCAAAATAAATATATTTTAAGTACTCTAGTTGACTTTTACTTAAGGGGAATTATGATAAATCTCAAATCTCAAATCTCAAAATAAATTATAATAAATATTTAAAATATTTAATAATTATAATAAATAATAAATTTTAATATAAAATTATAATAAATTTTTAATTTTGTTAAAAATAAATAAAATAATTTTAAAAATATCATATGATTATTAAATAATTATCAAAATTTTAAATTTAATATAATATAAAATTTTTATTTATATTTTATTCTATTTATGTGATGATAATTTTTTATCTATTATTAATTCCTACCAACCAGCGCGGTGGTATTTTAACTACCAGTAGTTTCATTTAATGAGGTCTTATAATATAATCATGGAGTAAAATTTTTTTATCTCATCCACTTATATTTAGTAACGTCACTTTTTTTTAATATATTATTAAAAGTTTTACTTAGTTATTATATTAGGCATTTGAAATAATAGGGTATGTTTAAAAGATGGAGTGGATTTAATTTTATTTTAGCAATTTATTTTGATTTAATATGATCAGAAAAGTATCACGTGATAAAAAAAAATTAAAAAATATGATTCGATTAAAATACGGTTAATTTATGAGTCGTATTTAACTTATTTTTATCTCCTATTTTTTTTTTCACAATTGCGATTTCTTTCTTTTTTATTTTTTCTGAATATTGACGATAATGAAGAGAGAGCTATTAAGGAAAAAAGTTTTTGTTTACATCCGTTTGTTGGCCACTACTATAAATCTAAATATGAAATATGAATACCAATATTCGGTCTTAACTTGAATGGAGAGGACTCACTACATGACTTTGAAATGCCTAGTCCGATATTTGTTCATTGTCAGTAAAGGCAACGGCTCCACCATGGAAGATGGTGGAGAGAAAACGATGGTGTATGCTTAATGTTGGCAATCGTCAATATTTATAGAAAAATGGAAAGAGAGAGGCTGAATCTGTGAAGAAAATGAAAGAGAAAAAGAGAAAAATTTAATTCATAAATGAACTGTATTTAAAATTATATAATAAATGTTACATATTTAATTTGTATTTTTAATATGATAATTCTTTAATTTTTAAATTAAAATAAATTACTAAATATTATTATAAGAACAGATATTGAAAAAGCGAACAAACACTAAATTTGTTGAATAAAAAAAAATCTCTCCATTCTATAAATATTCTTTAAATCAAGGCTTGTCCTCAATGTATTAGATATTTATTAGTTCTATAGAGAACGACGTGTCGGTATCTGATCTTCGTATACGTATACAACTCCGTCATCTGTAGAACCTCTTTTTCCTTTACTGCTCCCGCGCTCTCTTCCCCCTTATCCAGAGGATCGGAACAAAGAACTTCCTCTCACTCTCTAAAATGTCCAACCTCCTCTCAACTCACCCTCACCAGTTTCAACTCCCTTTCAAGCTTCATTCTCTCTCTTCCAAAACCTGCGCCATTGTTGTACGCGCAGCGATCTCCGTTCCGGAGAAGCGAACCAGGAGGAAGAAGCAGTCGCAGCAGCAGCAACAGTCACAGACTAAGAGGGATGACTTCGCTTCTTCTTTGGTTTCAGCGGCGGAGAAGAGCCTTCGGTTCACTTTCATGGAGGAGCTCATGGAGCGCGCGAGGGACGGTGACTCAATTGGCGTTTCTGAAGTCATTTATGACATGATTGCCGCTGGTTTGAGTCCTGGACCTCGCTCGTTTCACGGCTTGGTTGTTTCTCATGCTCTCAATGGTGATGTTGAAGGAGCGGTATGTTTGTGCGTTTAGGATTTTCAATATTCTCACTTAGGACTTCTTTTTGCTGTTGTTCTCTATCTCTGACCTTAAGTTCATGGAGTGATGATAGTCATGAAACGGAGTTAGAATTACACTCCTTATCCCCATTTTTTGCGTGAGAGATACTTTCCGATTAACTTTAATTTTGATGATCTCGTTGTTTTTCTGAAGTGAACTTTTCTTGCTTTGTTGATCTATTTATTTATTTGTTCACTATTCCTATTATTAATCCCAAATGCAGCAGCAATCACTAAGGAGGGAGTTAAGTGCTGGACTTCGCCCTCTTCATGAGACATTTATTGTTCTACTTCGGTTGTTTGGCTCCAAGGGTCATGCTAGTAGAGGCTTAAAAGTCCTTGGCTCCATGGAAAAGTTTAACTATGATATTCGCCAGGCTTGGCTTGTTCTTACTGGTACAATTTTATGCTAATGCTGCTTTAATAACGTTTATCTATCATGTACATTAGTTAGACATGTTATCTTAGTTGCCAGAGTTATTTGACTAGAGAAGCTTGTGAGGAGCAACTATTTGGATGACGCCAACAAAGTGTTCTTGAAGGGTGCTAAAGGTGGCCTCCGAGCCACGGATGAGGTCTATGATCTATTAATTGAAGAAGATTGTAAAGCTGGGGATCATTCTAATGCCTTGGACATTGCCTATGAAATGGAGGCAGCTGGGCGGATGGCTACAACTTTTCATTTCAATTGTCTCCTTAGTGTACAGGTGACCCATTGAATGGCCATAATGGTTTTGTGCACTTAAGTGAAGAAAACAATACTTAGACTTCTGCCAACCTGAGTGAACTAGTGTAGTTTCATAATATTATAATCTCCCTCACAGTACTATCTGTTGATTATTACTTTTCCGAAATGCTAGTAAACGAGAATGATGTGTTTCCATTTGAGAACCTGCTTTTATTTAGAAATAAAACTGATATGATTGTTCTCTTATTTAGGCAACCTGTGGAATTCCTGAAATAGCATTTGCAACTTTTGAGAACATGGAATATGGAGAAGGTCCGCATTTTCTTGTCATATTCTTCTAGAGTGGAATGAATAATTATTGCTAGATGTAAGATTATAATGTGAGACACATCATTATACTTGGTAAGAGTCTCAATGATAGATAACATAGTTGGGCTCGTTTCCTACCGGTTCGAACTTTTAGGACAATTAGTATCTTAGCATGGTATCAAAGCTAAGGTCTCGAGTTCAAATCACGGTTGCTCCTCCCTTTGTTATTTTTGCAAATGATATGCTTCTTGGGCTTTGTTTGCCATTTGTTTGCACGTGCAAGGCCCATATTGTTATGGGCTTGCCCGTGAGGAGGAGTGTTAAGAGTCTCAATGATAGATAACATAGTTGGGTTTGTTTCATACCAGTTCAAACTTTTAGGACCATCATTAGCTTAACAATGCTAAGTATTTATTCTTGGTTTGGATTTGAGTACCACTCATCAATATATCATCTCTTTATGTTAGTGTACACTTCTTTGAAGCCCATGTACTCGTCTCTTGAAGTTATATTCTTCTGACTATCATGTCACAACAGGTTATATGAAACCGGACACTGAGACATATAATTGGGTGATCCAAGCATATACAAGAGCTGAATCTTATGATAGGTAAATTCTATAGCATTTGTCTGCTCTGACATATTGCATGCTTGCTCATTTTTTTAGCCTCATGATGGGTGCACATAAAATCACTTCACAAGTTGGGTTGTTATGCTATTGATCTATGTTCAAATGCCAGGTGTCTGATGTCAGTAAGGCAAATCTATGGTTCTATGGGCTTTAGAAGTACATAATAGATCTAGGTTTCATACCTGAAATGTGTTGTCTATTCTAAAAACAGTTCACTCTTTTTCCCATGATTTTTTGTGATATGTATAATGTATACCATCATTGTGTCAATGCCTATATAGGGTGCAGGATGTTGCAGAGTTACTTGGCATGATGGTTGAAGATCACAAGCGTCTGCAGCCTAATATGAGAACATATACGTAAGCTAAATATTTTCCAATCTAGATATTATGCAAGTAAGAAATGTGTTGTCAAGTTGTTCAACAAAAGTGTATATGTCACTTCGTTTCCCTCCCAGCCATTTTCTTTTTTACCTCCCAGCAACTTTTGTTTTGTCAAGATAAAGGGGGATTACTATTTCCTCTCTTAGAGAGAGTCTTGTCTTCTTAAGATGTAAATGCATGTACATGGAATCTAATTGATGTCATTCTGGGTTTTTCATATTTTTCATTTGTCCTGGTTCAGACTATTGGTAGAGTGCTTTACCAAGTATTGTGTGGTCCGTGAAGCTATTAGGCATTTTCGTGCTCTTAAAAACTTCGAAGGAGGCACTATAGCTTTGTATAATGAAGGAAACTTTGGAGATCCGCTCTCTTTATATCTGCGAGCTTTATGTCGAGAAGGTATGCATATAGAACTTAATAATGAAGATTTTGGCAGAGTCAGGAAGCATGTGATTTTTGTAAGATCTCGTTTAATTCTGAGTTATCTTACCCCTTATTCAGGAAGGATTGTGGAACTCTTAGAAGCTTTAGAGACTATGGCCAAAGATGGCCAACAAATACCACCACGAGCCATGATCTTGAGCAGGAAGTATCGGACATTGGTAAGTTCATGGATAGAACCTTTGCAGGAAGAAGCTGAACTGGGATATGAGGTTGACTACATAGCGAGGTACATGTTAATCAGTACAATGCATTGGCTGTATGTCTGTGTCTCTATTATCTTATATTTCTCACAATCTCTTGGAACACATTCTGTGTACGTTTTGTGTCTGTAGAATGTCATAAGTTAACAAGTATCATGTATATGTTGATAACCTGCATCATGGTACTCTGTTTGTGTATGGAAGGGGGTTAAATGAAAATATTGTAGACATTGACTACTTAATGATCATTTTTCTGCAAACTCAAAAGCTTGTTGGGTCACAAGAGTATATACTTCCTGAAAGTTCCAACTAGCATTAAAATGGCACATGTGCTTTGTGTTATCTGTGGGAAATTGTTTTGACTCTTTTGAATTTATTTTTCCTTTAAGCATGATTTCATAAATCAGAATTGCATGTCAGGATTTGTTTATGTGCACTTTCGTTAAGAGGTACCAACTGTATTTGCGCATGAATCAGGTACATTGAAGAGGGTGGACTAACTGGTGAACGCAAGCGATGGGTGCCTCGAAGAGGGAAAACACCTCTAGATCCTGATGCTTTTGGATTTATTTATTCAAATCCTATGGAAACATCTTTTAAGCAGAGATGTTTAGAGGATTGGAAGATGTACCATCGAAAGCTTCTGAAAACCTTACTGAATGACGGACTTGCAACTCTAGGGGATGCATCCGAATCTGATTATATTAGAGTAGAGGCGAGGTTAAAGAAAATTATAAAGGGTCCTGACCAGAATGTCTTAAAGCCAAAAGCGGCTAGTAAGATGATAGTATCTGAATTAAAAGAGGAACTAGAAGCACAGGGTCTGCCAACTGATGGAACGAGAAATGTTCTTTACCAGCGAGTTCAAAAAGCAAGGAGAATCAATAGATCTCGTGGTCGACCCCTTTGGGTACCTCCC
The DNA here is from genome assembly GCA_027186245.1 of Coriaria nepalensis. Classification (NCBI taxonomy): domain Eukaryota; kingdom Viridiplantae; phylum Streptophyta; class Magnoliopsida; order Cucurbitales; family Coriariaceae; genus Coriaria; species Coriaria nepalensis. The sequence continues at coordinate 54,468,792 of CP114481.1, forward strand.
GTAGAAGAAGAGGAAGAAGAGGTTTGCTTTAAGGAGTCATTCATTCTGTATATACACCACCCTTTGTTAGGACCTAGATGGCAACAGCTACTTGAAGAGTTCGATTTTCATACATGAAGGTTAGTGAAGGATATTTATTTTTGCAGGTTGATGAAGAGCTAGATGAATTGATTTCACGAATAAAGCTGCAAGAAGGGAACACTGAGTTTTGGAAACGTCGGTTCCTTGGAGAAGGCTTTGAAAATGGTCACATTAAGCTCATAGCCGAGGATATATCAGAATCTTCAGATGTGCTAGATGACATTGACACTGTTGAAGATGTTGCAGATGATGCTTCAAAAGAGGTTGAAGAGGATGAGGCTGAAGAGGATGAGGAAGAGGAGGTAGAGGTAGAAGTAGAAGTAGAAGTAGAGCAACCTCAAAACCAAGATGATGGAGACAGAATTAAGAAAGAAGTGGAAACTAAGAAGCCACTGCAAATGATTGGAGTCCAATTGTTGAAAGATTCTGACCAAGCTACCACACCTTCCAAAAAGTCTAGGAGAAGACCTCCTCGAACATCAATTGAGGTATACAACCCTGCAATAATCATTTCTTCTTTGACACTATGTAATCAAAGCCCTCTTTGAGACCTAAGTACTGACTCCTGAAAATTTCTCTTCAGGTTTACATAATAAGTAGTTCTACCATATTCTGTTATGAGCTTGTGTCTTCTCTGAATCTGGAGGCAACCTAATTTTCACTTGCCATATGGGTGCAGGATGATCGTGATGAGGACTGGTTCCCTGAAGATTTATTAGAGGCATTTAAGGAGCTGAGAAAAAGGAAAGCCTTTGATGTATCAGACATGTATACCATAGCTGATGTTTGGGGCTGGACATGGGAGGTAGAATTACGAAATCGACCTCCCAGAAGATGGTCACAGGAATGGGAAGTGGAGCTAGCAATCAAAATTTTGGTCAAGGCAAGTTCCTGTCATCTTATATCCCCTTAATATTAAATACTTATTTTTTCCGTATCCTTTCGATAAGAGTAAAATATTGAATATTGTTACAGGTGATAGAATTGGGGGGAACACCAACTATTGGAGACTGTGCTATGATTTTGCGAGCAGCTATAAAGGCTCCCCTTCCATCAGCCTTCTTGAAGATCTTGCAGACAACTCACAGTCTTGGTTATGTTTTTGGGAGGTATGAACATGTGAGAGAAAGAGAGACGGATCTTATTAGAAGATAGTAATTCTCATTAAGAAATATATAAATTTGCTATATATTTTCACACGGCCTTTTTTTTTTGGTTTTGATTCATTGCAGCCCCCTATATGATGAAATTATATCTTTGTGTCTTGATCTCGGAGAACTAGATGCAGCCATTGCAATAGTGGCAGACTTGGAGACATCCGGAATCACGGTTCCAGACCAAACCTTGGACAGGGTCATTTCTGCTAAGAACACAACTGAAACTGCAACCAATGACGAGACATCGTCCTAGTCCTCGAAAATTCAATCTGTAATGTTTCCTTGTATTATTTCCCCCATGTATAGTGTAGTTTAATTACAGGATAGACGCAACTGGATCGATAAGATCCCAATTTTGTATGTCTTCCAGAAAACACTTCGATTCATGTCAAGTCAAACTCTATGTATTATTAATTGAAGCATTGGCTTTGGGTTAAGTATCTATCCTGTAAAAGAAAGGGTTAATTCTTAGATTTATTAAGTTCGATGGACTAGATTTATGTTTTAAAAGTCGGGCAAATAATCATAAGGGATGTTTAGTTATTTTTGACTTTATGTCTAATAGTTTTTATATCAAATAACTTCATGTTGATTGTTTTTTTATAGATAATGTAGTTTGGTGGGGCGTTTCGTATTTTAAAACCTGTTGTCACGGCATATTACGATTTAAGAAAAGAGGTAAGTACGTCAAATCGTATTAAATTTTTTCTTTTGATTAATTTTTAAGAACTATGAAAAAATTCTCAAATATTCAAAAATTATTTTTTAGTTTCTTCCTCAATAATTTATCGTTATCTCACCGATGTCAGAAAAAAAAAAAAGAAGAATACAAACATGGAGCTTCGAGCTCTAGATCTCTTTTCTTTTTTTTGTCTGGGCGGAGGGTCGTTGACGGAGGCAGCAGAGATTTATTAAGAAATAAGTTAAAAATATAATTTTTAAATTATTAAAAATAAAAATATTTTATTATAATATATAAAATTATATCTAAAAATAAAAATATTTTTCAACACATTTTGAGAGCTCTAGCCAAACATGACATTTATTTGTCTTATTATTTATTTAGTATTTAATAAAATAAAAAAAGGGAAATTACACTTACTGTTTATATTAAAAATAAAATGCAGAAAATAAGTAGAAAAAACAAAAAACAACCAACGACTGTTGTTTGGGAACCAAGCGGCCTTCTCCTTGCTCCCATTGTTCTAACGACCAGCCTGTTCTTTTTTCTGTCTTTTATTTTATTATTATTTTTTACTTTATTTTTAATGGATATATATATATATACCGTAAAGTTTATTTTTAAAATTTTGATCATTTATTTTGCTCACAACGTGGTTATGCTCTTTTTTCTTATTATTGAGATCTAAAAGTGGTAATGTATTGAAAAATTGGATCACTATTATTAATTTCAGACCTTTATTAAATTGATACAATGATCAAAATTAATTTCGATTTAACAATAAATGGTTTAAAATCTTGGACCGTAAATAATGACTGTCCAAGATTGCGGTCGATGATTTTTTTTTTTTGTTATCATAACTATAATTTTTTTTAGATTAAGATATTAATCTCAAATTATATATTTTTTAAGAATTGTATCATATGTACTTATAACTATATATTTTGATGGGAAATGGAAGGATAATGATAAGATCTCAAAATCTTGAGTTCCAAAAAGCTCACAAGGCGAAATGGTATTATAGTTGAAACACGTGTCAATTTTAGTGAGTTACAGAAGTCGTCTATAATGCTATTCACATTGATCTTAATGAATTTAGTAAGATAATAACATACAAACCGTTATTCTTATCGATTACTCATCTAATAATGATGCAAATGTGAAGTCATTTTTAACATACGGATGTGTGAGTTGATGGCTACCTTAAAGAGAAAGAAAATTAACTTGCGAAGCAGAAGAAAAGAAAGAAAAAGAGCAATGAAGGAGAAGAAAAAAAACAATGCATACCGTTCGAACGATATGCAAGTTTGATGAAAAAGAAGGTGGCAATTATTTTAGTCTTTATCATTTTTTATTTTTTGGGATTTAGGATATGAATTTTAAGTTGAGTATTTTAGTCTATATCATTTTTTGTTTATTTTTAAAATTTTATTTTACTTATTAATTTTTAAGATTATGTAAGAAAATATTTCAAATGAGAGTATGATAAAAGAGTATAACTCAAACCATTAATTCTTAAATATGATTCATATATTATTTTAATAATTTGATAAATAAATTTATATTATTTTTTAAAATTAAATATATATAATATAATTTTATTTATTAAATTATAAAAATAATATATAAATCATATTAATAATACGAATTTTCCGTGGAATCAAACTTTTTGCATTTTAAAGTAATCATCATTAACTCTCAGCATAATAGCTTGAAAGGGATTTTTTTTTTGGGAAGTAAACTTGTAAGGCATCTTACCTACCTATTACTCAATGTGTTTCTCTGGGAAAAGGAAAAAAAAAAAAAAGAGTAAACAGGAAAAGAGAAAAGAGAGGAGTCCAAAACTAACAGTAGCAGCGTAGAGTGGGTCGTCTTCCTTTCCCTCATAACATTTAGGTGGAGGGCGACGTGTCGTTCCGACAGAAAGTTTTCTGTACGGACTATATCATGCTGTGAGCGACGGGATCCGACATTACCACCATGTCCATTACCAATAATCCTGTCCGTTGCTCCAACCAACTACTTCCTCCTCCTCGCATTTGCTCGAGAACACGCAAATTCGCGAAAATGGACTGATTCATCACTCGGACCTTCTACACCTTGCATTTTTTGCCTTTTTCTTCCGTTTCTTTGTCAGATCTCACTTCGACAAACTTCTGATCGTTGTTGATTACTTCTATGGCTGTTCCTGTTGAAGAAGCCATTGCCGCTCTTTCCACATTCTCACTCGAGGTAAAAGAAAAGCAACTCCCTCTCTAGTTCTGCATTTTCCAGCTGCTCTTTGAACTTCGTTTAGCTCCTAGCTAGGATTCGTATCACTATATATATATGAGAATTGAACCGATCTTTTGAGCTTTGAGTTCAAACCGTGTAGGATGAGCAACCTGAGGTACAAGGACCAGGCGTATGGGTCTCAACTGATAGAGGCGCAACAGAGAGTCCAATTGGTAATGCATTTTTTACCTTTGGCAAAACTTTTGTGCTAGTGAGATTTTTCTCAAAATATCAAGCAATTAGTTTAGAACTGCGTTTCTGCTTGCTATTGTAGAGTACAGCGATGTTGCAGCATATCGTCTAACCCTATCAGAAGATACAAAAGCTCTCAACCAGCTGGTATATATATATATAAATTTTTTTTTCCCCATTCTATTTCTGGAAATTGGTGGGAGAAAATTTGGAGGTTGAATTAAATGAGCAGAGCATCTTATTTTCATCCTCTGGGTTATTTGAAATTATCTTAATTTATTGTATCAATGTTGTTTCAATCGCTTGCATTGCAGAATTCCCTTGTCCAAGAAGGGAAGGAGATGGGATCTGTGCTTTATACATACCGCAGCTGTGTCAAGGCACTCCCTCAGGTTAAAATTCAGCTTTATCTTGTCCATAAATTTCAAATTTCTTCCAAGTTTTTCTTTGAATTCTAAGAGTAAAATCCATTGAACACAAAAACTTGGAGCACCAAGATTACTATCGTTCATAGACACAAAAATTTCTGTCTGAATTTCTAATCTCAGTGTTTTGGCTTTGGGTTTAAGGTCAACAAAAAGTATTAAAGCCAGTAAAAGTGAATTTTATTTTGCAAATTTGTTGAGAACATTATAACTGGTTGGCCCCAAATTCCAGCTTCTTCTCTTCTCTTATGCAAACCTATCGTATTCATTGGTTGTGCAAACTTGCCAGCTCCCTGATTCTATGAAGCAAAGTCAAGCTGACTTATATCTAGAAACATATCAAGTGTTGGACTTGGAGATGAGTCGTCTAAGAGAAATTCAGAGATGGCAAGCATCAGCTTCATCAAAAGTTTGTATTTTTCTTTAGTTGATTTTTTTCCCCAACCAGCTCTTTGTTTTCTATATTTTCTCCATTGTAAATGATGTCGCGATGCAGCTAGCTGCTGATATGCAACGTTTTTCTAGGCCCGAGCGGCGTATCAATGGTCCAACAGTTACTCATCTTTGGTATATTTTCATCAGCAGTTCTTTAACACTATTAATTTTCTACTTTAAACTTATTCCGAGTATCTGATGAGCATATTCCCCACATTAGGTCCATGTTGAAATTGATTGATGTCTTGGTGCAACTTGATCATCTTAAAAATGCAAAAGCAACCATACCTAATGATTTCTCCTGGTATAAGAGGTTAGACCATCATGGAAAAAAACTATTATTAGCATTCTCTCTGGCTAGAAAATTTAACATCCCATCTCTGTTTCACCCATTTCCATTTTTCAGAACATTTACTCAAGTCTCTGTTCAGTGGCAAGATACAGATTCAATGAGGGAGGAGTTAGATGATTTACAGGTTTGTGGTGGTAGTGTTTATTAATAATTTTGATGTCATAGCAGATAGGCATGAGGGAGAGGTATAGTGTGAAGTGTGATTGCAGTCGAGTTTGACAGCAGTCATTTTTTTCTTCTCTCTCTCTTTCCCTGTCTTCTGTTTCCGCCATTGTTTCATCTAGTAGCATTTCTGACCATAACAATTTTGTACAGATTTTTCTGAGCACTAGGTGGGCAATCTTACTGAATTTGCATGTCGAGATGTTTCGGGTGAACAAGTATCCTACCTATATATCTATACCTCTTTATAAGTTACTTTGGGAACTCATCTATTTGACTCTTGCTTTTTAACTATTATATACAATTAAGTTTTGATGAAGGAAAAGATGTGGGTTGTCATGGCTCATATGTAAATAATTATCATTTTTCTTCTCCTTTGAATAACTTAACTTGAAAATAGTGTAGAAGATATACTCCAAGTTCTCATAGTCTTTGCTGTTGAGTCGTTGGAGTTGGATTTTGCACTCCTGTTCCCAGACAGGCACGTACTTCTTCATGTTTTGCCTGTCTTGGTTGTGTTAGCAACGCCATCAGAGAAAGACAGTGAATCTCTTTATAAGAGGGTGAAAATCAACAGATTAGTTAATATATTTAAGGTATTTTATTTTATAGTTCCTACAATAATAATAAAAAAAGAATTTCATTTCTCATTCATCATGTTATAGTAATACTAAATCTTTTTGTTTTCTCTTGTCAGAATGATCCAGTGATTCCTGCATTTCCAGATCTGCATCTTTCTCCTGCAGCAATCATGAAAGAGTTGTCTATGTACTTTCAAAAATTTTCTTCCCAGACCCGCCTTCTCACCCTTCCAGCACCTCATGAGCTTCCACCCCGTGAAGTGCAAGAATATCCTTGGGAAATTTGTCATTTTTTCTTAAACCTATCACTTTCTACTCTTTATCTAGTCTTCCCTTGTGTGGGTGTGTGTACTTTACAGGAAAATAATCTCAGGTGGTCGAATTCCATGTTTTCACGCTCCTTGTGACTTGTGAGGCATATGAATCCTTGTGCTCAGAGCCTCTACTAGTTTCAGTGAATCCTTGTTTCAGTGAAATCTTGAGGCCCTTAACCTAGTTTACATATCAGAGAAATTATCTGATCATCAATCATATTGGGTCCATTCGTGTTGAGCATGATGACTTTGCTATTCGTTTTGCTTCATCAATGAATCAGGTGAAAAGCGAGATTACAAAATTTCTGTACATGTGGATGTTTATTGTTCTGGAGTCCATTTTTCTGAATATGTGCTGTATATGAAGCTATTGCTGTTGAAGTCAACAGATGGTGCGGATACTGAGTGGAGCAAAGAAATCAAGGGAAATATGTATGACATGGTTGTTGAAGGTTTTCAGCTCTTAAGCAGGTGGACTGGACGAATTTGGGAACAATGTGCATGGAAGTTCTCTCGCCCATGCAAAGATCCTGTAGCTCCACTGGAGCCACATGAAACTTCAGCTTCATTCTCTGACTATGAAAAGGTAACGTAAATCAGTGATGCTGTAATGATCCCTATATGAATGTTATTTATATATATGCTCTTTTACTTTAAACAGCTTGAATGTGATGCTAATTATTTCCTTTTTGGTTTAATGGTTAAATATTTAATTATTTGTTAGGTGGTACGATATAATTATAGTGTGGATGAACGTAAAGCACTTATGGAACTTGTCAGCTACATCAAGAGTATTGGATCGATGATGCAGCGGTGTGACACATCAGTAGCTGATGCATTATGGGAAACGATACATGCTGAGGTACAAGACTTTGTCCAGAACACACTTGCCACTATGTTACGGACTACTTTCCGGAAGAAGAAGGATCTCTCAAGGTAGAGACAGTTTTTTTTTTTTGCTGAACTTATTGTTGGATTTTTCATCTTTTCGCCCTCAAGACTATTGAATTTTTCATTCCATATTTAATCAATAATAGTAACTGACATGATGCTACTAATTCATATTTCATACAAATATGATCCTAACAAACAGAGAAGAAAGGCATTTGGTTGCTTTTGATGTTTAAAGTTGCTAACATTTTATTTCAATAAACATCTTTCAGGATTCTTTCTGATATGCGGACCCTTTCAGCTGACTGGATGGCAAATACAAGCAAGTCTGAATCAGAAATACAATCTTTACATGGAAGTGAAGAAAGTAAAGGGAACATCTTTTATCCACGGCCAGTTGCACCGACATGTTCTCAGGTTTCCCTATCTTTGAAATTAATTATGTAAATCCTAATTTCTAACAAATTATTTATTTAAAATTCGTTTGCTTGCATCTCCACAGTTCGCCCCTGCTTACATGCATATAATATTTTCTTCTACATTCTTCTATTTTCTTTATCACGAAATATTTATCTGGTATCGCTAAGTAAGCATTCCATTTAAATTGGGATGAGATTTAAATTATAGATTTATTTGCTTGATTCAGGTCCACTGCTTGCAATTTCTGATATATGAGGTGGTATCTGGTGGCAACCTTAGGAAGCCTGGGGGACTCTTTGGAAATAGCGGGTCTGAGATTCCTGTAAATGATCTGAAACAGTTGGAGTCTTTTTTTTACAAGCTTAGCTTCTTCCTTCATATATTTGACTACACAGGTAGGGATCTCACCTCTACTCTGACATTTATAGTAAGCTAAAAGTGAAACACTGGCTTCTTCTAGTCTGTTATTAGAGGAGTAAATCCACCACATTGTTGTGGTTTATAGAGTCTATAAATGACGGGGCAGATGTGCTGTGATAAGCAAAAGTTTTTATCATCAACGATTTCTATGTGAAAATGGTTGGACCCTGTATTGCCTCCTCTTATTAATTGATATCATGTAATGGTGATTGCAGCTACTGTGGCAACCTTGACAGATCTTGGATTCTTGTGGTTCAGAGAGTTTTATTTGGAGACATCTCGTGTTATTCAGGTATAATTCTCATGAAACTAATGATTGGATTCAAATTACTAGCATGTTAGAATTGCTTGTGCATATATGGCGAGGGTAAGTAAACCTCATCTCTAATCTGCTAAACCAACTGCTCCACTGCCTCCTTTCTGTTTTTACCTATTTGATTTACTTGAATTAGAAAAGCTTTTTTTTCTTTCTCCTTCATTCTTGCAGTTTCCTATTGAATGCTCCCTTCCTTGGATGCTGGTAGATTATGTTCTAGAGTCACATAATGCAGGTCTCCTTGAGAGCGTTCTGATACCTTTTGACATCTACAATGATTCAGCTCAACATGCTTTGGTGATACTGAAGCAGCGCTTCCTCTATGATGAAATAGAAGCCGAGGTGTACAATTCTTTCCTCTCTCTTGGTGTTGGTCTGTTGTACAAGATCAAAACACTTGAATTTTTGGTCTTTTAGAAATAGCATTATGTTATGTATATTGCACGGACTGCATGATTAGATGTATATTTTTCACTTGTCTCTTTCCATGCAGGTCGACCATTGCTTCGATATATTTGTTTCAAAACTCTGTGAATTACTGTTTACGTTCTACAAGAGTTGGGCAGCAAGGTATGCATCCCTCTGGATTTTTTTTAATAATCTACAGTGAAGAACGACTGTCCAGACTCTTTTTCTCTCTTTTAATTTCCAAATCCTGCAGCGAACTTATAGATTCATCTTTCCTCTTTGCCATTGACAACGGAGGAAAATATTCTGTACAGCCTATGAGGTTCACTGCACTTCTAAAGATGACTAGAGTGAAGGTAAGTATACCAATCTGAATCTACAAGTCTTTATATAATTTTCTCCAATTTTTCTAAGATAATGTTATATCAGTTACTTGGGAGGACTGTTGATTTAAGGAGCTTGATTGCTCAACAAATGAACAAAGTTTTCAGAGAGAATCTCGAATTTTTGTTTGACCGGTTTGAGTCTCAGGATCTTTGTGCTACAGTAGTAAGTGATTTTATTACTTTACAATGGCATTTCTCAATGACAAGCAGATTTTGTGTTTATATTTTTGACGAACATAAATTTAAATGTCTTCAGGAATTAGAAAGGCTCATAAATGTTCTGAAACATGCCCATGAATTACTATCAAAAGATCTTTCCATAGACTCATTTAGTCTTATGTTGAATGAGATACAAGAAAACATATCACTCGTGTCATTTTCTTGTCGACTTGCTTCCCAGGTTTGGAAACCTCTCTCTCTTGCTTTCTGTGTTCATATCCCTCTTTCTCTTTTTTTTTTTTTTTTTTTTTTTTCTATTTCTTTGGTTTCCCTGTCTAACCTTCATTTTTTGGATACAAAACTGGGAAATATCCTTCAATCTAACTTGATTATCTTATATATCAGATTTGGTCGGAGATGCAAAATGACTTTTTACCGAACTTCATCCTCTGCAACACTACTCAGCGTTTTATACGATCATCAAAGGTTCCCTCGGCTCCCGTTCAGAAGCCATCAGTTCCCCATGTCAAGCCTAACTTCTATTGTGGTACTCAAGTAAGAAACAAACCTGTAACAAATGAGATCAAATTAATTGCTTTTATAAAGAATATTTCCTTTTCGCTAACTGTAAAAGAAAGCTTTGTTGCTCTAAAATTTCATTCATCACTTTTCAAGCAGCAGATTGACAAAATACTCTAAAGAACATAAATAAATTGATCTTTATGTTTGTGTGTGAATTTCTAATGCTATATTTGTATCCTTTTGGTTTGGTATCATTTTTAGGACTTGAATTCTGCTCATCAAAGTTTTGCTCGGTTACATAGTGGATTTTTTGGGATACCCCATATGTTTTCCACTGTTAAACTTCTGGGATCTAGATCTTTGCCTTGGCTTATCCGCACACTTCTTGATCATATATCAAACAAGGTAAATAGGGCATAGTATTTGCACTATACACTCAAACTACTGTATACAATGTGATAAAAATATCTGCTAACATTGTATCAAGTAGTGTAATTTACAAGATCAGGGCCATTACAATTTCAGGTTGCTACACTTGAACCAATGATAGCTGGATTGCAGGAAGTGTTGCCAAGATCCATTGGACTGCTTCCATTTGATGGAGGTGTGACAGGTATATGATGAAAAAAGGGGCTAAAATGGAAAATTTTTTGTATCATTTTTTTAGACTAAAATTGCTTATATTTTATCTAAGTGGCAATTGTGCTATATCTATTCAGAACACAATTCAGTCCTGTCGAGAGAAAAGCCAGACTGATGTAGTTTAGTCATAGCATAATAGCTTTGAAAATGAGAGAATATATTTTTAGCCATCATCTTGTGGTCTCTGATTTGTGGTTTGATTTCACTGTATAAAGGCTCTATGAGATTGGTTAAAGAAAATCTTAACTGGGGAACCAAATCAGAGCTCAAAACAGAGGTCCTCCGTGGGATAAAGGAGATTGGAAGCACATTATATTGGATGGGGCTTCTTGATATTGTGCTGGTTAGTCTCACTTCCATCTGCAGTTACTTTCTGTTGAATCTTAAGTAAATCAAAATATGCTCTGAGCTGTGATATATTGCACATTTTCTTCCCATTTTCACAGACAATTAATTGATATTGAGAAAATGATTTTCAATTAATTGAGTTTTTCTGCTTCTTCCTGCTTCAATTCAAATTGATACAGAGAGAAGTAGATACAACAAACTTCATGCAAATGGGCCCTTGGTTGGGCTTGGTCCCCGGTCCAGATGGTCAAATACTGCATTCCGAAGATGGTGGAGATAGCCCTCTCATTAACCTCTTCAAATCAGCCACTTCTGCTATTGTATCGAGCCCTAATTGCACTAATGCTGCATCATACTACACCTTATCTAAGCAGGCCGAAGCTGCAGGTCCGAACAACTTCCTTCTCACGATCTCATTTTTCTGTTACTGATACTATTCTAAGTTGGTCCATAGATAATAAATAAATAAAAGAAAAGAAAAGAAAAGAAAAGAAAAAATAAGTAATATTTAATGATCGTCATTTGATACCACTACATTGAATCCAAGTTTTATTACTTCTTCTCTTGCAGATCTTTTGTACAAGGCTAATATGAATTCTGGAAGTGTTCTAGAATATGCCCTTGCTTTTACGAGTGCAGCTCTAGATAAATACTGTACAAAATGGAGTGTCCCCCCCAAGACAGGGTTCATTGACATTACAACTTCAAAGGATTTCTACCGAATCTATAGTGGACTTCAAATTGTGAGTCTTAAACTGATATTTTTTTTTTTTTTTTAAGGTTTCATTAATTCTAATAAAAAATCTACAGCACAAAATTTCCTTGGTCTGCCTATATGATATCATCTGAGAGATTCACCTCTTCTTTTCTTCTTTTCTTCTTTTTACACTGAATTTATTACTCCCATAATAATACATAGACTTTGTTGAAGTGATTATAACTCTTTGCATTCTTGTCCAAAAGGGTTATCTAGAAGAGTCTACTCAAGCATCATCAATTAACCGTGAAGTGCTCGGTGATTCAATAGCTTGGGGTGGTTGCACTATTGTATACCTTCTTGGTCAACAACTTCATTTCGAGCTCTTTGACTTTTCATATCAAGTCCTCAACATTGCTGAAGCCGAGGCTGGATCAGTCATTCAGCATCATAGAAATCCTCATCATAATTCCCAGGTACAACATTTTATCATCCACAACTCCATGAATGAATTTTTATTGTCCATTCAAGTCTAGAATCTAGTTTGGGCTTACAAAATCTAATCTAGATCCACCTAATGTAACTAAATTATACTTGCATAACGCTACCAAAATCTTATTTGGATTCTAGTTGACTAAAATTCTCGTTTCAACAGCTTACCTGAATGGAGTCTTATGTATAGAGCCAGTTCTCATTTTCAATCTTGACACCTTCTTTTGTTCGCTTAGGGTTGGGAAAATTTATTAGAAGCCATGAAGAAAGCTAGGCGGTTGAACAATCATGTGTTTTCAATGCTTAAAGCTCGTTGCCCGCTTGAAGACAAGACAGCTTGTGCCATCAAGCAAAGTGGAGCTCCTCTTCATCGTATTAGATTCAAAAACACTGTCTCTGCGTTTGAAACTCTGCCTCAAAGAGGTGCAATCCATTAGCTGTCCGCCAACCTCTGCTTTAACAAAACGAAAACTACAATGTCAGGTGAAAAATGTATTGTATTTGATAGTCTAGGTTTTGTAGTGTTTGTTCTTTAAGACAAGACTCTACCAGCTCTTTGTTCGTACGCTAAGGTCTTGTGTTTGATTCCCTGATGGGAATGAAATCATTGATTCTTAATTCCCTGCTTGGTTTCATTCTCTGTCGCGCAGAGAATTGTTTCATTCTACAGAAAGTCCAAATCAAGAATGAAGCATTCATTGTTGAACATGTAGAAATGGTGCGGAATGGAAAAAAAAAAGATTCGTACTTTTTTTTAGGGAACTAACTTCTTAGCTTCACAAACTGATTCTTTAAAGTATTTTTAACTAATAAGGGAATGAATCGGATAAAATATGAATATTATTATCAATTCCTACGGTATAATTAAATAAATATTTTTAATTAATTTATTATATTCTCATTCACATTCTCGTTCAAGGAATTGAATCTAAGAAACAATACGACCAACCGGGGTGGAGCTAGACAAAATTTGTAGAGGGAAAAATATATTATATAAAAATTAGGGGGTAAAAGTATATTTTTAATAAAAATTTTAAGGATTCATTTATTAGATTTTAATAATTTTAGGTTAAAATTTTAATTTTAATAAAGTTAAGAGTGAGTAATGCCCTCTTGCCCATAGATGTCTCCGCCCCAAATATGAGCAGTTTTCATTCGATTGAGAGAGATTGAAAAGAATTGTAATTTCTTGAAAGAATGCATAAAATTTTAAAGAATATAGATGAATTTTGTGAAAAAATATTTCATATTAACTTAATTATTTTTAATTTAACTTAATTAATCTAATTCTTTAAATTTGAAAAATGAGTTTTAACAAAGTTAAACTTATTTAATTATTATTTTATTTCTCTCATTAATTATCTTATTAAAAAAAAATAAATAAATAATGCTCTCCATTACCTCTTTTATTAAAACAATAATAAATAATACTATCTCATTCACTTTTTTAATTAAAAAATAATAAAACATAAAACATAAAACATAAAATAAATAATAATATTTAATTATTTTAAAGAATAAAATTAATTTAAAAATAATTAGCTAAAATTAAGTTAAATTTAAAGTTGGTAAGGCCATATATTGTATCTTTGCCTTCGTCTAAAAGAAGATCATTTATTGCATTAGTGAAACATGCCTTCTTGTCAAACTTCTTCATGTTCATGTGATAAGGTTCCTAGTTATGGAGGTATATAAAATGAATAAACTATTCCTTTACTATGTTAAGTTGTATTCTTAACTAAGATGACTTGATGAGCAAGTTACAAAAGGCAATTATAGATAAAATTTTCATGCAAATCTCAAGTTGAAAATTTGAAATTATGGGGAAAAGAAAATGAAGCTGGCACAGTATAGAGTGATTCTTTAATGACCTTAGTGAAGAAGAAGAGTAAAAAGCATGAAACATTAAAATCACTCTTAACTTTATGTGTTCTTCTTTACCGTCATTAGTCCTTTGTTGCAAAGTGAAGATCCATGAAAAATGACAACTTTACCTCAACAGCAAAAGAAGGAGAAACTTTCTCTCTCTTTCTCTCTCTCTCGGCCCAAAAAGCCATCTGGGTGATTGAATTTTCATCTTCTTCCCACGAAAGAAAAAAAAGGTCATTTTGGATTTTCTACTATTTCTACATTTGCAGAAATATGTTCTTTTTAATTACTTGGGAATGTAAAGTCTCTTCTGAGTAGTCACAATCTTGAGCCTGCAAATAACAGTCTCTGCATTTTATTTGGGTCCAAAGTTTTCATTTTGACAGCCATGAAAAAAGTATGGGATGATTTGTTCGTACTATATTTCTCTCTCTTGGCTTCCCTTTTGGCTTACCAATCCCACGGGCTTCTTAACCAAGAGGGAAAATTCCTTCTAGAAATAAAGACTAGTTTAGTTGATAATTCCAATAATCTTGGAAATTGGAACCCCAGTGATTCCAGTCCTTGTGGATGGAGGGGAGTGAATTGCAATGACGATGATGATCCTCTTGTACTATCACTTGACTTAAGTTCGACGAATCTTTCGGGTTCTTTATCTCCAAGCATTGGTGGATTAGTCCACATGACTTATCTCAATCTCTCCTTCAACCATTTGTCGAAGAACATTCCAGAAGAAATCAGAAACTGTTCGAGGTTGGAGGTGCTTTCTTTGAATAACAATCAGTTTGAAGGTCAAATTCCTACAAAATTAGGCAAGCTTGGTTCCTTAAAAATTTTGTATTTGTGCAATAATCTCATATCTGGTCCTTTCCCAGAAGTAATGGGAAATCTTTCTTCCTTGACGGAATTGGTTGCTTATAGTAACAACATTACTGGATCTTTGCCGGGTTCTATCGGTAATCTTAAGAACTTGAGAATTTTCCGAGCAGGGCAGAATCTGATAACTGGAAGTTTGCCAAAAGAGATTGGTGGGTGTTTAAGCTTGAAGGTTCTTGGTCTAGCTCAAAATCAGCTTAGTGGAGATTTACCAAAAGAGCTTGGAATGCTTGGGTTGAAATTGTTCCTAATGAGCTTGGAAGCTGTAAAAATTTGGTGGTTCTTGCTCTTTATGATAACCAGCTTGTGGGTGCTATTCCTAAAGAACTCGGAAATCTGATGTTTTTATAGAAACTATATCTTTACAGAAATGGGTTCAAGGGGACAATCCCAAGAGAGATGGGCAATCTTTCTCAGGCGATAGAGATTGATTTTTCGGAGAATTCATTGACAGGAGAGATTCCAAGAGAGCTAAGCAAAATTACAGTGTTGAAATTGCTATATCTTTTCCAAAATCTGCTCACCGGCTCTATACCTGAAGAACTTACTGGATTACAGAATCTGATTGCCTTTCGGGTCCGATCCATTCCGGGTTTCAATACATGACTAACTTGACAATGTTGCAGCTCTTCAACAACTCATTGAATGGTATCATTCCTCAAGGACTAGGAGTTTATAGTCCCCTTTGGGTTGTGGATTTATCCGGAAACTTCTTGTCCGGAAAAATTCCCAGACATCTTTGCCAGCATATGAACCTATCCTTGCTCAATTTGGGTTCAAACATGCTTCCCGAAAACATCCCTTCTGGGATAATAAACTGCAAGTCCTTGGTCCAACTCCGTCTAGTTGGAAACAACCTTACCGAATACTTCCCGAAGGATTTATGGAAATTGGCCAACCTTTCCGCCATTGAGCAGGACCAGAACAAGTTCAGAGGGCCCATTCCTCGAGAAATCGTACACTGCCAAGCTTTGCAACGGCTTCACCTTTCGGAGAATCTGTTCAAGTCCCAATTGCCAAAGGATATAGGTAAACTTTCAAAATTGGTGACTTTTAATGTATCATCAAATTTGCTTTTCGGGAAAATACTGCCCGAGATTTTCAACTGCACGATGCTTCAGCGGCTCGATCTCAGTCATAACAACTTTGTGGATACTTTTCCTATTGAGATAGGTACTCTATCCCAATTGGAGCTCCTCAAGATTTCTGAAATGGTCCTTTCAGGTGATATTTCGATAACACTAGGGAACCTCTCCCATTTGACCGAGTTACGGATGGCTGGAAACTCATTTTCCAGCTTTATCCCTGCCTAGTTGTCTTCCCTTTCAAGCTTGCAGATTGCACTAAACCTCAGTTACAACAACCTATCCGGTCCTATACCTTCCGAACTTGGAAACCTCACTTTACTGGAGTGCATTTTGCTTAATAACAATCATTTGACTGGTAATATCTCAAGCTCTTTTGAGGCTTTGTATAGTTTGCTCGGATGCAACTTCTCATACAATGACTTGACGGGCCCTTTACCTTCTCAACCACCCTTTAGAAACACGGCAATGAGCAGCTTCATCTTCATTGGAAACAAAGGACTCTGTGGTGGCCCACTTGGTGATTGTGGAGAATCAACGTCTAGTTCTCTTAATCCCAACACAAAGCAGAAAGGCAACCGTCTTGAAAAAGTCCTTGCCATAGTTGCAGCCGTGGTTAGTGGGGTTTCTCTTGTTCTAATCGGAGTCATCTTATACTTCATGAGACTACCCGAAGAAACATTACCTGGCCATCTTCAAGACAAACCCTTTGGTTCTCACTCCTCGGATATTTACTTCTCTCCTACGGAATAGTTCACTTACCGGGACTTGCTCCAGGCTACGGCAAATTTCGGTGATACATTTGTTATAGGAAGGGGAACTTGTGGGACCGTCTATAAGGCCGTCTTGCCAACTGGCCGTACATTTGCAGTTAAGAAGTTAGCCTCGAATCGAGAGGGTAACAACAATGTGGATAAAAGTTTCCGTTCAGAAATTTTAACATTGGGAAATATAAGGCATCGGAGTATTGTCAAGTTATATGGCTTTCGGTATCACCAAGGTTCAAATCTCTTACTTTATGAGTACATGGCAAAGGGTAGCTTAATGTCCTCGATTATTAAGACTTATGTTAGACGGAATAGAATCTAATATAATCGTTATTATTATGTTATAGTTATTATTATTATTAGTGAGGGCTATTTTAGTAATTAGTGATTAGTAGGTTAAGTAGCAGTTCTTAATTAAGGTTAGGGCATTGAGAATTTTGGAGAGCAGGAACTCTTAAGGAGAGACGGTCTACCTCTCGAATCGTAGACCAATCTATGTTCTTTTGATTGTTTCGGTTATTGAAGAATAAAGTTTAGTCCTATTCGTAATTATCTAGACCGGGTCCTATCAAATTGGTATCAGAGCACTCGATCGACAATGGCTGCGAAGAAGGTCGAGGCACTTGAGGAGAAATTGGAGAGCGAAGTATCGGCGATTAAGACAACGATCGAAGAACACTTGTCGACCGTGCAACAACAGTTTTCGTCGCTGGAAGCGATGTTGTTGAAACTGACCGAGATGCAAGTTCAGTCATTGCCGAACCCCGATCAACCTACAGGCGGTCGGGCAGTAGGGGAAATCGAGGGAGAGTCAATTCCGACCAAGGGAAAACTGGACAGAATTCGATGATTGGTCTAGGGGTGGAACCGCCGCTAGCGGCGGGGTAAGGACGCCAATGGCAGATTTTAGGGTTCCGGCGGAACCCCCTTAGGCGGGGCAAGGGCAGTACGCAGCGGGGCAGGGCAGAATGTGGGCTGACCCGCAGATTCGCAAGTTGAAAATGCCGATCTTTGAAGGCGGGAATGCAACCACATGGGTATATAGGGTGGAAAGATACTTCGCGGTTAACGGGCTGTCCGAGGAGGAAAAGTTACAGGCAGCGGGCCTCTGTTTGGAGGGACCGACGTTGTCATGGTTCCAATGGTGCGAGCATCGCCAACCCATTGGGTCATGGGCTGAATTCAAGCAACGGGTACGAGTGAGGTTTCAGACCTCGCAAGATGGGGACTTGTACGAGCAGTTTTTGGCCCTTCGTCAAGAGGGGACAGTTTTGGAATATCGGGAGAAATTTGAGTTGCTTTCGGGCCCATTAACGGGTGTCTCGCCGGAGGTCTTAGAGGGGAATTTTCTAAAGGGGTTGAAGCCGGAAATTCGGGCAGCATTGAGATTGCTTCGGCCACAAGGATTGGGGGAATACATGGACTTGGCATTACAAGTGGAGGAGAAGAAAAATGCCAAGAAAGCAGTAAAAAACAGCACTAGCAGTATGGTTACAAAAGGATATTCCGGGAACTATAATGCCCGGACTCGAACCGTCACCGTTGGTAAGGAGGCTTCGGGAGAGAGAAGAGCCGGAAACCGCCCGGAGGGAAGTTTCAAGAGGTTGACGGAAACCGAGTTGGTGACTAAAAGAGCTAAGGGGTTGTGTTTTCGTTGTGACGAGAAATTCACCCCCGGGCACCATTGTAAGGAGAGGAGGCTCCAGGTGTTAATGGTCGATGATGAGAATGATGATGGGGTAAAAACGGACGAGGAGAGGGAGGAGGATTTAGTGCATCACCACCTAGACTTGGCGGAAGTGTCGCTTAACTCGGTGGTCGGATTTACTCCTTACCACACCATGAAGCTAAAAGGGGAAATTGGGGGCAAAGCGTAGTGGTTCTTATTGATAGTGGGGCCCCACAATTTCATCTCCAACCGAGTGATTCTG
Organism: Coriaria nepalensis; assembly: GCA_027186245.1. NCBI lineage: Eukaryota > Viridiplantae > Streptophyta > Magnoliopsida > Cucurbitales > Coriariaceae > Coriaria > Coriaria nepalensis. The sequence goes on from CP114481.1 coordinate 54,487,676, forward strand.
AACTTAGGCCTCGAACTGACGGATACGGGTAGCCACGGAATAACTTTGGGCACGGGTACTATGATACAGAGTGCGGGAACCTGCAACAACCTACGATTAGTGATGCAAGGGTTGGAAGTCATTGACGACTTCTTGCCTTTAGACCTGGGCAGTTCGGATGTGATTCTGGGAATGAAATGGTTGAGTTCAATGGGCGAAATGACAGTAAACTGGAAGTTATTAAAAATGAAGTTTCGGAGCAGGGAGAAGACCGTGAGGCTAGAAGGGGATCCGAGTCTGTGTAAGACTCTAGTAGCCTTGAAAACGATACTGCAGACCATTGAGCGCGAAGGACAAGGGTTCCTTATCGAGGTGAATCCGCAAATTGGTGGGGATCCGAAGGTGGGCAGCGAGGTTTAAAAGGTTGTGCAGGAGGTTGTGGACAAATTTGGCGATGTTTTCAGGATGCCCGAAGGGCTGCCCCCAAAAAGGGATCACGAGCATGCTATAGTGTTGAAAGAGGGGTTTCACCGATTAGTGTGTGGCCTTATCGTTACCCGCAGGCGCAGAAGGATGAGATCGAGAGATTGGTGCACGAAATGTTAGAAGCCGGCATTATACAACCCAGTATGAGCCCATTCTCTAGCCTGATTTTGTTGGTTAAGAAGAAAGATGGAAGTTGGCGGTTTTGTGTGGATTACCGAGCCTTGAACAAGGGGACCGTACCGGATAAATTTCCTATTCCGGTCATTGATGAACTGTTGGATGAGTTACACGGAGCTAGCGTGTTCTCCAAATTAGATTTGAAATCGGGGTATCACCAAATTCGAATGCGGCAGGAAGATGCGGCCAAGACTGCTTTTCGAACTCACGCGGAACATTATGAGTTCCTCGTGATGCCTTTTGGCATCACCAACGCCCCGACAACGTTTCAGTCACTCATGAACAAGGTATTTCAGCCGTACTTAAGGAAGTTTGTGCTCGTCTTCTTTGACAACATCTTGATCTATAGCCGTTCTACCAAGGAGCATTTGGACCATTTGGCGGTCGTGTTGACGGAATTACGGGGTCAACAATTATATGCTAATGCGAAGAAGTGTACTTTTGGGCAAACTAGTGTTGAGTATTTGGGTCACATTGTTTCGGGTGAGGGGGTTTCGGTGGATCGAGCCAAGGTTGCGGCAATGTTAGATTGGCTGACACCGAGGACACTCAAGGAGTTGAGGGGATTTTTAGGTTTGACCGGATATTATCGGAAATTCGTCAAGGGGTATGGCACGATAGCGTGGCCATTAACGGATCAACTCAAAAAAGATAATTACCGTTGGGGCGAATTAGCAACTGAGGCTTTCGAAGAATTAAAGCGAGTAATGGCTAGTGTTCCGGTTCTCGCATTGCCGGACTTCACCGTGACTTTCGTCGTGGAAACCGATGCCTCCGGCTATGGATTAGGGGCTGTCCTCATGCAAAATCAGCGACCGATAGCATATTTCAGTCAGGTTTTGACAGCACGTGCTCGCCTTAAGTCAGTTTATGAACGGGAGCTTATGGCTATTGTGTTCGCGGTCCAAAAATGGAGACCGTATCTGTTGGGACGGAGGTTTGTAGTCCGCACATATCAGAGAAGCTTGAAATACCTGTTAGAATAGCGCATGGTTGCCGAGGATCATCAACGCTGGCTGTCCAAACTGTTGGGCTATGATTTTGAGATACAATATCGTCCGGGACAGGACAATAAGGCTGCAGATGCGCTGTCCAGGCGCGTAGATGGACCCCAATTAGCGGCAATATCGATTCCTCGGGTATTAGATGTCACGGACCTTGAGTCGGAAGCGACGGCAGATTCTGATTTGCGCAAGATTAGAGAGGCGGTTCAACGGGCAGATGATGAGTATCCCGACTACACGGTTGTGGGGGGGGGGGGGGGGGCAGCTTCGTTACCAAGGGCGCATTGTGATTCCAAAATCGTCGGTGCACATACCGCGAATGTTACACGAGTTCCATGGTAGTGCAATCGGGGGACACTCAGGGGTATTAAAAACTTACAAGCGCTTAGCGGCGGAATTGTATTGGGGGGTATGAAGAAAGATGTGGAGCGTTTCGTGGCACGTTGTGAAGTTTGCCAACGAAACAAGTATGCGGCTATGTCCCCGGCGGGATTACTCCAACCTCTACCGCTGCCCTAAAAGGTATGGGAGGAAGTGAGTATGGACTTTATTGACGGGTTACCGAGATCGGAAGGCTATACCATCATTTTGGTGGTAGTTGACCATCTTAGCAAGTATGCACATTTTGTGCCGCTTAGGCACCCGTATACAGCTTTGACCGTAGCCATGGCTTTCATGAGAGATATCGTCCGCCTACACGGGGTGCCGGAGGCCATTGTGTCCGATCGCGACAAAGTTTTTTTGAGCCAATTTTGGAAGGAACTGTTTCGGTTACAAGGGACGGCGTTGAAGCGGAGTTCTGCCTACCACCCCTAAACGGATGGTCAGACTGAAGTTGTTAATCGCTGTTTGGAGACGTACTTGCGGTGTTTCGTGTCGGATACCCCTCGACTTTGGGCTAAGTGGTTGGCATGGGCCGAGTATTGGTACAACACATCCTTTCACACGGCCTCGCAGACCACTCCATTCTGCATCCTCTACGGGCGAGATCCACCTCCATTGATCCGTTATGGACGTAGCACCACCTCGGTCTCACAGGTAGAGCAATATTTAGAGGCGAGGGATGATTATTTAAAGGAGTTAAAAGGGCACTTAGCGAAGGCTCAGCAGCAGATGAAATTGGAGGCTGATAAGCATCGGCGGGAGGTTCATTTTGGAGTGGGAGATTGGGTTTTCTTGAAGCTTAGGCCATATCGGCAGAAATCCGTAGCGAGGAGGCGGAATGAGAAATTATCAGCACGCTATTTCGAGCCTTACGAAGTGGCTGCGTGGATCGAGGCAGTAGCCTATCAGCTTGCGTTACCGACCATGGCAGCGATTCATCCAGTTTTCCATGTATCTCAGCTCCGCAAGGCAATTGGAATTCACGTGGCCTCTCCGACACTTCCACCGAATTTGACAGCAGATATGGAGGTGGTGTTGGGACCGGAGGAGCTATGTGGGGTTAGGCAAGGGGCGCTGGGACCGAAAGCTCCATTGGATGTGTTGATTAAGTGGAAAGATATGCCGCTCCACGATGCCACATGGGAAACATACTCTTCCATCACACAACAGTTTCCGGATTTTCACCTTGAGGACAATGTGTCTCATTGGGAGGGGAGTAATGTTAGACTCTCGATTATTAAGACTTATGTTAGGCGGAATAGAACCTAATATAATCGTTATTATTATGTTATAGTTATTATTATTATTAGTGATGGCTATTTTAGTAATTAGTGATTAGTAGGTTAAGTAGCAGTTCTTAATTAGGGTTAGGGCATTGAGAATTTTGGAGAGCAGGAACTCTTAGAGAGAGATGGTCTACCTCTCGAATCGTAGACCAATCTATGTTCTTTTGATTATTTCGGTTATTGAAGAATAAAGTTTAGTCCTATTCGTAATTATCTAGACCGGGTCCTATAAGAGAATTGCTTCATGGACGTCCATCATGTGATCTAGATTGGAGGACGAGGTTTATGATCGCTTTAGGATCCACTCAAGGTCTTGCATATTTGCATCATGATTGTAAGCCCAGAATATTCCACCGCGACATTAAATCTAACAACATCCTTCTTGATGACAAGTTTGAAGCTCAAGTCGGAGATTTCGGATTGGCCAAGGTCATCAACATGCCACAGTGTAAATCCATGTCGGTAGTTGCCGGTTCTTACGGGTATATTGCTCCAGGTAAACTGTTAAATTTCCATTCTCTATTGTGAAAACTTTTCATGTTTTTGTGAAGTTACCTGATCATCAATGTCATTACACTTGAAATTTGTAGAGTATGCATATACCATGAAGGTGACTGAAAAATGCAATATCTATAGCTACGGGGTCGTCTTGTTAGAGTTGTTGACGGGGAGAAAACCGATCCGACCGTTGGATCAAGGGGGAGATCTTGTGACGTGGGTGAGAAGTTATATTCAGAAACATTCATTGTCTTCAGGAATATTTTATTCACGATTGGATCTACAAGATGTTGATGATGAGGATCAAGGTGGCATCATATTCCACATGATTATCGTCTTGAAGATTGCTTTGTTGTGCACGAGTACGTCTCCATTGGAGCGGCCCAACATGCGAGAAGTCGTTTCGATGCTCATCGCTTCTAAAGAGAGAGAAGGACACTTTGACTCCTCCCCTTCTGCAAGCGATGATAGCATGAGTTGGAAAGATGAAGCATAAGGTTATGCATATCTTATATTAGATTGGATATGTTTTTGTACGTAACGTGATATATATGCTATATATATATAGTTTATTTATTGAAATCTGGAGAATTTCTATCATACTACACAATCTATTTTGTTGGAAAATTAGTATATCAACATGCTATGTTTATGCTTGATTTTGAGTGGGGCCCACTTCGTGTAAACAAAAAGTCAAAGCTGATTCGGATTCTCCTTCGTGAGAGCTTCGAATCGGTATATGGCACGCTTAAAATGATTAATGGGTGAATGAGAAATTGAATCTCAAAGTACAACCATTAAAATGGTTTGAAGGAAAAAAATAAATAAGAAAATTTTATCCCATATTGGAAAGGAGAACAAGTGAGAGAGTGTTTATATAGAATTGTACATTTGTTAATGGATAATAAAATATAAACTAGAATGCTCTCTCTTACTCACTCCTATAGGGGGTGCGAATTCTGACCGAATTGGGTTTAGCTCGTGTGTGCTTGCACTTGGGCTCGCCGAATGTCGACCCAAAAACGACCCGATTTGCCTTGACTCTCCTTTTTGTTTTTCTCCCGCAAATTTTTTTTTCTTCTGTAGAAGATGAAAGGTTTGAAGATGAAAGGATGAAATTTAATTTCATCATATTTAAACCTAAATTAAACCCAAGTTAATTCTCATTAATCTCTTCTTTCCTCATGAGCCTATAAATTGACATCTTCCTCCCATTTGAAAACACACAATCAAAAACTAAATCTCTCATCCCTCTAATTTCCTTCCTCCCTCTAGAGTTCTAAGTTTCTAGTGTGGTAGAGTTCGAGCCACTATTTGAGTTCGCCGGGAATAGTTCGGTGGTGTGACGCTACTATTCGTCTCCGTTGTATCCTGGGAGACAGACGCCGTTCAACCTTCTACACCGACGTGAAGGGGCGAATCTGTTTTAAGGAAACTATTGCATAACAGGCCTCGGTTTGATTCTCTGTTCTGTTTTTTCAGATTATGTTCTATTCTATTTTACTATTTTATTCTATTTTTACATATTATATTCTATTCTATTTTTACAGATTATATTCTATAATGTTTTTTATAGATTCTGTTCTGTTTCATTTTACTATTTCATTCTATTTCTTACAAATTCTGTTTTATATACTATTCTATTTTATAGCATCACTATTTTCGTAATTATTGTTTATTGTATTCTATTTATATATGGAGAGTTGTCCTACAACTTAAAATAGATTCATATCATATTTAATAAACAGATCAAATGGTTCTTCAATGAACAAGTAAATGTATCATTGCTATTGTAACATTTCAAATTTAATTTGTAAATATAAAGTACAAATAAATTAAAAAAAAGATAAATATAAGATGCATTAAATTAAAGGAAATATAAAATAACATGTATTAAAGTAAAAAAAAATTTCATTAAACTAAAGACATGTACTTATTGATGTGTCGAATGATGTGAAAAAAAGTCTTAAAAGAAAACAACAAAATATATTGAGAAAAGAACAGAATAGGTCGAAATTGGCTGAGTTTTGACTAATTCTTCAATCAATCAGCCAGATGGTTGACTAGTAAACCAACGCCAGCCGACTGAGAGGTGTAGGCGGCTAGCAAAATACAGCTGACTGAGAAAAGCGATTGGCCAGCAAAATACAGCTGACTGAGAAAAGCGATCGGCCAAGTCTGGTCAGCCGACCCTTGGGTAGTCGGTCATGTAGATCATCCCACCTATGCGATCGCGTAGTCAAATTTCCTTTGTTTTCATTCTTTCTTTTTTTCTAATTTTGAGGGCATTTCTGCAAATTCGGAAGGAACTCTTATCAAGTCCAAAGGCTTTTTAGCAATAGTCAATAATTGGCTCGCAAATTAGAAGATATCATTGACTAATGCCATGCATTTTAAAGCAAATTCGAGGGTTTGTTTGCAAAGGAAGAGTTTGGTTGACTAATTCAAAAGTTTTAGCACAAAAGAAGTAATTTGTGAAGAAATAAACGACGAAATCTAAATCAAAGAGGTATTTTCCGGTAAATGCAAGTTGTTTGCCGCCAAAGTTACTATGTGCCTATAAATAAGAGACTCTACCAAGGCCAATAACAACAAATACAAGAACTACTATAAAGGTACAACACCGCTCTCTCAGCCCAAAGTCTTGAAACAATCCTTCAATTGATTATTTTATTGCTCTATAGGAACTCAACTTACATAATTTACGGAGTATTCCTGATATTTAAACTCCACATAGTTAACAAATAACTTAACAATCATATTTTTATCCGTCATTTAATAGATTTAGTATCAAATACTAGTGTAACCCTTAATCATTTTATCATATATTTTCGCTCTAAAATCAAGTTAGATCCATTTATATTATAGTACATATCATTATTATTTTAATGTAATTTTTCTATTTATTTTATATCTTTAATTTATATTTTTTGATTTAATACATATTTAATTTACGCACTTTAATGTACATTACTTTTAACATAATACACCTAATAATTTAAAGATAATAACTACTAATCAAATACATTATCCACTAATACAAACTTTTATCCACTATCACTAAAAAATTTGTAAATAATAAAACTATTCAATAAATAAATAAACTCTCCGATTACCTTCCAATTATCAAGACACGTGCCAAGATCAACTTCAATATCGTTAACCGGATCCATCATACACGTTTCTACGGCCATTTCGTAGAACATTACTTGGCAAACAGATGAGATTTACCGAATCGGGCTTCTTTGCCTTTGCATATACAAGGTTCCTATATAGATCTACGTACGTGGCAAATTTGACTGGTCAACGTCAATATGACCAAATTACGAAATTAGATCAAGGCATTTTCTCTCTTTATGAAATAAAAAAAAAAAAAAAAAAAAAATATATATATATATATATATATATTTTTTTTTTTTTAATTAAAATATAATTAAGGAGTAATACCGAAATTGCCCTAAGACCCCGAAATAGGAGCGAAGGAGAGAGGGACCAAACAGGGAATAATAATAATAATAAGAAGTTCTGGAGGCGGGAAAAAGTAAAAAAAAGTAAAACAAATAAATTCGTTTCCTTCTTAGAGACGAAATCTTCGGTGAGATACGTGTCAGTAAAAACTGAATCTACTTTTACCGAACGACAGAATCTTCACCGTACACGTCAACGGTCCAGATCCTTCCACCCCATTCTCATCAGGCGTTTCATAATTTTCTCCGGCCAAATTAATTAATTAATATATAAATATTTACAACAGAATCGAAGATTCGAGGAAGCAGAAGAAGAAGAAGAAGAGTTTCGCTCGAGAATTCAGAACAGTAACTGTAGGGCTTGATTTTGTTCGCGCTCTGTTTCTTCTCCGTCGATTATAATTGCTGCGGGTTTGTCGCCTCCGTCATTGTTCTGGTTCTGATTCGGAATTTTTATGGTGGTGATTGATTGTTCGGAGCTTGATCGTTGATCAGAGAGAGATCGCGACGATGTTGTCGGTGCAGGGTGAGGCTCGCCACCTGCATCAACAGCATCAGCAGCTGCTGATCGGGCATGGTGGCACTGGAATTTCTCGGGCTGGATTTGGTTCGGATCGCGATGATTCGTTTACGGTTAAGGCAGAGCCTTCCTCTCTCAGCTTGATCAACTTCGATGTTTCTGAGTCTCATGAAGGTTCGTTCTGTTTGTTGAATACATTTAGGAGTTTTAGGACTGTTTAGATCTCTTGTAAAGTTAGGGTTTTGGCCTTATGGGCGGTGTCATCAATTTGAATTGCTTGAAGATGCTAATGTTTGCTCTCGTTTACTACTTGGAGTTGCAGTCTGCAATTTTTTTTAAACAGTTTTGTCGTGGTGTTTACTGTTTTCTATAGGTATTGCTGTATATTAGAGCACAAACCTGGGTATCAAAGTTTGTTGTTTGTAGCTTGAATTTTTAGATATCAGAGGTTCTAATTCAAATATTCGTAAAGGTTGGCACTTTATGCATAATTTAGCGTTCCAGATACTCCGTTTCTCTTAAAGGAATATGTGATTAGTGTTAGCTTCATCAATCAATGTTTTTTTTTCTCAAGGATTGGGTGTTGAGTTGCTATGCTGCAAAGGAAAAAAATTTAGAGATCTTAGATCAGATTATAATATAGAGATTTTTCTTTAGATCTGCCTTTCATCTTTCTGATTTAAGTTTGGCGATGCAGTTGATGAAGAAGCACATTTTACACTTTCTCATCAGAAGTACAAGGCTGGAAACTTTAAGCAGGCGCTTGAGCATAGCAGCATTGTTTATGAGAGAAACCCACTACGCACGGATAACCTCCTTCTTATGGGTGCAATCTATTATCAGGTTTTTTTTTGGCTCTTCTTATTTAGTCTTTATTTGTTAACTTTTATACGTTGAACCTTCCCTGAGACTACAAAATATTGGATTGGTAATGGATATATGTCCTCGTTTATGAATATAAATAGTTGATTTGTCTTTTACCTTGTTATCTCTTTTTAGCTAGTAGTGTCCCCTAAATGGTTACCCTCCGCTATTTTCAGGAAGCTGGTCTAATCTATTTTCACTTTAATTCTGTTCCTTTTCAGTTGGGTGATTTTGATATGTGTATTGCAAAAAATGAAGAATCATTGAGGATCGAGCCTCGTTTTGCTGAGTGTTATGGTAATATGGCTAATGCATGGAAGGTAAAGATCACCATTGTGGTTTAATATATTCTTGTGCATGATGATTCCTTTATATCCTTGACTGCTGATGGGGATGATTTTCTCTTGAATTCAGGAGAAAGGCAATATTGATCTCGCTGTACGTTACTATTTGGTTGCCATTGAGGTATGTATGTTCTTTTAATCATTTCTCTTGGAAATCTTTTTGGCTTAAGTTCTAATCAGTGTTTGGAAATTTATAGGCTTAACAGTCTTTAGTTTAATGCGCTTTCTGTGATCTATTCATTCTTTTGCGAAAATAGTGAATGAAGTGAAACATTTAATAAAGCTATCTCAATCTGTAGTTAGAATGTAGATTATTTTCAGATGATGTGGATCACTTTTATTTCTTATGCTTTTACATATTTCTTTAATTGTTTTTTTTCCTGACGATTAATTTTACATGTCAGCTTCGACCCAATTTTTGTGATGCGTGGTCGAACTTGGCAAGTGCGTACATGCGAAAAGGAAGGCTTGATGAGGCTGCACAATGTTGCCGCCAGGCCCTGGCGTTAAATCCCCTTCTGGTAGAATTTTCATGTTTTGTCACTTGTTTTCTTACCTTATGCTTTGTATTCTATTTTTTTTTAAGTAGAGAAAACTGTTCATATTTCCATTCCTTTATTACAACAATACACAGGAGTTGATTTTTTATTTTCTTTTACTTCTGGACTTATTACCTATAGGTTGATGCCCATAGCAACCTTGGGAATCTAATGAAAGCAAAGGGATTGGTTCAAGAGGTACGTTGTTAAAAATCATTACAGAAATACTTATTCCTACTTCCTATCTATAAGGAAAAGCAAGTAAATATGATTTTATTGTCCTGTGAACTTGGCTCTCATCCTTTATTCAGTGGTTACCTATCGCTATCTTAAGAAATTTGAACTCAAATATGTCACTCTTAGGCTCTCAGTTACACTACTGAAAGTTGAAGAAATCCATTGGCGTTTAGTTGAGTTAGTTTTTCTATTGAATTGACTTGACTCAAGTTTATTTGCTGCCTGACCTGTTTCTGGGAGGAAGGGTGCCTTTTGTTATTTAGCTTTTCATTTTGGCTCTGTACCTCCTCTGGTAGAATTCTGATGGAAATAATTTGTGTGGTGGTCTGTCTGGGTTCACAGTTCTATACAGTTCAATTTGTTATCTACACACGCAAGGGCTCAGATGATGGTTGATCTTGTTGTAACTTCCATCCAGACATCAAATTGTCAGAATCTAACATTTTGTGCAGGCATATAGTTGCTACATCGAAGCTCTACGTATACAACCCTCATTTGCTATTGCATGGTCAAATCTTGCCGGTCTTTTGATGGAATCGGGTGATCTGAACAGAGCACTTCAATACTATAAGGTATACATCTTATAGTCCACAGTTCTCATATCACTTTAATTATTATCCACTCTAATAACATTTTGTTCCATTTGTACGTTTGTTTCAGGAAGCTGTCAAACTTAAGCCTCACTTCCCAGATGCCTATTTGAATCTTGGAAATGTTTATAAGGTAAGCTCTCATATCTCTCATTCCAGTAAGGTTGAGTAACTGCAAGTCTCGAGGAGGCAAAAAAAATAAAATTAAAAAAAAAGTGAAATTATATATATATATTTCTTTTGCCTTTTACAGGCTTTGGGAATGCCTCGAGAAGCAATTATGTGTTATCAACGTGCTGTTCAGATGCGCCCCAACTTCACAATGGCTTATGGTGGGTATTTTTCATTTCCTGATATACTCTGGTGAAATCATATCATTTTATTTTACTTTTCACTTGGATTGGAAGGTGCTTGGGGTGGATTTTGTGGATGTTATCGTCCTCCCCTGCCTCTTATATATGTATGACTCTGTGGCACAGGGAATCTGGCTAGTATATATTATGAACAAGGCCAACTGGATTTGGCAGTTGTCCATTATAAGCAAGCCATTGCATGTGATCCAAGGTTTTTGGAAGCTTACAATAATCTGGTTAGTTACATTTTCTCGACAGCAGAATACTCGTAGCGATTTCATAACGTTCTTTACATATAAATTTTCTGCTAACTTGTAATTATTTTATTTCTTTCACCACTTCTAGGGAAATGCCCTTAAAGAATTTGGTAGAGTGGAGGAAGCTATTCAATGCTATAATGTAAGCTCATTTCACATCTTGTTCTGCTCAGCTCGTGTTCTAGATGCCTTTGTTTATACTTTTGGATCTTATGTTTGGTTGTACTAAATTGTAACCTGATTTCATGAAGCAATGCCTTGCATTACAACCAAGCCATCCACAAGCTCTTACCAACCTTGGGAACATATACATGGAGTGGTATGTGAATTTGATGACTACTGAGAACAATTAAGTTTTGTATTGTTTAGCACATCAAGTTTATGGACATTGGGTACTATTGTCTTAAGAGGTGTATTTAAACATGCAGGAACATGATAGCTGCTGCTGCATCATATTATAAGGCTACATTGAGAGTGACAACTGGATTGTCTGCACCTTTCAACAATCTTGCCCTAATCTATAAGCAACAGGTAATCAAGAGGGAAGCCATGCTTGGGATCCAACTGTTTCTTTCATTTTTCATATGTAAATTTCTTAGTTGGACAGAATTGGGTTACATAATTGCTCAGTTAATCTGGATTTCTTTTCACAACCTTTCTCGTCTGCTTCCATTGCAGGGAAATTATGCTGATGCAATATGTTGCTACAATGAGGTTGTTCGCATTGATCCCTTGGCAGTTGATGGGCTTGTCAACAGGGGAAATACTTACAAGGAGATTGGGAGAGTTAGTGAAGCAATTCAGGACTATATGCAGGCAATTACTATCAGACCAACAATGGCTGAAGCACATGCAAACTTGGCCTCAGCTTATAAGGACATGTAGGTGACCACACTAAAAGGATCATTTGGCCCAACATTGACATTTAAATGTTCCTTTCAAATTAATGACCAATTAATTACTGGTCGTTCAAATTTGGGTTTATTACAAAGTGTCACTGTAAAGTTTGGTCTATAGAATCATCCATAGGTGACTGGCTGCATGATGATCAATGTTGTGCTAATCTTCAGTTCTATTTGTTGTAGTGGACGTGTCGAGGCTGCTATAGAAAGCTATACACAAGCATTGCATCTCCGACCAGATTTTCCCGAAGCAACATGTAATCTTCTGCATACATTACAGGTATTGTCAATTATGTTCTCGATTTGTATTTGTAATCTCTCTCACTTGTAGACCACGCGAGTTAGGAGTTATTTCCAAACTCTTTGATACTTTATTGCTCATGCTGCTTGTCTGACCTGTTGGATGAATTACTATTACCTGTATAGTTTACTCTTCTCCTGTTCACATTTCACAAGCAGTTCCAATTTTTCTGTTCACTTGCAGTGTGTCTGCAGTTGGGAGGACCGTGATAAAATATTTGCTGACGTTGAGGGCATCATCCGAAGGCAGATCAATGTTGGAATCGACTTTCTTTGATACTCAACCTTTCTTTTTTATCACCAATAAATAGTTAAAATTAACTAAATTTATGATTATCTGTGGTTGCTCTTATAGCAGATGTCAGTTCTCCCTAGTGTGCAACCTTTCCATGCAATAGCGTATCCTATCGATCCAATGCTTGCACTTGAGATCAGGTATGAACCCTTAGCATGGTTTAATGAATTTTCAATGTGTATAAAGTTGTTGAATTTATATATTTTTCAACCTTCCACAGCCGCAAGTATGCTGCACACTGTTCAAAGATTGCTTCTCGTTTTACGCTTCCTCCCTTCAACCACCCTGCTCCAATTCCTATAAAGCTTAATGGTGGGCATCTAAGACTTAGGGTTGGGTATGTGTTTTTCTCTTACTAGCTTTCTTAATTTTTTATTTTCATTATTTCCCAATTGTTTTATTTGCCTTACTCAAGCAACTGTTCACTTGCAGATATGTTAGCAGCGACTTCGGTAATCACCCCTTGTCACATCTCATGGGATCCGTGTTTGGCATGCACAACAGGGATAATGTGGAGGTTTGTGGACTTCTATTTTCTACCATCCAGCATTTCTGTGTTATTTTTCATGTGCAAGCTTTTTTATAGGTCTTCTGTTATGCCTTGAGTCCAAATGATGGGACAGAATGGAGACATCGAATTCAGACTGAAGCTGAGCACTTTGTGGATGTCTCTGCCCTGACCTCTGATATGATCGCAAAAATGATCAATGAGGATAAGATACAGATCCTAATCAATCTCAATGGCTATACCAAGGTCGACTTACCGAAATTTAGATCTGGTTTCTTTGGTGGAAAAAGTCACCGGTCATCTGTTATGTCTGAAATTTGAGTTATTGATTCATGTTATTATGTAGGGGGCTAGAAATGAAATATTTGCCATGCAGCCTGCACCTATTCAGGTTTCATACATGGGCTTCCCTGGAACAACAGGCGCAGATTACATAAATTATTTGGTCACTGATGAGGTGGGAAATCTACTCTTTGCTTTACCTTTAGGAACACTTTGGCCTTCCTAATATTGTCTGACACATTTCCCTCTCCTCCTTTCTGCTTTGCTTTCAGTTTGTTTCACCTTTACGTTATTCACATATTTACTCTGAAAAGATTGTCCATCTACCCCACTGTTACTTCGTAAATGATTATAAACAGGTTAGCCTATCTTTCGAGGTGACGCGACTTATATGATATATGTTGGTCTGTTGGTCCATTTGGCCTTAATTTTATTTCTTTATGATGTGTGTGGCAGAAAAATCAGGATGTGCTGGATCCAAAATGCCAGCACAAGCGATCAGATTATGGGCTGCCTGAAAATAAATTTATTTTTGCATGCTTTAATCAATTATACAAAATGGATCCAGAGATCTTCAATACATGGTATGGGATGATTCTTCATTCAAGCTTGAAAGTTTCATATTTTCATATTCTGTGTTTTCTTATTCCTGTTGCCTTACATTTCTCATTCTCACTCAGGTGCAACATTCTTAAACGTGTGCCGAATAGTGCACTTTGGCTCCTCAGATTCCCAGCTGCTGGGGAGATGAGACTTAGATCATGTTAGTAAAATTCCAATTTTCACTTTTTACCTCTAATTCTGAATCTCATAATCAACTGTACAAATTATTTCCTCGATATTTCTTCAGATGCTGTTACTCAAGGGGTACAACCAGATCAAATAATCTTTACAGATGTTGCCATGAAAGGCGAACATATTCGACGTAGTGCTTTAGCAGATCTATTCCTTGACACGTAAGTTATCGGTCATTTCAACTCGATGCATGGGCTCAATTTCGCTCTTCTTTTTGGGTTAACTGGAAATTAATTTTTCTTTTTTGAAATTTGCATGACATCCTTTGTAGGCCCTTGTGCAATGCGCACACAACTGGCACAGACATTTTATGGGCCGGTTTACCAATGATAACCTTACCTCTTGAGAAGATGGCTACTAGGGTTGCTGGATCCCTTTGTCTAGCAACTGGACTGGGTGACGAGATGATTGTCAACAGGTAATTATATAAATAACGTTTAGGCTATGTCTTCTGTGTTAGTGAAGTCTTCATTTTAATAAACCTAATTTTGACTTATCATTTGCTTCCAGTATGAAAGAATATGAGGAGAAAGCAGTCTCATTGGCACTGAACCGACCCAAGCTCCAAGCATTGACTAACAAACTCAAGTCTGTTCGTATGACTTGCCCTCTGTTTGATACCACTCGATGGGTGAGCTTTTTCATTTTCCCAAGCCATTCCTTTAGCAATCTATAATTTTTGCATTATAGAAGGCAGAAAAACTTAAATAACTCTCTTAAATCCTTGTAGGTGAGAAATCTGGAAAGAGGATACTTTAAGATGTGGAATCTGCACTGTTCAGGACAGCAACCCCAGCATTTCTCAGTGACTGAGAGCGACCTGGAATTTCCCTATGATAGATAGGATTAAAGAAAGAGTGGAGCGATGGGCGTGAGACGGGATTGTAGATAAGAAAACAGAGAGAATAACCCAGAAAGATATCCCACTAGCCATAAAATGTGATTATATGCGAACTATTACATGTTTGTAGGTATTTGGGTTAATTAATATTTATATGAGCTGCTGTACTTATTTCATGTTAGGCTTCCGCCGCCGAGTTTGCTGCTTGTTGAAATCAAAGACCGGATTTTTTTAACGGGTGAACAAGGATAATATCTATAATTGGTCGTCTGGTCTCTGTATCTGGGTGTCGGAGCTTAACCGTATTCTCTCTGCCAGTGAGAGCATTCCATTAAATTGGCAGCGGAAAATGAATGTACCATATTTGTTATCATCCGCGTTGCGTCGGTTCCTACTTGTGTTCTGGAATATGAAAGTTGAAAATTTTTATCTCCCTCTTACCATTTTTAAATTGCAACTTCCATTTTTTCAGTGCATTGGAAAGCAATAAATTGACATCTCACTTGAGAGTCTAATGGTTTTATAAAATTAAAAAAAAAAAAGAGAGAAATTTATGATGGTGACAAAAATAATAACAAAAATCATAAAAATCACGAATCTGAATATTTCCGGCTACCTACTTCAATCTATAACATGAAACATGAACATGAACATGAACACTACCTACATTGCGCTCTTGAGAGTTGAGACATCTTCCCACCGGTCATATCAAGTATCAACTATCTTTTGCTGCTGTCTGGTCTGATGCTTCTTCACTAAAAAAATACTTGCTCTCATTTCCACGACTTAAAAAATTGTCTTCCACAGACAACTATCATATTGATCTCTTGTCAACAACGTGTTTTAAAGGAAGAAGCGCCAGTTCACAAGATCTGATCAAGGAAGAAGCACCATCATTTAGTCAGTGATATGGAACCTGCCGTATCAAATCAGTTGTTAAATTAATGGACAAGTCAAAATCATTTCAAATGGACAGACTCCAAATTTTGGTAAATTGGATGGTAGCTTCAGTAAAACGAGTTTAATCATGGGAACGAAGCTGTTCAGAAAACCTTATGAATTTGAACCTGTATTTCAAACCTGTAAGCAGCCATTCTCATCCCTAAGCCCCGTGTTTACAGAGAGCCCTCAATTCTTTCAAGCAGCAGAAATAGTTTCTCAAAATTACAGCAAAGATTACTTCAATATGAATCTTCCAATTATTGCTTGATTTCTTAGCCATCAATCGCAATATTTAGACACCTCGAAGAGAAACTTCCAATTGTTCAATCTTCCTAGCAAGATCATGCTTCCCACAATTCTTTAAACCATCAGTAACCATATCAAAGCACCTTGATATCGGAGTCAAACCGAACTCGGTCATTTCAACCAAATAATTAGCAGCCTCAACAAATTTGCCCCCACGTCCACACATAGTGATCAACATAGTATACACGGGCCGATTAGGGGGATGCCCTTTAACCTTCATATCACTAAAAAAGCAAAATGCATCATCAAATTGGCTCCTTTTACACATCCCTTTGATTATAGGTGCATACAAACTTGGAAATGGTTTATGACCATCTTCGATCGAGTTGTGTAAAAGCCTAAAAGCTTCATCAATCCTACCGACCTTAGAAACAGCTGGAATCAAAATCTTGTAAGTATTGATATCGGGACAGAGTCCTAAACTGCACACCTCATGAAAAAGATCAACACAGAAATCAACTTCTCCAGATTTAGAAATCACTTCTACCAAAGAATTAAATGTGGCTATATCAGGCACCAATCCTTGCTTAATCGTTTTCGTAACCATACATTTTGCTGATTCAATATAGCCTGCATTCAACAGTCCCTCGACTAAAAGATCTCTGCCACGAACTGGTGGATTGAAGCCCTTCTTGCTCATCTCCTCAAGAAAATCTTGAGCTTCTCTCATCTTCCCTGCAGAGCACCAAGCATTTACGAGAATTGCATAGGTCTTTTTGTCTGGAGTTTCCCCTTTCCTTACCATCCTCCTAATCAGTGCGTAAGCTCCATGAAACAATCTCGCCTCGCAAAGAGCGAAAAGCAAAGAATTATAGACCTGCACGGTTTGCGGACATTCCAGAATATTAGTGCACTGATTGAAAATCTTAACAGCCTGATCGATGAGGCCGTGTTTTCCGTACTCTTCAATGACGTACGAGAGCGTATCGGGAGAGATTCTAAGATTTCGTGTTTTCATCTGGTGAAGTACTTTCCACATCGTCTCATACCTTTTGGTGCGAACTAGGGTTTTGACGAGCTCCTCAAATTCTAACGTGGTCGGATTGTACGACGGATGAGCAGTTCGAGCCCAATTGAAGAAGCGGAAAGACTCCGTGCCGGAGCTTGAACAAGCTCGAAGGACTCTGAATACGAGCTCGGAGTCGAGATTGGAGATACGAAGCTTGTTGAGAGTGCGTTCCATGAAGATATCGCGGCGAACGATGTTGGAGATGTGGTGAATGGCGGAAAAGTAGTCGTCTTTGGAGGAGGGAGAGAGGGAACTTCCATCAGAGGAAGCAGAGGAGGAAGTTAGGGTATTGAGATTGTGGTAATGGAGAAGAAGAACATGGGGCTTGATGATGATTTTGTTCGGATTGAGAACATGAAGTAGAGGAAGAGGAGACTTGAACATTGTTTCTTTCAGAGCCTGTAGTAGTGCTTTTGCATATTTATGGACCACACTAGATTTTATAGACACGCACGGGAAATACCAAGTTGTAATGGACTCGGATGAAACACTTGCACATACCTGATACCTAATCATAACACATATAGTCTAAAATGTGGTAAGTTAAAAAAGAAAATGGCTTCTTTGAATACCCGTTTAGAACACCCCTAAGGGGATTGGCACCCTTTTAAGGTATTACTCCACCAATAAGCAACAATAGTAGATTGACATTTAGAAACTCCAAAAGAAAACATATCTGAATTGGTCCAAATTGCTTTTGTGTCTGAGTAATATACGAAGAATGAGATTCATTTATGTTCCGAAATGGATGCCACATGATGACTATATAACCCTGTCAATTTTCCTCACTTTTATGACCTGTCCAAATGAAAGTATCTTTTCTATGTTGAAGCCTTAAAAGTGAATCAAAATGAAACTTCAGTTTCAGTCTAAAAGAAAACTTGTACAAACTTGTGGACATCTGATGAGAAGGTTTGAATTAGTATGCAAAATTGAATCAGAAACAGTAGTTTTGCAAGAAAAGTGAGGTAAGTCGAACAAAAGTTGCACTAAAAATCCAACCAAGAAACCATTCTAGCGCAAGGGTAAAAAATTAGAGGGTGTGTTCAAAATAGCAGACCAATTCAGAAGCATACAAAACTATCAGACTAAAAGAGTACATGCAATTCACAGCCTAGAACTCCAACTATAGTACCTTACATTCAGTCTTATCCAACACACACATATATATATATTGGTTAGTCAAGCCGGACATAATATGGGGTGGGTTAGGTTTTGCGATCTAGATTTTGCTTTCTAACATCTATATCAAACTTAAAGATTAATCTGCTGGAAAATTTTTATTATGCATACATATTAACATATAGTAAAGGAAATATTATGTAGATTAACATATGCTATAAAGATTCTTCATCGTTATATATTAGTTCATACATTGTTTAATTCACGCCATTAGATCAATTAGAACAGCTTCTGAAGATATTCGACCACTCTCTTGTTCAATTGGAAGGCTTTTGTGAGAACATCGGGATTGATAGGGGGATTAGATCCAAACACTGCATTAGCAATTGTGATAAGACCTGGATTCTGGCTGCTAAGTCCAGCTAAGGCAACTACATTGGTGTATCCCACGTTGAACTGGAAGTGAATGAGACCGATAGGGAACACAAATACATCTCCTTTGTTCAGTACTTTGGTGATGAGACGATTTTCAGGGTTGGATGTGACAAACCCAACAAGTAAAGTACCCTCCACGACCACAAGAATTTCAGTTCCGCGGGGATGAATGTGCGGTGGATTAAGACCATATGGTGCAAAATCGAGACGCGCCAAAGAGATACCAAGAGTGTTCAGTCCAGCTAGTTTGTCGACATTTACAAGATTGACACTTGATCCAAGTTGGCCAGTCGTGTTTCCAGGAATGTTAAGTCCTTGGTAGAAGAAGTCGTTTGCAATTGCTTGGTCGGGATTCTTGCAGAATTTCCCGTTCACGAAAACTGCATAGAAAGGAAACCCTTTAGTTTAGAACCCAAGAAAAAAGATAAATAGAGAGATATATAAAAGAGAAATGACCCCTATATTAGGTAGAATGATGAAGCAAATACCAGCAGAAGCTGAAGTGGTATCATTGATCGCTATGCAGAAGTCTTGAAGAGCGCTGGGATCATAAGCAGAAGCAAAGCTTGATGCTAATACCAGAAGAGCAACAGATGAGACAAGAAATTGAACACCCTTCATCGTTCTAATAAACTGATGCAGTTCTGTCTACCAAGTTTTGATTTGCTTAAATTGTTGGTGAGGATTAATGTTGCATTAAGCTTAAACAATATATAGGCATAAAGAGTGAGAGATCAAGATTGAACTGGTCCACTTTGCTCCCTCGAAGAAGATTAATGGGAGACCTTTGTAGTCGAAGACTAGTCTGCATGCATGTCAAAGGAATAACCCCTTCATGAACCAATTTTCAACTATCTATCTGATTAGTTAGGGATATTCTAAGTAACTACAAATTTTCATTTGCAGTAGGTAGATACAGTTTATTACAGAAAAAACATACTTGTGACTCGGTTCATGCTTGTATTAGACCCTTTTATTTTCTATATCTGTTAATAATAATATAATATTAAAGACTTAATCATCATCTAGTTGGATATGTGGTTTGAATTTCCTATAGGCTATAGCTGTTTCCCGTCTTTTTCCCAAGTGAAATCAATAATCTTTAAGTTTAATTAGCTTCTCCATTTACATCGTCCTACCTAGCAACCCCCCCCCCCCCCCCTCCTCTCTAATCACTAAAAAGAAGTCCTAGTTTGATGTAATAAACTATTAGTCCGCTCCATGTATTCTTGATTCCAACGCAAAAGGAGTAGTTATATTTAATTAGAATTAATCAAATCTGATTAGTTGGCCAGAAAGATAGAAGTAATTATATTGTCATTCTGAAGCAGGTAATTAAGAATGGAATTAACAACCTCGACTCCATGGTTGTTGGAGCGACCCAAGCATAAGGGACCAAGGTGGTGGTGGTGTTAGCTCCTTTAATTAGTTATATGAATTCATGCATGGTTTCTCAACTGTTTGTACCTCACCATGTCATCAATCGAATGATTTTTTTTTCATAAGATTGTAACATCATCTTAAGTTGCGACTTGGATCATGCAGGAGGCTTAATCATCTTCTAGTTCTAATCAAGCAATCAATCGGATTAACCAATTTGATTCGTGTATCCTAATTAGCCGATTAATCGGGAAAGTGAATATTGATGTATATAATAATTAGTAGTAAGTAAGAATCATATATATTTGAAAAAATTAAGAAAAACTAGGCAAGACTCCTAGATTTTTTTACATATTTTTTGAATATAAATGAAACCTCTGATCCCTTTTTTTTTTTTTTTTTTTTGGGTTAAAAAAAATAGAGAGAAAAGAGAAAGATGGTGACCATTTCTTTTTCTTAAATAGACGGTACTGATTGTTCCACTTACAGTAATGTCATCAACAGAGCAAGAAAGAATACACAAAAAAAAGGAGACAAAGAACCTCAAAGATGGTGAAAACTAATATTCATTATCGTAGATAATATAAGCTTGATTCGGTTGATTTCGTGTGAAAGTGACCACTTCAATATTGTCACAATCACGATTAACTACTACTATCAGAAAAAAAGAGAGATTAATTGACAATATTATAAGTAGTAGTTGTTGAAGATTTACTTATTACATTATTAAACTCGAGAATGTTGAAGTTAGTTGTCTCACTTTCTGCTTTGTATTCTTAAGTATTGACTGGTTCAATTAACTCTCCCTCCTATAAATAGTCCATGCTTTCATTATCTGGCTTTCTCATCCCAATTACCGAAGCAAAGTTGGTACAGAAAATCTTCCAAAGTAGCAATTACCCTTGAGATGGCAGCTTCTTCTTTCCTCTCCACTTTTGTGTTCTTAGCTCTGGCAATCTCCTTCGTCTCAGCCTATGACCCCAGTCCTCTCCAAGATTTCTGTGTAGCACTTGATGATAAAGAACGTATGTGATTATATAAAGAAATATATATATATATACTTGTTTCATAGTTTTATAATACATAAGTTTGTTTTATTTAGTTTATATCATGATTCTATTTATAATCTCTTGAATGATGCAGTGTTCGTAAATGGGGAATTTTGCAAGAACCCAAAAGACGTGACACCTGATGACTTCCTCTTTCGAGGGCTTAATATTCCTGGAAATACTGATAACAAAGTTGGCTCAAATGTCACTCTTATCAACGTAGACAGGCTACCCGGACTCAACACTCTTGGCATCTCCTTGGCCCGCCTTGACTTTGCTCCATACGGGCTTAATCCGCCACACACTCATCCTCGTGCGACCGAGATTCTTGTAGTCTTAGAGGGTACTCTACTTGTGGGGTTTGTCACCTCAAACCCCAACAAACTCTTCACAAAAGTATTGAACCAAGGAGATGTGTTTGTATTCCCAATTGGTCTCATTCACTTCCAATTCAATGTGGGAAAAATTAATGCCCTTGCCTTTGCCGGTCTGAGCAGCCAGAATCCAGGAGTCATTACAATTGCTAATGCAGTGTTTGGATCAGATCCTCCTATCAACCCTGATGTTCTCATCAAGGCTTTCCAATTAGATAAGAATGTGGTTGCATATCTTCAGAAGCAATTCAAGCCTAACAACAATTAGACAAGTCTTAATCACTTGTTTAATGATGTTCTACTCTTTAATGACCAAAATTAGCTTTGATGTTTAAATAAATGGTCTCTTATAAACTTTTTAAATTTTCAACTGTTTGTTATGGATTCTTATGTACCTCTCTACAAGAGGAAATTTTATGATCATGCACGTTAAGGAAAAATAAAACATCACTTTTTCATTTGAAAGAAGACTTTGTCTTACTATTTGCTCATAAGTAATTTCCAGTTTTAAATATTACTTCAATGTCATTTCTAGGATCGAAATAGGAAAAGGATAAAGGCAACATTTCTTATTCACATGAGCTCGATCGTTTCATTCTCTTGAATCGTTCTCTGTTGCTTGTGACTCAACACATCTCCCATACTCGGAGGGCGAGAAGATCTCTAGACCAAGAAGCATTTTTCTCTCACGAGCCACTCGTTTACCAAGTACAATAGTGTTGTCATGAGCTCAAGCTTCATGAATTTGGATTTTGCATAGTAGGGTTCATCTCCGATCGAGCCTGCCTGATGCCTGAATTCGGGTTTAGCATTAGCAATATAGCATAGATATGGGTCCTATTGCTTTGATCATGAGGTTAATGTTAATTTAAGAAGAGAGAAGAAAGTTCGTCATAGACAAAGCTAGCTAATTGTTATTAACTAAGGTAGCTAAATGGAAAATAAATGACACATGTTTGATATAACTAATGGATAATTAATGAACAGTTGATTATCAATCCATAAAAAAGATTAAGATTTCTTCTTAAACATTAATCGTAATTAAGCATGTTCTTAATATATGTCCGAGTGATCTAATTAAATACAAATATTCATATGTGATAATACACTTTTATGATCTTAAGGATAGATATCTGTTCGAAACAATATGTATTTCTGATACGTGGATCCGTTATACATATGATATCCGACTTTACTTATAAAAAAAATTCAAAAACCAATCTCTCCCTCCCCATGATTTTTTATTTCGAATTACTTTTCTCCATAATTTCATCAGTTAATTTCTTGAATATTTGGCAAAAAAAAAAAATTAATGAATCAATTCTTAATTAGCATGCTTTAATGGTGTCTATAATAAATAACGCATTAAAATATTAATAATATTGATTATTGAAGTGGTTGTTATTGAGATTTAAGATCTTGAAAGATGAAAATTGATGAGTAGAAAAATAAAATTTATTTAAAATTGTGAATTAATTTTTTTTTAAATATTAATTTTTAAAATATTACTGATATCAGATATTTTAAATTCATTATTTATAAATTTTAGATTTTATTTTTCAATTTTATATTTAAAATATAATTCGATGGATCAAAATATAAATTAAATCGTTTTAAAATTTAAGAACAAAATAAATAAAGAATTAAAATGGTAATTTTAGCCAGTTATCTTTTCATTCAGTACCTTGTAAGTATTTTTATATTGGGCTGGGCCCAATATTGTCATTCGTTATTTAATTAGCCCAAGAAGGCCCATCACTGATTAGCGAAGAGAGAGGGAGCGAGGGAGAAAGAGCAGAAGCAGAAAATGAGCAGCAATTGAGTTCAATCTGAGATTTGCGCCAAAATTCTTCGCTTTTGAGGAGTGAAGGATCAGAGAAGGAAAAAATGAGAGGGAAATTCAGTATGCCGTCGTTTTCTTCTTCTTCTTCATCGTCAAGATCTAACAAAAGATCTCCAATTCTCCTATTCTCTCTGTCGCTCCTCACTCTCGCTCTCTTCTTCATCATCGTTTCCTACTCTCCTTCACACCCTGACCCCACCGTTTTCCAAACCTCGACCGTCTCTAGATTTCCACATCCTCAGACCTCCTTCGTCGCCTCCTTGGACCATTTCCTTAGTCACAGGGCTCCTAGATCTCCTCCTTTACGAGACGACACGGTGGTTGATGAAGAACGAGAAGAGGCGGTGAAGAAACTCGACGAAGCGATCTGGGAGTGGGAGAGTGTTAGGCTTGTTGGAGATCCGTATTACCCTGTGCGGTCTCCGATTAGGGTTTATGTGTACGATATGCCGTGGAAGTTCACGTATGATTTGCTTCGATTGTTTAGGAATACTTACAGAGAGACGTCTAACCTCACCTCCAATGGAAGCCCCGTCCACCGCCTCATCGAACAGGTAGCTCGTTTCATATGAGTTCATCTTCAATTTTTTGGATCTTTGTTTGAATAACTGAGTTATTGAAGAGAGAGGGTGATTTGATTTCCTGTGCAGCACTCGATTGACTACTGGCTGTGGGCAGATTTGATGGCTCCAGAGTCGGAGAAGTTATTGAAAAATGTTGTGAGGGTCAATCGACAAGAAGAGGCAGACCTGTTTTACGTCCCTTTCTTCACTACCATCAGTTTCTTCTTGCTGGAAAAACAACAGTGCAAGGCACTTTACAGGGTGTGAGTACGCTTTCAAGGTTTCATTTTGATGCTGTCAATCATCAGTTTCCTTTCTTACTTACGTTTGTTAAAGTATTGATGTATTTCAATTTTTCGATGTAGGAAGCTTTGAAGTGGATTACTGATCAGCCTGCATGGAATCGATCTGGGGGGAGGGATCATATACTTCCTATTCATCATCCTTGGTCTTTCAAATCTGTGCGTACATATGTGAAGAATGCGATTTGGCTGCTTCCAGACATGGACTCTACAGGGAGTTGGTAATGTTTTAAGTTGAATGGATATTTGTTAACATGTTACTTGAGCTTTGCTAAGTGAATTTTTCTCAAATATTAGGTACAAGCCGGGACAAGTTTATCTGGAAAAGGACCTTATTCTTCCATATGTCCCTAATGTTGATTTATGTGATACTAAATGCCTGCTAGAAAGTGAATCGAAGAGAAGCATTCTGCTTTTTTTCCGGGGCCGGCTCAAACGAAATGCAGTGAGATTCTTAGTTACTGTTAAAATTTTATTTTATTCTCAATATTGTTGCAACTGTTGAAAGTGGACACAAAAAGAAAGATAATGGATATTCTTGCTATACACTTCCGTCTCATGCATGCATGGCTTCTGACAGCTGACATTGGGATGTTCTTCGGGCTATTTCTCATTGCATAGATAATGTCATCAAGTTTCCTAGAATTTTTTCTGGCAGCATGGAATGGTTTTTCACCGATTGGAAATTTAGGTGGGTTTGGTCATTCATCCAATAGCTTCTGATTTTATTCTGTTTCTATATTTAGGGTGGAAAGATACGATCAAAGCTTGTATCAGAGTTAAGTGGTGCTGAGGGTGTGGTTATAGAAGAGGGAACAATTGGAGATGGAGGGAAAGAGGCAGCTCAGAATGGAATGCGCAAGTACGATAAATTAATCCTTAAGCTGTTCTATAAAGTAATCTTGGGTTTACCTTCTTTAAAGGATTAAGTTTAATTTCTGTTCTCAGGTCTATATTTTGCTTAAGTCCTGCTGGTGATACTCCATCATCTGCTAGATTGTTTGATGCGATTGTCAGTGGGTGCATCCCTGTTATAGTAAGCGATGAATTAGAACTGCCTTTTGAAGGAATACTTGATTATAGGAAGGTAGTTTTTCTGTTCATATCCTTCCATCCAAAACAAATGATGATCAATTAGTAGCTATGACAGAAGATAGTGTTTTGCAGTTGATTTAAGGGAGCTGTTTATAACCTTATACAGCTTTTCTCTCTTATGCAGATAGCCTTATTTGTTTCTTCCAGCAATGCTGCAGAACCGGGATTGCTCTTAACATTCTTGAGAAGTGTTACTTCCTCAAAAATCAGGGAGATGCAGCAGAATCTCGCCAAGGTTTGTTTCTGGTTTAATCCATTTCGTGATAATTCTAGTGTCAGAGATGATGTGAAAATTTAATGAATTCTAGTACTAGGAAGCAACTTTATAACCTTGTAATGATCATTTTCTTTCATTCTCCATTCCTTTATTGACGGTGTAGTGCAGTGTACATGCTCTGTAGTGCCCGAGCACCTTTCTTAACTGCCAGGCTGCCCATTCTTTGTTATACTATGTTAAGGTGTTTTGTTTTCAACTTGGGCTGTACTCAAACTGATTTCTTTTGTGCTTTTGATTTCTTTTTTTTCAGTACGCTAGACATTTTTTGTTTTCCAGTCCAGCTCAACCCTTGGGAGCAGAAGACTTAGTTTGGAGAATGGTTTGATTCTCTTCCTCATCTTATATTGCTTCTATAATAATTCTATGATACCTTTCTCTGTTTAGTTTGTTAGTAGAAGTCATTTTTTATTCCTTTCCATTTTCATTTTCACTAAAACCTAACTCGATAATGTTGAAATGATTCTCAAACAGATGGCTGGTAAGTTGATGAATATCAAGCTTCACATGCGGAGATCCCAACGTGTAGTGAAGGATTCGAGAAGCCTCTGTACCTGTGACTGCAAGCGGCCTAATACTACAAGCTCTGTCCCGTTGTTGTAAATTATCTTCCTTGTCTTTGAGCGATTCTCTATCCGTGGTAAATAGGTTTGCTAAGTAGTCTCATTCAAACTTCTTCCTGCCCTTATGCTCTCTCTGGCTGTAGAAATTCACTTACTACGAGCAATAGGCCTGGTATAACATGTTCAGCTTACCAATACTTCAAATTCGTTTTATCTTCCATTTGGTAAACTACTATAATAATCTGTTGGATTATGAGGTACAAGTGTTTGTATTTGGGATGAACTGGAGTTGTAGAGGGCCAAACTGAAGTTTAGATTCAACTCAAATTTCCAAACGCATTTAGATTATATATTATATAGTACCCAACTAACTCTGTACCATATATTGGGGAAGGTATATTGAATGGATGATTTATAAATGCATCAAAATTTGCTAAAAGAGAAAGAAGAAAGCTCTAATACCCAACCAAATTTACAATCGAAATTGTGTGAGATCGAGTTGTTATGGGAGAAATTTTGCGTGTCTAAGCGAACTTTATTTGGAAAACCCCAAAAAGCTCAACCCCACTCCCATAATAAGACCAAATAAACGAAGGGACCAAACGACAAAAAGATTGCACAAATGGCAGCACACGTAAACCAGGCCATCTTCCTCTTCATAGTAACAATCATGTCAATAGCCAGCCCTTCAAGAAGCCAAGACCAAGACCAAGAACAAGATCTCAGAATCGCCATCGAAGAAATGCAGAGAGCAAACTACTTCACCTTTGTCATGCTCCTCAACATGGCCCTTGCCGATAAATCAATACCTTGTGCCAACGTAACATTTTTAATGCCCAGGGATCGATCACTATCAAATCTGACAATGTCACAGCAAGGTGTCTCTAACTTCCTACTCCGCCATTCCATCCCTTCGCCTCTCCCCTTCGAACATCTCCGACATATCCCAAGTGGGTCCATAATCCCTACTTCGTTGCCTGATTACATGCTTGAGATTTCCAACAATGGAAGAAGGAACTTTCTTCTAAACAATGTGAAACTTGTAAGCATTAATTTATGCACTTCCACGTCTTCTATAAGATGTCATGGCATTGATGGGGTTCTACCAGAAGCAAGCAGAATGGTGAAGAACAATAATTATACAAGTACTTCGGCTTGCTGGAGCAGTTCAACTGGGCCGGTTGCAATTGCTCCGGCTCCAGCTCCACAAGTTGGTAGTTATTTTGATTCTGCTCCATCTCCAGTGGGCCAAACAACATCAGGGTCTAATTCTCATCACTGTGTTTCTAATTTTGGAGGGTTATCATTGAGGTTTTTAGTTATGTGCTTGGTAATAAGCTTAACCATGGGCTTCTCTATTTAGGATTTGATTAGTGAATGGATTATATTTGTGTGCTTTAATACCTTGTAATTTATTCACCAAAAGAAAAAAAAATTAAATGACAAGGAAAAATCGAAAATGTACAAGCAAGAAGTATGAGCATCTTAATATACATGATCAAATGTATTTGTCAAACCAATAGATATGATAAACGAGAAATCAAATGGACATCCACTTATAATTATTCGTTAAACAATTTGGTAAAGACCGGACCGGTCTCACAGATAGTAGTGTTTTTAATATCTGCTGTCTGATATCCGACATGAAAAATATATATATGAACTTACGTAGGTAACATGAAGTGTCCTTTAAAAAGACTCGATCAAATCATCATACAAAGAAATCATTTTAATTAACAAACAATTACAGGAAAATTAATTCATAAAATATTTAAGAGGAGGAGGAAGAAGAAGCTGTTTCTAGCTTGGCCCTCAGATCTTTTCTCAAAATCTTTCCGGCAGGAGACCTCGGAATTGCATGAACAAAATAGACCCTGTGCAATTTCTTGTAGAACACCACCTGTTTCATTCATATATATATATATATATATATATATATATATATATATACACAAAATAATTAACTTTATTTTATTTTATTTTTGTAAATAATAAAAAATTACCTTAAATTTATATAGATGTTACCTGCTTAGCTATGAACTGTTTGACAGCATCCTCGGTAAGTTCAAAACTATTTGATCTGACCACAAATGCAACAGGAACTTCACCAGCTACTTCATCTTTTTGCCTGTTATTATATATTTCCAAAATGATTATTAAAAAAAAATAATAAAAAAAAAAAAAAAAAAAAAAAAATATATATATATATATATATATATATATATATAACATGGGCAAAATTGAAGATGCATCATCTTACGAGACAACAGCTGCATCTGCAATTGATGGATGGCTTAAAAGAAGGGCCTCAAGCTCTGCTGGTGGGACCTAAACTTACCCATCGGCTTATATAAATCAGTTGGTGATTAATTAATTAAATATAGTATAATATGGAAATTTCATATAATGAATTAAATTAACGTGCCTGAAAGCCTTTGAATTTGATGAGCTCCTTGACTCGGTCAACTATGAAAACCTCCTCATTGTCATCTACATACCCGATGTCACCAGTATGAAGCCATCCCTCTACGTCAATCGTGTTTGCTGTGGCCTCTTCATCGTTCAAGTATCCTATACATATACAAAAATACATAATTTTTGAATGATTATCCGATATTTATTTATTAATCGCTTTCATAACGAAGAAGAAATCGACAACATATACATGATGAAATAATGTATTAGACCTTTCATAATCTGGGACCCGCGAATACAAATCTCTCCGGGTTGATTGTAGTCGAGCGAGAACCCGGTTTCCGGATCGATAATCTTAAGCTCTGCATTTCTAACCACGGTCCCACATGAACCTGACTTGGTTGGGAATGGCTGCTTAGCAAATGCTAGGCACATTGATAACACCGGCCCCGCCTCAGTCATCCCGTAACCCTAAGATACACAGTATATACACTACACGTTTGAAAGTCATGTATAATAGAGATCACAAGGATCTTGCAATTCTTCAACAATTTTTTCGGTTTCATAAAGATTAAGGTCAATGTAAATTGTATATAGTTGGGTGGTCATCCAGTTAGTGGGCCCATGCAACATCTATGTCAGTGGGCCCAGGCGTTACAGGCTATGTTGAGATGCTGACTCAAAGTCAGAGATCTAACGCCTGACGGCCTGAGTGCCAGTCTATTACTAGTAACGGCAGACAAGTATCCACGTAACGACACCTTCTCTTTATAAATAAATTGTTATTTTTCTTTTTTTCAAGGAATAATTGAAAACAACGAATTAAGCTAACAAATTC
The DNA here is from genome assembly GCA_027186245.1 of Coriaria nepalensis. Classification (NCBI taxonomy): domain Eukaryota; kingdom Viridiplantae; phylum Streptophyta; class Magnoliopsida; order Cucurbitales; family Coriariaceae; genus Coriaria; species Coriaria nepalensis. The sequence continues at coordinate 54,517,094 of CP114481.1, forward strand.
GGCTAGTAATGACAGTTATATGTTATAATTCGATACATGAAAGTCAATGCCAACAAAACTACACGACGGCTTCACAGTTCATAGTCAAACCAAAAATATTAAATAATAAATAATAAAAATGGGTGGCGGGAAAACAACGGTTACAGTTTCATTTCTGTTACGTAGTAGTAACGTTCCCAATTACCATGAGAAAGTCCGCCACGGAAAGTTATTATAATAAACATTGTACCATAAGAAGACAACAGCATTAAATACTTAACAAAACCGTTTTTACAGTTTTTGATTATTGGTCTGACCAATTAGATGATTAGCTATAACTTTTTTTTGCAATTACTCTAAATCAGAAGATTAAGTAGACGGAAAAGATTTTGTCTTGAAAAATATTTGTAGGTAAAGAGATCATATTGTCGATGATCAAACAGCTAAAAAGGAAAAGAAATAAAATATTATCAAAAACGAGTTATGGATTTACCTGTCCAAGAATAGCCTGAGGCACACGGCTCCTCAACGCCTCCTCCAGCTCCTTCCCGAGCGGCGCCGCCCCAGAGAGCACCACTCTAATCGAGCTCAAGTCAAAATCCGCCACCATAGGATTCTTCGCCAGAGCCAGCACCAGTGGCGGCACCACTGCTGCCACGGACACACGGTGGCGCTGAATCAGCTCCAACAACGTCCCAATCTCAAACTTCTGCATCAACAGAACCGCCGCTCCAGCTCTGAGGGAGCACAGAAGCACACTGTTCAGAGCGTATATGTGAAACATGGGAAGCACGCATAAAACAACATCGTCTTGTTTCAAATACAGGTTGGGATTTTCGCCGTCGACTTGCTGAGCCAGACTCGTAATCAAACTCTTGTGGGTTAAAATCACACCCTTTGGTAACCCAGTTGTGCCCGACGAAAACGGTAATGCAATGGCATCGTTTGGGTCGAAGATTTTATCCGTTAGGTCTTCTATAACGACGTTGTTTTCGTCCGCCTCCGAAATCACTGAAAAATGAAGGCAATTCTCCGGCGGGTCGTCTATTGTGATAACGGCGAAATCCTCGCCTAGTTTTAGGTCGTCTGATCTGAGCTTATAGACGTATTGAGATTGGGTTATGATGAGTTTCGCCTTGGATGTTTTGAGCTGTTTGAAAAGCTCGGCTGAGGTGTAGAACGGGTTAGCGGTGGTGACGACGGCACCGATCATGGAGGCGGCCATGAAGGTGAAGACGAACTCGGCGCAATTCTGGAGTAGGACCATGACGACATCGTTCTTCTTAATTCCGAGGCCGGACAATCCAACGGCGGTTTTCCGACAGATGAGATGGGTCTCCGAGAAAGTGTAGGATTTTCCAGTTGAGCCGACGATCAAACATGGCTTGTCGGAGAATTGAGAGAGGTTTTCGAAGCAGTAGGTGTGTAAAGGGAGGTGATTGGGAATGGGTATGTCGGGTAACTTGGATCGGAAAACATGGGTAGTTTGGGAACTGATGTTATTCGACGACGCCTGTTGATCCGGCTTGTTCTGGGTTGTCGTCTCGCGGGGATTAGAAGCAGCGATGGAGATCATGGCTTGTCGGGAATGGTTAAGTTTCTCGTGTTGGATTTTGTTAATCTACAAGATTGAGGGTGTTTTTTCCTCCAAGAGATAGAGAATGTGAGAGAGAGAGAGAGAGAGACGTAGGTAGAAGGGGGCAGAGTAGTATGATAAATAAATATGAGAGAAGAGGGAGGGAAGAGAGGAGGTAGGTAGAGAAAATTAGAAGGAAAGAGTTTAGACTTGGTGGATGAGAGACGGAGGGGGGCGGGGAAAGAGAAGGAAGCATGCACGATCTATCTTACTTTCAAAACTCAAAGCACTCCTCTCATGAAATCAGATACCTACCTACCTACCAACTTAACTCAACCTCTATATTACAACAAACACACACACACACACACATATATATATATATATAGAATAATCATATTATTTCATAGCGTTGTATGTATATATAAGTACGTATTCTCTTAGTAGTTCAGATGTTGGTCGCTGGCTAGGCTTTGGCTTGGCTTGGCTTGGCTTGATAGAGAGCTGTGTGTCACTTTCCGAGTAAAACGCGTGGTGAGGATTAACCAAGTGGTGACGAAATGTTAATGCTTGATTTTTTTTCTCTTTGAGATTGGATGTTTGGCAGAACAAATGGAGAAGAATGTGACACACTTCCTCCTCGTCTAAAAGGTTTTCAATTTTGTGTCCTTTTCTGCATTTCATATATCCGTCCGATCTCTGTATAAGAATGTATATTAAGATTACTATATTAGGTTTATAGGTTATACATGATTACCCTTTTCTGCTTATAATTATGTTATTAATTAATTGCAGTCCAGGAAACTATATTATATATATATATATATATATATTCCTTCTTCAAATATGATTACTTAGTCACATAATGATCGATCTTTAAATATAGGTATAGTACACTATCTATATGAATTGATTGTTTGCCGATAAAAGACATAACTCTTTAGATAATCAAAAGGGTGCTTATAATTATCATCATCCTCCTAATTGGCTTACTCTTACACCTCCTCCTCAGTAATGGGCTGATTGGTAAATAAAACCAATTGCTTCTCCAAATTATAGACCCATTTTAAAAAATAATTTACATATATATGATAGTTCAGATATTATAGAGCTACGATGAAAGAGAAGTAATCAATTCGATTAATAAATAAATAAAATATGCTTTGCATAATATTATTATAATGTATGTATAACAAATAGAAATTATACACCCTTTGCACTCTACTCTATAAACACCTTTTTTTTCCAATTATTCTTGATCATAATCACAAGCAAAGCAAAGCAAAGGATCATCGCATGGCCAACAACCCTATCAAAATTCATTATATTCTTATTCTTATTGTCATTCTGTCCGTTTTTCTCATTACTGCGGTGAGTTTATGTAAAAATATTCACTATATATATTCATATGTATACATACATCGATCATTCTCCAACTCGAGAAGAACTCGACCCTTTAGTTAATTAATGATGATAAATTTGTAGGAAAGTGGGGACTGTAAACGGAGGAGTAAGAAGTGGATCGCAGGCTGCTGGAAAGACCAAGAATGTAATGGCGTTTGCACAAACATGGAGCATGCAGTAAGAGGAAAATGTTCATGGTTTAGATGCGTTTGTTATTTCGCTTGCCTCCCTTAACTTCCTTCGATTTGTTTCCTTCTTTGTGATGATTAACCATCTATATTCTATGGTAATAATTTACCAATCTTCTTTTTAACTGTTGTTGTTGTTGTTGTTGTTGTTGTTGTTGTTGTTGTTGTTGTTGTTGTTGTTGTTGTTGTTGTTGTTGTTGTTGTTGTAATGTAATCTATCCATATTCTGTAACCGACAATACATTTCGTAAAATTTCATTGTTGTCTTTTTGACTTAAAACCACTTATGCAATGTTGGAAATTCGATACGACATTAACATCTTAATATGGGGTAGGCTATCAAGTTGATCCTATCAACCAGTATTATTAAATAATAATAATAATTAAAAAAAACTATCGAATAAAAGCTGAAGTATTCAGACATTCAAAGGCCCAAGGTAAAGGACATTTTAGCTGTACATAAGAAAAAGAGCCCATTTTAGCTGTACTGTTGGACTGGACCAACGTTTAATGAAAGGCTAGCCCAATAGAATCTTTCCAGTGGGTTAGGATTATTCTTGGGCCTATTTACCCTTTAAAGATGGCCCATGGTTCTGATATTGTCGGACCATATTCCTTAAAAACTCAAACCCTACAAAAACCCTTCCCCCTCTCCATCTTCCTTGTGTCGACCAATTTCCATGGAAATCTAGAAAGTAAACTCTCATGATTTTCTTTCTTGCTCTTCAAGCTACTTCGTCTATAAAACCTCTCTAGGTTTTGATTTTCGAGGTTTTTTTGGGACGAAAATTAGAGGAAAAATGGCGAAGACATATGCAATAGGAGTTATGTCAGCCATGGCAGCTTCGGCCTCTTTGAGCCAGAAGAACCATGCTTATGCCGATGGTCCTTTCAATTTCCCTCTCTTTCCATCTTCTTCTTCTTCTCCAAATGCTGCTGCTCAGCCTTCTTCTGCCGCATCATCTGGACAACCTGCGTCTCCAGGCTCTGCAGCTGGGGTTAATGCGGAGCCGTCGCCACCAAAAGTTCGAAATGATAATCCAAGGACCACGTCAGCGGGATTTGACCCAGAGGCGCTTGAGAGAGGAGCTAAGGCTCTCAAGGAGATCAATAGTTCTTCTCACGCCAAAAAGGTTTTCAATTTATACAACAATCTTCTCTTTGAAATTGTTGTTTTTTTTGTTATTTAATTTTTTTTTATTGTTCTTGATGCATTTTGGTGAGTGGTAGAGCTAAGTAGGATGTGAGAAAGGGAAATAAAATAATTTCTCTTTTTTTTTTTTTGAATTATAGGGAAGTTGTTTTTTTATGAGTTTGCTTAGTAAATAGAAGGAAAGAAGTCAACTTCCCTCAGTTGCTCTTTTTTTGTTTTTTTTTTGAAGCATTGTATCGTTAGTTTTTAATCGTTTAGCACAAGCGATTGTGAAAGGAGAATTTGAAATTTCGACTGGTTATGTTGTATTGGTAGGTTTTTGAAGTCATGAAGAAGCAGGAAGAAACGAGACAGACAGAGTTGCAGGCAAAAGCTGCAGAGTTTAAAGCAATGCAAGCCCAATTCGAAAATGTATGTCAATAATTGAGTGAATAACTGCATGAACTGGACTGATGATTAGTTACCCATCTTTTTCTGTCATGTAATCATGTCATGATCTTTTCACCTCCAGGAGAGACAAAGAGTAATATATGATGAACAGAAAAAGTTAGCTCAGCATCAAGCACAAACTAAATCTCAGATGGCTCGCTATGAGGATGAATTGGCAAGAAAGAGGATGCAGGCATGTAATTAAAGTTTTTTTTTTGTGGGTTCGACGGAATTTAGTTTTGTGTACTAAGTTCTATTGTTTTATTACAATTACAGGCAGAAAATGAGTATCAAAGAGCAAGGAATCAAGAGCTTGTTAAATTGCAAGAAGACTCGTCAATTAGGCAAGAGCAAGCTCGTCGTGCAACTGAAGAACAGATTCAAGCACAGCGTCGGCAAACAGAGAGGGAGAAAGCTGAGATAGAACGCGAAACAATCAGAGTGAGGGCTATGGCAGAAGCAGAAGGAAGAGCTCATGAAGCCAAACTAGCTGAAGATGTAAACAGGAGAATGTTAGTAGACCGTGCAAATGCTGAGAGAGAGAAATGGGTTGCCGCCATAAACACTACTTTTGACCACATTGGAGGTACTAACATAATTAGGTTAAGTCTAGAATCATGAAATACTATTATTCAGTTATGAGTACATGGTTTTGCTTGTATGCTCATAAGCTCCTTGTCTTGATTATTTTTCCCGTTTGCAATTAATTACTCTTAAGTTTTGCATTTAAATCAGCATTTGACACTATGAAGTTTACGGGTCTAAACTGGATTTTAGATCCAAATTGAAGTACATTTTACAAATGCCTGATTTTTCTCTTGTAGGGGGTTTAAAAGCAATTTTAACTGATCAAAATAAGCTGGTAGTGGCTGTTGGGGGAGTGACTGCTCTAGCAGCCGGAATTTACACAACAAGGTATGACGAAGTCATGCTAGTAATGATCACAAGAGTTTAGTTGCATATAGAACAAAGCTTAAGCCTTAGATATTCCTCAAAACTTGGATTCATTGGATTGTTGCTATATTTTGTTGCTTTTGTTTGTGTCATCTTTTTTCCCCTTGCTTTCTGCTTATTCATCATTCGTTTCTTATTGCAGAGAAGGTGCAAAAGTGATTTGGAGCTATGTGGATAGAATATTAGGACAGCCATCGCTGATCCGAGAATCTTCTCGAGGGAAATACCCTTGGTCTGGAATATTTTCACGTAGTGCAGATAAAGGGTCATCTTCCAAAACTGGGAATGGGTTTGGCGATGTGATTTTACACCCTTCCCTTCAAAAGCGAATCGAGCAACTCTCCAATGCAACTGCTAACACAAAGTCTCACCAGGCCCCTTTCCGGAATATGCTCTTTTACGGCCCTCCAGGAACAGGAAAAACAATGGCTGCAAGAGAACTAGCTCGTAAATCTGTACGAGACCACTCCTTATGTTATTTCAATTCTAATGTTAAAAACTAGTTATGGAAATGAAGGTTCTATAGATCTGTTACATCACTGATTAATATTATTGTTGTTCTTGTAGGGATTAGATTATGCATTAATGACTGGAGGAGATGTCGCTCCCCTAGGTTCCCAGGCTGTCACCAAAATACACCAGTTGTTTGATTGGTCCAAAAAATCTCGGAAGGGTCTATTGCTTTTCATTGATGAAGCAGATGCATTTTTGTGCGAGTAAGTTCTTTCATCAATTAGATTCTTTTTTACATTGTAACCTTGGTTGATAGATTCCATGCTCTATATCAAATTTGATTAACATTTGATTATAGCACTATTTCACAGGCGAAACAAAACCTATATGAGTGAAGCACAAAGAAGTGCGCTCAATGCACTTCTTTTCCGAACTGGTGACCAATCTAAGGACATAGTTCTAGCCCTTGCCACAAACCGACCGGGTGATCTTGACTCAGCCGTGGCAGATCGTATAGATGAGGTCCTTGAATTCCCTTTGCCTGGAGAAGGCGAGCGCTTCAAGCTGCTCAAGCTTTATCTAGACAAGTACATAGCTCAAGCTGGGTCAAGGAAACCCGGCTTTTTTCAGAACCTTTTCAGAGGAGACCCAAAGAAGATTGAGATCAAGGGCTTCAATGATGATATCATCAGAGAAGCCGCAGCTAAAACAGAAGGATTTTCAGGGAGAGAGATAGCAAAATTGATGGCAAGTGTTCAGGCTGCCGTTTATGGCAGTGAAGATTGTGTTCTCGATCCGAGCTTGTTCAGAGAGGTTGTCGATTATAAGGTTGCGGAGCATCAACAAAGAAGGAAACTTGCCGGCGAGGATAAAAAAGGAAGTTCATAAGTGTCATTTGAATGGGTTCTATATTGTTGTCACTAGCGTTGGTGTTTTATTATTATTTATACACAGGGGCCTCATTTTTTTAGATTCTTTTTTCTGACCCTTTACTATGGGGGGATTTTGTTTTGGCGTATTTGTACTTCTTAAAATTGATATATTTTTTCTTCTTTTGATTTTTCTTTTGTGTAACATTCTTGGGATATCTTTGATTTCAAACTATTTATCTCAAGAATATTGAATACACAGTGATGTAATAATTGTTTTTTGAATTAGAACTAGGATTGAAAGCCTTAGATGAAAATTTTCAAGGTTTAAACCATACAAGGTATATTTTATGGGTCAATTATCATTCAGCTTTGGAGGGATATATTTTCTACCGCCATTGGTAGAGACTAGTCAGACATTGATATTTGGAGCTTAACACATTAGAAATCTTTTACTAAATGGTTAAGAAATCTTGTATGCACTTGATAAAGACTGCATGAGACTAACCTGAATAAGAATGAGTGAGCATGCAAAATGCAATGGCGAAGAGGACTATAGAAAGGAAGCGACCCATAACTTTTTATTTATTATTATTTTTGAAAGGAGAAAGTGAAGAGGATAAGTGATTGAGATTTGGGTGAAAAATGATACTATATAAAGTACAAGCAGGGCAGGTGTATTTAGTAACATATCTGGAGAAATTATGACATTCTACTCTCTTCTTAAAATGCTTTGATACTTATCACATATGTAATCATGGGTGGAATTTGATGAAAAATGAAGTACATTACTGTCTTCTTAATTTTCCTTTTTTAATCCCCTCTTTCCATCCACCCCCTTAAATTCCTCAATTTTTTGTGTATGGTAAGATAAAATCCATACATAATGAGCAAATGATTATCCACTATTTTAGTGCTGGTTCATTTTGGAGTATACTAGCAAAGATATACTCCATGCATGATGGTGTTTATGTAAGGAACTGAAACTCATTTATGGTTTGATTACGCCTTTTCAATAGTAAATATTTCCAAATGGATTCCAGCGTTTGAAATTACAGTTTGATCAGAGGATTGAGGATTCAAACGATTTGCCAAAACCCAAATGATTCTAAAACAAGTACGTGGCAAAAAGGGAAACAAATTGAGTAGGCCCAATTTGTTTCAGACAGCACTGAGAAAAGCAGTATAATTTCGCCTGCTCACATAGCAGGCCGTATCCAACAGAACTTAACCCGAGAGCATAAGAAACTCTACATAAAAGTTCAATTCAGAACCCCTGAATTTGATAACCCAAATTCCACAGAAGCTTATTGTCTCACTAAAATGGTTAACATACAGAAAAGGAGTATTATCATTACTTCCGTCTCTCACGACAAAATATGAAATAACCGGAAATAATCAAATCACCTCCAAGATAACTCCTTAATGGTGATGATCCTGAACATAGCGTAGGCCACAGTACTTGCAGATAGCAGGTTCCTCTTTATCAAGGCATATGAATTCAATTGGGTGCCCAAGTGCGGGATTGGTATCTGCAATCAGAATACAGAAGCAGCCAGGAAAAAAAAAACCCCTCAAATAATGTGATAATCATGTCTTTTAACTGCATGATAACAGGTTTTTTTTTGTGGTCGAAGCATAATAACAGTACAGTTTTTTTAAGGTAGTGAGGTTTAGGATGAGTGAAAATACAAACCTCCCTCACAAGCAGCAATTCTGCCTTCAACCTTGATGGGTGGGACTTCATTGATCAACTCCATTGGAGATTTCTTACTTGTATCCTGCAATGAGAAACAAAGTTTAGTTTGCATATCTTTACACAATAGTAAAAGCCGATCATTTCATGCAGATTAGGGAATATGAGAAACAAATTTTCCAAAGAATACAATGTTATCTCACGAAATAAATAAGAATGCCATGGACTTGTGGCAGGTGCAGGATTTTCAGCTAACATCAAGAAAACCAAATAACCAAGAATTACAAGAGCGTTTCAATAATCACTTCATCATCATCAAGTCATTCTATTGGTTTTTATGGCAGCTATCGAATGAATTAAGCTCCACAACTTCATAGACATGCTGATGATTATGGAATTCTACAAAACCCAACAATGTTTTAGAATCATACTCAGCAATCAAACATAAGTAGTAACTACAACACTTGTAAACCTGAACACGATATAACATCAAATTACATGTTGAAAGATCTAAAGTTTTAATAGCAAGAATGAACAGATGAACATTTACAATATGCCTTATCTTTGCTCTTGATTGTGGAAGCATGTTTATGAAAGAAAATTGAGAACTGCTTAGAGAAAAATCGAGAGCCACAGAAAAAAATAGATGAAGAATTAAGTAAGGTGCCTATGAACAGCAAAGCTCCCAGCTCTTTCTTTTTTTAATGAATATGAAAATAGGAACGAACAAATCAACATTTTTGCACGAAATGGAATTTCTCCTGATCTGCAAATCTGCTGAAAAAATTCGAGCATCCTAACATGAGCCATTATCAAAAGTAGTGTGCGTACGGAACTTACTCAAAATTGAAGATAAATTATCGAGAAAAACACAGAGAATTTTACTTTATATAAGTAGAGATTATGGGAAATTGAAAGGTACCTGCATCCATTTGGCGGTGTGATTGCTGATTTGGTTGCTAACCGAGCTCAGACTCCTTGCTGATGATGACAATTTGGAGGACGATCCGATTAGGATTTTGAACAGACTCGTCGCCATTGTTGCACCACAGAGACGGACAGACAGACAGACAGAAGGCGCGGTCGGGTTCAGAGCGCAAGAGATTGGGAAGTCCGGCAGTTACCGGGTTTGATATTTTTGACCGGAAATCGTTTTTATTTTTTATTTTTTTATATAAATTATATATATATATACTTTGAGTCTTTGACTATTTAGGTAACATAAAATAATAAAAATAAAGATAAAAAGTAAAAAAAAAAAGAAAAAAAAAGAGAGATAGATACTTTGCATACAAATAATCGATCATTATTAAATTGATATATATATAATTAAAATTAATCGATAAATTATTAATAATCGATATGATTTATATTATATATATCAAATTCACGATATGATTTCTTGATGGTCGAATACTTTTCACTTATGCAATTTTCTTACTCATCATTGATCTTAATCTGTCTCTGAACTTCCAAACAACTAAACGTGTAGAACATGTCTTCATATAATTACAACAAACATATACACATGTACAGAAAATCGATACACCTTTTCTTCTCCTTGCTTATTTCAAGGAATTATTTTCAACTTTGATCCAATTTCCAGGTTTTTCAAGAACAAAATCCGATTCTTATCCATGTATTTCAAAACACTTGAGGCTTCGCCTTCTTTTCCGGCACACCTGTAAAAAATGCACACCCACACTCATAATATAACTATCTTCTTCCCTAACCTTACTCACACGTTCAAACAGTTTGATTCCTTCTTCCACAAACCCATAATCCAAGTTCCCTGTAAGTATTATCTGATGGCAAGCACGGTCCGGTTTCAAACCAGATTTGGCCTCTGGTTCTTGGTAAACTCTTTCCGCTTCTCTTATCATACCAGACTTCACATAAGCAGAGAGTAAGAGGTTGTAATGTGCACAAGAAGGTGGGATGCCTCTTTTCTTCATATCATTAATACTTTCCTCGGCTTCCGAGAATTTCTGATTCTGTGTGTAAGCCCGGATTAGGGATAAGTACGTGAAAGGGTCTGGTGAGCAATTTTCTTTCTCCATGGTGTTGAAAAGTTTCTCTGCTTCTTGGTAAAGTCCTGAATTTGCATATACATTGATCATGATATTGTAGCCAACCTGCAAGTTTTCATAAGTTAAATAGTTGTATTTGGAAGTTAAATCAATTCTATAATTAGGAAATTAAGTGTTTACCATTCCGGGCTTGATTCATTGTTCCAGCATTTCTATGTATAGCAGGCTCGCTTCATCTGTCTTACCTACAAAATATAGCGGTGAACTAATAAGAGTGTTCTGGAATGGAGAGAAGAATATCTTTCTATATCAATTTTCACTACAGAAAGTAATAAGACAGATTTGTCCGTCTTTTCAAGATCTGGGAGGAGAAAACGTACCAGCTTTCCCATATAATAGCTAATCAGATTCATGTATGCTTTTTCATCAAGGGAAATGCCCGACGTACGAGCTTTATTGAACATCTCTGTTGCTCTATCCAGCTTCTGACCCCGTCCGTACACACTGCAACAAAAAATAAAATAAAAATAAAAAATCCCCAACAAGGAAAACAACTCTTACTTGTAGTTATTTTCTTCCAGTTATGAGAGATCTTTCAAACTTCATACCTTATCATGGTGTTATATGTCTGAATTGATGGAACAATCTCCATGATAAGGTATGATGATGATGCTATATGATGGTGTTATACCTTATCATACCTTATCATGGTGTCATATGTCTGATATGAAAGATCTTTCAAACTTCTAGCATCTCCGTGATGGAACAATCCAGTTTTCGATAAAGCCTCAAATGTGATTTCGGCAAGCCTTAGATCTTCCTTCATAACATAACATCGCAACAATACAATATAAGCAAATCTTGACAACCAAATGTCTCTAGACTTCATCAACTCAATAACACTTATATCTTTCCCAAAATTCCCTGAATTGAGAAGGACTTGTGCCATGGCTAAATAGGTTTTCTTGTCTTTAAGTAAACCCAGCCGCTCAATCTCTTCAAGAGTTTTCTGTGCATCCTCATAAAGACCAAGCTTTCCATACACCCTAATGAGTAGACCATAGTCACTTCATCAACTACAACTTTCTTCGTCTCCATTTCTGTAAAGAGAGATAGGGCTTTAGAGAATAATCTTCATTCTTGTAAAATAAAGTCAAAAGTGAAGCACATGTGTAGTTTCTAGGAACTATTCCCTTAACTCGCATGTCCTCGTAGAGTCTTAGTGCTTCATCTTCATTACCCAATTTGGTGCTCAAACTAATGAACTGGCTATAAGTCACCTCTTCTGGAACAAACCCAATATTAGTCCTCATTATAAGTAAATTCATTCGGCCCAACCCGTTTATCCATCATCTCCCTCCACAGCTCTACAACCTTTTGAGTGAACTGTTTTTTTCTACAAAGAAGACAGCATAAAATTGGAAACAGAAACAGGGAGCATGACTCCCCTTTCTTTTACAGCTGAATAAAATGACAGCATAGCTTAATCATAACCCCATCTGGCATATGTACATAGCATGGTCCCAGAAGCAACTGCGTCTGGTTCACTTCAAGCATTTCCAAGAAGGTCTCCTCGGCCAGTTTGATCCTTCCAGCTTGCCCATATGCACGCAATACAATTGTGTAGACAATAACACTGGGACGATAGCTCAACTGTGTAAGCAGAAATCTGTCATTTCACTTTATCAATCTCCATGCTTCAAAAGAAACAATTCTAATAATCAAATTTCAGAATATAAATAGACTATAATTTCAGCACACCAGTAGTGGACATTATCGCCCGATAAAGCCTTCATCGGATTCTTAGACTTAGGTTTCGCCTTTGCGGCGTTATTGTTGCCGTCGCTTAGAGACCACGGGTCAGGAGTTACAGAACAATGGATGAAATTTATCGATTTCTCTGAGGGCTTCTGGTTTTGATTCGAGAAGGAAGGGAATAGTGTTGTGGTGAAGAACAGCGACGACTTGAGAGTGTCCACTACTGGTGCGGAATCGTTAATATTTGGCTTCCCTGAAAATTCTTCACCCTATTTTCCCGGGAAAAAAGATTCATAAACTGTATCGAGCGGCTCGAACTAGAGACCCCATATAAGCTGACGGCCCGACCGGACCGGACCCGGTTCAACAGATTTGACTGGAATTTATCCCATGGCATAGTATTGCCATTTGTCACTTTGAAATTTCTCATCCAATCGATTGGCAGAATTGCATCATGTGTTCTGAACGTTAATTCGCCATAGCCAGAACACAATCATTATTATATATGAAGAAGATGAATCAAAATCATCAGTATCTCAAAATTTGATCATGAAGGGGCAAAAACATGAGGTGAGAATCACAGTGGGATTCATAGTGATGATGTCGATGATGATGATTTCGTTTACTGTATTTGGTGATGAAGATGGTATGAAATACTCGTATGCGGATGAAGGTGAAGGTGAAGGTGAAGGTGAAGGTGAAGGTGAAGTGGGTGGATTAAGTGGACTTGTGAGTAGAAAGAGAAGAGAATGGAGAGAATTCAGATGCATTCCGATATGCTTCCACCAGTGCAAGCGATTCTTGGATGTTAGCAGTGATGAGTTTGTGATGGAAACTGGTTACTGCTTAAAACAGTGCGTGGATGGTAGAGGTTGTGGAAATTGCTAACTCCTGCACATAGCTCACCATCATCAGCCTGCAGCCTGCAGCCATTTATTTATTTTTTTATTAAATTTTAATTTAATTTATATTTTAATTTTTTAATTAAGGATTAAGAAATAATTTGTAGTAGTAGTAGCGGTTGGCGTAATTTAAGTGCTGGTGTAATGTGTTGTAATTTTTTTATTTTGTATTTTTTTTTACAAATTACTTAAATACTGTGAAATAAGAGTTTTTTTTTTTTATCCAATAAAATTCGAAAAATCACACACGTTCTGATTCTATCAATCAGATCATATATGGACTAGAACACAACTATCACATAAAAAATCAATTAGAATCATCCTCTCATATCAGGAAGAGGATCAGGATGATGTTTGCTGTGTTTCTTGCAAGTCAAGCAAGAAGCAATCAACTTGTACATGATCACAACCACTTTTGTAGCTCTTCTTCCAGTACTAGTCAGTTCTTGCTTAATAGCCATGATCATTTGATGAATTCTCCGCCGTCGGATCAGAGCGATGGACTGCGGAGATATTTGAAGAGAAAAAATCAACCCAGTACGAGAAATGACGTGCCTTTTAAAATGAGCCCAGAAATGCAAGTGTTTCATGAATCCCAGCGCCGATGAGTTTGTTATTGAAGCTGCTTATTGTACGCAAGGATGCGAAAAACATGGAACTTTTGGAAATTGTTAACTTGCCATATGTATGCATGCTTGTATCTACATATGTCTGTATGTATGTTTGTTTGTATGTTGTCGATAAAATGTTTGAAGTAATTTTTTTGTTCGTTATTTAGCTTCATATTACTTAGATTAAGCAAAAAAATGAGAGATGTATACTTGTCTACTTTTGGATCAATAAGAAATCGTCACGTGTCAAATTTCAGCTATGGGACCCACAATCGAACTCCATAGCTTTCAGTAATGCCAGTAAACAGTGAAGATAGTTACACAGATTTAACAGCATATTTTTCAATAATTTCTATGAAACATTTATAGTTGGAACAATCCCCTCTAATCTATTAATACAGCTTACGGTATACTTCTACTACAACTTTAGTAAACCCACAACCAAAAAACAAAAAAGGAAGACAGAGACTACACTAGACAGTAAAAGAGCAGTGAGAGCAAAGAATTTGCTGGAAAAGCTCAGAAATGTTAGAATTATCAATGCCCAGAAATCTACTTACCTAGAATAACAATCATGGCAGGTGTTGTCACATTTTGGCAAAATACTTCCATAATATACAGGTATTATCGGGATTACTACCGTTTGGAGAGATCAAGGTTGCTCATGCTTGACGCGTGCTTTTAGGATGCCAGGTATAGGGGGCGAGGTTGGAGTCCTTAGAGGCGTTGAAGCTGATGGAAGAGGGATATGGTGTTGTTGGTACACCATAGGCGTGGTGGGACCTCCTTCCCCTCCATTGATGATAAGATTTTGAGGTGGGATATTATCACCCTGTGGCCTTTCACAGAATTTCATCCCTTTCAATACGTAGTTGTCGTCATGGAGCTCAAAAGGGGTGCTGCAAAGCATACAGTGAGTACCAAAGATGGACCATGGAAATAGTAATAATGAGTAGATAATCAAAGATGGACCATTACCTGTTGAAGTCGAAATGTACCAGTTGCATATCTTCTGATATCTCTACCTCTACAGTTGCATGGGGCCGTGTCTACAGATTCAATATTGTCACGAAAAAGGAAATGAGAGGCATGACATGATTAAAGAACTACAATATTAGGTAGAACCCAAATAAATAAGGAAAACATAAAACGATATAAGGTGGAACCCAAAACAAGAAAATATAAGACGATATCAGACAGCAGGGAAGGCTTCCATACCCTGGCAGAGGAAAGGCTGATAAGAAGTTCAATCATCCATTGATGAAACCCCACAGTTATACAGATATGAATGTCTCAACTAACTAAGGATTGGACCCATATGTTCATAAATTATAAATAGTAGAATGAGACTCAGGTATTTAACTGTGTTCTGAGAGAATTGCAGTTCTGCTTAAAAGAATAATTCAAAATTTCAAGGCTCATTTCAGTTTTGTAAGCCAAACATATACTTATATCAATCAAATGTTTCTTCAGTATTATGGCACATTTAAGTTTGGTGAACATAAAATTTACTGTGTGTGAGAGTGTGTGATTGTTTGTATAAACCCACAAACATTCCCCTCAATGTTGCCTTTTTTGAAACGATACAGAATGATTATTGGATACAATGCAACAAAAGGAACAAGAAAGATCAAAATGCCTCTTTAGCACAGCTTAATGACAGCATTCAGAGAATATGAACCAAATCATGCAGAAATTTCAGATGGCATTCACTCTTAAAAGTTTCAAGGATGTCATTTTTTGCACACTTCAAACAGCATTATCACCCTAATTTACTTCTAAAGAACAAACAAGGCATCATGTACTAAAATAATATTAACAAAAAGAAAATTTACCTGAACCAGAATAAACGGTAAAGCCACACCTCCACTGGGAGCATTTCCAGAGCTGCATAACTGCTCATTCCGCTGTATGAGATTCTGAAGACCTATGAACTACACGAGATGGAGAGAAAGCGTTGGCAACTTTACTTCTTCAAAGAACAAGAAAGGGAGGAGTCAACTTATAATTTAAGCAAGGAAATACTAACACCAAGAGTCCATTTGGTTCAGAGTTCATAAAATGTTAAGGTAGACTTCAGATGAAGCGAATTGCTTTCTAGCTAAATTTGTGAGGTAAAATGGTGTATATTTGCACCAGCATTTGAGTTAACAGTTAAGATTTCATAGAGTTTTTGTTAGCGCAAACTTAATTTTAAACTTTAAGTTTCAACTGTCATCCCAGTCTAAGCATTCAACAGTAAATTTCATCAAGGACTTATGAAATAAGAAAGAGAAAAAATTGACAGATATTCATACCTGTTCCTCCAGTTCTTGCAAGTACGCAGCTTTCTTCTCAATCCTATTTCTAAGTCCCAGTCGTTCTGTCTGCATAAAGAGAATAAAGGAGTTGCATAAGCACCTACGCCCCCTTTTTTTTTTGGCCAAAGGCACCTACCTAATTGATGAAGGGAAAAAATCAATTAGATGCCAAAATATAGAAGTAGAGACTGCATAGGACCTTTAGTTCTTCAAGATCATTCAAGGTAGTACGGGGGAGACCCTTCCATTGTATCTCTTTTTTATCCTTTGATATAATGTCCATAGCCATCAGAACATTCAGGGCATCATACACCCTTCGTCGAATGTTTTTCTCATCATATTGCTGCTGTCAAATCAAAATTCCAAAAAAAATATACTTCAATATTTTTGTCTGTTAAGAACACAAATGCAATCAAGCATAAATGAAATATAAATTTGTTGGAGAGTCTGTCTTGACAATATAGTAAACCTGATCCGGGGAAGCAATACTGTTCCTGGGATCCGCAAACTCCGCTACAAGTTCATCTGCAACCTGAGAAACACTTAGATTCTCAGTGTGCTCAGATTACAAGAAAATCATTTGGATGCGATAAAATCAAGAGTATTAAAACCATCAAAGAGATACTAAGCACTAAACCTGAGCCAAGGACCAAAGAATACCAGCTCTAAGCCTCAAACAATATATTGATGCTAAAACTGAACTAACCTCATTGTAGGTTGTTCTTCCCTTGCTCTGTACTTTCTCACAAACTGTTTAAAGAGCATGAAAATCAAACAGCTTATCAGGAACACTTTCAAAATCAAATTCTTCACCGCAGAGTCCAATCAATCTCAATTGTAGCTCTACTTAAACACAATGTGATGCTATTCGAGAATCAGGAAGAAGCTATGAGTAAAAGACCTTTCATGCTGAATTGGCGTAGTCCTCTCCCACTCTTATCGCCTCCAACCGCTCGTTGACCCCTCTTTTTCTTCTTGTTACTAGTTCGCAATTAAGTTACATTAAAAAGAATTAAATGAAATCCATATCCACAGCATATTTCGTCACAAAGAGAGCCGATTGATGAAAGCTTTCGCAAAAATAGAGCCAGGAAAGAAGTAGCGACTAATGATAGAAATACAGAAGACTCACCCGCCTTGGGACCTTGCATCGTCGCCATGAATGTCGAGGCCATTTAATCGGAGAAAAGTGTTGTCGCTAGCAGGCGTAGCCATGGTTTGCTCGCTACGACTGGAAGGTGAACCGATGCTGCCACTCATGGACAAGGATTGGCCGGAAATTGTGGCGGCACCGCGACCACCAGCTAGGTGCTCGTCATTGTCCTCTTCTCGGCATCGTTGCTGTGTTCTTGTACCCATTCTTCCCTCCTCTTCTTCTCCTATTCTTCTCCACCTTCTGATTGCTGAGGTCAACAATGCTAAGAGTGTGTTATCGAAGAGAGAGAGAGAGAGAGAGATTGGGGCTAACAGCAGGAGGAAAGGTAACTGTGGGTTTGGGGAGGTTTGAGAGAGGAAGAGAGAAATAAATATTGGGAAAGATAATAACGAGGGAAAGTAGTACTACTTAGAAACGGCACTTTCTTAATGCCTTGTTTGGATGTGTGTAATTCCAGCTACCAAGGAAATTAATCTACGTATTACATACATACATATTACATACACTTATCTTCTTTAAAATACGAGATAAAATATTACATTCATCTCCGGTTAAAATATATCACATCAGTTAAAAATTGATAACTATCTCATAAATGGAAAAAATAAATGATAAATATTAAGAAAGAAATGGGGTTTTGTTTAAACTAATCTGATATGAGGTATAATCCCTCTCTACATCTCTGCATATATTGTATAGGAATATCTCTCGACCAGGTACTAAACCAAAAGCCTTATATACAAGAAGAGAGCTTATTAGCAAATTCCCATTAAAGGCAATTTGGCTTCAATTTCTTCAAGAGTGAGGCCCTTAGTTTCCGGGATGACGAAGAATATGAAGACAAGCGATAAAACAGCTATCGCCCCAAACACGTAGAATAAGATTCCGGCTCCAAGCAATGCCTGCAATGAAAAAGAAATGTTAACCTTTATGTTTTCTTATCTTCTTAACAGCTTTTAGATACAAGCAGCTGAGATTTTTTGAAAGTGAAGAAGAAGAGACAGAAGGGGTGGTCAAAAGTTACTTTTCTGAAGTACCTTAAGAGGGGAAAATGCAAATGTGACTAGTGCATTTGCTCCAAAATTTATGAGCACTGCTACACTGAGTCCTCGGCCCCTTAGTCGTAAAGGGAAAATCTCCGAAATCAGTAACCAACCAATTGGACCAAAGGATAACTGCAAACTCGATTTCATTAGCTTAGTCTCATTCCTGATAATATATGTGTGTGTGAAAATGTTGAGTACCTGATAACAGCCAACGTAAAGTAGAAGTGCAATTACAGCTGCAGCCGGGGCATTATCAAGGAAAAGGTAATATGATCCAAGAAGGAATAAAGAGACCACCTGCCCACATCAGCAAAATAATGTATAATCTTAACAGTGCTGAAATTTTCCAGAAAGCTGGTCATAAAATCCTTTAGACATTTGAAAAAAAAAAAATCCAATATAGCAAATATACAAATTTAAGACTATGAAGCGGTCTTACCATTCCAGAGACACCTCCAAGTAATAAGGGTCTCCTTCCAACTCTATCAACAACAAGAACAGCTACACCTGCCATAATCAACTGTGACACAGAAGGAGGAGGTAAGATCAATAACATTTCCATGCTAAAAAATTGAATATTTATTCCCTCACCTTCAATAAACCGAGCAGAATTGACACCCGTGTTGCATCAGATGCTGCAGAGAATCCAGCACTCTGCAATTCAATATAGGGATGAGATTAAATATACATCTCTGTTAAAAAAAACCTGAAAGAAATTGAACTTCATAAGGTATCTGTAAGATAGAGGCAGCATAGTAGAGCACACTAGGTTGTCCAGTTATCTGTCAAAGAATCAATATAAAGTATATAAGAAAAATACCTTTAATTTCATCACTAAAATTTAATGAAAGTTTCTTGTAGAATTAATCACCTGCTGAAACAAGACTCATCCCCCACCAATCAAAAGGGCCTTAAAGCACTTCCCACATAACAATTCGCCAAAAGTAGCTTCCTTCTCTTCACCAACAAATGCCAGCTCAGTCAAGATCTCATTCACTTGTTCAGGGGCTGATTCACCAATTACCGGACCTCTAAGCCGTCTCAAGCAACTAATTGCAATCTCCTTTAATTCCCTGATGTCTCCTTTTCCCTGAATGGCTCGTAATAGTAGGTACCTTGGAGATTCTGGCAGCCACCACATTCCTATTCCCATAGCCAAGGCCAATGGAGTACTAGCTCCATACATGTAGCGCCAACCAGAAACTATGTCCACTAAAGGCTACCGGTTCCATAACCAGTCTGCAAAGATACCAAAGTAATTCTTTTGATCTTTTTCTTCTTTCATAAATGTAGCAATCAGAATTCAGAACATTAGCAAGGTTGAAGCACTTACAACCATCCCGAGAACTATGAAGAACTCTTTGAGAGAGATCAATTGACCACGGATTTGACTTGGGGATGTCTCAGCTATGTACATGGGAGCAGCGTGCATTGCCTAAAGTGAAAATAAGAGATGTAAAATGTCTGAAATGGAAATAATAGTAAAAGAAAGGACCACAAAGAAGGGTCTTACAAGTCCAATTCCTACACCAAATACAAGGCGGCCAATCACCATGATAGGCAAATCGGGTGCTATTGCTGTAATGAGAGCTCCAACAAGGTAAAGTAAAGCAGACAGCATTAACTCCCTTCTCCTCCCTTTAATGAAAAATTCATCATTAGAACTTTATTAGTCAATGAGACAAAGATTCTCGTATACAAAATATGTAGAGCATTTTGAGTCGAGTAACCTACCTAGAAAATCAGCAATGTTAAAGGCTAAAATGGAGCCAATTAAGGCACCATATAATGAGCCACTTGTCTACAAAAAGTTAATCCTCACCATTAGTAACATATCAAGCATGTAGGGATTAATCCACTAGTAAGTAATAAGAATATACAATTAGTTGTGAACTAACTATGAGACCAATTTCCACCGTAGACAAGTCATACCATTATATTCCACTTAATGTGGCTGACTGCAAGGGAAAAATAAAACCCATGGAAAGAAGATGATTCAAGGGTTACGAAAACACATTCAATGTTTGTGCTGTCAACAAGTTGTCATTAGATAGCGGTCTTCTTGTACCATATGATTTGATAGCTGTACAGAATCATACCTCTATAGAAATGGTAGCACAAGATGTAGCACCAATGTTGTAGCCATACAGCAGTCCTCCAAGGGCTGGGAATAGAAATCTGAAATCCCAAACATAGCCATTCCAATAAAAATCAAAACGTAAAACATATTCAAATCCAAACAGCCATTTTATACTTAGTTAGATAGGCAAAATTATACTAAGCACAGACTATAATCAAAAGAGGCAGTGCCATAGCTATCTATTATGTCAATACATATAACCAAAATGTCTTTCACGTCCTTTTCTAATGAAATTGACATCTACCTAACAACATTAGGTTTGTTTGCATAGCAGTTCCACGCCCAATTGTTTGGTTAAAATAAAATAAATTGAATTGAACATTTTGAAGAACAAGGCCCAAATTTCTTAGCTCTTATACTAACGGTTCTGTCAACCTTAATCAGATGTCAAGTTTAATATGTATCAGCATACAAATCAGATTAAGAAAAAAGGCAGTTAGAATACTGACGGGAGGATTGCAGCAGAAACAGAGTAGTTCTCAGAACTGTGAGCTCCATTAATAAGAGGCTCCTCAGCAGCATCAATCTCATCTGAAGACTTTCCCACCAAAGAAAAGAATACTCAAGAAATAAACAGTAGACAATCAAGGAAAGATTGCAAAAGGAGGGGGGGGGGGGGGGGGGGGAACATTCGAACTTCAAATTTGTTATTAGATAAATTAATAAACATTTTAAGTGGAGTTATGAACTAAATTAAACCCTCTTATGAACGGAAATGTCAAGCCATTCAAAATCCTAATTTCAATCATTTGGTTTCTGAGAGAGCTTATATTCTTGCATTTTCCGACCTCCCAAACAGATAGTATAATATCACAGAACCAAACTATAGACATTAAACATCCACTTAGCTCCACCGCCAAGCGTGAGATAAGATAATACTTATAACCTGCAAATTATTAGCTCATCACTAATTTGTTCCTTTCGGTAAATATAAGAAAATTTTCCATCATTTTCTCTCCGTCAAAATTTTCATTTCAACTCACTCAGCAACCCAATAGA
Source organism: Coriaria nepalensis (assembly GCA_027186245.1). Classification (NCBI taxonomy): domain Eukaryota; kingdom Viridiplantae; phylum Streptophyta; class Magnoliopsida; order Cucurbitales; family Coriariaceae; genus Coriaria; species Coriaria nepalensis. The sequence continues at coordinate 54,538,737 of CP114481.1, forward strand.
CCAAAACAGAAACTAACGTAAAAAAGAACCCAAGCAAAGAGAAATCCAGTTGGAGTTGAGGACAAGAAACCTTTTCATTTGACTTTCGTGGGCCGCTCAGGATCGGACGCCATTGTTTCCAGCCTTCCGGGCACAAAGCAAGACGATAGATTTTGAAACGAGAAAGCGCGCCGCGAGCAGAAGTTTCACAAAGATTGCAAACAATTAGAGGTGCAAAGATTGTTCGGGAGCGAGATTGAATGAAACCAGCAAAGCTAACAAAGATTGAATTAGCCGGTTGAAATACAGATACAGATACGGAGAGAGAGTGTGGGTAGGTAAGGGAAGAAGAAGAGATGATGAAGATTTGAAGAAATTACCCAAAAGAAAAAAAGAAGAAAAAGGAAAACGTGTTAGAACTCAGAACGGAAGTTAGGGGGAAAGGGGGCAGTTCAAAAAGAGTACATCGGAGAAAATTGCATTATTTTAATAGTTGACTAAATTTGGTATCGTTTTTTGGTTAAAATTGCCTTAAGATAATAGATTAAGTAAGTTTAAAAATAAAAAGTTTGGAAAGAACAAACTACCCATGCGCGCCATTCAAACTTCAAAGATCAAAATTCAAACTATGAACAAACTTTCCAACCCGGTCTAAACACTTTTCGGTTTCTTCACTTCCTAATCTCCTAACAATCTCCCAACGCACATCCCCAACCCATGTCTCCAGCGTTCTTCTATTTTCGTGATCAAGTCTCACAATTCTTAAAGTTTTATGATTGGGAAGTAAACTCGAAAGAGATATACAATTTTAGTTGTCTTTGGATTAATTTGCTGGTGACCAAATATGTAAATGTATGATTGAATATTGAAAATATTAATTATGTATGTAAAGTGTTTGAATAATTATTAAAAGAATCTCAAATTTGATTTATTCTTGTGGATGTAAATAAATTAATGGGAATTAGTTAAGGAATGGAGTTGTGAATTTTTTAATGAGGAGTTCACGGTTTGGACCCAAAAAATAGGTTTAGGTGATTTAAACTCAGTGGTCTCAATAATTTCAGTGATCTTAAACTGAATTCTTAATTTAGGATCTTAGATATCATTTTGAACCAATTTATTTATTGAAATTGTTTAATTTATTATTATTATATGATTGTTTTTAAAGGCATGCATTAACTCAACTAAAATTGATTTTGTATCATAATCGTCATTTTGGTTGCACGATTACTTCGCAATCGAGATTGCATGATGTGATTAAGGAGAATGCGAGAGAATTGGAAATGTTCATGACATAATGCTTTGGGCATTTCTTGGACGTGAATTCAAAACTATTTTTCTCTAGTCAGTTAGTTTTAACCTTGATACTCCGTCTAGTTCGAGCCCCAAAAAGTATGATGCATTGTTTTCCAAAAATAGTCATTTTCTCCGGTACTCGCAATATGAGTTTCTTTTAATAGTTAAAAGATTGAAGTGTCATGACCCATCAATCGTACCTTATAGAATAATGAATAATACAGGACTGGCGGACAAATAATTGGGGAGAAAATGAAATTTAAATGTATTAATTTCAAGGACATGCTTAAGAATCTCCCTAAAAGTAAAAAGAGTGAAGATCCAATTGAAAGGGTGAAGTTGAAGAAGAGAAGGTGAAATTAGTCATTGTTTACTTCTTGGTGCCCGCTCTCTTAAGTACAATAAAGAATAATAACTTTGAGAATAGTTATATATTCATGTTCTCATACTTCGAATTTTTCAACAGTTATTCTTGGGGTAAATCAATATACAAGAGAACCATCAAATATAGAAATAGAAACGACCTTGAGAAGAAGGCTAAGATAGCTGCTAGAAGAAGAAATGGTAAAGATGTGACCATGGATTTTCAGGTAATTATTCATCTTAATTAGACTTCAATTAAATAGTAAGTTTTTAATATTTCAATTTGGTCTTTATTAATGCTTTTTAAATTACTTTACATATATGGACTTTTGAAGTTATTCCTAACATTGGAGAGGAATTTGAGATTCATTTGGAAAAGACCGATAGCGATAGGCCACAAATCCTTAATTGAGGAACACAAAATTCGGGACATACAAATATGTTTATTCCTTCGTAGAAGAAGATCATATAGACTTTGGATAAAACAAATTTTAGCTTTGATTGGATTTTTTATTACTGTAATTATTAAATTAACAGACTTTCATCAATCTAACATTAAACATATAAGTTAAAATGCATAAAATCTTAAGGCCGTCAATAGAAGAGGAATTTGAGTCTTATATCAGCATTGACTCATTCAGCGATGAGGAGAATGATATAAATATCGATCATGTGAGGGCCGCACTAGATGAGATAGGGGAGCAAGAGCAAGAGGTTAAAGAAGATAATATATTTTGAGACGAGATGGAAGAAGAGGGAGGAGAAGAGGATGTTCAGGAGGTTGAGGAGGAGTATGAAGGAGAGGATGAACGACAATATTCTCCACCTTCACCGAGAAGAAGAAGAGCGGTAGACTCTTAAGCGGTGAGCTAATTGATTTCATGTGCAAAATAGAAGGGAAAATAGATAATCTTGGCTACAGAGTGAGGGAACTCAAGTATCGGTTCGGGGGCCTAGAGTATACTGTCAGCGAGAGATTGAGGAGGCTGGAACATGTCGTCGAGATGATCAGTCATAAATTAAATCGTATGATTTACTTACCCTTTAGTGCAAACAACGAGAATGCTTCACAATAAAGCTCGATTGGGCATGATATGCTTGATGAACATGAGTTCATATTTTCAATATAGGTTAAATAGCTGACCTCGGTAAGTAATGGAAGGATGTGTTATTTGTTTACAAGGATTCAATATAACTTTGATGTGGATCAAATGAGATTAAGCTTAATCTTTTAATTAAAATGTGATACATATTTAAAATTAATGAATAGATAAATTATTTAAGACAATATTTTACTCCATAGATTAAACTCTTAATCTAGAACTACCCAAAACCCTCTCTTTACCATAACCTCTCTTTTTTCCACGTGAATTTTGAACAAAACTTGGCTTTCTGAGAAACATGAGCAGAAAATTTCACAATTTCGAAACAAGTCCGAGACATTTTATTCGTCGTCAATAAAGAGAGCCAGAATAATCCTGACTGTTGTCAAAAGAGTTTTCACAGGGCAGGGGTTGTAAGCGAAGAGAATTAGCTTAGGAGGACTTGGTGGGTTCCCATGGTTGGTACCTGGTCCAATCTCTCTGTCCTGGATTAAGGGTATGCCCCTTGGAATGGTAGATGTATTCATCTCCCTCGCCCGAGAAATTCTGCTTGTGTTCAAGCCCATAAGTCCTCGGTTTTAGCATCAAAAGCTCATCTCCTGTGTGATCGGTTATGTAATGAAGCCAGCCGTGCCATTCTGGTGGGACCTGAGAAGCATTGTAGCGACCCTTGTCTCCATATTCAACCCACCTGTGTCTTCCTGGAAAAGCACTCAGAAAGTCAAAGGAAAACATAGAGATGTCCTTAAGTTTTAACAAGGAAACAACCATTTTTTTTGTTTTTTTTTGTTTTCAGTTAGCAGTGGGCTGTTAATTATTTTCTAAAACTGTCCCCTAAAATGTACCTTAAAAGTTTTCCATTTGCTTTCCACATGAATAGCATATGGTTAAATGACAGAAATAGTGTTACCTCACACTATTACTACATAAATCTTCCAAAGCATGCCTCTAAAATACACTTACCTCCAATCATGAATAATGTTATATGGGAACACCAAGTGTGAAGTACAACATTTAAGAGTAATAGAGGGCTTAGCCAATTATCACTGTTAGATGACCAGACCGTTTCACTAATTCTCAATTAATAGTTTCCCAATAGAGAGAAAGTTGGCTAATGTAAGGGATACACTCACCATATTGAGTCGCTTCATTGTATTTCTCATAATACTTATTACCAAACTTATCAACACCCATAAGTGTAGCCCCAATATTGTGGATTTTGGTTTGCCTATATCAATCAAACAAAAAACAAGTTACTGATTAGCATATATTGCTGACTCGTACCTGAGTAATGCACCACAACAACATTATACATCAGAGAAGAAAAAGAACAAAGAAAACTTATAGATAAATTTCCAAGAGACTAATTGAAGAAATTTGTTTACCAAGATTCAGATAATCGTGTAACTCATCCTCAGATTTATTAACGAGTTATTAAAAAAAAAGAAAAAAGAACTTGAAAACAACAGAGCCAAGAAAATGATAATCTTGATCCCTAGACCTGCCAACAGGTCTAACACATATGACATGAGGTAACTTTCTATAGAAAGAACATCAGAAATCGAATATCTTCAACTAATGAAATTAGGATTTCAGATATGGTCGACCACCACAATCTACAGGTATGAAGCATGAATATCCTTTGAGCAATTGGCAGTCTGATTTCACAATCTACAGGCTCTTTAGAGGTGGAGAGGAGGATGATCTTGTGAACCTAAGTAGCGAACTAACATCAACAATCAAGAATCTCTGAAAGTAATATCCAATATCTCACTATGATACTGTTTTAAAACTTTTGTTCCAAATGAGTATCTAACAAATATATCACCTTTCATGTTATGCCTACTTCTTCACAGTTAATTTCAGAAAATAGCATCATTTTCTAGTGATAAAAGTGTCAAGAACGAAGAATCCTCGATTGTGAACATTCTCAGTTTACAAAAAGCCATAACTTATAAGCAAAGGTAAGTTGACTTACAATAAGTTTCCATCCAAAAGGCATTTCCTGTAAGATTCAAATAAAATGGGAAACGAAGATGTGAGTCAGTCCAGGTACAATAATAAACTTGACTTCATTAAAAACAGATCTATCCAAGAACATCATAAATAATCTCAATTAGAAGTTTCAAGCTTCAAACAATTTCTCCGAAACCTAACCAATAGAAACTATATGCAACCATATTGATTCTTGAAGCACCTTATCTGTTTATCTATTGACTAACTCCAAGCATTGACACATCTACTGAAATGCATAATTCAATTTCCTCTGAACACTATCTCTATAGCTTATCAACCTTTGCAGAAGAATTCATTTCGAGTATATTTGTCCCCTAAAAACAGATCCTAAACAGACCATAACAGCTACTTAAAGTAAAATTTTACAATCTTCAAAATTTCAACCACATTTTTCATGGAATCAACCGAAAACAAACAAATTCAGGACAGAGATGTGGAAAAATGTAAAGCATCTAGGATTCTCTGAAATATTTCTCAGTAAGCAAAAGGGCGAAGAAGGAAAACATACGCGAAACCTTCTTCCTTGAGCTCTTTGACGAAGGTCCCGACGCCTTTTTCTTTGATCTCCTTCAACACTCCCCTCACCACCGACGCCATCTCTCCCTGCTATATTCTGCAGTTCGCTCCAGTTTCCGTTTCTTCTTCGGGTCTTCTGTTTCCTCCCCCTCGGGCTATTTTTCTTTTTCTTTGAATAAAACTTGAAAATAAAAATAAAAATAAATACAAACTGCAGTTTGAGATGCTTTGCCAAATTTACGTTCCCCCCCCCCCCCCCCAAACGCCCATGGCTCATGAGTCCTGGTCGAGGTACGCGGGTTTTTTTGGCTGCGAATGCCGTACCGCAGATACATATAGATTGACTACGTGGCGTTACTCCATTGGCGTAGCATACATCACGGTCTTTTATTTTATTTTGTCAATTCTTTTTTAACCTCCTCCTTCTGAGTAAAATATAAAAAACCATCGGGGAGAGAGAGAGCGAGATTCCGTCGTGACAATAGAGGCTCCAATCGATGCTTTGAAGGTTTTGCAGAGATTCTCAAAGGTATTTACTAAAGCTATTTTGAATTGGTTTTTTAGTTCAATTGCTATCGATTAACCTCTTCTAAGTTTTTCGATTTGGTCCTTGTGTTTGGTTGCTGAGAAACCGAGGTAAAATGAACGAGACCGTGTGAATTTTTGCTTCTTTTGCTGGTGTTTGTTTTTGTATTTGAGTTATATAATGCGTCGAAATCATTTGTTTGATCTCTTGCTTCGAAATCATTTTCCTGCATTTTCTGGGTGCCCAAGCAGTATATTCTTTTTACCATTTCATTGTCCGAAAATTGAGAGAAAAATGAAAACTGAAGAAAACTAAAGATAAAATTGAATTGCTTTTTTTTTTTCTTGATTTTTTCTGAGTTGAGGTATATGATATGTTGATGGGCGTCGAGTATCATAGACATTTCAATCTTGAAAATGTTATTCTTTCTTTTCTTCTTAATCAGTGAATCTAAAATAGTGCTTTGGTTATTTAAATTGACAATTTGGTGTCATGGGCGTTGACCTCTAACATCGTGATTTGTCTTATGTTGGGTTTTCTTTTGCTGATTGAATTATCTGCACGTGCAGTTTGGAGAAGAAAATGATGAAGCTTCAAACATACGCGGGTCTAAGTTTGATTTCAACACTAGTAGTTATTTACCATGCATTTAGTAGTAGAGGCCAGTTTTACCCAGCAATGGTTTATCTGTCAACATCTAAGATCTGCCTTGTGCTTCTTCTCAACATGGGTCTGGTAGTCATGTGCATCTTATGGCAATTAACCAAGAAGGTATTCCTTGGTTCACTTCGAGAAGCTGAGATTGAGAGGCTTAACGAGCAATCATGGAGGGAGCTGATGGAAATCCTTTTTGCCATCACTATTTTTCGGCAGGATTTCTCGGTCACATTTCTTGCTATGGTCACAGCTCTCTTGTTAATCAAAGCTTTGCATTGGTTGGCTCAGAAAAGGGTTGAGTACATTGAAACCACTCCATCAGTACCCAGGTTGTCTCATATTCGGATTATTTTATTCTTGGGATTTCTTCTTGTCCTAGATGGCCTATTTCTGTACAGCTCTGTAAAGAATCTAATACAGACGCAGAAGGCTTCAGTTTCCCTATTCTTCTCATTCGAGTAAGTTATCTTATATTAATTAATGAGAAGTTTGTGCCATCAGATAGAGACATTTTCCTAATTTGTTCATTTTCACACAAAAACTCCCATTTTCACCTGAGCACCACAATTTGCTACTGGTAAAACATAGAATAGTATGAAGGATTTCAAGTATTAGTTTATGTTATCTTATTTTGATTTTCTTCTTTTTTTTAATGCTCTCGCTGCACTTTGCTGCTGTCCTCTTTGTGCCCTTCAAAAGGGAAGGGGGAATAAGAACAAATGAGGAACTGGGTATTGACACCTAATTGTGTTAATACCTTATGTCCAACAAAACTTCTGAAATACCGCGGTAGTAGCAAACTAAATTCCTGCTGTATTTAAGAAAGTATCAACCCTATTAATAACCATACAATAGTTGATTAGGTGTGGCTGTTGATGTTTCTGTACATAATCATGTTTGGTTTTAAGGCTTTTAATGCCATTCATTCTATATTTCAGGTACATGATACTTGCAACCACGACCATATCAACCTTTGTGAAATATGTTTTCTATGTCAGTGACATGTTAATGGAGGGACAATGGGAAAAGAAATTTGTATACACATTTTACTTGGAACTTATTAGAGACTTGCTTCACTTATCTATGTATTTGTGCTTCTTTCTGGTGATATTCATGTAAGTAAATCTTCTCATCTCGGCGTTTACATTAGACATGGGCGGCAGATGGATAGTTGAACACTGTATATATTATTTCCCACATTCACAGTTTATCCATTCATCCATGCCCAAGCATAAATAAGATGATCAGTATAATATTGGTTGTCATCAGACTCATAATATTTTTTTAAAAATTTATATGCAAATTTGTTGAAGGAACTCTGGCATAGTGTAGGCTCCATTGATGTTTCCTTGCTTTCTTTGATTGTTCTGGTAATGGAAGATGGAATGTAGGCTCCATTGCTTTCAGCCTCATGGAAGTTCCACTTAGGCAAAGTGAGGGGCTAGAGTAACCTCAGTTAGTTAATTTAGATATCTACCTGAACTTACCTCACTGAGCATTTGGTTGTGGAGTAGATTAGAAATTAATTGTGGGTTTGGTTAAGTGAGATACTTAGAAAGCCTCCTGAATTTCTCATGGCTCAGTTTTCAGATAATAGGGATTGTACTTTCAACATTCACTGAAAAACAAACTCTACCAAAGAAATCTATTCCTGGATCTTAGACTTGCTCTGTATTCCTCATGCTACTTCCCCTGTTTATATTTCTATCTTACCTTACATCTGATGAATCGTCTAGGAACTATGGGGTGCCTCTGCACTTAATTCGGGAGCTGTATGAGACATTTAGGAACTTTAAGATCCGTATTGCTGATTACATTCGTTACCGAAAGATCACATCAAATATGAATGATCGTTTTCCAGAAGCAACACCAGAGGAACTTACTGCGTGAGTTTCAAACTTGGCTCACCATTTTCTTTCTCTGCTTTTTTACATTTATTCTCACACATCACCTTGTAATTGCGTTCGAATGATTTGTAGAAGCGACGCAACCTGCATTATTTGTCGTGAAGAAATGACAACAGCCAAGAAACTAATCTGCGGACATCTCTTTCATGTCCATTGCCTCCGGTCATGGCTGGAGAGACAGCACACTTGTCCAACCTGCAGAGCTCCAGTTGTTCCATCTGAAGGGACAAGCACAACTGGAGGTCAACATGGATTGCAGCCAGATGCAAATCAGCAGAGTAATCACACTATTGCATATTCTTGTGAAACAGTGTACCGTTCTCTATAAAAGTCTTGTGCATTTGTGTGCAGTTTTAACTTGGAAAATTCACTCTTTGGTAGAACGTGATTTAGCTAAGAGAGATAACGTAAAAACAGCTTATGATTTACACATGCGATGTAGATGATGCAGGGCTAGAAGATGTGCCCTCTCCTCACTGTTGTCATTTGACCTGAATCTCCTCCCTTCAAACATACTTATATGCTGCTGTCCGATAAACTGTTTTTGGCAACAAACATTTCATCTACAATTTTTTTCTTTTCTTCAAAAAATAAAAATAAAAGTAGAAAAATAACAATAATAATAATTATAGACAAACCTGATTAGATTAGATATAAGTGGTAGGATTTCTGACTAATCATTTTTATGGGTAACAGGGACTGGAAGCACAGGTATGGCTGCACAGGGATCAGCAGGTAACAATGTGGCAGGGTATCATTTGACCCGCCATCAGGCCAAACTCCAAGCTGCAGCTGCAGCTGCCTCAATATATGAGAAGTCTTTCGTTTATCCTTCTGCAAACACACTAGTATGGTATGCCCCAGTTTTAACATAAAAGCCTCTATGGTTTGGTTGACATATTTATCTCCTTTCATCTCCAAAATTTACTCTAAGCATAGGTGTTCTTACATTGCACTTTTTCAACTTATACTGATTATTTTCATATTAATATTTTTCAAGCAATGACAAGAAACAGTAAAAATAAAATCTAGCAGGATATAAATTTTTTGATGGTTGCCAGACTCCATGTAAAGCTCAACAAATTAAGAGCTTAAGATGAGATTTCTTTCTATATAGGTCACCTGGGTATGCTGTCGTACCTCAGATTCAAAGACCTTTACCCAACTCCAACAATTCAGAAACAAATGGAGAAAGTCTTTCTACAGCACAACCACAACATTTTGCTACCTCTGGTGGCCCTCCAAACTCATCGTTTTCTCAATTTTCGAATAGCTTTTTCGTTCCTCTTCAGTCACAAGGGGCCAATTTAAATGAGGGAGAGAGGCAAAATGGCATTTCAGGCTCTCAGCTTGAAGCTCAGAGAAGATTTCTTGAACACCAGATTGAGGTATGATACTTCCTTTCTCGTGTGATTATCATAAATATTTATCTCTAAAACGACATGAAGAAATTAGCTGTAGATTACTTCGCTTGTGAAACACCTCTTTTCTTGAGTGAAGGAGAGAAGAAAATGTATTTCATTAGGGGTGCATTATGACTGAAAAGAAAAATGATGTTTACTAGGTCCTGCAAAAACATATCCAACTTCTACAGAAGCCAAAAGTTGAGGAAGGCACGAATGTGAGACCCACAACATCTTCAGATATTAAAGGAAAAAATGCTGTATCTGCATCTTCTTCCTCCTCAGTCCTAGATTGTGGTCGCCATGGTGAAACGGATGAGATCTGATACATAAAACCTGGTGGTGAATAGTCTTAGCTGTATTAGAAGAACTACGGATTGTGAATTAATGGGGGGGAAAATGACACAAAAATATATGCTGTTTTTTCTTTCAGGATTTCTTGCATCTGAAAAAGCAATGTTGTATGTGTAAGCTCTTTTTCCTTTTGTTTTGTTTTGTTTTTTTTTCTTTTTCTTTTTTCCCTTGGAAAGTAGTGTTTTACCATGAATGTGCATTTTAGTTAGTGGTGTGCCTCTTGCAAATGGCTGTTTTATGTTTAGTTTTGGTTAAGTCATCCTGATCTTTAACCGGTTTAGAATAGAGCACCTATGGAGGCGGCGGGCAATGGTGGAGCCAAGGCGGTCATGGGTAGGGCAATTGCCCATCGCATTCAATTTTATTTTATGTTTTCAAAATTAATATAAACTAGAATAGTTTTTAGAATATATATATTTAAATAAACAAACTGGAATTGCAGAGTAGTCGGATTCTAAACGACCTTCTCATACCTCAGCCCGTGTAGCCTGCTTTTCATTTGTTGTCTTGTTCATAATTTTTCAAGAACAGGATCTATCTAAAAGATAGATTAGTTGACGTGGATGCTTTGTGACCGCTGAATCGTGTTTTTTTGGATCTCAGCTGTGTGTCTGCGCCCGTCTTGATGATAGACGGGTTGAATCTAATCTCCTCGAGAAGAACTGAGAATGTCCATACAATTTGCCCAACGCTACTTATCCAATTGGAAAAGCTACATGATTTAAATAAATAGAAGTCTTGACGTGTACGCAAGGATAATCAATAAATTCTTATAGCACTTTCAGCTGAATTATAATTCTAAATAATCTCTACAGTCAACACTGAGATGAAGAAAGGAACAAAGATGAAGAAAGGATAATCAATAGTGAACATGATCATCATACTAGGGCTTATGATAAACCCAATTGATATGTTTGCTGATCATCAGAAAACCAATGCTGATGATGATGAGTACCATATTGACCCTTTTGCATTACGGCCTAAATCACCATCAAAAGAGCATATTAGTACTAGTGATGATTCGATATTTGTACAAGCAGATATGGCTTGCCTGATTGAGTGCCTTGAAGAGGGTTGGCATATTGTATAGAACTATAGATGGTCCTAGAAAGAGGACCGAGTTTTTCACAGCATACGGTAAGTCTGAAGTTCTTTCGAAGATTGATTGGGATTGTTATTTTCACTATAAAAGAGACATATGTGATAAATTTTAGGCTATTTCCGAAGTAGATACTCTTACTCATTATGATGATCAAGTCGGTTATCATTTTTCGACACGCAGTGCATGTTGAATTGTTGATTACTGGTCTAAATAAGATCATGTTCAATGTTCATGATGTTACGCACACCCCAGGTTAGGCCAGCGTTAAGTGAGTTGTATGAATATAGGCAATAATCCATGAAACCGATATGCGACACTTCACGACTTTTTGTTTTTCCATTCGAGGAAATAAAATAATAATTTGACTATAGTTGATTTTCATAAAGATGCCCTCCCTTGCTTGTAGGACAAGTAAAAATGCAGTTGTCTACGTCCAGAAATATGATTCTCTCTATAACGCTTCGAATTGGATAATATCTCTTATTTATCTTTAAAAATAATCTCGTTTTAATTTATCGTATCGTTATTTATCCGTATCGTATCTCATAATCGTATTCTTATAATCTGTATTTCATAGGTGACTCTTTTTATTTTGATCGGGAAGTTGGCGACGACGTATCACTCGATCGCATTCCCTGATAATGCTAACTATTGGTTTTCTTTTCTTTCTAACCAAGAACATGAATGAAAAAACAAACAAACAAACAAACAATTACGTAATTCCAAGCATTTTGTTTGCAAGCAAGTATTGCTATGAATGAGAAAAAGAGTGTTTTCTCGATATATATATATATATATGTGTGTGTGTGTCACGTGCTTATTCATCAATCAATCAATCAATTTGTTCCAATAAATATTAAGACATAATTTAAGAAGTGTGTAGACAAGATACATAATCGTCATTACAATTGAAGATAAGTTAGTATTGGTTCTTTTGATTCTTGGAAATTAACTTCCTATATATATATACCCATGAAGATACTTTCAAATGATCAATTGAGAGAATCATTCTTGTTGTTCCATGATCATAATCAACATGAAACCATTTCTTAACCTTCCAACTTCATGTTTTTCTTTTGTTTTCAACTAGCATCCTTCAGTACTGCAAAGTTAATGTCCGTTACAAATTTGAGATAATTATTAAAGATTCGTTAACTTTTAACAGAGAATAGTCGATCTACATTTATATATGTTTGATATACGTTGTTGAATCCTTTCTTTTAATATATAGTTTAAGCTAAGTAATTACCATGATGGACCGACAAAAGTCGGGAACTTAATAGTATAATATATGTATGATGCATATATAGTTTGTAGGTTGAACATGCTTCATGCACAAGATTGTGCAGCACAAAGAAGATATTGATTGTAAATGGGAAATTCCCCGGGTCAACACTCTCTATGCACACAAGGGAGAAACAATCATTGTTGATGTTTATAACAAAGCCAGTGAGAACATTACCATTCACTGGTAATGACTATGTATATATATATTACATCCCAATATTATAATTGAGTAATTACAATGTTTTCTTACATATTCTAATATAGGCATGGAGTGAAACAACCGAGACATCCTTGGTCGGATGGTCCACAAATATATCACGCAATGTCCGATACAGTCCGGAGCCAAATTTAGTCGAAAGCTTATATTTTCGAGGGAAGAAGGAACTTTTATGGTGACATGCACATAGTAACTGGGCAAGAGCCAAGAGCCACGGTTCATGGAGCAATAGTCGTTTCTAACATAAGCTTACGCTTGCGAGGACACAAATCGGAAACTTAATATGATTTATCAAAATATTATATTAATCATTGGATTAACTTACAACTTTATATTTCAAATTGTTTTGTTTGTCTTCTTGTTATGACTAATCCATGTTTAGCTGTTAATGTTTTATCTTAAATAAGTTTTATCTTGAATATGTAGGGGAGTGGTGGAAGGAAGACATTAATGAGGCTTATGCTGACTTTCTTCAGTCTAGAGGAGACCCTATTCTTTCAGATGCTTATACTATCAATGGTCAACCTGGTGATCTCTTTCCTTGCTCAAGTCCAGGTAATTATATCACTCAATTCCTTAATTTGTAGATCAAGTTATTAACGGATGGAACTCCGCTCAAGTTGGTGTAAAATTCACATATTTTTGGAGTCCAGGGAGAGCACTGCTCAAGTTAGCTTATAAATGGGGAGCTGGAAATTGGTGTATTAACAATATATATCTAGATTGATTAGAAACAACTATTAGTTGGCTTTAATGTTTATGACAATTCCCATTCTTGTTTTTGTACTAATGACACTGCTTATACAAGCTAATATTGTCTCACCATATGCAGAAACATTCAAGCATTTGGTTGATTCTGGCAAGACCTATCTGCTACGGATAATAAACGCAGCCGTACAAGGCATTCTCTTCTTCTCCCTTGCTAATCACACTCTAACTGTCGTTGCAACTGATGGTAGCTACACTAAACCATACGAAACTGACTATATTGCAATACCTCCCGACGAAATCATGATGTCATCTTCACTGCTAACCAAAAACCGGGTCGCTATTACATGGCGGCTCATGCTTATTCTAGCCCTCCCGGCCTTGCTTATGATTACACAACCGCTACAACCATTGTCCAATACAATATTCCAAATCACACTTTCGATTCATCTCCTTTAGTGCATTTAGATTTTTGAAATCCATGCATAGCCTCTATTTTCCTACCAATTTGGATACAAGGATCATGTTCGAGAGCCACTCCGGATCCTAAACCTCCCAATTGCTCCTACAGATAACAATTTTTCTACCTTCTCGACAGCAACCGTATTCCTTTCTTCGCTAAATTTCCTCCTCCTCTGTCTAACATGTCTCACTCTTGGCTTTACATTGAGCTAATGTATAATGTCATCTTCCTTAGTACTTATCAGCTCAGAAGTATCCTAAGCAAATACATCAAGATTATGCTCCAAAGTTTAAATGATTTTCTTCAGTTTAGGCTCCGCCAGCCCGATCTTTATCCTCAGCTTCCTCCCCTTTCTTCCTCCTTTTTCACATCTTTTTCAGCCTTTTTACATTATTCCTCATCCAAGAGTTGTTCGCTCTTAACCATGTGCATCTTAGAGGATGGTCCCACTCTTCTCTTCTTAAGCTTTTATGATCTCCCTTCACAACTCTCACTCCTCCTTTAGTGGGAAACTTCATCACTAAATGCTTAGTTGATAAGATGTAAAGGATTTAATAAAAGGATGCCCTAGAATGATATTATATCCAAATAGGAAGTTGACAACCATGAAGTTTACCATGACTATTGGCCTTTGTGACCCCTCTCCCAAAATCATTGGTAGACTTCCGGATACAAGGAATTTCTGGAGAAACCAGTAAGCGAAGTGTTGACTGGTCTCAGGCTTGCATTACTAAGGCCCATCTTTCCGAAAGTGGACAAAGACAAAACATCCATGACACTTCCTAAATCGACCAATACCTAGTGTATCAACATGGTATAGACATTGGCCGAGATGATTAGAGTGTCGTTATAATGATATATGATCCCTTCTTTGTACCCGTGATTGAAAGTGATGTTGATCAGCGCCTTATTTTAAAGAGTGGTCGAAATTGCGAACACTTTAGCTTGCATCAGGCTCCTCATCCACTTACTTTGTTGACGGCCTGAGTCCCCCCATTCAAGTCCTCCTACGATCACCTGTATTTCCCCCGCCACATTTTGATGTCCAAGATTATTTTCCTGCTAGGTATCCACCCTGTTCTCTCTACTATCATTTATTCTTCCCCCTCTCGGGTTCTCTATTCTTTCTATGTTCATGAATTCCCCCAAGCGTCTCTCTTGGATTAGCCTTTCCACTTCTCTCTTCAGGTGTATACAGTCCTTTGTTTTGTGGCCATGATCCTTGTGATATTTGCAACATGACATTTTGTCTCATTGGGACAGTGCATTTCAACGGCTTGGAGGCACTAAAAAAGTTGTGATTTCTAAAACGATTGTAAATCATTTAAGTACTTACTACTAGAGGTATGAAGGTTTCTCTGAAAAGCGGGGACGATCTTTTCTTATTTAGGCTCCTTCTTTCATCCTTCTTTTTCCTTTTTTCTTCTCTCTATTCCACTTTCCCCTTCGAGTTATCTCTCTTCCTCTTCCCCTCACTTCCTCTACTATTCTCCTATGTTTCTCCTTAGCTCTTTAGTTGGGACATAATGATCTATTCGGCTACTCCAATCCTTCTTTGCTCTAGTAACGCTTCTGTATAAGGTGGTCCACCTTATTCGAAGCCTGGTTGAACCGCTCCACATAGTCCAATAAAGCTTCTTATGGGTTCTGCTTTATAGACTCATGAGAGAGAGAGTCGTATGTTAGCCGCTCCCCATAAATTAGACATAAACAACTGCTTCAGCTCATCAAATGAGTCGATAGAACCTAGTATGAGGGATGTGTACTAGTCACTGCCTGAGTCCAATAATGTGATGTGTAAGGATTAGCACATCATTTCGCCAGACATGGAGTTCATCCACATGCACATTTTGTATGAGTTGACATGGTCCCAAGGATCCTTAGTTTCATCGTACATTAAGGTCGGAGACCTAAACTTCCTCGACAACTTGGCATTTTGCACCCACTTAGTTAACAGGCTCTTTGGCTCATCCATGCACAAGGTGGTTCCCTTCATTGTTGCTTCTAACTCCTTCATTCTTTTAGTCAACTCATGGATAACCTTCGTCGGCCCCTTAGACTCTTCAGCACGGCTCATAAGAAGCATAACCCCTTCGATCTTTGGAGGGGGCTCAGATCCCACATTGTATCTGTTGAGTCCTCTGACTCTTCTTCCTATACCGTTTTGGTTTTTAGATGGGATACTACATTATCTTCCCCAGAGTGAGAGCCCCTTCCTACTAATGAGCCTCGGTGTCCCACTATAGGAAAATGCATGCCTCTACGCCTCGGCCCTTTTCCTTTCTTCTGCCTTACTCGGCCCTTTTCCTTTCTTCTGCCTTACTCGGCCTGATTTTGACATTCCTAACGTCTACAGAACACTCAACCACTTGGATAACTATTTCTACCAACCCTCTTTTCATTATCTTTATTGCCTACAATATGTCCACTCTATTGTTGACCACTTGGGGAGTTTGCAGAGGCGTTAGCTGTCCTTAGGCAGCGCTCATGGAACGCATTATTCTCCCTTTAGGTAAGGGTGAGAGGATTCTTTCTCTACCTTTCTCCTCCCTCATTCTCCCCCGTCTATTCTCCCTCGTAATTTTCCATACCTTATACCACTCTCCCTTAGGTTACTAATTTGTTAGAACTTTTGAAAATGAAGAGAACGCCCCCACGATCGATGCCAGACTGTTGACGTGGATATCTGTCCGTTATGAAGGGCTCCATAGTCGACAGTGTGCTCCAAGATCTACACATGCACTCACGAACAAAGAGTGACATGGGTTGAGGTCGGCCAACCCCGCTCTGTCACTCTAGTCAAGTTTTGTAGTATGAGAGGAAAGTTGATAATAAGGATTTTAGATCTCCAAAACTGCATCATATTACACAGTGATATCATATGGCTTTCATACTTGGGTAAAGTTAGGGAACCAAAGACAATTTTACACGTGTCCCACTCTCATTGGTCAGTAACATATTATTCCCTACTCTATGGCACATACATATCCCCTACTCAGAGCCATCTCGGTGTGTAATGATGTCGTCCCAGTCTGACATGTTAGGGGTATGTCCCCCTACTCAGAGTTGCCACATCATACAATGATATTGCCTCAGTTTGACATGGTAGGGGCATGTTCCCCGCTCAAGCGTTAGTAAATTTCCACATGTCCTCTACCTTTTCTGCGTATCCTTGCTTAGGTCTAAGACGAGCGAGGCAACACTAGCTCAACCTCAGTCGACCGACATCTTATCATCATGCTTAGCTATTACCTTGTTGTCTGATGTTTTCCCTTCGGCCCGACCTCGGCCATTAAATTCACACCCTATTAGGTCATCCTCATCTCTACCAACTACGTCTCAGCCTCGATCTTTCCTATACGGGCCGAGGTTGTTGATCTAAGATTGTCCTGACATCAGACCCGATAATATTCATAATTGATTTTCGTTAAGATACCTTACCCTTGCTTATAGAACAAGTAAAAATTCAAGAAAAAAAGGATATGTATATGTTTCTCACGATAGTATCTCTATTTATCTTTATTTTTAAAAAGATATTATATTTTATATATATATGATTTATATCATAGATGAAGTATTTGATTTCCTTTAGAATATGTAAAATTCTTCCTTAATGTTTTCTTATTTTGCTTCCTACGCATAATTTGCGTAAGTTTTCTTTTCTTGGTTTTTTGTTTGGACTTTTCGATTGTCAGTAGTAGGTTACAAACATCTTTTACCATCTTTCAGTGTACTATGAAACCACTGCATAAAGCAGCAACTGGCAGCCGCCCACGTTGGATGTCTAGAGCATAGGGTTGATAGAATTTTGGAAGCGAAGAACATGTATGATACGTTTTTTTCAAAACGACATGTTCATCCTCGCATTGTTTGTGGTTTTGAATGAAAATGGTTTTCTTTGGACATGACATGACAAGTATTTATAAAATCACATTAAGTAAGTAAAGTGAAATTTCATTTTTTTCTAGCATTAGAAAGTAGGAAATAAATTGAAGTGATCATCCAATCTTCTCCAGATTCATGTAAATTTATAAACAAACTATACATATATTGAGAAAACATTTAACCCATAGATTTCCAAGAACATAGATGACAAATAGAATTTTGACAGGATCATGAACTTTGTGGTCATGAAATAAAAAAAAAAAAAAAAAAAAAAAACTTTGGAGTTTGATTTGACATGTTCTTGGGGGAGGACTTTTAAACCGCGGTTTGAAGACATTGTTGTAACATAACTCCATGTCCAAAATGGTAGGTCTATCTCGCATGTCTTTTTTAATTAGGTAAATACCTAATCGGTCCCCACCAAGCATTAATATTGCATTATATTCAGCCTCACTTTCACTAATGATATATATACCTAATTAATTAACACTTTCTGGACTCTAATTCCAATTAAAAACTAAGACTGTCGATTACATATGAAACTATGGAATAATATTTTTACCCGACTCTATACGTTTTGCATGGAACGACATGTCACTCGCTTTGTCTTCTCATTTAGTGTTTGTCGTAGTCAAGATTATTCTATCTTCTGATATATACTAACTATTGGTTTTTTTTTTAAACCAAAAAAAAAACCAAAAACATGAATGGAAAAAAGAAGTTACGTAATCTCCAAGCATTTGTTTGCAAGCAATTAACATTCATTGAATGAATGGTCTGCATCATGTTAATCCGTTTATCATTTGATTTAGTTAGAACTTAACATCCTCTCTTTACATTTTCGTTGAACTTTTCAACCCTTTGCTACATGCCAATGAAGAAAACGAATCGAAAACGACGCAAGATCTAGAAACAAAAATAACATGTTATAAATTAACATAATATATAAAATTTTAATCTAAATGAAAAATATTTATTACAATACAAACATAAGCTTATACTTATGTAAATACTAGAATAAATATGTTATACTCAAATACATATATATGTTCACTCGCTTATTCATCAATCAATCAATCAATTTGTTCCACGTAAGATATTATTACGTAATTAAAAAGTGTGTACACAAGATACTATCATTATCAATAGCAATAATTAAGAACTAAAATCAAAGTCGGCATTCGACCAAGGTTGAAAATAACACATAGAAAGATAAGTTCGATTGGTTCTTTGACTTGTGGAAACCTCCTATATATACCCATGAAGATACGTTCAAATGATACAATTAAGAAAAGAATCATTCTTGTTTTTCCATGATCATGATCAACATGAAACCATTTCCTAAGTTCCAACTTCTTGTTTTCCTTTTGTTTTTAACTAGCATCCTCCAATATTGCCAAGCTAATTATGTCCGTTACAAATTTGTGGTAAGACTCGTTAACTTTTAACGGACAATAGTCGATGTATATGTATGTTTGTTGTATGTTGTTGAATCCTTTCTTTAATGCATAGTTCGAGCTAAGACTGTGCCGGACCGACAAATATCAGGAACTTGATAGTATAATATATGTATGGTGCATTTATATTTGTAGGTTGAAGAGGCTCCATATACAAGATTGTGCAGCACAAAGAAGATATTGACTGTAAATGGGAAATTCCCAGGGCCACCACTCTATGTTCACAAGGGAGAAACAATCATTGTTGATGTTTATAACAAAGCTAGTGAGAACATTACCATTCACTGGTAATAACTATGTATATTTGTATGTATATTACATCCCTATTTTATAATTGAGTAATTACAATGTTTTATTACATATTCTAACATAGGCATGGAGTCAAACAACCGAGATATCCATGGTCAGATGGTCCGGAATATATCACACAGTGTCCGATACAGCCGGGAGCCAAGTTTAGCCAAAAGCTTATATTTTCCAGCGAAGAGGGGACTTTATGGTGGCATGCACATAGTACCTGGGCAAGAGCCACGGTTCATGGAGCAATAGTCGTTTATCCTAAGAAAGGAACTACTTATCCATTCCCTAAACCTCATTATGAAGTTCCTGTCATCCTTGGTAGGGAACCAATTCACTAAGAACTTAATTAGTCTTAAAACATTATACTTAGTTTTCTAACATAAGCTTTAAGCTTGCGAGATCACGAACCGGTAACTTAATCATCATATTGACTTACAATTTTATATTTTAAATCTGTTTGTTTGTCTCCTTGTTATGTCCATGTCCATATTCAACTGTTAGTACTGTTTTTTTTCTTGAATAAGCTTTATTTTGAATATGTAGGGGATTGGTGGAAGGAAGACATTGATACGGTTTATGCCGACTTTCTTCAGTCTGGAGGAGATCCTAGTCTTTCAGATGCTTACACTATCAATGGTCAACCTGGTGATCTTTTACCTTGCTCAAGTCCAGGTAATTATATCAATCAATACCTTAATTTGTAGATCAAGTTATTAACAATATAGATCTAGATTGATTAGAAACAGCTATTATTTAGCTTTAATGTTCATGACAAGTACTCCACTTCTTATTTTTGTACTAATGACTCTGCTTGTACAAACTAATATTGTATCACCATATGTAGAAACATTCAAGCTTTTGGTTGATTCCGGCAAGACCTATCTGCTCCGGATAATAAATGCAGCCCTACAAGAAATTCTCTTCTTCGCCCTTGCGAAACACAACCTGACTGTTGTTGCCACTGATGCTAGCTACACTAAGCCATATGAAACTGATTATATCGCCATACCTCCCGGCAAAACCCTTGATGTCATCTTCACCGCTAACCAAAAACCGGGCCGCTATTACATGGCGGCTCATGCTTATTCTAGTACTCCTAGCCTTGCTTATGATAACACAACCGCTACAGCCATTGTCGAATACAATATTCCAAATCACACTTTCACTTCAACTCCTTTAATGCCTCACCTTCCCAACTTTACCGATGATAATGCATCATTCAATTTTACTGGCAGTCTCAGAAGCTTAAATGATAAAAATCACCCAATCGATGTCCCATTGGAAATAAGCACTAGACTGTTTTACACCCTTAGCATCAACACATTTGAATGCCCAAATAATTCATGTGCGGGGCCTAATGGCACTCGCTTAGCCTCTAGTATTAACAACATAAGTTTTGTAAACCCTAATATTAGCATATTACAAGCCTACTATACCAACCGTGCAAATGGAGTTTTCGGTACCAACTTTCCAAGTTTCCCACCGCTACTCTTTAACTTCACGGCTGATGACTTGCCGTTGGACCTAGAGATTACAAGAAGAGGGACCGAGGTGAAGGTATTGGACTATAACTCGACCGTCGAACTTGTATTTCAGGGAACAAATGTATCGGCCGGTGCTAGTGCTCATCCTATGCATCTCCATGGATATAGTTTCTACGTTGTTGGACAAGGGCTTGGAAATTTCGACAAAGATAAGGATCCTTTGAATTATAATCTTGTCGATCCTTCTCTCGAGAATACTATTTCTGTTCCTGTAAACGGTTGGACTGCCATAAGATTCAAAGCCAACAATCCAGGTATATACGATCCGAGCCTGCATCCGGCTAGCTCGATCTAACCATTGCTCTTAGTTGTTGTGTTTAATTAGAAGTTAATTAATTCTCTATTTTTGTTAATGTGACATGTAGGTGTTTGGTTTATGCATTGTCATCTGGAACGACATCTATCATGGGGCATGGACACAGCATTCATAGTCAAAAATGGGAAAACTCCAAATTCACATATCTTACCTCCACCACCAGACATGCCACCATGTTGAATTCATTAAGCTAATACCATGATCACCATGTTATATTTCTATGCTCTGTTTGTGATGATCACCATGCTTGTTATGTTTCTATGTCTATGTTATTATTCGTTCTATAGATACATACATGTTGTATATATATGTATGTATACATATAGTCAGTAGCTTGAAATTAAGATTTGATCTGCAGTGTACGTGTTGCAAAGTTAGCAGCACATATTAATAAATAATCAAGTTCTTTCTGTTTTCTCTTCTTTCTTTTGTTTTTCTATTTCTCGAGCCAAGGTGTTCATATTATTATGAAAAATTATAACTATTAACATCTAATTAGTCTCCGATCCAGCTCACATGCCACTTCTAATGCCGAAAGCTTAACATCTACCTCTTTCGAAACTGACGTTCTTCACATAATCCTTTTCCTAAATATTTTTAACCATTATTAAATACCAATGTATCTTTGATCACAACCGGAAAAAGTATACGTCAATTAATATCGACTAATTTACAAAATTTTGGTATTTGCGGCGGTCTTTTGGAATTGCCGAGTACTTAAGCCCGATAAAAACACGTCTTTCCCGGCGTCTTTCCCGGCATACAATACTGACCGTTGGCAGAAAGAAAAAGAAACGGTTTTATTTTTTGGCGCCAATTAACAGTACAAATATTTTCTTCCTCTCTCCATAGCCGTTAAGTCATAACTCAAAAGCTCTTCTTCTTCTCTTCTTCTTCACTGGTCCCTCAATTTTTCCTCTCCGAGTTTTTTTCAATTTCGGCATAATCCCACGACCTATCTGATCAGGCGCAACAACATGATAAGGCTCATGATTCCACAACCTATCTCCAATTTTTCTTCCTCTCGAGCAGACTTTTCCATATTGACTCTCGAATTTGGTAAGCTTGAATTTCTTTATAATTTTCGCTTCCTTTTTTTTTTTGCCCTAAATTTCGCAGATAGTTATGGTGAAATAGTCTTGGATTTATCTTCTTAGACTTGTAAGTCGGTCAACCTACAGATTTGCAGATTATGTCTTTATTTCCTTCTTCATTTGCTATTCTGTTGGCGCATTTCTTTGACCATTATTAGGTTTTCTTTGCCGACTGCGCGTGTTCTGGTGTTAATACTATGAATCTGATTGTGGTCGTGTTTTAGGCTTATGCTTGTACCCTTGATTATTGCCGACTAGCTGTTTGATATCTGGTCTAAATCGAAATATTGTCTTTTAACTTTCCTACAAGGTTGCCTCAACTGGGATATCTGATCTCATGATCTCATCTCCAGAAATTGGTGTTTTTTGTCTTGAGCAAGACAGGACCCTGCTTCTTGACTTTTTGTTACGGCTTTATAGAGATATTTTATTCAAAAAGTTTCATAAAACTGTCTTTACCCCTACCTTAAACAGCTCTTCAGAAATCTAGTTTGAGGATCGAATCATGTTTGATACAAGTAAACAACAACGTCGACAACAGTAACCATAAAAGAAAAAAAAAAGAGAGGAAGGTCGCATTTATTGAGATTCTAGAGAATCGATAATAAGAGTTGGCAACTACAAATAAGAAATGAAATGTAATCCAAAACCATGAAATAAGGCTGTTCAAAACTTTAAAATCAAGAGTGAGAAGGCTAAGGTTAGAGATTGAAATTACCAAATGTTAGATTGGGGTTTCCTGTATTATTTATATCGACATTCCCCACCCCACCAATCCCATTCACAAAAATCTTCTGGTCACCACCTCCTTCATTTTTCACCGATGCTGATCCTTTTATTTTTTTCCTCTTTGGCTCTTCTGCAACAGAACAATTTATCTTCTCATAATCATGTTCCAGTTCTTCTAATTTTGCACATAAACTATTTCCCAAACTGGCACGTTCTAGAAGTTTCCCTTCTTCAAGTCTAATTTCCAGGAATTTCTTTTCCTCACTGATATTTTCCACCTTAGCCAACCAAACTTCAACTTCTTCCCTCAACTTTTTTCCTGGTTTGACCTCACCTTCTATTATTGACTGCAAATTCTTCTTCTGGGTGTTCACCTCTTTAATTTTTCTCTTCAGTTTCTTCATGCTTGATTTTCGAAACTTTCCCAGCTCTTGTAATTTACTTTCCCATTCAACTTTGCTAACTCCATTCAAAGAAGCACCCAAGAGTGATAGGGCTAATGGATGGCCATTGGCATACTCTACCAAACGATTTGATAGCTCTTCAAAACCAGTTGATGGATAAGACTTATCAAAAGCATTTGAATAGAATAGAGTAAGAGCATCATGATTGTTCAATTTTTCAACCTCATAAGTCTTCTTAACTCCATGGTTGTCAAACAGCTCTTTCTTTCTAGTTGTTATGATAATTCTGCTTCCTGGACCAAACCAATTGGTATTTCCAGCAAGTTTCTGCAATTGAATTATATTATCAACATCATCAAGAACTATAAGAACTCTTTTACGGAACAGCCTTTCTCTGATCACATTTATTCCTCTATCATCAAAGTTTATCTTAGAATGTCTTTTATGTCTCAGAATATCTTTAAGAACCATCTCCTGTAACTTGCATACATCTTCAAGACCGGATCTCTCACATTTCTTACTGATGTTCGCTAGAAAGCAACTGCCATCAAATTGTTTAGTTATCGAGTTGAATAAAGCTTTTCCAATTGTTGTCTTGCCTATTCCTCCAGGCCCATAGATACCTATCATGCGAACATCATTAGATTTGAGGTCTAATAGCAATTCCAGTTCTTGAAGACGAGAATCTATTCCCACTGGGTACTTAGCAACAAATAGATCTGTGCGATTCAACTTTATGGATATCTCTTCAACAATTTCCTCAATAAAAGTAGACTCGGACCTGCCAATGATAGAAGGAGACACAATGAATGTACTTAAATGCTGTTATATTTGGACTCTTATGAACTATATTGTCATAGTTTACCCTGTTTGTGAATCACATTCATGCAAAATTAGTCACAAATTTCAGGAACTATCTTAAACTCATATATTAAGTATACTCCCCAAAACTTAAACTGGTCAGGTATACCTAACATTGTATATTTAGCATAATCAAAAAGGCTGATTTGGGACTATAGCATCAAGGGGCACATGCTGTTTATAAGAAAATGCCCGTTTTGTGGCAAGAAAAGGTCTCCGGTCCTTCTAAATTCAAGTCTGGAAAGAACTCAATATCAATATATTCAACGAGGAAGGGAGTTCAGTTAGTCATTCTTACCGGTTTCCTAGATACCACCCAGTCAAATTTGCTGCTTTGTTGAGAGCTGACCTCCATTTCTGCACCTTATGCATCTGTTTCTTGAACTTCTCTTCATGTTCCTCAAGTGCTTCACCATATCCTCCTGTCAGATCCTTCACAGCAGAAGGTTCCACATGGTAAAACACGGGCCTAACTTCCTGACCCTTTTTAGCTTCCCAACAGTCAGTGATCTTCACAACTTCATCCAAACACCAAGGAGAAGATGCATAGTTCTTGGAGAAGACAATGACCAGAAACCTCGACCCTTCTATGGCTTTGACAAGTGTAGGTGAGAGCTCTTCTCCTCTGTCTAGTTCTTCGTCATCTTTGAAAGTTCTTATTCCCTCCCTGTCTAATGCTTTATAAAGATGGCCTGTAAAGTTATCCCGAGTGTCTTTGCTTATGAAACTCAAGAATACGTCGTACTTGTAACTATGACCAGAAGAGGCTTCTAGAGTACCAAGTGAACCCATTTGGAAGTTTTGAAACTAATCACTCGTGTCAGTTTAAGAAGACTAGTTAAGTGCTGAAGTTGGTTTGCCTGATATTTATATGCGACGATTTAGATCTGATCAGGGAAGTTTCTGGACAGGAGCTAGAATGAAGAGACCAAATCTGAGTGTACTTCCTGAAGTATGCCAGATCAGTGCCTGTTGGGATCTGTTGATTCTTTGACCGTCCCAATTTTTTGAATAAATTTAGGAATCTTTGAAGACTAGTCAAGTGCTGAAGTTGCTTTGCTTGATTTTTATATGCGACGATTTAGATCTGATCAGGGAAGTTTCTGGGCAGGAGCTAAAATGAAGAGACCAAATCTGAGTGTACTTCCTGAAGTATGCCAGATCAGTGCCAGTTGGGATCTGTTGATTCTTTGACAGTCCCAATTTTTTGAATAGAAGTTAGGAATCTTTGAATGAGTTGTTCGTGTAGCCGAAGGAATTGCGTGCGGACTTTTTAGGATGGCTAAATCACATGCTCTTTAAGGCGTATAATGAGGAACCTTCTTCTATAAAAATGAAAATGAAGATAAAAAAGTAAAGTACCTCTGCACTCTCTACGGCTGCTGGCGGCTACGGTTCTGTAAAACTTGAAAACTGAAAACCTGAATGAAAATCTTGGCCTTGAAAAGTTGCAAGTTGAAGTGTTTGATGACGTGGAACAAACTTTTGCCAATAATTTTTCTATTTTCTGGGAATTTTCTTCACCTCCTCCCCTTTCTTAAATTGGGTTCTCTTAGGATATAAAAATTGGGAATTAGCTGTTTTCCATTCATTATAAAAGTGTACAGTGTACTTAAACAGTTAAATATAGATCGTTGCAACATTGGAACCAGTTTTTAGTATCAAAATATTTGAACTTACAGTTGTAGTAAACTCTTTGAAATGAAGAGGAGTTCTATAAAAATTAGAAGGAGACGAGCCATTTTAACAGTGTTTATTTGAGAGAGACTTTGTGAACGTGTTTCGAGTGTCTTCGCCTCTAAAACTCGAGTACACGTAGTAGGGAAACTTGGCTGAAGAAGAAGGGGAGGAGGAGGGTGGTTTGGCCATGGATTAGAAATTGAGTTCTTAGCGTTTGGATCTGAAGTGGGTACGATAGAAGTAGTGAAGTGAGGTATTTCCATGTACATTAATATCCACTACTAGTCAGCAACATTTGGCTGCGCTGTTCCCGCGTTAACTGGTGACCGGTAGGTGCATCGCACGCGCATTTTTCTGTTTTTTTTTTTTTCCTGATCCTACACTGCTTCGATTACTTATTGAGTTTGTTTCAATTGCAGAAATTTTACCATCGTTCATGATAGTCTAAGATTAGAACACAAAATCGAAGTAACTTTTCTCCATTTTGTTATTTCAAGTTTAGAATAATATAAATTTCAATATTTATTCATTTTACATATTCGTTTATTTATTTAGAGTACTTTTTTATTCCAAAAAATTTGAACTGTGTGAAATTTAATACACTACACATAACAGTACATTGAAGTAGAGAAAAAGACCCTAAATCTAGTTCATACAATTTCTTTGTTTATATATATATGTTTTTGTTTTGGGAGGGGGACAGAAAAGACCCTACAGTGCTTGGGGGTTCAATCTGAAGTTTATCGTGACCATATATATATATATATATACCCCTAATATTTTTAATAATATGATATATTTTAAAGTTTAATTTAAAACATGATTTAAATATGTCTCATATATTTAAATTAGTATGTTCTTAAAATCTTAGTATTTTATGTTTACTTCTTTTCATATATATTTTATGTTTACTTTTTTTGGCCAATAAAAAAAATCAAGAGTTTCGAGATTGAATCAAACTGTAATTTTGATTGAGTTAAGAAAATAAATGCCCTGAAAACTATTTTTATTAATTATATATTATAATAGTATTATTGATTTTCTAATAATTTGATTAAAAGAAATATTATTATCATTAAAAAAAAAAGCCAAAACCAGAGCAATGCCGTTTCCAAAGCTATAAAAAGAGTAAGGCCATGTTTGGTTGAGTGTTGTTTATAAAATATATTTTAATTATTTATTATAGTTTTAAAAAAAATAAATATATTAAATTATTTAATAATAATTATAAAAATATTAATAAAAAAAAAAATATATATATATATATTTTAATTTATTATCATCGTGTCCCATAATGAACAAAAAAACTAGTAGCATTAATTGACGTTGTTTCTTTTTTTCAACGGCAGAGGGACGGGGGGGGGGGGGGCCGGCGATGGCAGTGAAAAATTAAAGAATAAAAAGAGTAAAGCATGTTTGGTTGAGTGTTTATAATAATTATATTTCGTATTTTAAAATATATTTTATTAAAAAAAAATATATATATATATATATATTAAAATATATTAAATTTTTATTTTTAATTAATTTTTAATAATTATAAAAATATTAATAAAAATTTAAAATATATATATTAAACATACATAAAAGGAAATAAATTCTGTTCATAATCGGTCGCTTGGAGTTCTGCTTCAATTTCAAGCTGTCTTTTGTTTCCCTCTCTCACTCTATATATACATTGTTTTCACATTCTATTCTCTCTTTCTCAAAATCTGTCTCCTCTCCCATTGTAAACAGAACCCCCCCCCCCCTCCTCCCTCCACTCCTCTAATTTCTTCTAGAATCTTTCTCGCTCCTAGGGTTTGTTTGGTACGGTCCGTACAGGTTACACCCCCCTCTCTCACATTTAGGGTTTATCGGGGGGGTTCAGCGTGTTCTTCTGTGATTGAGGCCGAGTGAATTCGCTACTGTGATTTCTCCTTCTCCTTAACCGCTTTCTGCTATGGCGGCCGAAAAGCTCAGGGATTTGAGCCAGCCGATTGACGTTCCGTTGCTCGATGCTACTGTTGCGGCTTTCTATGGCACCGGATCTAAGGAAGAGGTTAAGACTTTTACTCTACTTATTTCTTTCTGCCTGGGTTTTGCTTGGCTGAGAGAATGTGCGGGAAAAATTTTGAATTCTGAAGGGTTTTTGGGGTATTAGGGTTTAGACTTTATTGCAGGTTTATGAATGTGTGGGAATATACTTTATCTTTTTATAGTTATTTTTGCTTCGCGGAACAGTGCGGAAATGAGGGCTTTGCACACCTATATTTAGTTCTCCTACTAGGTATACTCAATGGTTAGGTGCTCGTTATCGGAATAGTTAGGGTTTTATTTTTGGGCGTTCTTGTCCTCTTCCGAGACAATTGGGTGTGCAAGGCTATGTTGCTCTTTTGGTGTTTGGTTGTATAAAAGAAGGGATTAACCATATGTTGCATTCTGTCCACGACAGACCTTATGTTTGGCTGATATAATGCGACAACAAGAACTTCAAATTGGAGCAAAATGACTCAAAACGACCCAAAAAAAATCTTCTTCTTACAAATTAGGTACACTGATAGAACCATAGAATAACTTGGGTACGCCCATGGAATCAGAGACTACAATTTCCAGCTATTTGAAATGTTAGAAATAGTATTTCATAAATTTTGAATCCTCTTTGAGAATCGAAAAGATTGATGGGTACATTAATTATGGCGATACTGTTATATGATTTTGGTCTTTTAATGTGACTAGAAGGGATTTGTAGACATTACTTGGTATGTATTGCGCCTTAATTTGATTCGCCTTGTGATCATGCAGAGGACAGCTGCCGACCAAATTTTGCGGGACTTGCAAAACAATCTGGATATGTGGTTGCAAGTTGTGCACATTCTGCAAAGTACAAAGAGCTTAAACACCAAGTTCTTTGCCTTACAGGTTAGTAAATTATCCATGGATATATTTTAGTTTTCACAGTCAACGTGATGCCGGGTAGTAGATTTATTGCTGTGGTGTAAGATAAAGATACTCATTATAACTACTACAACTGGTATTAATATCTCCAATCAGGTCATATTGCAAACTGTGCACATGAGTTAGCTACAGCTGATCATTTATGCCTTTGTGATTCTTTGTTTATGCAATTCAGTATATACTTGAATGTATTCTCAAAAGCAGAAGTTGTTTAAGCACCAGAACGAAATCAATATTTTGGTTGCAACATTGATTTGCATGCATAAATAAAACGAATCAGTTAAGAAAACTACATTTTGGTTTTGAAATCTTTATTCATTTATTATTTGTATTTGCAGGTCCTAGAAGGTGTTATTAAGTACAGATGGAATGCATTGCCTGTTGAACAACGGGATGGGATGAAAAATTACATCTCTGATGTCATTGTTCAGGTATGAAACATATGGTGACTGATTTAAACGGAAGCTTCACTAGGTCTCACTTCTTATCCTCATAGTTTTGAGTTAGATTTAGTAATTAAATTTTGTAACATCCATGATTGTATCCACTCTTAACAAAAAGAAAGGCTCATATAATTGTTGATCTCTCACATGAAGCTGTCAAGTAATGAGACCTCCTTCAGAATGGAAAGGCTGTATGTCAACAAACTCAACATCATATTGGTTCAGGTACATCTGGTTTCCCTTGACAAACAGTTTATGACCTTTTTTTTTTCTTTCTCTTTTTCGTTAACTATATTAACTATTTTTTAATAAGAAATAGTCTTCTGTTTTGTGCACTTATTGGCACAAATGGGAGCTTTTGATTGTGATTTTTTTGATGGGGTGGGGGGGAGCTCAATTGTGTTCTTTATAATGAACTTTTCAGAGCATAATTCACATGGGTCTTACTATTAAATACTTTTCCGTTTATGTATATTTCTGATTGTTTGTGGTGCTTCCCTTTTCTCATGTAAACTACTTTGAAAAAGCTACGTGTAGTTATATTTGTTTCATTTATCCAAACATGTTCATCTCATAGCATGAATGGTGGAATGATGTCGGCTATTGACGTCGATCTTTCTATACCAGATTTTGAAGCATGAGTGGCCAATCAGATGGCGTAGCTTCATACCTGATCTTGTATCTGCAGCTAAAACCAGTGAAACTCTCTGTGAGAATTGCATGGCTATATTAAAGGTAAGTCATTTGTCCCATTACCTACATAAATAATTTTTTTCATCTGGATGACATGGTCTGTTTTTTGCCAGCTTTTGAGTGAAGAGGTTTTCGATTTCTCAAGAGGAGAGATGACTCAGCAAAAGATCAAAGAGCTCAAGCAATCTTTGAATAGGTAAACTGCTCTTTTGGCTCCCAAACTGTTTGGTGATTCTCTTGTCAAGTTTTTCATTGCATCAAAGAAATTGGAAATTATAATTTGAAACGAACAAATCACTTGAGGTTGAATTCTTGATTGCATCTTTCAGAATCATCTTCTGAGAACCACTTTCATTGTTTACAGCGAGTTTCAGCTCATCCACGAGCTATGCTTGTATGTGCTATCAGCATCTCAAAGGACAGAGCTTGTACGAGCAACATTGTCTACGTTACATGCTTTTCTTTCTTGGATTCCCCTAGGCTATATATTTGAATCCCCACTAGTAAGTATTACTTTCTCCTTGGTTCGTTTGAATTCCTATATAAATGTAACATGAACTAAATTGCTTTACCACATTTGTGTTTCTTGTAGCTCGAGACACTCTTAAAGTTTTTTCCCGTGGCGTCCTACCGAAATCTGACTCTTCAGTGCCTGACAGAGGTAATTGATCACTTACTGATAAGATAATACCCTTTATATTATTTATGTTCATTGATATTATTTTTGTGCTTAGGTGGCAGCTCTAACGTTTGGAGACTACTATAACGCACAGTATGTAAAGATGTATAATATATTCATGGTGCAGTTACAGGTTTGTTGGGGTTTATTTTGTTCAGAGGTTCAATATGTTTTGAAAATTTTAGTATCCTTGCAATTTTTTCTATCTAAATTGTACTATCTTCGTGTCACTTTTCATTTCAATTGTCGCATGCTATTTGTCAGACTATTCTCCCAACAATTACAAACATCCCTGAGGCTTATGCACATGGATCCACGGAGGAACAGGTATGAAAAAAAGAAGAAGGGAAACACATACCTACCAAGCTATTTCTGTTTGTGACTAAGTATGTCCATTGTTTTTGTCCATCAGGCTTTTATTCAGAACTTGGCACTATTCTTCACTTCATTTTTCAAGGCAAGTTCTTTTCTCACCGCACAACAAATCTGTGAAGTAAATGCTTTGCTAGCTATATCTTAGGATTGCATGTCATACAATGTAGTGGTAGGAGAGATTATAATAATACAGTATCGATTTTATTGGCAGTTTGCAAGTGAGAAATTAGATGGTTGTCTGTAATGCTAAATGGTTAACATGTAATTGTACCAAATATACTGTTGTATGGCTTAGTTTGAACATATTAGCAAGTTGAATAAAGAATGCACACCTTGTTCCCTGTATCATGTCCCAATTGCAAATTAACCTTTTAATAACTATGTTTCTGATGACCTATCTAAGCAGTCCCATATCAGAGTGCTGGAATCCACTCAAGAGAATATAGCTTCACTGCTGATGGGTCTTGAATATCTTATTAACATATCTTATGTGGATGACACTGAAGTTTTTAAGGTAAATTTTTGGAGAAACTATGGCAAACAACCATCACTTGAGCCTATCTTCCACCCTGTCTTTTCCCTTCTCTCTCTCCCCCACTTCACACAAATATTTGGTTTCTAGATTTGCGGATGACTTGTACGCTTGATTCACTATGTGATTGGACAGGTATGCTTGGACTACTGGAATTCACTGGTTTTGGAACTGTTTGAAGCGCACCATAATGTGGACAATTCTTCTGTGACTGCAAATATGATGGGATTGCAGGTAATGCTATGGTTGTATGTTCACGCAGATTGGATGATGAAGAAAGAGAGAAAATTTCTTAAATAGATTATAGTTTTTGGAAGCTTTGAATAAAAAAAGAATTTATAAGTACAGCAGAATCAGCCTTTCTTCTTAATATATGAAATCTGCAGTTTCTTTGGTTTGTAAACTCTACACATATACAGAGACAGACCACTCTTGATTTAATTATAATCTTCTACAAATTCCAAAATTCTAGTTTCTGTCATCTGAGGTTGGATAACTTCGTTTAACTTTGTTTTTGGCTATTCATTTGTAGGTGCCTTTTCTTCCTAGTTTGGTCGATGGCCTAGGTCCTCAGCTTCTGCAGAGGCGCCAGCTTTATGCAGGTCCTATGTCGAAGTTGAGACTGCTTATGATCTGCCGTATGGCCAAACCTGAAGAGGTTCTTATTGTGGAGGATGAGAATGGTAACATTGTTCGTGAGACTATGAAGGACAATGATGTACTTGTTCAATATAAGGTGATTAGTTTT
Source organism: Coriaria nepalensis (assembly GCA_027186245.1). Taxonomy (NCBI): domain Eukaryota; kingdom Viridiplantae; phylum Streptophyta; class Magnoliopsida; order Cucurbitales; family Coriariaceae; genus Coriaria; species Coriaria nepalensis. The sequence goes on from CP114481.1 coordinate 54,571,311, forward strand.
AATTGGTAATTGTACAGATTTCTTCTTCCAAGGTCTGCCTATGTGTAGTAAACTTTCTCTTGTATCTATTATTAATGTGAATCTAATGTTGCAGAGCATGAGAGAGACACTAATTTATTTGTCACATCTTGATCATGATGACACAGAAAAGCAGGTATTGATTCTTGTTTTTGAATTACTTTGCTAATTGTGTCTTACTATGGATGTAAATGCACCTCTTTTGTGATATTCAGATGCTGAAGAAATTAAGTAGACAACTGAGTGGTGAAGATTGGACATGGAACAACTTGAATACATTATGTTGGGCAATAGGATCTATCTCGGGGTCCATGATGGAAGAACAGGTAACTTTTCTATATTTTCTTTGTTGAGCAAGACAGTGCCATTCTAACTGCGTCTACCTTACACATTAATGATCTTTGTTACTTTTGAACTTTGGCAGGAAAACAGATTTTTGGTGATGGTCATACGCGATTTACTGAATTTATGTGAAATCACTAAAGGAAAGGACAACAAAGCTGTTATTGCAAGTAATATCATGTAAGGATCAATTATGCAAAGGAAACTGAAGCATTGTGTTCAGTATCTGGCACCTACTGTTATAAATTCAAGGGTTCTATTCTCTGTTGTTGTATTATTTCTTAATTAATAATTAGTACTTGTACAATTTACTTCAGAGTTTAGAGTCGAGTAGTTCCTTATGAATACATCTTATCATCTATCGAATATGCTTTCAGATTTCAGAATATGATTCTATTGGCAGGTATGTTGTTGGACAGTATCCCAGATTTTTGAGAGCCCATTGGAAGTTCTTGAAAACTGTCGTGAACAAGTTGTTTGAGTTCATGCACGAAACACATCCAGGAGTTCAGGTTAGTCTTCTCTATCTTAAAAAGGTCTTCTAGGGACATTGTTTTCCCTCCACTTCCTCTAACTGTACTTGCATTACAAGGGGGCTATGGAATTTAATATGCCCTGTTTATGGTTATTGTTTTCTTTTGAAGATTTTACTTTTTTAGGTGTTGTACATTTATTAAGATGTCAAATATTAGACGTTTAAAGATCCCCTCTTTTGATGATGCTATGCATTTCTAGTTATGCCTTTTGGATGTCTGATTATATTAATAAAACCAGCGATTTATTTATAAGATGTCATTAAATTTTCAGGATATGGCTTGCGATACATTCTTGAAAATTGTTCAGAAGTGCAAGCGAAAATTTGTTATAGTGCAGGTACGATTTCTTTGGTTTATTTTGTATTTAATTTTTTCTCTTTGGCTCCCAACATTGTATTTTCTATATTTCTTGGTCAAACATTGGGTCTTTATTTGTAATATATTTCTTTTATGCATATTTTTCTCCTGCATTTTGTTATTCTTGATGGTTTCCTCTGTTATGCTTTTAAGGTTGGAGAAAGCGAGCCATTTGTTTCCGAACTTCTTACAGGTCTTCCAACAACTGTTGTAGACCTCGAGCATCATCAGATACATACTTTTTACGAGTCGGTATGTCCATATGAGATTCTTCTTTGGAATTTTGTATGCAGAATACACCTTCTGGTGTAACTAATTTCTTCTTGCTATTTCCAGGTAGGTCATATGATCCAAGCAGAATCCGATCCCCAGAAAAGGGATGAATACCTGCAGAGATTGATGGACCTTCCTAATCAGGTCTGTCTAAGTAGTAATAGCTTGTTTGAAATTGACATGCTTATTAACCCAAGTTCATGCACAAAACTGTTACTTATGGCATGTACTACTTTCTGTCACAGAGATGGACTGAGATTATAGGCCAGGCACGACAGAGTGTGGACTTTTTGAAGGATCAGAATGTAATCAGGACTGTACTTAATATATTGCAGGTATAGTTCTAATTTTGACTGCTATTTTTAGAAGCATTTAAGGCTTCATGTTTATGTATTTGATGAGCTTTTATCATATTATTATTCCTTGATCTCCCGTGCGGTCGTGTTTCTCCATTATAGCTATAAATCTTTCGCTCTCCGTGCAATTAATTTATTTAAACCTTTTGAGAGCGATTGTTCTTTGACGTTTCCATTTCCAGTGTCAAGAAATGAGTGCCTTCTAAGATCTAAATGGGTTTGTACAAATTGTTACTTGCAGACAAACACAAGTGTTGCCACTGCTCTGGGGACATATTTTTTGCCTCAGATTTCTTTGATATTTTTGGACATGCTTAACGTTTACAGGTATTTTTTTTGCCGTTCAGCTCTTGTTTTATTTGTGCATGTGATATTAAGAAATATATATTTCAAAATCATAATTAACAAGTAATTTTTGGTTTTTCTATTTGGAAAAACAGAATGTACAGTGAGCTTGTGTCAAATAGCATTGCTGAAGGAGGGCCATTTGCATCCAAAACCTCCTATGTTAAGCTACTACGGTAAATGCTACAACTGGCATTCTTGTCCAGTTTTGCATGAAAACTTGGTATGTTTAAAATATTCTTTGGTCAACAGATCAGTTAAGAGGGAGACTCTTAAGCTCATAGAGACATTCTTGGACAAGGCTGAAGATCAACCACAAATTGGAAAGCAGTTTGTGCCCCCAATGATGGATCCTGTTCTTGGAGACTATGCTAGGAATCTACCAGATGCTCGAGAATCAGAAGTCTTATCTCTTTTTGCTACGATAATAAATAAGTATGCAGTTCTTTTTTCTTATATCCATCTACTTAGAGAAAACACTTTCTTTTTTAATCCGAATTTATCATTTCAAGAACTAATTACTTTTAACATACTTCCTCCTTTTAATATGAATAGTCTTGACCTTTTTTTCCCCCTAAATCCAGGTACAAGAGGGCAATGATAGAAGATGTTCCCCGAATATTTGAAGCAGTCTTCCAATGCACTTTAGAAGTGAGGATTTTTGCTTTTGTCCATTGATGATTAGTGCATTCTTAAATGTGTTAGGAACATTGAATTTCATGTGATGTTTTGCTGGCCTGTATAATTCTTTTCGCCTGCACAGATGATTACTAAAAACTTTGAAGATTACCCAGAGCATCGTCTCAAATTTTTTTCATTACTTCGTGCCATTGCTACTTACTGTTTTCCTGCTCTGATTCAGCTCTCAAGTCAGGTATTTAATGTTTTCCTACTTTTATGACTACTTGTGCCATCACTTCTAGCTATCCATTTCCTACTGTGTTTATGCCTTATATATGTGTGTTGACATGGGGGTTGGTTCAAATCAGCAACTAAAGCTTGTTATGGATTCAATTATCTGGGCATTTCGGCATACTGAGAGAAATATTGCTGAAACTGGACTTAACTTATTATTGGAGATGCTGAAGAACTTTCAGGTTCGCCTTTTTGTGTACTTTGAGTGTGCAAGTATGCAGGATTCTCAAGTCTTTTTGTGATTTGACAGGCTTCTGAGTTTTGCAATCAATTCTATCGGACATATTTTGTGGTAATTGAGCAAGAGATATTTGCTGTTTTGACCGACACATTTCATAAACCCGGATTCAAGTTGCATGTCCTGGTCTTACAACATTTGTTTGGCCTGGTAATGTGTTGTGTGCCTTTTTATGTGTAGTCTGTAGAATAAATTATAAAATAGAAACAATATATGCATGATTGGGTGGAAAATTCCAGGCCGAATCCGGTGTCTTGACAGAGCCTTTGTGGGATGTTGCAACGGTGCCCTATCCATATGCAAATAATATGGCCTTTGTTCATGAGTACACCATCAAACTGCTGAGCACTTCATTCCCCAACATGACGTCGGCAGAGGTATAGCATTAGTCACACAATCCGTCCACTTCTATTCTCATCAAAGTGACTTCTCTTTATGATTTGATCTTTTCAGGTCACTCAATTTGTTACTGGACTATTTGATTCTAGAAACGACCTTTCTGCATTCAAGGATCACATACGAGACTTTCTGGTCCAATCCAAAGAATTTTCAGCTCAGGTAAAACTTAAATATATAATATTTTCCGTAAGATGTCTTCACTGTTCTACCTTAAACTTATCTTTGTTAAGATTTTATGACTCTTCAAACCTATGTGCAGGACAACAAAGATCTTTATGCTGAAGAGGCTGCTGCTCAACGAGAAAGAGAACGGCAAAGAATGCTTTCCATCCCAGGGCTCATTGCCCCTAATGAGATACAGGATGATATGGTGGACTCATAGAGAGAAGGCTATTTTTTTCACACAAGCTGATCGTATGTGGACTTCTTCCCACAAAAAGTGCACCTGTGAAAAAAAGAGAAAATCATTTTTCGCTAATTAGTTTTCCCAAATGTTCTCCAGAAATTTTTTTTTGCTCCTTTAGGTTGAACCAGTAAACAATTTCATGAAGGCGCCACAACAACAGTTTGACAGCTGATGCGATTGCCCGATTAATACACCTGCTGGGTTGAATGTAGAGTATTTAGGCGCTGGATATGATAGTAAGAATATATCTGAGTTTTTTGTATTAGATTTTCAGGCATTCAGGTTGATATATCTTGTATTGCTGAGGATAGGATTTCAGTTCAGGACACTCTTGTTTCTCACTCGTCTTGTGATGATTTGATTCATCATGTGGGTGTAACGTATAATATACTAACCTTGGCGGGTTGTGCAGAAATTCCTTGTTTTCATTCATACAATTCAACATTCCTCTGTTTCCAGTAAGCCTTATATTATACTCGAAGATATTTTGATATCATAATGTGACTAGAAGCTTAGAAGCACTGTTTCTGGCTAATAGCATATCTACGTCTTTTCCAACTAAGCATATAGTTCCAAACTTGTTGGAAAACTTATTAGTATTGGAAACAAAACTTATTTGAAAATTTATTGATACTGGAAACAATATCCTTTTTCCAGCTAATGATAGTTCTAATCTCAAGATTAATATTGGAAAACTTATTCGACCGACATAAACATAACTCTTAGACGCTAAAGCTTAGAAAATAGAAATTGTTTATATCCCTACTGGCCTACTTCCTTAGGCTTTGATACAATTTCCACCAATTTGTTAAGATTTTGAGTAGAGCTTCCTTTCGGCCCGACCGCCTTTTCTACAAGCTGTTTCAGTTCTTTAATCTTTACCCTCAGTTTCTCCCCCTTGTCTTCAAACAATACAAGATCCAAGCTCCTAACCAAAGCATCTTTTGTAAAAACCCCACCTTCAACTTTAACACCAATCTCCAAAACGTCCTCTATTATCCTTCCATTAAGCCTCTGATCCGCAAAATATGGCCTGCAAATCATAGGCACCCCGCCATGTATACTCTCCCACAATGAATTCCAACCACAATGAGTGACAAAAACTCCAACACCCTTATGTCCTAAAACATCCAATTGAGGAGCCCAAGGTACTATGATTCCTTGTTTCTTTGTAGTCTCAAGGAACCCGTTAGGCAAATGTGCCTTGTGGTTTTCTCTAAGTGACCATATAAAGGGTACTTTGCTCTGTTTCAAGGCCTCGGCTATTGCTACAAGCTCGTGCGGTGGTGGTACAGCAACTGAGCCGAAACTGACATATGCCATGGATGCAAGTTTTTGTTTGTTCAACCATGAAATGCAACCGTACAGGTCAGGAACTGGAGGTGGTAGAGATGTTAAGTTGAAAGGTCCGACACTTAAGAAATCATTGAATTTGGTCTTTAGATCTTTTGATATTGTGGGCTCTAACTCTTCGATAGAGTTGGCGAAAACAGCAGTAGCACGAGGTAGCTTTAAGCCCATCTGATGTAGCATATGAGAAAACAACGACTCCACGTTACCAAACACAATACCTTCGGGCAAATCCTGGATTTGTACTTTCGACATTCCGGGAAGGAAATCTAGAGTTTCATCTTCTCGGTCTTTATTACCTGCATATAAGAAAGAGGTCACTTGTATGTTTGTTTAAGAGTGATTTGTTATTGGCTAAATTAACGTTTTTGTCCCTACACTTTTATTATTTTTTATTTTCGTCCCTCGATTTTAAATAGTTCAATTTAGCTCTTAAGGTTTTCAAAATGTTCCATTTTCGTCATTAGAGTCAAATTTATAAATATAAAGTATAAAAATAATTTCTAAGGTTATATAAATACTAAAATTGACACATAACAAATCAAAAATATCAATAAAAAAGTGGTTATTATTGAGATTTAAGATTACAAAGAATTAAAATAATGACTAGAAAATGAAACTTAATTCAAATTATAAAATAATTTTTTAAAATATTAGTTTTAAGTATATTAACGTGGTTTAGATGATGTAAGATGTTTTAATTTAAGTATTCATATATTTTAGATGTTATTTCTCAATTCTATATCTACAATATGATATAAGGGACCAAAATATAACATTTTAAAAATATTAAGGATGAAATTGAACTCTTTAAAAGTGTAGGGATGAAAATGAAATAATAATTAAAATTTAGGAGCGAAAAACGTTAATTTAGCCTCTGTTATTTTTCTTATTAGTAACTGTATGAAGCTTTGGAAAAAAAAAAAAAAATTCATCACCTTCAATAATTCCGAATCTCTCCCTAATGGCATCAGTGTAAACATGTGAAGAGAGTGAGCATGCACCAGAGGTCCAAGAAGGCACCCAAGGAACCCCCAATTCCTCAGCCAAATCACCAGCAAACCAGAGGAAAGCATCACTAACCAAGCAACTCACGGTTCGGCCGTTCTCTGCCACGGCCGCTTCAATACATTGCCGGAAACTCTCCGGAGCCGCCTTCATGAACAAGTCTATGTCCTCTTGATGCTTTCCTACAAACACATAGTTCTCAGGCACACCATCCCACACATCATAGGCTTTTAGATTGGTTGCTTCAGCCTTGTCATTTTCCGGAGTTGAAAAGATGGACATGTTGGATTTTGAGGTGTTGAGGAATGAGAAGCGGGTGTTGGGGAGGGAGGTGGAAAGGCGGCGGATTATGGTGAGTAGAGCGGTGGCATGCGAGGCGAAGGGGAAGGCTAGAACGGCTACATGGGTGTCATGGGAGAGTTTGGTTTGTGCCATTTTGTGTTTAAAGGAAAATGGGCAAAAGGCTTCCTTGTATTGATGGGGTTGAATTTAGTATATAGGTGGGTGGAGTATATTTATATAGAGATTGTGGAAAATTCTTGTAAGCGTATGATTAGACAATACATCAAATTTCATCACAACTATACATATCACTTTCATCTGTCATCTCATGCATACCCAAATGACATATTGGTATTTCTCGGTTTCTCGGTGGTTATCACAAGTCACAATACTTACCGACGGAGGGGGCAAGGCAAGAGCGGTTGGATATATATAGTTTGATTGAAGACTGGCTGCTTGTGGGAGTGTAATAGTAATAAACGTGGTAACCCGCATTAAGGTAGGTAGTGTGATGTGGTTTTTAGATGCAAATTTCTTTGCAGGACGTGTCATATTTTTAGCGGGACCTCCAATTCTAGATTTATTACTGAAGCTTCAGTTTCTCTCTCAGCCACACACTCCTCCCACAAAGATGGGAAGATCGATTTCTTTTCTTCCCTTCGATTTGTTTTTCTCTTGAATGATTCGAGGAAAAAAATTAAAAATTAAAAATATCCTTCCATTGTTGCAAGGATATGTAACGTCACCTCACCGGCCATTACAGCTTCTCCTAGAAGTCTAGACTACAGCCATGTTCTTCCTCACCCATGAGAAGGGGGTTTACCACACAATCATAATAGCTTATAGTAGATAGAATCATTGCAGTACTCTGATCATAAGCCTAAGAATTACTAGTTGGTGCAGCAGAATTGGTCTGTAATGGTTCAGCAATTTCTTCAAGGGTTACTGTATCAACGGTCATTTCATCATTATTGATATCAGCTTCCTCAACCTCTGCCATTACTTCATCCCCATCTCCTTCTATAGGCTCATTTCCGTTTTCTATTGAATTTGAGTGAATCTTTGGTTCTCCTCCTTTTTCTTGCTCATCTGGCTCCTGTGTCACAGGTGCTATATATGGATCGCTGCATATGGCCAGCGTCGACGTGACCAATAGATTCTACAAACAAGAAATTAAAAACATGAGACAAATAAAAATTAAGAAAATAAAAAATTTGAATACAGCGACACAAGATAACATACCTTCTCTAGAGCTAAAGCGAGCTTTGAGAGGTTTGGGTAGATGCTCCGTGCATCCAATAAGATCTGTTGAAGGTCTAGTTTTCAGAAATAAAAAGAAGCCAATATAAATTGTATACAAATGCATGAGCTATAACACTACCATGAAGGGTGTTTACCTCACAAATTCTTTGAATGGTAAATGGAGGACCTTCAACAAAACTAGCAAGAGCTGCAGTCAACAATTTCCAGGGAATGAAGTCATTTGACCAACAAAGGAAATGAAGATACAGAGTCCAACATACCTTCATCCAACCTCTTTACCAGCTCAGAGTAGCTTTCTCCCAAAGAAGCATTTTGCTGTTCACTCGTCATGTTTGCTTCAGGATACTCTGAAAGTACCTTCAAGACGAAGCCGAGGAAAAGGAAAATAGAAAGAGGATGAGTCATAACTGTCATACATGAAACAACTACTGCAGATGTGAATGCACTTCTATCAGAAAGAACTATTGAAGTCAAAATGCATCTGCTCTAAAGCAACTGAAGACTTATATTCAGGCATACCTCCCCATACCTGCTTCAACTGAAAGGATAGCATGCTCTTCAGTGTCTCCCAATCATGCCTGAGAATACAACAAACACAAAGAAAGTTTAATGAATGCAATCATGACCAGATTTTGTTACTTTTATGTAAAACTAATATTTACTATAAAACATTAGGCAAAGAAGTTTGTCCATATTGTGAAAGGGCCATAATTTTCGCATCTTGAGGGGAGGGCCAGAACTCTAGATTTAAGCCCAGGCTTTGATTCAAGCTTATGTATGCTGTTTTGCTGTCTGGAAAAGCCCAATATAAAGGTTGAAGGAAATTAAAAATCCTACCAGCATTTTCCTGTTGATGCAATAGCTTCCAGACTGCGTCTGACTTCTTCTAAATCAATTTTTTGCTTTTGGTCCAAACCCCTAAATTACAAGTTCAAAACTGCTTTATTAACATACAAATTATAGAGAGAAACATAAACACATTTTGATACAGACATACATATAATGTTATTACAGTTAAATAATTGGTCTGTACATTCTCAGAGCTTCAATGCTCTAGGGATTAGAGGTAAAAGCAAGTATCTACCCAGTATGTACGGCATCAGGAAGAATATTATCATGCTGTTGATGGTCCGTTTCAATGGGATGATCTGTTAATTGCTGTGGATCTTCAATCGATGCCATTTCCATATAGAGCCCTCCACTCCTTACCTACTGGAAAATTAGCATCAGGTCCATTAAATCCAAGTCGTTGAAACGAAAATTCAACCATCAGCAGTCGCAAAAATATAATGCATATTTTCACTTCTTCAAAATCCATAAAAGTACTTGAAGAAAACTGATCCAGAATCCAGTAGAAAATGTTCAAGAACACAATATTCACTTCTGCTTCTCACCATCTAACTTGCTTGTTCAAAACTACAATATCCTAAGAATTTGCTCCAAATCATTACTAATACAAGAATTATAAAATTACTCTCTTCATATAAAACTTAATTAAAATGAGCTAATTTAGTATATCAAAAGTCAGCCCTAGCAGGCACTTAAGCAAGGAATAGCAACCACAAATAACATTGAGCAAATCAGCTAAGCCGCCAAGTTTTCTGCTAGAAAAGAAAAAGGAAACAAAGAACCAGAACCACCACCAAAAGATTGTAAAAAAGAAAACGAAAGTGCTAAAAACACAGTATAATAATTCTTGCTTTGCCCATCGTCTCCGTTTAGATAACTTTCTAGGCTACCAAACAGAAAATCATAGAAGCGTCAGAAATTATTATTTTTTTTAAATCCCTAAGTTCCGAAACAAAAAGCATTGGATAGTTTCAATCAAGCCAGAGGCCCAGAACCAGAACCTGTAGGAGCAGTAGCAGATTGAGAGAGGGAGAACCAGCAAGATAGAGAGAGCAAGAGAACGACGGAGGACTCAAATGTAAAGAAGGCTGCTGGGCCTGAGGCCCACGATGGTCCTCGGGAAATTAGCCATCTCAAAGGCCCAAGTCTTATTGGATCAAGCAACTTCAAGAGGCCTAACATTAAATACTGAAAGTGAAATATTCAAAAGGGGATCCGATCCGGATCCATGTTTTTAATTTTTCTGTTCTCACAGTGAACTGCAGCTTCAAATAAGTGGGCGGGAAATCAGATGCACCCTTTTCAAAGAACTCATCTTCTTGTTTCTTCTCTCTCAGTTCAGATTTCCTGCTAAGCATCTTCTTGTTCTCACAGGTTACTTTTCTCTCTTTAGTCTGCATCTCTCTCATATCTTTCTCTGTTCTGCTACTCGAAGTTTACTTGCGAATTCAAAGCGAATCTTCATCTAGGGTTTCCTCGCTAATTTCCTTTGGGGGGGGGGGGGGAATAATTCGTTTATGGAGGTTTAGCATTAGATTTTATTTGTTTTTAAATGTTTCTCTCCAGTTATTGTACTTAATTACTGATGAATCGGAGTTTTACATTCGTGGGTGTCAAATAGTATAGTTAGGATTTGAGCAACTTAGTTTGTCGAGTAGCTAGAACAATATTAGGTGAGGATTTTATGCATTCCTTCAACTGGATTGTATTTGAGATCTTACTGTAGATGGAAATGCAATTGCTTTTTCCAAATTGTCATAAATGGTGCTCTAGTATTGTAATATAGTCTCATTTATTAGAGAAGTTTTATTTTATAGAGGATTTGCTTACTGATTGTTTCATTGTATTATGGTATGCTTGATTCATTTTGGGAATGAGCCTTTTATGTCCTTTGAAGTTTATACATAACTTTTCCATTGCAGATTCTAGGAATGCGTATCGATAACTACCACGTTATTGAGCTCGTAGGTGAGGGTTCATTTGGGAAAGTATACAAGGGTAGGCGGAAGTACACAGGCCAGTACTTTGATCATTTTAAAACTGTTTTACTTAAAAGTCTTATGAACTTTATTTTGTAAGTATTTTGTTTCTCGTTTTAGACTGTAGCTATGAAATTTATTATGAAGCACAGGAAAAGTGAGAAGGACATCCACAGTTTAAGACAGGAAATTGAGGTAATACACTCGTCGTCTTCAATTCCTCTGCTCATCTTATTGTTTATTCTTCCGAGTAATGATGCTTTATTTCATGTGATATTGCAGATTCTAAGAAAACTGAAGCATAAAAATCTAATAGAAATGCTAGACTCGTTTGAAAGCCCCCAAGAGTTCTGTATTGTAACAGAATTTGCATAAGTAATAATCTCCATGTTTCTCTATAGTGTGCACTTACATTCTTGCTGAATTATATACTGACTTATCATGAATGGGGCCTGGATGCATAATGGAGGAGTTTTCTTGATGAGCAGGGGGAGCTGTTTGAGGTTCTTGAAGATGATAAGTTCCTGAAGAACAAATCCTAGCAATCACCAAGCAGTTAGTACTCCTGAAATTTTGCTTCCTTCTCATTGTTAATCAAAACTACTATGTGGTTTCACAGACTCTACTTTCTCTTTCTTAGATAACTTTTCAATTTCTGATTAGAACTGCCTTGTGGTAAAATCTTACAGGTGCGCGCGTTGCATTACTTGCATTCCAATAGAATCATCCATCGGGACATGAAACCCCAAAACATCCTTATTGGGGCTGGATCTGTTGTTAAGGTTAATTTTTTAATTAATGTTAATATACTTTATCAAGATTCTCAAGAGTAAAAGCTCAAGAAGGAGTATTTCAACTGCTGGAATATTCTTGTCTTGTTGCCTTAAATTTTCCATAATCTTGTGGGTGCTATTGACTTGTTTATGCCCTGTTCCTACCACTCATCAAATAATCTCGCTTCTCATCAATAGATGTTCTGATACAGACAAATGCACACGGAAGTTTGCATGCTTTGCTGTAAGTTATGTTCCTATGCAACATAAATGTTGCCTTTTCTTTCTAGTATAACAAATCAATACGATTACCATTTCCTTGTATTTTTATAAAGAATTTAACATTTGACAGTTTTAAATAATGATGGTAGGCTTGCACAGTACTGAACTTGCTCTATTGTGACATGAGTCTTACTAAGTCCAAATCATTGAAAACAACCCTTTTTCGTGCGGATGGAGGATTATATTAATCTAATCCTTGTCTCTGTCTGTCTGTGCAGATTGGAAATGCTGCATATCACAATGACACATTGTACGAGGAGCTCAGAAGATCTATACCTCAACTAGCAAATTTGTTGCTTTCAACAGAGGAAGACAAAACTAAAGCAAATGCACTAAGTAATCTCGTTAGAAACTACAGCATGCTCTGTGAAGATATTGTGTCCAAAGGGGGGATGCAGGTTTGTACACAGACAGATCTTCCATCATGCTTAGAATTCATCACTCTTCTTAATGCCTAATGTACTGATACGTCATCCTTGCTCCAGGCTCTGATAAAGTTGGTGGCAGATTGCTCAGCAATAGCTCTGAACCGGAGTAAAAAAGAGACACTAAATGAGTCGCCTTTAAAAATAGCTCTATTTTCATTGGCCAAGATGTGTGCTCACCCACAATGCAGACAATTCCTTCGGTCATCAGAACTCTTCCCCATGATCGGACGGCTTCAACAATCCCCAGAATCAACTATTGCCAACTATGCCTCTGTTATTATCAGCAAAGTTTCCGATGCTTGAAGCTTCAAAGAAAAACAAACATTAAGGTTGACTTCCCATCATCCCTGTCTAGTAGTGGTACTGATTTTTTTTTTTAAAAAAAAAAATTGTATAGTAATTGTCTGTATATGACTCAGTAATATTGTTCTCTAGAACTTGTTTCCTAAAACATCTATTGGGCTGCATATGAGCGATCACATGTATCTACGTCATTACATATTCATTCAGCAAGTATAAAAGCTATCAACTTGGTGCATTAGCTATGGCCTATGGGTCACTCTATTATGTCATTAGTGAATAAAATAAGAGCCAAAAAATCATTGGAGAATCAAGTTATAATATGCCTTTATGCTCCTCTATATAAAGGTAGTAAGTGGCTTGTTTTGTTTTCATGGGGTTGGATGGTAATTGTTTTGGTAATTGTAGGGAATTGGGAGGTGAAATTGGCAAGCTGTGATGAAGAGAGTGCAAGTGAATGCGAGGAGGAGAAGCAGCAGCTCGAAAATGCATGCAAAAGAGTGCTTTTTGGGATGATAGATTCTGTGAGGAATGTTGCCAAAGGGTTAGAGATGCTCGTTTTGAATGTATCTATCCTTACGTCACTCCTAAAATGGCTGCCCTCCTTCCTCTCAAACGTATCATCTAAACAGATTGAAGCTTGTGGAAGAACCGTTCCAAGAAACTTCAAGTGTGGGATTTAGTACTTTTCCATCTCTATCTATCTCTAATTCTCTATCTTTGACGATGTTAATTGATTAAGCTGTTTATAATCTCGTTAATGGTTTTTCCGGTCTTCCTGCACTGCCAGGCATCACGACCCCTCCGTGAGGTCATCGTATAATGAGGATGATAGTTGTAGACAGCCTCGAGTAGCTTAAGTGGCAGTATCGAATAAAAAGTTATACTCTACACGAAATCTTGCATGCATGCTTGCAAGAGAGAGAGAAATGTGTGGATTTGTAGTTTGTACTAGCTTTCATTAATTCAAATAAATTCATTAATATATTTTTTACTATAATATAAACCATACTTTAGTTTAATATATATGTTACTTCAATAAATTCTTTTATAATGGACCGTACATATAAGAAATTCATATATTTCAAATATATATCTTAATCTAATATTATTTCATCATATATTATATCACTGTTATTTATAGTTATATAAATTAGTAAATTACTTCATAAATTCTCAACTTTAATATTGCCAAAAGGTAATAATAATAACAATAAAAACAACAATAATATCATTTAATAAAATTGCCTCATCTCTAAACTTATTGATTAATTGCTTGCTATAATACCACACAAATCTTTCTTTACATGTGTCATGAATTTGATTGATTCCATACATGAAGGGGTAAATTATGTTTGTGTGATCTTCTTTGGCTCTTTAGATCTACAATATGTATGAGTTCCTTGCGGACAATGTTTTAAGGCAATATTTCATAGAAAAAGGTCAAGCTTTCAACCAAAACATAATATACAAAAACAAAAACAAAACCAATTGCAAGATAAAAGACGCCGTGAGAAGTTCTTTCGGTGGGGACTTGGTCCACCCAAAAACTGTGGACCAACAAGCTCAATGGAAATCAGCTTCATCTACTTTGAAATCAGTTGGTTTATTGGATTGGTCCATGGTTCTTAGATAGCGTAGGTCCATCCAATAAATTTTCATATGTATATATATATGTGGATTGAAACACAAGTAAATAACCAAACTCTCTTTCAAGTTCCTTTTTCCTTTGCAAAAGCAAAGACCAAACCCAAAATGTGAAATTTGAAACAAAACGTCATTAGGGTGTTTGTGTTTCACTCGCCAAGGAGAGGAAGCATGCCTGCAAATATAGTTATATTAACCATTAGGATTATAATTGTCTTATTGATTATGGATTGTACTGCTGTTGCTAATCAAAATTCGATTTCTTCTTCTCCCGAGGTGGGCACTCCTTTGTTATCTTCTCATCTTTCAGAAGTGCAGCTTGATAGTAAGGAAAGACAAAAGAGGAACCGAAATAGGTCTAAAGATAAAATAACCCCGTTAAACGTCGTATGTTTTGATGAGTGTATATACGCCGTAAAAAAATATGCTGAGGATCCTGAAGAACATCAGAAACATTTTGATCAATGTTTTGAAGATTGCATGAGCAGAGGCAGAAGACCTTACATGCAATTTCCAAGTCGATGATGGTGTTTGGCATCGTCCGACGATGATGATAAGGGTGGTGTTTTGGAATTTTGATTGTGACTGTGGAGGAAAAGAGAAGGAAAAAAAGAAGAAAGTGGAGTAAAATGGGGGAAAAAAAAAAGTTTGGAGTAAATATTGGTAAAACGAAGAGTTTAGTGCCATGTCATATTCTCACTAACATGGCTATGTACGAAGAATTATCTTTAATATTTTAGTCAAAGTCATTACTTATTTTTATTTGTGAAATTTTATATGCTATTTAAATAAAGTTGGGCTTCTCGGATCCTTTTTTTTTATTAATTCGGATGGGCCATATGGGCCCATCAGGTACGCCTTGGTTCAAGGAGGCAAAGACCGTTAGGGAAGCACGTGCACAGGTGCACTGTCCGTTGCTTATGCTTAATGCGCACCTAAAGCAGCTCGATTCCCGTGAATGCATCAGGCCCAAACCCAAGCAAGAGCCCAACCCAAACAGGAGGTGTTCAGCTCTCGCAGTTTTCTCAAATCCAACAGACTGCACACGGCCCCAGCAATTAGTTTAGAGAGAGAGAGAAACAGAGTTTTCTAGAGAGAGAGTGTGAAATTTCTGATTGAACCAGAGAGGGAGAGAGAGAGGGAGAGACGCATAAGCACAGCGAGAGGGAGAGTTGAAACTCCTGAAAAAATGAAAAATCTCCGAATCTGAATGGAAAGCCTTACCCTATCCCGGATCTATCCCTTCGTTGCTTCTGTGTTTGCTTGCTTTCATACCCCGCTCCATCCCGCCCGCTTCTTTGCAGGCGGTTGACCTGGCTCTGGTGTTTCCGACGGCGAGCGGGCGAGAAAGAGACGGAGAAAGTTTTGTTTAGAGAGAGAAAGCTTTTGAGAAAGAGAGAGATAGAGAGGAGGATGGGGAGTCCTGGATCAGGACCGGTTGATTGTGGCGTGGGATCGATCGTGTGGGTCCGGAGAAGGAACGGTTCATGGTGGCCGGGAAAAATACTTGGCCCTGACGAACTCTCATCATCTCATCTAACGTCGCCTCGATCCGGAACTCCAGTCAAGCTACTTGGGAGAGAGGATGCTAGCGTGTAAGTCAAATTTCTACTCTATAAAAACTATTTTACAGGTTAAGATCCAAATTGATGTCTTTTTTTGGATTATATATTCCCTAACACCTGAAACGGCCATTCCCAATCCACTGAAATAAAATTGTGGAGAAATTCAATACTGCCTCAAACTTATTTTGTTAAATTGATTATAAGCTCAAATAAACTTCTTTTGTTCTGTGTTTAAAATTTGATGTTAATGAAACATATAATTACAAACTTGTTACGTGTACCCTTATTTGCTTTTGAGTAAAGAGGTTATTGCATTGAACAGTTCATCAACATTTAAGGCTCGTTTGCCTACTAGTCTTTTCTTCTATTTTCTAACTATGTACAGTATGTTTCTCTCCAAGGATAAACTTTTGTGTTATTTGATCTTAGGGATTGGTATAATTTAGAGAAATCTAAGCGTGTAAAGGCATTTCGATGTGGTGAGTTTGATGATTGTATTGAAAGGGCTGAGTCTTCACAAGGCATGCCGATAAAGAAGAGAGAGAAATATGCACGTAGAGAGGATGCTATTCTTCATGCCCTTGAACTTGAGAAGCAGCTATCAAAGAAACAAGAGAAGTTGAGTTTACCTTCGGATTGCACAGACATGAAATCATCTGGTCCTGTGAAAAAGCGTTCTGAAAATTTTAAGAATGGTAATCCAAAAGTTGGAAATTCTGAGTCACACCAATTTTCTAAGAGAGTATATATGAGTTCAAACAATGAGATGGATGGTCCTCTTTCTTCCGCAAAAGCAAAAGAAGGAATTCAACCAAATGGTGAGGATGATCATTCAGAAGTCACACCTAGAATGAGAGGCTTGCAGGACATTGGGCTCAGGATTGCTCCTTCAAAAAGGAAATATATATCTACTAGTGCTCCAAATGGTTCTCAGAAACTTGCAGCAGACAGTAATGCTCCAACTCCTCACAGTGCTCACAACTTGGGGAACACCGGTGATACAAATGGTAAACATTCTCTAGATGAAATGGTGATGCCCTATGTGTAATGAGGTGTTGATAAGGAATTTTTGGTCAAGGCTCTTGATAATTGGATTTCTTGCTCCGTAATTGTTGGGTAATGCAAAACTCGAATTCCTACTTTTCTGCAACCTGGAGTATAATGCTCTTTCTACTTCTTTTTCAGGAGTTGATCAAATTGGAAATATAAGTTGTGCAAAGAGGAGCAGATGTGTATACGTGCCAGCTGAGTCTGCTAATTCATTGGAGCACAAAGTAGTTTCTCCAATCCAGATTGAGATGTCGGTTTCCCATTTAGGAGCATGTAGAAATAACATACATCTTAGCTCCTTAACTGAAGAGAATACTTCTGCTTTAAATCGAGGTGGTGAATCTGATTCTTCTGGAACTGATTCTTCCAACTCAGAGACTGATTCTGACACTTCCGAGACAGAACAGGATGTGGATAATGAGATGGCTGCACTTTCAGGTTAAGTTGTATATTTTTGTCCATGTCCAAAAATTGTACTTCCTAAATTAGTTCATTCACATATATCATATCTAATTGCCAGATGTAGGTTTAATTTATGCAGCCAATGCTAAATAATTCTTTTAGATACTTGCATTCACATGTCACAGTTAATTGGAAAATTTTTATCTGGATCTATGTCGGAAAGAAACTATGTGGATCAATGTTGCGATAAGGTGTGCAAAGAGGAGCCAAAACTATAAGAATGTGATGTGCATGCCCATATGTATATATATATATATGTTAATGAATGGTCTTGTGGATATGCTGAGTCCTTTATCTAATGGCAGTCTTTGGGATTACATGTTCACTTGTTAGGTAGAGGGATCTTTTCCATTGATGTAAATTGATACAGTATAAGTTCTTACCTTTATTTATTTTTCGTGCATTCCTCTGACTTGTCCCAGAGCATTGCATTCAATATTTGGATAGGCTGGCTTCTTTCTTTTTTTGTTTCATAAATCTATCCTTTAAACAAATTGTGTTGTGCCTGCAGAAGTGGAACCAAATTCTTTTGGAAGATCTGAACCTCAAGAGCATGGAAGCATGAGCAGTGAGGAGCCTGACGACTCTGCACTTTCTGGTGACATATCTCACCTATATTCTCTTGATCCTGTCTATGCTAATGAAGCAGTGTCGAAATGGCAATTAAAAGGAAAACGGAACAGTCGCAACCTCAATAGAAGATCTCTGGATGGAGCATATCATGAATCAGTCAGTAGGCAAAGGGCACTGAGGCAGAGTTCAA
Organism: Coriaria nepalensis; assembly: GCA_027186245.1. Classification (NCBI taxonomy): domain Eukaryota; kingdom Viridiplantae; phylum Streptophyta; class Magnoliopsida; order Cucurbitales; family Coriariaceae; genus Coriaria; species Coriaria nepalensis. The sequence continues at coordinate 54,589,497 of CP114481.1, forward strand.
GCTTTTACAGAAATGATGATTTTGATGACGGCATTGATGAGGAGGGTGATATGAGTGAAAAGGACTATAGGACTAAAATGATTGATCTAGAAGATGGTTATTACTTAAAGTCAAGAGCTGCACCTAAAGGTCGGAGTCGCATCAGTCATAATATGATTGATTGGGATGATCTCACTTGGGAAGACCGGCCTGCTTTGAAAGGATATTGGGATGACCAAAGGGAGCCTTATTTTGGTTCACCATATGATGGGTTTCATCAGTATGGTGGGAGGATGAGATCCATGTTTGTAGATGTTGATTTGAAGGTCAAAGCTAGCTACCGAAAAGAGCGGGTCCCAATTGTTTCTCTCATGAGCAAGTTTAATGGGAAGGCCATAATAGGGCACCCCATCCAGATTGAAGCTCTGGAAAACGGTTCATCTGATACTCTTCTTTTCACAATAAACAATCTGGGGAATGGACCAATTGGTGACGGTAATGGAAACACAACGATTCCACCCTCATGGAGAACCGCTCGGAGGACAGCATCGTTCCGGGTCCCACGCCCTCATTTATCATCATCAGCCACAGTTAATGGTGAAGAAGCTTCTGCCTATGACCATCCTTATGTGGAACAAGAGAGGAAGTCAACTCTAAAGAAGTCAAATGCAGGAAGTTCCAGTCACTCTGCAAACCGAGGAAGGAAGACTCTCCCTCACCCTCCTCAGTCTCATAATGATAAGAAGCTCCCAAGAAAGGTGGCAAAGAAATTAAGCTTAACATCTAACCAGAAGACTAGAACTCTGTCTTCAATAGCTGTCGGGCATAATTTTAATAACTTGCCAATAAATGATACCATAAATTGTCCTACGGATGGGCTGATCAAGCCAGAGTCGTCTGGGCCCACTACAGTCGCTTGCATACCGGTAAAACTAGTATTTAGTAGGTTACTTGAGAAGATTAATAGGCCTCCTTCTAGATCTGCTAGTAATGCAATTTCGTTAATTAGTGGTTCCCATAGAAATCCTTGATAGATTTTACATGTACATTGTTATGTGAGGAAAATTAAGAAAAAAAAAAAGAAAAAAAAGAAAAAAATATACTCCTTAGTGCAAATTGTTGCTATTTCTTCTTTCTGACCTATAAGCTATTCCTACCCGAAAACCTTTTATATGCAGTGTTGGCAGGGTAGTGTTCTGGATACCGCCCGTATATAAAGTGGCGATCAGGTACCTTACTGCATTTGTCATTGTTATAAGTCCCCAAATAGTTGGAACTTGAAACAAGGTATTAGCCAGAAAAATAGGTATTAGGGTAATTAGAAAGCAGGTAATGTTAATGTTGAATCTATATATATGAATGTACATTTGATTATCTTACATGGCTCTCTCTCTTGATTTATGTATTCATATATTCTGAATTTTCAATTGCTGGAAAGTGGGGATCACTTGATACTTGCTGAAACTAGTTCTGTTAGATTCTCGCGTCAAATTTTACAGCGATCAGATGAATTACAAGATGATGCAAATTATGCAAATTATGCAAATTACAAGATGATGAATTCAATTTTTTAAAGAAAGAAGATACAGCTTCCGGGCTTATGCAAATTACAAGATGAATTGTAAATTTGTAATTTATAGGGTATATGCACTGGTCTGTGGGGTCCACCACCCCTCAGAAGAAACCCCAAGCTTGAATGCTACCTAAAATAGCCCGAGGAGTTAGAGTAGCATCAGCCTTGAAAATGCCTTCAGAATCATCTTCATCATCGTCATCATCAACATCATCCACATCAAGCAACTCTATTTGAGACTTTAGAAGTTTAGCCGGCATGAAATGCATCCCTTCTATGGCTCTTTTCTCTAGCCTTGAGGCAATCACTTCAGCTGGAGCATCCAATAGAACAAACTTCACCTTACTGCTTTTACTGCATCTCCCCATTTCATATTCTTCATCAGAGGATCTGAGTACATCTCTATATGCCCTTTTCAGAGCAGAACAGCCCAGAATTGTACACTTCCTGTTCCTCATATTCCCTCTTAGAATATCCCGGATTGTCTCGAGCCATGGCTTCCGGTCTGAATCTGAAAGAGGGATCCCATTCGACATCTTTTCTGTCATTGTTGTGGAGATGTACATTTTAGAAGAAAAAAATAAGGAGATAGAGAATGGGATATTGTAGTAGCTTATTTATTGTTCACCTTTGTTTGATTGTGGGTGAAAATCATCAGCATCAATGAAGGTACAGTTCATCTCTTTTGCAAGCATCTCACCTATGGTCCTGTTATGGTCCAGGAAGAACAGTCAAACCCAAAAAAAAAAAAAAAAACCAAACAAACAAACAAACTTACGATTTTCCAGCTCCACTGACACCCATAATCACGATCGTCTTACCTTTAAGAAGAAATTGATCAAAACCCAGAAAGTTAAAACTATCATTTCAAGCTAGAAAAAGCTTCTGTAAAAACGAATTGAATTTTTTCTTTTTTGAATAATTTTAGAAGAAATTACCAGTTTGATCAGAAGCCATGTCCGGTACAGTGGGGAAGGCGATTGAAATTTATAGAGGGACGCTGGAAAGGTATGAAATCTGATTTTGATTTCAGCTTGAACAAGAAAAATGAGGAAAGTGCTTTTATACCAAATGAGCCAACTGCCACGTAATGGATTTAATTATTTTTTTTCTCCTTATTTTTTTGTACTTTTTAATTTACAAACAAAAGATTTTATTTGAATTATAAAATTCCATTTAATATTTATTTAATTAGTTGCAAGAATGGAGTCCGCCAGCTAACTGAAGGATTCCTTTTGTCTTCTTCGCCGCCATTAAAATCTTCGTAAGGACCCAACCAGAAGCACTTCTAACACCAATTATTTACCTAAGCTCTCACGCCATATTTTTGGCTTCTCAAAACCTCGAGCTGAGTTTCTGCATCTACTGTGAATGTCCTGTTGAAATGAACTGGACCAAGGTTTACCGTCGACTTTCTGGTACTATTCGGAGGTTGGATGGCTGCGGGGGAAATTCGCTCCGGTCGAAATCGATTCTCTGTCGTAAATTTGGACAGAGAGCCGCTGAAAACGATCGCTTCCTTTTGGACAGAAATTTTCTTGCTCAGCTATGGGATGCAGATAGGAAGCTCGAGAATCGTAGGGCAAAACCGAGTAGAAGGAATTTTGAGTATGTCAATAGTAATCAACTCTCGTTTGATCGTCCGTTTGGAAAAGCTTCTGCGAATCCTTCAATTGGAGATGGAAATGTGTGGAAGCAACCTCCTACAAGCCAATCTGTTTCCGGTTATCTGAAACCACATTCTCCAGAGGAGGTGAGGAACACTTTATCCTTTTAGTATATAATTTTAGCTGAATTTATTTACACATTCATTGATGCAAATTGCCTTTAGCTTCCCTGATATTTATTTATCAAGAATTCAAGTCAATCTTTTCGTGCCACTGTTCTTCATGTTATAGGCCCTGGTTGCACCTCTACTTGCAAGGTCCAATTTGCTGATTACTAGGGATATAGAGTGGGCGAATCTTGTTCTTGGATTCGAACAGGTGATTCTTCCTCGTCATAACTCAGTTTTCTTTCGTATGTGGCAGGGATATCTGTCTGTTTACTTTCAGTTCAAAATGCTGGATTGAGATGTTTGTGGCATGAAGCTTGGGATACTATTTGTACTGTAGCATCTGTTGAACACCATTGAGGAGAAATGCAGTTTTCTTCTGATCTTTAAATTATCTCTGATTTTTTAGATGAAGGATCTCAGAAATAAGTTTAGAGAGGAAAGGAAAAAAAAAAATTATTGTCTTTAACAAATGTTGTTATCACTTCTTCTATTTGGAGTTGCAGGAAAACCGTTATGCCATAGTTGATGTGTGCTACCCCCAATCAGTAAGTATTCAGGAAGAATCCCTTTTATTTCTTTTGACATCAATCCCAATCAGTTAGTATGGCAAAAAACGGTAATGGCTTATCTCCGTGCAGTTTTAATCTAAAAGCTTACCTTTACGCTAATTTTATTTGCAGCCGGTAGGACTTATCCGTGAACAGAGTAATGTCATTGCTAGACAGGTACACTTCTTAATCCTCTTGTTATTGGTTTTTTTTTTCTCCTACTGTACATCATGGAAGTAGTTGTGGTAAGTAATGATTCATTTTCCCCCCCTAAATGAATGCAGTTACTACGGCTCAGACGCCCTTTTGTTGCTTACATAACTGATGCGATGGGTAATGAGCTCTTTAGGGTGAGTGGAATAACTTGCTGGGTTACTACAGTTAGAGGATAGTTTAGGAATCATTGAATAACTTGCTGGGTTCTAAGTTGTTAGATTCATTGTTGTTTCAACTGGAATTTGTTTAGGTCCGAAGGCCTTTTTGGTGGATAAACAGCTCAATTTATGCAGAAGTTGATGGTAAGGTATGTCACCCTCATTGGCTTATAGGAATTAAATAACTTGAAGATACTTGAGATTGAAAAAAAGGTGGTTTTCTGGAATAAACTATTTTTTCATTTAGGAAGTTGGTGTGGTACACAGAAGATGGCATCTCTGGAAGAGGGTGTATGATTTGTACCTCGGGTGAGTTCAACAATCTTTTATAACTTTTGGAATAAGCTATTTGATTAAAAAAAAATATTGGCTTTTTGCATGCTTTTTACTTCATTTTGAGTTGAGAGTTAAAACCTAATTATAACCTAATATGTTGATTTCTAGGAACACGCAGTTTGCAGTTGTTGAGAATCCTGGCTTTTGGAACTGGACTTTCACTTTGAAGGACATTGATGGGAAAGTTCTGGCTCAAATCGACCGTGACTGGAGAGGTTTTGGCTTTGAGGTCGTTTTCTTTTACTCTTAGAATGCTTCTACTCAAAGAGCAAAAAAATTGTAATTTCTTTTTTACACCAAATCTTATTAATTGTGTTTTTATATGATACAGATCTTCACTGATGCCGGACAGTACGTAATCAGATTCGGTACCTCCAAACCCACCTCCAGGACTGGTGCTGCCACAGCAGTAAAATACTATCAGATATCAATTAATCATTTCTTTTCGTTTTCCCTTTTTTATTAAAAGAAAATCTTTTTCTATACCGTTATGCTGCGCTGTTTCTAGCAGATTGAAGAATTGGAAGTTGGCCGGCCATTGACTCTGTCGGAGAGAGCTGTAACTCTTGCTCTTGCTATTTCATTAGATAATGACTATTTTTCACGACATGGCGGCTTGTGAGTTTTCGGAAATTTCTGAGTATTTATTTATTAAAGAAAATTTCTCAACCTATTGCTATGAAGAATATATATGATTCAGTACTCATTGATTGTTTCCGCTTGTATTTTCTTTTATCAGGGGGGTTCCTTTCATGGCGGTTGGCGAGTAGTAGGCTTGACTTGCCGCCCCAACAACAGAATCTTGGTCAATATTCTCTGCATTGGTAATTTCTGTGTATGAAAGATTCTTAAAGAGGAGTTATTGTTGTAGCTAAAAGTATTTTTCTGCCAAATTACCGCAACTTATACACTTATACCGCACTGAAATCAAATGAATTGCGTATATACATCTTTTCTTCAGTTACTATGATGAGGTGGCTTTGTTTCCTGTATGGCCATGGGATTCTTGTATTAAGTAAGAGAACTAGAGAAGGGATGATGATTAATTTTGATTTCGATATGCAATTGGGTGGTTTAGCTAAATAGGCATATCAAGACTAAATTTTTGAAGGTTGTTCGTCTTTAAATTTTTGGAGTAAAATATCTTTTTCTATTTATTTATGTATTATGAAAAATAAATAAAATATTGAAATTATAAATTTGATCTTTTTTCTCGTGACATCTTTTTCATCAAATCCATTGCAAGCAAACGGCAACATAAGAATGAAAAAGTCTTAACTCGAAAAATCCTCGGTTTTCTTTGTCTTCCTCATTCTTCTTTTTTTAATTAACTTTATTTTTCTTCTTCTTTGTCTACAGGCAAAAGAAAAAATGAAAACGGCAAAAAAAAAATATATAGATGTAGTCCAAACTTTCTAAATTAGTTGAGCTCAATGAATCTGGCTTTTACACCCGTTGAGCTCAACTTTCAGACTTATTGAGCTAAACGGGTCTCTCTATTAATGTTCATTTATAACTTTATTTTGATGATTACAAATATTTTACTTAAACTTATGATATATGTTATTTACTGTTGGAAAGCTCTGAAAGTCCAGCATTTAATATAACTAACAATTTGTAATTTAGATATCAGATAAAAAAAAGTTATTACGAATTTAATTGACAATGTTCATAGACACATTGAGCTCAATAGGTCTTTAACTCTAGACTCATTGAGGTCAATGAGTTTTATAATAATTTTGTATTATTTTAATGATTCCGAGTGTTTTATTTAGAGTTATGAGACGTGTTATATACCGTTGGAAAGATATGGATGTCTAATTTCATATACAAGTAGTGGTATACAATTTCAAACTGAAATGAAAAAGTTATAGCAAAGTAAGTGGAGCATGTGCTGTTAGGAAACAGATGTACACATATAATAGAATAAACGCAATGAAAAAATATTTAAAATTTTTTTTGGATCATATCATAGCATGCACATTTTCTATCCAGACCGATCATACAACAATTATATCATATATAATTTATTTTACATAAAGCATAGTAAATTTCATCAATATTAAATCAAGGTTTAAGGAAAGAGAATACATCTTTTTATTTACATAACTCTTCTTGAATAAGATGGAGAGGCGTACACATATTCGCCCTCTAACTGTTATCCACACAATTCATTTCAGATAATTAAGTTTCTACTTAATATCTCAACTCATGAGATAATAAGTTCGAGGAGAGTGAATGGAAAATACTCTTTTTTTTCTCTTTAATTTTTTACCAAGAGGCTAGTGGGAGCACTTGATGATTTCGGGCACCATATGCCTTGTATTTATAGGCAAATGCTAAGTCATATTTTCATAATCTTATTAGGAATCCTAGTTGTTTTAAAACATAAAAGTGAGATGGGTTAAAGCCTATTTAATGGCCGGCCACCCATGAGTCATATCCATGGGTTATTTAACCAGCGCTTTGATTAATTTTAAGTCATAAATATTCAGTTAATAATCCGGCTTATTTAACCCTTTAATATCCTATTATTAGTTATGAACTTTTAGCACAATTTTATAATTAAATAAAAGTTTCTGTGTAATTTATTAATTTTCAATTAATTCAATATCACACTTAGTTGTACTAGCAGAGCTGTATGATATTAAATTAATAAATTAATAATTACCATTTTGTCTTTATAGTCAAATTATATGTCAAATTACCAGTTTACCTCTAAAATGGTTTTGGTCCATTTTTCATTTTTCTTCAACAAAACTTTAACATTGTTACTTCAAAACCTTATGTGTATGGTCGATTATGTTATACATCATGACAGTAGGAGGATTTCATAAATACATTTTTGATTTTATTTAATTCCAAACTAAATTCATTTAATTTAAAATAACTTTTTAAATTAAATAATTAATAAAATCATCTCATGATTTAATTTAAACTTTCAAGTCGAGATTAACTTTTAGCAAAATGTCAAATCATCTCATGATTTAATCTGTTTGTGATCATCATATACAATAATAATTTTTTTATCTCGCTAATATTCCGATTCATCATAGGACATGGTCTAACTGTTAAATCATAATAGACAAATTATGTGGACCATCATACTTTTATTAAACATCGACAATAGATTTACAAAAACTTCTTTCAAACCATATTAGTTTGCAAAGATTCCTTATTCAATAAAATACATATAATCTATATGATCTTATTCAAAATACGGAAGCGATAAATTCTCTCTCAACCACTTATAATCATTCTCGCACAATACTTCATATTCAATGGTTCACCTCATATTCACCAATAGCTAGGGCTACTATGAATGATGTCAAAATATGAAGTATGGTACTTAAGAAAACATGGTGTCTTAATTCAGAGACAATGTTTATGGACCCGAGGTTTTTAACTCTAGACTCGTTGGGGTCAAAGGGTCAACAATAATATTATCTTATTTTAATAATTTTGAGTGTTATATTTAAAGTTATGAGACGTTTTATATACCATTAGAAATATATGGATGTCTAGTTTCATATATAAGTGACCATTTATAATTTCAAATTAAAATGAAAAAGTTATAGTAAAATAAGTGAAGGATGCATATTATCATTATAATTCAAATTTTATTTATTTTATCTCACTCACCATGAGATATTTACTAATTTCCAAAAAATGTTACATACATTTATAGAAATCTCTAAAGTTTAATTTCCAATGAAACTAACAGTTTACAATTTTAATATCAAATGAAAGAGTTATTACGAATTTAATGGATAATACTTATGGATCCGTTGAATAATAGACATGTTCAGCTCAATGAGTCCATGATTATTGTCCATTAAATTCATAATAACTTTCTTATTTGATATTGAAATTGTAAACCATTAGTTGTATTTAAGGCTAAACTTCTAGAGCTTTCTATATATATATATGATATATTTTTAAAAAATTAGTAAATCTCTTATAATAAGAGAAAAAATGAATAAAGTTTGAATTATGATGATGCTATATATATTGTACTTATTCCACTATAATTTTTTTCATTTCAATTTGAAATTGTAAATAGCTCATTGTATATGAAACTAGATATCTATATATTTCCAATGATATATATATAATATGCGTCTCATAATTTATAGAGTTTTTTTTTTTTGGTTTGCATGTTTTTTTTGTATTTAAATGAAGAAGAAAAGTGGATTGATGTCGGGTAAAATGGATTGTCAAGTGCCGAAAGAGAAGATGAAAATTCAGTTATTGAATTTGTGTGATCTCGATCAATTGACTGAAGGAGAAAGAAGAGATGGATATTACCTTCTTGGACAATTTTTTTTCTTAATTTAATTAAAATATATTTTTTTGGGCATTTTTACAAAGTTTAAAAGGCTTTAAACCCCTTACATTTCGTCTTATGGACTAAAAGCCCCTTGCTACAAGAGCCTTGTATGTTATGTCGTGATTTTTGGAAGTGATAAAATGACCACTTATATAATTATACATATTGGGTAAAAACCCCCCTCTATATTATAACTTAACGTTATTACTTAACTGTTGATGACGTGGTAATTCATTCAGACTTGCCATGTCAATTAGCAAAAAAATCCAGATACTGGTCGGATCAAAGTCAAACAAAAAAACCCACCCACTAATTAAGCTAACCCACCCATTAATTAAACTTACCGTCCCACTCAAAATAAAAGTGCGATAGAACGTAGAGTGCAAGCTCCATCTTCGCAAAGCTCCATTATCACCCACGACCATGGTCCATGAAGATTCAAAGATTGGAAAGGGCGGACGAGTTTGAAGTGTAATAGAATATTTTGGGCCAAAAATAAATATTTGTAATAAAATCTAAAGACAGTTTAGTAGCATTAGAGGGGTAGACTCTGTAATTTATTGAAATAGAAAGGGCCCTTTCGTAGGGACTGCTTACTTTTGGCTGGAGTTTGTTTGTTCTATTATTATTATTATTATTATTACTTTTTTTTAATCTATTAATTTTACTGAGAAACTTCTTCTTTTTCTTCTTCAAAGAGTTGTACCTGAGAACTCACAACACGAAAAGCATAATTAGGATTCTAAAAATTTTCCAGGAAAGAGGTATTCTTCAGGGAAAGATTAAAGATTAACGAGAAAAAGCCCTTTTTGTTGTCCTCCGTTACCTATTGATTTCTCACTCATCTCTACCCGTCCCAGAATTCGAGGTATGAAAGTGTTTATATCATCAATCTTTTGTCTGGGATCTCATCTAAATTTTGACTGGATTACGATCAATTTATCGTCGTTTGATTCCGTGGTAAATGTAATTGACTGGTCACAGATTTCGTTTTTTTCTTTCAGTTTCAGTTGGTGAGAGATCTTTGATCTACAGGATTTAATATTATTCTACTTACTGAAATTTCAAGCTTGATTTTTATCTCTTTGAATTTCAGCCTTTCGACAAATTTTGGCTTTGATTGAATATTTTTTATTTTACCTTATATAGCTCAAGTTTTGTTTTCTTGATTTGAACTGATTCTTCATTACGCTAGACTATTAGTTCTTCGTTTTGTTCTTTAGTGGGTTTTTTTTTTTTTTTTTTTATTCTAAGCCCGGATCAAATTGGAAATCTTATAATATAAGTTGAAAGTGAACAGATTTGAAAGAATGAAGGGACCTCATATTTCAAACAGGTATTTGTTGGGATAAAATTTTTGTTTTCGTAGATACTTGATGTTCTTGAGAATTATCATATCATTTCATCAACTATCTCCTTTGTGGTCGAATTACCTTTATTGATAAACATTATCTCTTTTCTTTTCCAGTTTTTTGAGCAACAACCAATCCTCATGGCATTTCTGGTTGATGTAGTATAAATGGAAGTGGAAGGGTTTGCAGATTTTCTCCGAGTATACAAAATCTTTACCGGTGATTGAAAGTTTGAAAAAGCGAAACATTTCAATGGTAAAACCTAGACCCTTTGATCATCCAAGCATATGCTTTCGGCCTATACAACCCTCAGACCTTGAGACTTTACAGAAAGTCCACTGCGATTTATTTCCTGTCAGGTATGGGATCTTTATTAGATGCTTCTTCTACAAGTTTTGATATGTGGTGATTATGCACCATGGATTTATAGTAAAGTGATTATCCATTTGCAGGTATGAAGCTGAGTTCTTTCAAAATGTTGTCAATGGACGTGGTATTGTCTCGTGGGCTGCTGTTGATTGCAATAGACCAAATGATCGAAGTGATGAACTTATTGGGTTTGTAACTGCCCGAATCATTCTAGGGAAAGAAAGTGAGGTGGACCTTCTTCTGTCTAATCTGTCATCAAATCTTACGTATGATTTTTGGATATAAAGAAGCATTATTGTTGGTTATTCTAAATCCACTGTTGCTAATCTTGGCCTTGTAGATATCGGATATTCTTAGTTTCGACTCGTCAACATCAAATCAGAGTTTAGTGTACATTCTGACACTGGGAGTAGTAGAAGCATACCGAAATCATGGTATAGGTATGTGTTAGGGTGCAGTTTGGGTAAGTTGTTAAATTTAGAACTCAGGTAAACTGGAATCTATGGCCTAATTGAATGTAATGTACTTGGACACCAGATGCCCGTAATTAGAATATGTGGGCCTAAACTGAGTTTCAGTTCAACCGGAAATTTTAAACTAAACTGGATTTCAGTTCAAATGAAAATTTTAAACGCCTACGTCAATGCATCCTAGTCTAGTCTACCTCAGATTTTGACCAATCATTTTGAACTACTTTTCACCATATATTTTTTGAATTTGTTGCAGCTAGTTCACTAATCAGAGAGGTTATCAAATATGCCTCGAGTATGCCTACTTGCCGAGCAGTTTACTTGCATGTGATTTCTTATAACACTCCTGCGATCCATCTATACCAGAAAATGTCATTCGAGTGCGTTAGAAAGCTGTCAGGCTTTTACTTGATCAATGGTCAGCATTTTGATTCCTACTTGTTCATCTTCTATGCAAATGGGGGTCGATCTCCATGCTCTCTCTTGTAAGTTTCTAAATAACCTTTAGTACTTTTTTTTATATGCTGTTTTTACTGTCTTATAAGAAACTGAGCATTAATATCCGGTGTTGTACGTTTTTCTGCAGAGAGCTAGTGTCGCTTGTGGTGAGTTACTTGCGGGTTGGTTTCAAGTCAGTATCTGCAAGGCTGTGGAAGAATGAATATAGGAAAGTGCCTAAATGGCCCAAGTGTAGAGAGACGACCGAGTTCCATATAAGCAAGAGGAGTCTCACCACCGATTTTACTGGGTTCGAATGTGTTTGAACTGTTTTGATTGTGTTATTTTCGAGTTGAAATCTTGTTGTCTGGAACCTTTAAATCTTGTTGTGAAAACTTCATGGTTCTTGTAGATGAGGGCAGATCTCGGCGAACAGGAAGGTCACTTGTCTGAGGCTGGGATGCAGATTTGCTCTTGTGGGGGTTCCACATGAGACATGAGAGGCTGACTCGTGTGGATCTGAAACGGGGGTTTTCCTCAGGGTGGAAGTTTTCCTCTCCCTTTTGTACACTCTTATTTATCATTCATTGTTCCTCACCCGCACAGAATGTATAAAAAAGCGTCACTCTCTGGACATATTTGATCTTCTTTTTTTTTCTTTATCAAATATGGACATATGGTTTTATTAGTTATCAACTTATTGTGTATATAATATCAGATTCTGTTCGGATCTCTTGATATCCTTGAAATTATGCTGCCAAATTGTTGTCTGGAACAGATAAATAATGATGTTTTGTTCGATTGAAATAGGTCGATCTAACATCTAACAATATGTATATACAATAAAATCTCGATAAATTGATACTCTCGGCAAAACTTGTGATATTTTGCCACATTGTTGCTGTACAAAAGTAATAGATCATGAAAATTTTGGTTGCCTTGTAGTTTATTTAAGTGACAATTTAAGACTAAGTGTCTATTTGGCATGTTTTTCAAACAGTCCTAAATAAATATTTTTTTTGCTAAATATCCTAAGAAAAATAGATTTAAGTTATTGTTAAAAAAAAAGATTTAAAAAGATTAAAATAATTTTAATCTGGAAAATTTGAAATACTTAACGAAATATCAAATTTAACCTTACCCATGGAGCTCGTTGGTATGGATAAGCTTGTTGGACCCGTTGACAAACTGTTGATGGCACATTGAGAAAACCGCTTCATATTCTGACGTTATTTCTTACTCTTCTTCTTCTTCTCTGCACACTCTTCTTCTTCGCCCAACATCACTTTCTCTCATTTCTTCTCACATTTTTCTTCTTCTCACTCTTCTTCCATCAACCTGCGCGGCATCAATTTGAAATCAAGAATATGGAGACGATTTCCAATTGGACAGGCCACGAGCATGAAGATCAAGAACAAAGTCTCCCATAGCCGTTAAGGTATGATTTTGTGAAATTAGGATTTCTTTTTGCGATTTGATCTCCTAAATATTTGAAATGGTTAGAAACTAAGGTTTATGGTTGAATTGGTGTCTGTTTGGAATGAGATTGATGAATTTTGGTATGCAAAACAGTCATGTTGAGTTGCTCAATGAGATTGGAAAACATACCCGTTAAGATGCTCAATGGGTCATTTTTCAGACTTGTTGAGATGCTCAATGAGTGTAAAGAATAGGGGGGATCGTGGGATGTCGTGTGTGAAATGCAGATAATTTCACATAATGCAGATTGACTTGAAACAAGTAAATGATAAGAATAGTAAGCTTTTTCGAGAACAAATTTCTTTTGATATGTATAGGGGTGAGTGGGGCATATAGTTGGACATATTATGCTTTTCATGACTTAATTTCACATAAATTATCATCTAGAGTACGAATTTTGACTTCAAAGGGTCTGAAAAAACTAACCTGTTGCGATCAATGGTTCTTTTGTTTTCAACCAGTTGATGTCAACAGGTCTAAAATGTTTGGCTCATTGATATCAACGAGCCAGTTATTTATTATCGATTGAGACCAATTGGTCAATAATTTCTGACTCGTTAAACTGGTTAATGAATTCTGACATGTTAAGCTTAAAAAGTAAAAAATAATCGATCGTTAAAGTCAACAAGTTAGAAACAAAATACCAGTATATGTCAACGAGTTGAGATGCACGAGTCATAAGATGTTGACTAGTATACATCATTAGGTTAAGATGAATGGGTCATAAAACATTTAATAAGATACGTCAATGAGACATAAAAAAAAATGACCAATTGTTATAAACGAGTCATAAATAAATGTCACAGATTTCAAAAAAGTTTCAATGATAAAAATAATCTTTCGCATGAACTGAAACCCCCTGATGCTCCAAAAGCCATGAAAAAAAAATACAAAAAACTATCATCTTCATCTGTCGCTATTTCTATTACAGTCTCGAATTAACCACTTTCAAGATGGTTGAGTACTTTGGTAACATTCTATAACTCTCCTTTGCCATACCCCTAATAGGGTCAAACACAATAGGTATTGCTTTTTATACCTTCCAGTAAATAATATCTACTTTAAGATCATTAAGAGCTATTATTTTGATCATTTTTAGGTTAGGACCTTCGTTACACTCTCTAAAAGTATTCATCACATGTCGTCCAACTATAGATGAAGGTGTTTGTTGATTTCTGTTGTTCCTAAATGGAAATGAATAGGTGTGCTCATCATTGTAAGATTGAATTTGGAAAAATGAAGAATTTGTTATTCCCATAGTATGTAGCCGCCACTGACAATTTGGGTCAACATAAATTACAATATATATAGTCTTATTCGATTTCTTCACCTTAAACTCTTTATTTTGTTAGATCGCATGCATATGTACTTTTACCTTTAAGTCGTTCTTTAAGGGAAATATATGATCACGATAAAACTTCCCTCGGCTTGATTCATAAGAATCAATTGGGACTGAATTGTTTCCAATACCGAAATGTTCGATAGTCAGTACAGCAGGCAGAGTAGCAAATGGAAAAATATTGGTATAATCACCATCACTCTCTTCTTTAATTTTAGTTTCAGGTTGTGATGTAGAATTCGTGTTATCTAGAGCAAAGAGAGCATTGAGTATATGAGAGATAAGTACTACATTCACAAAGTAGTCATCCGGGATCATAAGTAAGTCATGATCAACTTTGTTGTTTTGACTAATACCATGTTCTTCTATTGTTCTTCATCATTATCATCATCCTCATTTTCATCCACACCCACATTTAGTCTGTCAACTTTATATCTGTGACTAACATCTTCATAATTTCTAAAATTCAATTTTTTATCATTACTAGGATCAAGTACTCCACTATGCCTAAGATTCTCATGAGCATTATCAAAATCATATACTTTAGTGGGTAAAACAACCGCATGAACATTACCAATATCACGAGCTTCAGTAAGTCTAACATTTTCATGAAAATTTGAAAGATTGGGTATTCAACTAGACTCTTGGACATACGTATCATTTGTCCTTTTAGGAATTAACCTCACATATAATGGAGATCTACTTTGATCAAAAAGCACATGGACTAAGAACGACTTCACGTTAAAGTTCTTCTTTATGAAGATATGATGCTCATATAAAGGGAATGTTGGCTATATAATAGTTCCAAAGCAAATTCATTTTAATCAACTTTGATAGCTTCATAGATGACCTCCAACAGTTTATTAAAACTTATGTTAGTTTTAACTGCAACACTTATCATTACCGCTAAGTCCTTCAGACATCACTAATTCTTTAAGATGTTCTCATTCTTTTCCAATTTTCCATCATAATATATGCCTATAAACAAAGATAGCAAGTCCATTTCTGAAAAAGAAAAATAATTTCAAATTAGTATCTTAATTATCTCATAAGAACATATAAATGAAAAAAAAAAGTCTAGCCTAGACTCGTTGATATCAACGGGTTAAAAACAACTGACCTTTTGAGATAAGAGACATTTGATTATAACATGTTGATATTAACATATCATAATTAACTAAACTTTTGAGATCAATAAGTCAATTTTTTATAACTCGTTGAGTTCTCAACGGTTCAGAATTAACTAACCATTTGATATCAACGGATAATTAATTATAAGCCATTGATATCTCACGAGATCTTTGTTTTCAAACCTGTTAAGAACTCAAAAGGTATGTAATTATGAAAATCTAATTTCTTTAGATATTACAACGAAGAAAAAAAATGAGAGAGCATAAATAATAACAAAAGCCCATAAAATAAAAAATTAATATTTTGAAATATATCAAATAAAAACTAAAAAAAACTCTATAAAAAATGAGTGACGTATTGATATAAATGATTTGATAGTTGTGTTAAATGATCCGACAAAACGAATATTCGTAAATGAATTATTTGAAGAATGATATGTAGAAAAATGATGAAAAATCAAAAATGGAAAAATGAAATGAAAAGTGAGATTTCTGGTTCGTTCAAACAAGAAAAAGGAAAGGAGAAATAGTAGATGGGAAAATTTGTAATTTCAATATCTTATTTTAATTTTTTTTCTCCAGAACAGAAGTCTGGAAATTTCGAATCAATCGCGTAGGAATTGGAGAATTCCCTATGTGTTATCGAATTTCTTAGAGTTTACTTTCTCAGATGCTTCACATTCATGGCTATAATGTTTGTTTTCTGCATTTTAGGGTTTGAACGACAAGCTATACTGCTCAGATGTCAGTGAAAGGAAGGAAAATCGCCCCTCGTGGAGAAGCAATAGCGGCGAGCTATGCTTTCGGACCTCTCGAAGATGACCTAATCATAAAACACAGGCTCCTCACTCGGACCACGACCACGAGAGGTGAACCTCCGCTCAAGAAACTTCAGAAGAAGTTCACCTCCTTCGTCCTCGAGGTCGATAAAAACGAGAACAATTACGCCGACTGTGAAAAACTTTCCCGAGCTTTCTTGCAAGAGCTGTCCACGTTTGAGATTCCGTTGTTGAAGAGTAAAGCAGTCATCGATGCAAATGTTAGAGAGAAGGAGAGCTTCAATGAGTTGAAGAAAGAGATCGGGAAGCAGATTTTGCAAGCCCAAGGTGATATAGAAGATCTTAAGAAACAGCTTGAAGAAAGTAAGATCGAGAGGCAGCACAAGGAGGAGTGCGAGGCGATTAGAAAATTGATAGCAGCGCAGCCGCCTAGATCCGAGACGCAGAAGATTATTTCCGAGTTAGAGAAAGAGATTGCAGCGCTCGATGCAGAGAACACCGCGAGCTCGAGATTGCTGGAGCTTCGCAAGAAGCAGTTTGCTCTCTTGTTGCATGTGGTAGGTGGCTATTACCTGATCATCTCCATCATTTCTTCTCCTAATTACCTGCAAATTATAGTTTAAATTATGGTTTTTGTAGTAGAACTGGCTATTACCTGATCATCTCCATTATGATTTGATTTTATTTTTTTTTTGGCCTGAAGGATCCACTGTTTTGTGGTGCTTGTCTTTCTGTGCAGGTCGATGAGTTGCAGAACACCATAGAGGAAGATCAGAAGAGCCTTATTGAGGAAATGCTGAATACAAGTGAGGAGCTGAAGAATGGGTTGGAAGATGGTGGAGGTTTGGAAGCTATGGCTGTTGATTAAAGTGGCTCTCTGTACCTGAGCTTTAGCAGCAGTAAGAAGACTATTATGCTTTTCAATGTGTTTTCGGTTCTACTGGAATTTGTTTGCTTAGTTAGTGTACTAAGAAGTTGAAGTCTTTGATACTGTCTGCTAGTTATGCTGTGACATTGTTTAGTACTCATTTACTTTCACGGAGAAGAAGAACTGAACAGCTAAAGGTATTGTAGTTAGTCATCATCATACAGTGATAGAATTTATTTGCTGGATTTCTTGAAAAGTGACTCATATCATTTCATTTTCCTGAATGCAAATGATTTTCTTATTAACATTTAACTGTAGACATCGGGATTGTTTTTACGGGTTCTTCTGACCAGCAAGGTATTTTCCGACAGTTTCTGCAAGGATCTCCAATGGCTTAGTGGTCACAAGATGCGAGATATCATCTGAAACCTCACCTAATTTCTCTTCTGCAATCTCATACTCTATCGTGGATCGGACAATGCTTGTTCTACAAACATCAAAACCCAGATCTCTTGGTCCTCCTTCAAGCCCCTATGTTTCCTTTGTTCGGTTAACGTCGTCCGTCAACCTTGGTAAATCTCTCTTTCAAATAACCCCTTCCGGAATCCCCTACTTCCACAGAATACCCAAAAAAATAACATATATTCATTGTTAGTAATCTCGTTAAGCTTCCAGGAGGAAGAAGAAGATAATGGCCATAGTATATATCAGATAGAAGAGTATAAAAACCTGGGGGAAAAGTAAGCTTGAGGACTGTGCCTACACCATCATCACCTTCAACAAGGTCTACTTTGCCAACGACGTCAGCTAGTAACTCAGTGACCATCTGCCGTACCTTAAGCCTACTGTACACCTCCCACACCAGATTTGTTCCCACCTCCACTTGAGTTTCATTCAAAACTTGGCCCTTCATTCTGCAAATTATTTTCTTCCGGAGGTTTTTCGTTCTTCACAGCTTCTTCTAGTTCGACCTGAGTCGCTGCTAAGTAAGAACTCATGTTTCTGACTTTAGCTAAACAGATATTTTAAGAAGTCCTTGTCTCATTAATGAAGTGTTCCGACAAGTATAATAGGACACAAGCAGTCATTGTTTGATAGTGATAGCCGGCTTGATTAATTCGTAAGTATAGGGTAATTAGATTCCCTGTCATCATTTGTGTTCTTACAACATTTTCTATTATTCGTATGATTACTATTATTCAGTAATTTCGATTATTCAAAAAAAAAAAAGTTACGTGATGTTACGGTCAAGGAATCGAGCGAGTCATCTTCTCTACAGAAAACTGAGCTTAGTCAGTAATAACGCCGCATCTTGTAGAACAGAAACGGAAGTCAACAATCTTCACGAAGAGGTCCACGTGCTTTCCACGCGCGGACACCTCAAGGCGGCTCTCTCCCTCTTTTACACCACCCAACTCCCTCCTCCACATTCCCGACAAATTTATGCCACTCTTTTTCAGGCATGTGCTCGCCTTAGTTGCCTTCAAGAAGGTATAGCTCTACACCACCACATGCTTTCACACAATTCTACTACCCAATTTGATCTATTCGTCACAAACCATCTCATCAACATGTATTGCAAATTTGGTTACTTAGATTATGCATACCAATTGTTCGACGAAATGCCGAGGAGAAACCTTGTTTCTTGGACTGCTCTTATTTCGGGTTTTTCTCAACAGGGTCGGGCTGAAGAGTGCTTTATTCTATTTTTACACATGTTGGTGGATTACCGTCCTAATGAATTTGCAATTTCAAGTTTGCTTAGCTCATTTGATGATGATGATGAACATAATGGTCTACGTGGTAGGCAGGTACATGGACTTGCACTAAAAATGTCTTTGGATGCTTCTATATATGTCGCAAATGCTCTTATTACTATGTACAGCAAGAGTTCTAACAGTATTAATGGCGATTTTGATTATAGCAAAGATGATGATTGGATTTTGTTCAAGAGCATGGAGTATCCAAACGTAATATCATGGAATTCAATAATTGCAGGATTCTGTTTTCGGAAGCTTGGAACACAAGCTATCAATGTTTTTATCCAAATGCATTGTGAAGGAATCGGATTTGATCGTGCTACGCTTTTAAGCACTTTGTCTTCTTTGTGTCTCTTCAATTCAAAAGATGCTGATTTGGGGATTAGGTTTTGCTATGGATTGCATTGTCTGATTCTCAAAACAGGGTTTATCTCAGAAATTGAAGTAGCTAGTACATTAGTTAAAGCTTATTCGGATCTTGGAGGTCATCTTGATGACTGTTACCATGTTTTCTTAGAAACTGAAAATCATAGAGATATCGTCTCATGGACTGGAATTATTACAGCCTTTTCCGAACATGATCCTGAACAAGCCCTCTCCCTCTTTAATCAGATGCGGCAAGAACATTTATATCCGGATTGGTATACTTTCTCTACCATATTAAAGGCTTGTTCAAGTCTTCTGACTCAAAGGCATGCATCAGCTTATCATTCACTAGTGATTAAATCCGGTCTAGAGTATGACACTGTTCTTTCAAATGCCCTGATCCATGCTTATGCTCGGTCTGGTTCTGTAACTCTATCCGAGCAAGTATTCCACGAAATGAGATTCCGTGATATAGTTTCTTGGAACTCAATGCTCAAGTCTTATGCTGTACATGGTCAAGCTAAGAAAGCCTTGAAGCTCTTCTCTGAGATGAAAGATGTTGTGTGGCCTGATTCTTCTTCCTTTGTCACTCTCCTTACGGCTTGTAGCCATGCTGGACTAGTGAAAGAAGGAAATGAAATTTTCAACTCTATGTTCACAAATTATGGTATTGTTCATCAACTGGATCACTATGCCTGCATGGTCGATATTTTAGGGCGATCTGGGCGAGTTCTTGAGGCTGAGAAGGTTATAAGAGATATGCCAATGGAGGCCGATTTTGTAATTTGGAGTTCACTACTTGGATCATGTCGTAAACATGGCATGACCCAATTGGCCGAGTTAGCAGCAGATAAGCTGAAAGAATTGGATCCGAGAAAGTCTTTGGGTTATGTACAGATATCAAATATGTATTGTCATGATGGTAGTTTTGGTAAAGCGGGTTTAGTTAGGATGAAAATGAATGGGTGCAGAGTGAGAAAGGAACCTGGATTAAGTTGGATTGAAATCGGAAACAGGGTCCATGAGTTTGCGTCCGGAGGGCAAAAACATCCGGAACAAGAGTTGCTTAGTAGCAATCTTGAAAGATTGATTGGAAAGTTAAAGGAAATGGGATATAAAGCGGAGACGAACTTGGCTTTGCATGATATAGAGGAGGAGCAGAAAGAGGAGCAATTATATCGCCATAGTGAGAAGCTAGCTTTGGTCTTTGCCGTAATGAATGAAAAAGATTTGCACTGTGATGGAAATTCTATAAGGATTATGAAGAATATTCGGATTTGTGTGGACTGCCATAACTTTATGAAACTAGTATCGGATCTGCTTCAGAAGGAGATAGTTGTAAGAGATTCGAACCGTTTCCACCATTTTAAAGCCGGTGCGTGCTCCTGCAACGACTACTGGTGAAATGGAGTTCCTTTTGGGAAGGATCTGTCATCTGCTAGAATCAGAGAAGCTTCATCCTTTAAAACATCAGATGACTATGGCTGGTAGGACTCAAGTCCTGCCTTTGCTTCTAAAGTAACCATTTTCATGTCGACTGCAAGAATGCAACTCAGGGCAGCTTGTAGGAAGAATTCTTCATTTCACTTAATGAAAGAAATTGCAAGATTGAAAATGCAACATAAGATAATCGTTCGTTCATCACGAACACCTCTCTTTGCTCACAATAACCAGCAGAAAATCAGTGAAAACAGGTTCATAAGATGGCATTTTGGCATACCCAGGAAAGTAATTAATATCGATCACGAGATATCGATTCACATCCCTGACATCCCTTATCAAATCGAGCCCTAATTTCTCCCTCAATCCTCTCGCTAATTCCTTCACGAAACTCATAGACGGCAAATTAACCTTCATCATCATCATCGCCTTCCTCACCGCGATTCTCAGTCGATGAATTTGATATCCTCAAAAAACTCAGAACCTCGTCAGATTTCTCCATCTTCTTCTCCTCCGATACATCAGGCAACTACTCCCTCTGCACGCATGTCACGTGTTCTCCGATCACATAGGCCTTGTAGACAACTCCACCATGATTGAAGAACTCTTGCAGAATGATCGGAGCTTTCAGTGCCTTCAATCCGTTTTCGTTAAACACCAATATTAACGAGTCTCATATATCACATAGTATATTAATATGATACATCGGTTTATCATCGATCATAACCCTAATTTTGCCAGAATTTCCATGCCGATGATCAAAGATATCCAGCTTGCATACGTTAATATATTTACTATACGAAAATCTCTAATTGTTTAAATTGAAGCAGTCGTGCTTAATCAATATATCAAGATGTTTAAGTCATTGACTAATTAAGCATCTAATTGATGATCATCATGACTTAACTTGCAGATTTCATACTTGGAAAATTCGCATCATTAATCTGTCAAAATAAAACCCCCAAAATATTCCACCATCGCTTCGAATCTAAAGGATGCTAATGAGATAATTAATTAAACTAATATTTGTAATTAATTAAAAAATAATTAAATAAGAAGTTTTTATATACATAATCACGTTTCACGTATTAAATAACATCACAAGAATTTCTCATATGAATAATAATATATAAATTAAAATTAAATAAAATTTAATTATTATTTATATTACTTATTAATTTCTTAATTAAATAAAAAACATAAATAATTATCAACTAATTAATCTTATTTTAAATTTACGTATTACTATTTTTCTCTCATATTTAAGGCCTGTAATTATTTTGCTGGTCCGAAATGAGAATTGAGAATAAGAATAAAGTTTAAAAGATAATAAATTTTATTTTTTATATTTTGAAAATTAATTTCGTAATAATTATAAAAATTTGATATTATAAAATAAAAAATTAATTTTTAAGTATTAAATCTATTTAATTTATATTAATAAAAAATTGAATTTTTAATAATATAAATATAAAATTTATTTTTTAAAATATAAAAATTCATTAAATATAATTTTATATTTCGATTTTTTCAACTCATTTTTTACATTTTTGTAAAATCAAAATTTAAAATTATAATACTAAATAATCTTATCTTATCTCATCCCTAAAATCAATTTTTATCTTTTAAAATACAAAAATAATGCATGGGAAAATTCCCACCAACTAATCAAGGTGACCAACTTGGACTCGCCCCTCTATTTGTACATATTTCTTCTTCTTCTTCTTCCAGCTTGGCTCTAAGCTCATGATCTCTCCCCTAACTCCCACCTTCCCAACTACATCTACTTACCACATCCCCCTTCAATGCCCCTTTCCCCTTCCTCTCTTCATTCATGTATAAACACAAACACCTCCCTCTTTAATTCTCCATTGCTCAATTAATCAAGGATTCATATCATCTCTCTCTCTCTCTCTCTCTCTCTCTCTCTCTCTCTCTCTCTCTCTCATGGCTCCAGTAGCTGATCCAGCTGATGATCATTGTTTCATGCAAATCTCGAAGAAGGTGTGTGTCATGGACGCTTCTGGTCCCTTTGGCTCCAATCTAGTCCACAACCTCTTGCGCAGAGGCTACACCGTCCACGCCGCAGCTCAAAACCATGGTAACTAATCCAATCATCATTAATTAAGGAAGATTTATGAGTAAATAATCATGTTCATGTATGCAGACGAGTTGCAAAGTTTGAAGGGGGTGCCTTTGAGTAATAACAAGTTGAAGGTTTTCGATTCCGACCCTTTAGATTACCAGAGTATAATCGAAGCCTTGAAGGGTTGCTCTGCCTTGTTCTACTCTTTCACACCTCCTCATGATCATTCCACTTATGATGTAAGTGTCTCTATGATTTACTTCTGTTATATATAAAATTCTTTTGTTTTTTTGAAAAGTGAAGGATTATTTTAATGAATGCATGGTGGGTGTGTTTATAAATTGGGTTGCAGGAAACAATGGCGGAAATAGAGGTGAAGGCAGCTCATAATGTGCTGGAAGCATGTGGTCAGACCCAAACCTTAGACAGAGTGGTCTTCACCTCCTCCATCACAGCTGTCATCTGGGGTGCAGATAGGTCCCACACGATGTCGTCTCATCATCATCACCATCATCATCTTCTTGATGAACGAAATTGGAGTGATGTTAATTTCTGCAAGAAGTTCAAGGTATTTATGAGATTAATTAATTAATTAATTGTTTATTTGTTAAATATTTTCGCTACTTATTAAAAAACTATTCCTTTTGCTAGTTTTAATCTTTAAAAAAAAAAAAATAATAATAAATAAAAACCTTGGGCTTTGATCAGCTGTGGCACGCTCTATCGAAGACATTGGCGGAGAAAACGGCGTGGGCCCTAGCGATGGACCGAGGGGTGAACATGGTGTCCATTAATGGTGGGTTCTTGCTGGGCAGCGTGGGCATTGATCTATCCATCAAGAATCCGTATCTCAAAGGAGCGGCCGAGATGTACGAAGATGGTGTGTTCGTAACCGTTGATTTAAGGTTCATGGTTGATGCACACATCTCTGTCTTTGAAGACATTTCATCGTACGGTCGATATCTTTGCTTCAACCACGTCATCAATAGAAATGAAGATGCCATTAGACTCGCCTACATGCTATTGGCCCCCGATGAAGCATCATCCCTTTCCCTCCCTCAAACTCCAACGGAGGACGAAAGAGTGTATCCTCAAAAGATAAGCAACAGGAAGCTAAACATGTTAATGGCGGATTTTGAAAGTGAACAAGCATCAAGTTGATTAAAATTGACACTTTCTACAGCAAACTCTGCTTTTAGTTTTAGATAGAGAATTTATGAGGTAGACCATTTCTTTGGTAAACCGATCAGTCTCAGTCACACACAATTGAACACGATGTCAACACGTGCGGGTCTACTGAACATGATGTATGATAAGCCATCGTGAAGTCAACACATGTAGTTGAGACTGATCGGATACAATATATCCAAGAATATCACAGATAGATAAATGTAGATCATGTACAATCTCAACTTAAGTAACCTCAGTTTTTGTTACGATCGGGACAAGTAAATGAAGAACACAAACTAGTCAACTGTAAAAGAAGAAAAGGAACAACAGAAGTATTTCCATCACATAGAAGAAGCTGCACAGCAGTTGGCAATACATCACAAGGTGGGGGAAAAAAGTGGAAGAATGAAAAAGAAGAAGAAACAAAACAAATCCCACTAAAACATAATACAGGCCCCATCATCTTTCTTGTTTCTTTTATCTACTTAGAAAACCAAAAAGCAAAAGATTTAACTCCCCAAAAAAAATCAATTTTTAAGGTTCAAACTAAATAGAAGTATATATAACTGCATTTTTCTACTTGGGAGTACCACTGCTTTTCTTCTTGAGAAGATTTCCAAACTTCTTGATAAAAGGCTTCTTCTTCTTCATCTGTTGCTGCTCCTGCTGCTGCTTTGATGGAGAATTGCCGCCTTCATTGATATGATCTAGTGAAGCCACTCCATTTAACTGATCAAAGCTCTCTCCTCCTTCAACTTTAGAATCCACTTCATCTTCAAATGATTCTTGCTCGGCTTCTCTATCGGGAGAGAACTCTTTCTTCTCTATCTTACAGCTCTCCCACATCTTATACTCTACTTCCACAGAGTCATCATCTTTTACCTTTACCCCATCTTCTTTTGTTTTACCAGTCGCTTCTTCAAACCCCGTGAGACCCATTTTCTCGGTCTTTTCGTGATTATTATTCTCTTCCCATGGATTTTCCCTTTTGGTTTCTTCATTCTGGTGGTGAGGGACCTCCGTGGCAGGCTTCTCATCCTTTCTGTGACCATTTTCTTCTGAAAATTCGACCACTTTTGGGAGCAAATCATAGTCCTTTTCACTATCTGTTAGCTCGCCATTTTCAACTGTTTCCTTCTTGGCTAAAGCTTCTTCAAGCAAATTGGTCAAATCTTCGATTTTTCTTGAAGATCCAGCTTCCTTTGTTCTAAGATCCTTGTTCTCTTCAATTACATTCTGCAACTCATTCTCCTTCTCCAATAAACTCTCTTTCAGTTTCATGCTCTCTGCCTTTGCTTTGCCCAATGTCTCCTGCAAATAAATCACCTCAGATTCAACTTCCTTAAGATTACTCCTCAGCTCTGCTTCTTCCTCCTTCATAAAACAAGCTTCTTCCTCAGTTTGTTTCAGCAAGTTTATAAGTCGATAAATCTCTATGTCCAAGGAAGCTTTCTCTTCTTCCGATTTCTTCACAGAGCTTGTCAGATGAACCTCTTTATCTTCCCAGTCTGCTTTAGACCTCTCAAATTCATTCTTCGATCCTTCAATTGAGCTTGTAAGGAGATCGATTTCATGTTTAGCTTTATTGAGCAAGTTTTCATATTTCTCATTAGTAGCTTTCAGGACAAGCTTTAAATCTTCAATCTGGGTCTCATAGCTTACACGCTCGGTTTGTTCGGATAAGAGCTTCTCTTTAGCTTCCCTTGCTTCTGAAGAAACTTCATGTAAAGCAGAAGCTAAGCTCTCCATTGCCTTCTTGCATTTTTCTTCCTCATCTTTAGAATTCTCCAATTCATTTATGAGCTTATCTTTTTCCTCCAAAAGGGCTTGAACGCTTGAAGCAGCAAGTTGCTCATTGTTCACTGCCTGGGTTTTCTCCTCCTTAACCGTTTCCAGCTCCAACTTAACTGTCTCAACTAAATCCGCCATTTTGGAAGCTTCCTTTTTAACCAAATCAAGACGCTTTTCAGACTCCTCAAGGTCAACCTTTTGACTTCTAATTGTCATTTCCAAAAGACCCACTTTCTCTTTAAGACTAGCGATTTCTGACTCAGCATTGTGCAACATATCACTCTTTCCTTCTAACTGTTTCAAAACTGATTCAAGAGATTCAGAAGCCGATCTTTCCAGCTTATTTGCTTCCTCGACCCAATTCTCAAGCTCCTCAACCCTATCTTTCCACTCTGCTACTAAACTATTCGCATAAGATTCAGCCATTTTAGCAGCTTCTAATTCAATGTTGAGCTGTTCAATTGAAGCCTCTTTGTCAATAAGCTTCTCCTCTTGACATTTTGCTTTCTCAAGCTCTATGGTTAAGGATTCAATATCCGCCTTGAGCTTTAACACCACCTTCTTGTTTTCACTCACTTCTGCTTCAATCTTTGAATCAAGCAATGATTTCAATCGGGTTATTTCACCAGAGAGAACCTCCACCTTCTCTGCATGAATTTCTGCGATTTTTGTAGCATCATCTGCATGACTTAGTGCTTGATTCTTCGCATCAGAAGCCACTGCAAGTTCTTGCTTGGCTCTTTGAAGCTCTTGATTTGTAGAGAGAAGAGAGGCGACATCAATTGCATGTTGGGCTCTAGCAGATTCAACCTCTTTCTGCCACTTTTCTTCTTTCTTCTTGGTCGCTTCAATTCCTGCTTCTTCCAACTCAATGGCTCGGAATTTCTCGATCTCTGAATCTTCTTCTGCCCGCTTTTGAGCCACCAAGGCTTCCTTGAGTTTCTCATTTGCCTCCTCAGCAACCCTCTGTGCTTCTTTTAATTCATTAATGGCTTTTTCCTTCTCTTTCTCAACTGAAAGTATCTGTTCCTTTGCCTTCTTTAGATCTTCCTGAACCTGATTCAGTGGACTCTGTAATTCTGATCCCTTTGAAATCCGTGAATGTGGTTTCTGTTTCAGAGAGAGAGTGAGAGAGAACAATTAGCTGAGTGAAAATATAATAATTTTAGAGTTTCAATGCTGTTATATCCGCCACATTGTTTTGTAAGACTTGCCTCAGGTGGGGTAGCAACTTTTGGTGATAGACGTTCAATGGTGGGCTTGGATCCATTCCGGTCGATCATGGGCCTTGACCCAACAGATCGAGGGGAGCGTTCAATGGAGATGCGTGGCTTCGGAAGAGAAGAGGGTGAATCAGAAGACTCTGCTTTGGCAGGTCCCCCGCTCCGTTTAGCAACTCTTGGAGTTGCTGGAGATGCTTTGTGGAGTGTTTCACTAGAAGTAGATCTGTCTCAAAAAAAAAAAAGTTGCAAGCTTTGAGTAAATAATAGTGTTATGTACCATCAGATCAATTACCCAATTTTAATTGAACCCATCTAACAGAATTCGTAATCAAATCTAAGTAGTGACTTCAGACTTGTACATTCCAAACCCAAATTGAAGTTAAAAGGGGGAAAAAAGAATTTGCAAACTTAATTCAGTGGAGAAAGATAAAAGGCCAAGCAGGAGTCAAAAGAAGATCATGGAAATTAGTGTCTTATATGGGTCTAGCATAGATCCAATGACCTATGCAGAAGATCCAAGGAAAACAATCACACTTGAACCAATTTAGCAACATTTAGAACAAAAAAAAGCAACAAAAATAAAATGAGACCTTTAAATTCAAACCCAGAAGCACACAAAAGGCATAGCAGATCCAACAAAATTAACACTTAAAAACAAATACCCGGATGAAATAATGAACCCAAATCAGATTGTCAAAGAGTGAGAGAGAGTACTTACTTGGTTTTGGATGACATAATGGAAGCAGTCGTAGTCGCAGTCGCGGTGGCGGTGGAAGTGTGTTGAAGCTGAAAAGGGTGAGGGAAAAAAACCGATGGATTGCTCAAACTGATGCCATTTTCTTTTCTGCGAGATAAATTGTAGCGTGGGAGATAATTCCTGAGATAGGTTTATAAGAAATTGTTTTTTTTTTTTTTTTTCTCAGATGGGGGGAAGCAGAAGAAGGAAGAGAATGAAATTTTACAGAGCAGAAACCAAATAATTTGGGATAAAGCTTTCTTGTCTCTTAAGTGGTGCCACACCCAGAAAAGGTACAACTCGATTTTCTGGATTTTCTTCTTTCTTTTTTTTTTCCTTTTTTTTTCCTCGACTTTTTTAGAACAGGTCCGTTCTTTTTTTTTTTTTTTTTTTCCTTTTTATTTATTTTAATATTTCCTTTCTTTTTCTCGGCTCGGTTATTGAAGTTGCTTTAATGAAGAAGAAGATGAAGAGAGATGATGATGATGATGGGTCCGGTCCGGTCCGTACTCGTATTGTCTGCAGTGTTAAGGTAGAACCTGAAAACGTGACTGACACTATTGCCCCTCTTCAAATTCTGGCCAAGAAAAGAGGACTGGAGGGGCTGTTTTGGTTTTTGAGAGGCCAAAAATAGAAAAAAAAAAATTTTAATAAATAAATAACTCTGTGATTATGAATCTACCCCTACTTTTACTTTTTATTTATTTTTATATTTTTGATTTCTTTTTTCTTCACTCTTTTTTTTCTTCTTCTTTTTTTTTTTTTGGAGTTATGATATTATAAATTCATAATCAATACTTAATTAAACTTGAATTTGAATATGATCTAAGATTTCTTTTTTTAACACCAATTCCGACATCATATTTCCCATGTCAGTTAATTCCCTTTTGTCTTTTTCTTTCTGGTTCTATATAAATCTATACATTCCAACTTTATAGTTCATACATAGGTGGTGGTCTAATCGTTGATGTATATGTATATGTATATGTATACGTATATGTACAAGTACATGTATCTGTATATGTATGTTATACAAAATGTGAAATGGAAAGGGGGTGAAGTGAATTGATACGAGTAGAGAGAATCACATGATTTGGTCCCTAATTAATATGATTGAGCACACTCTCCAAATCCAGGACCTGATTGCTACTAATCACCAAACTCATAATCTCACTCAACTCATGAAATATAGTAGCAGAAGAAGATAACACGTCCATTGCCAACTAACCTGCAATTATATCATCTTCTTAACGATCGGCTTGGCTTGATATTAGATATATATATAAAGTAAATATTAGATATATAATTTAAATATAATGAAATCCTGAGTAATATAATATATGATACCTAAATTATTATATTAATGAATTCATTTATTATTATTTTTTTCAATCAGATATGGATCATAAATCAAATCAAAGTAACCATTAATTACATTAAATGTACAGTACATTTTTAGTTTTTACTTATAGTATGGTGTGGGGAGGTTGACTAGCTAGCAAACCAAATTAGTTTCATGCATGTTTTCTTTTATTAGGTGTTACAGCCCCCATTCCATAAGAAGATCGATCACATTAACGTAACAATGTTGCAATCAAATTCTATAGTTAGTAGTTTATGCTGTTTGATTTCAATTAGAGTGTCAGCCTAGATCGATCTACTTAACAAGTTGGGAGGGTTGGACCAAAACAGCTGCCAATGTGTGTAAATGTGTTGTGTTGGATATTTAATGCCCTAATTATTCACGAATATCCCTGTGAATATTGAGATTTTTGAGGCCTTAAACGACACACATGTTATCCCCACGTGACATGCTTCCATTCTAATCATGTCTTTTTCCATGGCACTAAGTTGTCTCCTCTCCAAGAAGAGCGATACAGAAGTGCGTTTCTGTATATATATATACACATGATATCTATACATTACATCATTACATGGGTTTAAAGAGGCAGACCAATTGTCGTTGTATAAAAAAAAGTTATAATTCATAGATAATCAAGCTAAGTAAAACAAGAGCAAAAAGAGTAAAACCATAGTTAAGTATGAAAGAAAAAAGCTGTCGATCCCATGTGGGTTGCTAAGGATCAAAGTGGCAGAAAGTTGCAGAGAAAATGAAGGAAGAGGTCAATCAAGAAAAGACAGAGCATGTACATGCATACGTACATACATACATACAATCACCTTTTATAAAAGTTGATTTATTCCTCCTCTCTTCTCATGCGTTCATTCATTCAAAACGATAAAGAGTAGTAATTTGGCAAGTTGAAGATGAAATCACTCATCATCATAAGATACATGGAAACTGGTGGTGCAGCCTGACGCCTCAGGTTGCTCGGCCCCACAACAGTCGTAGAATTTGGCAGCATAAGGCGGATCATCGGGTCCCAATTCATAGTACCTTTCGACATTATGTATAGTACACAAATCAGATACATCATACATCATTGTTAGAACGAGGAACACGACACAGTATACACAAAGGAATAGCAAGAGCAGATTCCATATGCAAGTATGGTCACCAAACGAACCTGGTACCATGTCAGAAAAAATGCTGTAAAATTGCAACTTTTAACAAAAATTAATGAATTTTCCCAAACGGACACTCAAGTTCGACATATGGGTATGTACTAAATTATGGAGATATTGATAAAGAGAAGTTGGGGTGAAGAGAATCAGGGAGGGTATGAGATGAGGAAAAGGGTACCTCTTCTGGTCGTCGTGTCGACGACAGACGAAGAAAGAAGTGTGAAAACGACATGACGAAGAAGTGTTAGAGGAAGGAGTGTAAGCTTGATTGCATCTCTTGCATATCTTCTCCATCTCCTGCAATTGCTTTGTCTCGCTGCGTTTCTCCTCCCCCATTAGAGAGACTAGAGAGACGAGAGACAGCGGTTGGGTATTTAGGGATCTTTCATACCTACGTGGCACCTTTCAACTTTTGATTAATTACAATTTAACCCCAATTTTCAATTTTTCCTTTTTTCTCACCCTTTTTTTTCCCGATATATATATATATATATATGTAGCTGGGGACTGTCAATCAATATAATTGCAGGATTTCCATTTATTTATTTGTACTAATTCTAATGTTTCATCCAATAACATATTCATATATATATATATATTGACATACTTCTAGTTTACTAATCTGGTATATGTAGTCCAACTTTATAATTCAATCAATAAGTCTGGATTTTGGTTTGACTAGCAACTTTTTTCCTTGTCAAACTTTATATTTCGGATCTGATCGGATCCAATCCGATCCGAACCCAACGGTTTAGTACTAGATCGTATAAATTATTTGACACTAGATAGCATACACAATAACACATTGATTGATTCATCTAGTTTAAAATTTCAATCCAACTTAACATATCAACATGTTGAAGTTTGAACTAAAAACGAAACACGCTTATTTAATATACTACTCCGCTAGTATTTACTTCCGAAAATGCTGTGATTACAAAAAACGAGAACATCCCGAATGATCACGAAAGCAGCCGGTCGGTCCAACCTCATGAACTCTTCTTACTCAATTGTGTGAAATGCATCTGGCATGGCAATCAAGTTCGCGGCGCTTGAAGCAATCCATAATGACTTTGATGGAATGTTTCCCGAAACGTACAAGTAAGTTGGAAGAGAAATTGGGGAGGGAAGACAGCATTTGTAAATGGATTCTTCAAGGCATTTGGAAAAGCATGTTGCTGGAAACCTCACAAAACCAGAAACTCCATCGGATCCAACAACACCCTCCACATCATTCATCATCACCGCAACCGCAACAACACCACCACCACCAAGCACCAACGTACCGATTCTACTCCTAAAAAAAAACTACATTTATGAAAAGAGTGAAGGTCTTCTGCTAGGTGAATTTATTAACTGCCTCCTAGAAAACATTTGAGGTTAAGTGTCTGTTTCCCTCCTTGGAAGGTGATCTTGTAGCTAGACACTTGTGAATTAGCTTTTAAGGCATCCTATTTCCATTCATCATCAAACAAATAGAACGAAGACACTCTATTCAATACCTCATATATCCCTATGACATGTTCAGGAGTCTACTAAACTAGTTTGAACAAGACAATTCAAACACCCAAAAAGCTCTAATACAAGACAAAACCAGAATGGTAAACTAATCAACTAATACATATAAATTATGTTCATATACTCTTTCAAACATTAACTGGCTCACTAATCACTTCATCGATCGGAGAATGTCGTGTGATGATTAATCCCGACGGCTAACACCATCATGTAGATAATTACAATTTGATCAAAATGAACTCTTATTTACGATAGGAAGAAAAATAGTGTAGTACAGTGTTCCATTTTCGGAACTAACCCTGAATGTATGATCCATTAAATTGATTTGTGACCAAAGAGATCACGTTTTCCTGCAATTAATGATGTAATTAATCAAAGACCAAACGAAGAAGCTTTATAAATATGTATTTGCATTCAAAGTTAAATGCAGCTTAAACCACTGCCATATGAATATTACCAATCAAGAATCTCAATACGTAACATGTTGTCCATTAGTAATGAATAAATAATTTTCTAAATAAATCATCTATCATTTTAGGATAGTAACACGAGGCTCTCAGAAAAGTTAACTATATGTCCGTATCCATGTCTGTTGCATAACTTACCAAGATTCTTCTCCTTCAGGGTTGCTATGTCAAACAAAATAGACTCATCCGACAAGCTTCTGATTAGAAATTTACCATCCTTGGTGTGACCAAAGGAATTTTCTAATCCTCGATAGGGAATGATATGTTCAGTCCATGAACCGGCCACACCATACTCTTTCATTACCATCAAGCAGATCTTATTAAGAAACCTATCATCATCTCCATAATTTTTCCCATAGTAATCGTCCCAAAAGATCAACGCCAATGATCCATTCAATGATACTGGAATAACATTATTAAAAACAAAACGGTGGAATAGGTAGTCAAAACAACTAGGCAGCATAAATTTATGAAACTTATCGTCATCAAAACTGAAAGACAAGACAAAGTTTTGATTATCAGATTCAGACCCTACTAATGTTACAGCCCAATGCAAAGCTCTGTTAATCACCGGACAGACATGATTACCTATCTTTGGTATACCTGCGAGTATAGGAAATTCAACCATTTGCCATAAGGCAGTTAAATGTTTCTACAAAAGCAGTTAAATGTTTTCCATAAGGCAAAGAGCCTAAACTTGTAAAAAGCTAGCATATTTAGCACCTAGGAACAGCCTTTGTATACAGAGAAGGGCATTTTTTTTGTAACCTCGGCGTTTTCGCGATTCATCAATTTCATCACCTGTTCTTTGGCCTTGAGGTCTGTTGCAATGACTCTTCCAGCTGGATGTTGCTGAATGAACTGTGAGAGATCAAAGCAAGCAACTGCCAGAGCCCTAGCATTGCTTGAGGTGTCTAAAATTGTATTCAGGACCCTTAGAATCTGTAAGGGACAAATTGTCAATTGCTTCAGGAAGTAACAGATATCTTCAGAAGGTTAAATAAGTTATTGGCCGGTTTGTTCAAGAGAAATTAGTAGTACAGTGGAAGAAAGATAAAAGATTAACTGGAAATCATTCTCTTCAAAGTTGGTAACATTTTCACGCCAGAATTGAGGATCTTTGTGCATAGGAGACCAGTCAAGATGACCAAGGAGGGCTTCTTGCATATATTTGTCAAAAGAACTTAGTTTTTTGTCGTTATCCCCCCTCCTCAAGTTGATTCAGAGCTTCCAACAGCTCCTATAGATATTAACCAAAAATCAATTACAATATAAGAAAAAACACCAAAAAAATGGCTAAAGAAAACACCGAAAGGTATAATGAGAACAATGGAGAAAAATGTTAAATTCTCTCACCTCATCACTCCATGCCTGCGTCTTTAAGCAAATGTGGTAGTCCAAAGTCCACCATTTGAGCACCAAATGTCTCTTTGGGAAGCAAGTTCTTTAGGGTCAAGACAACAACTCGAACAACCTAGCAGAAATTATCACTTCATAAGAGAAAAATAAAAGCTGCTTACTATACATTCTTGAGAAAACGAACCCTAGTAGCAAGTGAGTCTAGTGAGAAGAGATTACACAGGAGTGACCTTAACATGTACCAATGTGTCAAACTTTACCTTCTCCTCTGTGGAACTCTCGACTACTTCAGTGAGTCTCGGAAGAGCTCTAGAGGTAGTGAGAAATTAAATTGCAGTCTCATAGCAGGATAAGAGCCAGATACAGAGACAGGTTTCATACAGCAGCTGTCAGTAGGATATCATTCAGTCAGATTAAAACGATACAATGTTTTAATAAACATTACTCATCGAAATGAAGAATCATAGCAATAAGTATTAATTTTGAGTAAGAGTGGATAGCTTAATGATTTTTGGCTAACAATCTATAACATGACCTACTAGAAGCTACCTGTATAGATTGTTGTGTGGATGCTGGAGAAATGAAAGGAATGAGAAGTGAGAGTTCTTTTCGATGTTGACACATCTCCATTTGCAACAATGTCATCCTGGTTTTTTTCCCTCGCGCTAAAATCACATCAAAGAATAAAAAGGTATGAGATTTTCCAAGAAGATTCAAGCTGTTTCAATTATTGAGCCTTTGCAATAAGATAACATATAAGGTTGTGTACAGTGTACCTCACTATCAAAGCAAGTATCTTACAGCTCTTCTCCTGAACGAACCAGTTTCCTTGCCAAAGCAATCTGAAAGTAGCATTCAGAAACAAGGGGAGAAAAGAAAAACTGTATAAGAGTATGTGTACTACTTCAACGCCAATGAAATCCTACAATGTCTTTAAGAAATCCATTATCGTAACATTCCTTCAATACATTTACCTTAAGAAAGGTTCATAAGTGTCTTCATCTGCAACCCTGTATTCTTTTGCGGACGAAGGAAACAGAAACCCATTGAAAGCATAAGAAGAGAAATCAAAAGGGAATTTTGAAGATTCTGCGCATATGTCTTTCTCTCAACATATATCTTATCGTCAAAATCACATTAAAACCTCATCCCTCCTATTCTCACATGGGCATGGAGCCAAGTTTCCATTTTTCCATTTGAGCGTCAGGAAAAACTCGAGCTTTGACTCCATGAAAAGTGGATTTAGAGGTCATAGAGTTGCTAAGATTAAGGGTGGCCATGCAGGAGAGGTAGAAGAAGAAGATGAGGAGGAGGAGGATAGTTTTACTGATGAGGAGATGGAAGAACTAGAGGGTGGAACTGGTTCTTCCAATTTGCCTGATAGATAGGATGTTTTGGGTCTTGGACAAGCTATGGTAATTTTGCTTGACCTTATCTTGTTTTTCAAGTCTCCTTTTTATTTAACCTAATTCAACTTTTATTTAGTAGTTAGAACGATTTGTATAGGTAGAGAAATAGGAATTGGAACAATGAAGAGCTTATAACTATACGATTAGAAATGCTATTGAAATTCATGAGTGTTTTTTAACCACCATATGATTACAAAGTTATATGTGAAAATGGAAAGTGAATTCTGTAAAACCTTAATTAGACCATGAAATGAGCATTATAGGTCCTTTCCCTTTCCTTGTTTTCAATTGATCGGTGGATTTCTCTGGCATTGTGGATGATGAATTCTTGGAGAGATTGGGATTGGAAAAGGGAACAAGGAAGGTTGTGAATCATGAGGATAGGGGTAGAGTCTTACGGGCCATGGACGGTTGCAGCTACAAGGCTGCAGCAGGAGGATCTCTTTCAAACAGCTTGGTAGCATTGGCAACGCTTGGGATAAAGACCACTGGAGGCCCTGCTTTGAATGTTGCAATGGCAGGTAGTGTCTGAAGTGATCCATTGGGTAGCTTTTACAGGTCAGTTTTTCGGTTTTACAGCCTACTGTTTTATCATTTCGAACATTTTAAGCCAATTTCCATACCAGTGGAGAGTAATTTGTGATCAGTATCTGTGTTGCCCCATTTTCCTGCCTATTTCAGTATTTATTTCCATAACAAGTATTTTTGGGATGAAAAGTTTGAGATTTTTATTGCCTTTTTGTCCATCTCATAGGGCAAAATTGTGTCGAGCAAATGTGAACTTTCTTTCGTCTCCTATCAAGGATGGAACAACAGGAACAGTGATTGTTCTCACTACCCCTGATGCTCAACGCACAACGCTTGCTTATCAGGTCATATATCTTGCAAATGCTTTTTCTCAAACTATTTCAAAAAATAAAATAAATAAGTACCTCCATGTAAGCCAGATATGTTGTTTTTCTCTCCCTTACCCGGTTTGCTTCATCATATTCTTCAATCTCTCATTTTCTAAACGCTATTACAAACTATTGAGTTGCTTTAAAGTTTGTGTTTATATTTTCTATACTGGAAAAAAGCATTTGTCATGACATAGCTATACCTTGTTCAGGGTACATCTTCAACCGTTAATTATGATTCATCCTTAGCCGCCATAATCCCCAAAACCAACATACTTGTAGTTGAAGGGTATTTATTTGAACTTCCCGACACGATCAAAACAATCATTAAATCATGCGAAGAAGCACACAAAAGTGGGGCTCTTGTTGCCATCACAGCATCAGACTCCTCGTGCATTGAAAGACACTACGACGATTTCTGGTAACAACATCACTAGCTGATATAACCTCTTCTTCTATAATCCATATACACATTTCACTTAATCCATCTATTGTTGATCTTCCCCTCCTCTCTGGCTCAGGGACATTGTGTGAAATTATGCGGATGTTGTCTTCGCCAACAGCGATGAAGCAAGGACTATGTAATTTTGGTCCGGATGAAAGCCCCATACTGGCTACAAGATACTTGAGTCAATTTGTGCCCTTTGTTTCGGTTACAGACGGTCCGAAGGGTTCTTACATAGGGGTAAAAGGAGAGGCAGTGTATATCCCGCCTTCCCCTTGTGTACCACTAGACACGTGTGGGGCCGGGGATGCCTATGCATCTGGGATTTTGTACGGGATCTTGAGGGTTCTTTCAGATTTGAAGGGGATGGGAACTTTGGCTAGTAAGGTGGCGGCTGCTGTGGTGGGTCAGCAAGGTACCCCGGCTTGGCGTTAGGGATGCTATAGACTTGGCCCAGGCCTTTAGTTATAGTTCTAATGTCAGATCAAATGTTGGGTCGGATCATATTTCTAGCTTATAGTTTAAAGATCTTATGTATCAAATTGTAACATGTATATTCCATAATAACATTCATCATTCATGACTCTAGTCAGATTGCTTGGTTCATTTGCTGAGATTGTTGTATCGTGTGATATCGGATGTCCAAAAGACAGAGAGTCCTCATTCAACAAGTAACTCATGGCTGTACTCTACATAGGGCCCTACGTTGTCGAATGATGACATTAAATAATTTAAATACCTTATTTATATGTATATATATATTTATTTATTTTAAGTATAAAATATTGCAAATACTTTAGTACACCCACTAGCCTATTGCTATCACAAATAGTAATAATAATAATTATAATAATTATTATTATTATAATACTTTTCAACAAGAAAAGAATGGCAATCAACTTCACTCTCCATTACCCGTAATACCTTTTCAACATATTACAGCGCAAAGTATGATTCCTTTTTTCTTATATGCGTTATTGAAAAATGGACGGCCGAGATCCCATCCCCTCACACAGCTCAATTATTGACTAATGGGGGACCCATGCTCTGATTCTATTATTCCTTCCAAACAGATTAATAAGGACCGGGTCGGGTCGGTTCGGTTCGGGTGGGATGGGATATTTATCCATATTCCCATGCCATTTATATACTGTCGTTTTTGTCATGGATGGAACATGAACACCCAAAAAGAGAAGAAACTTTTATTCATTAATTTTGATTTTTACAAGACTGTTTATATACAGTTATAGTTTTAAAATATCTACAAACCAAACTATTTCTTTTCCTTTCTTCTTCCTTTTCTTCACTGTCATATTACAACCGTATATACATTATACATACATATATATATATATATATATATATATATATATATCTATATATATTACACAGAGCTATATAAGAGCTATATAGTAAGTTTCCACAACATCGGCCTCACATGAACAAGGGCTCAGATGTTGCACCACACTGTAATCATCATGTTAAAAAAAAGAGTAAGGGCCATTTGGGGTATTTACAATATAGATTCTTCCTTTTTCTTTTTCTTTTTCTTTTAATTATTTATGTATATGGGCTAGAATTCTATAACAAGACCTCCCATAGGAGCTCTATGAGGAACTCCCTTCCTTCTCTTGGCAGTTCTGTAATTTGCAGCGGTTGGTGGTGGTGTTGATGGTGAAAAGCTTCTTATTCTGTTCTTAACTTTTCCCTTGCTGCTGCTGCGATTAACAATCCCCGTACTTGTCGATTTCTCCGTGTCCGACCCGTTTTCCATTTTCCCTCCTCTTGTTTTCCTTTCCTGGAATTTCTTTGAAGTCCCTGCCAACTGAAATTACAATAAAAAAATTTCACCCATGAAAATGCATAGGGTAGATTATTGATTTGATTAGATTAGCTTAAATTCTTCTCAACTTCTCTATCATGTGAAGAAAGAAGCTGAAAAAGTAATATGTATAAGAACAATGTAGAAAGAAACCAGATTAATGAAATCTATATGGACCCAAACTTGCATCTAAGAACTCATTGAACCAAGCATCAAAATAAAGAAAGATAAATTACAATATACCTTGCAGCCAAGAGAGCAGAAGCTGAAGGAGTCGAGGAGGCCGCGATCGCAGACCTGGCAAGTAATGGTGACGCCTTTGCCAGGCCTAGGTTGAGGCCTCTCATTCAAGAACACAATTCTTGCACTGTTTATTATGTAGGTTTGTATTCCTGTTATGTCCACATACTTCTGAATCTCTGACACTCTTATTACATCATGGTATGATGACCTCCTTATCTGAACCCAAAAAAAAAAGAAATCAAATTACCCAGATCATTAATTTCAATAATTTCATATAAGAAGTTGAAAATTTTACATGGGTATTCATTTAGAATAGGAAAAAGGGGGGGGGGGGGGTTCAAGATAAAGAAAGAGAAATTACAATATAACAATGTAATGAATTCAGACAGTTGACGAAAACATGATCCATTTTCGAACGGTGAGCTAAAAATGTACATTCAAATAGCTAAGATCGAAGTACTAATAATTGACAGTCAATTTAATTTCTGTGAATTGTGATATTATATGAAGAAAAAGAAGATTAATTGATATACTACCTGAATGACTCTATGGTCTCTATGAGGAGAGAGACAAAGAGAACAGAGGGCTCCATTCATGCAATCCAAGCAATACATATTGCATTCACTTTTGTGGGAATCAGCATGGATTTTGCATTGAACAAAGAAATTCGTGTGAAGAAGTGGTTGAATCCACGGCGGCCATCTGTTTTCTTCTTCTTCTTCTCGTTGCTCTGCTTCTTCTTCTTCGCCACCAGCACCTTGTTCATCTTCACCTCTTCCTCCCTAATTCAACAAGAAGAAGATACTCAAAAACAGTGAAAAAAAAAAAAAAACTCAAAATCACCCATTTTTCAATTCAATCAACAAAAGTAGAAAGAGCAGGACAAAGTGTATGGACTAATTTGAAGGGGTTTTCATGATTGGGAATTTTTCCGTTAACCATGATTCTTCTGCTTTTGGGTTTGATTTCTCTTATGGTGGTGGGTTCTTCTTGCTCTTGATCATTATTCATCTATAGGCAAAACAGAAACGAAAAAGAAAGAGAATAAAAAAGAGAACCCTTATGTGTGTGTGTGTGTGTGTGTGTGTGTAATTTTCTCGAGAAAGTGAGGTAAAAAGGAAGAAGAAAAGATAGTGGGGTAGGGATGGATGGTATTGTAATGGGTGGGTAGCGAAGTGAAGGGTGTGAAGAATGCTCTCTCTCTCTCTCTCGCTCTTATCTCATGTCTTAAAACGAAACCTCAGTCTCTCTAAAACCCAAACCACAAGCATGCGTTTACCTTAAGGAACTTGACTTACTCTTCTTTTTCT
This sequence comes from Coriaria nepalensis, assembly GCA_027186245.1. Classification (NCBI taxonomy): domain Eukaryota; kingdom Viridiplantae; phylum Streptophyta; class Magnoliopsida; order Cucurbitales; family Coriariaceae; genus Coriaria; species Coriaria nepalensis. The sequence continues at coordinate 54,629,205 of CP114481.1, forward strand.
TTTTCTTTTTTCTTTTATTTATTATAAATTAGGTAATTTCAGTTAAATCATATTTCATCTAGATATATAAAGAAAATATAATTATAATATAAAGTATTTTGATGATAAAAAGATAAGGGGAGAAATATGTTTATGTATATAGACGTCTCTACCATCTTTCAAGAATATAAAATTCCGACGACATTAAAATTTTTGTTACATTATTATTTATTTAAGATTAATTTAATTTAATTTAATTTAATTTAATAATAATATTTACTTAGACAGAATTTGTTTAAGTTGGCAACCAAAGGGTTGATCCTTGGAAGGACAATATATTCTTGGACACGTGGGCACAGGACTGTGAGTAAGCTATAAGACTAGAACTGGGAAAGAATAAGATGCCATGTGTTTCTGTTGGTATGGTCGGTCGTAAGCAAAATTTGGATGTTGAGGTGGCAAGGACATAATCGTAAATTTATCTTTCTTTTATTGTGAATGAATTAGCAACAAAGCAGCAAAAGGAGGACAAAAAAAAAAAAGAGAGAACAAAACATGTATTAATTTTAAGAATGTTATCTTAATTAAAAGACATTTGATGTGTATAAACACTTGGATTGCACCATACATGCCAAATTGAATTATTACATTCAATGACGTATGTATGTATGTATGTATGTATGTATGTATGTATGTATGTATGTATGTTGACACTACCCTAAATGGGAAACGAAAGGACCCGAAATAATGGTATTATGACAGATTAGATGCATGTTCCTCTCTCTCTCTCTCTCTCTCTCTCTCATCCTATTTTAATTTCTTAATGGGTGGAAATCTATCGTCGGCTTGTCGGCATCTCCTTTTGGGGCAGGAAACGTAAGAAAAGTCTGGCCCATTACTATCGATCAAGATATTAATGGGGGTTCATTCATTCTACGGACGACATGTCGAAAAAGGCAGAGAAATAGATTCAGTATTCAGTACAAGTGTATCCCAAACTTAGTAAGCAGCAGCCACACATTTATTTTATATAAATCTATTGTTCTTAAGAACAAAGTGAACATATGTAAATTACATTATACTTTTACACTAATCCCTGTTCAGGCTTTACAAATAGCTACTTGACCCAGAAAAAAGAAGACAAAAATTGGGAGAAGGGTATGACAAGAGCTATGTGAATATATATATAAGACAGAAGCTATTCATTTGAGAAGTCATCGGTTTCGATCAGTTGTTGAGTCCTGCAAAACCATATGAACACTAGAAATCAATCCTTGTTTTCTTAGTAATGTTATGAAGAGATGAATCATTTCTGATTCTTTATTACCATATAGAGGTCGGACTGATGCCCAGCCCATTACAGGTAAGTATCATTCCTTTGAATCTGGCAAGATATTCCTGTATGACGATAAGAAAAGAGATGTACAGGATCAAGTTAGTGAAACACGGTTTGTTATTTCCTAACGGATTACTTTATAGTATCATTATTGACCTTCTTACCCTCAATGAATACTTATCAATCTCATAGATTCCAGTCAAATCATAGTCAAATCTTTTAGCCGGGTCACTCAGTACTGCAAATGATAAACAAACAAGATTACCAACTTGCATAGTCACAAAGATGGCTTTAACCACCACAGCAAATGGAAACAATTTCATGCCAGTAATTATGGTTTGTCATTCAACAATTTTAACCAGCTTACTTCATGGAGTTAGAAGTTGCACAATCTTCAAATTGAATTCAACGTAGAAATAGCCGGTATTACAGAACACTCATTACTCATACTAATCACCAGACTTAAGTTTCTTCGTCAAACTCATACATGAGTATAAATGCCAAAGGGAACTGCCGGCACAAGTAATCACTCAGAATTGGAGACAGAGAAGTACTTCAGAGGAAGACTATACCTTTATAAGCTTCGTTTATCTCCTGAAACTTAGCAGTAACAGCACTATCACCCTTGTGTTTGTCAGGATGCCACCTCTGCAAAAGCCACCATAATCATGTAAATTTTCCTCAGTTAAGTAGTCACCAACTGCAAATTAAAAATAAAAATAAAAAATAAAGGAAGAAAAAACAAGGGACATATTTTCACGATCAAGAATTGTGAAAGTACCATTAAACAACAAGTTGGAAGGATGGCTCACTGACCAGTGCAAGCATTCGATAGTTTAATCTGATCTTCTCGTCTGTAGCATCATAATCAACCTCCAAAATTTTGTAGTAATCCTTCAAACAAGAGAAATTCCCGATAAGTTTGAAGAAAGAATGGACACTTCAGTCGGAATATTATGCATAAAAAATCAAAGCTTCAGACTTCAGAAAAACACTCATCTTCCAAGCGAAAATTTGACAGAAATTGAGCACATTTTGATCAAGAGCCACAGTAAACTTTGATAAATCTGTAAATTTGCAGGTTATAGAAGATCCAGAACTTAATACTGTAAAGAGGAATACGGTATCGATCTTTTCCGTCAACTACTAAAAACCTAGATAAACAGATTCCCAAGTTGTCCATCAGCTAACCCTAATCAATCCTACACTTCACACTGCTCTAATTGACTAATTCCCAATCCAGAACCTACCACGAAACATAAAAAATCGCAACAATTTCCTATCCAGAAAACTGTCAGACTAACTCCTCCTTAGTTTCTCACATTCCACACAGAGCAAAACCCGGAATCAAATTCCCAGATTCGTCACCGGAATCATGCCGGTTAACAAGATTAGAACCTGAATTAACCGAAAAGAAGTAAACAGATTAGAGAAGGAATTGAAAGCTCGAGAAGTACCTTGTTGCTGTGGTTGTCGTTGCTAGTAGTGTTATTATCACTGCCTTCTTCCATCTGCTATGGATATGGCTATAGCTATGGAGCTAGAGATGTGTGGAGCTTTTTATCTACAATATTTCATCCAAAAATGAAAATGAAAATAAATAAATAAATAAAGAAACAAAAAAAAATCAGCTACCCAAAAATCAAAATTGTCTTATTCTTCTTCTTCTTTTTTTTTTTTTTTATCTTTTCCTTTTTTCTGAAAATTGAAGAGAGAAGGAAAAATCAGAAAGAGGGTACGAGTTTGTGCGGCTGGTGAAATTTTAATGGTGGGAGAGAAGGAAAAAAATGAAGCGTTGAGTAGAGCGCCACAATTTTTCAAGAGGGCTTCATAAAAATCCATTATTCAAACAATTAACAAATACAAATTATGCCTGAAAAAACAAAAATTGCAGAGAGACGGTTCTTGTATAGTTTTTTGTACGTACATGATTAACGTTTACTAATCATATAAATTATATGTATTTTTCATGCATAAATCAAAATATTTTAAAATTAAATCTCTATCTAATATCTTCTTTAAATTAGTGGGATTGTTGTGATTATTTGAATTAGATGAACATTTTACAAGAAAAAAATTACAGATTAAATAAACGATCGTGATCAGATATTCTATAAAAGCATTGACAATTAGAGACTTGCTTTTGTTTAGTATCTGTTTATAATTAATCATCTAAATATGTTGTAGTAAAACCATCCAAGACAACACATTCTCAAAACTGACGAAAAGAGAGATCATATCAGGGAGAGAATCTGATTACATAACCAATCAACAAAAATGAAAAGGAGAAGTAGGAAGTAACTTCAGCTATGCTATATATCATCATAATAACCTGTGTTTTTTGCTTAATTGAAACCTGGAAAGAAATCTCCAAAGTCTAACCAGAAGGGTAAGATGATGTGAAAATAGAAAGATTTACTTGAATAAAATTTGGTGGCTACGAGAGTAAATCACCCCCAAGTATATGTAAAAGGATCGTATATGTAAGAGGTAAAAAAGAAGCATAAACAGATTTCACATAGTGGCTTCTACTTCAGGATCGGTTTCTTCAACTGGCACGGAGGGTGCTGCATTATTGCCGCCTCTCAGACGGGAAGATATGTTGTCAATGGCAGAATTGAGTTGGCCTATTTTCGCATTCAATGTCTGTCTGGTCTTCTGCTTTACAAAAATAGAAAAGAAAAGAAGGTGAATTCATGTAAGATATTAATAGATAGTGTATTTAATCAGCCAAGAGTTGACTACGAAGCTTAAGAGGTAATTAATTACCTCTAAACCTTCGTCATAGTATATTGGCCTTTTAGCCCTACGAAAACCGTATTCATCTTCATTTAGCAGAGCCCTTCTCATCTGCCCCACAAGATTAGAGAGAGAGAATTGGAACAGAACCAAATACAAACATTATACATCTTCTTTATAGATTCAGGAGAGAGAATTTGAATGCAATGAAGAATCGCTAAGAGGAGGAATACATTCAGGATAGAAGCAGCATGTAGTAATGAAATTTCTCGGGATGATGGCCAAGTTAAGCAATCAACAGCTCAATCAAACACCATGATGAACATTATGCTATTTAACCGAATGAAATTATACATTAAATGTATGAGTCAGATGCCTAATCACCTGAGGAGCGAAGATATAAGCTAAGGTTCCAAACACTGCACCTCCAAGAAGAAAACCAGCAACAAAATCACCGCCTCCTCCACGATTATCATTACTGTAAAAGAGAAGACGACAGCAAAAGGCATATGAGAGAAATGGAAGAATTCCACAGCAGCAGAACTAAACACCATTAGGAGAGAAAAAAAAAGGTGCTAAAATGAGCAGATTCATGGGTGGAAAAGTCCAAAGTAACCCGTCAAGGCTCCATCTCCATGCTTCATAGAGTATTATATTATCAAACTAAACAACTAATTACCAATACCAAAAACAAAACAAACACCAGAGAGCCAAAAAATAAAAAATAAAAAATTGGGAGAATAATCCAATCTAACATACTCGTACTCTGCCCGGGCCGTTAACTTCCGGTTCTTGTTTCCCACCTGGATCGATTTCCTTCGAATTGTCAGCTTCGGAGTTTTAGCAAAAGAAATGGACTTTGAGACAGAAAGTTCACGAGAATTCGGATGAGATCCCCCTATAAAGAGAAGGAAGGGAAAATAATAATAATAAAATAACATAATGAAACTCCTCATTTAAGTTCAACGGAGAAGTATCAGTTATCAAACAACGTATCTTCAGAACAATCAACCTTAAATCACGTTTCTGAATAATTTGACACCAAATTCATTAACCAAACAACAATTTTATTTAATTTTTCATTATGCATTTTCCCCCTGAAATTTCCAAGTAACCAACCAGCCAGAAGTATGCGAAAACAAACTTAGATCATATCGATCATTCAAGACGCGCACAGATACATAGAGAAACTGCACATGCGCGCATGGATAGTTTGATGTGTAGAAGATACGAATAGTTACCTGAAATGAAGAGAGAAGAAGAGAAACAGGTAGTGGTAGTACCCATCAGAGAGAGACAGAGAATGGGGAGATCCAGAGCGAGAAAGTGAAGAGCTAAAGAGAACAGATAAAAAAAAAAACAGAGAAGACAGCTGCAGGCAGGTCACAGGTGTGTACTCTAGTTTTGCAAGGAGAGCGAGAGGGAGAGAATTAAAGGGAAATCGTTATACAGACTTCTAACCTGTTGCGATAATCTTAGTTTCCATAACTACCCTCAGAATCCAATTTAAATTACATAGGACCCATCCTTGTCATATATAAATAAGAGTATTAATCTGCGAAGGTCTTAATAGTAATCAGAAAATAACCTGACATTTTAGCTCCGTCTAATTCGCCGTCTATATTTTTTACCACAATACAAAAATAATTAGTATTAACCTTCTAATATTATTAAATATTATTAAATATAATGACATAATATTTGCATAAAGTCAAATTACATTGAATACTTTGTAAGTAATGATGAGATTTCATATATTAAATCAGTCATCAGTTAATCTCGTAAATATTAAGTCTCGAGCATTAGTGATATTCCGAAAGTTGAATAAAAATTAATTAAATATTAATACTGATTTGAATCCCTCTGTAAATAAAAAAGAACTATAGAACTTCATCAGAAAACTCTATAGTCAGACCCAATGTTACTGTGCTTTTGGTACATCCGCATCTGGCTTCCCCTCTTCGCTCCATTGGTTAAATGACAGTAGCATGGACGGCTGGATCAAATACCAAACTCTTGACCTTTTCTATTGTCTATGGCCTTTCTTTTATTCTAACTCTTTTTTTTTTTTTTTTTTTTGGAACACCATTTGCTGTTGTATTTATCAGTTTGGCTAAGATGAAGTGAGATTAACATGATTTCAATTCATAATCTGCACATGAGAGTAAATTAACATGAAAATACAGTGCTCCACCCGAAAGAAAGAGAGAGAGAGTCAATTCATGGTGCTAGACATATCGCATATTGGTTTGAAATTCCTAGTGAGAGATTGTGGTGGCTTTGGTTTTCTTTATATACAAAACAGCCCTAACTCAGCACTCAGAAACCAGAAGAGCTAAAGATGAAAGGTTTAATAAAATTAAAAATAAAAATAAAAATATCCTAATGAGATAAAGATTATTTTTGGGCAACTCCTGTGAGGGGGGTATAGACAGATGATGGGTGGCGGGAAAGGAACCACTCCGATGATATAAGCCCTGGAAGTAAGGTAGTTGTAGGTCATGTTACATAACCCGATCCGGTGTGTCCATCTACCACATCCATGCAGGACCCACCATAACAATGTACAAAAACCAAAAAACATTTTTCTATTTCCAAAACAGCACAGCTGATTAATGACTATTTCTCAGACAAACCCCGAAACAGAAGTAGAGAAGCTGCACCACCACTTGTAGCATTCATGTGCCGCCGCCTTTCCGGCACGAGCTGTTCGGTTTTTGAGACAGTTTTAACTGCCTGCTCTTTGTCCGGAAATGGGAATGACAGAGAAAGCGAAAGCGAGGCAGAGACGTCATCCTCTTCAGCAGCTATAACTTCCTTTTCTAGAAGATGATTGTTCTGGTCATCTTTTTTATCTGCCAACTCAACAAAGAAAGGGAGCATTCCCTTACTAGGCGGCCTCGTCTCTGCCCCTAAGGCAAGCTCAAGATTTGGGACCACCTCATTTGATTGGTCCTCCTCCTTTATCATGAGTCCTTTCCTAGATACAGTGTTAATTCCCAACTGAAAATCCTCTAGAGGAAGAGAATTCACAGGAAAGAAGTACCTTTCAGTAGCTGCCTGCAAATCCTCTTTTATAACTTTCTCGTCACAATCTTTATCGCATCTGGCTTCGTTGATTGAGGAGCATGAACTAGTACCGTTGGTCTGTGATGTACAAACTTCATAATTAGGAGGATTCCTAGCCCTGGGATTTCGCTCATACCAAGGTAGTATTTGAGGACTTATTCTAGAAGTTGGTGAGACCGGGACCGTCCTTGGAAGATCCAAACGAGGGCGTTTGCTGTTATTGAAGTCCCAACGGGTGACTCCTCCCATGGTGGTGATGGTGGCTTCATTATGCACCATTTCAAGTTTGACTTCATCTTTAACTTTTACCATTTGGTCCACAGTTTTCTCAACAGGAGTTTCTGTCTTTACCTCTTTATCGTTCTTCAACAATGATGAGGTATCTCTGGTACCAGAAGCCTCCATCTGCAACTGCATCTTCTCAATGTTATTAGTTCCTCTAACTTTTCCGCTTGCTTGAGAAGAAGAGCTTGTAGGTTTCCACTTCATAGGCTCATTCTGCAAATAGGGTAAAAATCAAAAGACAACCCAGGATAAGAACTAATGCAAGCAATTGAAGAGAGCTCATTGATGAAGTGACGGTAAAAGATTAAAATCATTATCAAAATCACAACGTGGAATTAAAATTTTTAAAAAAATAATAATAATGAGAACAAGGCAAAAAGAACTCTCACACTAGCTGTAGCATATGGCATTCCTTGGCTAAGCTGAGAACTATTTTCTGCAATTATTAATGATGGTTTTGATTCAATAGGATCAACTTGGGAGCCAGAGCATGGTTGAGAACCCAAACATGACTGATGAAGAGAAGACTCTTTAGTATGAGAATCCCCAGATACTGAATCAGAATTCAGGACGGGGGGAATGGACGTTACACCCACGCTGCAAGATCTGTCGAATGCTTGTATATCTTTATCCATGCGCTTAGGAAAACATAAGTTATCGGAGAAAGTCATGACAGCAGCAGGAATATCCTGATCCGGTGCCATAGTATTCAAGCTTGGGATGTCTACCTTCTTTGGAGAATCAGCACAATTTACCCGCCGGCCCCTGAACACACCCCATAGGAAATATAGCATATTCCAGCCTGCCAACAACAGATTACAAATTAATGTTAGATCAACTAAAACAAGCATGCATGCAAACTATTACATCGTAATTGACATAATTTCCTATGTAATACATAACATCAAGATGTAATATGCATTAGATCCTTACTAAGAGTCGCCTTAGTTAAAATATAAATCTGACCTGACCTAAAAATTCTGTCAAACCTATCTATTACAGGATATTTTATACATCTACCAAAATCTATCAACAACTTACGCTGTGATTTGTCTGGGAGCTGCATAGATGGGAATATCATAAGTTCAACACCATCAAAGTTTCCTTTAAGTGCTAAATCATTCTTGATCATACTATCCAATAAGTTCTTGTAACCTTTCTCGTAACTGTATCACAGGCAAAACAATTAAAAAATGAATGCAGAAATGGAGAGAGGGAGGGAGTGAGAGAGAGAGATCTAGACAATACCACTTTCAATTAAGGAAAGAAGAAAACACGCATATTATCACCTCTCAATATCTCTGGCAAAAAAGTACAGAGCAATATTGTCGTCCTTAGCACCAGAGTCATGGAATTGCACAGGCCATGCGCTCGAGCGAGGTACCTCATTCAAGGAAATACTGTGAGGAAACTTGTTCACTGCTTCAATAACTTTTGGCGATGCACAAGTTGATAGATGAGCCTGCAACCCATCTAGTAAATGTGGAGTTTTTCCACCTCTATGCACCTCAAAACACCCCCTTCGGTAAGCCCAAAAAAAAGGACTTAGAGCAAGCATTCTCGATGCGTAATTCACAGACAGCAGCAACTAAAATCATAATGAAATGAAAAGAGTAAGAAAACAAGGGAATCTTACTGCCAGATATATTCATGCTCTGGGATCACTGGCAGCTTCGCAAGAAGAGATGTTGCTGCTGAAGGATGAATAGGCAAGTCTCTCATGATATTCTTATGAGAATTAATTGAAGAACTACTACAAATTGATTGCCCTGCTTCTAGTCTCTCAAATGACATCAGATTATTCAACTTGTTTGAAAGTAAAAGATTATCGTTACAAGCTCTTTCACTATTCAAATCTGTGTCTGGCAAGGAGGTTTCATCAGATTGATCAGAAACTCTTGGTTTTCTGTAAATTTCAGGCTTTCTCATCATAGCTGCTTGAATTGCAGCTTTCAACTTGTTGCCTTTGTTCCCCTTGTCTGCGGAGCTTCTTATGGTAGACATATCTTTTCCAGAAATACTAACACTACCAGTTGTACAAACCTCTGCAGTATGTCCAGTGTCCTTACATTTTTTACATATAGCAGTTTTAGAACCAATAGTGACGGCAGCCTTTGATTGACTAGGAGAAATCTCCCTGTTCTTCTCATCTTGATTTGTTGCTTCCCATGATGCTGGCCTCGCAGCTGCCAAAGAGCTGGAAAAAGGTTCATCCTTAGGTTTAGCATAGGAAGAGTTGCGTGTATCATTTTCTGATAGCGCTCCAACTGCAAAGTCAAATATGAAATGATTACCCCAACATGACCTTACACAATGGAAATGAACTTCTGTTTGATGTTGAGACAAATATAAGCAGTAAATCAGCTCAGTGTAGCCACAGGGTCATACCTGAAGTAGCTGGGGCATCTGCAACCTTACGAACTATACTGCTTGTCGATTTTGTCCCCGTATTTGATATTCCATCAGATTGCATGAGCCTTGGATCTCGATTGTTGGTTACAGACGACAATGAATTGGGGTCTCCACGGGATGTAAGCTTTTGATCAACCTTAGTTGTTGAGGTAGTTGTTACTGGACTAAGCCTATTGCGGTCTAATTTGGTCGGATTTTTCCTTTCAAATACATTCCGGTCTTTCACTACATTGAACCCTTTCGAATCTTGACGAACATATTTCATATCAACCATTTTACCTTTTGATTCAGAAGCATTCACACGACTAGATGGAGTTCTGAATGAGACAGATTTACCTAGCGTTCTAGCAGGCCCTTCTTTTATATCATCACAAGTATGTTCTCTCACCCCCCTCTGCTTTGGGGGAACGAATTCATCAACAAGTCTAACTTTTGGTTTTGAACTTACGGTACTAAATGAATTGGACTTTGATAGAGTACCTGTACAAGGAAAACATTCAACTGGTACGAAGAATACAAAGATCCAGTAACTAAGGCCGGACAATAGAATGAGAAATATAGGCCTTGCATAAATGTTTAAGGGGCCAAGGGAGCAGAAGGAGAAGGGAAAAAATATATCACATGCTGTTTGCATACCTTTAAGTGTTTGAAGCCGTGGAAAAACAGTTGGAGAACGAGCAGTTTCCGAAGTATCATTGTTGGGTTGATTGCCGGAAGAGAAGGGATAAGCTGCTTTCACTTTGCCTTTCTCTAACCTCTTGAATGAAGACTCTCGAGATAATCCAACAGTTCCGCTGGTAAGAGATGACTTTGGGGATCCTGTACCAACTTCGAGGGCCTGCCTCTTCGCAACTGAAGCAACATCTACATTTTCTGAAAGCCTCTTACCTAAAACTTGTGTGCTGGAATTATCTTTGTTTGTTCTTTTTTCTTTAGCATCTGAAATTAATTTCAGGAAAAGATTACATCAACTGAAGATGAACAAATCCAAACGAAGTATTTGCTGGGTCTCTTACCAGAAATTTGGGCAATTGTGCTCTTTCCCCCAGCATCTGACAGTTAATTGTGAAATGAGATCAGAGCACTGGCAATAAACATATCCAAGGAGACTCTTTTATTCTAATTATCCTGTCAATTCATGTACTAGTACAGTTTACCTTGCTTCGGTTTTTCAGCTTTCTCTGCAAACTTGCATTCTTCACACAGCCAGTCACCCTCAGGAACTTTCTGAAGCATGTCTCGCATACAATAGCTGGTTGTGGCAGTAACAACATGTCAACATCGGCACTCATATTGAATACAGAAATGGCAATTAAATACGATATAGCTTGACAAAAAAAAAATGATGAAAGGCATGCTCACGTGTGCTCTGCACCATCACTGCATCTAGAGCATATAGCAAGCAAATCCTCACGGCCAGCATCACCACATATATCACACACTTTTACCTGTTTTCAAGACAGAAATCATATAACATTTCTGCTACAACTTTTCCGAAACGTATTTAGAGATCCACCCCAAAAAAAATTCCTTATTATAACCATATAAACTTCACAAAAATGTGTAAAAGAAAAGGAGAGAAGCATTACTCACATCCTGCTCCAAAATATCTGATTCATCATCGCTCTCATTCCCAAACACAGATTGTAAAAGAGGGGCGTGGATATTTCCCGACTCAGACAACTCGTTGGACTTTTTGTGTTGTCTGTCCTGGTCAAGACATATCATGGCTTCATCAGGTGGCTCAGAACCATTCTTGTCAATTTCTTCTTCTGAATTTGGATAGATCTTCATTGAAACCTCAGAAGTGCCACCACTTAACCTGATCTTATCCCCAGTAGATCTTTGTCCATGAACAATGCCCAATTCTAGACCTTTTGTCAAAGAACATGTATGTTCTGTTGAGAATTCAGGCTGTTTTCCCTTGGTTAAAGAAGCTGGATCTTGTTCCAAATGTAGAACATTGGCACCGCTAGAAGGAGAGTTACCCCCAGCATCTATGCCTTTGGCAAGGGGAGCCTCTAACTTATCTAAACTGCAAGAAAATGTTGCCTTTCCAGATTGGTCTGGACGTAAACTAGTCATTGAAGCTGAACTATGGGCTGCTGCTACCTTTGCTTCACTAGATCCACTAACACAAGATATACTTTCATCATGGCCCTCCACACCTTTGAAGTTCCTAGGCTTATTCAAGGATGCTCGTTCAGCTGACTTGGGAGAGCTGTGACCCTCTGTAGCTGTTCCACTGCCTGGGACATTAGAGGACCTCAATGTTGCTTTACTATCAGCATTTTCATAGAAGGAATCATGACTAGAATTGACACTGAGTAGATTGCTTGTTTCACTGGCTATAGGCTGCAAGCTATCACCAGCTCTGCTCTTCACAGCAGATAAAGCATCGGCCTCATTAGCTGAATTTTGACTGGTAGCATTTCCACGACTGGTCTCGTCAGAAACCTCCTCGGTCTTCAACCCCATAAAAGCTTGTTTAAGATGCATACAGGATGAGCAAGGAGCAGAGCACACATTACAAGTTCCGGACTTGCCTCTCATATGAACTTTATGATTCATGGAACAATCGCAAAAACTTTTACAAGATTGAGGTGATACCTTAAAATAGAAAAAGTATTTTAGCAAGAGAAAGAGTGAAGTGGGGGGAGATGCAAAATTTATTCTCCTTGTCTACATTTCTCTAAGTGAGTGCACTTACCCATTGAGCAAGAAACAACAAAAATGAAACAAGAAATGGTCTATCTAAATTGATAGAGCACACAACGAAAACAACAAAACCAATAGGTATAATGAACAAAAATTAAAGATAAAGAGAAGCAGAACGTTAATTACCCCGATATCTCACCATATTATTCTGAATATCATTGTAAGACTCATCAATAGGCCCTTGCATGCAATAATTCCCTCTCAGAACTGGTGTGATCTAAAAAGCACACCAAAACCACGTTAACTACCATCCTCCCTTCACCCAATTAAAAAATACCAAAGCATATAATACCACTTATCTAAGATATCATATCCTACGACCTTCCTTTTAACATGGAATAAAATCTCTAGTAGCAGCTATGAGAGACGTAATAACAGCAACTGCAACCAAATCAAGCAATCAGGAAAGAAAAAGGAAAAAAAAAAAACCCCTAGGTCTGAAAACAGGTGCAAAGCATCACATACTGGACCAACACACCAAATTTGTAACTCAAATGAACCAAAGTAAACCAATTCTACCAAATTCACAGTCCGAAACCCCAGGAAAAGCAATAAAACAAATTTTTTAAAAAAATTAGCAGACGATCGAAGTAAACCTAAGCCCAGAACAAAACCCTAGTTTGAAAACAAATTACATGCCTTCGGCTCCAAAATCACGTCTATAGCATTGTAAAGGTCATCAATAGTCCGTCCCTTCCGCTCCGCCGCTATAACCACCATGATCGGTCACACTCCGCAGCAGAATCGGGTCCCACAGCTTCCCCGATTATCACCTTCTTAAATCGCAGAAAATCTCTCTCCTTCTCTGTCTCTCTCTCCCTCTCTCTCTCTCTCTCTCTCTCTCCCTCTTTCGGTCTAATCGAAGAAATCCCAGGCTTCTTATCAAGTTTCGTTTACGATAATTATATTTACAGAGAACCAACCAACCAGATGAGCAGCTTTCGAGGATCTACAAAAATTTATATAAACCAAAATTCTCCTATCATTTTATATTTGATTAACCTAATATATCATATATATATATATATATATATATCATTGCCATTTATGACGTCATGTTTCTGTCATACACTATTGATTGCCATATAATGTCGTATTTTTTGCATGTTTAAATAGTCATCTTAATTTAATTTAATTAAAAAAAAAATCTATATACAATACTAATTTCTCCTAAGTGATTTTTTAGTAGTAAATTAATTGTTAATATCTAATAACTTAAATTAAAATTTTAACCATACAAATTAAAAGTTATGTTTCTATATAATTTTTTATTTTTATAATTTATAAATATTCAATTTATTTTAAATTTTTCTACCGATTCTCTTTGATCTTGTAGCCTTATAAACTATAGTTTCAATATCATAAATATACGGCATAACGATTATATTATATTGCTTGAAGGAAAATATTTTATTACAAGTCAATTGGATATATTGTTTTCAGATTTGATTTTCTTAAACTCTTTAGTATCTTCTCTACGTACATTCATGTCTGAATTGGTTCTAACTCTCTTTTTTCTTTTCATATTCCCTAGATAGGAACCAAGGCTTTTGGAAGTTGTGTATTTAGTCATGGTTAGATTGTTGTTGATTAGGTTAGTGATCAGTTAATACTTTGTCTCTTTGGGATCGTTTTACATCATTTCTACTCATTGTCTACTTTGTTGTAGTCTAGGTTGTAAGTTCATTTGTTGTATCTATTAATATGCATAATACTATGCTTTTTGATGCATTATAGTACGCATTCTTTGGTAAAGACGGTATTGAGGAAGTTGAGTTGGGGGACTAAAAGATGGAGAGGATAAGATGCATGTGGCTGAGACTGATGATGAGACTGATGAGGAAGAGTTTTTGTTTGATCAGGACGTGATTGTCTATTAATTGATCGTTTGATGTATCTGTTTGTCTTCACTAATTCTTATGTTTGTTTCATTGTTTGGATCAATATCTGGTTTGGTTGGTATGACTTGATCTGTTTTAAAATAGGGATACCTTATGAAGTTACATTTTCAAGCTTGAAATTTTGGCTGCTGTATGAATTTTCATCGCAGTTGTTTGTAATCGTTATCGTGCTTCGTACTCTCCGATCGCGCGCTCCAGACGGACTGATGAGGAAGACGAAATGAATATGCAAAAGAAAATAGGACTATCACTCAGGCAGGCATATGATGAGGAAGGCATTATGGAAACTTCTCATACTCGGGAAGAAACTCACGGTTTTATGTGTAAGTAAGCAGAAGAAGCTTATGTTTTATGCAATTCTAGGCCAGCTAATGGTTTATTGAAAGATTATCTTCAATAATAGTTATATTTTTGTAGGTAAATTTCATGGCAATGAATTGAAAAGTTTATCTTCTTACTTCCCATTAGAGTACTCATTTTCAATTCATAAAATCAGGGACCACTTTTCAATGGCAAATTGAAATTTGGTATTAGTAAGTGATTAGTGGATCCGGGTAGCAATTAAAATGTGCTAAGCTTGTGAAAGGGAGAGAAAGACAGCAATTTTTGGATTTATTTATTTATTTAATTATTTATTTATTTATTTATTTATTTCGTGACTCATATTAATACGGATCCCCTTCCCTATGGACATAGACATGTTTATAGAACATTTAACTAACATTTCAAATATCAACCAAATATACAACAAAATTATTATTATTAGTATTTACATGATTTCCAACAAATTATAAATATTTTGTATATTTTAATGTATGTTACGTGTATATATTGAAATTATAATAGAGTTTGAGTATTCGATAATTATCGATAAGATGATTAAGTGTTCGGTTATAGCTTTATAGTAATGTTGTAATAACGAACTTGATCTTTATGGAGAGTTAACTAGTACACAAATGTAAGATATTATTTTTGAAAAAAGGGTATAGATTTTGTTAAAATTGTATAATATATAAGTAATAGAATGAACTGATTCAGTATTTAGATTGATAGAATGAGTTCAAGACTCAAGATTTTATAGCATAAATCTATGAACCTTTATGATTTTTAGTTTAAGTAAGTTTGAATCTTAATTGAAAATTGCCAACAAAAAATAAGAATGTACGTTCCTTAAATAAAATAATAATCCATGTATCGTTACTTTTGGAAAACACTTAAGATTTTATTAAACGGATAGTTTATAAGTAACTGAATTAACTTAACTCATCATTAGACCGACAAGATGAGTTCAAGACTCAAGATCATGACAACGTAACTCCAAGAACCGTTATTGTTTCTAGTTTAAGCAAGTTTAAATCTTAACAGAAAACCGTAGAAATCTGATTGACATAATGAGTGAAAGGCTCAAGATTCGGACAACAAAAATCCAAGAACCGTTATTGTTTCTAATTTAAACAAGTTTGAATTTCAATCGAAAACCATAAACATAAAATAACAATATACATTCCTTGAATGTGAAATTTTGTTGATTATTTGATTAATTATCAAACAATATGATTTTGCCTTTGAAATGGCTTATACCATAAAATTTCCAAAACATGTAAGAAGTGATTATCCAATTAAACACACAATCTAATGATGCGTAAGTATCAGGATAAGAGAGAATAAGGTAGTTAATCCATGTTTGGAAACATTACGTGGAAGGATACAATTTTATCTGTAAATTGAAATCCAAACCAGGTAAAAAAATAACACCCAAATGAAATGAAGTAAGTACCTTTGACTACCATAATGCAATACATATTTCATTTGAATTGCCCTTTTTTTTTTTTTTTCTTTTTTTGAGAATCTCAAATGGGTTATTTTGTTTATTCGAAAATAATAAAATAATTTATTTTCTCTTACTTTGTGATAAAGGAAAGAGAGGAAAAGAGAGGAAAAAAGATGAAGAAGAGACAAGTGGCGGGCACATTAGGAACCCAGCTCGACTCAAAACAATAATGGCAAAAAACGTTTCTGGGCAGAGAAAGAGGGGGGTGAAGAAAAGTGGAGAAGATGAACGTTAGAATGCGAAAGAAAGTAACTAGAAAACAGAGGAAACAATTGACTTGGATTTTGATTTTTTTTTTTTTTTTTTTTCTTTGCTGTCCATGCAATTTTTTTTTTCTCAATTCATTGGCAAAAAAACAAAACATCGCAACTAACTTCAAATCCCAATGAATTCATGTTCTCCCTCCCTAACCCTCATCTGTTTACTATTTAAGAGAAGTGCTAAACAGTGCTTCTCACACAGTGAACAGACTGAGAAGTAGAGAGAGAGAGAGAGAGAGAGAGAGAGAGAGATAGAGTGAGATAGAGATAGCGAGAGAAACGCTTGGGAGAGGAATAAGAAGTTGAGCATTTTTCTCGAGGTATGCAATGACCTTTGCATGGCTATGAATTACTCACATTTCTTCTTCTTCTTCTTTTAGGAATCTGTGTTCTTATGGTATTATTGAACGCTTGCAATGTTGATTTTTTTAGAAATATTTATTCTGTTGTGTTCATTACTAATGATTTTAACTAGCTTTTTGCATGGCGGTTTTGTGGTCAGCTATTTTATTTCAACTTTCTTTCACCATCGTTGAATGTTCATGAATCGGGATGAATGTTGAATTCTTTCACCTGTGTCATTGATTTCGGTTTTCAGATTCTAGTTCAAGTTTGACCTTCATGCTGCTTAAAAAATTGTATTTTATATGAATATATATATATATATATATATATTACTTTCTCGAAGGTGTCAGTCAGTCTCACGTGGGCCCCACATCTCATGTGGGGTCAGGTCCCACACTTCTCACTGTGAGCTTCTGCATCCGAAGAGATTACTAATTGAGTCGATACTTTATTCTTCACCACTTAAGCATGCGTTTGTTTTCCTTGAAAATTTCCACAAGAGTAACAGGGCTGTGCTTAGAGTACAGATAACATGGCGATGACAAAGTGCAGACGTGAAAATGACGGCTCATTATTTGAGAACAGCGGTTTCCTACCTGGACTGCCTGACGATACCGCATTAGAGATCTTAGTCCGAACAAGTCGGTCAGACTACCCGATCGTTTCTTGCCTAAACAAGGGACTCAACTCTTTGATCAAGAGCGGATACTTGTACAAACTCAGACGGACCCTTGGTATAGTCGAACCATGGGTTTTCCTAGCATGCACTCTCATGCCATGGACATCATTCGATCCAACACGTCAGAAATGGGCACCCCTACCTCCCATTCCATGCGACGAATGCTTCAAGTATGCAGACAGGGAGTCACTTGCTGTCGGGACGGACCTGCTCGTGTTTGGCCGTGAAGTGCCGGCTTTCGCTATATGGAAGTATAGTATACTAACCCGGGACTGGTCACGGTGCCATCTGATGAACTCGCCTCGGTGTTTGTTCGGTTCAAGCAGCCTAGGGGAGATAGCCGTTGTAGCAGGGGGATGTGATGGGAAGGGAAACGTGATGGGGGTCGCTGAGGCATACAATTCTGAAACGGGGATATGGCAGATGCTGCCGGAACTGAACGTGGCGCGAAAAAACTGTTCCGGGTTTTCTATGGACGGGAAGTTTTATGTGCTTGGAGGCATGTCTGCCCCGAGAACCTCTTTGACTTGTGGGGAGGAGTTTGACTTTGAAACGGGGAAATGGCGGAGGATTTTAAACATGTACCCGTTTGCCGTGGAGGGGCAGGAAGCAGCTTACCATGCTCCTCCGCTTGTTGCTGTTGTGAATAATCAGCTTTATGTGGCTGATCGGATGACTAATGAGATTAAGAAGTATAATAAGCAGAATAATTCTTGGAGGGTTGTAAATGTGCTGCCTAGGAGGCCGGGTGCTTCTAAATATGGTTGGGGAGTTGCATTTAAGGCTTGTGGTAATCATATGCTGTTAGTGATGGTAGGGCGGACAGCGGGTCATACGGACGTGATCGTGGTGCTTGCGTGGGAGCCAGACAGTGGAAACGGAGACTGGAAAGTGTTATCGGCACGGGAGGAGGCCGGTGCTAACTTCATCTACAACTGTGCTGTTATGAATTGTTAATTAAGAGTGATTCTGCATCTTTTCATTTAGAGTAAAACTGAAAACAAAACAAAGAGAACATCGTTTATGACTTGAGTAGGGGATGAGGAAACAATTAATCGATATGCCGCATTTCAAACGAGGTTTCGTACTAGCTAGTTGTAATAGGCAGTTAATCTGCCTTGTAATAGACTTATCTAATAGTTATGTATTATGTTCTCTCTCTCTCTCTCCCTCTCCATTTGTTTTTTCTTCTTCTTTTAAATAGATGGTTTTGCATGAATGAGATAATTGAAAAACTAGTTCAATGGAAGAGATAATTCGAACACTTTAAGAACTACGTCATATCAGAGCAATGCATTTTCATATATATAATTTTTTCGACGTCTCATATCGTTGGGAAGAAAGTAACATGAATAAACCCAAACCGACATTACATTACAGAAGAGAAGGGAATCTAAAACCGATGAAACTGCATGTCGAGTAGTTTTGTGTCTTTTACGCATGTAAGAAATCTAGCCATCGCCAAATCTATTTGTAGATAGAATCATAGATCGGTGTGGGTTGTTTTGCAGTAACAGTCTCCAATCACATTGCATTTCAAACGAGGCTTAAATTCATGAAAGAATTTGTTTCAAACTATTTTTGTTGCTGCAAAATAATTTATATCGAAGGGATATGTTCTTTTTCTTTACTACAAATAATAAAATTTGACTTTAAAAAAAGTAATAACAATAATAATACTTATTGATATGTACATCGTTTATTACATTTAGATCAATCCAAATAGAATAAGATCGAGCGATTTTATAAAAAATCGATCGAACGATTTGATCAATCATTCACGAAGAATAAGATCTGATTAATCTAATTTTTCCACATGAAGAACCGGATCAGATCAATCTGATTCTTCCTCTTCTTTGCAAGGAAGATGAATCAGAAGGATAAAAAAATAAAAAATTGTTCGAGCCAAACCTTCAATAGTATTTATTTTACTTAGTTCTTAGTTTTAATTTCTCAGGTAGTCCTTTAATGCATAAGGAACAAAATGAGGATTCTGTTAAACCGAGATTATAACTTGAGATCAAAAGAACCCATTTCACTTCCACCATCAGTTCCCGCTTCACCTAAGTCTTCACCTTCGTCAAGAAATTTTGAACTCAAGTAAGAAAATATAACTGCATCCAACCGTACACTCGAGGAATTAGTGGTACCAATTATGGATTAACAACATTTATGCATTAAGTACTCTCAACTTGAGATGGATTTTGGGCTTGAGTCAGGCATGATCCATCTATTATCAACTTTTCATGGTTTTGCAATGGAAGATCCAAATAAGAATCTCAAAGAATTTCACCTAGTATGGAGGCTTGGTTTGAATAATTTTTTTTTATCCTTCTGGTTCATCTTCCTCGCAAAAAAGAAGAATAATAGGATCAATCCGATCCGGTTCTTCACTTGGAAATATCGAATTGATCGGATCCCATTTTTCATGAAAGATTGGACGATTCAATTGGATTCATCACGAAGAAGCGGATAATCTGATTTGTGTACTTCATGAAGAGATCAGATTATTCGATCGCTTTTTCATAAAATAGTCGGACCATTTTTTTTAAACAAAAAACCGGATCAGGATTTATTATTATTTTTACACTGAAGTTTTTAATTTTTCTAAAAATTAACAATGAAATTTTGGATTAAAAAGTATAATAAAAAATTATAAGAGAGAAAAGTTAAAATAATGAAAAATTAGGAATGAAAAAATAATAAATAATTTTTAATGACATAGTATGCATGTTGTCAGATCAACGCTGATAGTCTGAATTCCGTTCATAAAATATAAAAAATATTAATTTTATATTATATATGTATTAATTGACATTTCTTAACTAACTTTTTAAAAATTTATCTTACAGCCAAATATATAAGGTTAAATTTTAATTAAGTACATAATTAATTTAATATACTTGTAAATCTTTGATGATCGATTTGATTTTCGGCCTGATTAGTCGGATTTTCTACCCACCCCTCAATTCTATGATAATAATTGAAGTACATTGTAATGCAAAATTATGAATTTTGCATGTGATTATGAAAATAAAAGAAGAAATTTTATAATTTTATAATTTTGCTAATCGCTCTCATGTGATATAATCATATAAATATAATATAATATATGAAAGTAGCATGTAGATTCATTGAACACGTAAAGACCATAAACCATAGGCATGCAAAAATGTCTCATAAAATGGATTATTGAAACACTTGCAATTGTTTCAACTCAAGCTGAAAAGAGAAGGAACTTTATGACGTTTAGTTTTGTCCGCCCGAGGTTCATTATCTTCTACATACAGATACCTTTTTTCTCTGCCTTTTAAACGTAGTCTTACTGTTACATAAACGAGCATACATCATGGTACCTGCGCAAAGTGACAATATTCAGTCCAGTCTGTTTCAGTTTCAAATGTTACAGAAAGGAGGGAACCTACATGATTTGTTTGAAAGAATAGTAACGTTGGTAAGCCAGTCGGTCACTCAATTTACCGATCCGATAATACATGAAAGGGCATCTGAAACCGATGAAACTTTCAGGTAATTTTGTCATTTACACAAATTATACACACGTAAAATCTATCCTATCCGCCTCAAAACTCCAAAGCTATTGCAGATATACTTTTTAAGTGTTGTTACAGTAACAGTCTCAGCTTCTACATTGCTTTTTCCAAGCATCTTTCCCTCTGCATTCATTTAGCGATGGCTTACAATGGATTGGGCTTGTTATCTCAAGCATGTTATATGACATCAATCGATGGGGTGCTTGTCAGCTTGGCGGGAGGTATAATGAGCCGAGAGCAAGAGCAGAGAAAGGAAAGCACTGGCCACGAAGATTGCATCAAACCACCGGTGGTAGAAATCGAACTGGATATCTCCGCCTAATACGTCTGTTATGATCATTCTGCAAGGAATGATAGATCGGGTAAGTTTTTACTCTTTCCTTCCAAGCAAATTAAGAAGAAAAGAAAATTAAGTAGATCTAATTGGTACCATAATTTTTTCACCTTTTTTCCTAGAGAAACTATCAAGGAAACCCCCATGTTTTTACCAAATATGTATGATTGAAGTAAATTATATCTAAATTGAGCGTACCTGTATTCTGTTGCCAGGCTTTTTCTTATCAAGAGGATAGAAGATACAAAATACATTCCCATGATTTCAGAGAGGAAAAGTACAACATTGCTTGAAGATCCACTTCCAACTCTAGAAACTGCAAAAAAGAACTGCAAAATGCAAATAATCATTTAATCTGTAGAAGATACAGAATACTGTACCGTGTAGATCCTTGTTTGATGAATAACAGAGAGCTGCTCTTCGACTTTTCTTTCTTTCCAGGAAATTAGTAGAAATTGCATAAGAGATTGCTGAGTTAAGAAAAGGGCAACAGAAAAGCAGGATTACCTTCATCAGATTTGTCAGGAAACCTCTTACTGATATAACAATCAGCATTCCAATGAATAGCAGGGATATATACTACACAAGAATAATAAAATAAATGTTAGGCAGAAATAGTCATTATCTAGCAACAAACGGTAACAGTACTATGCAATTAGTAACGCTAATCATCAGTCAATAACAGTCTGTGAACAATATTAACAACTGACCTGTGATAATAATGTGGCGTTGATCCCTATATCAAAGAACTGCAAGAATATGCTGATTGTCTTTGTCACAGGATCGACTGAACCAGCCTATCACACAAACCAATTTGTACATATGTGATACATTAACAAAGTAGTGAAAAATGTATTTAAAATGTGGGTACAGTCTACACATGAATTCTAAGACTACAATAAAAATACAAAACACAAAATTAACAATACCTCTTTGAAAACGACGCTTTGCAAAGACTGCACAAATATAAACAAAAAAAAAAAAAGGAAATTATAGTAGTGTTGACAGTGATATACAAGAGGAATAAACAATATTAAAAGGGGGGAAATTTTTTAACTACAGAATAATATGGTACTGTGGAAACTGAAAGAAAGTGTTGAAGTAACCAGTTTGTCCACATAACTCACACTAAAGAAAAATATGACTATACCTTAATCATTTTATACACACAATATATAGAACATGCATAGCCAAGTAGATTCTGCATATGACCTCTCCAGGTTCGAGAATAAGCAGCAGCCTCCTGAAAATCTACACTTCTCAGCAATGGGCATGCTAGCAAAACGTGCTCTCATACTGCCCAACTTATAGAAGTAAGAAAATAAGAGGACATAGATAATGCAGACCTTAGCCTGACGAAGCTCATAAATTTCAAGGAATAGCTGCCGCGAAAGCTCTTCCAAACCCTGTACCTCTGCTTCCATGATTTTGATATCTTTAATTATGAAGAGGAAGAGGGGAGAAACAAAGAGGTCAAGCAAAAAGGAAGAAAAAACGAAAGTGAGGAAAGGATTATACTGTATCCATAAAATGCAGAGGAATATAAGAACCATGGGAAAATTAACTAAAACAGGATATCTTGTATGCCTAGAACATGGAGATCTCTAGAAGAGCTGCTACAAGTTTCTTGTGACATTTATGAAAGGAAGACATAAAGGATAAGAGGTAAGAAAGCAATAGATTCATAAAAAGTCTGAGAAGGAATAAAAGAGAGAGAACTTGTCGTAAAATCTCTGACAAAAACAGAGTTGAACTGCAGAATAAAGTATAAAACACAAGGAAGAAGACTACCTTGCTCCTTTTGGTCATCTTGAACAGATCGGACAACAGTGCTAACTATTCGTTTAAAGAAAGATCTAGCCTTTAACTTCTGCAGCACAAAAATGTAAACGAGATGCTCAAAGTCACTACCAGTGACTGAGTCACAAAGCACAGAAAGAAAAGTTGTAGAGTAATTGAGGGTTTAACTTTTATCAAATGAGGGATTACATCAGATTGAACAATTAAATAAAAAAAAGGTTTAGCAAAATTAGCAGACCTCTTCTGATCCCTGAACCCGCTTGATCTCCATTTGAGCAAGAATAATTTTCTTTTTCTTGGCAATGCAAGTCTCAATAGATTGCATGAGTTGTCTTTCCAAGGCCTTGATCTCTGTCTCCTCAATCTCTCTGCCAAAATACGATCAGATAGTAAAAGAAGAGGTTATTATTCCATCCAATACAAATTTTAAGCTCTAAAAGACCAGCATAGAGTATTATGCCATTACCTAATGAAGAGGGACAAATAACTGTAAGGCAAATTTACAGCTCCAAAACCAGATAAAACAGCCATGACAGTGACCCCTATTACTCCAATTCTGCTTACCAATTGAGGCAAGGTGAAGAAACCTGGATATGGAATTTGTCAGTTGAATATGCAAAGAAGTATATCTATGTATGCAAAGGATAATTTATCAGGCGTGCCAAGGCAGAAGTCAGAGCTACAAAGCAAATCCAAAGAAAAAGAGAAGAAGCAAGGGGCAACCTTTATCAGGAGAAGGCATTGGAAAATGAATTCCCATGCGCCAAAAAGCATAAAGAAATGCCAGTAAAAATAAGATGGCTCCAAGTGCAGCTCGTTCCTTCCTTATACCTATATAACGAACATATAAGTTCCACAAAAATATGTTGGGAAACTAAAAGTGTTCTCTAGACACCTGAGAGAAACACTATCTACACTATGTATAATACGAAAGGTCAAAATACCACTGTTGCAAAGCATCAGGTAGCAATGATAATAAGGCAACATGAAAACCAGTAACAGTATCAAACAAAACAGGTCCAACTTCCAGTTCATCCATCTTGCCCTGCAATCAAAATGAAACGAAGCCAGTTTCACAATTCAGCAAACTCAGATTCCTGAAATGCCAACTCTCTATCCCCAATCCCTCCATTATTTCAGAAAACAATACACCCTACATATCACGATCTTAACTAGACCTAATACCATATACGATGCAGAAGTTCATAGAGCAGTAGACAACTTGCCAAATTGAATGCCATAATAGACCGAGTGAGCAGATAGATAGGGGAGGAGAAACAGGGGCGAAGGGGGGAACACCAATACTAATACTACTACTTACTCTTTGGAGAGAAGGGGGATGATCTCAAAGAGAACGAGCTGGAATAGATTGCAAGAGAAGGCAAAGACGACACTGAATATGATCTGAACAAGAACTCGCTTCTCTTCATACTCCTTGTAGAGCCGTTGGTTAAGGAACCATAGCCCCGCCAATCCCAGCAGACAGAGCGAACCGCCCGCCACCACTCCCTCGTAGATCGCCCACCCCCACCCCATCTTCTTCCTCTTCTTCTTCTTCTCTGAGGTTCAATTCGATTTCAGGACATTCTCAGAACTTCCTGCACTCTATATCTTCAACCTCGATTTGTAGATCCGACGGACAATACCGGACACAGTAAGCAAATCATCCTGTCCGTTGATTAAAAAACTATTCCATTATTATATTTTTAAACTTTATTATATAATGTTCGGATTTTTCACTCCATATTGTTTTACCTAACGGTTAATTACATAAATCACATTTTACCATAGTGGTTAAAACAGTAGTAACTTACTACTATTATTATTATTATAGGGTCAAATAATAATATATATACATACATAGATATATAATTATCGTGTGACAAAGTATATAGATTATTCCATGGGATTTATTCTCATATGGACCACCACCACCACATCATGATCGAAACAATAGGATGCTGAGAACCTATGACTCCATTTGCAAGAACAGCAACTTTATTCTCCGAGTTGGCTTGTTTTGGTTTTCGATCGCTCGTCGGTCAGCCATTCCCGGTCATTTTCAAAGTCTCTAATTTTAATCCGATCCGATCCATTTTATACGAGAAATTCTTATACAAATGAAATCGTAACACATATACTACACTAGCCGGCCGGAAGTAGTTCTGCACTTTTTTTTTTTTTTTTTTTGTCTTTTCCTTTTTTATTTCTTACCAACAATTAACATCTTCGAGCCTTGCAATAATAAAAGTTTTTACAACACGTACATGAAAAACAAAGAGTCTTTAAGATAAAAGAAAAGAAAGAAACCCATAACAATGGAGAGAGCTAACCCAAACTGGGGAAAAACTGAGAATACATATTCACAGGAATATTATTCTCCACGCACATAAATGCACGCAAACACACTTGCCACCATATGTGCTTTGCAGCACTCCACTCCATCCTCCATTCTTCGAAGAAAAATATACATCCTCGAATTCCTCAAGCTTTCCTTCTCATGTCAATGATCTGTTGCATAATTACAACACCATCATTCGAGTTAGATGAAGACTTTGCAACTTCCGGAAATGCACTCAACGATGTATAAATCAGGTTGAAAATGAAATCTAGGTAATGATTGATAGGGGGGCTTACCATGTGGAGATCTGGAAGTAGGGGCATTGAAGTCGGAAGAAGCCATCGGAATAGAAATCGAGAGTTGTGTTGTAGAGAACGAGGTCTGGTTGGATCTCTTGTCCTCGAGCCCGGACCAAGATTCCCGGGTTCTAGGCCACTCGTCAAAGAAAGGCCGAAGAGATTGACCTTGACCCTCCTGCTTCACAGGCTCACCCCCAGATGGAGAGTTATATTCCGTGGTGAAAAACGAATTGAGAGGATATTCACTCGCGATCATGGAGTTTTCACTCAACTTCAGAGCAGAAACAGGGGGGACCCCTGATGGCATCAATGACCATGCATTGTCCAATGACGTGTCGACCTGGTGGGCCCGGTTGCTTCCTGAGGAGGGTTCAGAGAAGAAGCTGTGCTCTCCCATGTCGGGTTTCATCCCTTGAAGGTACCTATATGTTCCCTCAACAAAATAGAATGTTTTTTTTAAAGTGAGAGCAGATGATGAAGTATATATTAGTAATGAACAGTCAAAGAGATCAAAAATAGGACTAATTCAACTTCATGAAAGATTGTAGAATCCATTTCAGTCAATTTAATTTCAACATGTGCCTTGGTTATCTGATTTTCTTCAATCAAGTCACTGATTACATCCCAGTTAGCATGACAATTAAAATAACTCAAATTTGAAAGATCATAAGGTGAGTCAGATGCATAGCATAGTACAAAGGGAATCAAATAAAAAGAATAAATTGATATGACGCTTTTTTTCCTTTTCCCTTTTTCTCTTTCTCCTTTTGTATCTCTATGCTTAGAACTTAAACTTTCTCTGTAATGATTCACTCATTTGTTTTCAAACTTGAATAAATGTAAACTTATCACAAACATATAGTAGAACTAGATAGATGAGATCGAGTAATAGAATAGGAGTACCTATAATCTTTATTGGGGATAGCATAAGGAATGGAGTCCAACTGATAATGAGACTGGCTGGTTCCGGAAACAGCTCGCTGGGAATCACTATTACTGAGAACAGCAGCAGTAGCCAGGGGGAGGTTCTGGAAGCTCACGGCCCCACTCCCAGTGCGGGCCCCAGTCAATGATGATGTCACAGCAGACGAGGATGACTCAGTGAGGATGGTAGATTGTTGTTGTTGTGATTCCACAGGCTTTCTTGAACGGTTACGGCCACGATGCATATGGCGCTCACAGTACTTGGAGTCAGGATATGCATCTTTCGAACACCTCCATTTCTTCCCATCTGTCCTCCTGCATCGCCCCGGCTCTGGGTCCACCTTCTTCCCATACAAGGAGCAGTAACCCACTGTAGAGTGAAAGAGGAGTAAGAAATATTGAACGGGGACCACAATACCACATAGACCTATGGATATCATCAATTTCTTAAGTTCTTCACTGATTAAAAATTCCAGATTTCAAATGGGTTTAAGGAAAAAAAAAACTAAAATAAAAGTAATTGTTCTGGAATATGCTTCAAACACCTAAAACAACCAGCAGCGTCAAGGTAAAGTAAAGGATGACTACATACGCAATAAATGCTTGAGATTTTTTAGACCAAGTGAAATATCACATCTACCTATTCATTCACTTATTTCATAAGCAACTGATAAGAAAAGAAAGAAGAAATTCACTATCACCATCCTGCAGTCTATAAATGAAACTTCTCAGAGTGAAGAAGAAAAGAAATCCAGAATCAAACCCATCAAGAAGAAAAAAAAAGGCTTGAATATTTTTATTTTTGTTCTAATAAATTAAAGGGCACTAATTTGTATCTCAAATAGAAAACCGAAAGACAATCAAATTAAGTATGAGAGAGAGAGGGCGGGGGAGAGAAGTTTTGAGTGTGGGAATATTACTGGTGGGGTGGTGGAAGAACCTCTGAGAAATAGAGTCAAGGCTCTTCTGGATAGGAAGAACAAGCTCAGGTGGAACAGGTAAACCTGCCATCATATACTTAAAGATCAGAGCTTGATGTTCCAGCTCCTGCCACTGCGACACTGTAAAAAGTGACCTACTATTATTACTATTCATCATCCCTATCAACCCTGTGGCCGCTCCACCACTTCCGGCCCCACCACCACTTCCTTCAGACCCATCGTCTCTTCCTCCACCTCCGCCGCCTCCACTATTCATGCTACACTATATCCACCGCCACAACCACCAGGAACAAAACTCTCTCCTTTTTGCTCTGTCTGATCAGAAAAATAGAAACCCAGAAAGCTCAAAGGTTGTTTGAAGGAGAAATCATGGAACATAGATCAACACCGTCTGTGGTTGGGGGTTGAGGGTTGAGGCTGCTCTCTCTCATCACTCTGTCCCTTTCTATCGCTTGTTTTGAGTGCCCGAAGGTTTATTTGCTGTGTAATAGAAATTGAAATTAAAATTAAAACAAAAACAAAAAACAAAGGGAGGAGAAGCAGTCTCTTCTTAAAAAAAAAAAAATAATAAATAAATAAAAAAAATTTTTATATATATAATTAATTAAAATTATTAAGCTTCGTTTAAAGAAGGGGGGCGGTTGTGTCCCTTCTCTCTCATCGCTCGCTAATTGGTCAGAGACTATATATATTATAATTTATAAGTACTTGTAAAAGCTAGTGATGATTTTTCAACTTGTAGTCAAACCTTGTCTTTTTTTCTTGCTCGAGTCTATCTGGTGTTTTGTGAGATGTGTTATAATTTATCTCTCTCTCTTTTTCCGACAACATTTTTCTACCTTCCTCTTCTTCTATCCTTCTTGTTCGATGGCAATTCTCCTCTTCAATCAAAAACTCTAACGCCATGCAATCTCTTACTCTAATATGCCTCTCCTCATTCGAAACCCATTCAATCAAATTACATTTCTTCATTAACAAAGATATCATTTTGACAAATTCATTTTCATCAATTACAATAAAACAGTATAATTTAACAACCACTGTAAAATCATCAATGACAAATCATTCACACTCAACACTTAGGAATGTCACTAGCAAGAAAACCAACAGGGATATATGGGTGTTTTACTCGAGGTACGAGGACCAAGTAGAAGTAGACAAAAATTCAAAGAGATTCGAGGTTGAGAATGAAATGGAGCGGTGTATAAGGATTATAGGTTTTCTTCACGTTTCAGAATCCAAAAGGGTCTTCTGACTTGGTGATGATGATGATGATGAGACTCCTACTAAGTTCATTTAGGAGTTAGACTTAAAATGATATTTATTTTATTATTTATATAGAGAGTTCAATAGATCTCACATTAGTGTTGTATTACTCTATTTTTAAGGTAAGGTGGATAATGTTACAATCTATATATCATAGTGGAAGGATAGATCTGTTCTTGATCCTGTTTTATATGCTGTCTTTATTCCTTGGATTCGATACTCCATGCAAAGATTCTGCCATACTAGGTTGTAGTTGTAAAAGTTAAAGAGTAATAAATAAATAAATATAAATCTATTATATTCAATTTTTATTTTATTTTTTAAAAAATTATTTATTTATTTACAATTTTTAAAATCCGTATAATTGAGACTACCACATATCTACTGATCAACAACTTTTAAGTTTGCAGAGGAAAAAAAAGAAAAAAAAAAAAAGGAAACCCTAACTGAGTGAGGATTTGTTCCCCGCTGCAAAACAAATTTCCTTCCAGTTGTACTTTTTGGGGGTCAATTATGTGTTTGTTCCACAACGAGCTCACTGCCTCCCCGTTTCCAGACAGAAAGCAAGGCGTTATGGGCTGGTCCAAGAAGAGGCCCAAAACTTTCATTTAGACTGGAAACCTCCCTAGCCCGTTAACCCAGCAAAGAGATTAACCGGATACTTGCCGGAAGGCAGGTGACATTCGCGGTGGGCCTGCGTGCAGAGGAGGAGAAGAAAAGAAGAGCATTTATATGTGGGCTCCATCCAGTTAACTCTACTTTCGGGGTTCTGTAATCTGTAACATTGAATAAGAGGGCAAATGGATCGGTGGGCCCATTAGGGTTTGGGTTTTAATATAATGCCCCAGATTCATAAACATTTGGACCACACTTCTCGAAATCTGCACGGTCTGTCTCGTTGCTAGTGTGCATATGGTCTTGTCGTCTTAACCGTCATCATTCATCAAGTGGATGGAGAGGAGCGAAACATATCTTTTTATGTTTTTCGACACAAACACAAAACACAAACACAACACAATAGTTTTTAAAAAATTAAAAAATTAAAAAATTAAATAAATAAAAAACAATTTTTATTTATTTTAAAATATTTTTTGCTTATTTTTGTATTATTTAATTTATTAAAAGTATTATTATTTATTTTTTGATAAATCAAAAGGGGGGAACAGTGAATTGACCAGTCACCAACCACATTCATTTGTCATTATCCCATGTCGAACCAAATACAATATAGTTCATAGAAAACACCATTCTTTTCTTCCTTCTTCTTCTTCTTCTTCTTTTTTTTTTTAATTTTTTAAATTTTTAAATTTTTAAATTTTTAAATTTTTAATTTTTAATTTTTGGGAATAAAACATGAATTGTTTTTCTCCCAATTTCAGATAAGTATTAAACGACACCGTAGCTGATAAATTCACGTGGAGAGAGAGGGGGCTTGAAAGCTTTCTCAATCACTTTTACCCACTCCACTTCACTTCCTTAGATTATCTTTTTATTTATTTATATTTAATTTTGCATAAAAGGGTGGCCAATGAATGATGTTTGCTTTTAAATCTAGAGCAAGGGCAATTCAATCTACACGAAGCAACAATGATTTTTAACAGCTAGATCACACCATATATTATACTATACATACAATATTTTTTTTAGAGCTATGTTTAAAATCACTCAGTTGTTCATGATTTGTTATGTGGCATCAAAATGAAACATGAATAATTTATAATGTATTTAATTATGTATTTTAATTATGAGAATTCAAAAAAAAAAAAGAATAATTATTATATTTGTTATGAGAGGTAAGCAAGCCCAAACAAGAAAATAAAAAAACCAACTCTGTCTCTTTGGGCTTCTCTAATACAAGAAAATCCAAATGGGCCCGGGAAGTTCAAAAAGGCCCAATCCATCCTCTTAGGCTCTAGAGGCCCAGAAAGGAACAATGGAGGTGGACCGGTGGTACTGGTGTCGGATTCTTTTTTTCTCTTTCGGTAATTTACGTGTAAGGAAAGAGAAACATATGATATATTTATTTATATATATATTGTGTCGGTGAATTCCTAAAACGGTTCTTCATACGGATCGGGTTTTTTTGAAGATTTTCGGGTATAAATTATTTAAAATTTTCACTTTTGTATAAATTACACTTTGCCCCTAAATTATTTGCGATTGATGTACATCCTCACGTGCGGCACCACATCCAGACTGGATACTCGCTTGCACAGCCAAACATTCTCTTCTAGACGTTTTCGTTTTTACAGAGTAGAGAATGGCTAGTAGATAATTTTGGTTCGCAGTGAGATTAAATTTGGTGATATCATTCGTATTATTTCTTCCTAATTTATGAATTTCTAATAGTTAAGGGGAAGAGAATATAAGTTTTATAGGGTTAAAAATATAAAATAAATAAATAAATTTGAGATAAATAAAATTTTAATTACTGACACGTAAGTATTATATAAATAAATTTATTAAAATAGATAATAATAAAAAAAATATCCCGAAAGAAAGTCAAAGTTTAGGGGTACATTAATAATTTCCCCTATTAAGAATCAAAACGAATCGTTTGAAGTTTAAGCAATCATACGCGGGAATGACTGACAGTAAGAACACGTGTCCCTCGTGGAGGCTATAAGCAGGGAAAAAAAAAAAAATCTGTCTCCAAATTTTAGCACACAATTTTTTAAGAACATCAGCAAGAAAATACTCCCGCCCCGCGGTGAGCGTCACCGCTCAATCCTCGTTCGTACGCAAATCTCTGTCTCTCTCTCTCTCTCTCTCTCTCTCTCTCTTCTCTCCTTCTCTTTCTATCTCTTTCTATCTCTTTCTTCTGTCCCTATCTCTCTCTGAACCAGTGGAATAGAAATCGATTGAATTTTCTAGGACCCACAGTTTTCCCCCTGAAAGTGGATGAATAAATAGAGGTTTGTATGATACGGATCGTCACATCGCCTTCTCCAGATCTGCATTTGCAACCTCTCGGTATTCTATCTTACTCTTCTTCTTATTTGTGGTCACTACTATATTTGCACTGTTTCAATCCTTTATTTTTTGTTTCTTAGAGCAATCTGTATATAATCTCATGTTAAATCTTTTAATCTTTTGTAGTTTCTTGCAATTAGTCTTTTGCTCATTGCTGCGTTTCTCTGTTTAACGATCTCCAAATTCTGACACGTTTAGATCCTTAGGATCAAATAGTTATTGGAGCCCCCCAAATCTTAAGAGTGTTCTTTTCCATCTGATTTGGCTTTCTGCTAGTGCTGTTTATGAGCTAACTTATGAAGGTTTAGTTAAATTTTTCAAGATGTGACGCACACATTTTTATGATAATGTTTCTGTTCAAGTGCTCTTATCTATTCTTCCTTTACTGCATTCCGATTTTGTTTTCTAAAGCAACGTTTGCTGAATTATGATTAGGTTAAATCACCATCTACTGAAAAATCTACATCTCTCTAGCTGAGGATGGGTTCGATTAACAATGGTAAAATTGAACCGGTGAATGGTGTTGAAAATGAGGTGAAGCAGAAGCCATTCAGGATCTATGTTGGTTATGACCCTCGGGAAGATATTGCCTACAACGTCTGCCGCCATTCGATCTTGAAGCGATCTTCGATCCCGGTTGAGATCATCCCTGTCAAGCAATCAGATCTGAGGGAATCGGGCCACTACTGGCGCGAAAGAGGCCAATTGGAAAGCACTGAATTCTCCTTCACTCGCTTCTTGACCCCACACCTAGCCAATTTCGAAGGCTGGGCTATGTTTGTAGACTGTGATTTTCTCTTCTTAACTGACATCAAGGAATTGAGAGATTTAGCTGATGAAAAATACGCAATCATGTGCGTTCAACATGACTATACTCCCAAAGAGACTAAAAAAATGGACGGAGCTGTTCAAACCGTTTATCCTAGAAAGAACTGGTCTTCAATGGTGCTGTACAACTGTGGGCATCCTAAGAACTGTGTGCTTACACCTGAGATTGTGAATACTCAAACGGGCGCTTTTCTTCATAGGTTCCAATGGCTGGATGATGATGAAATCGGGTCAATCCCTTTTGTTTGGAACTTTCTAGAGGGACATAATAAGGTGGTGGAGGGAGATTCTACTACTTCTCCTAAGGCGATTCACTTTACTCGTGGAGGGCCTTGGTTTGATGCTTGGAAGCATTGTGAATTTGCTGATCTCTGGCTCAAGGAAATGGAGGATTTCAACCTGGAGGAAGCCATGAAATCTCAAGATTGAATCAGAAATTTTATAGGTTGTTTAATTGCTTGTTTTGTTCTTCATTATATAGTTCGTGAATTCCTTTATCGCCCAAAATAGCTCGTATTGTCTCTAGTATTCTTTGTACTATTGTATTGGAATGTAGTATAATCATATAGCTGTTTTTCTTTTTTTGGCATATGTCGGTGCTTCATAATTTCTAGTATTCTGTAATTGAATCGTCAGTAAGTTATTGGGTTTTTAGTACAAAATTGTAATTTTATATTCTTGTATGGTTGAAAATTTAAATACAATTTTAATCTATTTGTAGTTATAAGATTGACCCTATAAATGTCAAAATTAGGTAGAATTGAAAATGAAACATTAGTTTTGCCTTTAATGGACTGCTTGCTGTATGCTAAAAGTCTCGCTCCCATATCCATTTATATATAAAAAAAGAGTGTTTTGGCATGAATGGTTGATAATGGTAGACTAGCAGCCAAGCCATGAAGATGAGACTTTGCTTTTTATCAGGTAGGGGCCCTCCCCCTGCTCCAATCCAAACTGCACATATACAAACAAATCAATCCAATGAATCAAATCAATCCAATGAATGCATTTCTGGCAAGTCCAGCCCATAGTCCCATTAAAGCCTTCCAAACCCTGTCACAAACCACGTGCAACGACAACACCATCCAGTTAAGAGTAATGTGTTTATTATACAGTGCAGTCCCACAGTAGAGAGCAATAAAACTTATATTAATAATTTATTTATTATTAAAAAAAAGGAAAAAGAAGAAAAGATTCTCACGGGTGTGTGTCCTACCTGGCTACGTCAGAACCAACCACACAGTGATCACTCTCTTTAGTCTGTACGACTCTCTGTTCGTGATCGTCTTCCCTCTTTCGGCCCGAAGAACGGTGGATTTCCTGTCCCCCCCACTCACCCTCACTTATATGATGAGCTGCACCAATCCGCTTCTACAGTTGCAAAACTTCAGAACCAATCCGCGTCTGTCCGTCTCCTACACCTGTACTTCAGGCCTAGCTAGCCGCAGCGGCTGTAGTCCAATCAGTAGGAGGAGAAGAAGCAAAATACTGACCATGGCGGCGACACGTGTAACAGATCCATTGGATGCAACTGAGCTGCGTAAAGGAATCGCCGAGTTCTACGACGAATCCTCCGGCGTTTGGGAAAATATCTGGGGAGATCACATGCACCATGGCTTTTACGATCCAGACGCATCTGTTTCTGTCTCCGATCATCGCGCCGCCCAGATTCGCATGATCGAAGAAACTCTCCGGTTCGCCGATCTTCCCGGTTCGCTCCTTTTCCCTCCATATTGACGCATTATATAATATAATAATAATAAAACAAAAGTCAAAGTTTGTTATAATTTCAGTTATAACCAAATCCAAGTTAGTTAGCAAAATGATGTCAACTTCAAATGGTGTATTGATGCAGAAGACGCAGAAAAATGGCCGAAGAATATAGTTGATGTAGGGTGTGGTATAGGGGGAAGTTCAAGATACATAGCAAGGAAATATGGGGCCATATCACAAGGAATCACATTGAGCCCAGTCCAGGCCCAAAGAGCCAACTCTCTTGCTGCTGCTCAAGGCTTGAGTGACAAGGCTTCCTTTCTGGTTGCTGACGCTCTTAACCAACCTTTTCCTGATTCCCAATTTGATCTTGTCTGGTCCATGGAGAGTGGTGAACACATGCCTGACAAAGCTAAAGTACTTCACTTTCTTTTTCCTTTTTTACTCTTTGAATGAATTTCTAGTGTTGTCTATTCTCACAATTCTAAAACTGCAGTTTGTAAATGAGTTGGTTCGGGTTGCGGCTCCAGGCGGCACGATCATAATAGTAACATGGTGTCATAGAGATCTTAAGCCGTCCGAAAAGTCCTTGCAGCCATGGGAGCAGAACCTTCTCAAAAGGATCTGTGATGCATTTTATCTTCCCGCCTGGTGTTCTACTGCTGATTATGTCAAATTACTTGAATCTCAGTCTGTTCAGGTGAACTTAATTACTCGATAATGTCGTTTTTTTTTTTTCCGAACAAGTTGCATTGAGATATGCCAAGTTGCCTCGGATATTTGCAGGACATAAAATATGCAGATTGGTCAGCAAATGTTGCTCCGTTCTGGCCGGCAGTGATACGGTCGGCTTTGACTTGGAACGGCTTCACATCCCTGCTCCGAAGCGGTAATAACAGTGAATTAGAACTCGGTATCAGTTACTATCTTCTTGTTTGTAGTCTTTGGATCGCGTTATCCAACCATCTTACTGTAGTTTTGTTTGTTTGTTTGTTTGTTCGGTCGGTGTAGGGATGAAAACAATAAAAGGAGCTTTGGTTATGCCATTGATGATTGAAGGATTCAAGAAGGATCTTATCAAATTTGCAATCATTACCTGTAAAAAGCCGGAATAGGAGAATCTGTTGTTGTTTACCTAAAAAAACTGCTTATAAGAGGGAGTGATTGATGAATGATAAGAAGGTAGTGATTAGTTATCTCGCAACTAAATAAAACCATGTACACATCAAATGCTTGTTATGTAGTTCCCACAAGACACTATTTTTGAAAGCACTAGCTAGTAGTTACATGGAAATTAATAAAGAACATAATTTTTAATTCTGCAATCTCATTTCTTATTGGATTCAACTTCTTTCCATTACACTTTCAAGTACATTTAAGAGCAACCTCAATCATTGATGTATATGTAAGTAAGGATCTCCCTGAATCAACCATTGAGATCTTCTAAAATAAAGAGAAGTTCTATCCTTTCATATATATCTCTTCCTGCATTTCTAAATTTTCTCAGTTTTTCTCGGGAAACAAACACAAGGAATACAATCGAAGGATATCTTCTTCTGACCAAACTCATTGTTTTTGTTCTAATTGGCATAGTAAATGAACAAGGTAGGCCCCACATGCCTCACCAATACAAATGGATAATAATTTTTTTATTTCCATCAATTTTTTTCTTTAATATATTTTTTATCAATTTTTATTTATTATAGGTAAAAAAAAAATTTTGGTTCCCCATAAACTTGAAACAGTGGTTCCCCATAAACTTGAAACAGAACACACGTGTCACTCTCGTATTTTCTACCCAAAAAAATAATATATATATATATATATTTTTTTTTTTAATAAATATTTTTATTTTGAAGGAAATGGATTCAGTTGAGCTAAATCAGTGACCCAGTAAAAGAAAATTCGTGGCGAGCAAGAAGCCGCCATTCAAAACGCTCTCTCTCTCTCTCTCACTCGCTGTTTTGAGCTGTTGAGATTTTCCTTTCCTTTCCTTTTTTTTTTTTTTTTTCATTATTTAGACGGAAAAGGTGAACGTGGAGAGGCGTGAGGAAGAAGGAGTGGCAAACTTCATTCAGAGTCGAGGGACTGCGGATTAGAAACCCTAAATCAAATTCGCGGGGCAGTGAATGAGGTTTTCCTTTTTTCTTTTGTTTCCATTCTCCATTTCTGTATATGCCAACTGAGCTAGCGTTACTTCTTCGATCGGGATGTTGACTTTTCTCCGATTTCTTACGATCTCTGATTGTTTCGTGCTCAGTACTTACATTTGGTTGCTTATTTTTTTATTTTTTATTTTTAAACATTTTGTTTCCATTTTTGGATGTTTCCAGCTTCCTACTCTTGAGTTTTTTTTTTTTTTAATTTTCCGGTGAGTGGTTTCATTCTAGAATCTGGTGCACCCTAATGGAGTAAATGTTCTGGTATTTTAATTCAGATTCTACATTTGTATCGCATCGGGTTGTATTTTTGGTTTTTCATGTGTATCTTCTTCATTTCTATTTCTCATGGGATCTTCCCCGTGTAAAATGGACGCCTATTAGGATTTGAGAATGTGGAATGATAAAATGATTGTTGCTCTCGGAATTTCTCTGGAAGGACTGCAAATTTGGTCATAATATTTTGTTTTCCGGCTTTCTCACCGTCACTGACAACAGAGAAGATTAAGTTTGGTCTTGATACTATTAATACGTTGTAATGTTAACTCGTTGAAGACAACTGTTTTGGAGTAGAATACAAATTACCTTCTACATGACCTTTAATATTTATAAACTATTTATTTAGCGACCTTAATATTATTGTAATCCATTTGGCCCATCTATTTCTTCATGCAGTTTCTGATGACTGTCTGTTATACTGATTGCTAATTTAGGTCACGCTTGGATGATTCAGAAAATTTCCATCAGTTCTCAAAATGACACAAAGAACTGGAGTTCCTAGAGGTAAAAATGCCACAAATCATCATGGCGAGGGTCCAAGTTGGGTTCTAATTGCTGGTGGTGCCTTCCTAAGTACGATATCAATTGGCCTTGGTTACAAGTTAAGGCAGGTGATGGACACAAAACATCAGGATGCTTCCAGTAATGGTTTGAAAGGTGTTGTCATATACTCCAATCTTGCAGTATTATTTCTTAATATAAAGTTTACTAACTTGCACTTATTCATTGTTCAGGAAAAGGAAAATCCCTGGACACAAGAAAGCCTTCTGGTTGCCCTTCACACTCAAATGTCTATACATTTAGACAAGATGATGAAGGTTGCTTCAATTGTATGTCAGGTTGGGATTTGTGTTTTATACATCTAATAATACCTTTGCTGTGATACCTGATTACCTTCTTATTTATTGAATGTAGTTGCACCTATTTTTTCCCAATTGCTTCTTTCTGTGTTTTTATGTTGCTGAACACTGATTTACTTGTTCTTTGTGGGGGGTTGACCGATAAAATGGAAGGGATAGACTTATTGATGGATGAACCTGAGACACTGTTGTAGTTTAATTTAGTCTTTGCATGATTACTACAGTCAAATTGTGGTGGAACCCCTCCAAGCAATTTTAATTTTCTTGCAAAAGTCTCCTTTGCATTATGTTCGGTTAGCCTGTATGGGATTGACCCACTTAGTCTCTGAACAAAGACAAATGTAATCAGCGTGCTCCATAGTTATCATTGAAGTAAAATAATTTGCTGCTTACGTCAAATGTCCAGCATAAACAATTATCAAATCTGCTAAAACTAGGAAGTTGGAACCATCCTTTTTTTTTTAATGGTTTTTGTTTGGTGTTACTATTTTGTAATGATGGTTTTGAGTAGGTGCTGAAGGTATGATGGAAATAAAGTGCCCTCCCAATGGCCAGATTCTGACTGAATCTGATGGAGCTCTTTCTCTAGTGACTGTTCCTCCTGCTGATTTCAACAAGGAGAATGGTGTTATCTGGACATCCTCTCCAGACCGCCTTGAGTTGCCACCAAAACCATTCCACCATTCAAACTCCTCAGGCTCACCCTGTGTCTCAGACTCTGGTTCCGATATCTTCAGCAAGCGGGAAGTGATTCACAAGCTGAGGCAACAGTTAAAGCGACGAGATGATATGATAATGGAGATGCAAGACCAGATAGTAGAATTGCAGAGTTTTCTCGATTCTCAAGTGTCTCAGTCTACCCATTTGCAGACACAGCTTGAAGCTGCAAACAGAGACCTCTTCCTTTCCGAGAGAGAGATCCAAAGGCTTAGGAAGGCGATTGCAGATCATTGTGTTGGAGGCACCAAGGATAATAAGCCAAGAAATGTTCATGCAAATGGATTTCGTGATGGTGATAGCAATTTTGAGGTACCTGAGAAAGGAGGAAGAGGGGATGGGGAGAGGATTGAGATTTTGAAGCGGGAAGTAGGAGAGTTGAAGGAAGTGATAGAGGGAAAGGAGTATTTGCTGCAAAAATACAAGGAGCAGACACCTGAGCTTTCTTTGAAGATAAAGGAGTTGCAACAGAGATTGGATTCCCAACTCCTTAATATTTTGTAGGCCCTTGTTAGTTCTGTGTATTCTCGCATGTTTTTTCTCCACATTCAAATTCTAATTTGAGGGCAGCCTCTTTTTCCATTTTGCCTTTTTTATTTTTCCTGTTCTTAGTTTGGCAGTTTGTTCCAAAATGGATTGGGTGTTTTTGATGTGTGATTCATATGGTGATCAATACAGGTTTGAAGCTGAAACTAAAAAAAAGAAAAAAAAAAAAGTGCCCTCTGCATTGGAGTTTTGTGCATAAGCAACTTTGCTAGTTTTCCTTCTCCTTTCTGCATAAACAATGTAATACATTGTTATAGGCTGATTAAGGCCGACCAAGAAAATATATATATACATACGTACATAATATATTGAAGTGATACATAATTGTGTCAACAACTCTTTCCCCTACGCTAGAAAGAAAGGGCCGCCCATTCACCCATGTTGAGAAACTCCCATCAGCTAAAATTACATGACATGAAATCGAGTGTAAATCTTGTCAAGCGCCGGAACATATTGTTGTTTGCCATTGTTATGATAGAGCTACAAGTGTTAACTACGGTATGTGTAACTATTGTGCAAGCTGCCGATCAAGGCAGCGGACGGAAGCTTCCAGCCAGTTTCGCCACCTACTCCAGCCAATCCTTCTCTCTACGATTTCAAAAATAATCTCCTCCATCTGATGCATGCGACTGTTAACGTAAGTTCACGATGCAGGGGATAATTTATTCCACAAAGCACGTTTGTTTAGATTCGACTTTCATTGCTATGCTCACAGTGCAGACTTGGCCATGTCAATGTCTCTCAAACCTGGAGAGACACCAAAAGTACATGCCAGAGTAGATTTTTCACTGTTATGATTATCTTGTTAAGAACAGTTGCATGA
The DNA here is from genome assembly GCA_027186245.1 of Coriaria nepalensis. Lineage (NCBI taxonomy): Eukaryota > Viridiplantae > Streptophyta > Magnoliopsida > Cucurbitales > Coriariaceae > Coriaria > Coriaria nepalensis. The sequence continues at coordinate 54,669,113 of CP114481.1, forward strand.
TACGCTGGGCCGCTCCCCTGCCTTGATTAAGAAGTAATGTTTTGTGATATTGGAACAATTATTTTCTTTATGATCAGATTTAGAACCGAACCACATCGAAATATTTACTCTTGATTAAGCCTTTGCCGGCGCCAACCCTTTTTGTTATTGACTGGTCTTTGAAAAACAAATGAAAAAAAAAAAAAATACTACTAAATATTGCTTTGTAACAAGTCTAGAATTTTATACTCTCATGTAATGAACTTTAATTGACTTAATGCAGCTGGGACTAGTATACTGTTAGACCATCAATTATTCATACTTATGTTAGGAGAAATAAAGCCTAGCATAACATAGTTATTATTAGTATTAGTCTTACTACTAGTATTATTATAAGGATTATTGTTATGAGGGGTATTTTGGTAATTGTTTGTAGTAGGATAATAAGCAGTTGAAGGGTTAGGGTTTAGGTATTCAGAAAGTTTGGGGAGTAAGGACTCTTAGGGAGAGACGGCCTACCTCTCGAATAGTAGGTCATCCTATGTTAGTTTGATTATTCGATTATCGAAGAATAAAGTTTTGCCCTAGTCGTAATTATCTAGACCGGGTCCTATCAAATTGGTATCAGAGCACTCGATCATCGATGGCTGCGAAGAAGGTAGAGGCACTCGAGGAGAAATTGGAGAGCGAAGTGATGGCGATCAAAACATCAATCGAAGAACGCTTCGCAACAGTACAACAGCAGTTTGCGCAGCAGAATTCGTCGTTGGAAGCCATATTGGGAAAACTGACGGAGCTGCAGTTTAGGTCACCATCGAACCCTGACCAACTTGTGGGTGGTCATGGTCGGTCAGCAGGGGACACCGCCGGAGAAGGCAGCCAAGGCAGCCGCAGTGGCGGTGAGCGGGCTGCAAGGGGGAAACGAGCGGTGGACGGCGCAGTAGAGGGTGCGGGCGTCGACGGCCAACTTAGGGAAGAGTTCGGCGGCGAATTGGGGGAAGGTTCCGGAACGGCAGCACAGCCGTGGGGGACAGCGGGAAGGTTTCAATTCGGACATGGGGAAAAAGGTGCGGAACAAGGGCCAGCAGGCGATTATGTGGCAGGAACTGCCGCGAGTGGTGAGGTAAGGGCGCCGTGGGCTGATTTTAGGGTTCCGGCGGAACCCCCATGGGCGGGCCAAGGGCAGTACGCGGGCACACCAGGCAGAATGGGTGTGGATCCACAGATTCGCAAATTGAAGATGCCTATCTTCGAAGGCGAGGATGTGGCGGCATGGGTTTATAGGGTGGAAAGGTACTTTGAGGTTAATGGATTATCGGAAGGGGAAAAACTGCAGGCAGCCGGTCTATGTTTGGAGGGGCCGGCGTTGTCATGGTTTCAATGGTGTGGGCACCGCCGACCCATGGGGTCATGGACGGATTTTAAAGAAAGGGTGATGGTAAGGTTTCGGACTTCTCACGATGGCGACTTATATGAACAGTTCTTGGCACTCCGCCAAGAGGGGACAGTGTGGGAATACCGAGAGAAGTTCGAGTTGCTTTCCGGGCCATTAATGAGCGTCCCTCCGGAAATCTTAGAGGGAAATTTTTTAAAAGGGTTGAAACCGGAAATTCGGACAGCATTGAGGTTATTACGGCCCAAGGGACTAGAGGAGTATATGGACTTGGCTGTACAAGTGGAGGAGAAGAAAAATGCAAAAAAACAGCAAAGGAGCAGCCATGGCAGTTTTGTTCACAAAGGTTATTCCGGGACTCATAGCCCTCGGACGCAAATTGTCACCGTCGGTAGGGAAGCTCCGGGAGAGAGGAGAGCCGGGTACCGTCCGGAAGGGAATTTCAAAAGACTAACGGAGACAGAGATTGCGAACAAACGAGCAAAAGGGTTGTGTTTTCGTTGTGACGAGAAATTTTCGCCGGGGCATCGTTGTAAGGAGAGGAGACTCCAAGTGCTAATGGTTGATGATGAGGAGGAAGAGATGGTAGAAACGGATGATGAGGGAGAGGAGAATCCGATGCATCACCACTTAGATTTAGCCGAAGTGTCGCTTAATTCGGTGGTCGGATTTACACCCTACCACACCATGAAGTTGAAAGGGGAAATTCAAGGGCAGAGTGTAGCGGTTCTTATCGACAGTGGGGCTACCCACAATTTCATCTCTAACCGCGTGATTACGGAACTGGGACTAGAATTGGCGAATACAGGCAGCCACGGGGTAACCTTGGGAACGGGTACTACGGTACGAAGTGCGGGTTCCTGCAAAAACCTGCGGTTGACGATGCAAGGGTTGGAGGTAATTGACGACTTCTTGCCTTTGGATTTGGGCAGTTCAGATGTGATCTTGGGAATGAAATGGTTGAGCTCGATGGGTGAAATGACAGTGAACTGGAAATTGTTGAGGATGCGGTTTCGTAGTAAAGGGCAAACCGTGAGACTAGAAGGAGATCCGAGTTTGTGTAAGACTCTAGTGGGCTTGAAAACTATACTGCAAACTATCGAGCGCGAAGGACAAGGGTTCCTGATCGAAGTAAATCCGCAAATGGGTAAGGATACGAAGGGGTGCCGCGCGGTGGAAGAGGCGGTGCGGGTAGTAGTGGACCGCTTTAGCGATGTATTCTGTATGCCCGTAGGGCTGCCCCCACAAAGAGATCACGAGCATGCTATAGTATTGAAAGAGGGGATGTCGCCAATTAGCGTGCGACCTTACCGATATCCGCAGGCACAGAAAGATGAGATTGAGAGACTAGTGCAAGAAATGTTAGAAGCCGGCATTATACAGCCTAGTATGAGTCCTTTCTCTAGTCCAATTTTGTTGGTCAAGAAGAAAGACGGAAGTTGGCGGTTTTGTGTGGATTATCGGGCTTTGAACAAAGGGACCGTACCAGATAAATTTCCTATTCCGGTCATCGACGAACTATTGGATGAGTTACACGGAGCTTGCGTGTTCACCAAATTAGATTTGAAGTCAGGATATCACCAAATTAGAATGCGGAGAGAGGATGCGGCTAAGACAGCTTTTCGGACCCATGCGGGGCATTATGAGTTCCTAGTGATGCCTTTTGGGCTCACCAACGCCCCGGCAACATTTCAGTCACTCATGAACAAGGTGTTTCAGCCGTACTTGAGGAAGTTCGTGCTCGTCTTCTTTGACGACATCTTGATCTATAGCCGCTCGACTGAGGAGCATTTGGACCACTTGAAGGTCGTTTTAACGGAATTACAAGGTCATCAATTGTATGTGAATGAGAAGAAGTGCACCTTCGGGCAGCCTAGTGTGGAATATTTGGGCCACATTGTTTCGGTTGAGGGGGTTTCGGCCGATCGGGCAAAGGTGGCGGCAATGCTGGATTGGCCAGTACCGAAGACATTGAAGGAATTGCGGGGCTTCTTGGGGTTAACCGGTTATTACCGCAAATTCGTCAAGGGTTATGGTACAATTGCGGGGCCTTTAACGGATCTACTCAAGAAAGATAACTTCCGTTGGGGCGAATTGGCGGCAAAAGCTTTCGACAAATTAAAGCAAGCAATGGCTAGTGTTCCGGTACTCGCTTTGCCGGACTTCACGGCGACTTTTGTAGTAGAAACCGATGCATCGGGCTATGGGTTAGGGGCTGTCCTCATGCAGAATCAGCGACCGATTGCATATTTCAGTCAGGTTTTGACGCCGCGAGCTCGTCTTAAGTCTGTCTATGAACGCGAGCTCATGGCCATTGTGTTTGCGGTGCAAAAATGGAGGCCGTATTTGTTGGGTCGGCGGTTTATCGTCCGCACGGATCAGCGGAGCTTGAAATATCTGTTGGAACAACGTATGGTGGCGAAAGATCATCAACGTTGGCTGTCCAAACTGTTGGGCTACGATTTTGAAATACAGTACCGGCCGGGGTTGGAAAATCGAGCTGCGGATGCGCTGTCCAGGCGCGTAGATGGGCCCCAGTTAGCGGCAATATCGCTCCCGCAGCTATTTGATATAGAGGGGCTCGAGTCGGAGGCGGCGGCAGACTCGAAGTTGAGAAAAATCAGAAAGGCTATTGAGGAGGGCAATGAAGGGTACCCCGAGTACTCGGTAGTGGGGGGTCGGTTACTTTATCAAGGGCGTATAGTGATTCCGAAATCGTCGGTGCATATACCACGGTTGTTACAGGAGTTCCATGGTAGCGCAATTGGAGGCCATTCAGGAGTGTTGAAAACTTACAAACGCTTGGCGGCCGAATTGTATTGGGTGGGGATGAAGACTGATGTGGAGCGATTCGTGGCAAGTTGCGATGTTTGCCAACGACACAAGTATGCGGCCATGTCACCGGCGGGGCTGCTCCAACCCTTACCGTTGCCGGAAAAAGTTTGGGCTGAGGTGAGTATGGATTTTATCGAGGGGTTACCGCGATCGGAAGGGTATAGGGTCATTTTGGTGGTGGTTGACCGTCTGAGCAAGTATGCCCATTTTGTGCCTCTTCGGCACCCTTACACAGCTGTGACCGTAGCCTCAGTGTTCATGAGGGAAGTTGTCCGTTTACACGGAGTGCCGGAAGCTATTGTCTCGGACCGCGACAAGATTTTTTTGAGCCAATTTTGGAAGGAATTATTTCGATTACAAGGGACGGCGTTGAAAAGGAGTTCTGCTTACCACCCGCAAACGGATGGCCAAACGGAAGTGGTTAACCGCTGCCTGGAAACGTACTTGCGGTGTTTTGTGTCGGACACCCCTCGACGTTGGGTGCAATGGTTGTCTTGGGCCGAGTATTGGTACAACACGTCATTTCACACAGCTTCGCAGACCACCCCTTTTCGCATTCTCTACGGCCGCGACCCGCCCCCGCTGGTCCGTTATGGTCATCGCACCACCCCGGTCTCACAGGTGGAATAATACTTAGAGGCGCGGGATGACACGTTAGAGGAACTGAAAGGGCACTTAGCAAAGGCTCAACAAAGGATGAAACGGGAAGCCGATAGGCATCGGCGGGAGGTGCACTTCGAGATAGGCGATTGGGTTTTCTTGAAGCTTCGGCCATATAGACAGAAATCCCTAGCTAGGAGGAGGAATGAGAAATTATCAGCTCGTTATTTTGGCCCGTACAAAGTGGTTGCGCGGATTGGGACAGTCGCTTACCGACTTGATCTACCGGCTATGGCGGCGATTCACCCGGTATTTCACGTATCTCAACTCCGAAAAGCCATTGGTTCTCATGGGGCTTCTCCGACAATACCACCTAACTTGACGGCCGATTTGGAAGTGTTGTTGGAACCGATTGAGCTATGTGGCGTTCGACAAGGGACGTCGGGGAGGAAGGATACATGGGAAGTCTTGATTAAGTGGAGGAATCTGCCGGTCCACGATGCAACATGGGAATCATACGAGTTCATCGCACAACAATTTCCGGATTTCCACCTTGAGGACAAGGTGTCTCGTTGGGAGGGGAGTAATGTTAGACCATCAATTATTCATACTTATGTTAGGAGAAATAAAGCCTAGCATAACATAGTTATTATTAGTATTAGTCTTACTACTAGTATTATTATAAGGATTATTGTTATGAGGGGTATTTTGGTAATTGTTTGTAGTAGGATAATAAGCAGTTGAAGGGTTAGGGTTTAGGTATTCAGAAAGTTTGGGGAGTAAGGACTCTTAGGGAGAGACGGCCTACCTCTCGAATAGTAGGTCATCCTATGTTAGTTTGATTATTCGATTATCGAAGAATAAAGTTTTGCCCTAGTCGTAATTATCTAGACCGGGTCCTATCATATACCTCTTTATTAGTGTAAATATTTTTCACAAGTCAGAACTAAATACTAGAACAAGTATGAAAGAATAGTCACATTAATTGAAAATAAAATAGAATGGTGTCTGTGGATGTATAATTTATTGAGAATACATTCAATATTTGAAATGAAAGTCTTGAAAACTTAGTGTTATTATGTCTACATATATCACGGCATCAGGGTCTGGAAGAATGGTAAGAGTGCAACTAAGCTGAGGAAGGTCAGCTTCAGACCAAACTAAATAATTAACTGGTATGGGGGTCTGTGGAACTGAGGGTCCGAGGAGCTTTCCTCGGCTCCGATACGATGGAAGGCCAAAATATCTAAAAAAGGAATTTTGTATCCGTATCAAAGGCATAAGAGCTAAACTTTACTCGAAGAGAAAGGTAATCCATTTTTTCATACTACAACTATCTCTCAAATATTCTTCGAAGTACTTGATCGTAAGAAGGGAGTTGGCTGACATTAACCCCGATCACTTCTTATTTCTTGGTGTTGGAATACTATGGTCATTTAGAAATCCTTTAGCTAGATGAACTTTCACGTTAACATCTAATATATAAGAAATATGAGTTATATCTTTTCTTATTAGTTATTTTTGAGATAAAACTCCAAAATTTTATATAATTGATACGGTGATCAATAGAAACAAAAAAAAAATCAGTTGCATTGGAGTTTTGTGCATATGCAACTTGCTTGGTTCGTCTTGTATGCCCCTACGACTTATCTTTTGATTCTAATTGGTAAACAAGGTTAGACATTGTTAATCGCTGATTAAGGCCGACCAAGAAGATATATATAGATATACATATATTATGTTATATATATGTATTTTGTCTGATACTATGATTATTGGATGATTATCCGTGGTTCAAGATAATAGTTTGCTCACTCAAAAGGACCTATAAAAAAGTATATACTCAACTAATACATAATTGTGTCAACAACTCTTTTCCATACGCTATAAAGCCCGGTCACACATGTTAAGAAACGCACATCAACTAAACTTACATGACATGGATTCGAGTGTAAATTTCGTCAAGCGCCGGAACATATTACTGTTTTCGATAGTTATGGTAGAGCTACAAGTGTCAACAACGTTATGTGCAACGCTTGTGCAACAAGCTGCCGAACACAGCGGCTACGGAAGCAGCTTCCAGCCGGTTTCACCACCTACCCCGGCCTCTCCTTCTCTCTACGATTTCGAAAATACCCTCCTGCATGATCTGATGCATGCGTCCGTTAACGTAGTTCACGATGCAGGGGATAATTTCTTCCGCAAACCACGTTTGTTTAAGATCGACTTTCGTTGCTATGCTGACTGCGCACACATGGCCATCTCACTGTGTCTCAAACCTGGAGAGTTGATGTTTTCAAAAATGTATGCCAAAGTAGATTTTCACTGTTATGATCATCTTCTCACGAAAGGTTGCATACCAGAATGCGCCGGTCTCCCGCCTTGATTATACCTTTGCCGCCTGCCTGCCCGCAACCCTTTTTCATGATGATAGGTCTTCGTGGTGGTAATTGAAATTCTTACAATGTAATGAGTCCACATAATTTGATTCTTCTTTTTCCGCTATGTACCCATATATGACTCTAAATCGAGACCTATTAAATCTTAGATGAGCGTACTATAACTGAGTTATAATCTCAATGTAATAAACGTTAAATTGACATATCGAAGAATGGTCATATTAATAGAACTACGTACACATCAAAACCGCCTTGCTCTCGGAATTAATGCAATTTTCTCTTACACCCGAGTCAATTGGCCAATCATACAACTTAAGTAGTAAGTAATGACAAAGTTCAACTAATCAAGAATATTATAGATATTGAAAAAACTCATTATGATAATCAGGAGGCATGATAAATTAGACGAGGCTATGTATCAGTACTTTCTCCTTAAGGACAATATATAGACAAGTATGAATTAGATCTATAATACTTGGGAAAGATGGCAACGGTGTTGTCATGAGGAGATCATATCTTGTGCATGTAATACCAATCGACGCTCTAGTTTTGGTTTTTGTGCAACGCGGACATGATCATGACGATGATCTTCATCCGCAGCAGCAGCAGCAGCATCGGCGTGAACTCAAACTCAATTCGGTATTCGTAAAATTTTCAATCCTCACTGCTATGCTTCCTGGATAGACCTAGCTTTCACCACATGTCTCAAGCATCATAAACATGGTCTCAAACTAGATACTCAGTGCTATCATTTGTATGTTGACAATATTTGCATACTAAGATATATCATACGCCGTTGATTTTGATCAGGATCCTCTTGTCTCTCCTTTTTCTTGGATACTTATATAAACTAAAGTATGTATTATTATTATACACACGAGTAACCCTAATGGGCTAATAATTAAGATATTTGGATTCGATCTGCACCGTACGGACCGATCCAGACCAATACAGGACTGAATTCAAATCCATAATTATAATAGCAATACATTTCATTATTCATAACACAAGAAGATGCAAATCCCCCATTTTTATTCTTCTCGACTAAGATTGCCTGTCCGATATGCGGAACAGGAGTTGATCCTTCATAGCAAGTGAGATCTCAATTTTTCCCGACATGTCGACTTCATCATCGATAGTACTCCACTTGAAAAGCGACACCAAATTAGCAACGAAATACTGCAAATGGAGCAATCCCACTTCAAGCCCTGGGCAAATCCTCCTCCCTGCCCCAAACGGAATCAGCTTAATCCCTCCTTCCCCACCACCTCCCCTTATATCAAATCCTTGATCTCCATTTTCGTTATCTAAGAACCTCTCCGGCTTAAATTCCATGGCGTCTTCCCATATATTTTCGTCAGACCCTAAATTGTATATCATGAAAGTGACAACACTATTCTTCGGTATCACGTAACCACCAAGATTTACCTCCTCTGCCACTGAATGAGGGAGTAGAAAATCACCCTGAGGGTGTTTTCTTAAGCTCTCCATAATCACCGCCTTCAAGTACGGCATCGTTTTGACATCGTCTTCTCTGACTAGAAATTCCTGTTCCGATTCTGAGTGGTGGCGCTGCTGTTGCAAGACTCCGTTGATTTCCGAGTATAGCTTCTCTTGAATTTCTGGATGTTTTGCTAAATCATTCATGATCCACTGAGCAGCTACTACTGTAGTGTAGACGATTCCGGTTATGAACTCGGAACAGAGACTTACGATTTCGCCTTCTTCAAGCTTTCGATTCTGTTCCGGAAGATTCAAATCTGCTAAGGTGTCGAGGTAAGTGATCGGGTCAGATTCTTCATGAGTTTTCTTCTCCTTCTCTTTTTGCTTGATTCGAGCTCTTATTAGAGGAATCAACGCGTCTTCTTTCTCTTTCCGAAGCTGGAAGGCCTGTTTCCAGAGATCTGGGAATACGATCTGCGATAGTTTTGAAGGAAAGAGGTCGAGCTTGCCTTGCCTCGCGAAATGGAGAAGAAGGCGATTGAAGAGATCAGCGAATTGGGCCATCATCCTGTCGTCTTCAAGCTTAAGTCCAAAACACATAAAGATTGACAAGCCCATCAAGCTCTGTCGAAAAGGCTCTATGAAGTGAACATGGCCTCCAGATTGTGATTGGGCTTTCAGGTCCTTGATAAGGCACTCTAAGGCCCATTTTCGAGCACCTGAGTAAGACTTCAGACGTGAGGAAGTAAGGATTCCAGAGACAAGATTACGGCGGAGGAGGGTCCAATCGGGTCCGTAAGAGGAAGAGAATATAGTCGTCTGATTGGGATACAGTACTTTGCTTGTGCTGCGCGGTGGCGGACGATTAGCAAAAGTGATCCCGTTCGGGCCGAGCAGAGCTTGTTGTATGAGGGATGGCGTGGAAATGAAGATAACTGGGCGGGAACCCATGTGGAGAGTCATGATCGGTCCATATTTACGATGGAGTTTTTGGATTAATACATCTAGTTTAGTGGAGGAAGATTTTCGGAGAAACATGAGATTTCCGACTAAAGGTAGAGCAAATGGGCCGGGAGGAAGCTTCTTCTTGGAAGTGATGCTTTGCTTGAGTTTGAACAAGAAGTTGAAGATCGTAATGGTGGATATGGATAAGATTAGGACGAGAAACCAAGTACTAGCGCTGTTAGTACTACTATCACTCATGGTCATGGTTCCCATTTACTAGCTATTCAAAGGGTGTTTTTCTATATATGGAGGGTAAGACATATATATATAGAGAGAGAGAGAGAGACAGAGAGAGAGAGAGACAGAGAGATTAGCATAGGTGAAGAAACCTCATTATTTTGCCGACTTAATAATAGTTTAAGATTTTGTGTTGTAATCAGTGCTTGTCATGAATGTTAGAGTAGTAGAGCATTATTTGCTTGACTTTATGTTTGAATATAACAAGTGGGAAATGGGAACCGTACGTTGCCTCATTTTTTTAGTGATTCGAACGTAAGGAAAAAAAAACAAAATTATCTTTTAAAATTTTATTTATAACTTCAAAAAACTTTATTGTAAGTGGAAACTAAACACATCACCGAATCAAATCAAATGAATTAAAATGCATGAATTATGAATAATTGATCTAATTTCTAATTGAGTTCTTGGATAATTGGATTTTCTGCATACCCCCCTACGTTAAAATTTGTGTTTTATATACTTGTCTTAAACCTTATACTATACGACGCGGAGTTCTCTATAAAGTACATACCTAACTCTTAAACAAAACACAAATCATTTCGGGCCGTTGACAAAAATAAAAGCCCTTTCGGCCCAATACATAACTGGCCCTGTAATTTGCATTATTAGCCTTTTCAAATGAACTGTTTTTGGTTGCCTACTGACAGCCTTTTAGCAGATACACAGTCCATGCATGCATGTCTTTAGACTCTACCACACCAACTCCCCTTTTGTGCGTGTTAAGCCCACCACATGCATGCATGCATATTTATCCAATCATTTGGCCCAATTCCAAATTACGTAGATCAGAAGATGAGGACCCAAACTGTCCCAAGAAACACGAAGTCAATCAAACCCGCAAATATGGTTTCATACTAGTTTTAACTTTAAATCTTGTCAAACGGAAAACATAGGCAAATACCTACATATTTATTTGCAGACAACATAAATTCTAAACTGGACCGTTAACATAAGACTAGACGGTTGTGATCGAGCCACAACATAAAAATAAACTGATCGAATTTTCGGCTCCTAAAATCTTGGACGAATGTAGGCCCGCAATGGATTCTTCATAACTACGGTGAACTCGACCTTCTCAGACAGATCAACCTCGACGCCATCACCACTCTTCCACTCAAAATTCCAAACCAGATTGGCCACAAAGTACTCCAAATGAAGCATCGCCAAACCATGACCAGGACAGATCCTCCTCCCAACTCCGAACGGCATCATCTTTATCTCCTTACTCCCTGTTATATCAACCACTTCGCCCCCATCGCTGCACAAAAACCTCTCGGGATTAAAAGCCATAGGATCTTCCCACACCTTTGGGTCCCACCCCATCTCCGCCACCATGAAATTCACCGACCCTTTCTTGGGTATCACGTAACCTTCTAAGACCACATCTTCTGTTACTGCATGTGGAAGAACGAAATGCCCTGGTGGGTGCCTTCTCAAGCCTTCTAAAACCACAGCTTTTAGATATGGAAGTTTCCCTAGATCTTCTTCCTTCACCTCCTTCTCTCCCTCTCCTAAAACCTCTCTAATCTCCTCAAGAACCCTGTTTTGAATTTCTGGATATTTCACTAAATTCGCCATTATCCACTGCAGAGCAGTAGAAGTAGTATCAGTTCCCGCGTTGAGAAACTCGGAGCATAAAGACACCATCTCGTCCTTATTGAGCTTTCTCTTCTCGTCTGGAAGCTCTAGATCAAGCAAAGTATCGACATAAGACAAGACGAACTCTTCTTTAATGTCCGACTTTTCTTTCTTCAACTTCTTTCGAGCTTCAATCAAATGGTCTAACACTCTGATTTGGTCATTTTTCAGTCGGAACAGCTTTTCCCAACGGTTTTGGAATATAATCTTCGTCAATCGCGGCCAGAAATTCAAAATGTTGAAGATTCCGGAGTTCAAAAGCACTCGCCGTTGAACTTCTTCGATCTCTTTGATCTGTTCGTCGCCGAGCTTATCGCCGAAGCACATCAGGACCAGTAAGCAGAACATGGCGTATTGAAAGTTGTCTATAACAGAGACCGGCCCATGTTTGTGAGAGTGGGATTTTAACCGGGTCAGGAGGATGTCCAGGACCCATTTTCGGGCATGAGTATAGGATCTGACCCGAGAAGGGTGGAGGATCTCGGCGGTGAGGTTGCGGCGGAGGAGGCGCCAGGTGGGGCCGTAAGGGGCGGAGTTGATAGTGTGCTGGTTGCTGCTGAGAATTCTGTTGGTTTCCCGGACGGTCGGACGGTCGGCGAAGATGGCGCCGTTTTGGACTAATGCTTTGTGGGCTACGGAGCGGTCGGAGATGAAGATAGCGGGCCGTGGTCCGATTTGGAGTGAGACGAGTGGGCCGTACTTGGATTGGAGGTTTTTTATGATGGCTTCGATTTGGGTGGGGGATTTGCTTAGCCAGATGATGGGGGTGATGATTGGGATGACGGTGGGACCAGGTGGAAGCTTAGAGGGGAAGAAGAGGTTGACGAAAAGGGGTTTGAGGAGGAGAGCGAGCAGGAGAGAGATAAGGATGAGAAACCATGTCTCCATTATTGTCTGATTTTGAAGGTCTATAGAAAGGTAATCGGATGTGAAAGAAGGAGCAGGTTACGGTGTTTATATATTAAAAAATTACGTGCAGAAAAAGGTAGGTAAAAAGTTAAATATAAAAAGAAAAGTTGGGTTTCTGTTCTTTGGGTTACGTGCAGAAAGGCAGGTTACGGTTCTCGAAATTATCTTTTAATATAAAAAAAAAAAAAAAAAAGAAGGAAAAGGCGAAAAACAGGAACATGTTTTTTATTATATTAAATTTTATTATAATATATATATATATATCATTTTAATACGATAAATAATAATATATAATATATAAAAATAAATTTCATAATCATAATATATATTATATATTATTATATTCATATAAAATTTGATTAGGGTTCAATTTGTCCTTCTAAAGCGTCGCGATAGTTTTCTTTAAAAAAAAAAAAAAAAAAGAAAAAAAAAGTGGCATAATATTCAAGTCTCCAAAAGATTTGTAGACTAAAATTTGATGAATGTGAATTGGTCACTTGTTGCATGCACGCTTAAAATTAGGATTTATTCTCATACTAAAAGTATAAAAGAAGAAAAATCTCTGGTACAAGTATTTTTTACCTTAATCGTAATCTATTATACATTCTCAAACTCTTGACTTACTTTAATCGTCAAACACGCTGACTGACGGTCAGGTCAACCCAGTAAAATATATTGATGATCGTGTAACCCTTTATCAAGACGGAAATCCCCATCCACATATTTTATGGAATGGATTCCTCTGCAATTCTTTCTTCCTTTTTTTTTTTTTTTTTTTTAGTTCACTTATTGATTGATGACATACATCATATCGATTGGATAAGTTTATGCTTATATAATATGATCGGAAACCTTGGAAACTAATTCTTCATCCTCGGCATTACATGAGCCTGCAATGGATTCTTCATTCCGACGGTAAACTCTTGCATCTCCGACAAATCTACCTCATCTCCTCCATCAACACTTTTCCATTCAAACTTCCAAACCAAATTACCAACAAAATACTCCAAATGAAGAATAGCCAACGTGTAGCCAGGACATATCCTCCTACCGGCTCCGAAAGGCATCATCTTTATCTCTTTATTTCCTGTGACATCAAACGATTCACCTCCATTATTCAGAAACCTCTCTGGTTTGAAAGCCATAGGATCTTCCCACACTTTTGGGTCCCATCCAATCTCGGCCACCATGAAATTTACTGACGCTTTCTTGGGTATCAAGTAACCATCCAACACAGTATCCTCTGTCACGGCATGTGGTAACACAAAATGCCCAGGTGGATGTCTTCTCAATCCTTCCAGAATCACAGCTTTTAGATAAGGCAATTTTCCTAAATCCTCCTCTTCAACCTCCTCCACTTCCTCTCCTAAAACCTCTTTAATTTCCTCAACTACCCTGCTTTGGATTTCTGGGTATTTCACTAAATTCGCCATTATCCATTGCAAGGCAGTAGAAGTAGTATCAGTTCCCGCGTCAAGAAACTCAGAGCAGAGACTCACTATCTCTCTGTTTTCAAGCTTTATCTTCTCATCAGAAAGCTCTAAATCCAACAGAGTATCTACATATGAAACAACAAATTTATTATCATCACTCTCTTTTGTAATAATTTCTTTCTTGGCTTTCCTTCTCGCTTCAATGAAAGGAATAAAGACGTCCCGTTTGTTCTTCTGCAAGGTTAAGAACTCCTTCCAACGCTTTCTTAGAAATATCTTGGTCAGGCTTGGGAAGAAATTTAACACATTGAAACGATTGAAGTTCACTAGATACTCACGCTGAACTTTCTCGATTTCTCTGACTTGAGTTTCCTCGACCTTATCACCAAAACACATGAAGACGAGCAAGCAAAACATGGCGTAATGGAAATGATCGATGACTCGAACATGGTGGCGAGATTGATCTCGCAGGCGATTTATGAGAATCTCAAGGACCCATTTTCGTGCGTGAGAGTAGGATTTGATTCGAAAAGGATGGAGGATCTCCGCCGTGAGGTTACGGCGGAGGAGCCGCCATCTGGGGCCGTAGAAGGCTGTGTTTATGGTGTGCTGGCTGCTACTGACTATCTCATCTATAGCGAAAGCCGGAGGACGATCAGCGAAAACAGCACCGTTTTGAACCAGGGCCTTATGGGCGAGAGAGCGGTCGGCTATGAAGACTGCAGGGAGTGGGCCGATGCGGAGGGTGACGACCGGGCCATACTTGGCATGGAAGTTGCGGAGGATGGGCTCAAGATCCGAGAAGGATTTGCGAATCCATAACAGGTCACTGATGATGGGGATAGAAGTAGGGCCTGGTGGGAGTTTTGTGGTGGAGGAGGAGGAGAAAAGCTTGAGGATGAACAGAGGAGTGAAGATGGCGATAAGAAACCAGGTGAGCTCCATTTCTTGTCAATGGATGGATGCGATATGCCTGTCCGTTTATTTTTTTACTTCCTTTTCAACCATAGCTTGTTCCCGTCATGACGTAACATTTGTGATGATGGACCAATCAAAACCCTGAGAATATATATACTTCTATATTTTATTTCATATGTTTAAAGCTCTTTACTAATATAGTAATATTATATGTAATTTTTTTAATTTTTTTCTAAAAAATAATCAAAATAAATAATTAAAAATATTATATAAAAATATTTGAATGGAAAATCAATATTGCTAGAAGAAGAATATATAAAAAATAAGATGAATAAAAAATAAAAAATTACAAAAAAATTACAAAATTAGAATTTATAAGATAAAGATATGGGTTAATTTTTTACTTTTAAGGGTTATCAAATATATATGGAGTGAATATATATTAAATAAATACATATACGACACAAATATATAACCAATTTTAAAGGATGGATGCTTCCTTGAATGTTGATTAGAGAGTACAACGTGTCACGTAATATTTTATACTAGAATTAGACAACATAATTGAACTTTGAACATGACGAAACATGATTTGTCTTTTAATATTTTTGAAGAAACATATTTGATCATAGGTCTAATAAATAAATCAATCAATCAACATTTCTAAAGTCGTTCAATCGAGTGGATTGATTCATGATCAAGAGTTTGAGATGACTTTGGGCAACAGGACAAAAGGGATAAGGGAGAATAAAGGCCGAAAGCCATAAACGACATGCAACTTCTCTATTAGAGATTTCAAAACGGTGAGTTTAAAGTTACATAGTATTTTGCATATTCTCATCAAGCTATTTGTTGCCTGCCTTGAAGCTCAATCAAAGCAGTCACATATTAGCAGCAATTATCTATGAATTGCAAAGATTAAGGAATCTAATTGGTCATAATCCAATTTGTCAGGCAAGTAGGAAAGAAAATATAAAACCAGAAACAAATGAACACAGTAGCATGAAAGAGCCAAGATCACAATAGTCAGAACATAGAAAATAGCAAGTGAGGTAGTGTTTCAGCAAGAGACTGACATATTTATAATCCGAAAGGACATGACACAAGAGGGTCTTACTGAGATACATTAGCTTCTGAACCGAAGAAGATCATAGAGGGGGAGGGAATAGTAGGGAAGATAGATGTTCAAACACGAGATTCCCAAAAACACTCGGCTCGAAACTTCTTGGCCTTCAGAAGGGAACCGATTTCTTTAGGAGGGTTCAATCCAAGACGGCAAGCACGATCCCACCTTGCCTGTCTGGTCATTCCAATGCAAGGTCCATATGCCATGTTCATGTCGAATTGCCTCAGCACCTCCTCGTTTTCATCATGATCATCTATAAGAGGTAAATGAAATTGACAATGCTGTAAGTAGAAACTATGAAATCATTCTACGAAGTACAAACAACTGGCAATAGAAGCCATCAGATCAGAGTTTCGCATATTCTTATCTGGTTTAAATAGTCGAGTGTTAGGGCAAGGAGAGGGAATGCCAAAATGATTAAAAAAAGTATTTAAAATTAGAGTTTCTGGGGGAAGATTAGAGATACCATTAAGGTCAGGAGAGCCATGGGAAAGCAGGACGCTAGGTTGGGTGATGTCGGAGCCCAAACTTGCAGAGTGAGGCGACGATTTCTTCAAAGAAGAATAAGATTTCGTAGGCTTACTAGCTTTGGCGATGCCGCTGTTTTTCTTCTGCCGGTAGAAACCCTTGATACTCCCCGACGATTTCGTTGCCATCTCTCTCTCTCTCTCTCTCTCGTCTCGTCTGTAAATTTCAAATTATGAATCTGGATTTTTCCTTTACAGGTCTCGATTAAGGAAGCGGTTATTATATACGTACATATTAGCATCCCACGAAACGGCGGCGCTTTGTTTCTTACCCTGGGTCTGGGTCTGGGTCTTGCAAGTTTAAAACAGTCCTCTTTTTAAATTATCTAAGGTCAGAATATTTTGTTCAGACACAATTTGATATAACATTTCATTTGAAAAAGACCGATGAGCAACATTTACGTAATCCTCCACAAGCATCTGTAATTTGTGAATACTAACTACTATAAGTATTCCTTCAAGCTATCACTACATATCCTTTGATAATCCTTCTTCTTTCTGGTTTTCACCTCCTCATAGATAAGAGAAGAACAGCCAAGCGGCAAGAGCGTACAACCTGCTTGAATTAAGAGGGCAAGTGGAAACCAGGAAAAGTCATTCCCACTCACTCATACATATGACGCGAGAGCAACGCCAAGATATCCGCTCACTATAAAAGCAAGAGCAATAATCGACATTGCAAATGCCATAAGAGACCCCTCACATCCTGAAGGACTAAACCGTGCTATAAGAACACTAAGCGGCAAGATCTTGGAAACGAACAGAACCTCTGCAACGCCGGAGAAGATCACAACATAGACCAAATTGGGCAACCCCCCCATTTCCCGATAGAAACCTTATACAAACAAAACATCTGAGATCATATAGATCGCCATTGATAATTGGACGGCTGAGATTAGTTTCCTGGGTGAGATGGATTTGCTCCATAAAAGCCTGGCTGAACACCTTGGAGAAACCCTATACTGATGAGTCGATCTTCAATGTTAGGTTTGGTACAAGAACATGGTTCCTCTAAGCGCTGGGATTATGGCATATGAGGCGAAGAACCATGTTATTGAAGAGGCAATCTCAGGCTTCTTTAATACACTGAAAAGGTCTAGGAGCTATTTTTTGATTCCAAGGTTGGATGCGGTTTTGGGGAGGTTAAGGGTGTTTTCTCGGATGGAGACTGTTACGAAGAATTGGAGGAAAGCGGAGGCCGAAGAACAGGAACATGGTTGGAAGGGAGAAACGGGCCATGGCTATGCCTCCAAGTAGGTTTCCGAGGACCCCACCAACTGAGGAAGCCATCCATAAGGATTGCAGCTCGCCTGAGGAACATGATTGAGGATTCATTTTAGAGGAGGAAGAAGGAGCTTTTGCTGTTTCCGCAACGACGGCATCATTTGCAACCTCGGCTATTGCTGCTCCGAGGTTACTTAGGAGGATATGTATGCTGATGGTGAAGACTGAAATGCCGGACTGAGAGAAGATTGCTATGATTAGCCACGATAGTGCTTGTAAAAGAGCTGCAAGGTGCAGAATAGAGTTTGATTAGCTATAAAAGGTAGCAGATCCCATATCTTAATAATTCACAAGCACGATTTAAGTATAATAATGGATGCTCTCTAGGTTCAGCTTCACAGGTCGTTGTCACGACATCCCTTCTTGCTTCCCTTATTTCCTTAATCAATCAACTGTATTTCTACATAGCTGTTTTTCTACATAGAACTTCTCATGATATATCAAATCCAATAGCAGGGACTCATTTAAAAATATATATGTGATGAAGCGGACAAGGTTGGAAAGACCCATCAAATGTAAAATGAGAAAAACAACTTATATTCACCGGTTGCGATTTTTGCAGAGGTTGATCATTATGTAACATATATTTGGAAGAAATCTTACACATTTATGAAAACAACGAGACATGTTAAATGAATCCTTAAATGGCACAGGGTTGACCAACACTTAGTAACACCCAAAAGGCAAAACATATTGGCATTAGCATGTGTCATCTCTTTCCTTCTATGCTTATGCAAGCAAGGGAAGACAGTGGTGTGACCTTCTGTATTTGCCAACAGACATATTCAAAGAAAGACTAATAAATTACCCATTTGTCATGACCAATTGGGGAAGAATATAAGATTAACCTATTCATGGCCTTCTAAAAGATCATTCATGGTGCTTAAGGCATATGAGTTGTTAATTAATGTTTTCCACCTTATCAGACTAAAGAGATTAATCTGCTTTTGATCAATAAAGCAAATAAATCAGTGCAGGAATGCTTTGTTAAAGAGAGAAAAAAGAAGATCCTCAATAAGATTGAAAAAACAAAACAAAAAAAAACTTCGTAGTATATTCATTACTTCTAACCTCCTAATTCGAATCTAGACATTATTCATCAGATTTAAAAAAAAAAACTCTCTCGAACTAATTCCGAGAATCATGGAAACGAGAATCGATTACGAAAAGGCTCGAAATGAATCGAAGTTGTAGATTCTAATTTGAGTCTGATATCCGTAAATAGAGAGGAAAAGAAAAAAGAAAAAAAAAAACAGTTACCTCCAAGGGAGATGTAAGGAATGCGATGCTGGCCGGAGATGTAGAGAGCGTCGGAAACGATGCCTAAGAGAGGCTTAGCGACCGTAGGGAGATTGGAAGAGTTGAGAAGAACCTGGAGAGTGGAGGAGTCCACATTGAGGACGTCTTTGATGAAGAAGCTGACTGCCATCCATGGGAAGCATCTGAACCCCTGCACCCAGTATCCATGGGGAGAGACGTGGCGGTGCTTGCGTTCGACACGTGCAGATTAAATTTTCTACTTAAGGGTTGGATTAAATGGCGCTCGGATTGTATTGTGCCCATAGCTCAGACAAATTATGGCCATCCATATAGATTCGGTCTTTTTGGGTAAGCCACGTCATCCAAAAATAAATTGTGTTTCAAAATATATGGATCACTGTATTTAACCCAGTTATTCATATATATTTTTTTTTTTGCACCCCTTTCTTCCCTATGTTTTATTCTATGTTTTATTTTATTTTTTTCATATTCTCCTCTCCATTAATGCATTTTCTTTATTTTAACCTATATCAACGAAATTATTAAAACTCACAAACTCATTGGAGGTCACGCACTAATTCTCTAAAAAAAAAAAAAAAACAAACCCAATATATTTTGAAAACTTCTGATAGCTCGAATTGGTAGGAAATATGAAATTATCGATATGTAAGATGTCGGTATAAGATGCACATACCGACATGTGAAGGGACTTCGACCCTTCGACCTTTCGACCATTCGACTCATATATAATTTAAATTACTCTAAAAGTCGAAAAACTCTTCACAGATTGAGGTCATTCGACCTGTAAAGTAACTCTAAGGGTCGAAGGTTACTTCACAAGTCGGAGTCTTTCAACCCGAAAAGTTACATGTGAGTTACATCGACCATTCGACCTTTCGACATGTAGAATAACTCTAAAATTTGAAAGGTCTCTAAGGGTCGATATAACTCACGTGTAATTCTAAGAGTCGAAGGAGCCCAACCTGTGAAGGATCCTTCACATATCGGTATGTGCATCTCAAAACAGACATCTCACATATATCGGTAATTTTATATTTCCTATCAGTTCGAGCTATTGAGAATTTTCAAAATGTACTTAGTTTGTTTTCGAGAAAGAATGAGTTCATAACTTTCGACGATTTCGTGAATTCGAATGAGTTCGTTAATGAATGTTAAAATAAAGTTTTAAAGATGTATTAATATAGAGAGTACGAAAGAAAGAAAATAAAACAAAAGGAAGAAGGAGGTGGAAATAAATAAAAAATAAAAAATACACGGGCTACTAAATTAAACGCAATTTATCCTCAAACTACGTGGCTGACCTAGAAATACTAAATCTACATAAATAGCCAAAATTACACAAACTATATAAACATCATACAATTTAAGCGCCGTTCAATCCGGGCTTGTGTTGTTTTTTCGTCAAAACGCCTTACGGGCTCGTTAAGGAACACAATAAATGAATATCACTTTTTTATTTTTATAATAATAACTTTCCGATTATTACAGCGAGTACATGTTCTATACGAAATTATTTTTATAGTAATTATTATTAATAACGAGATATTGCATCTGGTAAAGTTGTAATTATGGCGAAATGGAAAATCGCATACGAAATGTAATTCTGGGTGAAACATGAACCACAGATTGTTGAAACAATCTCTCATCTGGAGGGGGGTGGAAACAAAAAAAGTTCACCTCTGTATCTCTCATCTGGAGATGCATCCGATCATATTTCCATTTATGTAAACACAGATTGTTGAAACAATTCCTATGAGACTTGATTGATTTAAGGGAAAAAAGAATCTACTATAACAAGTACTTCTCGACGACTGTTCGACCGAACTTCTCTTGAACATCCTTTGGCGTTTCGATCTGAACAGTGAGCAAGAGGTTTCATTAGTGCAATTGTGTGTAATAAGATTTTGCAGTATTAATATTAGATGGTTGGTTACTTACTGCATTCAAGGCTTTGAAGACAGCCTTTACTGTATTGTGGGGATTCCTAGAGCCAATCACCTGTTTTACAGATTCGAGAATTAAGTAATATAATAAGCACAGTTTAGCTTGACTTGGTTTTCATTTTTCAAATTAGATTAGCTTGACTTGGTTTTCAATTTTCAAGTTAATTTTACCTTAGACTTTACATTTTTGAAACCAGCTAAATGCAAAATAGTTTGAACTGTTTTCCCTGCTTTCATGCCAGTTGTTGTAGATGCAGGCCAGAGATAAACCTTGAGGGAAAACAAAAGAAAAGTAACGGGGTTCAAAATGAGCATTATTTTGCAGGGGTGACAAAAAGAAAGGAAGATGGTCTAAAAATGAGATAGGTCAACTTTAAATACAAACCAGAAGGTAGAAGAGAATAGTTGAATACCTTAGTCTTCTTGTATGCAGTTTGTACTGCATGGGCAATCGTATGTTCCTCGTGTCGTTCTATATAGTGAAGATTCTGGAAGCATTTCTCATAGGCCTGGTGAATAGGAGTGTTATTTTATCTCCAATATAAATAATGTGTTTAGTCATATATATCAGCCATAAGGGAAGACAAAGGAGAAGACTTGCTCCTATTTAAGAGATTGAATATAGTTGGAACATACATCCAAAATTAGTTGTATTATTTTCTTCTACATGAGAGTTCACAACATTCCAGGGCGTGCGAATCAGCCTAGGGTTATGCAAAAATATCCGTATAAGCTGTAACCGTCCAATCCACCCGCCGGTGGAGCGGATACTTTTTCAATTTTTTTAGGCGGGCGGAGATCCATTATCCTTATCCGCCCGCTTTAATTTTTTTAAAAAAAAACAAAAGGTCTGACAAACCACCACAGTTATGACTTATAAGTATACTAGCATAACTGTTAGTTTAAACTACGGGTCAAAAGTCTTCAACCTCATCGACCTGTAGAGTAAAGTAGCAGTTATAACTTATGAATATATTAGTATAACTGCTAGTTTATCTACGGTTCGATGAGGTTGAAAGGGTCGATCTCCTTCAACCCCATCGACCCGTAGAAGAAACGAGCAGTTATGCTAATATACTCATAAGTCATAACTGCTAGTCTTAACTTATTTAATGTATTAATATTTCTCCATTAATTAGTGACGATTAACTCGACTAAAAGAAGTCAAATCTTTAATTTATATGTTCACGGTTGTTTGAAAATATTTATTATCCTTAAAAATAAAATTTAAAATTAAAAACAAAATAAATTAATTAATTAAAAAAAAAAGCGAGCAGGCGGTAACAGCATTAAAAAAAAAAGTGAGTGGGCAGGCGGATAACCGCCGTAACCGCCTGCTCCATGGCGGGGCGAAGTGGGCAGATACTAATGAAGGAAAATTTTAAACGGGCGGATAACCGCCTGTTAGTGCAAATGCTGGATAGTGGATATCCGTATCCGCCATTTGCACAACCCTAGATCAACCGATCAAGGATAAAGCTGTTCAATGCTTCTCTACCTTGCTTTTAGAATACAAATTCTTATGCACTGTTAATTTACCTTCTGAAGTGCGGCTGGCACTGCAGGGCCTTTGGCTTTGGCAAAACCAACAACACCATGATAGTTCCCACAAGCTAAGAGAGCAGTGTACTTGATAACTTGCCCACCCTAGTGTATAATTCATGTAAAAAATATTTAAAAGCCAAATAACTTTTGTAAAACAACAAAACAAATCATGGTTTCATACCTTAGTGACTTTACAAGTTCGGTTCACATCAATCAATTTCACATCAAATCCCTGACATCATTCAAAACAGTTTTTACAAAAATTAAAACCTCAAATAGAAAGTAGTATAAGCTTATGTTCAACCATTAGTTTTGATTAGAGACTTTATAGTTAGAAAGAACCAAGAAGAGCATTGGGTATACATACTTTTCTATAAAAAGGTCTTCTCTTCTTCTCCGTCAAAGTATTTCTCTCCTCTGCAAGATCTCGGATCTCTTCCTCTAAAACCTTACCTTTCTTTCCAAAAGTATGATCCAATTCTGCAAGCTTCTCCTCAAGTAGCTTATCTATAGCATTGAGCTTCTCCAGGAGTATGTCATCTCTTTCCTTCATGTCATCAAACTCTTCCTCTACATCATCCGCATCAGCCCCTTGAATGATCTGCTCCCTTTCAAATCCAGCTTGGTCTAAAAGATCAACAGAGGACCCCATTTGTTCATGTTGAATGACTCCATAGTTGGCTGGATCATTGGGGTCATAAGCTTCCTTCCATTCCACTAACCTCATAGCCCTATTCAGTTTTTGCTCGAGAATAAATTTATCCTTTCCCTCCACTACTTTCAATCGGTTCACCAATTCACCAATGACTCTATATTCAGGTCGAAGCCGGAAATGTTTCTGCTCAAACTTGTCGATTTTATTCATCCACTTGAATGAATCATCAAGTGTTTCTGTCATAAATTGTAACTAACATTGAGAAAACCATAGTTTCGGAAGCGAATATTTAACAAGGAAATACAGGGAAAAAAAATGGAAGCATTTTCTTAGGAAACAAAACAAACAGGCTTACCAGAGTAGGCTAAGCACTTAACATACTCTTCGTGCCTCTTGAACTTCCTCTCAAACTCATCGAATCGTTTTTTAACAGCTTCTCGGCTGAATCTCTCATCGTCTTCATCGCTATCAGAATCCGTGGGCTCTTCGTACCTGTTCAAGTCACCAGTGTCCTTGAGCTTCAACTTCTCGAGCTTCTCTATCAATGGCATAACTCCCATGTAATCCTCCGCATCTTCTTCGTCAATGTCTTTGGTATCTAAACCAGCTCTTTTCCTCTGCTCCCTCTCCCTCTGCTTCTCCTTCTCAACTTCCGCTAGAAGGTCCTGTACGACTCTGGATGCAGCAGTGGAGTACCGGATTTCACCTGAAGTAAAACAGAGCTCCTGTTTTTGGACGGCGGGAAAGCGCGAGAAAGTGGAGATTTTCCCGGAAAACTGGAAGGGAGTCTTCGCGGGCGTCTTGACAGCTCGGTTGAGAATGAGACGCGACCATGGAAATGCTTGCGATTTCTTCGCCATTGTTGTTCTTCTCCTTATTCGTTATTTATTTCAAGCATTCAAAGAACGAAATGAAGACAGAAATGCCTGAGCTTTTCCGACTCAGTCCAGTGAAAATTTTGATCCGATCTAGGGATTTACGGGTTTTTCTTTTTTTCCTTTTTTTCCCCCCTTGGGCTTGCCGCTTTCGCGTTTTTCGTAGGCCCAATTTGGGCCCAACACTCGGATAATAGGCCCAAAGAAGCACTAAAAATGCTGCTTCTTCTTTCTTCTTCTTCATTACTGTAGGAGAGAGAGACCATAGAAGCGTTGGACATGGAGTAATGTCCCTGCGTCTGAAGAATCACGCAAGAAAGACTCTCCTTCCCTTCACTCTCCACTCATACTTCTTCAAATTCTCGTCATCCAAACACCCACCTCCAAAAATCCATGACCCCACCAAAAGCGGCAATGATTTTACAATCCGTCCTGACAAGACCTATCTCTATGCTTCTTTCTTCTGCACTCTCACCCATATCTACCTGGAAAATGGAAGATTCTCGAGCGCTACAGACGTCTTCTGGTCCATGCGAAACCAGAAAATTGTTCCCAATTTACCCTCATGGAATCGGCTCCTGTACCAATTCAACTCCTCAGGCTTGTTTTATCAGGTATGGGCTATCTATTCTGAGTTGCTTGCTTGTGGGATTAGGCCTAATGTATTCACTCGCAACATTTTGGTTCATTCTTTATGCAAAGTGGGGAACTTGGATTCTGCACTTGATTTAGTGAGAAACGGTGAGGTTGATACTGTCACTTACAATACTGTGATTTGGGGATTTTGTCAACAAGGGTTAGCTAATCAGGCATTTGGATTACTTTCTGAAATGGTGAAGAAGTGTATAGATATCGATTCTTTCTCTTGCAATATATTGCTCGAGGGGTTCTGCCAAATTGAGTTGTTGAAATATGCTCAATGGGTTAAAGATAATTTGGAAAATGGAGGGGTTTTTGGGAATGTTATAAGTATGAATATCTTGATTCATGCATATTGTAAAGCTGGAGAAATGAATTATGCACTTGAGTTGATGGAGAAGATGGAGAAAGAAGGTATTTTTCCGGATATTATAACTTATAACACTCTTATTCATGGGTTTTGCAAGACAGGTCTTTTTATCAAAGCCAAGGATCTAATTGACAAGATCTCTGTGTCATCCCATAATGAAGAGGGTGATGCTCTTGTGAAGATTGATGACACTAAACCAAACCTTATTACATACACTACATTGATCAGTGCATATTGCAAGCGACAAGGTCTTGAAGAAGCACTCTCTCTGTATGAGGAAATGGTGAAAAATGGATTCTTGCCCGATGTTGTTACTTATAGTTCGATTATATATGGTCTTTGTAAACATGGGAAATTGACCGAAGCTAAATTGCTTTTGAACGAGATGGGAAAGATGGGTGTGGACCCAAATCACGTGACTTACACCATCCTTGTTGATTTATTATTGAAGGCCGGAAATGCCTCGGAAGCTGTTGTCCTCCATGGCCATATGATTACCCGTGGCATTCTTTTTGATACAGTTGTGTATACTTCTTTGATTGATGGACTCTTTAAGACCAGAAAATCATACGAGGCAGAGGAAATTTTTGGGTTACTTACTAAGCTTAACATAGTTCCAAATTGTTTCACCTATACGGTCTTAATTGACGGACGTTCAAAGTTGGGACACATAAGTGGGGCCCAATCTGCACTTAAAGAAATGGAGGAGAGACGTGTTGTTCCTAACGTTGTTACTTATTCCTCCATCATAAACGGCTATACTAAGAATGGAATGATAAATGAAGCTCTTAGCATTTTCAGAAAGATGGTCCTTCAAAATGTCTACCCAAACATTTTCACTTATGCAGCTTTAATCGATAGTTGTTTTAAGATTGGTAAACAAGAGATTGCTCTTGATCTTTATAAGGAAATGAAATTGGGAGGATTGGAAGAGAACCCTTTTGTACTTGATGCTTTTATAAACAACTTGAAAAGGGGTGGAAGAATGGATGAAGCTCAGGAATTGTTAAAAGACATGGTGTCTAGAGGTTTAATACCCGACCGAGTTAATTATACTTCTTTAATGGATGGCTTCTTTAAGACCGGAAAGGAATCAGCTGCTCTTAACTTGGCGCAAGAAATGACCGAGAAAAATATTGGGTTTGACGTTATTGCTTACAATGTCTTAATAAACGGTCTGTTTAAACTCGGGAAATATGATATCCAATCTGTTTATTCTGGAATGAGTGAATTTGGTTTATCTCCGGATTATGCTACCTATAACACCATGATAAATGCTTACAGCAAACAGGGGAATTTGGAAGATGCTATTCATGTTTGGAAAGAGATGAAAAGGACACAAGGGTTGATACCAAATTCAGTCACATGTAATATTATGATTGAAAGGTTTTGTAAAGCCGGTGAAATTGAAAAGGCAATGGACATACTGAATGAAATGGTAGTTGCCGGATTATATCCTACCTCAAGTAATCATAGAGTGTTGCTCATCGCAGTTTCAAAGAGTAGAATAGCTGACCCAATTTTACGGATGCATGAACGACTTGTTGGTATGGGGCTTTCCCTTGATAAGAATGTTTATGAAAATCTCATTAGCATTTTATGCAGGCTTGGTATGACCAAAAAAGCGACTCTGGTTTTGAACGATATGATCGAAAGAGGAATTCAAGCTGATAGTACTACTTACAATTCCTTTATACGAGGATATTGTGTTAGCAGCTATATCAAGAAGGCTTTTGCGACTTATTCTCAAATGCTGGCTCAAGGTGTTTCTCCTAATATCGAGACCTACAATAATCTTCTAAGTGGTCTTTCATGTAATGGATTAATGAGCGAGGCGGATGAATTATTCAAAGAATTAAAGGGAAGAGGGTTAGTCCCCAATGCATTCACTCATGACACTTTGGTTTCTGGTCATGGTAAGGTCGGAAATAAGAAGGAAGCTGTAAAGCTCTACTGCGAGATGATAACTAAAGGGTTTGTTCCGAGAAGAAGCACTTACAATGTGCTGATTAGTGATTTTGCTAAGGTGGGGAAAATGAACCAAGCTAGAGAGCTCATGAAGGAGATGGAGGTGAGAGGAGTGACTCCGAGTTCTTCTACGTATGATATTATGGTTTGTGGGTGGTGTATGTTATCTAGACAGCCTGAGCTGGATAAGAGGCTGAAAGTTACGTATCAGGATGAGGCGAAGAGATTGTTTAGAGAGATGAACGAGAGGGGGTTTGTTCCATGTGAAAGCACTGTTTTTTGTTTTAGTTCTGCCTTTGCTAAACCAGGAAAGAAGGCTGCTGCTAGGAAGCTATTGAAGGAAGTGTATAAAAAGGAAGAGTGTATGAAAAAACACCCGATAGATGCAGACTAGAAAGGTGGATTTTTTTTAGTCCTTCACTTCTAACTTCATATTAGAAGGCTGATTTGACTTGTACGAAATTTACTAGAGATTATATAACAATGATCATGTAAAATAAGACGTGTATTGAAATTTTCAAAAGTAATAATATATTTATTTTTCTTACGTTCTTAAAAGATAAATAACTTTTGTAGTAGTGTTCTTTACTTTTTGCATGAAAAAGGTCTCGCATTTTCTCTTTGACTTGAAGTGGACAAGAACAAGTTGGAATCTTTTGCAGTGGAAACTTCATGCAGCTTGCTGTTTAGTTGTTTCCGGGCGGGAGACGGAGTATTCTTATTTTCACTGGAACATCATAGAAAAACATCCATTCAGAATCGGGAACTCAACTTCCAGAAATTAACTCTTTTAATGAAGTCAAGGAGAGCTGTGTCCATAAACTACTCTCTCCATAAGGCCATCCTTGTTATAAGAAAGTTTTCAAGTCAGAAATCTTCTCATGTTATCGATTGAGGGAAAGCAGGAAATGATTCAGAAGAGATTGAAAGACGGACCTATCCATAACAATAAGCCGGCCGTTGATGCCACAAAGAATTCTTTGCTGATGCTTCTGAACTAGCATATAAAAAAAATATATATATCAGCACCTTATACAGTTCTAGAATCTTATCGAAGAATTGCTTACCAGTACAAGCATATGATATTTCCGTATCCATAGAACAATGATGCCCAAGATGAACCCGTGAACCTGCAGTTGTAGTTTATCTCATCATTAATTAAAGTTAATAGTAAAAAAATAAGCTTGTCTGGTTTAGAATCATGGGGAAAAAAATCCATTGAAGGTGCCATTATATGCCACATAAATTTTTGAAGGTGGTGTTTTAAGCATAAGGTAATGACCGAATTGTTCTTAAAGATAAGACTTTTCCGATTAAGGATCTGATTAGGGAAAAGACAAATACCACATGAAATCCCGAATAAAGAGCGCACGTGGAATCATTAGTCCGTTTCTGATCATTGCAAGCGACATTGAAACAGCCGATAACCCTTTGATATTATCAGGGTTTAGAAAATTAGTCCACTGGACAAGAGAGATAATACCATGATCATAGATGAGTTTACATTAATACGTGATATAACAAAATTTCTAAAAAGGAGGACTTGTTACTACTTATTACCATTTGAGAAACTGGTTTCCACATAAAAAGAAGTGTAGCAGGCCATCCAGATATCCCCCCAACAAATTTCACTCCTTTCTCCAGAAGTTTTCCTGTTTGTTCGTGCACACATTAGCGTATGGATAATTCAGGCAGAGAGAGAAAGAGAAAGAGGAAGAGAGAGTATTATGGAACAAGGAGGAAGAAGAACATGGAGATATGGTAAAACAGTGACCAAGGCTACAACAAAAGCAATACCTCCAGGCAAGATACTATTCGGTATGTACCGAACAAATGTAGACCACATAATCTGTAATCAAAATTTGCTAATTAGAAAGTCACACATTTGGTCGAAAGATGATTTAACAAAGTTTCATGATTAAAAGATAATTACTTGGGGAAGAACAGATAGACCACCAACTGTGATAAAGTCTTCCCAGAAGCTCCAGATTTTAGGATTGAGGAAACAAAAGTAATATGTGAAGTTTATAAGAAGACCAGTAGCGGCAATGATGGGAGTGGTGATAAAGTAAGGTAGAGGCATTGCTTCTGCCATGGCAAGCTAAGCAAACACCACATAGGTTGATAAAACTCCCAAGTGTTTGCACCACAATTACCTCCTTCTCCCTCTTCTTTGAGAAGTATGACAGCAGTGAAAGGTTCCCGAGCATACCAGTAAGCATCTCCTGTATATTTCTAAAATAGTCTTTGCCTTATGACTTGTTTGGATGAAAAGAAAGTAACAGAAGAGAAATCAGAGTTTGGATGTTTTACAAGCCATGGAACAGCCAAAAGTGCGGTTTTGTTTCCGGCCAAGAGATTCCGAGTGTTTAGGATGATCTGAGGGAGTTGAAGCACAGAAATGCGATGTTTGCGGCTGGCGAGAATTTTGCCGTCCATGAACCCCACTCCTGGAAGGTCTTTCTGTCCGTTAACTTCCCTGATCCCTTTCGAAATTCCCAATAAATAATATAAAAGTCAAATACATGAGTATATATATATATATGGTTGATCTAACGTGCGTGTTGAGAAACATTGTATGATGAAATCTATCTGAAACGCTCCGACCTTCTAAGGTCGGATGAAGTTCGAATTTTAAAAGTGAGAGGTCCTCATCTTAAAATATGATAGATGATCATCAAAATATAAGGTCCAATTAGGTAAAGTGTGTCGGTATTATATGGTCGGATGCCAATATGCTTTTAAGAAGTCGGACGAATTATTAACTGTATGAACATTACATAATTGATAATCAGAATAAATGATATTGATTATATAAGTAATCAAATATGGCATATGCAAAAAGGTATTAATGGTCATTAACAGGCTTAATTATCTATCATTAATATTATCGTAATAAATATGTCCCACCGGAAAGGGAAAAGTACACACTCACACTTGTACTCCTAAGTTTTTGAAAAAGATTTGTTATCTCCAATTCCAATTTAATCGTCAGAGTGGTAATATCGGAACAACCTGATGGTAATTTTATGTTTTGCGGGTTGTGGCTGAATCGGCATACTGTTGAGGATGATATGCGGAATTTGGCTTCAACAATCCGTTTGATTGCTGGGAAAGTAATAGAAAATATATCAGAACATTAATGGAGATAATAATGAAGGCAGCTCCTGAAGTATATCTCCAGCAAGTACTTGGAACTAAACTAACAAGGAAATTTGTTTACAGCGTTTTCAAAAAATGGAAAAAAAAGGAAAGATTTCAGGGAAAAAAAAACAAAAAAACAAAAAATTTCAAAATGTAAAATTGATGTTATGAGTGACACCAACCTGGTGATGAAGTGGGTGAGGGACATCGGAGTCAAGAGCAGCGACGGGAGAGGAACGGCGGCGAAGGGAGGTGAGAGGCGGAGAACGGTGGGTTAAGAGCAAAACCCGGTTCAAAGTAGTTGTTACATTACCGAGTGAATTTCGTTTAATTGCAAAGGAAATTGATGTGTGGTTTGAAGGGAGTGAAGAGTGTGGATAGAAGAAAAGAGGAGCTGCCTTGCTGCCATGGCTGCACACTGTAGCTGAATTCACCCCCGCCATTTTCACCTCCTTGTATATACGCTAATAATCAAGCTCCCCCTCTTTTTCCAGCAATGGCAGGTAACACGGAGAGAGTGAGAAGACAGGTGTCGGCTGCTGATTGGGCGATGTCAGATGAGAGATTCTGCCTACGCCACGTGGAAAGAATATATGGACTTTTCTGGGTTTGATTCGACGATCCTACCGTGAGATATTTATAAGGGGATGTACAAGGAACAGAGGGAGATGCTTTTTTTAGTTTTTTAGTTTTTTTAATTAAAAATAATAAAAATAAAATATATAGAGGAAGTAGGAGGAGAGATCCGATCGGAAAATTCAGGTCCCAATGAAAAAAAGAGAGATTCAAAGTTCGGATCCTGAGATGTAAAACCACTGTTTTTAAGCAAACATCACGTACATCATGCATGATGCCTCGTCACCGTCCAAACGGTTCCGGTGCAACTTTTTACGGCGAACTCTGCACATAAAACTTTTAGGCCCAGAGGTATTATCGAAAATTAAGCCCAATAGGCCCAACTATTGAAAATGACCTTCGGATCGGGTCCAACTATCTCAAGTGTTTTTACCGGGTCGAGTGGTACATGGACTTTGAGCAGACTCAGCGGAGCACTGAACCTGACGAAAATCCCAATTTTGACCCCTACGTTCCCGCGGAAATTAGGGTTTTCGATTTTTCTCCTTTTTCCCCATTCGAACTGAGAGAGAAAGAGAGTTTTGTTGTAGAGTAGGACTAGAGATGGATTATCCGGAAATGGAGAGATTTGGGATGGAGGATGATTACGAAGATGGCCAGTGGATCTGCGGAGAGTTCTACGTCGGCAAGCGGAAAGAGAAGCGCACCCAAACCAAAGATGACGTTCTGTATGGCGTCTTTGCCGACGGCTCTGATTCCGACTCCGACGGTTACTCCTCTAGGAAGCGCCAGAAGAACCGCGATTTGTCCAGGAAACCCGACCTTACCAAGCCAGTCAACTTCGTTTCCACTGGCACCGTCATGCCCAACCAGGAAATCGATAACAACTTGAAAGAGGATAACGCCGACGCTGCTGAAGATGACCGGCCTGCTCTGGGGCTAGGCATGAGCTCTGGAATTTCCGGTTCAGGTTTAGGTTTCAACTCCTCGATCTCAAAGAAAGACCGAAATAGGAGCAATGAAAACGGTTCTGATGTTAACGGAAACGATGATGATGGTGAGACTAATTTTCTGCCTACTGCGTTTGGGAGGAAGATTAAGGAGGGAGCGCAGAGGAGAGAGAAGGAGAGGGCGATGTCGAAGAAGGAGAAGGTAGCTCAGGGAACTGGAGGGAACCGGAAAGAGACTGATCTTGGTGATGTTGGTGCGTTTGAGAAGCATACTAAGGGCATTGGTCTAAAGCTGCTTGAGAAGATGGGATATAAGGGAGGTGGACTTGGTAAGAATGAACAAGGAATTGTTGCCCCCGTAGAAGCCAAGTTGAGGCCTAAGAATATGGGTATGGGTTTTAATGACTACAAAGAGACGTCAAAGATACTGGCTTTGCAGAATTTGGAGGAGAAGAGGGCATTGCCTCAACCTGTGGCCAGATCAAAGGAGAAGCTATGGTCGAAGCAAGGGAGTGGTAAGAAGAAGAAGGAAGAGTATATTACTGCAGAGGAGTTATTGGCCAGGAAGCAGGAGCAGGATATCGAGGTTGTCCAGAAGGTGGTCGATATGCGTGGACCCCAGGTTCGTGTTTTGACAAATTTGGAGAATTTGAATGCTGAAGAGAAAGCAAGAGAGAATGACATTCCAATGCCTGAGCTGCAGCATAATGTGAGATTGATTGTTGACTTGGCTGAGCTTGATATTCAGAAAATAGATAGGGATTTGAGGAATCAGAAGGAAACTGCATTGAGCTTGCAGAAGGAGAAGGAGAAGTTAGAGGCCGAGGTGGCTCGTCAGAAGAAGCAGTTGGATAATATGGAGGAAATTATGACCCTTTTGGACCGAGTGGATGAAGATAACTCAATGGGAATATTGACTTTAGACTCGCTTGCTAAGTGCTTCAACGATTTGCAGGGGAGATTTGCCGAGGATTACAAGTTATGTAACTTATCTTGCATTGCTTGTTCATTTGCACTGCCCTTGCTCATTAGAGTTTTTCAGGGCTGGGATCCCCTTAGGAATCCTGCCCATGGATTGGAAATATTATCCTCATGGAGGACTCTGCTTCAGGGAGAAGATTGTCTTGATATATGGGATATAACATCTCCTTATACCCAATTGGTTTCAGAGGTGGTTCTACCTGCTGTGAGAATTTCCGGCATCAATACTTGGCAGGCAAGAGACCCTGAGCCAATGCTAAGGTTTTTAGAGTCTTGGGAAAAGTTGCTACCTCCTTCAGTTCTTCATACTCTACTAGACAATGTTGTCATGCCTAAACTATCGAGTGCAGTAGACTTGTGGGAACCTCAGCGGGACCCCGTTCCTATTCACATCTGGGTCCATCCATGGCTACCAATGTTAGGACCCAAGTTGGAAGGTATGTATCAGATGATAAGAACTAAGTTGAGTTATGTTCTTGGTGCATGGCATCCAAGTGATGCTTCTGCTTATACTATACTGTCACCTTGGAAAAGTGTGTTTGACTCAGCTAGTTGGGAACAACTTATGCGACGTTTTATAGTACCAAAGTTGCAACTTGTCTTACAAGAATTCCAAGTGAATCCAGCACATCAAACACTGGATCAATTCTATTGGGTCACGAATTGGGCATCTGCCATTCCGATCCATATAATGGTGGATATGATGGAGAAACTCTTCTTCACCAAATGGCTACAGGTCTTGTATCATTGGCTGTGCTCGAATCCAAACTTTGAAGAGGTCACTAAATGGTATTTGGGCTGGAAGGAACTTTTCCCCAAGGAGCTTCTAGCTAATGAAAGTATCCGGTACCAGCTCAATCGTGGGCTGGACATGATGAACCAGGCCGTTGAAGGTACTGAAGTTGTCCAGCCCGGTTTGAAAGAGAACATCAGTTACCTTCGGGTTCTCGAGCAAAGGCAGTTTGAGGCTCAGCAGAAAGCAGCAGTTCAGGCTCAACAGCAGGCTGCTGCATGCCTGGGTGGTGCTGCTAATATGGATAGTATGGGTAGTGGGCTTGAGATGAGCTTGAAAGAAGTTATTGAAGCCCATGCTCAACAGAATGGCTTGCTGTTCAAGCCTAAGCCAGGTAGAATGCACAATGGCCATCAGATATATGGGTTCGGAAATGTGAGCATAATAGTGGACACCCTAAATCAGAAGGTATACGCTCAAACTGATGAGTCGTGGTCTCTTGTATCACTTGAACGGTTGCTGGACTTGCATAATAGTTCTTTGATGAAGAGGAGGTGAGTTCAGAATGGATGAGTTCGTATCCTTCAACCAATATCTAAATATAGAGAAGTGAAAGGTTAGTTTTGTAAACTTTTCAGCTACCTAGAGTTTTGGTTACTAGACATGATTCTGGAATCTGGAAATTTCATTGCACTGTCATAAAAAAATTAAAAAAAAAATAAAGGCTCAATGTTTTTCTCAAAAAGCTGATCTTTGTATATATGCCACCATTGTAATATCTGGTGGTTTTCTTTTTTTAAATTCAGACTTTGAGATCTTTTGTGTCAATTTATAGGCTGTCTTATCATTAGCATTTATATGAGCAGATTTTGAGTTTAAGCTGTTACTGAGTTCTAACATGACATTAATTCTTCTATGATGGTTTAGATCTCTCTTGGGCTTATTAACATTAAAATTAATATTACACGTAATAAAAATGTAATTGTGGTCCAACGAAGAAGACAAAACTTTGTTTCTCCAACTTACTGACTCATAAGAATGCATCTCCCTAAAGTAAGACATCTATCACTACACTTTTTCTTTTTAACTGATCAGAATAATAATAAGAAATGGAATTAGCAGTTCTCCTTTTAGATATACAGTCGTGGTGGTCGCTACAATATATGTTCAACTGTTCTTAATTTTTAATGAGCATGGCCTCTAAATTCCTCTTTCTTGCAGCATGCTTTAGTTTCTCCAATGCAACCAGTCCAACTTGCCTCACTCTTTCTCTTGACAAACCTATACTGAAATTTCCAGACGGAACCAAAACATAAATATCATGAAAGGGTGAACTTGAAATCGAAATAAATAAATAAAAAAGTTGCCTTTTTAACTCACCGTTTACTTATGTCCTCCCATGTCAGACATTCATTATCTAGACCATGGTAAAGACGAATGATCTTGCTTTCCCTTTCCCTCAGGGTCATGTTTATAAGATTGTTTACTTCAGCCTACATTCATTTTTACCATTTGGTAAACTAGTAAGTACTGAGCAATTAAGCGATAAAACTAGTATGAAGTTGCATTTACCTTGACAGCCCATCGGTCTACTCCATTCCAAGGATTGTTTTCGAGTCGGTTATCTGCAATATACTGCAAATAGCAAACAGAGAAAGGTCACAAGAATTCCCAGTGAAAGTTTTATGCAGGAAGACCGCTCAAGGAATCTGGAAGAAAAACTTACACTGTGATGGGTTTCTCCAGGAAGACCATTCAAAGATGGGAAAGCTTCACGATCAAGTGAGAAGACCTTGCTGATTGCCTACGACAAACCCGACATCTTTTAGCTTTCTAGAAACAGACAGCGAGGAAAAAGAAGAAGCAACTTTTGGTCTAAAAAAACCCTTTTTAGTTACCTCAGTTGCATTTCTGACTTTCCTTTTCGAAATGTTCAGGGAGGCGGCAATCCTCTGGAGTGGAACAATATGCATAGTAACCAGATCAATGAAATGCAAAAGGGGATGGAGGAGAAAGCATGTTCAGTTTAAAGAAGCTTCTAGTTTTTATCACTATCTGTTAATTTATTGACTTACATCAATTGATGGAGTAATTCCTTTCTCCTCTAGCCTAATTTTTGCATTACGGATTAGTCCTAATCGTTCGTGCAAATAAGTCGGCAATCTCAGCGCTCCTGAATTCTCAACCATTGCTCTTGACACACCCTGGCAAGCCAGAATTACACAAATAGGATACATACATACATACATACATAGACGGATACACACACACACAACACAGAATAAGTCCTACCTGGCGTATCCACCAGTAAACATAAGTTGAGATCTTGAATCCCTTTGAAGAATCAAACTTCTCGATCCCACGCAAGAGTCCAATCAAACCACCCTATATAACATATGTATATATATATATATATATAAGATGCTCTGGTGTATTTAAGAATATATGAACACATATATGTGGAGAAGGTTGATTTTACCTGAACAAGGTCGGCCATTTCAGCACCAGAGTTATCATATCTTTGAGCAATTGACATTACCAGACGAACATTGCTCATAGCAAGCTTCTCCCTTGCTAGAGAAGACTCCATTAGTATTGACTGCAACTCGGCACAAGAAATCTTTAGCGAAATTGCAAGCTGCTCGTTCGAAGGATCACACCCTAGTCTTTCTTTCAACCTGTGATTCCATCACCAAAATATCAGAAAAATGTAAAATCACAAACCATTTTTTTCCTCGTCTTTTCCTTTTCTTAATGGGAAGAAGTGAATTCAGTCTTCAAACCTTGATCTGTGCTCCTCCAATTGTAGACCGGTTTTGATTTTTTTGGAAAGGCGAACCACTTCAGCATGAGTGAGCAACTCTTCACTCACTACACCTTTCACATAACCCTTTAATCGATTCTGAAGCAGCTCGGGGGTAATAATAGATCTTAAGAACTGCTTATTGACTCTAGATTGTACCATGACACTGTTTTTGCTCTGTACTATCCTCTTGCTATTCAATCTCCTCTGCCTTGCAGACACACCCGAACAAGTCACCGGAATCTTCCCAGAATCTTCCATTCCTTTTGGCACTTCTTCTTCTTCAGGTAGTAACACAGTTTGCTCAAAAGATAGATTCCATTGCTTCTCAAGCAAAGACTTTTGCAGCAAAAGAAGAGCCTCCACATTATTATTACGTTCTAAATCGGATTCCTCCTCTTGAAACCACGGCTCTGAAATCGAAAGAGAAGGAGCAGCAACATCCACGTGTTCTCTAAGAGCCTTGATGGGTTGTGTGTTATGCTGTTGATTAGTAGGTGATGGAAAATTTGAGGTAAAATTAGATTCTTTTCTTGCTACAATCACATTCTTTGTGGAAGCGACTTGGTACTGTCCGATTCTGCGGTCGTGACCGTACGGAATTTTTTCCGTATAGTCGGAATAATAGGAGGAGGAGTTCAAGAGCATTTTTGATGCACTGAAGCTGATAACTGCAGCTGTTGCCATCATATGGCTTCTGTTTGCTTATGTACAATAAACATTACCCGATTGAAACGAACTAGTAAGAGAATCTTCCTCTTCTTCTTCTTCACTCTATTTGATTCAGTAAATCCAGATAAAATTCTTTGT
Organism: Coriaria nepalensis; assembly: GCA_027186245.1. Lineage (NCBI taxonomy): Eukaryota > Viridiplantae > Streptophyta > Magnoliopsida > Cucurbitales > Coriariaceae > Coriaria > Coriaria nepalensis. Next base: position 54,706,115 of record CP114481.1, read on the forward strand.
ATTTGGTGTCACAGTTTTCTTTCCTCAAATACAGTAAGTAGTATTTTTGGTTTGCCTTTCTGATACCAAAAGGGGAACAAAAATGAGAAATTTAAAAGAGTATGAGACATTCTTTGCTTATGCAGAAAGAAAGGACAGGTTGAAAGAAATTAAATTCCATGGACCAAAATAGAAGTCGGATTGTAGAATCTGATAAGTATTAATTCATACTTTCACTCTCTACGTTCTTATAATCAGGAAATCAAAAATCATGGCAAACAATCAGATTCAGAGAAGAACACAACCTGGCCAGTATTTTGCAGAATCTGATAAAAGTAATCATGTAGAGCATAGAAACATACGTGATACAAACATTACAAAAGTAGATGAAATGAGAAGAACAAGGGAACTGGTTCTTACCGTTAGTTCTAATGAAGATGAAGAAGAAAGAGAGAGAGAGAGATAGAGCCTCGGTGAATCCAATGGGAGAATGGAACAGCCATAAGTTCGAAAATCATCTTAATGTTTTTGTTTTTCCCTGGCTGGCGTCTGTGATCGATCTCACCCTGATTTTATTATTATTATTTGTATTTAATATTATTATTTTGGCCCCTTTTTTGGGTTTATGTTCTATAAATTTAATTTTGTGGGGTTATTTTTTTAATTTTGTATTGCTGTTGTGGAAAGATGTTGTTGATAATAGGATAATTTATCGGAGTGAAATGAAAATGGAAAAATTTAAGGAAAAGTGTTAAGAATAAGAGATATGGGAAGCCGAGATGCTATTGGCCGGAACAGATATTGGGTCCAGCTTTGAGCCTTTTGAGTGGTCTTCAGACACTCACTTTCCTCTTTTCCCACGTTATAACAAGTTTATATATATATATATATTTATTTATTTATTTATTTATTTAAATGTCCTAAACTCTTTTTATTTTATTTTTTCATTGTCGTGTAATAATTTGGTGATGTTTGGTAAGCTACAGGGCATGCATTTTGACATAAAATATTATTTCAATTTTTAACTACATGTCGGTAATATTATTGAGATATCCGTATATAATAAAAATTGAGATTACGTATATTATTATATTATATGTATATATTCAATTTCTTATAATATATTATATATTAATTTTATAATCAAATTTTTTAAAAATTAATAAAAAAAGATTGAGAATTATGATTGATGTATATAATTATTGAGATTTGGCAAAAAGATCAACATAATTAAAATTATTTTTTAAAAATATAATAATTTATGAAATCTTATTAAATAATTTAGAGGGATTAAATATGATTTGCCCATCATTTCTCTAAAACCTCTCTCATACACAGTTACCGACTTACATCCGTTAATACATTTTCTCTACATTTCTACGAGCCCAATATCTATTGGGCTCAAGGCCCAAATGTTAATAAGAGTCTATCTTGAGTTGATAGGTAGTCTAGTTTGATCCAATAAATAAATAAATAAATAAATACTTGCCTAAAACTAATGAAAGGGGTTTTAAGTAATTTTGGCATGAGGTGGCAGAAACTAGAAGCCGGAGGTGTGGTGGCGTTACCGTGTAGAAAAATATATGACAATAAATATATACAAATAATAATTTAAATTTAAATATAAATATAAATAAAAAGAGGAGGAATACGAAGAAAAATGCATTCGGACTATATTGTGTCTGTGTTGAATTTATAACAATAATTAAAGTATTAAACTAAGAAAAAAAAAAAAAAAAAAAAGGAAAAAAAATTGAACAGTGACTATTCCATTCACCAAATTATCTCTCTCATACACATTACACAGTCTCTCTCTCTCTGTATCTCACCCCCCTTACAAAATCCCAATCATCATTACATCTCCTCACTGTTCGTTTCAATCTAATCTCTCTTTATCCTATTTTTTGTTTGTTTTATCATCACCACTGTTACGGGGGGGAAAGGAAAAGTTTGAGAATTGGAATGCTGTGTTCGTGATCGAATTGGAGAGAATCCGCTCCTTCATTCAATCTTCTGATATAAGAAAAGAAAGATCGTTAATCTGATTCAGACCTGTTTCAGATTTATAGTTGTTGGCCCGTTTCGTTCCTGATCTTCCATGGATCTCTGCGCGGTGGGGGTGTAATGTTGCGGCCAGGTTGAATGAAGAACAAGGATGGGCTTGGAATCAGTCGGTAGGTTTCGTGAATTACAACCACCGCGAAAGCAATTGGACTTGTAGCACTGTCGCGGCGGATTTTGCCCTAATCGGTGATCGTGTTAAATTATTGCTTTCTTCTCTCTTTTCCTTCTTGTTTAAGCATCAGTCTTTGCTTTAGAATGGTGGGTTGATGGAGGAGGCATCATCGGGCGAGGTCAATTTTAGAGTTGGAGCTTGATTTTCTGTGACCTGGGTCTGGGTCTTGGGTCCGGGTCAGGGTCATGGATGGAGTAGGTTCTAGTAATGAAGCTAATCAGAGTCAGTCCCAAGGCTTGGGCACCGTCCAGGACTCTTCGTTTTCGTCGTCCGCTGGGTTGAAGTGGCTGCCGGGGCAGCTGGGCTTTGGTCCTTATTTGAAGCACAAGGAAGGTGCTGTTACTACTGCTACTGTTGCCAAGTCTCCATCTTTGCGCGTTGTTGTCAATAAACCAGTAAGTTTTTTCTATTGGATCAAATAAGATACTAAAAATGATTTTGATTTTTTATATTGATTCTTTTTGTTCATGTTAAAAATATATACATGTTTGGATGGATTCAGGTTTAGAGTAAATGTGCCTATTTCTGATTTTTGTTGTTAATCTGTGGTGGTTTAATGAATCTATGGCGGTTACACTGTAATCTATATGTCCAGGAAGACTTTATTGCGATTATTCCTTTGTTGTTACTTGTTTTGAGTGCACTTGGATGAATTCTCTGTATATGGTTCAGTAGCTTCTGTATGCTTTAGAATGTTTATGTAGAACTAAAAGGCTGTATGTATGTAGATTTCAATTCAGTTTTGATAAATTGTAATTAAGACACTTTGCCATACTTTATATCATTCACACACGCTTCCTTTGGATGGAGCAAGTAAAGTAATTGATGCCACCACTGGACATGCAATGACTTTTTTATTTTATTATTATTAACTTTTTTTTTTTAATTCTTGAGTCGGTGTGTTTTGGATATTATTTCTTGTATGCTGGTTTGAGATCAGAAATTCTGTTGGAACTTATAATTATATCCTCACTGCCATTATGATGTTATTTAACATCTAATATGCATGGTGAAATGACCTCTGCATATTGGATGGCAGACCGATGTCCTAACATGCAGCTCTTAATTGTGCAGTTGATTGCAAGATTAACAAAAGACATAGTTGAAACTTACCAAATATGCAATCCGCAATTTAAGTATTCTGAAGAATTAAATCCAAAAAGATTTTTGACCACCCCGTCCATTGGAGTCCTCAATGATGGCCATGATAATGTGAACTCGGATCTTATTCTGGCAGTGAACCTTGTCTTAATCAATTCAGAGATGCAGCGGAGGTCCGTTGTTATTATTTTGACATATTATTTTATCTTATATTCATCACTCTGCAGAGATTAAGATATGAATCTTTTGACATATATGATGTATGACTGGTATTTATTGACCTTTCCAAACTAAAGTTCTAATCCTGTTTTTTATGACCATTTTCAGATACATTGTCAAAGATCTACTTGGTCATGGGACTTTTGGCCAGGTTGCTAAATGCTGGATCACAGAAAGCAACAGTTTTGTTGCTGTGAAGATCATCAAAAACCAGCCTGCGTACTATCAGCAAGCACTGGTTGAAGTATCTATTTTGACAACGGTAATTTTTTCATTCTTTATAACATTGTTCACTGCATGTCCCGAATATTTGTGGTTTCATCATCTTAGTTTTATTCTGTGTTTAACAGTTAAATAAGAAGTACGATCCGGAGGATAAGCATCACATCGTTCGTATATACGATTATTTTGTACACCACCGTCATTTGTGCATTTGCTTTGAACTGCTTGATACAAATTTGTAAGTCACAATATCTATGGCAGCAGTAAGAGCATGTCTTTTTGATGGTTCTGTTATGTGTAGAAATCTTGTTATACGTCTGCTTGAATATTTATTCTTTAAATTTATCTTGTCCAGGTATGAGCTTATCAAGATAAATCATTTTAGGGGTTTATCATTGAGCCTTGTCCAAATGTTCTCCAAACAGGTATGGCAATATCTTGTATGATTGCATTTGGATATGCTTATAACTATGTTACAGTCTCCTCTGATGAACACCCACTTTCTTATTTTTTACTGAAACAGATTTTACGCGGATTGGCTCTATTAAAAGATGCTGGGATCATTCATTGTGATCTAAAGCCAGAAAACATTCTTCTGTGCACAAGGTGAGTTTTATATGGTATAAGACTTTACAATCAACCGACTTATGCTCCATTGTGATGTTGCCTTGGAAACAACAGTGTGAAGCCAGCTGAAGTTAAAATAATTGACTTTGGATCTGCATGCATGGAAGACCGGACTGTTTATTCATACATTCAGGTCAATAGAACCTTGCTCTTAGCACCCTGTGTGACTATCCTACTAGAGAGAATCTTGATTGTATCCGTTATTAATTTTCTTTTGCAGTCTCGCTACTACAGATCTCCCGAAGTTCTTCTTGGATATCAGTATCCTTATGACAATTTTAACTAGCTACGTTAATGCATAACATATTTCTAAAAAGGATTCTATTTTTTTGGATATGATGGTCGCGAACTACGGTATAACAAGTTTTAGCCTTAACCCAGTTATAGATACACTACGGCTATTGACATGTGGTCGTTTGGGTGCATAGTTGCTGAATTATTTCTTGGACTTCCATTATTCCCTGGAGCTTCTGAGTTTGATCTTTTAAAGCGGATGATTGACATTCTTGGGTATGCCTGCCTTACTAATCAGTATACTATCTTATGATGATTATGTCTCTGCAGCTCAAGATTAATCTGAAAATTGATGAATAAACTTCATACACCTATTAATGGATGATTTATTGTAGTTTTCATTGTGAAATAAGGCTTTGTTTTGATCATCAGCTATTCAGTTGCAATAATTTGCATAACCATTCGTGCATTGTTAATATTGATAGGACACAACCTCCTGATTACATTCTAAAGGAGGCAAAGAACACGGGTAAATTCTTCAAGTGCATAGGAGGTTTCCACAACATTGAGAAATCTGAAGTTTCCACCAGCAGCAGAAGTACATTTCAAGCATTAACTGTGGATGAGTATGAAGCTGTAAGTGTTTTGACTATTATTATTTTTCATAGTTAGGGAGATTTTCAGTTAGACTTCAATAGATGTAGTTAGTGTAGAAGACCTGAACTCCTGCAATTTTTCTGTTTAAGATGTGTTTATCTAATACATTCTTCGTGATTATCTGATCCGTGTGGCTTTTGTCATTTGGTTTTTGTTTTTAATTTGATCTCTTCCTTTAATTATTTTTGGTGTGGAAATGTTTTTTGTGTGGCTATAAGCTTTTGTGGTTTCTTTTCAGAGGGAGCTGAAAAAACCATCAATTGGTAAAGAGTATTTCAATGGCATGAACCTCGAAGCAATAGTAAGAAACTACCCTTACAGAAAGAACTTACCCAAAGAAGATATAATGAAAGGTCAGCTTCTATATTCTTAACTAAAAAGACAAGAGACTGTGGAATAGTTATGCTTTTTCTTGGCCAAAGTGGAATAGTTATGCTTTTTTCTTGGCCAAAGTGGAATAGTTATGCTGACTAATGCTGCTTTTTGATTCACTGTTTGGTCATGGTGTGAGGAAATTACAGAAAGTCAGATACGATTAGCATTAATTGATTTTCTTAGGGGACTAGTTGAGTTTGACCCTGCTAAAAGGTGGTCGCCCTTTCAGGTAGTGTATGTCCAAATTTATTGGCATTTGAGTATTTTTTTGAAAACTCGTTTCTTTTGATATTAGTCATTCACAAGTTAACTCATATGGATGTAGGCTTCAAAACACCCATTTGTTACTGGTGAACCTTTTACATGCCCTTATATGCCTCCACAAGAGACTCCACGTGTGGTAAGTAGATCTGTAAGATCTTTTTGCATTTTGGTTATATCATGGAAGTTAATTTATTTGGTCATGCAATGTAATCAAGATAAGAGCTGTTTGAAGCCTTAAAGAAGTTAGTTCTGTGGAAGAGTCGGGGGGGGGGGGGGGGGCTATGTGATAATTCCCAAGTAGCATATCTTTTTCAGTCTCTTTAACTAAGTAGTTTTTCTTTCAAGTTGCTTTTATATCATTTGCACTCAGCTACTTGTTGAATAACTATAATTAAAACTACGCAGGAGTTGTTGCTAGCGTAATTTAGTCTTTTATGTTCTTTCGTAGCCTGTTGCTCAAAATATAAAGGTGGACCATCACCCAGGTGGAGGGCATTGGTTTGCGGCTGGTCTCTCTCCAAATGTGAGTGCTCTACTTTTCCTTTAAAATGCCATTGTTTTAGTTCTTGCATGGGAGAATTCTCTAGTGTTATTTGAGCACTTAGTCTGGAGCCCTTGGAGTGAATGTCCAACAGCTGATGTGCTTTCATGCAGGTACAAGCCAGGAGCAGGGTCTTTCAAAGCAGCCCACATTTTCAGATGGTGCCGTATCCACATGCGAACAGTTACGGTAGTGTAGGAAGCCATGGCAGCTATAATGAAAACATGGGGCTTGGAAGCAGCTATGGAAGTTATGGAGATAGCAATATGTATGCATATTATTCACCCGCGGGTCCATCTGGGATGAACATGCATCCTCAAGCAAATATGTCAATGCTTGGAAGCAGCCCTGATGCCAGACGAAGAATTATTCAATACCCACATGGAAATGGACTTGGAGTGAGCCCCTCTGCTGGAAGTTTCGCACCACTTCCTCTTGGTACCAGTCCTTCACAGTTTACTCCTCCAAGTACCTATGGTCAACTCTCAGCTGGCTCACCAGGCCATTATGGGCCAACTTCTCCGGCAAGGGGTGGTTGTCAAGGTTCACCCTTGGGAAAGATGTCTGGAGTTGGCCAATTTAACAGGAGAAAAATGTGGGGTTATTCTGGAAGTTCTCAAGCTCATGATATCTCAACTTTTCATCTACCTGGACAGTTTATTGAAGGCACTAGCTCCACTCAAGCTGAGGGTAGTTCTCAATTCCATGGTGGCTCACTGTCTCATATGCAGTCAAATGGTAATAGTACAAGCTGGAAGCGAGGGGGTGGTGGTATATCAGCCGGTTCCTCTTCCATTCCGATATTTCCTGGATCGTTCATGCCAGGATCTAATGTACAATTCTCACAACCTATGGATATGGCTCCTGACAAGTCAGAGGGAAGCCTCTCGCTACCAGATCCTGCAGATTGGGATCCCAATTATAGGTATGGAAACAGGAGGTTGTAATTATCCATAAAAAAATTGAGGGGATCAATTCTTAAAAACATTTTTCAACCCCATACTATCATATGAAATTATGCTGATTTAATCTCACAATCCAATGTATAATCATTTATTTATCTTGCAGCGATGACCTTCTTTTGCAAGAGGATGGCACAGATGTTAATGGAGTTACTGCCGAGTTCAGTAAAAACATGCGTTTGGGTTCTGCAGAATCATCTGGGATTGGAAGATTCAACCATGCCTCAACTGCAAACTCTAACTTTCCCCTGCAAAGGTAGGATGTGCTTCTGGTTTACTTGGATTTTCTGTGCTTTTCCTATTGATATGGCTTAAAAAGGTGTAGACCCACCACCTGGGGCATCCCACCCCTTTCTCAAAAAAATTATTTTCCATGCTACCACACCTGTCATTTTCATATTGTCTCCCATTTACTTATTTACATGTCCTTTGCATACCTTCTCTAACATCTTTAAAACCCACTATGGCTTTATTGAATTCTATAGACACAACGTCCCTGGACAAGCATTTTCCCAGGGAGAGGCGGGTAGCCCACCATCACCCCATGATTCACATTCCGGATATTCCCGCTCAATGTTAAAGCACTCCCATTTTGTCCCTCCCCATATTTCTCATAATTCTCCAAGCCGTTTAGGGCAGCAAGCTGTTCAACGGCCTAGCCAGGGAAGACCCACCAATGTTCGGGGTAATGAGTGGAGTCATTTGAAGATCCAGCCGCCTCCTTTGGGCTTCAACTCTGCCAATCAACGGTCTCCTGGAAGCAGCTCATTGAACAATGGCATGCCATGGGGTACCTAAACACATTCCAACCGCCCAATTTAATATGATGAGTTCTTATTTTATATAACATTCATTCATAGTATTATTACTTCAGGCCGTAGGGCTTCTGGGAATGCAGCTCCAGGCATACCACCTGCGGTTCGGGGAAGGAAAGACTATGGAAGGATTGCTTAGTTGTGGACCGGTTATGATTTTTTATTTTCTTCTTTTTTCACCTCATGGGATGATGATATTTGAGAATTAGCTGGAGGGAAACAAAGATGTACTGAGAAATTGGGAATATAGTTCAGTTCACCTGCCTAGTGGGTCTGTTCTACAGATGATGATGGTGCTAATGCTTCTTAATTCATTATGCTGTCCTTGCTTTTTTTATATTTTTTCAAATCTTTTGGCCAAAAAACACAAGTGAACTTCATTAAGTTCCAATCATTTCATGACACGAAATTATATATTTAAACACAAATTTAAGTATGTTTATATATGATTAGTGAGTTATTGGTCTTCCAACTTATAAAAAAACAAAAAAAGCGTCTCTTTTTGATCCAAGTCTTCCTAATGTTATTTGATGATTTTGCAAGTAACAGTTCATTATGGATAGGAAAGGTTGTCAGAACTTAACTACACAGAAAATGTCGTTATGCTTATTCTTCATTCATCAGTTCTTTCACATGCAAAATCACCAATTAACTAAAATAATAAAAATAATACTAAAGAAATGACGCCCCTTGCTGAGTCAGAGAGCCCAGTGGATAAGTTTTCTGTTCTCTTTCTATCTTCATCTGATATTACAAAACCAACAAAATTATAAGATTGTTGTGACGTTGCCATGTTAGGAAGAAGAGTAGGAAACTCAGGAGGCGTCTCCACGGGGAAGATGAAGACCAGATCAGTCATATCAGTGTCTGGTCCCCTCGGAAATTTATATGAAATTTCATATCATGTTTCCACGCAAATCGGGTTTGAATACAAAATTACTTCAATTCTTATTTCTTTCTCCATCTTCTCTTATTTTCAATGATGCATGCTCTACGTAAAGATAATGTACATTTTGTGTGGAGACGCAATTATTTTAGAAACAAATATACTTATTAATATATATTTTCCAATGATCATGTCCACACTGCAATTTCTGACCTAACCACCAATATTTTATAACGACCTTCTAACTAACTAGTTTCCTGCTCAATTTCCTTTCTTTATTGAGAATAGAATACTTTTTAATTACAAAAAAAAAAATATTAAAAAATATTAAAAAATATTTATTGTCAACACTTAATAATTTTGATATTTCTGACCTTTCATTATAATTTGGTCTTATTCTATTGGTTCGGCCCATGAGATTGGATTGGAATTTGGCTCCCTCAACAACCAAGTTAGTGTAGTGGAGCTTTTTCTTTTTTCTTCTTTAGGCCTAATGTGTTCACCCATTTATTTGGTCATTTCATTTACTGCCTATAAATAGATGAATAAGCAATCAGAACCAACACACACTCCCCACATTCTAATCCCTTACATCCCCACCTAGTTTTCTTTGTAAACCATTATGGCAAACTCAACTCAATCTCTCACCTTCACGGTCAGGCGGCGCCACCCAGAACTGCTGGCTCCAGCAAAACCAACACCCCACGAGTTTAAGCAACTTTCCGATATCGACGACCAAGAGGGTCTCCGCTTTCAAATTCCCGTGATCCAGTTTTACCAGTATGATCCGTCCATGAAGGGGACAGACCCTGTAGAGGTGATCAGACAAGCAATTGCTCAAACGCTTGTGTTCTACCCTCCATTTGCCGGCCGGCTAAGAGAAGGTCCGGGTCGTAAACTATTCGTAGAGTGTACAGGTGAAGGTGTCATGTTTATTGAAGCCGATGCTGACGTTACTCTTCACCAGTTTGGCCACGCTCTTCAGCCGCCTTTTCCTTGCTTGGAGGAGCTTCTTTTCGACGTTCCTGGCTCGGGAGATGTCCTTAATTCCCCATTGTTGCTCGTTCAGGTAACTCGTCTGAAGTGTGGCGGTTTCATCTTCGCCCTCCGTCTGAACCACACGATGAGCGACGCGGCCGGGCTAGTCCAGTTCATGACGGCGGTGGGCGAGATGGCAAGAGGAGCGGAGGCCCCATCCGTTCCGCCCGTGTGGCAAAGGCATCTTCTAAATGCAAGGGACCCACCAAAAGTGACATGTCAGCATAGAGAGTACGACGAGGTGGCAGACACGAAAGGGACAATCATCCCGCTCGATGACATGTCACACCGGTCTTTCTTCTTCGGCCACGACGAGCTCTCCGCCATCCGGAGATTCCTGCCCTCTCACCTCCGGAAATGTTCATCTTTCGAAGTCCTAACCGCCTGCTTGTGGTGGTGCCGGACCAGGGCTCTTCAGCCAGACGCAGATGAAGAAGTCCGAATTCTATGCATAGTCAACGCACGGTCTAAGTTCAACCCGCGGCTCCCGACAGGATATTACGGAAATGCGTTTGCTTTCCCGGTGGCAATTACAACTGCCGGGAAGCTTTGTGACAACCCCTTAGGTTACGCGTTGGAGTTGGTCGGAAAAGCTAAGGCCGATGTAACAGAGGAGTACATGAAATCCCTGGCAGATTTGATGGTTATAAGAGGCCGGCCTCACTTCACGGTGGTGAGATCGTACTTGGTCTCGGACGTGACAAGGGCCGGGTTTAGGGAGGTCGATTTCGGGTGGGGCAAGGCTGTGTATGGTGGGCCAGCCAAGGGTGGCGTAGGTGCTATACCCGGTGTGGCTAGCTTTTACATACCTCTTACGAATAGCAAAGGAGAGGATGGAATTGTGGTACCGCTTTGCTTGCCTGCACAAGCCATGAACAGGTTCGTCAAGGAGCTGGACATTTTGCTAAGTGTGGACAAACCAAACAGGGATGATCAGCAAAAACAGATTCTTATCTCGTCCGCATTATAACTTTTAAATAATGCTGCTCTGTTTTTGAAAAGATGGAGAAAATGGTGGTGTAATGTGGGGTGGGGTATAAGATCTTAGTGCTTGTATTACAAAAATTATTTTTGTGTGTTTCTATGTGGTTGTCGGGTTCTATTATTAAAGCCTCCTCATGAGCAATCGTTATTTTGGTTTCTTGCACTAACTTTTGCTGTCTATTTCTATCGGTTTCTACTTTCTACTTCTTTCAACGAAACAATGTGTGTGGGCTATCACGATTCACGATTCACGATTCACGATTCACCAGTCTAAGTCTAACCAACCATGATTGCGTTTGCTATTGGAATCCAAATGGACCTTAAATAATGATAATTAGATGAGAGGTGGGTGTCATAATAATTTGGGCGTACTGGGCTTGAACCTCTTTTTGGGCCTTGACTGGCTAAACTGGCGATCAATCCGGAACAAAAATTACAAACAAAATGACACCAAAAGCTATTTGAGTTGAACTCTTGCATGAATGCATGCATGCTTTTCTCAGTATCTGGATGGATACACTCAGCTGCGATACTACTAATCATATTTGTGCTTGTGTTTGTATTTGTGTTGACGTGATTAGTAATATAAAAAAAGTTAAGAGAACGCTGGTGGCTGGTGGCTGGTGACTGGTGACTGGTGAGTGTTCATATAATCTTGTAAATCTGATTACTTTCTTAGTTATAATAACTGCTCCTACTGATTAGAGTTAGTTATTATTGGTTAATGATGATTAGCTGAGTAATATATATACATAAGCTATTATATCCTATCATTAATCAATAATAACTCACATTTTACTATATATCTCTTTCATTTTTCTTACTCAACATGATATTAGAGCTACCTAATTTTTTTCTCACCAACTTTCCCGAGAAACTAACTAACTATCATCAATCTTGATAAAATCAATGGCTCACGGATATATTCAAAATCCAGAAGGACATTGTATCCATTTCGCAAGGAAATTCTACTGTAGAATCTTACCATTAAAAAAATGAAAGTCCATTGTGATGAGTATTTTGCTCTAGTGACTAGGGCCAAATTGTCAGCTCTCTTCTGCTATTAAGTATGTAGAACTCGAGCAGCAACAAAAATTAATGCAGTTCTTGATAGAGCTTAATGAGAGCTATAGTGACATTAGAAGCCAAATCTTTGATGTTTGTTCCCTTACCTTCTACAAATAAAAGCCTTCTCCATTGTTAATGAAGAAGAATCAAACAGGAAACTGTAAGCGTTGAAACAACTGCACTATACAGTAATTCAAATGCCAAGAATCATAATATTAAGAACAAGTAATGGGAATAAGAAAATAGAGTGAAAACACTACAATGTCTTAGGACACAGGAAGGAAAAATGTTACAGACTGATTTGATTGGCTTCCCCCTGACATGTCACTTCAACCGTCCATTCAATAATCGATTAATTATTATATTTATTCAACCGTCCATTCAATGAAAACGTGTTAAATACATATATTTTTAATATATCAACTGACAGTTGGTTATGGATAGGAAAGGTCGTTAAAGTTAAATGTACAGAGAAAAAGGTCGGTATACTTCAATCTAGGTTTCTTTCTCCCTCTCATTCTATGATTTACGTCAAATAATGTACACCTCACACTTGTGTGGAGCAAGATAGCAATTATTTTAAATACAAATACAAATATATTTATTAATTTAAAAAAAAAATATATATATATTTACTATTCCAATGATCACATGCACACTGAAAGGAGCTGGATACTTGAGAACGGCACCACTCAAAAAAAAAAAAAATTAAAAAAAAAATTATGACATATAAAGAAAATATCATATAACCATTATTATAGCTCGACCAAATTATAATGGAGTGAGTGGAGCTCACCCATTTGGGTCCATTTCATTTTCTGTACTGCCTATAAACAAATGAACGAGCAGTAAGACCCAATACACAATCCCACATTCTTTCTGCTTCTGTTCTCTTACATCGCCACCAAGTTTTCTATGTAGTCCATAATGGCAAACTCAAACTCAATCTCTCACCTTCATGGTCAGGCGCCGCCACCCAGAACTGGTGGATCCAGCAAAACCAACACCCCACTAGTTTAAGCAACTTTCCGATATCGACGACCAAGAGGGTCTCCGCTTTCAAATTCCCGTGATCCAGTTTTATCGGTATGATCCGTCAATGAGATGGATAGACCCTGTAAAGGTGATCAGACAAGCAATTGCTCAAACGCTTGTGTTCTACCCTCCATTTGCCGGCCTGATAAGAGAAGGTCCGGGTCGTAAGCTATTCGTTGAGTGTACAGGTGAAGGTGTCATGTTCATTGAAGCCGATGCCGATGTTAGTCTTCAACAGTTTGGCCACGCTCTTCAGCCGCCTTTTCCTTGCTTGGAGGAGCTTCTTTTCGACGTTCCAGGCTCGGGAGATGTCCTTAATTCCCCATTGTTGCTCATTCAGGTAACTCGTCTGAAGTGTGGCGGTTTCATCTTCGCTCTCCGTCTGAACCACACAATGAGCGACGTGGTCGGGCTAGTCCAGTTCATGACGGCGGCGGGAGAGATGGCAAGAGGAGTGCAGGCCCCATCCGTCCCGCCCGTGTGGCAAAGGCATCTTCTACCTGCAAGGGATCCACCAAAAGTGACATGTCAGCATAGAGAGTACGACGATGTGGCAGACACGATCCCGCTAGATGACATGGTACAGCGCTCCTTCTTCTTCGGCCACAACGAGCTCTCCGCCATCCGGAGATTCCTGCCCTCACACCTCCGGAATCTGTCCATTTATTTAACAATTTTGTTTTTGTCCTTTTTCATTTTTCTTTTTCACCCCTCTCTTACTCATCTTGGACTAATAATTACTTACTTTACAAACAAAATTAGAGATAACAATAAAAAACTATAATCCTATAAATATTTAAAAATAATACTTGAAATATAGATGACGTGAAAGTCCGGCAACTACAACCTAAACAGAGATCTTTTCATGGCCGTATGTGAGCAAAACTTAATAGCGATCAAGGAAGAGAAGCGAATACAATCGGAGCCATTCCCAAAACATTGTTGAGATGGAGGGAACAAGCAGTTGAAGCTTCCAATCCTAATGTAACACCTAACCTAAACAACAGAGCAGCAAAATTGGATCACTAAAGAGAAAAGAAAAATAAAAAGTCCTCGTAAAAAATGAGCTGATTAATTAGATAACACTGGCGACAATCAAGAAATCATTGGGGACAATTAGAGTTGGCTTCCCAGCTTGGCCATTTCATTTGCTGTGGCTATAAATATCCATTGTGAAGGAGCTAGCAATTATTACACACACACACCATTTATTTATACGTTGTATCTCCTGATCAGATCCCTGTCTATATGTCTTGTTACATGGCAAACCCGACCCAGTCACTTAGTTTCCCGGTAAGGCAGTGCTCACCAGAACTGGTTGCTCCAGCTAAGCCAACACCACATGAGTTTGAGCAACTTTCGGATATTGATGACCAAATGCTTTGCCGGGTTCAATTCTGGTAGTCATATTATATCGGAATAATCCAGCTGTGAAAGGGAGAGACCCTGTAAAGGTAATTAGAGCAGCACTTGCAGAAACGCTTGTGTTTTACTATCCATTTGCCGGTAGGTTAAGAGAAAGTCCTGATGGCAAATTGTTTGTACAATGTAGTGTAATATTTCATTGAAGCCGATGCTGATGTTAGCCTCCACGAATTTGGTGACGTTCTTTGAAGTACCGAATTCCCATCCCATGTTCGATGGAGGAGCTCCTTTTCGATGTGCCAGGTTCTGGGGAGATCCTTAATACTCCATTATTACTCATTCAGGTAGTATACGCACAATAAGGGGTCGAGTTTTTGAGATTATCTTCTCTAAACATATAATTTATTTGGTCTTATAAATAAAGACATGTAGGTGACACGCTTAAAGTGTTGTGGTTTCATCTTCGCCATCCGGTTGAACCACACAATGAGCGATGCATTCGGGCTAAGCCAATTCATGAGGTCAGTGGGCGAGAATGCAAGAGGTGCAGCTCTACCATCTATCCGGCCTGTGTGGCAGAGATGGTGCAAGGGACCCGGCAAGAATTACATGTAGTCACAAAGAATTTGACGCCACCACCGTCACACAGGGCACCACAATCCATCATGACAACCTGATTCGTCGCTCTTTCTTCTTTGGCCAGAATGAACCATCTTCCATTCGCAAGTCTATGACATCCTCTAACTCTGGACACGATACACCTTTCGAATTAGTTACCGCTTCTATTTGGCGTCTACGGACCAAAGCTCTTCAACTAGACCCGAATGAAGAAGTACGAGTTGGCTTCTCTGTCAATGTCCATTCCAAGTTCAACCCTCCATTAGTCCCATCAGGATATTACGGCAATGCAGTTGCCGTACCAGTATCGATCACTACTGCTAGAAGTGTTTGTGAGAACCTGCTGGAGTATGCATTGGATTTGGTAGGAGAAGTTAAAACCAAGTTTACAGAAGAATACATGACCTTGGCAGATCTTTTCGTGATAAGATCAAGATCAATTTTGCCCGACTTTAATAAAATAAGCTCCTGTTATGTCACAGACATACAAGGGCTGATTTTAGGGAAGTCAATTTCGGGTGGGGAAAGGCTACTTAGGGTGGAGTACCTTCGGGTATGGCAATTATTGCTGGTGTGTCACCAGCAACCTTTTACGTACCCTTTAAGAATAGTAAAGGAGAAGATGGAATAGTGGTGCCGCTTTGCTTACCTGCAACTGCTATGGAGAGGTTCATGATGGAGCTTGACAACTTGTTAAGTCGTGTTGACAAGCCAAATCAAGTCCAACCAGATAGCAAGCCAACCATTAATATCCCATCTGCACTATGATTTTAAGGCCAGATTCCAACAAGCTATATTAATAGAGAATAGTTGTTCTTGTTCTGATTTGAATATAACATTATTAAAGAAATAAAAGTTGTGAAAATTTTCAACTTTTATGAGTTTGCTAAGTATTTAGAAATACATCATGAATATATTAAGAAACAAATGCAATGAAAAAAAATACATAATACTAACTGAAACTGTCAATAGTGCTTAAGTTTCGTCATAAGTTCAGAATTTTAATCAACAGAGTCAAGTTGATTACAATGACTGGATCAAGCTTTAAACTGTAAACATTTTCCAAAGCAGTCAAAGTTGACACCAACACAGGTAACCAAAAACAAACACAGAACGTGCTCCATATTTAGATTTGAATAAGTTCAATCTTGGCCTGAACTCGATCAACATTAACAAGCCTAAGTAAGACATATCATGGTTTAGTTCTTACCGACCTTCATTTACCACCTAGGGGCCAAACAAGAAGTAAGACATATCCAGGGACGCCCTTTCATGGATGGAGACTATTATGGGGAAGAAGATAAAGTAAAAAAAATAAAACATTGGACCAGCACAAAGATCATCTTGACAATTGATAATAAATATCTCTTCCTAACCTCACCAAGGTCACCACTTCTTTTCTCATCTTTGATCTCCCATATAATCTGGAATGGTGTCACAGTTTATATCACATGAAGAACAATTAGCAACTAAGTACAAATGAACCCATCCGCAGATGCTTCTAGAAATTGAGAATTAAGCTCCAACAAATATGTCTAGCATAATGCAATGAGGTAAATCCAGATAATAAAGTCAAATGTAATTTTGCAATATGGTAAAAAGAAGAAATGTGCAAGATCTGATGCTTCAGACAATCAGCAAAAGCAAAACCAAGAGGACTATATTATATTTTCAGGCACGATCTTTTCTTCAAGCAGACAAAATGAAACAATAAGAGTATAGGGAAAAAAGGACTTTTTTATTTTTTCTAATCTTTTTTGTCTTTCTTCTTTATATATGAGACGCAGTACCAGTAATCCTCAATCAAGGTCTTCTTGCCTAGGTTCTGATGCAGAGTTCTGATTTCCCCTATTTCCAGAGTTTGATTGATCAGTGTTTCCATCATTGTTCCCTCTCCCGCTGTTACTGCTCTCCGCAGCTGAACTAAATCCTCCAAATGGCCATGGCAATGAGATCCTCCTAAACCTTCGCTCATTAGACTGCCCTGTCTGATTCGGAGAATTCTCTACAGAATATGTGATGTTCCCACCTGCACTACCGCCATTGCCTCCATCCATCGCAAATGTAAGACCTGTTTGACCTTGGATTTGGTTAGTAGGGGGTGAGGTCACGCGATTCCTTTGCTCGTGATCTGTGTCATCAGTTGGCAATTCATACCGACAAACAGGACAAGAATTGTGCAATTCCAACCATGGAAGAATACAATCTAAATGGTATATATGTTTGCAGGGCATCTGTTTAGCCTCTTCGTCGAGCTCAAACGTCTCCTTACAAACAGCGCACTGTGACGAGTCTGAGGACAATAACTCTTCCGAAATTTTTATTTTTGGAAGCGCTTCCACTGCAGATTTTGAAGCAGGTGGCGTACCGTAACGATTAGGATCATTCTCGGCAAGCTGTTGAATCAATTGCTCCAGGCCTGGACCAAAAAAGTAGTCGCCGAGATTGAGATTAGAAGGGGGCTGGAATGATTCCCCTGAGGCGTTTTGGATAACCAATTGGACGTTCGCGGTTTGAAGATAGTTCTGGAGGAAGAGAAGGGGATTAAACCCATCCGGATCATGAAATGGGGACGATCTAGTTCTACCACCACCGAAGAGAGCCGAGAAATCGTTGATTACAGGGCTTCCACCAGCAGGCGACGCCGTGGTAGAGAAGACGACGGGAAAACCACCGCTGCCACCGAAACTGGAGGAAAATTCAGGGAATGAGCCGGAATTGAAGGAGAATAGATGATCCGAGTTGGGGCTCGGATTAGGGTTGTCCAATTCTTCAAGAAAGCCGCCGTTGCAACTGGGGCAGACAAGGTCCGAGGAGGATGAGGGAGTTACATTCACCGTATGGTTGCACTGATGGCAGAAGTACAGCTCAGGTCTTGCAGAGCCATCGCCCCCACCGCCGCCGTTGGAGTTGCCGCCGGACGAAGACATACGAAGATAAAACAAAGCGAGGAGAGAGACAATGAAAGAAAGGGAAGACCTCTATAGGCTAGAGCGCGAATTAGTTGAGAATTATTATCATGTGATGTTATATTTTTAACCTTAGTTTAATAAATTGGGCCCTCTAAATAAATAAATAAATAAATAAATAAATAAATAAATAAATAATTATTATTTTTTCGGTTTTGCCTAAAAATAAATAAATATGGATTAAAAATATCTTAATTTCGTATTTTAAAACACGCATTTGAATTTTAAAATATACTTTTATGTTTATAAAATAAAATATATATTTTTAATGATGTAATTTATTTAGTTAGATTTGATAAATAATTTTTAAAATTAAAATTTTCTTTTTTGATTTGAGATTTGATTTAAAATTTTATAAAATTTTCTTTAAAATCATGTTATAAAAAGAATCCCTATTTTCTATTTTATTTTATTTTATTTATTTATTTATTTATTTTGTGCATAAAGAAGAGCATATAAATTATGGGCTTAATTAAGAAATCACCAACCAAAACAACGAAGTCACATAATAAGATCATTAACCTCCTAAGCTTAATTACTAAAGCAAGTTAAGAGTGTATTCAGATTGTAATTAGGAATTAGGGTTAACTAATGCAAGATGTTTTGAAATTTAATATTATTACAATTGAGATCTCTTAAATTTCATGAATTATAGTTAAAATCTTTTATGCTTAGATTTGATACTGCAAACCTAGCTCCTCTGCGCCACCTCTTTTTCTTCCTTCTTCATCGATACTTCTTCACCGTCAAATTCAAACAACACTAATCCGAATGCACCCTCCGAAGGTTTCATTCGTTCTCTCTCACGCCGCTTCTCTTATGGAATAAGCTATTCTCCCCTCCATCATGGTAGAGGCCCGTTTTTATGCAAAAGACGGCTTCCCTGTCTTATCCTTTTCTCCATCTACTATCTCTCAATCTGAGGCTTTGTTTGACAAAGCTGTTGTATTGAAATTTATCAATGTTAGGCCTTCATTTGAGGAGATAAAATGCCCACAACAAGATTTATCTTACTCATAGATCATATCTCATATATATAATTTAACGAAGACTGATTTTATTTATTCACTTAATATTTAATCTATAGTTTTACTTTTGTAATATCTTACAACATAAGGTAAAATATCTGTGAGCTAGAAATTCAGTATATATATAAGATTTTACTCATATGTATTAATCTATTTTATATTAATGTCTTTATAATTTATATTTAGAATGCATAATTTCTTATTATTTTATATGCTTAGATCTTAAGAATATTATTGCCGGTATTTCAACTGATATTTAATTAGTAGTCTGTTACGACCGTTAGAACGATCCTAAGACATGTAATTAATGACCTAAGACACTAACAAGTGTCTTATTATGTGTCAATTAATCAATCCTTCCCTTCACTATAAAAAGGCCAATTCGGCTATGAGAATTTTCACAAGAAGCAAAGCAAAACCGAGAGAGAGAAAAGAGAGGGGAATAGAAGAACGAAAAGAGAAGGGAGAAGAAAGAAGAGTGGAAAAGAGAAAGATAGAAAAACAAGAAAGAAAAGAGGAAGGAAGGGAAAAGAGAAAAAAGGAATTACGATCTTTTAAATTGATAATCCTCTGTAAAGTTTGGTCTCATTTTGCTGCTAGTTGTCGCGGCCTCAATGTCGATCAAACTATCCGCGACAGAATGATGTTACGGTAGACAGCTCCCCACGTTTCCAGAGACGTTCGTAAGGTTATCTCTCTTATCCGTTTACTTATTATTTGTTAAGAAGTTTGGATAGCTATGAACCTTTCTTTTTTTGAAGAGAAAACCATGCATGCATCTGCCATTATTGCAAAGGTTTACCACTGGCTTGTGGAGATTACGGTTACGTGGCCTTTTATACGTGTTTTCTCTCATTTGGATAAAATGATTCTGCATAACTTGGGCTGCAGGGAGACTCGCCGTGTCACAAAATATCCCCAAATTGTGCAGTTGGTCTCCACCTGCTCCTAGTCTTTACAAATTAAACGTCGATGTGGATGGTTCTTTCCTTCATTCTTCTGGTTTTGCTGGTTGTGATGGGATTGTGAGGTACTCCTCTGGTTCTTTGGTGATGGCTTTCAGTCGCCAACTCCCTTGTAGCAACCGTTTTCAAGCGAAGGTTTCAAGTCTATTTTTTGACATCCAACTTGCTTTGATGAGGGGTTTAACCCCAATCACCGTTGAAAGTGACTCTCAAGCTCTCGTACAGGTTATCGTTAAACAGTGTACAAACAGTGTACATCGTAAATGAACCAGAGATTTGTTTCGTTCTTCAATTTGGTTTACCATCACATAGTAAGACATAAAGCTCCATCATGAATATCTGCATGGCTGGTGCAGGCAACCAAAGCGAGATCACTGTTCCATCTTCTCCTTCGCTATTCCTAAAGGCTGTGTAAAAGGTTGGTGGTGGCAGCTCGGCTACGAAACTATCACGAGCCGTCGGTAGTCCGCCATAACAAGCCTTCCCCCACCCGAAATCGGTGTTCCTAAAACCGATCCTGGTATTATCTGTGACAAAGTAGGAGTTGGCTGTACTAAAGTCAGGTACACTTGCTCTAGAGCTTATCACCATAAGATCTGCCGACGATTTCATATATTCTTCTGTCATATCAGTTTTAGCCCTTCTAACCAGCTCCAAGGCATACTCTATCGGATTCTGACAAAGATCTCCAGCAGTAGTGATAGCTACAACCATAGCAAATGCATTGCCGTAATACCCCAGTGGGACTAGCGGTGGGTTAAACTTGGACCGAGCTGTAACGGGGAAGTTAACCCGCACTTCTTCGCCTGGGCCTAGTTTAAGAGCTTTGGTACGCAGACGCCACATGTAGGCGGTGAGTAATTCGAATGATGAACAATGACCAAAACTAGACGACACAGTTTCACGAAGGGAGAGTAGTTCACTCGGACCGAAGAAGAAAGAGTGGTGGGTCAGATTTTCATAACGTACGGCGTTGGCGTTAGCAACCGGATCAAATGTTCTATGAATACATGTAATTCTTGGTGGGTCTCTCGCATTAAGGAGATGTCTTTCCCATACTGGCAGGATGGATGGCAGGCGTGCTCCTCTTGCCATCTCCCCTACCGCCGTCACGAATTGTGCTATTCCGAACCCATCACTCATGGCGTGATTAAACCGAAGGGCGAAAATGAAACCACCACATTTTAGGCGCGTCACCTATTAAACATTTAAGTTTTTATGAGGCCAACAGTCGATTTAATATATATATATCAAATCATGATTCATAACAAGTATGTAATATGTTATAAATTGAGTACGTATATATATATATATACACACCTACATTCTCTATACCTGAATGAGTAGCAATGGGGAATTAAGGACCTCTCCAGAATGAGGAACATCAAAAAGAAGCTCCTCCATCAAACATGGCAATCGACTACTTTGAAAATCATCACCAAACTGATGAAGAGTAACGTCAGCGTCGGCCTCGATAAACATGACACCTTCACCTGTGCATTCTACGGATAGCTTGCGATTAGGACCTTCCCTGAGCCTACCAGCAAATGGGTAGTAGAACACAAGTGTTTCTGCAAGTGCTTCTCTAATGACCTTCAAAGGACATGTCCCTATCATAGATGGATCATGCCGATACAGGAGCACCAATGGAAGCTGGAGCCTGGCACAGGGTTGGTCATCAATATCTGAAAGTTGCTTAAACTCGTGCGGTGTCGGCTTCGACGGAGCCACCAGTTCTGGCTGGCCTCGCCTTACTGTGAAAGTAAGAGAGTCATGAGACATAATTTTATGCTAGATAGGTTTAGATAGATGTTTAAGATGTAGAACTCTGAAACAAATGTGGGGAGATAGTGTTGACGGTGGGTTTTAATTTATAGACACTGGAAAATGAATATGAGATCAATGGGTTGTTGCTTGTGGTCTGGTCTCTAGGTCGTTGGCGGCTTACATGATAAAAGTGCCTTTTATCTGTGTGTATTACATGTTGCTTTGTTTATCAGTGCATTCTAAAATTTATGCTAAATTAGTATTATGTTTAATTAATCACATGCTCATAATACGTATTTTGAGAAGGTCAGATAATGATCAGTGCAATATTCGTCTATATATGCACGTTTTACATGAATGGAATAAGTTATATATAGTCTTCATTAAAAGTATATATTAAAAGTATATATTAAAAGTATATATTGAAAGTATATAGTAGAGGGTCAGGTCCTAGTGTTGTAAAATATCACTAGTGTTGTAAAATTTATGCCGCATACGGCCCCACCCCTAAATTATTGGAGAGTTTGATCCCAAATTGAATACCTTATGTTCATCAAATTATATTCTTGAAAATTAGGAGAGAAAAAAATAGAAATATTAAATAGAGATAAAGAATTATGAAGAGATTAAGTATAAGAATATATAATAAGAGAGAGAATTATAAAAAATAAATAAAATGTGAAGAAGGTGAAGGTGTAGGATGAAGAGGGAGAAAGTTAACTTAAAAATGTAGGATTGGGATATATCACATATAGACAACATGACATTTCTTTAAACCAGCACCGGCCGAGGATTCTGATAATAAGTTATCAGAACAAGATTTTCAAGTCCAGCACCGTGAATAGCACATAGCAGAGCTGCGCCCAATACACCGGCAACTCTTATTATCATATGAAATGAAACCCTTGGACAAAAAGGATGAATCAAAATATAGCTGCTAAACCAAAACTTGGTACAAAGAACCAATCAGACTGACCTAGTCGATAAATCAGAAATACGTAAACAAAAACAGCAATTGGAGAAACAAGCTAAAACCGTGCCCTGTAGCGATTGAAAAAGGGGAACTAATTAACAGGCTTCTAATAGTACATCTTTGAATTCCGGATAAAACGGACTCGAGTTGTAACAAGACCAAATGGAAACACACAAAAAAAGTAGGGAAAGATGTAAAGGCCTATTTTAAATGCCCAAATCAATCATCAACCTCAGCTTTAATCTCTCTTTGCAGTTCATCCTTATACTCCTCAAAAGTACCTGGGAAATTCCTCACAGTTCCATCCTCCACCACCCAAATCTCGCTCTTCTCTTCATCCTCACAAACCCGTGATATCAGCCTTGAATCGTGACTGACTAAAACAACCCCACCAGTAAACTCATCAAGAGCATCTGCCAAAGCATCAATACTCTGCATATCCAAATGATTTGTCGGCTCATCCAAAAGTAAAATATGTGGATTGGACATGGAAATTGAGGTGAAGACAACTCTAGCTTTCTGCCCACCGGATAATTTCGCAATAGGGGTCAGATGATTATGGCTAGGCAGCCCGAATTTCCCCAATTTGCCCCTAACGGCCTCTTGCTTGCTAAGTCCTTCTTGTTCCGGATGAAGCCGGAGAAGATACTGAACAGGCGTTTCCTCCATAGTCAAAAGGTCCACAAAATGTTGTGAATATCGCCCAATCCTCAACTTCTGACTCCGCCTAGCTTCACCTTCTGTTGGATTCAAATCTCCGGCTAGGAGATTTAGGAGAGTTGACTTTCCAGCTCCGTTGGGTCCCACAATGGCAACACGGGTCCCCATGTCAATACCCACATCTACATCAGAGAGTCGGAAATCTAGCCGGTTTGGATAACTAAAGCTGACTTCAATTAACTGCAAGAGTGGTGGGGTCAGCTCAGTAGGTTCTGGAAAGTGGAACGCCACACTATAGTCCCTCCATTTCTTAGGAGCCTCTGGAATAGGCTCGTCTTCGTCGACCTTATTCTTAGCCTTACTCTTTGATGTTTCTTTAGCAGAAAACTTGGCTCGATCCTTCACCTTCTCCTGTTGAGCCCTGTTACCTGATCTCTTAGCAGCTTTTACCTGCTTGTCATAAATTTCGAATTTCTTATTCACCTCTTTACGACGCTGTTCATACCCACTTTCGAAATCATCAAAGTTTCCTCGATAGAAGTGGAGCTTGAGATCATGGAGATGGATGATTTCAGTGCATACAGTGTTGAGGAAATCCCTGTCATGTGAGACAACAACAAGGGTCTTCTTCCACCTGCATAAGTACTCCTCTAACCAAAGAACAGCCCTAAGGTCAAGATGGTTAGTGGGTTCATCCAACAGTAAGAGTGTAGGTTGTACAAAAAGTGCCCTAGCCAATGAAATCCTCATCCTCCATCCACCACTAAAAGATCGGGTTGGTCGGCCCTGCATGTCTTTTGTAAATCCCAAACCGGCAAGAATTTTCGATGCTTGGGCCTCAGCTGCATCAGACCCCAAGATCTGAAGCTGATCATATAATTCAGCTAGCTTCTCTCCAGAATCATTATCATCATCTTCTTCTTCCTCAGCAGCAGTGGAAGAACTCTGCAAAGCGGCGACTTCTTCTCTGAGCTTGACCAGCTCTTCATTAGCCGAAACAACTGCTTGAATAGCACTTCTATCATCACCCACCACTTCTTGTTCCACCAAAAGCACGTCGATATTCTTAGGTACAGGGATCTTCCTCCAAGCAATAAGCTTTAATAACGTAGATTTCCCCATTCCGTTGGGCCCCACTAAACCATACCTCTTCCCATGAGATATTTTCACCGATGTATTCTTTAAGAGCTCTTTACCCCGAGCTGAAACAGAGAAATTCTCAATCGTTATATCTTTGACGTTGGCATCAACTTCATTTTCACCGTCAAGAACTGAAGCTCGGCTTCCAATAACCACGGTAAAGGCATCATGGTCGTCTCTTAAAGCGTCCTGTTTTGCCAGCTCAGCAACATGGGCAGCAAGCAAGTCTTTCTTTTCTCTTTTCTTCACCTCTTTGTCGGTTATTGAACCACCAAGTGGTTTCAAGTCGAGCTTTTCTTGCCGTCTTTTCTGCAAGTCATGTTGCTCTTCTTCGGATGGAGAAAGTTCATCCTCGTCATCAGAGGGAGGGAGGTCAATATCGGCATAAGATGCAACTTTTGGCGCAGCTTTTTCTCGAGGCCTAGATGTAGTACTTGAAGAGGATGAAGTACTCTTCTTAGATTTTTCGGGTTTCTTATCCATGCTGGAAAGCATTTCAGAGACGGAAAGCTTCTTCTCCTTCCCATCTTTGGAAACATCTTTACTGCTCACTTTGCCTTTAGTGGGTGCAGCGCCTTCGTCTGTTTTCTTCCTTCCCATTGCAGCAATCAACCTGGTAAGGAAAATAGTTTCATTGAGAGAATAAAGTGGAAAAGACATACCTGTGTAAGTTATTCTGATTAATCAAGCATAGTAAATAGGTACAGAAAATACACATGAATATGAACGATTGTTTTATAAGTCCCCTTGACTACTTTTTCATATCAAGATTTAATGTTTTTTATTAAAAGAAGTTATTTCAACTAGAAGAGCAAACAGAATATCCACAGTCCAACATCAAATAGAACAATGCTTACGAAGAATCAGGATTGAAAAAGTTGATAACGCTTAAGAACAATTCAGATTTCAGAAAGTGGAAGGTTCAATGAAACCTTAACCGAGACTATGAATCTCAACCGCGCATCTATGTCTATACAAACCCCAAATAATATCTTCAGGAAACAATTTAATCTTGAGCCAGACCACAAGACCAGGATTCAGACTGATAATCCAGACCACATAAATAGAACAAAAAACATTTACTTCTTAAACCTTAATGAGCTAAAATCACGCCCTAAACAACCCATTAAGCAAAAGCAAGAACCAACCCATATTTCAGACATCCATCATAACAAAAATCATATAGTAGCAATCACGCGTTAAGAAATTCAAGATATTAAGAAACGAATTGTCCGAAGCGAAATCCAATCGAACACGCAAAAAAGTTAGATTGAAATAACAAAGACCAAGCAGGCAGCTCAATTCAAAACTAGGAAACAGCAAGCATCGCAGCGAAAATAAATGGAGAAAACAAGGAATAGAAAACATATGACGAAGATGAATCGAGTATGGTCATGTTTCTTTCCAGATTGTGAAGCACTTCTCCTCCTTCCGTTGTACGTATACTAATGGTGAAAACATAAACAAGAAAACTTTTCATAACCCAACCGTGTCAAAGTATAGATCCATACAAAAGCATAACAACACATAACAAAGACTTCATACACAAAATCCATTAATACACCAACTTTACATAAGAATCCCTTAAAATAAACAAAGTGTTCCAGCAAGAGTTGCATGGAAATAGTCAAAGGTAGTTATCCATTTTCTTCTTGCCAAGCTTAGACGGGCCATTCAAGCAAACTGTGAAAACAAGGAAGTAATGATGATTCTAGCTTTGTAATATCAATGATATGAATTAGCAACTTTTGACAAAGAGATGAAACAAATAAAGTCCAATCTCAACAAGCAATAAACAAATGCAAGCATAAAGAAATAGTTTTCAAACTGACTATTGTTGGAAATCGAATTCATCATAGGTGCAACATACAAGTATAAATAAAGGACGACAAAATGCACAGCATCATGAAATCATTGAAATGTAAAACCCAAATGGATTGATGGGGGCAAAAAAGCATCACAGGTGCAACATACAAGCATATATACTTACTATTGTATATATACATATAAATTAAAAAATTTAAACAAAGAGAAAGGCATGATATAGAAAAGATCAAAGAAAACAGAGAGAAAAAAAGGCAATAGTAAGTAAACACCACAGGTTATAAACAAGAGATTTTGATGTTGTAAACAAGCTCATAATCACAGAGAACTAACCAAAAAGAAGAACACGAAAGCCAGCTCAAATTAACAGGTTATATTCAATCTTCAGAACCTCAGAAGCAGAGAACCCTATAAATTAACAAAAAAAAAAAAAAATTAACAGCTGAAATCGAACAAGTTTCAGTGAGAAATCTTACAAAGAATAAAGAGGACAAGATCCTTCACAAAACCCCATGTAGATGTAATAAACAAACAGAAGCAATAGAATTAAACAGAAGAAATGAAATTCTTCTCTTCTTTTCGACGAAAGAAACAGAAACGAACCAAAAAAAAAGGAAAAGGAAATAATCAGAAATGGAAAGAAGAAGGGGAAGAAACGAAAGAATGAATGAGTACTTACTCGATTTTGGTCTGAAACTTCTTATCTGGAAGTGGAAGAACGTGACTGATGGGAGAAGGGAGTTGTCTGATGAGAAGGAGGGGGGGGGGGGGGGGGGTTGGAGAGAAGTATTTATTTTAGAGGAATTAAACAGTAATTATTTATTTAATTTATGAATACTTTATTATTATTTAAATCAAATAATAAGATGAAATGAAAACAAAAAATAAAATCGAATCACTAGGCAAGAATTAGAAGTTGTTTAGTATTAGTGTTGCTGTTGCGGTTGGGGTTGCGGGAATCCAATCCTCCTTTCTGTTTCCGTGACGTGTATGCTCCTACAGTACTGGATTTGCCGATTTGGGTTCTCTTCGGTCACTGGGCCTCATTATTGGGCTTGGCTAGTTATTGGGCCTTTACTGTGTCGGTCCAAAGTATTTACAGAATTTTTGAGCCCCGAGATGGGCAAACTGCAGTCTATATATTCAAATCGCCTTGTTGGGCCTCATTATCTATTTTTGATCAAATGGAAGACGAGAATTTGAAAATTTTGGCAGGAATTACAATTTTATATGTCTGCTTAATCAATAAGTAGCCTACAACCTTTGATTTTCTCCGGTCAAAGTTCAAAGAGATGGTCAAAAATCTAAATCAATAGAAATGAAAACTTAGTCTAAAACGATATATTATATATATATATATGTATATGGATGTTTTATACTTGTTACTTAGTTTGAGTTGACTTGACAGACTACGTTCCACGTGTACAATGATATTGACATGTATCAAATTAAATTAAGATAAGACTATTATTTATCATTAAATATACTTTATTTAAAATTTATCTATATTTAATTTTCCTTTTTATTTATCAATTTCATAATATATTGGGCCTAATATCTCACCTTTCGGCCCAAAAATAAATTATAAATTAAGATATGGATATAGAAATATAGAGAAATTTAATTTTCTTAATTTGTAATAATAAATTGGTAAACCGTGGATGGAATATTCCGAGATTCCAAACTCAACGTTAAAGGAAAGCATATATGTATTAATTGAAGGCGTTGAACGACAAGACAGGAAGAATGCGATTATCTGCAATGCTAATCACTGACGTCTGGTTTCCCGCGTCCCAACTGTGTTTACACTTTACAATAAGAAAATAACGGATACTGTTAAATAACGGCGACGTGAAAAGGGTGTAGTGATTAAAGAATAAAAGAAAATTAAGTACGTACGAGGGGGGTAGGTTAGGGCCGGGGGAGCATTGTACCCAACTACGGTTATTGCGTTGCGTGGGAATTGGCTGATAGAGACGACACCGTACTGGCACCGCTCTTTATAAAAAGGGGATTTGTTTTGTGAATTGATTTATCTTCTCAGGCGATAACTGCTTGCTTAACTGCTTCTTTCTTTCTTTCTTTCTCTGAGTTTTTCCTTTTCCGGTCATTGAGGTTCTACTCTCTCTGCTACTTTTACTTACCACCTTTCAGTTCAGAGCGACGATTTTGTATGGCCGCCGCCAATTCGAATAGCGCAAGAGGAATTGCTAGCTTGGGAAAGCGAGTTGTTGACAAGATCTGGACACGTGATCCGCCACCTTGTCTGTCTTATCTCTCTCCTGCCTCGGTTCTGACCTTCAGGTAGGTTTCTCTGCTTCTTTCTCGTTTTCTTTTTAGTTAATAATCATGCCGGAAATTTTTTTTCTGCAAATGCTTTGTGACTATTGGAGTTCTCTCCAACTGATTGATTTTCTGGTTGTTCTACTTGATTAGTCGCGTCTCTGAATTTGTGATGCTTGAACTTCTGCTGATTATTAAAGTGTTTTAGACTTATTTGACGTGAGTTCAGGGAAATGTGTTTCTACGAGTTCCTTCTTTGTTTGGATGGGAGGAAAAAAGATAACAGAAAAAGAAGAGAGAGAAAGAGTGAGAATCGATGCCAGCTGGCGAAGTTTCTATTTCAGAATCGCCTTCTTTTATCTACGGATTTCTCTGCTTCTTATACAATTTTCAGAAGATTTAGAGAGTTCATGTGTGCGCTTCACAAAGCGGATTCAGATCACCACTTGTTTTTTTTTAACTCTCGATTTATTCCTAAATTGATCTTATTCATTACCGCCATGTCTCTGCTTATAGTGATTGTAGTCTCTCTCTTTTGTTTGTTTTTTCCCCCCTTATCCTAGCCCTTGATGATCAGGGCTGATCTTCCCCACCGCTTCTGGATTAATTAAAAACTCTTTCAATTTCAATTTCCGTTCTTTTTTTTTTTTTAACGTTTCTTTCTTACAATCTCGGATTGGATGCTGGAAATGGTAAAGAGATAATCAATTATCTTTTTATATTTCCTGATGGTGTCGTACATCCCGCAGTGTAATCTTGCAGTGGGTAAGGATAGAGACAAGCCAACATGGCCATATAGCGTGGTTCAGTAGGGCTACTCCTGTAATTTCCCATTCGTATCCTTTTCTAACTTTTTCGTCGTTTCTTTCTTCTACCCATTGCCTGCCTGCCTTTCCGGATTGAAGGCTGTCTATCCATTTTTTACGATGAAAACAAGGCTAGCAGTTAGAATTTCTTAATCAAGTTTTATTGGGAGATCAAGATACCTACACGTAATTATATTGATATTAGTCGCTTTCTTCTTAATCTCCTAATATTCTACTTTGTAACTGTGTTCAAATTAGGATTTTCTTAAAACTCCTTTTGATTTTTTTAAAACTTTTTTTGTACCTAAAATAATAGCAAGTGAACCTGGGTAGATAGATGACATTAGGTCATAGATCTAAAGACCACTGCCATCCATTCAATATAGTTGACCAAGTGTTGGCCTGACCTTTCCTATGTCACCACATGGCATCAAACAGTCAGTGAAACCACGAGAGAGTTCTTTACACAAGCTATATAGGAAGAAATATCGTCTATTTTTCAGTTTAGAGTTCAGACATTAGACATCAAATATTGTTATCTAACTTATCTGTCGATGGGTTCGTATGTTTAAGCACACAGAATCAATTATGTGATGGGACACTGCACTATGATGGTTGTTGCGTCGGTTGCATGTCTCTTCATAAATTGATTAATTAATTCCCTTGATTTTCCTTTTCTTTTACTATCATATTTGATGGGAATCAATTCCCTTGATTTTCCTTTTCTTTTATTATCATATTTGATGGGTGACAATTAATCTCTCACTTCCCCTATTCACCCACATGGGAATTGGGATTTGCAATAAACACCGACCCTGAACCAAATCTCATCGTTTTAAGGGTTAGATTAGACATTTTGTTAGTCAACTTCTTCAGTGAAGTGTACCCTTGAACTATGTTAAAAGTAACATGCTTTGATGCTTATGATTTTACATAGGAAATATTTGAAAGGGTATATCCGAAATTAGAGGCGGAATCTGAACTCGTAAGCATGATTTTAATCTCGTATCTGTTCTTTCTTTCTTAAATAGTAAATACTACCTCGTTTGGTTAAAAAAAAAAAGGGCACGACTCTTGTACTGATTAGCCAAAAAAAAAGAAGAAGCTCTTGTACTGCATTAAGTCCTTGTTTTTATATCAACACTTTTTTAAAGTGCAAAACAACACTCTTTACATGATATCTGTAACTTCCGTCATTATCTTCTGATGTTTTTTTTTTTTAAGTAAAATAAGTTGTGTTTTTGGTGTCAGTCGTGTGACTGTGGGTGGCGAATTCTACAAGGACTTGAACACTGGTCGTGTTGGAATTGAGGAGTCTGACTAGCTTGCACAATAACTAGATGAAAGAATAATATGCGGAAAAAAAGCATCTCTTGCATGTTCTAAAATCTGAGGGACAATATCGATGTCTTCGTGATGTTTGTTGTTGTTTTTTTTACGATCATCATATCAAGCAACAATATATTCCTTTTTTAATAACAAATCTATCTGCAAACAGGAGAGCTGCTCACACATCAGTGTACGACAAGAACCCGGAGGAGCAGGTCCGCCCAAGTGTGGTTCCGGACCATGTGATTCAGCCTCTATCTGAAGAGTACTGGGCCCCACACCCACAAACTGGGGTATTCGGGCCACCCAAAGATCACGGTGGCGCTGCCGGAGTCCACACTGCTGATGGTGGCGGACAGGATTCAGTTTTGGAGCAACAGGCTTGGTTTCGTCCCACTAGTCTCGAGGACTTGGAGAAGCCTCACCACCATAACTAACAACCTGATAATATAAGGTTTTCAAAAATCGTCCACACTTCATATAAATACTATATATAGACCAGTAGACGATTACAAGGAAGCCGCATAATATACAAATAAATAAAGTGAAGGTGTGTCATACTGGGGTGTTTCCTGACATGCTAGCTTAGCAGAACAGCTTTAATATCCTCTGCCTTAATATCCTGTCATGAATTTAGTAATGTAAGTTTGGTTGTGGTCTACTCTCTTACTATGCTTTTGTACACGGATGCATCGGTTTTATGTGCTATGAATGATCTTTGTAACTTCTCTCTCGCCTCCTCCTCATAATCTACTACTACTACTACTTACTACAATTCAACCATGATTCTGTTCAAGGGTTAGAGGCTAGCAATGCAGAGTTGAGCATCTCTCTAGCCTTCCTATCTGGTGTGCAACCTTCACTCTCCGTTTGCTTATATATTTCTGGCACCGGCCAATTACCATATGCTTATTAGCGAGTATAAAAATGGTGTACCTGTCTTATGTCTATTTCGAAGGATATTGACACACCTTATCAATCTTCCTTGCTCGTATAAACGCCTTCATAAGCGTAATATATGTAACAACACCGGGACTAATACCCTGGACGAGAAAATAGGTAAGAAACTAAAAGCATAATCATATACCAAAACCAAAACCATAATTTCATCCAACACATCAACCAATTTTCAATACTGAAAAAACGATCTTTCTTAGGATAGAAACGTAGGGAAGAGACAACTTACACTTTCTCTTATATGTTGATAGATCGACAATGCCTCAAGATATTTACCCACGATACCAAATGCGTTGATAAGCACATTTAGCATTATAAGATTTGGTTTGATTCCTTCAGATTCCATGAGCTGAAGCACTTTTACTGTATATTCACATAATCCCTGCGTTAAAAAACCAAAGTTGAAACACAGCTATTAGCTTCTAAACAGATGATTATCCACTAATTATGGGTAAAATAAAACAAATATAAGTCTTTCACCTGCCAAGCATAAGCATTTGCAAAAAATACTAGCTGAAAGCAGAAACCCTTCGGATTTTAGAGTTGTTATACACTGTTCCGGCACCTTAAATTTCCCATATTGCCCGTAAATATAAATTAAAATCACATAAATAATGCTGCTTTTCTTATCCCCTCAGCATTTCATATTCTCAAAATTCTTCTTTATCACATCTCACTTCCCTTGCTCTCCTAATCGACTTATCAACAAAATGAAGATCTTCGGATCTGGATACATCCCCTGCTCTTGCATTTCCCTAAACAGCTCAAGAGCCTTGACAAGATCCCCAGCCTTACAACTACACCTAATCAAACAATAACATGTCATTATATCTGGCCTCACACCTTCTTTCTGCATTTTATCGAACACTTCCAACACATCATCTAACTGACCATATTTCCCAAATGTTCTATAATGCTGTTATAAACGTGTTTATCTAACAGAACACCCATATCTCTAATCTCTTCTACAACCCCCAATGCTTTCTTCCACATCCCATTGTCTCTGTATAAAACAATAACCTTACTATACACAAACGAGTTCAAAACAAAACCTTTTTGCCTCATCTCGTTAATAACCGATGAAGTATCTTCTAACCGCCCTGAACTTAAGTAGTAGTCTAGAAGCACCTCATATGTTTCTTGGCTTCTTTGAATGGAAAAATCGCCCATTACATTTAAGACTCTAAATGCAAGCTCTAAGAGGCCTTTCTTCAAACACCCTCTGAGCAAAACATTGCACGTTGATATTTTCGGGCTAAGCCCCAGCCCAATCATTTCTTGAAACAGAGCATCAGCTTCTAATGTTCTACCCACATTTCCAAGTGCATCAATCAAGTGAGTGTAACATGTTAAGGTGAGAAAACAACGTGAAGCCTCCATTTGAGCTAGAAGAGACAAAGCTCCATCGACATCGCCTTCTTTGCAACGAGCCCGGATCGAGGCATTGTATGACTCGGCGGACATTTCCTGTCTATCTTTAGAACATACTTGAATTTATTGACACTGTGTTTGTCATCATTCGATGATACTTTGCTGGATTTTTTCACTCTATTGATGATACTCTGCACAGAATAAATTTTTAAAGAACTGCTAATTATGTACATAATTTGACATCCTGGACAGAACTGATGACAGTGCTCCTGATTGAGGCTAGTGAAATCGATTTGGGATTTAGATTATTGGATCGCATATTATTGTGGCAAAAATTGTTGAAGAAAGTGATTCAGGTGCAAAAATTGCTGTCAGTATACGACATGTCGTAGAGGGAGTCTATTTACTCTTCCTTCCAGAGGATAAAAATCGAACGGCTCAAAAGTGATAAAGAGAGCCAGATTGATGACAGAATCAAACTACCCGCCAAAGTTCAGCGGAAAAATATCTTAAAAATCCAAACTTTGTTTCTTTCTTCACAATTTATATGGGCAAGACTGAAGAGCTAGATGTGAGAGATTAGTTATGGCGTGTACAGGATTTCTCCCCTTTACAGCAGCATCGCCTCTGGCATGTAAGCGTAAACCGACTTCTTTCTCTTCGGCATTGAATCAAACGGCTTGTACTCACGACGAAGAAACTAACATCGATAAAGAAACTCCGAAATTTAGCTACAGTAGAGCTTGTCCTTCGTTGAGATGGCCTAACTTAAAACTTACTGAAACTTACCCAGCCTATATTTCTACTCCATCTCCTGCATCATCCCGTATCGTTAATAACTCCATTTTTTCTGAGAATGAAGATAAAACCCAGACGGAAGTCGAAGGTGAATCCTTGCATCAGAACGACGAAACCCAGCAAGTTTTAGAAAGGGTAAGTAAAACCAGGGTGAAGAAAATGAACAAGTTAGCTTTAAAGAGAGCGAAAGATTGGAGGGAGAGAGTGAGTTTCTTCACTGAAAAGATTTTAGCTCTGAAATCCGAAGAGTTTGTGGCCGATGTTTTAGATGATCGGAAAGTTCAGATGACTCCAACTGACTTCTGCTTTGTGGTGAAATCAGTTGGCCAATCAAGCTGGCAAAGGGCATTAGAGGTTTACGAGTGGTTGAATTTACGGCACTGGTACTCACCCAATGCTCGTATGCTTGCCACCATTTTATCAGTTCTTGGCAAAGCTAATCAAGAAGCATTAGCTGTTGAAATTTTTTCCCGAGCCGAGCCCTCAATTGGCAATACAGTCCAAGTATATAATGCCATGATGGGTGTCTATGCTCGAAATGGTCGGTTCAATAAAGCTCACCAACTGCTTGATGTGATGCGTGAAAGAGGGTGTGAACCCGATCTTGTAAGTTTCAATACTTTGATAAATGCCCGTCTGAAGTCAGGTCCTTTAGGGACGGATTTAGCCATTGAGCTTTTGAATGAGGTGAGGAAGTCAGGTCTTAGACCGGATATAATAACTTATAATACTTTGATCAGTGCTTGTTCAAGAGAATCTAATTTAGATCAGGCCAAAAAGGTTTATTATGATATGGAGATGCATAATTGTCATCCTGATTTGTGGACTTATAATGCCATGATTTCGGTTTATGGTAGATGTGGCCTTTCAAGCAAAGCTGAGGTACTATTTCATGAACTGGAGTCTAAAGGGTTTTTCCCTGATGCGGTTACGTTTAATTCTTTGTTATATGCTTTTGCAAGAGAAGGGAATGTAGAGAAGGTGAAGGAGATCTGTGAAGAAATGATAAAGATGGGATTTGGGAAAGATGAGATGACATACAATACAATTATTCATATGCATGGGAAACAGGGTCATCTTGACTTAGCATTACAACTCTATAAGGACATGAAATCGTCAGGACGAAAGCCAGATGCAATTACATACACTGTTTTGATTGATTCACTTGGGAAAGAAAATAAGATAGTTGAGGCTACTAATTTGATGTCAGAGATGCTGGATTCTGGGATTAAACCCACTTTAAGGACTTACAGTGCTTTAATCTGCGGGTATGCAAAGGCTGGGCAGCTAGAACAGGCCGATGAGACATTTCATTGCATGCTTAGGTCTGGAATTAAACCTGATCGTCTAGCTTATTCAGTTATGACAGATAGTTTTTTGAGGTTCAATGAGACAGTTAAGGCAATGAAATTGTATGATCAAATGGTGCGTGATAGATTAACTCCAGATCACGAAATTTATGCGGTCATGATTCGGAATCTTGGGAGGGAAAACAAATTGGAAGAAATCGAAAAGGTCGTCAAAGATATGGAAGAGTTATGTGGTATGAATGCCCAAGAAATTTCCTCAATTCTAGTCAAGGGAGAATGCTATGAGATTGCTGCTAAAATGTTAAGATTTGCCATAAGCAGTGGGCATGAACTTGACCATGAAAATCTGCTAGCAATTTTGGGTTCATATAGTTTCTCCGGTAGGCACTTAGAAGCATGTGAGTTACTTGAATTTTTGAAACAAAGTGCTTCCGAATCTGATCAGCTCGTGACTGATGCTCTAATTGTCTTACGTTGCAAGTCCAAACAATTGGATGCTGCTTTACTGGAGTATAATTGCAATTGGGGATTTGGTTCATATAGCTCGAGCATTACGGTTTATGAGTCTCTTATTCAAGGATGCAAAGAAAATGAACTCTTTGGTGAAGCTTCTAAAGTTTTTTCTGACATGAGATTCTATGGTGTTGAACCTTCTGAGTCTATATGCCGAGATATGGTGTTTATATACTGTAAAATGGGCTTCCCCGAGACAGCTCACCATATGCTTGATTGGGCAGAAAAAAATGGAATTCAAATTCAAAGTTTCCCAGATTATACTGATGTTATTGATGCATATGGGAAATTGAAATTATGGCAGAAAGCAGAAAGCTTGGTGGGGAATCTTAGACAAAGATCAACGGTGAATAGAAAAGTCTGGAATGCTTTAATACAAGCCTATGCTGCAAGCGGTTGCTATGAGCGAGCTAGGGCTGTTTTTAATACAATGATGAGAGATGGTCCTTCCCCAACTGTAGAATCCATTAATGGGTTATTGCAAGCTTTAATTGTTGATGGAAGATTAGATGAGCTTTACGTGGCAATTGAAGAGTTGCAAGATATGGGCTTTAAGATTAGCAAAACTTCTATTCTTTTAATGCTTGATGCATTTGCTCAAGCTGGAAACATATTTGACGTAAAGAAAATTTACCATGGAATGAAGGCTGCAGGTTATCTTCCCACAATGCATCTGTACAGGACCATGATCAGGTTATTGTGCAAGGGGAAGCAGGTTAGAGATGTTGAGGCTATGTTATCTGAGATGGAAGAGGCAGCGTTTAAGCCCGATCTATCTATATGGAATTATATGTTAAAGATGTATGTGGGAATCGAAGATTTCAGAAAGGCGGCTAGAGTTTTCCAGAAGATTCGAGAAAGTGGACTTAAACCTGACAAGGATACTTACAATAATTTGATCATAATGTATTGTAGAGATCATAGACCGGAAGAAGGTTTATCCTTGATGCAAGAAATGAGAACGGCTGGGCTTGAACCCAAGTTGGATACTTACAAAAGCCTAATATCTGCTCTGGGAAAAAGGCATCTGTTGGATGAAGCTGAGGAACTTTTCGAAGAGTTGAGGTCGAATCAATGTGAATTGGACCGTTCTTTTTATCATGTCATGATGAAGATGTTTAGAAATTCTGGGAATCATTCCAAAGCAGAAAAGTTACTAGCTTTGATGAATGAGGCTGGAGTGGCTCCCACCATTGCTACAATGCATTTACTAATGGTATCTTATGGGAGTTCTGGGCAGCCTCAAGAAGCCGAAAAAGTGCTAGATAATTTGAAACGTACTGGTGTACATTTGGATTCATTACCATTTAGTTCTGTAATTGATGCGTATCTCAAAAATGGAGATTATGATCCGGCGATCCAGAAGCTCGGGGAGATGAAGAGAGAGGGTACAGAGCAGGATCATAGGATATGGACATGTTTTATTCGGGCCGCTAGCTTGGCCCAGCACACAAGTGAAGCCATTGTTCTTCTAGATGCACTAAGAAATAATGGATTTGATCTTCCAATCAGGTACTTTTTGATATCTTTATATTTGCCTTTTCAAGTAGATGTTGATGCGGTAAAAAAGAGTTGGAAGTTGACTTGATGAAGTTTTTCCATTGTAGGCTCTTGAAAGAGAAATCTAGGTCCATAGTGACAGAAGTGAACTCTTGTCTGGAGAAATTAAAGCCCATGGAAGATGATGCAGCATTCAACTTTGTCAATGCATTAGAAGATCTTTTGTGGGCATTTCAACTACGTGCTACCGCTTCATGGGTTTTCCATTTGGCAATAGAGAGGAACATCTATAGGCATGATGTGTTCAAGTAAGTTGCGTGTCACCAATCTGACCAATCTACCTACCGTCTTTCTTCTCCTTCTTCTTCCTATTATTAGCTTGTTCAACAATGTAGGGTGGCTGACAAGGACTGGGGAGCTGATTTTAGAAAGTTATCGGCCGGTGCAGCCCTTGTTGGTCTTACTTTATGGCTCGACCACATGCAGGCTAGTTTTCTTCACTCTTTTAGTTTCCTTTCTAGCATATTTCCCTCGCAAATGTAAATGTTCAATGTTATTCATGCAGGATGCATCGTTGCAAGGTGCTCCCGAATCGCCAAAGTCAGTTGTTCTAATCACAGGGACAGCTGAGTACAATATGGTTTCGCTTAATAAAACAATGAAGGCATGCCTTTGGGAAATGGGTTCTCCTTTCCTGCCGTGTAAAACTCGGACTGGACTTCTTGTAGCAAAGGCTCACTCTCTTAGAATGTGGTTGAAAGACTCGCCATTCTGTTTGGACCTTGAACTGAAAGATGCCCCATCTCTACCCGAATCAAACTCGATGCAGCTTATGGAAGGATGTTTCATAAGGCGTGGACTTGTTCCTGCATTTAAAGAGATCACGGAAAGACTTGGATTTGTGAGGCCCAAGAAATTTTCGAGGTTGGCTTTGCTACCGGATGAAAAGAGGGGTAGAGTCATTCAATCTGACATAGAGGGAAGGAAAGAGAAGCTTGAGAAGATGAAGGAAATGGGCAGGCCTGTGAGGAAAAGGATGGTCAAGAAGTTCAGGCGGAAGAAGTATTTTCGTAGATCCATCTTGGAAGCAAAGAATTGAAAAATTGCAGGAAATGAAGCTGAGAATTAAGAAGCACATAGACTGGAGGTGGGAGTTTTGCGACATGTCGTTGGTTAGATGGCAGTGCATGACAAGAGAAATAAATGTGAAGCGATCATGTTGTCCTAAGATGTGTATAGATTATAAACTGTTCCTAGCAAAGGATCCCACTCGTTCCTTGTTTTTGGGTTTCCTGCGTTGGTTTGGCGATTACATTTTTTGGAAGTGAGAAATGGCTTGAATAAATCTATGCCAAGACTTCAAAATCAATGGAAGCAATAGTGAGATGGCTCGAGAGAGACAAATAGAGAGATCATCAAAAATTTTAAAATGTAATAAATAGGTCCACAAAGCATCAACACAGGTGTATGGAAGGAAATGGAAGAAGACGACGTAATCTTAGGGAAGAAAACTTCCGATAACGATGAAGAAATCCTCCCCACTAATCGTCTCCTTCGCTTCGTGCCGCAAATGGCTTCTCTGTATATTTTCTTTTCGGCCTTCGCGCATGTATACACAGCTACCAGGAGAAATCCTAATTCGCGCTTTCACTAAAATAGTTGGGCTGGGCCTAATTTTATTATAGAAATCGGAGCGGTGAATACATAATTATTGGGCCAAGCCCATTGCGTTAGGAGACAAAAAGGCCAGATCTTATCCTGGGCCGGGAAACAAAATCGTTATCATCAGTGACTAGTGGCTAGTTACCGGCGAGCGGTGGTGGTGAGATGTGGAGTAGTACGCTACCTTCGATGCCGCCGTGCTCCGGCGATTTTATGACGGCAAAGAACGGAAGAACGAGAGGGAGTTCCTTGTATGAAACTGGAAAATGCCTGTTTTCGGCGACATTTAACAACGACGACAACTCTTAATCGCAGCCATACCTGTCGCAGATCCATCAATCAGGGAGAAGCAGCTGGCGATGAATTTCCACAGAATCAACTCGCTGACGTAACGAACTCCTGATTGAACAGAATTTGTGGATGGTTTTTTTGTTTTGTTTTATTTGCTTCATTGTTTTTTGACTGAAGGGTCGCAACAGAATGATGGCCAGGGATTTTGGGGAAAATGGAAGGTGAGATTCTGGTTGTATTATATCGCAGTAGCTTGATACTAGGTCGTGCTTGATTGCTTGGAAGTGGCTAGAAAATGAAATTCAGGTTATCTTTTCACTTTTTAATTGCTTCTGAATTTTTGAGTCTAGGGTGTGGGATTAGAATAACTACTTTCAAAGTCAATGAAGCAAAATCAGGTGAATTCTAGTGAAATGAGTTCAAAACTAGCAAAGCTGGGACTAGCT
The DNA here is from genome assembly GCA_027186245.1 of Coriaria nepalensis. Classification (NCBI taxonomy): domain Eukaryota; kingdom Viridiplantae; phylum Streptophyta; class Magnoliopsida; order Cucurbitales; family Coriariaceae; genus Coriaria; species Coriaria nepalensis. The sequence goes on from CP114481.1 coordinate 54,745,933, forward strand.
GCTGTTCTAGCTTATGGGCTGTTCGATGGAGTAACCTTCATCAGTTTTTTCGTTCTTGCATTTCTAGGATATGAGAAGAGCACAGGGCAAAATCCTGCTGCAAATCTTCAGGCACCCTTAGGGGCAACTCTCTCTCTCTCACTCTCTCTCACTCTCTCTCACTCTCTCTATCCTTTATATGAAAGCTGTAGCTGATTACAGTCGTACCTAATCTCGAGGCAAGCATATAATACTCTAAAGCTTGATGATGTTTACCTGATAAATTCTTGCTACTGGAAAAGAAAAAAAAAAGTGTTAAATTTTATCTTATTGTGCTCTTCAAAGATATTTTATATTTGTTAGTGTTTATTATTAGGTGATTCAAATTCCATCAATAGGCCTTAAATCGGACTTTTGCGGATTTTGACATGATTGTGCGTTTAAATTGTCTAACAACATGTTCATGGAAACTCCCAGATTGTGATCTTGATGTGGACCGGGAACAGCATCACGAGGCCGTTTCAAGTGGCTGGAGCAGCTGCATTGGCACCCTTAATCGACAAAAGTTTGAAGAGGATACAGAAATACTTCAACCTCCCTAATACTGTTTATGCTTTTGCTCTTGTTGTGTTTTTAGTTGCCTTGACCTGTTTATTAGTTGTTGTGCTGTTAATCCTCTCAAGATGGGGGAAATAGATAAATCTAATAGCAGTTAGATGAAAGGGTTCTTTTTCTTCTTTTTTTTCTCCCCTGCTACAAGAACAACTGATAAAGAAAACAGAGTCAAATACTGGGATAACTTGTGATTGGGGTAACCTCTGTGAGAATTTGTCTAAGTCCAGGGATTATACATTGAAACTTGTGTCGGAATCAATCGTTTTCTTGCACGTCAAGTCTTAAAGATGGAAATCTGATTTCTCTATAGACCACTTGTTTCTGGAAACTACTGATTGGAAGGGGAAAAAAAATTGAAGATATGCAGTATACTTCTTCAACGTTGACCTCGTGAATTTGATTCCGTATTTATAAACTTTCATATTTTATTACATCTCATCTGTGAATGTAGCTAATTCTGTAGGTAAACCTCTTCCACGATTATTTCCCTCCTACCGACTTTTTCTTAAAAGAAAAAAAAAAGGATGTATGAATTTTCTTCATCACAACCATATGGAGATCAATGAACTACAAAGATGCTTAGATGAGTTACTCACAACCAACCAAGCCCAAGAGAAAAGATTACGACATCTTGTCGTAAGAACCCTAAACATCACCATTGCATATCTCCTTCTCCAAAGCTTCCTCTTCATCTCCATCACCCTCTTATATTCCTCTTCTGATCTGCAGTGCAGTAAATGGTGGTTCCCTTTCACCATAAAGTTTTCATGTTCCATCATCTACTTCACAACATTTATAGGCTCCGTGATCACGTGCTACCGAACCCAGAACCAGTTGGACGTCAATTTAATCAACCGGGATGAGATTTTCCGGCAACTCCACGTAGCGCAGTTCCAGCAAGAAAAGGGTAATTCCAGTATTAATGGAGAGCCAAGTAGTAGTAGTAGTAGTAGTAGTAGCGGTGGTCATAATCATAATCTAAGAGGAAAAATCAAGCCTGATCCCGTCCGGTTACTTCAGCGAAAAGCTTATACATGCGTTACGTCGCTTGCTTTGCTTGCTGTGGCCTGTGTCCAATTGCATGCTTGCAGGGCTTTCTTGTGTCGCTGAGGTTGTTTCCAGGCTGCTAAATTTAAGGTGATTCATATGTAAATACATACATAGATAGCAATTTGATCAGTTTGTATGTGTGTAAACAGAAGAAGCTTGCGATCAAAATTCATCTGGCTTCTGCTTTGCCTGAGGTTTATTTTGTTTGCGAGATGTTCTTACGTGAAAGATTGTGAAGTGGATATATATACAAAAGGAGATTGTGAAGTGTAATAGATAAAAAAAAATGAAAAGGAGACAGATAAGTTAGCATCATATCTTAATCAATACGTCATTGAAATTTTTGAGAAGGTACGAGAGAAATATGTATAGTAGTATATTAGTATATGTCATTAGGCCCATTACTCATGAAAGTAACGAGCGAGCTTTTTGGGCTTTTGAGCAAGGAATATGCCATTTCTGTTATCAGGCCCATTTTTAAAAACTGAATCACGTTTCTGTTAGTATTCAGTTATGTCCCTGATAAGGGTAATTTCGGAATATAATTTCAATAATTTTTAAGAATCGAAGAAACAAACGAAATTTTTAATTAAATAGTGATTTCTCAGACCTTTTCCGTGGAAACAAAGAACCAAACAGGGTCTTATCTGACTATAACAGTTAACATCGTATAAAAGCAAACCTTCACATTTTTCATATCATTCCTTTCGATACAACCAAAGCCGCCACGCCACTGTCTCTCTCTCTCCCTCACATTGAAAATTCCGCCAAACAGTAGCGGCGATTTCTTCAACCAGTTTATTTTTCAGCTACGACTTTCTCGCTCATATCGCCTCTTACTTATACTCCGACGAACCCACTTTCTCTCTCTCCCTCTGTTACTTGTCGACACACATTGTTTACTCTCTCTCGCTCTCTCTCTCTCCGTGCTAGTGAAATGGCGCAGGTGGTGGCTACAAGGACGATCCAGAGCACTTTCCTGTGCCCTAGCACGGGATCCGTACGAGAGGGAGTAGACAAGCTCAGGCCTTCTAGCTTCGCTTCTAAGGTGCTAGGCGGCGTCGAGGACAAGAAGAACGCTGACATCGTTTTTGGAAGGTCTCGAATCGCTGCGATAAGAGCCGCTCAAGCTGAGGTGCTTCCAGTTACGCCGGAGGATGTTCCTGAGGTTCGTAATGTTTATGGCTTTTTGTTGTGATTTGGAAGTGACTTGGTTAGGAAGGGGGAGATGGGAAGTTGGAATTTTTGAGTTCGAGAAGCTGAAAGACTTAGATTAATCACGGCATTGTTAGAACAGCATATTCTGTTGGGAAGTGAACATGTGTTTCAAATTTCGATTATAAAAGTTGAGCGCTTATAACTGATTACAAGTGCAGGAGGGAAAATTTAACTTCGTCATTTATTTTCTTCCCTTTTTACCTGCATTTTATGTTTCAAGTGGAAGTGTTGGAGTTGAAGTTTCTCTCCTGTAACCATAGCAAGCTAAAGTTGTTTGCTTTCAATTGCTATCTCAAAAAATTGACGCTCTTGAACGTTTAGTCTTTTTCTACTAGTTTAATTATGGACCATGCTTGGCATATTCCAGAAATGCTATTGATTTAGGTATTGCCTTTGTAGTTAGGTTCCGTATGGTGATTATTAATTATTTGATAGGTTGAAAGGATGTTAAGGGATGAAGATTCTAATAGATGGTAATAGGCATGTCAATTGGAAAGGAAGTTTAAAAATGAACGGAATTCATGGGAATTTGATGGCCAGTTGATTGGGAGTGATGCATTGTGGTTGGAACTATACTATGATTGTTTCCCATGAAGAGAACGTTGTTGAAATTGTCACTCACATTCTTAAACTTGTTTGTATGTTGTCAATCAGATAGCTATCAGATTTCAGAATTTACAAGCAACTCAAGAACATGGTGACACATCTGTCGGTATGTGGTCGAAGCCAACAGTTAGACGAAAGACAAAAATTGTTTGCACGATTGGTCCTTCCACCAACACAAGGGAAATGATATGGAAACTAGCGGAGGCTGGAATGAATGTTGCCCGACTGAATATGTCTCATGGAGACCATGCTTCTCATCAGAAAGTTATTGATTTGGTGAAAGAATACAATGCACAATCCAAAGATAATGCAATTGCAATCATGCTTGACACCAAGGCAAGTATTCCCTCAATCCTCATATTCAATTGTGTTCCTCTAGTTTTTGCGTCTTTTATTTGGGTACTCGGGTTCTACTCAATTTTTGGTGCATCATTTGATTTATTTTCTGATGAACTTAGGCTAAAACTCTTTCTTCTGCAAAAGTGTTGTGTTCTTTAATCTCTTTTCTTCGTTATCTGATTTTTTTTATTTTTTCAGGGTCCAGAGGTTAGGAGCGGTGACCTTCCACAACCAATCATGTTGTCAAGTGGACAGGAGTTCACCTTTACAATTCGCCGGGGTGTTGGGGCTGCCGACTGTGTCAGTGTAAACTATGACGATTTTGTTAATGATGTAGAAGCGGGTGACATGCTCCTGGTTGATGGTATGCTGAACTAATTTTTTCTTCAGGAAAAAAAAAAAAAAATTCCTGCACTGTTTATTTCCCTACAGAGAAGTACTGGGATGATATAAAAAAACTAAGAAGAGACAGTATGTGTTTGGACAAAATTCCTAATGTGATTTGTTCATCACTACCCTCTTGCATGGTTGGTAGTCTAGGTTCGCTATAAAATATAATATATATAAATCCATACATGTAGATACATATGAATCCTTCTGGTCGTTTATAATTTTTATTTGTTTTTTGAATAAATAGGTGGTATGATGTCATTTCTTGTGAAGTCCAAGACAGAAGATTCGGTGAAATGTGAAGTTGTTGATGGAGGAGAGCTCAAGTCTCGGCGACATTTAAATGTCAGAGGAAAAAGTGCTACACTGCCTTCAATTACTGGTTAGTTTTTGAAGTAGGTATTATTTTTTCTGGGATAGTAATTGATTTGCATTTTTCTTTCCTCCCACTGCAAGTTGTATTAGTGCGTTTTTTTTTTTTTTGGGGTGCTGGGGGGGGAGCGGAGGGGATATCTTGGAAGTATTTCCTTGTAATTGAATAACATTTTGTTTCCCTATTTCCCTACAGAGAAGGACTGGGATGATATAAAATTTGGAGTTGACAACAAAGTTGATTTCTATGCTGTTTCTTTTGTTAAAGATGCTGAAGTAGTTCACGAATTGAAGAATTATCTGCGAAGTAAATACTCAAACATCTGCATGTCTTTAAAAGATTTCATTGGAAATGTGGTTTTACTCTGCTCCAAAATTTTCATCTATAATCCTTTCTTGTTTTGTACTCTGTAGACTGTGGGGCTGATATACATGTCATTGTAAAGATTGAAAGTGCAGACTCTATTCCAAATTTGCGTTCAATTATCACAGCATCTGATGGGGTGACTATATATATCTATATATATGAATGTTTTCCTTTGATTATTGAATTAAGACTCTGATGCCTGCATTACTTGCTCTGAGGCCTATCTTCTTATATTAGGCAATGGTTGCAAGGGGAGATCTTGGTGCGGAGCTTCCTATTGAGGAAGTTCCACTTTTGCAGGTAGTTACATCTCTTTATTCTATTTTATTCTTTGTTATAGGATGATCAAAATAAAGATTATTTGTCCTGTTCTATCTGACTCACGTGATACAGATGCTTGATTCGCTCCTAATTTTTATAACACTTTGTCAATCTAGGAGGAGATAATCAATATGTGCCGTAGCATGGGAAAGGCTGTTATTGTTGCAACAAATATGCTGGAGAGCATGATTGTTCACCCAACCCCAACCAGAGCAGAAGTATCGGATATTGCTATTGCAGTTAGAGAGGGTTCTGATGGAATTATGCTTTCTGGAGAAACTGCTCATGGAAAGTAAGTTGCATCATTTATCAAAGCTGTTATTTATCTTGTATGTTCTATTAGGTCACTTCGTCTCGGCTTTCAACTGAATCGATGAGCCAAAACCATTAAATTCTTTATAGGCTTATCTAACCACCCAAATTGTAATTTGGAGTAATCAAGTGACTTCAGCTATTCTTGAGAAAAGTAAAAGTTATTTAATTGTGTGGCAGGTTCCCATTGAAAGCTGTGAAAGTCATGCACACAGTTGCATTACGTACTGAAGCAACCATATTAGGTGGGGAAATGCCACCGAATCTTGGAAAAGCCTTCAAGGTTGCTAATATTAACTTTTTGTGTCCGCTGCCTAACTAAATTTGATTAATTGCCCACATGACTACTGATTTGATGCTCTTTGTTTCTATAGAACCACATGAGTGAGATGTTTGCTTACCATGCGACAATGATGTCTAACACTCTTGGAACTTCAACAGTTGTTTTTACAAGAACTGGTTTCATGGCTATCTTACTTAGTCATTATCGACCAACTGGCACCATTTATGCCTTTACAAATGAGTGAGTTAGCTCCAGATATCATGATGCGTTTCATCATCCATCTAGACATGTAGCTGCTATGCTGTTTGACTAAATACTCAACTTTAATGGCTGTACAGTAAGCAAGTACAACGAAGACTGGCTTTATATCAAGGAGTGTGCCCCATTTACATGGATTTCGCAGAGGATGCTGAAGAGACCTTCTCTAGCGCTTTGGCTCTATTGCAGGTAACATATCACAATATTTTAATAATTGTGATATTCTTACTGGTTTTCAGTAAGCACTAATTTTTGGACTAAGTTAGCAAGGTCGGTCTATTAAGATCCAAGCCATCTAGAAACTAAAAATCTAGGCATGTAATACATGTTGAACGAACGATTACGCTAATCATACCATTAACATAACTCTGACTCATGTGTTTTCTCTGCATTTGTATTTCCGAAAAGTCCCTTCACCAGCTTTTTTGTGTCCCTTCTGGGTTATCATTTACAGAAGCAAGGGATGGTGAAGGAAGGAGAAGAGATAGCACTTCTTCAGAGTGGTAGACAACCCATATGGCGGTCTCCATCTACCCACAATATTCAAGTCCGGAAAGTATAGAACTAATAAGAGAGATTCATGTGAAGAGAGCCCACCACATAATTATCTCATCCACCCTGAAATAACCACCCAGGGATTGCGGATTCAGATTTTGTTCTCACTCAATTTGCGTTATTTTCATGTGCTTCATTGCTTGTTAGTTTGCACTTTGCTTTTGAAATTTTAAGGTAATCATCTATTATTCTAGGACAGTTTACCCTACCTGTTATTACAATATTCAGTTTGAATTAACTTTGTGAAGACTTGTGGTGTTGGTTAATTAATAATATGTGCAATCTTTTTTTAATGAAATTAGACAGCCATATTATTATAAGGAAAAAAGACTTACATCCTCAATGAGGGAGGAATACCGCATCTATCTTTTGTAAAGAAAAAATTTACAGAAAACTTTATAGAGAGAGGAAGGGCATTCTCCCTACCTTTTATGAAGCCTTATGGTGTTGGTTAATTATTACGTGCAATCTTGTACTGTACTTGTAGTTCGAAACTGCAGTGCATTCATTGTATAACTATGCTAGCAACAAAATTGATATTCAATCTTTTTGTCCAGAAAAGCTTTAGTACGAAGGTATATACTACATTGCATGAATGAGAATTTCTTGTTCTCTTCTATGATGATCACAAGTTAAATTATATCAATAATGATCAGGCATCATATTGAATGTATTACCTTATCTCATCTGCAATTCGTCATATTGAATGTATTACCTTACACACAAAAGGAGAGTTTATATAAATCATCACACCACTTTATGTCTATATATATATATATCACTTACAAAAGATCATTCTATTTCGGGGATAATTTCTAACTCCAGATTTTGTCGTCTGCCGTTTGTTGTGGTTGGACCTGTAGAGGTAAACGGAATAGGAGGCGAAGTTAAGTTATCATCTTCTCCTTCCAACATCTGAAGCACTACCTTGATGGAAGGACGATTGGCTGGGTGCCACTGAATGCACCATAGCCCCACAGTTCTAAGTTTCTTTGCAATTTTAGCCTCATCAACATCTTCCTCACCAACATGATTCTGAAGCCCCCTTTTTTCGAGGCTTAAAGATTCATTCCCGACATATCCACCATCTTCTTCCATTGCACTGATGTTCTTTTTTTCTCCTACCATTTCAAGTAGTAACATTCCGAAACTATACACGTCTGCCTTATAAGACACACTGCCAAAGTTTCTAGAGAAAACTTCTGGAGCGATGTACCCCATTGTCCCTTTTACGGTAGTCATTGACACTATACTTTGTTCTTTGGAGCACAGCTTGGCCAAACCGAAATCCGAGATTTTTGGAGTGAAGTATTGGTCTAGAAGGATGTTATGAGGTTTGATATCAAAATGGAGGATTCTTTGATCACACCCTTGATGAAGATACTCAATTCCTTTCGCTATGCCAATAGCTATTTCATGTAGCTTCTCCAAACCAAGAGAATGGGGCTGCACCTGATTGTCTTGTGGGGATATATAATTCTTCAACGATCCGTTTTCTAAGAACTCGTAAACAAGAGCTCGTCTGAAGCCATCAGCACAAAAGCCGACCAAGCGAACTACATTCACATGGTGGATTCGACCAATTATTTCTACTTCATTTATAAACTCTTCACCATTTCCCTTGGAGTTGTTGAGGATCTTAGCTGCAACTTGAACTTCATCAGAAAGCCTTCCTTTGTACACAGTTCCATAAGCTCCTTGTCCCAACTTGTCCTTGAATTGGTTTGTAATCCTTTTGATATCGGCATAGGAGTACCTGGCGGGCTTGAGAGTTTTGTATTCTTGTAAAAACATGTTGATCCTTGCTCGATTTACTTTCTCTGCTTTATCAGTCAGATATGTGTGATATAATAATGCACCCATTACTAGTACAACGAGTAAGGAACCTACAACCAAACCTATATATATCATAGTGTATATATGTCAGCCTCATCTCTTCACTATTGAAAAAAAAAAACCTATTTTAACAACATGACTAACCTGGTATTTCTAGTTTTCTCTTATAATAGGATGTACCTGTAGATATGCAAAAAAACATTCTCAGATATTGTTTTACATGCTAAATATTTGATTCATTCATTTTTTTACGATTTTCCGAGTATACAATAAACATTACCTCTGTGGTGATTGGGTTTGAACAGAGAACATTTTGTTTCGCCGCCGAGAGTGCCGTTCTCCAATCCACAGCTCTGTCTCTTTGCTTCACATCTTCCACAGTCAGGCTTAGACCAGCTCAAAAGTACTGTATCATCGACAGAATTGCTTTCTATCTCCCATGGAGCAGAGAAAACGTCAGAGATCTTGGTACAACCCACGAAGGAAGGGTCCCCAACGATGTTATAATCATGAACAGCAAGAATTTGCTTTGTGGAATCACTAAGACATGAGATAAGAGAGCTATGCACTTCTCTCTCTATTGAAGGGGTGCAACTAAAGAATGTATAGTTATTATACAATATTTCTTGGAAGTGGAAAGCTGAAGATGATAAGTTAAGGAAGTTAAGTATCTGTCGTGGAAGACATTTTTCTGGGTCATAGACTTGAAGTGTCTGATGTTTGTAATCAATGCTCTTGATGAAGAATTTCACTGGAAATGGAAGCTCTAGAGCCGTTTGGTTTGTGTCGGGACAAGACAGTTCAAATCCTGGGTAGCCACAATGCCTTGGGCTGTCTTTGAGTCGAAAAGGGAATTTGATAGACACGTTATCGTTGTTGCCGCACCTTGGTCTGCACTCATTCTGGCAAACTCCTGGTCCAACCAGAACAAACATGAGTAACAGGCAGAGAGAAATTTCAAGTTTCTGAGAAATAATCATGTTTGCAGAAGAGGATGCTTGTTGGTTACTAAGACAGGTATGTTGTTTAAGTATATTAAGTTGTCTATAATTTGTTTTCTATTTGTTCGAGTAAGCAACATTCAGAATTTAGGACCCAAAAAATCTGGTAAAGAGGCCCAATTCTACTCTTCTTTACTTTGACTTGAGAAAACTAGTGGTGAACAAATGTAGAACGATAGATATCAAAGCCTCCAGACCAAAAATCTTCCAGCTTTGAATTTTCCTTCAAGTTGGAATTATCTGGAAAGCATTTTCTATGCAAAAGACAAAAAGGAAGAAGAAACATCAATGTAGGCTATCCAGCTAGTGTTACTAGTAAACTAAGTCAAGTGATATAGATTTCTCATGTGTCACATCTTACAAATAGAGTTCAAAATGAACTCCACAGCTTTATAAGACATTTTCCCTCCACAACTTGTCAGGATTTTTTCCCACTTGAAACTTCCAAGTGACTGGTATGGAAAATCTTGTGCTGCCCAACAAAGAAGATTCCATATCAAGAAGTTGTCAACAATTTGTTTTTGGCCTTTTTTGGTCCACTTGTCATTATCTGTTTTCTTTGACGTTTGAGTGTTTGAACTCTTGTTGACTGTAAGTTTTAATCTCAGTTTATAGTGTCCATTTAATGATTTACTGTTTATGTACCTTACTCTACTTTATGCTTGTATTTAGTCATGGTTAATGATAAATGAAATTCGACAGAAAATTTCCCGCAAATTATTTTCTTTCTCTATTCTTGTTGCTCAATTATGTTCTTCCTATACTTGGGAGGCAAAACCTGAGTTTTTGTTCTCTAATTCTAACAAAAAGCTGGTCGAGAAGACCCAATTCTACTCTTCTTTACTTTGAGTTGAGAAAACTAGTGGTGAACAAATGCTGAATGATAGATATCAAAGCCTCCAGAATAAAAAAAATCTTCCAGCTTTGAATTTTCCTTCGACTTGGAATTATCTGGAAAGCCTTTTCTATGCAACGAGTTGTCTATAAAGACATTTTTACTCCGGCTACAGTACAGGAAAAAGAAAGAAAGGAAACAAGTTCTAGCTCTCATATTCCATGGTTGGGTTTAGAATGCCTTCATTCTCTGCAGGGCTGGTTGTTGTCTTTATAGCAGTTGTTCTTCGTCAGGTGGCCTGCAAAAAACATTGTCCCCCTTCGTCTTGCGGGGATATTCCCATAAAACACCCTTTCCGACTGAAAGACGATCCTCGACACTGTGAGGACACAAGGTACAACCTCTCATGCGAAAACAAACGAACAATCTTGTACTTACATTCCGGAAAGTACTTGGTCTATTCCATAAACTATGATCATAATCACACAATCAGAGTTGTTGATGATACTATATTGAATCGATTGGACAACTGCTCCTTTATTCCTAATTATTCTTTGACATTTAACAACTTCACTGCGACCGATCCATACGGGACCGGTCAAACAAAAAACAAACTTAGTTTTCTTGAGGTGAACGATTATCAGATACTGTCAACGCAGATAATCTTCTTCAACTGTGCAAACCCAGTAACCAAATCTTCTTCTTTCGATGTTAATACCACTACGTGCATGAACGCTACTTATTCCAACTCTAGTTTATCTCTGTCTGGAGGATACTCTTATGCTAAGATTGGGAGCTTGGAAGCCTCAGAGCTTGAGATATCTTGCCGAATAAACATGATGGCCATGACGTCGTGGCCGGTTAAAGATGATAAGATAAATATTTCTTACGAAGATATTCGTGGTATGATATTATATGGGTTTGAGCTTTCATGGCGTCGCTCTTGCTATTTCGAAAATAAGTTCAACTGTGCCCCTATATGCAGCACTTTTCCAAAATTGCCTTTTGCAAGTTGTGGTAAGTAAGAATCTGTTTTACCCATCTCTTTGAATCTTTCAAAATATTATTGAATAATCTAAGCAGTCTGCTTATATGTATATATGTTGTTGTTTTCTCAGGCATAGTAACTCTGAACAACTATCTTGACCTTACAGGAAGTAAGTTACCTATTTTCCCTCCACCTTCCATCCCAGTAACACCTGAAACATTTCTAAATAATCTGTCAATTATTTATTGTCTGATGCCTTACGATATTCATTTCCTATTGCAGTTGTATCGATTTTTGTGGTAATTGGCGCTATTGGTACGTTCTAGTAGCTTAAGATAGAAAACCTTCTTTTATTTTCCTTTAGAGATGTGATATAGAGTGGAGTGTTCCACATCTATAGGCTCTAGATGCCTCTCGTGATTCTTAATGTGCGTTTCCAATTACAGTGTATTGCACGGCAATAAAATTTGTCTTTGGCACTCCATTTGTGATTGCATTTTTGGTCTACAAATGGCGAAGACGGCATTTGTCAGGGTATGATAACATTGAAGAGTATTTACAGAGCCAAAATAACCTCAACCCTATTAGGTACTCTTACCCCGACATTAAGAAGATGACTCAATCTTTCCAGCAAAAGTTAGGAGAAGGAGGATTTGGCTCTGTATACAAAGGAAAGCTTAGAAGTGGAAGTCTTGTTGCAGTGAAGTTATTGTCGAGTAAGTCTAAAGCTAATGGCCAAGACTTCATCAATGAAGTTGCTACAATTGGCAGTATCCACCATGTTAATGTGGTCCAACTTATCGGCTTCTGCGTTGAAAGATCAAAGCGTGCTCTTGTTTATGACTTCATGCCAAATGGGTCTCTTGATAAACACATATTCTCTCCGGAAGGAAGAGCTGCTATAAGCTACGAGAAGATGTTTGAAATCTCTCTTGCAATTGCTCGTGGGATTGAGTATCTCCATCGAGGGTGTGAGAAGCAAATTCTGCATTTTGATATCAAGCCTCATAACATTCTTCTAGATGAGAATTTTACACCCAAAGTTTCCGATTTCGGGTTGGCTAGATTGTTTTCAGCAGATAAAAGCATTGTGAATTTAACTGCCCCGAGAGGAACACTAGGTTACATGGCTCCTGAGCTATGCTACAAAAACTTTGGAGGGGTTTCTCATAAAGCTGATGTCTATAGCTTTGGGATGTTATTGATGGAAATGGCAGGAAAAAGGAAGAATGTTAATAACTTCGCGGAGCACTCAAGCCAAGTATTCTTCCCTTTATGGGCTTATGACCAATTCAACAGAGGGAAAGACATTGAAATTGAAGATGCCACAGAAGAGGAGATAGGACTAACAAAGAAGATGATGATAGTGGCGCTCTGGTGTATGCAAATGAGGCCTAGTAATCGTCCTCCCATGAATAGAGTTGTAAAAATGCTCGAGGGTGAACTAGAAAGCTTACAAATGCCTCCTTACAAGCCTTTGGAATTTCCAAAAGAGATGCAGTCTGTTGAGGATGTCCAAAAAAACACTGCTACGTCATCTTCATCAATTCCATCAGATGATTGGTCCTCTGAATCTGTCGGTTTGATTTTTAATTCCAACTTAGGAACATAATTCTAATCACCCCGATCAACGTCTATCTATGTATTGCCATTGTACTTTTAGAGAACATAAGGTTAATAAATGATAAATGAGATTATAAGTTTGAATTGCTTTAGTCAACCATTTGCATGTGCAATATCAGTATATCCAGCAACTCATAAATAACCTCAGAATCAGCATGAGAATCAAACCCAGAAAAGAATTTGTGAATAGACCCACCTAATTCAATGCAACTCTCTCCTGCCATCTTCTTCATCCCTCTATCTCTCATAGCCCTCCTAACGTTTTCTGCTTCTTCCCACAACCCTACTTCAGCATACATATTAGCCACCATCACAAAATTCCCACCTCTCTTTGGCTCCAATTCAAGCAATCTCCTTCTTACCTCAATTCCCACCTCATTTATGTCATTTTTCACAGCGTGCACATTACAAGCACTTAACAATGTCCTCCACAAAATTGGGTCAGGCTCAACTGACATATTCAAGATAAAGTCATAAGCTTCTTTGAGACAGCCTGCTCGACACAAGACATCCACCATTACACCATAATGAACCATCACATGTTTAATCCCATGCAAATGTTCCATATCATGGAAGTATTTGTAACCATCTTCGACCAGTCCGGCATGGCTACAAGCACACAATACACCAAGAAAAGTGACGTCATTTGGACGGACCGACATGTTCATCATCTTGGAAAAGACTTTTAGAGCTTCTTGCGCGAACCCGTGTTGCGCTAGACCATGGATCATTGCACTCCATGTCCATACATTTTTCTCGTTCATTCTATCAAATACTAGCCTAGAAAAATTTACCGCTCCAGATTTTGCGTACATATCAACAAGGGAAGTACCCAATTGGCTATTCAGAACCAACCCTCTTGCCACCACTTGGGAATGAACCCATCTTCCTAAACTTAAGTTCCCAAGCTCAGCACAAGCTGAGAGCAAAACCACCATTGTCGTTTCATCTGGCTTGAACCCACTATTCCTCATCTTCAGAAAATACTTAATCCCATCAGTGAAACACAAATTGTCAATACAAACTGTTATCACTGTATTCCAAGAAACCAAACTTCTTTCACACATTTCATCGAACACCTGCCGTGCAGCGGTGATCTTCCTACAGAGTCCATAAAAGTTAACCAAAGTGTTTTGAACATACACATCGGAATCCAAACCAGACTTTAAGACATCCGAATGCACCTGCCTACCTTCCTTGAGCGCCATAGTCATAGAGCAAGCCTTGATAAGAAACGGGAAAGTTAGTTTATTGGGCCTAATCCCACGACCCCGCATGTCACGAAATACGCAAATGGCCTCTTCCGGAGAATCGCTCGAGACATAGCCACGGATAACGAAATTCCATGGCAATGGAGCGGAATAATGATCCAAGCGGTCGAGAAGTGAACGCGCATAGTTCAAGCTTTTGGAGGTAGACGCAACGGCGGCGAAGCGGACTAGCTCTGTTATGAGAAAGGCATAGTTATGGAGACCCGAGACTAGGATTTGAGCGTGGATTTGCGAGAGATGGTTTGTTGAGGAGGAGGTCTTGAGCAGGGAGAGGATTGATGGGACGATTTCTTTCCGGAAGGAGTGGTTTTTTAAAATCATTAGCTTTTGTATAATAGTCGTTTGGCTATAACTTGCGCTCTAAATTATGTTTCTGAATAGGAGGGTACTTATGTCATTTTATTTGTATTTTTTCTTTTAATACATTTTTAGCAAGTCAGAAGAAAATATCCTGACGTGTCATATTTAGACCGATAGATTAAATTTAATTAAAAATAATTCAAATTGCCATCTACTGATTGAGGTAAAGATAAAGATTGATCTAAAATAACATCATAAGTTTTTACATCTATCCAACTATTTGCGAACTTTAAGAGCATCATTATACATAATTTAGTATTTAAGATCGGTTTATCGGACTAAAAAATTGGTTTTAAGTTGGATTTGAGCTCGAGCCAAACTTTTTACGAGCCTGAGCTCAAACGATTTATGAACATCTCGCTTCGGCTATTTGGATATGCACACATGGATATTAGTTTCTTGGTACTAATTTAAAAGACCGAACTTGATCAAGCTCAGTTTAGTACATTATTTAGAACATATATAAGTATGCAGAGATCATCATCACTAGACTACTAGGTCTAGAGGACACTACAATATTTTATTACTAGTACTAATTTACATTATTTAGTACATTATTTATCTTTCTGGCCGAGCAGATGGATCAAACACTTTTCTTAATCGAGTCACTATAATGATTTTTATCATCATAGTACTTATTCCAAAGCATAACTCCTCCATACTCGGCTGACTTCTTAACCACCGGAAGAATCCTCGAAGTGAGCACATTAGGTGGTATATAACCACTTCCAGCTGCACCAGGAGCAGCAGGTAACCCTAAGAATACCTTCCCTGTTTTAATGGAACGAGTCCATTGTTTCCATGATTGTATAATCTTGCTTGTATCGCCAGAAGTATACTGGCATCGACCGTTGTTGTAAAACTGGACCCAAACATAATCGAAAAGACCCGTATTCAAAGCGGTACCCAAGAATCTATCTGGGTACGGACACTGAGGAGCTGCAGATAAGTAGACCTTCCTCCTCGGCTTACTATACGCTTTTAAGTACCGTGCGAGGTATTGCCAGTTGGCAGTGGACCCGACCTCGATGTCAAAATCTATTCCGTCCAAAACGGCCGCACCGAGGGGACGGGAAGGTGACTTGCCACCCAAGAAATTGTTGTAAAGGTAAGCGGCGACAACTTTTGCGTTTGCAGGCGAAGATAGAGAGTAGCTTCCGATCCCGCCTCCTATAGAGAGGAGGACTTTGATTCCTTTGCTTTGGCAATATTTGATTCCCTTACTAGCCACAGTGCACCCGTTCGAAGCCGGGTTACAGTGACCAGAGAGGTTGATTGATGGGGTCCGGCCGGCACCGAATTTGTTAAGGAAAGATAGGATTACGTAGGAATATTTTCCGGTTGCGCATGTTTCAGTTAGAGTTCCTTCTGCGGCCCCACCTTGACCCCAGTAGATGGCAATGCCACCAGCGTGGGAGGTTTTGGTTAGAGCGAGGAAGAGGAGAGACAAGAAGAGAAATGTTGTGGTTTGAGAAGCGGTAGCCATGTTTATGTTTGCTTGGTGTTTAGTTTCAAGGGTTCGGTCCTCTATATATAGGGTTTTGGAGTGCCCTGTGGGTTTGACCAACTGGGTCAGTGCACTATGTTTTGGTTCAAATACAATTGCTTGCTACCAATCTCTACGTAGTTTTTGTATTATATATATATATATATATATATTATTTCTTGAATCCACAGCAAGAGGCTGAAAGATGTTTAAACCTTTCTGTTTGCTAGCTTATAGCTTGTTTGAATTCGAGTCGTACGAGTATGGTTTAAGTTACACTTGTTTAGTAGTATCAAATTATATGATCAGGAAATGGTGTTGTTTTCGATAACGTATTATTATCTTGAAAGTTTAATCCATTTGTAAATAAATTTAATTAACAATTAAGACATATATTAATGGTTAATGGGATAGAGACGAAAATTTAAATAAATTTTATATAAAATAAATGAGTTGGTAACCCTACAACGGGAAAATATTTCATGCAATTTGAGGTTGGTGTAATTCTATACAACTTACTATTATGATTTTACTAGAAAAAGAAAATTGATCCTAATTATATGACTTTATTAAATATGTTGATATAACATCAATCAACTTATAAAATTATATCAATATATTTAATAAGATCATATAATTATAATTATTATTATTTTTCCAATGTAGCAAGATTGTAATCATAATCAATTATATATAATATTTACTCACATATAACTCCTCAATCAATTAAATATTATATATGATTATTATTAACTCATTATATTTTTTATCTACCGTTTATTTAAATTTAGACTTCATACAAATTTTCTATGTTAATAAATAAATAAATATATAATACATTTAGACTTTATATATAATATCTACTTAATAAATAAATAAATATATATATATATAATATAATTCATTAATAATTCATTACACTTTATTTTAAAATTTGATTTATATACCATTACCCTAATTTAATACATAACAAAATGTTTTTTTCTACCTCTCATGTTGAATTTACGTACTTTATTATGTACATGAAAAAGTATGCATGAGTCTAATGTCCATAAAATTCCAAATTATGGGACCCATTATATATAATTTTATGTCAATAAAACATAATTGAAATCTACTTTAAAATATTAAGTTTACTAAATTTTATTTTAATACAAGTCTATTGTAAATATAACCGCGAATAAAACGGGATTCCAAATAAAAATACCCAAAAAATTACAGACAATAATTAAGTATATCCTTATAAAAAAAAATAAAAAGAATTAGAAAATTGAAGAAAAGTCAACATTAAGTATAATACACTTCTTATGCAAACCTAGAAGGGAACGCCACGAATAGTTGATAGTTGATACTGATCCATTGATCCATGCTTTCCGCTGAATCAAATTAATTAATAAAAATATATATATATATTTGACATTGACAGATGGATAGAACATAGACAACGACTCTATATATATATATATATATATATATAATGATATTTGATATTTATAAGAAAGTAGTACACCAAATCAATGAAATAGTCAACTTGGTTCTTAAGGGATTTGTTGAAATTAAATGGATCAAGATTTGAAACACGTAACAGATACGTTTTCCAAAAAATGATATTTTCACCCTCTCAGATTGCTTTAGGTTACTGTGAAAATAGTTTTCGGGATATGACAAGCCTTTACAAAAGATCACAAGCAACAGTGAAATTTTGTTATGGAATATATTCTGTTTCTGATAGTACGAAAACTGAGAAGAAGATTGGTATATTTAGTTCTCTTCAGGTTTCTCTTATTTATAGGCAAATTTTGGCACTTGTTCGTGAAACAGTATACTGTTTCACAAACAGTCACACTTCTTTGTTTAAAACAATATACTGTTTCACAAACAGTCACACTTCTTTGTTTAAAACAGTTTAACTGCTTTAACAGTCAGATATTTGAATTCCCGAAATTCAAACTCTAACGGTAACTAACCGTTTTAACTGTCAAACGTTGAAGTAGTCGATCAACCACCGCATGTGGCGGCTGGCGCCTAATAAGCGTCAAAAGTGCCTCACGCCGCGCGCGTGCGAGTGCGAGTCTCAGCCAAACCCCAATACTTAGTTATTATTACAAATATTTACTATTTACAATTACTTATAAATGCTTGAAAATGTTTCTCTCTTTCCAATGTGGGATGCATTTAATTGCATTTATTAAACATTTTTTGGGCTTTGGGTCTTTAATCCATTTCACTTTAGCCAAAGGAAAAAGTCCAACAGGATTATGTTCCGCCCCATGCTTAGCTTGAGTTTGGATTGTGTTCTTACTCAACTCTTCCTTAATTATCTTGCTATTTATTTTTGGCTGTTGAATTAAAATCCAACGGTGAGATTAAAAATTATTATTTCTTTTAATATTGAATATATTAAAAATCCTTATATTAATCTCACCGTTGAATTTTAACGGTAAGATAAGTAAAGAAAAATTGGGTAAAGATAGAATTCACGCCACCCATTCTAATCAAAAGTCAATTTTTGTAAATATAAGATTCATGGGTTCATAGTTCATGATATATATAGTCTGATTTCAGATTAAGACATTCAAGCTTATTAGTTCTATCCTTTAAAATAGTCAACACATTTAAAAATCACGTAGAAGACCGATTCTTACATTCTTCACATACACCTTCATTATTCTCGTTACAAACAATATCACATCATAAGCTGTTAATAATGGAGTCACTATAACCATTCTGATCATCATAACACTTACTCCATAGCATCACCCCTCCATTTTTCGTTGACTTATTTATCGCCGGAAGAATCTCCGAAGCCAACACCTTCGGCGGAACATACACACGAACTCACAAGATTATCTATCTTCCCTGTACCACTATCGTATTGGCATTGAGGATTGTTATAGAATTGAATCCAAACATAATCAAAACGGCCCGTATCGAGAGCAGCACCGAGAAACTTGTCCGGAAATGGACATTGAGGAGCAGCTGATAAGTATACCTTCCTGTTCGGCTTGCTATAAGCCTTAAGCCTACGTGCCAAAATCGGCCAATACTGCATCGACCCGAGCTCGATGCCAAAATCCACATCGTCCAATACGCGGCGTCGCCAAGTGGTCTGGACGTCGATTTCTTGTCGCCCAAGAAATTGTTCCAAAAATAGTCAGCAACTTCTACAGCATCTTGTGGGGAGGAAAGATAGTAGTTTCCGACCCTGCCGCCAAGTGAGAGGAAAACTTTGACGCCAAGATTTTGACAGTTTTGGATGTGAGAGCCAACGACTTGGCAGCCGTTTGAAGCCGGGTTGCAGTGTCCGGCAAGGTTAATTTGGGGCGTTTGGCCGCTTCCACGCCGTGTATATTAGAGACTAGCAGCTGAAAATAATAAACATGGAAAGAGTCCATATTCAATGATTAGGGATTGTTTCTATATATTTGTTAATTTGTTTATGAAAATGATATAATCATTACCATATAATGGATAGCGATTGTTTTTGTTTATATATATTTAGTTTTTGATATCTTAAAGTTAAAGAAAGTAAAAAAAAAAAAAAAAAATTAATTTTAAGTGTTTTTTTAGATTTTTATTATAAGGAATAAATTTAGATAATTTATTAACATTATAGCCCCGCATAATGAATTTGAAATTTTAAGTTTTAAACATTAAATATTATTTTATTTATATTTTTTATCTTAAAATAAAATAAAATATTATTAAAATAATCTTTTTTTACGTATATTTAATTATTTTGAGACAATAAAATATATATATTTGACCCAAAAGAATATTTATTGACCGAATAGTGAAAATAAATATGTAATGATTATAAATTTTCTAAGTAAATAATATATATATCTAAAATATGTTGTTGTTTGACCGAATTTATTATCAACATTCGATTTTTTGCATGGTTGATATTTTTGTCTAAATACTAAACATCAATATTATGTTAGATATATTATTAAATGAGCCTACCATTATAATGGATAAAAAATTATATTTTACATTTATATGTTTATTTTGTTTTGAAGTGAATTTTATTAATGAATTTATATTATTTATTTGTTTTCAAAGTTATCAGTTATTACTATTACTGCTAATGCTATTGCCAACATGAACTTAATTCTTATATTTAACGGTATAAATTTAAGAGTTGAAAAGATAACATTTTATTATCAACTCTATTAACTAATTTGAGAGATATAATTCTAGTAAAATACAAATTTAAGGGAGTAAAATTTAATTCAATCTTTTTTTTTTATTTTTTATAATCTTTTAATTATTATGCAAAGTCAAAGTACAAACAAAGCCAAATTCATATTATTAAAAAAAAAGATGAAAAAAAAGATATCTACTTAATTAGCCCCAAATTCATTATCTGTGTAACCAAAAGGCAATACATATCAAGGTTATAATCAAATTGATTCGGGAAGTTGATCAGAATGAGACCAATATTCCTTAACCAGCTGCCCAAACAGCGAACCTTCTGTCTTCATCAACTTCATGGGCTCATCATACTCCAGCATTTTGCCATCACTAATGGCAAGAACCATAGTACAATCCATTACAGTTGGTACTCTATGAGCAACTGTAATAACCGTACAATCAGCAAATTCCGACCGTATCGTCTTCTGCAGTATCATATCAGTTGCATTATCGATCGATGCAGTTGCTTCGTCGAGAACCAATACTCTACTTCTCCTCAATAACGCTCGGCCTAAACAGAATAACTGCCTTTGACCCATGCTCCAGTTAGAACCATCTTCCACGACCAACGAGTCCAATAATCCTTCTTTTTCCCGAACAGCCTCTAAAAGCTGACATTTTCCAAGTACCTTCGGAGAAAATGGAAAAAAAATAAAAAAAATAAAAAATAATAATAATAAAACCAGTGTTAAGTTAAGATGTTAATGTATATGTATGGGGCTTGAGATGGAATGTTGAATTGTTTTTATAGTGTACCTCCCATATTTCGGGATCGGAGTGTTGGGACAAGGGATCTAAATTGTATCGGACGCTTCCGTTGAAAAGGGTAGGATCTTGAGGTATAACTCCGAATCGTGACCGTAGATCATGAAGGCCTATTGTAGAGATATCGATCCCATCGACTATGATCTTTCCTCCAGCAGGTTCCACTAGTCGAAATAGAGCACCGATGAGAGTGCTTTTCCCGCTTCCAGTCCGGCCCACAATACCAATCTTATGTCCTCCTTCAAAGGTGCAACTTATTCCACGAAGAACAAGCGGGGCATTAGCCCTGTATCTTACCTGTTTAATAAGTTTATGCTACTCGTTAATTAACTGTTAATTACTCATAAACGTTCAGTTTAGTACGTTTAAACGAAACTTATTTATTAATTACCTGCAAGTCGAGAATCTCCACTTTGCCAATAGATGGCCAGTTGCTCGGCGGACGATTGTCTTCTATTACTTCCGGTGCTTCACTTGTTAAATGCATGTATTGGTTTACTCTTTCCACAGAAATAATGTAATTTGCCAGAGTGCATTGGTTTTGGATTGAAAATACCAACGACATGTTTAACGAAAGTCCATAAGAAATCGCCATTCCGATAAATCCTGCATTAAGTAAATCCAAAAGGAATTAGTTCAAATCCAATCAATGAATGCAAGATTTCAATTGTTTTTTTAAGCCTCACCGGAGCTAAAGGTGCCGGGAGGAAGCAAAACAATGCAAAGAGCAGCAGCGGCAAGAACGGTTGCACTGAGCATTTCTAGCCGCTGGATCAACCATTCATTTGCTGAAAAACTATGAAAGAAAGGGCTAGCATTCGTGTCAATGAGATCGAGAGTTTTTACAAAGAACCGCTCTTCTTCTTGAAAGGCTCTTATCGTCATTGATCCGGCTACAGACTCGGCTACATGATTTGCAATCAACGACTTGGTCGTGCCATTAATTCGCATCAATTCTTTTGCAGATGAGAAATAGTATCTCTGTAACCAAAGATCAATAACTGTCAATCTTCCAACAATAAAAAGTGTGAAGCATCAAAAGCAGTTTGTTATAAAACTAACCTGTAACCGAATTGCGAGGAAAACCATGGGAATGGAGACAAAAAGCACTTGCCATGTAACAACGGCTAACACTCCGAGACTAGCATAAGCGTTTGTGGTCGCACCAACTGCAAAGATGAAACTGAAAGGTACGTCTAGATCAACAATACTCAAATCCGACGAGACCTATAACATGTTAGCAAGCAAATAAAAAAATTTAGGAAAATTTTGTACATTTCATATCCTTGTAGAACTTAGAAAAAGGTTATGTTCGAGAATTTTACTCGGCTAAGTATTCTGCCAAGAGGTGTGGAGTCGTAGAAGGACATCGGTGCACGGAAAAGGGAGGTGAATAGCTGAGAAAATAACGATTTTGATGATCTAAGCCCCAAAGTAACCGCAGAAAGCGATCTAGATAACAAGAAAAATGTCGAAAGGACTCCGATCAACAAGTAAACCACGATTAATTTCAATGTACTAATGTCCGGATTCTCAACACTCGAAGCCATCCAAGTGTTTTGCAGAATCTGGCAAGTGACAAATGCAAGATGAGACATACTGGCAATTGAGAAGTACAAGAACCCTTTGTTCTGATTCAGATACTGAATGTATGGCCTGAATCCCGTGTCTCCGATTTCTTTCTCCTCTTGTTTAATCAACTGATCGCCTTTCTTCGATGCTTTGTTTATTTTCTCTACATAAGTTTTCCGAATCTCCTTAGGAGAAGCGGGTTGACTTTTTCGTGTAATAGCAACATCTGCTATCCTTTCAGACCCCGCTGTCTCTTTGTGTGCATTCACAAGGTCCTGAAATTCTTTGCTTGATGCTAATAGATTGTGGTAAGAAGCTGCTTCTAGAATGTCCCCATCTGACATTAACAGAACAGAATCAAATGCAGGAAGGAAATCGACTTGATGAGTCACGAGCAGAACAGTCTTCCCCAAAAGTGCTTCCATTACATACTCCTGCAAAAATTTTCAATAGTTGGTTAAATTTTCATGGAAACTAGATCAAAGAGAGAATGAATATACATAATCTCGAGATTATGATGATTTTACATTGAATAAACTCGAAGCAGTATGTGCATCAACAGCGCTGAACGGATCATCTAAGAGATATATATCAGCATTCTGATAAAGAGCACGGGCGAGTTGAATTCGTTGCTTTTGACCACCACTTAGATTAACTCCTCTCTCACCTATTTCGGTTTGATCGCCATAAGGAAACAGCTCGAGGTCCTTTACCAAAGAACACCTTTCCAGTGTTTCTCGGTACCTTCGACTATCCATCTCCGACCCGAATAAAATATTCTCTTGTATTGTTCCTGTTTGAATCCATGCTGTTTGAGACACATAAGCAATCCTCCCGTAAACTTGAATCTGTAAAAAATCCAAGACATCAAGAACAAGATCGTTTATTAGAACTTGAAACAGAACAAGTAAGAAAGTGTGCTATAAATTACATTTCCAAGAACATTGGGAACTTCTCCGAGAATTGCTGCCAGCAAAGTTGACTTTCCGGAGCCAACTTCTCCGCAAATAGCCACCTTCTCCCCTCGTCGAACCTCTAAATCAATATTTCGAAGCGTTGCCTTTGAAGAATTCTCTTCCCATGAAAAACTAGCTGACTTAATACGAATAACCTCATTCACATTATCCATATCATCCTTTCGCCTAACATTTGCGGTTTCTAATTCCGATGCCTCAAGGAACTTCACGATCCTCGAAAAAGAAACATTCGCTTGAATAACCACTCCAATGACATCCGGGATAGACCTAACCGGATCTTGAACAAGCCTTAAAGTAGCCACAAAGGTGAAAACATTATTAGCATGTAGAGGAATTTTGAGAAAATAACAAGCTCCAAAAGTTGCTGCCGAGACAAGAACGGGAGATGACCAAAAGAGAAATCCATTATACGCTTTCCGTATTTGTACAGCGGACAACCACTTATACTCCTGTCTCCTCAAACTCTCTATCACATTCTTGAAATGCTTTTCCCATGCATATAACTTCAACACCTTCATGTTCACTAGAGATTCTGTGCATGCCTTTAGTCTCGCATCTTGAGTTTCCATGAGCTTAGTTTGAAACTTGTGCTGTAACTTAGCAAGAGGGGTGTTGCAAAGAACACAGAGAATAATAACTACCAATGCAGCTACTGTAGCTAGGCCTACAGCTCGAAAGAGAATAACTAAGGCTATGCAGAGTTGAAGACTTGTTGTCCAAGTTTGATGGAACCAAAACGGGAATTCTCCAATCCTATAAGCATCAACCGTGACATAGTTCATAACCTCACCACCTGAGTGAACTAATCTAGCCGCACTAGACAATCTTAGTTGTTTCTTGTAAATGGCGGCCGTTAGAAGCGATCTCACTTTGAGACCGATGAGCCGGCTTCGGAAATACCATTGTCGTTGTGATAAGGATTCTATGCTCTTTGACAAGAAGAGGGTGATAACCAATAGGTAGCCTTCATTTTTGAAGCTTTTATTTCCTTCAGCAACTAGAATGAAGGCGTTAAGAAGTAGAGGGCCCGCCGAAACAGTTAGAATCTTTAACAAAGCGAAAAACCCGGAAACAAAAATCTCCTTCCCATGACATAAGATTATGGTCTTTAAGATTGACGGTTGAGAATTCGGTTGGGTTAGTTTATGGTTATTCAGCTGCTGGACAAACTGTAAGTAGCAGGTTCCAGCTCGCTCTGCTTCTCTCAGCTTTGGAATATCTTCGTCCTCTAAGG
This sequence comes from Coriaria nepalensis, assembly GCA_027186245.1. NCBI lineage: Eukaryota > Viridiplantae > Streptophyta > Magnoliopsida > Cucurbitales > Coriariaceae > Coriaria > Coriaria nepalensis. Next base: position 54,770,743 of record CP114481.1, read on the forward strand.
TTTTCTGTCTGCCCCTTTTCATCAAAGAGTTTAACCACCAGAATGACATTTTAGCAAAGAATCCGGCTTTGGAAAACGGAGTAACAGCGTTGGTCTTAGTAATTCCGTTAGCCTCGCTGGTTAATGGCGTGTAAAGGTCATTTCCATTCACACCCTCATGATCATCCCCCTCATGTTCGAAACGTCGGTAAGTGCAAAACAAGAGCAATGTTGCTCCTGGAAATGATAGCACATCTAAAGCCGTCTTCATCGAAACAACTTTGCTTGAAATCGAACCGGACAGTGACAGGGCGCAGACAAGGGCAGTGAAAACAAAGGCAATGATGGAGAAGAGTCTAAGCGAGCTCCTTGTAAATCGTTTGCCGCGAATACTAGTGATTAAGCTCATGAAAAACCAAGTTAAGCCATGAAGGAGCAATGGTAACCATGAGTGTAAGGGCAGAGCAGTCTGGATTTTCGACAAGTATAAGACGGCTAAAGTCGAGTAGGTTAATCCGAGACAGGCATTGAAGATACCGGATAGTATCTGCAGAGTCGAGTAACTACGGAACCGGGTTGGGAGGTGGAGTGTGTTTTGGGTTGAGGAATTGTGGAAGATGGTGAATAGAAGCACGATGAAAAGGATGAGATCAAAGCATATGATCAGTGCATGAGTGATGCATGAAGAGGGATTGAATAGAAAATCAAAGGTGGAAGGACGACACGGCCGCTCTCCATCATTGTTGGAACAGTCGCCGCAAAACAGAGTCCATATGTCTTCCATTCCTTTCTCTTCACTCCGCATCGAAATAACAAGATTTCTTAAAAAATTTATCCAAACTTTAGACCCAGAAATTGAAACAAGTCAGAGAAGTAGAAGAACAAACCAGTGCAATTGGATGGCTCTGTTTTTGTCGAGTCTTCAGACCATCCTCCTCTGTTAAAATCGAATCCAGAAAGAATCCACCCTCTTTCATTTTTCCGAAGGGACATTATTAATACGAAAACGACAGTAAGATTAAAGAATAGAATGCAGATCACATGGGGGAATTGTTATAAGGACAAAAACAAGAATCGCTTATTGAAGAGTGTAACGCGTAACATTAATCAACAAAAGTGATTTGAAATTTGTTTACTTTTTATCTGTTTTTTTCTTTAGAAAACAGAACTGGTTGGGGCGTCGATCTGGTGGCTGTATAGGGCAGCGCGGGATGACAAGTGATCGATCGATCGATCGAGTGTGTCGTCGTGTAGTATAGGAATTCCTGATGTCGTCATGGCTCACGTCACTCCTGCCGTTGATGTCGTCTAGCTTACGTACTTCGTGGATCGTCCTTTCTTCCTGTTTTACATCGAATTCGGGCACAAATTTTCCGCTAAAAAATTTCATTTCTAAACCTAACATACGAGATATACGAGATGTACGACAGCAGGACCGACATCTCAATTTCAAAGGTTATTATAGTAAATTCAATGTACACAGAGTAACTTTAGATTCAAATGGTCAATAGAAGCGATGGATGTGATTTGTCGACTCATATCATCCATAAGCACTATTCCATACCTGATACCTGATACCTGTTAGTAACGAAGTCGAATACAACTTGACATTTATTATATAGCACTGGATTTATAACTTCGCCTATGAATACGACAAGTCGACACTTGCAAGGCCATATATCTTTCGTCGACGTGAATGAGAGACACGCACTGACAAAAATGGAAAGATGAGAGTGTGACGACATGTCACTGTTTGGATCCCTTGTCATGATTTAGGCTCTCTCAATTGTGTGCATGCATGGGTGCGCATATTTGGACTTTCTTTTTTTTTTTAAAGAAAAATGGTATAAGATTCTGGCATCCATCATTGCATGCGTCATCTGATAAGAGTATCGATTCTCTTTCTCCGTGAACCAGCTTCTCTTGACACATTTGCCTGGACATAAAAGGGAACCAGAGAAAAATTAAAATTAATGGCCCATGCAGGTCTCGAACCTGCGACCTTCGCGTTATTAGCACGACGCTCTAACCAACTGAGCTAATAGGCCTTTTGAACTTACACTGAAATTTAAAACTTAATATCGGTTAATAAAATAAGCATTTGAATCGGTCATATTCTAGCTTAAAACTCAGAGCTTTATTCTATTTATTTATGGCAATAAATATTATTGTCTGAAATCGTACGATTTGAGCAATGTTTGCATGAATAAATAAGGCATAAAGAAATGAAGGGTGGCAGCAGTTCATTGACGTCCATCACTGAGAAAGTGACAAATATCTTAAATTATTTAGATGCCTAAAACAAGCAGCCACGGACAAAAATCACGAACCATAGGCTGCAGAATGGCTCCTGTCTCTCACTCTCACTCTCTCTCTCTCTCTCTCTCTCTCTCTCTCTCTCTCTCTCTCTCTCTGTACATGATTTGCAAGTTGCAGCAACAATTAATATTCTTTAGTTTACCAATAAAAACCTTATAACAGTACTAATTCTAACGTTTAATGATATGATAAAGCCACCGTCTTTCTTTTACTACAATTAAGATGCCAAGTAAATCACGTTAGGACAAAACCAGAGAAAAGATGTAACAATCTACTACACGCAGTAGTGATCAAATTGGTCTTTGTTTCCCCCCCTTTCCCGTATCTTCACGTGTCAAAGGAAAAATTTTTTTTTTAATTTTTTGTTTGTTTCGAAAATTGAAAATTGAAAATTTTAAAATTAAAAAAAAAAAAAAAAAAATTTAAGTTTTATTAAGATTATCTGATAATTTTTTAGTCAATCATCTTTAATTTTAATATAAAAATTAGATCTCTTATAATGTTTATATGTTCATATAAAAAGATAAAGGCTCTAGATTGAAGACCTCTCTTAAAATTTAAAGCAGCTTATGATTATAATTTAATTTAAATTAGGATTATTTAAATTTGTGATTAAAATTTAGTCTATTTAATATTATTTATTTAAATAGTTTGAATTAATATAAATTTAAATTTATTTAATTATATTTAAATCTATATCATAAATAATCGAAACGTAACTAAAAGAATTTCAATTAATTAATAAATGTTATAAGTTGAAATCGATGCTCATATTGCATATTACATAAATATAATATATTTTTTTTAGATACTTTTCCGGTTAAGCGATCGCCGGAAAATATTATTGGATTTGTAGTAATAATTGTATTTAAATGTCATTTAGATATGATTGTTTATAGTGATTTTGGTTATTTTTGGATGTTCTCAAACAAATACGTTCGTATTTGGGCTGGGCCTAGCTTTTCCGTAGTGAATCTCCTAATTCCTGTGGACTATACTATATACATGGTTTGTTAATGGGCTTGTTGAGAAATCAAAATTCCGTTCTATTTGATAGTGGACCAAAAGAACATAAGGAAAATAAAAATAATCGGAAATGGAAGCCTTCTTCTCTTTTTATCAGAGCCAGGTTTCGATCCTGGGACCTGTGGGTTATGGGCCCACCACGCTTCCGCTGCGCCACTCTGATTTGTTGATTATAGATCCAATACAGCTTTCTTACCACTGTTTTTTAACAGCATGTTCATGATGGATAATGTACGATTACAACTTAACCGAAACAAAATGTCATGAGCAACGAACATGCCAGCATCGTCAACTTTCATAAGTGGCATTTGATGAGGATTCGGTAATAATGTCTTATTTCTATCTTAAGCAGTATTTTCTTCCATTATTGATATGATTCAAACTCTTATCTCTTATCTCTTTTCATATGATTATAGACATAGAATCTAATTACAACATTAGAAGTACGAGGGATTGAATCTAATTTAGAATCAATCACCTAATAATTGTTCCATGCATGTAATGATTAATTGCATACATATTATACGGTAGATAATATAAGTAAGACCCAACTTACTTAAGGAGTTAAAGACAAATGTCACACTTCATAAGATAAATTATAAAAAATAAAAAAATAAAAAATAAAAACAAAAAAGAAGAACAAAAAGATATACAATGTTCAAAATCATGGCCACTAGTGAACAAAATATCAAATATTTTTGTTTGAAGTGGTATTCTTTTGAAAGGAGAGACATGATTGGAGTCTTTAAATTAAATTAATTTTATATAATAAGATAGAAGTTGTTCAAATTCAATGAATGTACCAAAAACTCACTGTTGCGCCTGACATGGACGACATGACGTTACATTTTGAAGCATTCATATTCTTGTAGATTCAAAACAGTGGACATGCTTGGACCGTCGGTACACCCTTTGACTTTGACCAGCACTTTTTTCTTTTTTAAATTGTCGCCTGAAACTATAAAGGCCACACCGGAGCCCGCCAGCGCTTACAATTTTACAGGTCAACGCCGCGTCTCACCGACTTGGGACTTCGCCACCCTTTCTGAAACGACATCGTTACGAGAAAGCAATCTCCATCCAGAAAAAAAAATAAATAAATAAATAAATAAATAAAAGGAAGGAATAATAAAAATTGCCTTTTTCTTCGGGGGGCACTTTCGGCGAGTAAAAGGAGAAAAATGAATTTCGTACAGAGAACGCGAAGGAGGACCCACCGACACACTTGGGAATAGAATAATTAGACAGCCAATCAGAAGCATTGGTTTCAACAACGGGCCCCACTTTTGATGGGTTTAATATAACTCATTCCACACCCCATCGAATCCTAATTTCCCTCTGTCATAATTCATCCCCGTTTCCTTTTTCCTCTTCTTCTTCTTCGTCCTCATCATCCTCTGAAAGGAAGGAGAAAAAATAATAATAAAAAGGATAAATTTTTTAGGATCTGTTTCAGGTAGGGTTCTTCCTTATCTATCGTTTATATGTTATCTTCTTTGCGTTTAAATGAGTTGATCGTTTTGGATCTTGGAAATTTTCTTCATTAGGTTTTGACAGATGGCGTCGAAGCGGATCTTGAAGGAGCTGAAAGATTTGCAGAAGGATCCTCCTACTTCTTGCAGCGCTGGTATTGTCATCTTACTTTTAAAAAATTATATTAATTAAATTAAATACAGATGTTTAAATATGGATCTCTGTTGTGCTACTTTTTCTGTGTTTGCATCTCAAAATTTTTATCTTTGCTATTTTTTCTAAAGTTGGTTGCCTTTGGTTTTTACCCTTTGCTAGCTTGTTTCGCAAATTAGTGATTGGATAGTCTAAAACGTGTAAGTCCTTAGTTCTTTTGCTTGATTCAAGTGAGGTCTGGTTTATGAGTTCTTATTTTTAGATGAAGATGGCTTCTGATTTTTATTTGAAAACTATCGGTACAGAATGGTAGCTTGTCGATGGGATTGGAGAAAGAATTATATGGAATTTACCTGTTTGATTTAAGTGAGTTTCTGCGCTCTTTGATCTGGAAGAGCTCCTGATGTTAAGGATTTTCCTTTGTTAGGTGGACGGTAGGTATATGAGATTCCTCATGTTGATTGAAACTTGTAACGAAATATAAGATTGAGCCTTTAGGAAACGACCACTTTTTGTTTAATAAGAGTTGTTTATGGTTGGAAATTATGCCATCAGGACTATACTCTATATGTGTTTTTTCTCACATGATGTCAATATGTGTTCATATAATGTCAGGTCCAGTTGCCGAAGACATGTTCCACTGGCAAGCAACGATAATGGGTCCTCCGGACAGCCCTTATGCTGGAGGAGTTTTCCTTGTCACAATTCATTTCCCCCCAGACTATCCCTTTAAGCCACCCAAGGTATACATCATTGAATTTCAAGCATGCATATATATACATAGATTTTGCAGCTTGTGTCTTTCATTTCAGATTGGGGTGAATAAACAACTATTTCCTGTAAATTTTAATATTATCATGATCTAACCAGTGTGCATATCATTCTTATCTACTGCTCTGGCTTCATCATTAGGCACGGCATCGTTGACTTCTATTCTTATATCAGAGTCTTTCTGCTTTGTGCATGACACCTTTAAATACGTATTGTCTTTATATTGACCTTAGCTTTCTTTGTATCTTATGACATGGGGATGAATATGTAGGTCGCATTCAGAACAAAGGTATTCCACCCGAACATTAACAGCAATGGGAGTATTTGCCTTGACATACTGAAAGAGCAGTGGAGCCCAGCATTAACCATTTCGAAGGTTGTTCTTTTACTCCCTTAGTATCCTTGTTTGAATTGATATCTGTATTTCTTACTTTCTTAGTGGACAGAGATACTGATTATTTTTCCATCATTAGGTGCTTCTTTCGATCTGTTCTCTCTTGACGGACCCAAACCCAGATGATCCGTTGGTACCCGAGATTGCTCACATGTACAAAACAGACAGAAACAAGTACGAGACGACTGCTCGGAGCTGGACCCAGAAGTACGCCATGGGCTAAACCGTGCTTCATTTAAAAAAATTTAAAAAAAAATTAAAGGGGAGCGTCTTTTTCGTATTTATTTCATCTGTCAAGTTCTATGTATGAATTGTTCTTGTTATGGTTTCAAGAAAACCTTAAAACTGGACATAATCAAACGAGATCCTTAACATGCTCTCTCAATTTAAAAAGGAACAAAAAAAAAAAACACGGAATTGGTTTTGTATTGTTTGTATTGGATAATGACTCCTGGAACAACGAAATGGTCTCTCCTCGATTTGATCTGTTTGCCTGTCAGAAAGCTTCTTCTCAGTTTCATTATTGTAGTAACTTGAATCTGGTGCGAGGCCGAGATGCAACTGTTAGAATTATTCGACCACCTATCGATTTACTTAGTTATATATGTCATTGAGAGCTTGCCCTTTATGCTAACCCCTTGGGACCAATTTCCAAAGGCAATTTGTATAACGAGATGGAAAGAAAGCATCTGGTTATTAACCTGACAGTAAGATTTTATGTTAAAACAAAAAAAAATAATACTAATAATAACAAACTATTCCCTCGTCCTTTGTGCAAACCATTTGTCAATGATGATTGCGTTAAGGCTCTACTGCCATTTACAGCTGGAATTCGGGCCCACCTGATTTGGGTTCAGGTGAATCAGGCCCTCAGTTATCAACAACAACAAAAAAAAAAGTTTTTGGGCCTATAATTTAAGTTACGAGTAGAAATTAAAAAGAAGGTATCTATGAGGCCAGAACTTCATGAAGATTCCATGTGGAAAGAAACATTTGAGTCTAAGAAAAAACCCACCAAAAAAAAAAAAAGAGAGAGAGAGATTACTAATAAAATGCTTCGCATGAATGCATCAAGTTCATGGTGTGGTCAAAGTCAAACATCACGGCATTTCTTACCGACAAGTGTGCCAGCTCACACCCCTCGAGAGGCATCTGAGTGTCTGACAACTCAGATATGTCAGATTAACACATGAGTCAACTTAAAACTTGAGCTTTAATTCGTCGCTCTACCTTAATTCCATTTACAACGCTAACTAAGCTTCATCACATACTTACCTGATATCGTAACCTGCTATTGTTCAAGGACGATATTTGGCTTATGCATTTGAATCTTACTTTAAGACTACAGTTTTAGAGTTTGGATATGAAAATCAGTTAAAGAGATTATTAGTACATATATTTCCAGTTCTGATTACACACATGGGCAAGCCCAAGGAATCTGAAACAGCGAAAACATGGACCACTATAGAATATAGAACTGTGGCATTATGGCAACAATTAAGGCATGGTTAACCACCTAATTATGTTTTTTTTTAAAGACTGATTAGAGCTGTTGATGACTGTGTATAAGTACGTGCAACTAGCTCCAAATTTCAACAGCTTAACCCTCAGTTGCAGTAGCTTATCATTAGTTGCTATAATTAGTTTTATTATATAATATATAGTACTGATCTAATATATAGTTTCACTGTCGGCCGGCCACAACATAAAATAGTCCCCCCCCCCCCCCCCCATTGTTAAGTCAACTTCGCAAAACCCTAATCATGAATTAAGATTAAGCTTAATGTGATCGTGCCAATCTAATCACAACTTCGTGCATGAAAGCAAATCTATTTGTCGAACTTAAATGCTCATCGAACAGGTACTTTTTGGGGACCGCGCGGTAGTGGAAACTATATGAAATTAAGGAGATCGAGCATTCATGTATTAAAATATATAGATACACATAACAAAGTATAAATAAAGGATTTTTTTTTTTAATTTTTAGCACGGTCCAATCATACACTGATCTTTCATTATGCGACTAACAATCAAATTAAAGTTCATTGACTAATTCTTCTTTTACTACAATCGACGGAATGTACTTGTTGGCACCTGAGTTATAGGGTGTTTCGATACAGACAAGACAAACGAGCACAATCAAGCAGTACTAATCTAGTAATTAAAGAGAATACTAATTCCACTTAAGAGAAGTAAATAAGTAAACAATTTCCTTTCTCCTAATTTTTGTAACACGCTGATTTGTACTGGTAATATATATATACATTATGTTATATAGTTATATTATAAGACAATATGGGTGACCCGTGCATATATACATATCCATTATAAAAATGTGTATAAGTTCGTGTGGAATCTTCCATTTTTGTATGAATCCAATTCCAAACTCTAGTTCAAGAATATTATAACCTCTAGCAAAATGATCGTGCACAAGAGTGGAAGATAGGGGATGGCCCCTGAAAATCAAGTTTATTAATTTATCCAGAAACAATCTAAACCTAATCTCAGTTTCATGTTCTTCATGTCTTGTCCTTACGCGAGACAAAGAAGTACGATTAAAGCTGAAAATCATCAACTTAATCACACTAGCTTCCACTTAATTAAAATTATCCGTTATTATTAAGAATGGTAATGACTTCAATTGGTTATATTAAAGTGAGCTTAATAAATAATTTGCATAATAATAGTTAGTAAGAGGGTCTCATGTTGCTCGCTCAAAATTCTCCCTTGTAAATCACAGTCCAATTCAAATCTAGGAATGTGAATTTGCATAGGATGTCGGTTATTTAAAGCACTCGAAAATTAATAATTGTTATTATTATTATTCTGATCAAATACATAATTTTCTTATACCAAATCCCTAACCCAAACATTAAGGCTGTCATAAATTTCACCAAATCCACTTTGTGACACTACGACCGAGCAAGGAAGATTGACAGACCAAAAACATGTCCCTATACAATCCCATATATTGAGGAAAAAAGATAATGGTTCTTCAACATACATTTTAAGCCGTTATTTTATCTCAATTTCAGAGCATTTTTGGATGCAAGTACCAAATTACAGAAGTGTAAATGTACAGACCAATATTTACGACCTCCATTCACTTTTTATATTGTAAGAAAATAAGAATGGCCATATCAACCCCACATGGGGAAGGCAGGGAGGCAGTACGTACCTTTTCTATGACATGACAACCACTAGCTACGCCGTGAACTCGCCCGGTGGCCGGTTTTCTGACAGTAAAGTGTCGGTAGGTCTAACCAGTGCAACACTTGCTGTCTTCAAGCCCGGTTACAAGTCCTAAATATGAGCCACCTACTTCATGTTCTTTAAATATAATCTACTTTGACCTTATCAAGCTACTAATTAATCATATGCTACATAATTATCATAATTTACTTTATATTTTTTCATTTTTGCTACAAATATTGTTGATGTTTATAAGCAACTATAAACTTAAGTTTCGGCATGAAACCGGAACAATCCTAATTCAGATAGATCAAGAGTCAAGATCTAAAAGATATATTTACAGTCATTTACTTTCTCACACAAGTCAAAAAACAGATGAATGTAAGCTATCATGCACATATTCGAAAATGCCCAGAAACATAGCGATGATATCATACAGTCTCACAGTCCAAGCTTGTTGCTTGTAGCTCTGATGGATAGTAATGTGAGGGTTGAAATATTATTTTCTAACTCACTAGCATATTAATTACATAAATTTTTAAAATCATCCCTTCATAAATAAAAAATCAATATTTGATGATATATACTATTCAAACAAGACAAAAGTTCAAACTTCTAGGCCAAGAACCTAAAGATTCTGTAGGTAGTATTACGTGTAGATCCTAGATATGATAAATAAAATAAAATAAAATAAAAAAAATCTAAAATGAAGGGAGTTTCACATGAAAGAACACTAGATAGAGAAAAATATCTCATCATTCTTGGAGTAAGCCTTGAACAGGGAGTGTGAGAGAAATGGTAGATAAATATGGAGAGGTGGACCGACATCTCTTGCTTCAAAGAGAAGCTTGTGACTTGTTTTTCAACAAATGAATCATAAAGATTAGGTTATTTAATGATTTTCAGTAGTACTCTATACTATATATATATATATATATATAAGCATAACTTAATGAGGTGCAATATTATGATTTAAGTATCATGCTTCCATCAAAATCCGAGCTAAGTTGTTTGTGTTATATCTTTATATATAATGTCATGTTGTTACATGTACACTAAGACCAACATAATAATAAAGCTTCGAGGCTTGTTGTTGAGCGAAGGGGCACTTCTTTTAATGTTAGATCTTGCTCATTATTAATTACACGAATTGTAATCACATTAATTTAAAAAGGGGTGGTCATCTTAAAAGATATAACTCATACTAGAATGAAATGGTATCTCAATGATAATAGATTTTAAGTAAATTTTGGTTAATGATAATAAGTTAAAAAGAATAAAAAAAATCTAATATTTTTCTTTAAAAGTTTATTGGTCCCATTCCGAGTCTTAATCCCGATCTCTAATCCACGTACCGGTACCGGAATTGGATATAAAAAAACGCCCACCCTTAGAGACGATGGATACATACGTTATTTTCTGATCTTAATAAATTTATAAAATGAATTAGATGTTCTTGCATTGACTTCACAAACAGATGCTAATTAGCCTACATGACCTTCTTGGTCTCATACCCTAAGCCTATACGACATGATTAACTAATTTTAATCAAACCGAACAAATAGAAGAGGGAAGTACGTACTACGTAGTATACCAAGCCAAGGAAGAAAACGTTGAAATAAATAAATAAATAAATAAATAAATAATTATAGTTTAATAGTAAGTTGGAAATAGTGCTTGCATTTGGTTGTGTGGTGGATTTTTTGGCATAGTTTCCTTATAATCAGCTGTCTTCTCTTGTTTACTTGGCTCAATGAAGAGCACAGTCCGAGAAGCTGCGCTCAGCTTCTAATTATTTAGTATCGTAATATATATAATATATTATTATATAAATTAAAACTAAGACTAAGCCTAAGACTAACTATCTACATGCATGCACGAACGGTACGTTAGAGTTGATAAAATTCAAATATATATATACATCGTTTAAAAGTCAAAAAAATTAATATTTATTAAAATTAATATATTTTAAATTAATTTTTACTTATAAATTTATTTTTATTTATAAATCACCTAATTTATATATATATATATTTTTTTTTTATTTTAACTCTTATTGCTATACATATTATATCAACCAAAAGTAAAAAAAAAAAAATACCGTGCAGATGAAGCACATGATGAAGGTACTTTGTTTCTGTTCATAAGTGGTGGAGGTCCTGGATGGCAAAGTGGTAATATCAGACACAGCATGTGTCCCGCTCGCGCGTGACATTGCAGATGAAGCACATGATCAAGGTGCTTTGTTGCTATTCATTTCAAGTGATGGAGGGAGGTCTGGGACATGTCAAAATGGTAATATCTGACACAGCATGGGTCCCGCTCGCGCGTGTCGTGTCTGCTAATAGGGATAATGAGACACGTGTATTCTTATTATTTTATTGGTTCTATCATCATTTTACCTTTTTTTTTTTTTTTTTTAAATAATTTCCATGTATCTCTGTGTTCTGCTAGGTAAGCAACCATTTTACCGTGAGAGTACGAGAGGACTATTAGGTGGGTAGCTGTTTTTTACACTGTTTATAATCCCACGCGCTGCTATTTTTATTAACATTTATTTATTTATTTATTTATTTATATCCATGTCTTAATTATGTAGTCTAATTAGGTTGCCAACGTAACAATTATGAGAATTTCTTCCACGTATTTGATTATTTTCTCATAATTATTGTTTATGTCTCAAAAAAACCAAAAATTTAAAGAGATTTCATTATGGAGCTCATATTGTGGAAAATTTAATCTTTAACATAACATAATTAAAAATATGAGAAATATAGATATATTATTAAATTAAATTAATTTTTATATTATAAAATAAAATAATATTATTAAAAATATAGAAAATGTGGATGTGTTAAAAAATTACAGTGATATTTATATTATAAATTAAAAATAAATAAATAAATAAAAATTTATGGTAAAAAAATTTATCCAACTTCTAATTATGTAAAAAAATTAAATATAATTATTAATTGATTAATATTGATTAATCGATTTAATAATACTTAATTTAAAATTTTAATTTAATTACTTTCCATCATCACGTATCAAAAAACATTATAATATCAATATTATTAAGTCGACCAAGTCTTTCGTTTAATCAATCTAAACAACCGATTAATTAATCTAATCTTTTAATTTATTTCAAATTTTTATGGTTCAAAAAATGTATATTATATCACCAATTATATAAAAGGAAAAAATGTCTGTTTCTTTTCCACGTAGATATTGCCCCTGTAATGAAATTTAAGTACGATTGCATTTCTAAATATTCTTTTTGACTGTACAGCTGTAAGTCATCGTGAGATTCTATGTTTCTTCCCAGATATGAAAAATAAAAATTCCTTAGAAAGGAAGAACCCAGGAATAAAAGTCCTTTTCTGCGTTTATTTCCATATCTAAGAGAGAAAAAAGTTAAATTTTCTAGGAGCTGTGCAGTTAAGATTTGATGCGGCGCGTGGATGTACGAGTGGTGTACAATGGATGGTCCATGGAATTATAAATAGCGGCGAATTCAAGCTTCCCACCGGCGTTACTCACAACTGTTATTTCCTGTAAGCCCGCCCATCAGGGTAATTACTTTATTTCCTCAAAGGTTAACCCGTCATTATGAATGTCATTAAGGAGAGGGGGGAGGGGGACAAAGAGAGATTAACAGACTGAACCGAACTACCTTTTTTTTAGTGATCAAAATATTTGACCGGCCTAATTAAAAAAACATGGCCGGGTATCTTGGGCCTCACGTGACTTCCATCCCGCAGACCGAGACGTGTCACGGTGATGAGTCAGCATTCCATAAGATTGCATTTTCAGTCATTTGGGTCGTGTCTTTTTTATGGGTCCAACCTTAGATGACGTGGCTGAATCCTGATCCATTGTCCCGATGCGGCGGCCCGCACAGTATCTCTCCGTGGTCGACACCGGATTCCTCGCTCCAAAACCGACCATATTTTTAGTCTTTGACATGACTTGCACCGAAACATCCCCCCCCCCCACACCAAAATAACTAAAAAATAAAGTAAAATAAAATCAATAACTTTATTTCAAAAATGAATATGGCAAGTTAAATAGTAATGGGAATTCTCATTGTCCTTTCTTTTTTATATATAAAATAATTATTTATTATTTATTATTTTTGGGTATTCTTGGATTTCTTCCAAATTAGGGTATTGAGATTCTATAAAATACCGAATTCAGTGTTTTCGGTTTCTATTGATACGGAGTTTAAAACTTCAGAGCTATTTTTTCTTCTTTCGCACACCTAAGTACTACAACTACTTGGTCGTCTACTGTGAATCTTCGTCTTCCTTTTCCATCGCTTTTTTGGTTCTGCAACGAGGCTCTTCTCTTTTGCTCTCAATAAAAGGAGTACTACTGCACTATCTCTTTCTCTCTTCCCTTAAAACCCCAAACATATTTTTTAGAGTGGAGTCGATAGTAACAGTGGGTTATAACACCCACTTGCTCATTTTCTCTTCTTCAGATTTAAAATTGATACATCCTTTCTTGGGCAGATTTTGATTCAGCTTTTGTCTCTTGTTGCTTATTTATGATAAAAAGTAGCCATTAATAACAACAACAACCTTCATCTTCACTTCTCTTTCGCTTTCTCCTCCACCTCTCTACTCCCCATTCGTGTTCCCCTCGATGCGAATACAGAGCAGAAATTAATCAAATCCCTTCTCTTGGGAGAAAAAAAAAATTAAAAGCTTTTACCCACTGTGAACTGTGAAGAAGGAAGAAAGATCAACATGGAGCTGGACCAAAGTATCCTCCGCCCCATCAAATACTCTGAGCATCGAAACGTGACCAAAAAGTTCACAACAAAACCGTCGAGAAGCGCAGCTGAAGTCGCCATATCCGGTCCGAGGCTGGTCAGAATCTCCATGACTGACCCAGACGCCACCGACTCCTCCGGCGACGAAGATGAAGGCGAGTTCTTCAACCGTCGGAGAGTCAAACGCTACGTTAACGAAGTTAAAATGGAGACTACCTGCAAGAACAGCCTTGTTTCTAATACTCGTAAGAGGCCCGCCGGAGAGTCTCAAGCTTGCCGGAGACCTTCCGTTTCTCCGACGAATAATAAGAAGAAGTTTCGTGGCGTACGGCAACGACCATGGGGAAAATGGGCTGCGGAAATTAGAGATCCCGGCCGCCGTATACGGCTCTGGTTAGGTACCTACAACACGGCAGAGGAAGCTGCCATGGTTTACGACAATGCCGCTATTCAACTCCGTGGACCCAACGCTTTGACCAATTTCTTAACGCCGCCGGCGAGAGAAAGTCCGGAGCTTTACGTTCCGTCCACGGCCTCCGTTTCCGGTTACGAATCCAGCGAAGAGTCTCACACTCAGACCTTATCCTCTCCTACCTCAGTTCTCCATTACAGAAGTAGTAATGTTACCGCTCAATCAACCGAAGAAGAACCGCATCAGAAAAAACAGGTCGACGAACCGGTGGTTGAAGTTGAACCGGTCGAAGCCTATTTACAGGAGTGTGAAGGCGAAACGAGCTGCTTGCCCGATGATTATCTTCTCCCTCTCGACTTACCGTACTTGGACCATATTTTCAACTTCCCGAGTCCGCAAGAATCGCCGTCGCTTTTCGAACCGCCGCTCTTTTTCGATGATAAATCCTCGAACCGGATGCCCGATAACTTATGGAGTGAGGATATCGGCGAAATATATTCGAATGTGGAAGAAGATTTCGGATCGTCGTTTTTATCGGACCCGACGTGTCTCGGCCAAGGAGATGACTACTTCCAAGACATTCTGTTTGTGTCGGACCCTTTAGTGGTCCTCTGAGCTGGTACCATCATGACGTAAGCACGTCGGGTTTCGGTATGCGTGTCGCCACCCTTTCCTGCCGATTCGTCGGCAGATTTTGTTTTGGGGGCAAGCGGTTACAAAAAAAAAAAAAAAAAACCAAACAAATCGGCTTTTTTTTTTTTTTTTTTTTTTTCATTTTTGCTCTTTAAAAAAAAATATTATAATATATGTAAGGGAGAGAGTCCAGAAGAGTTTTTTTTGGTTACATGATTATATAATATATATATATTTACATTTATTTATATTTATAAATCAATAATTAGATTTTCGATGAGAATGTATATAAAAAAAAAAAAAACAATTTAAAAAGAAAAAAACCATACACACCACCAATTCAAAGTTGGTGTAGAAAAAAGGTGATCAATTTGAATTATGGAAAATTTTGCCCTTTTTTTTCCTTTTTATGTTTTTCCTTGTTTCATACAACTTTTTTTCCTGAAGATTTAAATTTCAGTCGCTGTTGCAAATGGGGTATAGTAGTAGTACAGAGATGGAAGTCCAGAAAGCCTAACTGTAAGAATGACATGATAAGATTAAGCTGGCAATTAGTCATGAGATCATAGATAGGAATCCAACCCCCTAACCTCGTTGTCTAAAGCAATAGGGGGTTAATTAGAACTTAATTATATAAACTTAATTATTGGGTTGTGTATATGATCATGATGTGCTTTCATATTCCCGTTGAATGGGTTTACGTTTCTAAACTAAACGGCCCTATTCTAGCCTCTTTTGGTAGAGGTCTATCTAGCATTTTTTTTATTACAATCAAGTCATTTTAGGATTTTTTTTTTTCTTTTCTTAATTTCGTAAAAAAATATGTTGTTAATGGCGCTCCATCAACTCCGTCCCAATCATACGAAGGAAGGAATGACTGACTTGGTTTATTATTATTATTATTATTAAATATTTAAATATTAAATTTCGTAAAAAGATTAAGGTTGTCAAGGAAAAAAAAGAAGGAAAGTAAAGGAGAATAAAACCAAATTTATTGAGCACTTTGCAATGCGTACCCAATTAATTGATTTTCCTGTCCCTTTCACGTGTAATTACAATTTTGCACGTTCAATCCTCAAAACTATGTAGTTTTGGTCCGATCTATTTCATATATAAAAAAAAAAAAAAGGGGGAAAAGAAAATAATAATAATAATAATAATAATAATAATAATAATAATAATTTTGAGAGGGTGTTCTGATTAGTGAAAATTGGTGGGTAGACAGTGTCAGTGTCGTTCCTTATTTTGAGATATCCATGAGGAACTATGAACCTGCGATGAACTGGTTCATTGGAAAATTACTTTGCTGGTTCGAATCATGTCGAGAGGTTCACTATAGATCAGGATTATGACTCAAAGATAAGATAAATTAGTTTCATCATCATTTATGTCGCTGTTATTTTTTTTTCTATCTACCATTTTCCTAATCGTTTTTCCCCCAAACAAATCACGTATATGTAATTTTTATGTAAGTACATGTCAAAATTTTAAGCTCTAGAGTAATCTTTAAGTAACAGTCTAATATGATTCTTAGTTTAAAGTTAGATTCATTTCCAATACATCATTTTTTTTTTATATTATAATAATTTTTTATTTATCCCACTCTTATATTTATATATTATCACCAAAATTACCTAATCGAATTCTCTTATTTAAAAAATAAAAAATAAAAAAAAATAATAATACGTGATATTTATTAGTTTATTCCGTATTTGAATCGTAGATATTTCTCCTTCCGTGTATAAATAATTTCTATTAATGCCATCCATGAAGCCAAACGTGAAAGTATTGATATTATATTCTTCCCTAGTTAGCTCAAAATCCTAGAACAATAAAAGTAAAAGAAAAGAAAAGAAAGGAAAGGAAAAGAAAAGAAAAGAAAGGAAAGGAAAGGAAAGGAAACGAAAGGGATGTAGTGCTTTATCAAAATTGTATGAACAAAACAGTAGCAAGTAGCAAGTAGTAAGTAGCAAAGAGCTTTTTCCGATGTATACTGCTTTTCTCTCATGAAGGGGGTCCTCCTTTCAGTGCATGCCGGTTGGTCAAAAGTCAAAAGTCACAAAACGAAGGCTGGTTTATAGAGATGATTATGATTCTATTTCATGCTGCCGCCTTTTGCTATTACGGATTTTCTGTTTTCTAAGACGGAACCTAATGTTTTGCTTGGTTTGTAAGTTATTTTAAATTAATTAAAAGACTGTTCTTGGAACTGGGCATCCTCAAGTTATATATCCTCAAAATTATAACCATCTTCATGCTTTGTTCCTCCTCATCCTCGTGAATGGTGACTGATGTACAGTTTAAACTAAGCTCCCTAACATGATTGCTTAAGTTGTGTTATATATATATATATATGTGTTAGATACCGTGGTTGGGATAGTAAGTACATCGATAAACTACACGGAAAATGATAAAAATATTAAACTTTAAGTAAATTATAAATAAAATATAATGAGTCGGTAACCTTCTATATTACTTATTGATGAGTCATTAAGTATATCTAAATTTTGTTTCTTTGCCATTACCTAAACCGTATTAACTGCCTACTCTTTTCGGTATAGTATACTATTTGGAACATGCTAGGCATTATTATGTTAATATAACTATATAGTACCTATAGTTGCCAATAGTAAATAAAACGTGCTACAAAAAAGAAGCTCGATACTAGGCAGAGCGAGAGGTTACAGCCTACAGCTAGTAGAGTTAGAACCTAGAGGAGATTGTGTATTTTGAATTCATGTATTGTTTTTTTGTTTTTGTACGTGTTTCGTTGCTTTGTACTTTTGCGATTTGCCCTTTCTTTATTGTATGTAAATGGTCTCCAGTAAGAACAAACCTATAGTAAAAACAAAGAGTGAAATACAAACAAGAAAGTGTGATGAGGCGAAACAACAAAAACATTTAGAAAAATTGGAGAGAGAGAGAGAAATATGCATGTATGTATGTATAAATATATACATAGATGCAGAGATATTTCAGAGTTTGTAAGGGCTAACGTGACTCAACTCTCAAGTTGTCACATTCATATACATTAATTCCTAGTTCGCCAGTTGGCTATGACTGAGCCACGCCTGTTTTTCTCTATTTTCTGCAACTGATAAAAATTGATTTGAAATCTACATTGAAAAGTGATTCAAGTAAAAAGCAAAAACAAAAAAGAAGAAGCGCGAAGACAGGGCATGCATGCAGCAGACTAATTATACATTACAAAGAAGATAAGATTGAATAATGCATGCATGCACGTAGCAAACTATTTACTGCTTAATTCTGTTTAAACTCCGATCAAAATTAAAAATTACATAAAATTTAATACGTCTATAAGTCATGTCGATTAAAACAAGAACAACAACAGCACTGACACTTTACTAACTAGCTAGCTAGGTTATTAACTGAATCTTACTTCTAAACGAAATAACTTTCTCAAAATATGTCATAAAAGAAGAAGAAGAAGAAAAAAAAAAGAGGGCAAAAGCCTTGTTTTCGGGTTTGTGCCTGCATTATACACTACTTAACTTTACATTACAACTCCTCCATATATCATAACTTTGCATTAAATTTTGTGAGGTGTGTAATGTGGATTGAAGAATAACCACGTGTTTATATATATATATATATATTGCAGGTTTGAATTTGTTAGAATTAAGAAGATAAAAGTGGCCGGTTATGGTGGCTAGCTAGCTAGCAAGGTTTTTTAACAGTCGAATTCAGAAGTTTCGGAGCCAAGTTGCTTGCAAAATCTCTTGTTTGCTCTCTATACTATACATGTATGATGTGCATGTATAGGTATAGAGCTGATAGCTTTTTGTTTTTCCTGGTTTGACTAATCTGCTGCGAGAAAAATGAAAAGGAGGAGGTATTAGCATACCAAATTAATGTGACAAAGACAGCACCTAAATACAGTTTGCTTTTTTTTTTTCCCCCGAATTTGTGCTGCCCAATGGACCACTGGTCGTTTAGGTCCCCCACTTTGATACCATTTGCAGCAAATAGCCTGCCGGCCGATGTTTTTACTCGTACTGTATTTGCTTTTCCCAACTAAAGGCTTTTCTCTCCTCCACATGGGTTCGGTTCGATTTGATTAGGGACAAATGCTAAAGCATATCTAGGACCTACTAAGCCTAATTCTGGCTATATATATATATATATATAAGTATCCATCAGTCAATTATTCTAAGGTCTTGTTCTCGATTTCCCGGGTGAATATTTTGAAGACTTCTTTATATGACCTAGAAAACATAGATCCTACTATATCTACGTATGCTTGTGTACCCTATAATATCCAAGTCTTTTTTAACGATATTTTAGTATGTGCACAATTTTATCACGTGTAGATTTTTTTTTTCTAAAGATTATATGAATTATTTGGTAGCTTAATGTGGAATGAAATCGTTTAGTGTTAATCTTGTCGACCAAATCAATTTCTAATTTTGGAATTAGCATAAAAGAGAGAAAAAAAAAAAAAAAAGCTTAGGAAGACCCCACATTGCTCTGTCAAAAGGGTGTGCTTCCGCCAATCATGCTTAATTAGTGGCCATCATAACAATTTTAGGTCAAAGATCTTATATTTGATAATCAAACGGTAGGGCCTTGATGATCACCCACGAGTTGACGTACGGCAGCCGTCATTCATATAAGGTTTCATGGTCCCACAAAATCAACCTGTCGGTTTTTTCCTATGTGGGAAAATAACAACATCTTGAGAAATTGGAGGGAATTATCTTATTTTGATATATTTTTATTAAGTAGGTTTAAGTTGATTTTTTTGGGTTAAAATACTTTAAGAAAATATATTATAATATGTTTAAAAATCAAACTTTTGGAGAGATTTTGAAATTTTAAAAGTAACTCCATAAAAGTTTAAAATTTTAATTGATTACACTTAAATCTATCTTAGTCTAAATGATTTTGATCTTCCTAAGTTGAGGATCCAATTCGGTTGAAATAATCTAGATTTTTTAATCCCATTTTTTAGGCCTCCTATTTTTCTAGTACCAAACTCGAAAGAGGTATGATTTTGAATGCTCAAAAAATCTCTATAAAATAACTTGGGCTGAAAAGTAGTGGAAAAAATATTATCAATATCATAATCACACTTTTCTTCTCCACCATCTTCTTCAATTTCATTTTTAGGTTGTGATGTAAATGGTACAAGCAACTCGTGAGTAAGGAGGTCAGTATTATTCCTGGAAAGTAGTCATCCTCGTATAAAACCGAATCATGATTGATTTTGTCGTTATGACGATTATTACATTCTTCCTTTTTTCTTTCACCTCTATCATCTACATTCTCAACCTCGGCCTCAACTTCTACCTCGTCCTCGGACGCATTCTCTTCCACCTCCACATTCAACCTTTCATATAGATATGTGTCACTATCATCCTCATAATTAATAAAATTCCCATTATCATCATTACTAGGAACATGTAATTGATGTTGCTCTCGGACATGCGTATCGTTGTCCCTCTCGGATTTAGCATCATGAAAAGTGAATATTTATCCGCCTCTCTCGAAAATAGATACATTGAAAATGACTTCACATATGCGTCCTTTTCTATAAGTAGCATATGTGTGATCAATGAGGGTATCGGCTTGTATGCTAATTTCAAGTCAAATTCATTATGATCAACATTAATAGCATTGTAGATGATCTCTAACAACTTATTAAATTTGACACTATTTCGACAACTTTAAGGTCTCATCTTACTTTCATTCCCTATCGAAGTATACAACTATGAATAGAGATGACTCTATTGCTAAAAAATAAATAATTTAAAATTAAAATCAATATCTCTTGAACATACAAAATATAACAACATCGCTTAAGTAACTGTACTGAGATCTTGGTCAAAAAATGACTGCACCATAAATAGTGGGTCGAGAACTCAATCTAGAATTCAATTAACCAAGAATATTGAACCGAATTCTTGATGCAAAATTCATTGAACCGAGCTCCTAATCCAGAAATAACTAGACCTATATCGGTTGGATCTATATAGGACTTCTAGACCTAAATATTGGTCCATAATTCAATGAAATGAGAATATTAGACTGAATTCTCGATCCAGAATTCATTGGATCAAGTTCTCGATTCAGATTTCATTGGACCTATATCAGTTAAATCTATACAGGTTTAGTGAATTATAGACTTAGATCTCGATCTATAATTCAATAAAATGAGAACATTGAATCGAAATCTTGGTAAAAAAAATATCTGGACTGAAAATATTGGACCAAGTTCTTGGTTTAGAAATAACTGGACCTATATAGGTCTAGTGAATTCTAGACTAGATCTTGGCTAAGTTCAATGATCCAAAAAAATTGAAAGAATTGTAGAATGTAGAACTATAATCTCATATAATTAGTTGAAATGTATAAAAAAAAGAAAACCAAAAAAAGAGAACATGGAAGGAAAAAAAGACTTATCAAGAAAATATAGAAAACTCGAAAATGTATACATTTAACAAAAATATCAAATAAGAATCAATAATCGACTAAAAATGAATGGGTTAATACCGTCCCGTATCAACAATGTAAAGATTGTATTGGAGTTTTTTTTTTTTTTTTTTTTTTTTTTTTTTTTAATTTGGCCAAAAAGAATGATAGAAATGAGTGTATTCAAGTAAAATGATTATTTCTTTTTAAATAAATAATAAAAGATTGCTGCTTAATCTAAATTTATAAAAGTTGATTATTTTTCAAATTTTTTTATATTAAAACTATTTAACTAAACTCCGGTATAATTTCTGTGGTCTTCAATTACAGGTAGGAAAATTAGGAAAAAAAATTGAAAAATAAAAGAAAAAGTAAGAATGGAATCGGGTGGATGAATGGATGATCACACGTGAAACAAGCATGGTGGATTCAGTACCCTATTTGTCTAAGTAATTAAAGTATGTCTACGTGTCATCTTCTCAAGGGTGTCTTTGCCCTGTCATTAGGACACGTGGAGGTCAAATTATCAAAGTTTCCTTGTCAGATACCTCTGGCCCCCACTTCATGTAATAGCTTTCAGTCTTTCGGAAATGCAAGTTCTCTGCTTTCAGGACCTTTTTTTTTTGTTTGTTCTTTCTGTCGAATTAAGCTCAAAATCAAATTGATTTATGAGAGACTATTACTCATTTAAACGTTCGAACACTTGTCGGTTAGAACAAAACGAGTGAATTAGTTTGACTTCTATTGCTTGGTGGAAACTGGAAAGGGAGATTAATTCTTAAGATCCGAGCTCTAATTCTTATAATTCAGTTCACATTTTGAAAAGAATATGTAGTAGATGGGCTAAAAAGGGAAAGGAAAAAGTAGTTTGAAAAGGGGGGAGCGATGCATGGCGATTTCTTGTCTTTGTCTCCAACTAAGACCAAAAAGTGAAATTTGGTAAATGCTTTGATTATATATATAACATGGCCGGAGTTTGAGGAATTGGAAGTCAAACGATGTGCATGTTTTAGACTTCACTGTGAATAATGAGGCTTTAATTATGTGTTCATACTTTGCCCCACGAAAAGGATAAAAGACATGTTTTCAAACTTCCTTTTCTGGGTTGTCTCTTGAACAAAGTTATAATTAAAAAAAAAAAAACCTTTACGACATTTATGTAGTAAGTATGGGATTCTTAATTGCGAGTCGATTTTTTCTTACTTTCTTAATTTTTAATTTTTGGTCTAATTTGTTGTTATATATTATTAGTATATGAGCCTAGTCAGAATTGTTGCGAGTTCAAGAGTGGTCCCTTCTTACAATTCCAAACTACCTGGATTGGGCTTGAGCTATTATTAGGCGACCCAAATATCCGCGAAGTAGCTGCTATATTCCGAGAATTTTAATGGTCGGCCCAAAAATGCCTTAATGCCGTTCTCATGAAGCAAGACCCAGAATTTAATGGACTTTCAATCTTACTGTAGATTCTATCAAAATGCAAAACTCAACTTCATCTATATAAAACCAAACCTTCGTCTTCAGTTGGAGAAATGGAAAAATTTTAACATCAACAACAAACACGGTCACGTAGAGAAAAGAGAGGCTTACAAAACATTCGCGTTAGTTGTTTTTATATACACAAATGAATTTTAGAATTAAAGGAAGATAATCGATTTATAAAATAATAGACATACCTGCTCGGTGATCACGCCATTGCTTCTAGTAACTCACCTTGGGACAATTTAACTTGACAAATTCAAGCTTAGCGAGAACAGCAAAACTTTTATACTAACCCCTAGCGGATAGCACGTCCAAATTGTTGAAACGGCTGTTTGATGATGATCCTCCATCAAGCTGAGAAGTCCTTCTCCCATTTCCTTTGAGGTAAGTTTCATCTTCTCTTTGCTCTGGGAGCTCCTTATATGTGATCCTTTGCATTAGCAGCAAGGCACTCATGCCAACAGCTAGCATGGCAAGATTACCTATTATCCCACCTGTATGATCAAGCTTGAAGGAATTCTTCGCAAAATCGATACTAGAAAATAGCAACTTCAAGAGAACATTAGGCCTTCCTTCATTGCGGGACACAAACTTCTGACCATTGGGACTTGACGGTGGAGCATAAAGGTTTTTGGGTGATACAAAGAGAGCCGCATCATTGATATCTCCTACAAAAGCCAGAGCTTCTTCGATGACTCTGTGGTTTTTGCCATGGTGATCGGCCAGCCTCATTGCAAGAACAATCCTGCTTTGTTCTAATCGTGCAATTGCAGCATCTCTCTCAGCACGTTGCTGCACCTGCACGGTCTGAAAGACAGAGCAAATTGACATAAAAAATCTTGTGACAGAAATTTTTTTTTTTAAATGAAAACAGAAAGCTCTCCAACAACCCTCCAGTCCTAATAATCACAATAGCAAATTAACCTACTCCAGTCTTTTTCAGTAGACTACTTATAGCAACCAAGAAATCTAGTAGCACGGAAAAGTTTAGTCCCTCACCAAATTGATAACATATGTATTGGATTGTCTTTATGTTCTTAAATTGTTTAGCAAGTTTTTCTTATCTTGAAACTCAATGTGATTGCTACACTCATTTAAAGCACATGATACCCAAATCTTTTTCCGTTTCCAATTAATTGGATAACAAGAAAGAACAAATTCTGTCTCATGAAGTTACTGTAGAAGATAATCATGTCGTATGGTTAGTACTAAGAAAAACTTCAATTAACACCCCCCCCCCCCCCAATATCCTTAAACATAACATCACTTTTGAATTCTTTGCTTCTAGCCTAATTCATTATGTGAACATATGACCACCATCAATGAACAGATACCTTTTCAAGTCCATAGAATAAGATGTCATTAAGTAAAATATAAAACTTGACTCTTTCATCTGCAATGAACCTCTATACAGAGACCAACACATCTTGTATTTACGGCCTAGTAGGCATGGATAGCATAGAATATCCGCCACCTCTTCCAATCTCTTCAAAGTTATTAATTTTCTCCCACTTAAAGCCAATTCTAGTATCCAACTATCTTGAACAGAAGTATAGGCCATTTAGAAAATGATCAGATGTAAACTTATTAAAAAATTTCTCAATTTTCCTCGTCGACATACTCTATCTCATTCATATGCTTCGGAAGCCCCAACAACATTCATTTTCTTTTCGGCATTTTTTCAGAAGCCAAACAGGACCGGACGCAATTAACAGCCAAGCTCATAACCCTCTAAAAAATTACGCCAACCGTAACTGAAAACACGTATAGCTTATCTACCATGACCTCTCCCCTTTCCTCAGTTTTCTGAAACCAAATCGAAATTCAATAACTCCTCAAAGAAAAAGAAAACCTAAAAAACTCACATGAAAGAACTCGAGCTGATCTTCCAGGTTCTCGAGCGCAGTCCGTATGCCGTTTAAGCTCTTGGCCTCCTGGATCGCAGAGTCCGTGGCATCGATGCGAAACTCCTTCACGAAGACGCAACCGACCTCCCGATTCCCATCGGCAGCATCAGTGCACAGCTTGCTGTCCTTTTTCTCCGATTTTCCCGCGGTTTTGATTGAGTTGAGAAAGTGAGCCCGAGTAATCGAGTGGATCGCTTCGCTGAGCTTGTCGTGTATATCCCAGATTTTCTCGAGAATCGCTTCAATTTCCTCGATTTCCATAACCCATGTCATCGATAAAGAGAGAGCGCGCGCGAGAAAGAAGCTAAGAAAACCGTGAAAGAGTAGGAAAATGAGGGAAAATTCTGGGGAAAAGCCTTTTCTAGGGCTTCAATCAAGCTCTAGAGAAATGGGTTCGGGCCCGTTAGGCAGAATAAGTATGTACTGGGGTCCAGCCAATCAGATATTGCCACATCTGTGATTCTTAAAGAGATGCCTAGCTCGGCGCAAAATACTCCCCAATAACTCTCCCCTTGAATCTTCAAGCTTTCTCTCTCTCTCCCGTGCGCGCGCGAAGTTCTTCGCCGTAGACCGACTTTCAACGGAATCAGCTCTCCGATCTCGCGGCGGTATCCGGTTCCGACGAGTAATCAGGTTCTTTCATTTTCACTTCCTTTTCTCTATCAGCACTTCTTGTTCGCATGATTACTGTTCCCTGTGCAGATTTATGAATTTTACATCATCATTCGTTTCATTCCTCTCACCGTTTTCTTTCTTCTGTTCTACTAAAAACTGAATTGATATGCAGTCTCATCCACATATAGTGTCGGATCCTTACCGTCTCAGCTAACAATCATCAAAACAGAAAAAATATTGACAGTAAAAAATGAGAATGATAAGATGAACAAGCTTACACATCTTCACATTTTATTGTAGTTTTAATAATAATAATAATAAAGATGGAAAATTGGAGAAGGAAAGAATATGAACGTACAAGACCACACTCTTACTTGAAACAAACATATTAATCAAGCTGCAGCAAAAGCTTATTACAATCATTTTATAGCTCTTATTTTTATTTTTCAAGGACCCTTATTCAATACCAGAACATAGAAAAAGCACAATACAATTCTTTCTTTCCTTCATGCTCACTTACTCAAACTAGCTTATGGAAATAATCATCCTTCACATATCTTCCCTGTAGCCTGTTTGCCGAGCAGATGCCGATCTTGCCGTCATCTGAGCTTCCTTTTGATCACCACCATCTTCACCCGAAATCTCCTCCAAAGACCGTCCTTTGGTCTCTGTGACTAAGAATGTGAAGACAAACCCGAGCATGTTGGTAAACGCCAAGACAATCATGGCCCTTTTAATCTTCATGGGGTTACCATCCAACGTATAGCTCTGTACCCCAAATGCCCCCACCAATGCCCCAGCTTTCCCTGCTGCTGCACTCAGAGCATGACAAGTGGACCTCACTCTGGTAGGGAAAAGCTCGGCCGGCAGCACAAAGGTTGTGCTGTTTGGTCCGAAATTTGCAAAGAAAAACGTTAGACCGTATATTACTGCAAACTGGAGTGGATGCAATTTCAAGTAATCATATTTGATCCCTAGGATTGCCATGAAAACTGACATCATGAAGAATCCCATAAGTTGGATTTTGAAACGTCCGATCTTTTCTATCAAGAAGACGGTGAACCAGTACCCGGGGAAAGTTCCTAATAAAGCCACTAGGAACATGGCCTTTGAGGTCTCGAAAATCTCCTCCAGAGCATTTATTACCTCAGGTTTTCGTGTCAGATTCATGGCGGGGAATATGTCCTTCTGGGTTAGATTCTGACTGTAAAATGCTATGTCTAGCAAAAACCAAGTAGTGGTCGTGCCGACCAGATGGAGTCCGTGGCGTTGAAAGAATTCATTAGAGACCATTGAGTAGTCATTTGCAGCTTTGAATTGGGCTAATTTGTCTTGGTCGGCTTGAATGTCGATTTCAAGCACTCTCGCCATATCTGATGCTGCTTGTTTCGCATTACCTTCGATCAAAGCTGTGTATCGACCTGTTTCGGGCATTTTCATTCTCCAATAGAATGTCAGAAGTGCAGGCAAAGCTCCAAGCATGAAGACTATACGCCATAGGTAATCTCCCTGAGGCTGTGTGGAAAAGACTCGATCTTTGTTGTATGCTGGGGCGGGGTAATAACTCAAGAAGAGTTTAGACAAAATCATGGTGACCAAACCGGCAAATACAATCCCAACACCTTGCATTGCAAAAACTGCAGCTATAAATGCTCCACGTGTCTTTTTGTTAGCGTATTCGGACATAATTGTGGCGGAGAGAGGATAGTCTCCTCCGATTCCAAACCCGAGCCAGAACCTGAAGAAGCAAAGTGTCATAATTACGGCTTTTGCACTATGGCCGAAAGATAAGCCCGAGCAAATGGCACAGATGACCATGAGAACTAGAGTGATTCCATAAATTCTTTTCCGGCCCAGTTTGTCCCCGAGCCAGCCAAATACTAGCTGGCCCATTAGGGTTCCAATTAAGGCAACACCCGTAACGGCATTGTTAACTTGGTTGGGTAGCTTTCCGGGTTTTGAACTAGATGGGTCGAAGTAGTAAAGGCGGCCCAAGAGTTTTGAAACTGTTGATATGCAGAAAAGATCATATGCATCTGTGAAGAAGCCCATTCCGGCAATTACAATAGCCGTTACGTGGTACCATTGTGTCCTAGCATTGTCCAGGGCATGGAGTACTTCTATAGCCATGTTTGGTTTACTTTTTTGCTGGTTTTTAGCCCCTACTAGATTTGCGTTAATAGTTAACTGGCTTTATAGGTGCTTTTGAACAGGTATGTAAGAAATGATTGATTTTGAAAGACGTTTTAATCTAGGTTGTGGGTGAGGAACAAGAAGTGAGCTAACAAGAGCATATCTATGAAGGATATTCTTAAAATTTAAAAGTCGGATTCTTAATGGTTAACTAAGGTTATATATATGTATATATATATATATATATATATATATATATATGTATTTATATGTCTAGCTGTTTTTTGTCCCAATTTGAAGGTTACAAGGCTAGTGGGTTGGACAATGTAAGTAGGGAGATTAGTTTACTCTTTCAATCGATAGAATCCAAGCCAGTACTTGATATTATCCTGTTGTTTAGGGTTTTTATGTTGTCTTTTGTGTATCTTGCCTATCGAAGTCAAAATCCTTATCGTTTATTTCTAAAACTTTTTTTTGTCGAAGTTATCATAGCTTGGCATATGCGGTCTGGTTATTAGTACTTAGGTTCCATTTAAACTCACTCTGTCCAGCTATGTAGAATCTTCGATTTAATATCTATTTATATAGGTATATATGTCTATATACCTCCTTGCAATCTGCAACTGTGACATCCTTTGGACCTCATGCAAAGCAGTCCTTTCGATTCCGATTCTGATTCCAATGATGATAATATCAATGTGGTGTTACCAAATTACATTTTGATTGGATTATGATCCCTAATGCTAACATGTGAATTACTCAAAAAAATTTGATTTAGGATAAGAAAGTGGATCTAAAGGCCACCAAATTATGAAACTGGCATCTGTCGTTGAATCACCAAGTTAGAAGCTGTACTCTGCATATCAGTTGAAGCAAGCGAGTGTCCTATCACCCCTAGTTCAGGAAATTCACTTCATTCTGTAAGTCCTTTTGTTTGCGTCAACCCCTTCCAACTACTATAAGGTCATAGTCATCACCCGCCAACAATCTAAGTATCCAAGCTGTTTCGGGGTGCCTTTCACAACATCTTCATAATGCATCACATGCCCTTCTCCATCGGAATTAAGCCTAACATGGTTAAGAAATTCATTATCGACTTGTGTATCCCACTTGCTTAACGCTGCATCTCCTTCGGAAGATACAATTTTGACGATAGATAACTTGACCTTAGAGTTACTAGCCATCCGCCTGGCATATGACAATGCCTCCCAATCAACTTCACCTCCTAAGAAAATCGCACAAATAGAGTACCAATTAGACCATGATGACCAGGTCGGGCTAGACTGGCCCCACTCAACAAAAATTGTGACCAAACACGGTGCTCTTTTGAGCATGTTTATGTTTAGGTTCCTCATGATCTTGTCTTCTACTCGAATGTCTCCATCAAATGACAATGTCTGATGGAAGGGAAGGATGATAAGTGATGTATGTTTTTCTAGCGCGACATTGCATATGTCCTCGTGCATGAACTTGCTTGGAGAGGTAGCGGTGAAGCATTCAACTGGTACAACATCTCTATAGTCTCTTTCAAAGCAGTTGAAAAAAAGGATCATGTTTTCAGAGTAAGCGGACATGCCTTGCATTCTCTGGGATATGAAGACAGGGTGAGGCTCGACCAATAAGCTTGATAAGGTGAAGGACGAAGATGGCTCGAGGATTATCTGTGCTTGGATTTGTGGCTTTCAATAGGTTTATAATGGAAAATATGTCGTCGTTTCTATTAATGGTGGCTAAAACTCTTGGCTCGGAGTTGGGCTTGGAATTCATAACGGTCCTTCTTTCATAGGCAAAGTGTTTCTTCGAAGGATTGTATAGGCGCCTCACAGCCATTGGCACCATAGTTGCAATAAAGGGCATGCCAAGTATGAGAATTCTGAAAACTCATTCCGTGACAGTCTTTAATTATAAAAGAAGAAATGAAGTTAGTCAAACACATTAGCATTAATTTACTAATTTATAGCTTTGGTTTTTTTTTTTTTTTTTTAAAGGATTATGATAAAGGGAAATAATAGTACATTACTGTCCCGCTGCAAGGCTTAAGAGGCCAACTCCACGACACTTTTGTAGCTAAGAATGAGACTGAGCGAAAGCAAATCTTTAAATGGTAACTTGAAAGACAATGAAGGAATCAAGGCGCTGATCACTTTGAACGCATAAATTGCAACAGCAAGAGGTATATTGCACCTGGTCAAATAACTACTCCTAACTGACCGAAAAACCGTTATCAAATCCACCCTTGTAGCACATATTAGTTACAAATACTGGCAAAAGGATGTCCGACATAAAGCATTTGAGCTTTTCTGCGAGGACCTACCCTAAGGGTGGTCCATCCGGTAGAAACAAACCCAAGATTAAGGGACCGAAGAGAGCGGTTTGGTTAAACATTGTGGATAATAAAGCTGAAAAGAGAGTTAGCAACAGGATCCAATATACGTTCATGTCTGTTACAGGCTTCCCTTCAGGTGTTTGTTTGATGATCCAAAACGATAGTTGTCGGATCCCATATGCATAAGCTCCAAAAGCAATAATTGATGCTAAATCTATAAACACAAGGTTATGTAATTGGATATACGAAGCTATCATCGCTGCAATAGCCCTTAGTGACAAACTGATCACATCGCTTACTAGTGCAGCAGAAGGACATATGCGACCAAGTTCCGAGTTTACTATTTCAAGTTCGTTTATGATATGAGAAATGACAGAAAAAGGGATTGATGATTGGATGATTGTTACTAGGAGAAGGCTCTTTTTCTCAGGTGGGGTGAAACTTCCATTGATCAAAGGCTGGAAACCCATGCCACATATTAAACGCAATACTCTAGCAACAATGCCTAGAGTCACTGCTTTTCTTCCTGTCCTCCTAACCATGGTCACATCCATCTTAACTGCAGTTATTAACAAAAAATACATATAACCTAACGTAGACATCGTTTTCAGAACTCTTTGATACTTAGTGACGAACAGTTGATGTTTTACCCCATCCAACTTGTTCCATGAAACCCCCAAACCAAGCCTGTCTATCAACATAAAGAGCAAAAAAAAAAACCAAAAAGAAAAGAAAAAGGAAACATCAATGACAGATACAGAGAGATACTACCATTAAGCAGTAAAAATTTTTATGTACCAAAATCTGAGAGGTTGGCTTGGTCAGTCCAAAACGCCGAAAGGCCGAAATGAAACATCTGGGTGAATAAGAAAATCCAGAGCAGCTGAAGCTGCAAAAGTGGAAATGCCCTCTTCAGCCACCATTTAGGATCATCGGTTTTGATCCATTATACCGTTAGAATGTACTTGGAATGCATCATACTCGCAACTCATGTTCTTCTAGGTTGAATGCCGATACACGTGATCTGTCATAGTTCGATCCTATGATTAACGCAAAAACAAGAATATATATCTTTAACAATAAAAAATAAAGGTTGATAAATCTTTCTGGGATGGAAGAGTGGGAAGAACAAGACAATGTGATGTATATAGATATTTCAGGACATTGGTTAACATTAGGTGTTAGTTTATTAAACAGCTTCTGTCATGTAAAAGTGTAAGAGAGTTGGAGAACTTGAGTTTCAGTTATATGGTAGGGGTTTTGTAGCATTCACAGCAGGTGATCAGTTGTACAGCTGGTAAAAAATGGCTTCTTTAAGTTACCAAACAGGAAGTGGAAGCGTGACAATATGTGCATGTATATATGTCTAGACGCACGCGGCTTTCTCTGTTGTTGGTTTCTGGTCTGCTTATGAGTTATAACAGATTTTTTGAACAGTCTGTTGCAGATGTTTTGCCTTCTAAGGTCTCGTGTTGTTGGTTTCTGGTTTGCAGTTTGCAGTTTGCTTATAACAGATTTTTTGAACATTCAGTTGCAGACTTTGTGGTTGGAACTAACAAAATCCTGACTCTGATTTCCGGGAAAAAAAAAGTTCTTTCCTGATAAGATCTAATTTGGTAGGAGTTAAGTTCTATGGTAAGAGTTAAGATCTAATTGGGACCTTGTTTAAAAAAACAAAATAAATAAGAAGTATTTCTAATTCACTCCTCCGTCCGGCCCTGCCGTTGCCCCACCTCCGCCTCTGTTGCTGCCGTTTCACCTCCTTTGCCACCAGAAGAAGGTTCCGCCTCTAACTATTCGGGAATAGTTCTGCTAAAAGTAGAATGCCTCCCCAAAATAAATAAAGATAGCTCTTACATAACGATTCTTCACATCTCCTTCATAAGATATTTTGTGCATTTTATAGCGCCCTAAGAACTAGGTTCTTTCAAGAGTTTAATCTGAGTAAGATATAACGAACACTTCTAGAGCTCAATTAAATGAAATCAATGTGAAACATTATTGTAAAATATTAACTACAATCATCATTAGCTAATTATAATTACAACACTTCCAAGTAGTTTCCTTACTGATCAGTATAAAGCCGTCATCTTTGAAGGGGATGCTTCTGTTCTTTTTACTCCCCTGAGGTTATTAACGAGAATTTGACTTTGGATTGGAAAATCTCGAAGATCTTAGAGGAAATCAAGCTCTTGCGCCAACTGTGTGCTCATACTCTGTTTTCTTTTTTCTTTTTTACTGATCGGACGATAAGCTAATGCTGCCGCTGATTGGGTAGCGTCCAAGGTTGTGGATGGAGAGCGCTCAGAAATTGGTTGGGTCTCTAATCCCTCTCTCCTTCTGAAAGCGATCTTGGTTTCTGACATGGCTTATAGATCCCCTTCGACTTCTGGGGTTCTTTCGTGTTCTTCTGGAATTGCTTAAGCTCTCGTCTTTAGATCCCATATTTATATCTCTGAATGGGTTTGGTTCTTCTCTAATAGGTGGCGATGATGGTCTTCGAGTTTCTTCTTCTCTGGCACAGATGGTGTTCATGGCGTTGGAAGCTCTTCGTAGTCTTCTAGAGGGTTTGGTTGAGTTACGTTTAGAGCCCGTTTGGTTACTTGCTTTAATAAAAAAAAAATTGAAGGAGAGAACTTTTTTGAAGACCAAAAAGGAAGGATACCATTTTCACCCAATCTGTTTACAGTCGAAGGAAGAGAGTCATTAGTATGAAAAATATAAGGATATTAATTATGAATATTAGTAAGTATATTACTCTAAATACGTGCTTGATTTTGATAGAGAAAGCACAGAGTCAAAATCAGATTAGTGGACTATTGTAAAAATAAATGCCAATAAAGATAATCATTGTTGATGGTATGAACCGGAGACTTGGAGTCACTCTCCACCAGGGGAATGAAACCATATCTAAAGGAAGGCAATTTGAATACCGAGATGCAAGCCATACACCTCTATTTGGAAACTATTCATGTAAACCACCGGGAGAAACCCATGATGAAACCGTCCCTATCATCTCTAATGATGCCCCGGCACAACGCTCTCCTCGTTGAGTGTTTGAAGGATCCATCTACATTTAGTTTGAAGAAAGATTCATTAGGAAGGGTCCACGCACAAGCCACAACTCTACGTGAAGGTCTAATACAACCCAAATTCGAAAGGAGAGAAGCATCCCTAGTCGGGATCGTATTACTCCTATTAAAAGCATAATCCAGAGAATTAATCCAAGACATGATTTTACGAATAATACCCGTAGCTGACATCCCCACACCATTAGAATACCGATCATTCCTCCCCACCCAAATCTCCCAGCATATAAGTAACGAAGAATACGATGTAGTTGATTGGACGAGTTAAAGATTCGCCACCAAAGATTGAACCTGTGAATGATAGGTTGACTAATAAGGGAGATCTTACAAACCGCATGAAAATACTTCCATATTTGAACCACTATGTCGCTCTCTATTAAAAGATGATGGGCCAATTCATGTTGCCGGTTCTTGTAGCGGGAGTATGAAGAAGGGAGCGGAATTCTCATACGATAGAGATTGAGATCAACTGCAACTATGTTATTAATCACCTTTCAACCAAATATTTTAATTTTTAGAGGACATTTAAGGGCCTAAAGAGAATAGTAGTGATCACTAGGTTCCTCCATGCTTGCAATAGCCTCCCATGTAGACCTAATCGTGAAGGAGCCCGATCTATGAGACAACCAAAATGACTTTATCCGCCTAAGAATTAAGCAAAGGAAGGTGTTCCCTAATGAGGTTATACGTGTTGATGTCCATATACCTATCCCAGTCATTTAAATGAATAGCTTCCTTCACCGTTATGCATGGAACGTTGACACTTACCAAGTCAAACAAAGGACCCAAGCCCCAGTCATCATACCAAAATAAGGCGTCATTTCCATCCCCTACGGCCCACCAACAGTGGCTGAGAAAAGAAGGGACCGCTGCTACCATCTCCTTCCAAGATCTGGACGAACTAGAAGGCGTCATTGATTGCGATAGAGAACAACGCCCCTTCATGAAATTGCAGTAGAATCCTTACAAACGAACGTCCTTTAGTTTGCAAATGTGTAAGCCTCCCTTATCTTTAACAAAATTTATCCCAAGTTAACCAATGACATGTACGATGACCATCCTTATCGTCCCAAAAAAAGTTAGCCATTAGACTCTCAATGCGCCTAATTACAGTGTTTGGAATCCATGCACACGATAAAAGATAGCTACGCATAGAGGCTAGCAGGTGATTGAGCAAAATCAGTTTGCCTCCAAGGTAATTAGCCTTCCAATTCTCCATCCTCGTAGTAATTTTAGTGATAATCTCCTCAAAAGCAATGGCTCTCATATGTCCATAAGAGATCGGCACACTCAAATAAACAAAAGGAAAATTGCCTTGAACAAATGCCGTGGAGCTGTGAATCATTGCAATCCGGTGAGAGGAACAATTTGGATGAACATAAAAATTGTTTTTTGACAAATTAACATTCTGACTGAAGCTTGCTCGTAAGAAGACAAGATAAGCATGAGAACCCGAATGCTTTGAAGGCTACCATTACAAAGAACAAGCGTGTCATCCGCAAAAAGAAGATAGGAGATAACGGGGCAGTTTCTCCTTGTAGTATAAGGCTTTATAATACCTTATTCCACTGCTCAATCAAAGCTACGGCTGAGAACTTCTCCCGTCAAAAAAAAAAGGAGGGGAGAAAGTGTGTCACCTTGACGAAGATCATGTTCTTCACCCTTAAAATATCATTTACAAACACCTTGAAACAGCACTGAGAAATGAACATTCGAATAGCAAGATTCCATAAACCTTTCTAAAGCAATTCGAGAAACCAAAAGCACCAAGCACTCGATCCAAGAAATACTATTCTAGCCTATCATAGACCTTCACCATGTCTATCTTGAAAATAACGTTACCCCCTCTACTTTTTTAGTGATATCTCTAGTTAACTTTGAGGCCAAACCCATAGCTTCCCCTATGGCCCTCCCTTTTACAAAACCGTGTTGAGAATTCGAAATGAGCTTAGATAACTAATTATTGAGTCTAGTTGATAAAGCTTTTGAAAAAACTTTATAGGCCACATTGCATAATAAGCTTATAGGCCTAAAATCCTTAGGCTAGCCGGACAAATCTATTGGAAAGAGATTCGGGAATGACAGCTCCTTGTATAAATAAGTTAGCTGCCTCTAACAAGTCTGCTTTAACAATATCCCAACAATGTTGGAAGAAATACGAAGAGAAATTGTCAAGTCCCGGGGCGCCATCAATTGGTATTGGCCATACTGCCTCCTTGATATCCTCCAAAGAAAAAGGAGCCACAAGAGATCCATTCTCTTCGTCAAAAACTGACGAAGTGACGACTGAGAAAAGGTCCTCACTCCAATTAACACTCCCAGCGGAATAAAGGTCTTTAAAGTAATCATAGCCGCCATATGGAATGAATGAGAATCTGCTAGGCTATTACCCATATCATCAATAATATTAGACAAGTTTAACTGTTTGTTTCTGGCTTGAACAGACGCATGGAAAAAGTTGGCGTTCTAATCCCCTTCCCGAATCCAATGAATCCTAGACCTTTGTTTACAAAAAATCTCTTGATTCACCACACACTGATCATATTGCTCCTTCACCTGTTGTAGATCCGCATAAATTTCATTCTGTTAAAATTTGTAAGAACTTTGCTAGTCAAGTGCACAATGAATAACAATGTTCAAACTCAAGGAAGACACAGAGGAAAGAGTTCTGTTTTTCTGGAAATTTCAGAACATATATTGAAAAGAACACTTGCTTAAGTACTACAAACAATAATCAAAATAGTACAATAATGGACATTCACTTAAAGTACTCTTAAAATACTGGAATGAAACTTATGGAAAGATCTTCTTAACACTTACAATCACAAGCATGGGAGATAAGCAAAAAAAACAGACAACCAGTAACATCCAACAACTAGTGTACTTGCACTGTTTTTTTGACCAAAAACTTCCATAATCAATTATGCTTCTTCTTCTGCACCACGATCAACTCCAGCAAGTCTGGATGGACATAATAAACTGATTTGCAACTTGAATTTGCCACAAAACAACAGCAATTTAAGAAACATCTCTGCTGTCATGGAATAATACAGCAGCAATTAGAATTGATCATAACTTGATCAATACTTGTTCGATTAAACTGATTTCAATTTCCACATGCTCTAAATATTGAGGACCAACTTTGTGTTGAGGAGTCAACGCCAAAAGATGCACCAATCAAAAAGTCAACTTGATGCCAAAAAAAATTTAGCATGAAGCTTCACTTACTTCAAACACATCCAACCAACCAAGCTCAAGGTTAGAATCTAGAGCCAATACCTTATCCCTCCAAGTATCTAGATCCGAAAAATTTTAAAAACCGATATATTCCATGCTTTAAGGCAAACCCGAGTTAGCCTCAAATTGTTGGAAAGCCTAATAACAGGATGCGGATTGTGATCACTCCAAGCATATTGTACCATATGAAGGAAGGAGGCATGCGATGTCCACATTCTTTGAAATCAATACGGGCGGGGGCCGGGGTAAGTAAGGACCAACGATTTAAACAATAAAGGGCAATGATCTTAGTGGAGGCCATCCAAATGGCTTACCCTACCGTGGAAAATATCGCAAAATTCCAGGGAAACAACAACCCTATCCAAACGAGAATAGACTCGAGCTAAACCTGGCCGGTTGTTACAGTGAGTAAAAAGAGAGCCGTTGAAAGGAATATCCATTAGACCAGCTCCTTGAATACACATCACGAAATCTTGCATGGCAACAATAGAAGGTTGGAGACGGGTCGTTTTCTCATGCACAAATCTAATAATGTTAAAATCTCCTCCCCAGATAGTTGGAAAGGGATATTGAGACATCAAAACCGACAAAGATCTCCATAATTCTCTCCTTTTAAGGGGATAACAACTAGTATAGACCACCGCTACCAAAATCTTAATATTCAACTAAGTAACCGTACAATCAATGAATTATCAGTGATAAGCAATAATTCGGACATCTAGGAAATTTTTACAAAGGATGCAAAATTTTCCACCCTAGGCTTGGTACGTATAACTGCCCTAAAATTTGATTTTTCTGTTTATTGAAACATTTTTTGATTGATCCACTAATGGTTCAATCAAACCAACAAAAGGAACTTTGTGCTTAATAACCATCTTCTCAAACTTGACAGGGAGTTGTCATTTCCAATACCCCTGCAATTCCAAAAGAGAAGTTCTAGTCATAAAACCAAGATTCTGGGATGGAGTTCCCATAATCTTGGCTCTCGACTTTGTCTTACGTCTGGTAACATAAGTGAAGCCTTGTTGAGAGTCAATCTCCTCAGAAATATAACACCTATTAAATTTGCTTCCATCTGGACTCTTCTCGCCATCTGATCACACAAGTCTGTGGATGGGATGCCCTCATCCCGTGCGTGCATGGGAATCGCGGCTTCTTGAATCGCTAAAGGGTCTGAACAATAAATTCATCTTCATTGGAGAATGGAATAAATTCACCTTCCTCAACAACCTGTTTATCAGATGAATCAACCCCCCGCTTCTCACAACCACCCAAGTCAACATCTGAAGTCTGGGACGGATTACGACTAATTGTTTGAAGACATGATTCAATTGTTTAAATGGAGGATGATCCAAAAATAGTTGACTTTTTGTTTGGTTCATTTTTCTACGTTGATTCCTCCTCAAGAAGCAAGCTTAGATCATTACAAATTTGTGAGATCAAGTCTTATGTGATTTGGTTTATTAAAGTCAAGTTTGAACTTCAATTCGGTTTTACTGTTTTATATGCAGTTTTGAGATCAATTCTAATCTTGACCGGTTCAATTCCTCCTTTTATATATTGAATCAAGTTTGAATTGATGTTAGCTTGGAGAAGCTTTGTTAGAAGTCAGAATGAAGGTGGATCTGGGTTTTTTTTGTTCCCTGATAGTGAAGTTATTGAAAAGTTTCTAGTTTTTTTCTAGTTTTTTAGTCCTTGTCTGTTTTTTTTTTTTTTTTGGAAGCGTCGATGTTCTTGTTAAGTGTAAATATTTTTCACATTTTTGTGTAGCCATTTAATTGTGCACTGTTATTGTACTTTGTTTATGAAAATATATTTGTATTTAATCAAGTTCTGTTCCATGAAAGTGGAAGCTGATGTTTTAACTCCCCTGTTTCCATTTTTTTTATTTTTCTGGGTTTGCTGGTTTTGTGTTCGGAGCACTTTCTGTGTTTGTCACATTTATTCTAACAGTAATGAGTGACTCACCGCAGTTTTTTGTTCTTGGACTTATTCTTCTTCTTCTTAGCTGACTTGGACAAGAAGCCCCTTCCATTACAGCAGGAGCAAGTGCATGACTCAAATCTTGCTGAACCACTATAGCCACTTTTGGCTGAATAAGAGTTTTTCTTCTACAATTACCCAAGTTGTGTCTCCGAACATTGCAAAAAGAGCAAAAGGAGGGCACCTTCTCGTAAACCACCTCCTGAAAGAAACTCGGTTCACCTCCAATCCAAATCCCAGTAGGAAGATCTTTGGATAAATCCACTTCAACGCATACCCTAGCTGAGTTGAGACGCGTGATGGTGAGAATCGTACTGTCTATACTGAGAACTGTCCCAATAGAACTAGCCATTGGACCGAGGAACGAAGGATTAAAGAAATTTAGCGGTAGCTTAGGAAGCTGAATCCAGACGGGAGAGAAAGAAGCATCAACCTGAGAGTTAAACGCCTTATTCCACTTGAGAATTCTGTTAGCAAAACCTTGCATGGATGATATACCTCACGGGTTAGAGCCTGAAGCAAATCTTTCTCCAGCGAAAACCTAATGCAGAGAGCGAGAATCTACTAGACCCATGACATATGAACCTTCCAAATTCCAAATCAACTTGATGAAAGCCTGGATAGCTTCCAATGATGGACGGCCAGAACGAAATCTGAGGATTACCGCCTTATCAAGCAGAGCTTCTGATTTGGCGATAGATTCAGGGGAGAAGGAGATAGCGGGAATACCATCTTTTGTGAAGGATGAAGATTCCACTTCCAGACTAGGTACCTTGATAGAATCCATGAGAGAAGCAGCATAGGATCGGACAAAGCCCCTTCCTTGTTCCTTATTCTCCTGGCCTGTTTTAGGGTCCTGCACCTTGGGATCCGCAAGAGACTCATCCTCAACGAGAACAAGCGGATGTTTATTAAGATCCATTCAGATGACGTGGGGAATAGAAGTTACGTGTGCATGGACAGAGAGAGGATCATAAAGGTGAAAACGAAGATGGTTATGGAGGGAGGGATCCGGCGGAAGCCAACGGAAATCTGACAGCGGCCGTAGGCGGTGGATGTTACGTCTGCATCGGAATTTTAGGTTTTCCCATATTCAAAATCGACAAAAGCCGTTTGGTACTTACTTATAAACAGTTAATCTTAAATATGTTTATTTTTATTAGAAAAAAAATGTTTAATATTTTTGTTTTTAAAAAAAAAGTAATTTTTTTATTCAATATAAATATATTGTTTAGTATTTTAATTAATTTTTAAATTTTTATGTATAAATATATTTTATAATATATTTTGATTTTTGATTTTTTTTTTCTCTTTTGCTCTTTTATGATCGTTGTTTCTTCTGGGGAGCTTGTGATTAAATTTCAAAACTTTACATTATAATAAATCTTAAAATATTGTATAAAAATAAAAATTTCAACTTAAATTATAATAAATACATTAAATTTTTATTATAATAATAAACATTCCAAACTTTTATATATCAAAACTTAAACCAAAATTTGTTTATTTGTTTTGTTTTGTTTTGTCTTTTTTTTTTTTTTTTTTTTTTTGGAAACCGTTGATGTCTTATTTTTGGCAAGAAAGAAAAAAGAAAAGTTTTTACAGGTCCCATTTACCAGGAAAAAAAGAAAAAAAAAAAAAAACTACATGATCTTGTTTGACTAGCAATGAAACTGA
Organism: Coriaria nepalensis; assembly: GCA_027186245.1. Classification (NCBI taxonomy): domain Eukaryota; kingdom Viridiplantae; phylum Streptophyta; class Magnoliopsida; order Cucurbitales; family Coriariaceae; genus Coriaria; species Coriaria nepalensis. The sequence continues at coordinate 54,810,753 of CP114481.1, forward strand.
ACACATCGATTAGCTTCTAGTAATTGAAAAGCAGCAACTTCTAATTAATTTGATACTGAATTCTGTTGTTGCACCACCAAGATGGAAGACCTACTATGCATGTCTGCTGAGATTAGCAGATCTCCTATGATCCCAAGTTCTGGGAACTCACTCCACTCAATAAGCCCAGATGTTTGAGGACACTTTATATCATTCCTTCTCCCTACTATTACGAGGTCGTAGTTATCTTCCACCATTGACTTGAGCACCGTTGCAGTTTCAGGCCCATCTTTAACTATCTCTTCAACATATATCACATGCCCGTCTCCTATCGAATTGAACTTAATATCCTTCAAAATCTCCGCGTCTAGCATCTTGTCCCAGTCATTTATAATGCCATCTTCGTCCGGCGGCACCAGGCGAAGAACGGATAAGCATACCGATCCATTCTTGGCTATTATCTTCGCAAAAGACAATGCCTCCCTGTCATCCTTACCTCCCAAGAAGATCAAGCAAATTGAGTACTTGTACTTCCTTGATGCAGACGAGCTTGAGCCCAAGCGGCCTAAACGTCCTTGGTCAACATAAATTGCAACGGAACAAGGGGCCCTTCTGAGTACGTTGAGGTTTAGGTTCCTTACAACATTGTCATCAACTTGAATGTCTCCCTCTAATGACCAAGTTCTATGAAACGGAAGTATTATAAGCGATATTAGTTTATCTAGGGAAAGAATGAATATGTCCTCATGCATTAGCTTGAGAGGAGAGATGGCCGTGAAGGATTCGACGTAAACGGCATTTGGGTTTTCTTTTTCGAATCGGGTGAAAGAAATGATTATCTCTTCAGAATAGGAGGAACCTTCATTTTTGTCTGTATTTTTTTGTAACTTGTGTGATATGAATATGGGCGAGGATCGACCGATAAGCTCGATAAGGTGAAGCACGAAAACGGCCATGGGATTTACTGTAGTCGGGTTCATGGCATGAAGTAGGTTTATGATGGAAGAGACGTTGTCATTTCTGTTAATGGAGGTTAGCACTCTTAGCTGGGAGTTGGGTTTCATGTTCATAATAGTCCGGTTTTGATAGGCCATGTATTTTCTCGAAGGATCAATGAGGTAATGCACAGTGATTGGTAGAATAATTGCAGTGATTAATGTGGCAATTATAAGTATATCGAAGATCTCCGCAGGTAACAGCTGCAATTGAATCAAGGAAATTAATATAGAGAAAAAGGGATCTAGTTAGAAATGAAAGATTAACTTTACGTACAAAGAACATCTAGGACAATGAAAATCACAAGTGCGTACCTGATTTTCTCGTACGGTGACATACGCGGCGATATCAACAATGCCTTTAGCGTTCATAATGAGACCTAGAGCCAATGAATCGTTAAAGGGAAGCTTGCAGAACAAAGAAGGTACTAAGAATCCGATCACTTTGAACACGAAAATCGCGGTGCTGAGAACTCCAGTGCAAATCATCAAAACGCTAGTCCAAATTGTTTGAAAAACCATGACTAAATCCACCCTTATAGCAGCTACAGTAGCAAAGAGTGGCACTAATATGTCCATGGTAAAGCATTCCAGTTTTTGGACGAGTGCTGATCCAAATGGCGGGCCTGCAGGTAGAGCCAAGGCAAGGACATAGGGACCGAAGGGAACGTATTGATTGAAGAGAGCAGATACCAAGCCTGAAACTAAAAAGAGCCAAATAATCAAATCTATGTAATCTTTGTTTACAGGCTTGCCTTCTGGTGTTCGTCTTATAACCCAAAACGTTGATTGGCGGATCCCGTAAACGAACAAGAGGAAAATGATCATTGCTGCTAAATTTGCATAAGGGTTGGAGTGATTTGGATTGATTATCAAAGTGGAAATGGCGCTTAGAAAAAGGCTGCTTAGGTCGCTTACTAATGCGGAAGCAAGACCTAAGCGGCCTAATTCAGAGTTAACTATTCTGAGTTCATGTAGGAGAGAAGAAATCACAGGAAAGGCAATCCTAGCCTGGAGTGTTACTACCAAATGAAGATAATCTTTCTCCTCTATGCTTAAGTTTCCGGCAATCAAAAATCTGAAACCTGTACCGGTCAATATCGGCAAGAACAGAGAAATAAAGCCGAGTGCGATCGCCTTTCGACCGGTCCTTGCAAGCATTGTTATGTCCATTTTAACTCCAGTTATAAATAAATATAAGGTGTAGGTGAAGAAGGCCACTGTTCCTAGAATTTCTTGACTACTAATTACAAAGAGCCTGTGTTGCACTGCATCCCACCGTTTCCATGAAATACCCAACACCAGTCCTGTCTGACAAATTGTAATAAGATATGCCATTAGAGACAGTAGAACGAAATATCAGAAAAAACATGTCCAGAATTGATGAACGTATAGGATATATATAGACATACTAAAATCTGTGAGGCTATTTTGGTGGCTCCAAGTTTCTTGAGACAAAAATGAAAGAAGGAGGTGAGACCGAAGATCAAGACCATCTGCAACTCGAAAAGTGGAAACGATTTGTTCAACCACCAATCTGGATTATCGGTTTCGATCAATATTCCCTTTGAATTTACGTGGAAAGAAGCATCAAAGCAGGTCATATTTGTGGAGCCTGAAGGTAGTTCCATCTCTCTCTGCCTGCTGCATGCACCGACAGATTCACAGGACGAGAAGAACAAAGAACAGAAAAAAAAGGATGAAAATATTTTTTTCCCAGATCAATAAGAATTGATTCCTTCTTTCTTGAATCAACCGAAAATGGTGTTTTATCTTACAACCTTTTTCTTCTTTTGGTTATTGGGTTAGTTGGAGAAACAGCTTACAAATTGTCTAACTTTTCTTCTTTTAGGGTGATCCAGCAGAACGGAGTTTCATATATCGCGGAAACTAAAAACTGCAAAATTCGGTTGTGTCGGTTTGATTGTATTCGACATGTCTCTAACTGTTCAACGCTGACCTTCTTTTCCCCCCTTTTGTTATTATTATTATTATTATTATTATTATTTAATTTTAAATAAAGAAATTAAATTCAGTTGGTTCATGGGGTGACAACTAACAAGAATGTTCAGTTCAAACAGAAGTGAGAAATGTTAGAGGCTGACGTGCTTTTGATTTTTTAGCATCTTAAATTGTATTTCTGATAAACTAACATGAGTTTGTAAAAGCTTGATTTTAGCTTAGAATGTTGATAGAGACAACTTGGAAACTTAGAAATTTGCTCTTCATTCAAAACTACAGTTTGCAAGCAGTTAGTTCAGTTGGGCCGTTGGGTGTCTGTTATTATTTTTTATTTTTTATTTTAAATGGATATGGGCTCCAGGCTTGATGGGCTAGTTGCTTGAAATTGGGCTTTGGGTTCATGGGTCCCCTCCCACCTCCCACTTCCCACTTCCCACTTCCCACTTCCCACTTCCCATTCGGTTCTTAAGATTTCATCACCTAAAAATCATTACCATTCTGTTCTGCTGTTTTAATGATTCATTCATCTGGGCAGCTCCCGGCCTTCTAAAGAATCAGAATCTGACCAACAACATTCCCATATTTAAATTCTAACTCCAAAGATTGCTGTGTCTTTAGGTCTATGGCATGAAAACCGAAAGGCATCAGCCAAAGAGACAAATGTTTACAACTGTATTTAATTGAAGAAGGACAATTAACTGTAGCTCTGCAAACTGTTACCGGACATACTGTGTGGGGGGGGGGGGACCTCATCATATATATACAATCATCTTTCTGGGCCCCTCATCCCTTCACACATCGTTGCATACGATCACCACCACACATCCTGAATCAGACGCCTCATGATTCAACTGATCAGACGATCCACACACGAAATTACCGATTTCAGAGAGATGGAGTAATGGGTCGCTCGTAGATTTCGTGAATATTGTTTATTCGAGTATTGAATACTGCTCTGATATTTAAGAGGGCCCATATATACATAACATCTATTTATTTCTGCAAGCTTGTTCTCAGATTTTGTCCTCTCTAATTATAGTTCATGATTCTCGAAGTATATCTAGATTACTATTACATAGAGCACTTTCATGTTGTTGTTGTTTTTTGTTTTTGTTTTTCTTAAGGTTGTGTTTATGCTTCTCTCATATCATCCGTTAATTGCACTTGTGATGCCAGCTTGCTGATTCAATATGATCATTACATCATATGCATATATGAAAATATCTATATATTTGTATGATGCGTAAGAAATTAGAAGAAAAATAGTAGTAAAATTAATTTTATATAAAACTTAAATAAAATGTGGTAATTTATCAATTATCTATAATATTACTTATTGATTTTAATCAAATATTAAATTTACCTAAAAATTATTATTATTTTTAAGAGGCAATTAGATCCTAATTGGATTGATGTTGGGGAGGCAATTAGAAATAGATTGGGGGAATTCTGAAACTTGCAATTAATCCTCCCGTCATTGACGTTCACTCATGCATGCAGTCACCCAGCAGCCACTGCAGTGGCCAACCCACACCGACAGGTACACGACAATGTTTTTTTTAAAAAACATCGTAGGAAACCCAAAAATAATAATAAAATAAAAATCATTAAATGAAAATTGAAATATATAAATAAAATGTAAATACAATCATGTAAAATACGGCATACGCATCATTGTAGACACGGAGATGCCGTGTCACATTCAATAACATAAAGTATTAACTATATGGTATGCTATTCATTTAATCGGGTTTATAATACATTAATGTAAAATATTAATACATGACAACTTGGTGATTCACTCACGTCACATCCGTCTGAAACATAATTTATGTCTGCCCTTCTGATCAGTTATTAGTTATTACTACTCCCTTGCAACACATGAAGTATTCAATTTGCATGCCCCGACCTTCTTTCCACATTCACACGAATCATGTACTTAGCCCTTTATTAATTACATTATTTTGGTTTCTATTTAAATTCTAAATATTCATATTAGTCGAATTAAGTTTTTTTTTTTTTAAATTATAAAAAATAAGATGTGAATGTTCTCTCTATCTTACATGTCAATAATCGCCGGAGATGACAACATGCAGGATGATGATCAGACCTCGGTGGCCGATCTCAAGTCCGGATAGCTTTGAACGGTGAACTTCCAACAACACTTGGGGCGACTGAGTTTACCCTTCTAAACCTTGGCTCAACCCAACCGAAGCTCAGATGTCCCACTCCTGTTTGGCAGGGTCTATGGCTATTCGGACCCGGACTTACCTTGGTTAGCTTTACGAACTTTGGTCAACACTTACCCCCAACTAATCTAGCTTATTACGTGCACCCATTAATTTATAAAGTAATAAAAATTACATTCTGATGATAAGCACGTACAAAATCATTTGTTTGGAGTGGGAATGATTAAACAATGGATCTTATCATAAGTATCTTCCTTGGAACTAATCTCAACTTCCAACGGCTCTTGATAATGTTTACCCTTCTGATAGTGTTTTAACTGCCATGTTTTTATGACAGGCTGATCTCGGATCATGATTATTCCCATCCTGAGTACTCCGTGGGATTCCATGAGATGAATCGATCGTCCACTATCCAACGGCTATTATTATATCACAATGCAAACAAAGTTTCACACCATACTTCAAAAATATATGTCTAGCTTGATATTTGATGGCGATAGTTTAGTCCCTTTCACTCCCCCCCTCCCTCTCTCTCTCTCTCTCTCTATCTCTTATTTACTGCTTTTGGCATCTTTTCACGAACCAGATCATTCTACAACTTCTCTCTCTCTCTCTCTTCTACTTCTAGTTCTCTTGCTAGAGCTGCAGCTTAAATATTTCTTAAACCTTCTCTTCCTTATCATAACCAAGTTGATACCAACCCCGCTCTTTCTACAGCAAGAGCTTTCTCTATTTCTTACTTTTCTTTAGCAACTTAATAACAATGGGTGATTCGTTTTTAGAGATTTTCGACGAACTCATAGAAGATGATGAGGATCTTTTTAGTATTTTCGATAGACTAGAAGGCGTAGGAGCAGATGATATGCTCAACATGTCAGCTAGTACCTTATTATCTTCATGTCATGATGCTAATTTGAAACATCAGACCGAATTAGAAACAGTAGTAGCGCCAAAAAGCAAGAGGTTGAGGCTTTCTTGTAATAATAGCAATAATATTGGTAATAATTCAGATGATCAGGAAGCTGCGAACCGGACAGATGGGAAACAAACTAGGATGTCTCATATCACGGTGGAGCGCAACCGCCGGAAGCAAATGAACGACCATTTATCCGTCTTGAGGTCCCTTATGCCTTCTTTCTATGTCAAAAGGGTATGTCTGCTACTACTTCTATATATATATAAATGTTTCTTCTCCCTCTTATAATTTGGGTGTTAATAGGGAGATCAAGCATCGATAATTGGAGGGGTGGTAGATTACATTAACGAATTGCAACAAGTTCTACAATCACTAGAAGCCAAGAAGCAACGAAAAGCTTATAGCGAAGTGTTAAGCCCTAGAGTGCCCGTTTCAAGCCCAAGACTACCTTCACCACTTAGTCCTAGAAAACCGGCTAATAACATATTAAGCCCTAGACTTAACCTACGTCCTCTTAGTCCAAGAACACCACAACCCACTAGCCCTTACAATGACAGACCACTAAACTTGCAACAATCAGCTGGTAACTATAACCTCTCTCCTACCGCCTCCGTGGTCAACTCATCATCACTTGAACCATCCCCATCTCCTTCTTCAACAGCCTCCAATATTATTGTTAATGATCATAATTATGCCAATGAGTTCGTCGCCAATTCGAAATCGGACAGAGCTGAAGTCGAGGTCAAGTTTACGGGCCCTAACGTGGTTCTGAAGACAGTCTCTCCTCGGATTCCAGGTCTCGCCATGAAAATTGTTTCTACCATTGAAGACCTCTCGCTTGAAATTCTCCATGTGGATATTAACACTGCCGAGGAAACCATGCTCAACTCCTTCACCATCAAAGTACATATTTAATACAGTGTGAATGTTACGTACAGTTTATCGAGATTTTATTATATCTTGTTCCATATGCTAATTAATTTCGATTTTGCTAACAATTGGTTGTGTGCTTTGTTTATAGGTGGGAATTGAATGCCAACTTAGTGCAGAAGAACTCGCTCAGCTGATTCAGCAAACGTTGTGTTAATTTGAGTTAACTAAGTCCATCAATTTTCTATTATATAACTAATTAGATTGTACTTGTATCAGTGTTTTTAATCCGTAGGGGAAATCATAATGTATCTGTAATTTTACGAGGCTCTTAGCTAAGCTTAAGTGGTGGCCGTAGTTAGTAAATTAGAGCTTACGTTAAGTACCACTTGTTAGAGACAATTTCATCAGACATATGATCTAAAGTTTGATTAACATCATACATTTTTTGCCAACAAGAGTAGAAGGAAAATGCGTGAGTGAATTTAGCTTCCATATATTTCATCGAGCATGCGTGAGTGAGAATTAATACTTAAGATTTTGTCAAGTGCCCTCCGGAAAATGAAATGGACGGAAAAGTTCTCTCAACATTGTGAAGGGTAACTGTACCCCCAACAGTTCTGTCCTTACCTCTCCATTTATATAGATGTAGACAACCGACTTTAATAGAACCATACTTTTCTTTTGAGGCATATTATAGGCTTATAGCCAACAAGAGTTACACTATTTCTCTTTTAATACTTAATTCTTATTTTTCACTAATATATGATCTATTATGATCTTATGTCAATATACATATATATAGATATATATGTATGTATCAGAGTAATGATTCAAGAAAAGGATCTTTTATAACGATAGAGCATTACAATTAGGCCCAAAGCCTTCGTTTATGGACCGGAAGTGGGTTCCTATACATATCTTTTTGTGTTTTGCTTTGGGCCTCTGGGCTTACATGGCCCAGAAAGAAAGTAAAAATTCTAAGGTCTCAGAAACATTATTATCGCTCAACTGATTTTTTTTAAAAAAAAAAACTACCTGTCACATCTATTAATTATCCTCTTAAGATCGTAAGCTAGAACAATTACCACCTAAAGTTAACTAATCTACTTAGATTTTACATGTATAATTAAGAAAATTTACCCTGATTTCCAAATGTAAACTCCGGGTCGGGCTCAACCCGACTAAATGGAGACATGCCAGATGAAGTTGGCGCTAAATCCGGATTCCCATCATTCAGCCCATTTTGCAGTAATCCACTTGGAAATATAAATGAATGATCAGGAGGACCAAACAGATGATCTTCTGGGAAATTAACGGTGTATGCCGGGATGATCACGTGATCCAGTTCATTAATAGATGCAAAATTATCAAAGGAAATACTAGGAAATGATTGGTTATGATGATCGAGAGTAGTGTCTAAATTTTCAGTAATGACGTTGAGGGATGGCTTGGAGGTCATGGTAGGATATTCGAATTGTGGCAAACGGTGTTGATTGATTAGATAATCGTAATCATCTAATACTGATGGGGGATTAATTTGAGGTAGTGGTGCTAATGATGGAGGATTAATATTGTTGTGGGTACACGTGTGATTGCCTCGGTATGTGATTTCCAACATGTTCGGATCGTCGTCGGATCTTTGAACTAGCTTAGTCGCCGGACAACCGCTGACGTTTCTCTGTGTGCATCGGTAATAGCCTCTGCAATTAATAGAAAAAGGTCAAAATCAAAGTAAAAGTTAGTCACCAAGATATATATTACATAGTGTGAATAATTAAGATTACTGTTTTCAATCGTAGGATAAATTTAACCTAGGAAATTTGGCGCCTAGAATATCTTTTTGTCCATATTTTCTCCAGCTGAAGTTATCATCGGGAGGCCCTTCAAGTAACATGTCTGGATTCACAGTAACTTTCTCCGTCCAACATGGCAAACTGTTCCTGCTTTTAATTAATTATTCATTAGAAACAGAAACTATATTAAGATGTAGTTAATCTTACATTACAGTTGATAGTTACCTGATCTTCCTAGATGCATGAGGGTCAGCTCCCTTATCACTTGTCGGACTTGCATTAAGCGAAGGTGGAGATTCAGACGGTGAAAGAATATTCCTAAGTGAAGCGCCGTTGCAAGAGAGAATTAACAGGGCTTTCTGAAAGGAATGCTGGATCTTTTGCAGTAATAAGTCTAAAGATTCCTGTGAAGAAGAAGAAGAAGCTGCATTTAGATAGATGTGAAGCTGTCTTGCTAACTCTCTCCCTTGAGCTAGCTCGTTTATCAAGCTCTGCTTTTGTGACCACCCTCCCTTCTTCTCCATTGTATATTTTATGTATGGTTTTTAGAAAAGGGTAGATAAAGATCAGTGAGTTTAAAGGAAGGTTGAACACATGAAGAAGATTAAGGATAGGGAGGGGGGGGAGAGAATGCATGGTTATGTATGGGGTCTAGTTTTCTTTATAAATGGCAAGGAAGCGAGGATAAAAGAGGTGGAAACTTGGACTTGGATTTATTTTCTGGAGGAGACTGGTCTTTGGTGTCGGACCATTTCAAAAAGGGTACAAGGGAAATGAATCTTCTGAGTGAAAATCCACATCAGTCTCTACGATCCAATGATTTTTGTCAGAGAAGAAATAAAGTGAGCGGAGAATGTTCAAACTTATGAGCCTTCTCCGCGTTGGCATTATTTAGTCATCTTTTCGACGCAGGGAAAAAATAATAATAATAAATAAATAAATAAATAAATAAATAAATAAAAGATAACGTGTTACGGCCTAAGGGGACAGGAGTTAGAACACGCGAGCCCTCGTGTTTGGATCATGCGGTTCACACGGTTACCTATCAAACTCCACGTTGACTGGGGGACTGCTTAGGTTAAAGCATTTGAAACTCGAGTTAGTTTTTAGTTTGGTCATGTCGTGACATGCAAATTCAATTATATTCAACTAACATTTAATTTCATTCTAGTTATAATATATTTTGGAAATTCATTATAATTTATGTAAAATTTTAGATATTAATTTTAAATTTTTTTCATTTAAAACTTGATCAAATAATAAAAATAAAAAAAAATTTAGATAAAATTTTGATAAAATTTGATGAGTTTACAATTATTTATATCATTTATTTTATTAATTAATCAATAAATAATAATATAAATTATTATAACTTATCTTATTTTATTTAAAATTAATTTAATTTTAATCTTACTATCATTGTTGAACTTTGGATGAGCAGTTTTGAGCCCACTTCCCTACCCAGTCGATATTCGACCGATTGCAAATTGATCAGGTCAATACTCGTAATGTAGAAAAAGGGTAAAAAAGGTACGTAAGTAAACGTAATTAATAATAAATAAATATATATAATGATCTTTTAGTTTCTAATCACAGATTAAACCGCGGACCATGGGTTTTAGCCGTGTGGAAACCCCCCACGAACTGCGGGTCCCATGTTTTTTTCCCGGAACGTGGTCAAACGTCAAAAAGGTAAGTCTAATTTCACTACTTTTCCATAATAATCGTTGGTCCTTTCTTATTATTAACTTCAATTTTTAAGAATTAATGATAGATTTAATGTAGTAAGTGTTCTGTAGTAATCATATATAAAAAAATACACATTTAAAATATATATATATATTATTTTTATAAAATTTAATTCACGGTAGAAATTAGATGTAGTAGTAATTGACAGCTGGCTTTAAATATGCAATTTGGTACGGAGAGGAGAGCCTTATATATCTTGACTTCTTTATAAAATTTGACCGCAAAAGCAAACAATAAGTTGGTAACCTTCTAGATACATTAATTCTTGACCTTTTTTTTTTTTTTATACCTTTTTTTAGGCAATAAATTTAGGAGGCGCAAATAAATCTTTCCGACCACCGAAACTCGATCGAGACTGTCGGAATTTTTACAGAAAATCTTGTTTTAATCGGAATCCGAAATAAAAAATATATTGAAAGTTTCAGAACGGGATATTAGAGTCGGAGATGGTGCCCCAACCATAACCTTCTTTTTTTTTTTTTTGGTTTTCTTTTCCTTTTTGCTCCCCCCTTCCCCAGTTCCCTCTTCTGTTATTTCCATGGTCCATACCTTGTTCTTTCCGACCATTTTTCACTTTTCTTTTCCTTTTTAACATGTTCATCATCACCTTCCTAGTAGTCCTTTTTTCTTTCTTCCAATTTCATTCCAATTTCATTATCTGCAAAAGCGAAAGAAGGTTGATCTTGATCATGCAGGTGACTCATTATCCAATACCTCTCTATTTCTTCTGGTTTCCGGCCTGGAATCCTGCCAGCTATTAGATCCCACCTGGACATAATTCCATTTCAACATCTTAACTAAAGTATTATAAGAATGAATAAATTAATTAAAAAAAAGAAAATGCATGCATGTGGCTGTGTCACTCATGGTTTATAATTTTATACCCAATCTCATGCCTTTTCCTTTTTCTAACTAGAGTATGAATCAGTACTTTACTAATCATGTGGCACGATCTTCATCTTTTCTCTTACGATCGTGTATTCAAGTGAAAGAGATGTCTAATCATAAAACCAGAACAAAGTTTTTTTTTTTTTTTTTTTTTACTTTTTGTTTTCCTGTTTATAGCGTTGAAGCAACACTCTCCTAATTACAAGCTCAGAGGTAAAGGCTACTCTTTTACTAGAAATTTGAGTTTCGTAATCTAAAGCAATTGGCGATGAATTGAACGACTCGTCTCTATTATATACTGAATATCTAAAACTTAGTTTCTCATATGTTACGGTATTCTCTACGGATAGAATTGATAAAGAGCGAGCATTTTATAACATAAATAAATGTTAGTGTTGTTTAACCGTCCGTTTTGTGTCCGACATATTATATGTTACCTCTGTCCGACAAGCTTGTACATTCTGAAAATGAGATCTTGCTCTTGTGCACTCATTCTTATCAACTCCCATTCATTACTACTAACTTCTGCAGCACAGGAATTATAAACGATCACAGCTTTAAAATACAAATAATCAACATGATGCATGCATGAATGATTGACCCAGCCATCAGGATAGCATAAAGACTATATCTCTATATGAACAAACTGAAATCCAAAAAATAAAAAATAAAAACTAACCTTCACACTCAAAATGGGCGGTCTTATCTTGTTTGCGGCGGTGTCGTCGGCTGTCCATATGTATATAATATGGTTTCTAACAATGGAAATAATATAGAATTAGGCTTGTCAAAAAATATAAAAATATAAAAGGAAAAGAAGAAAATATAGAAGTTATTTAAAAAAGAGTGGGAGAAGAAGGAGAAGGAAGAGGAGAAGGAAGATGAAGATGAAGATGAAGATGAAGAGGAGTTTTGGAGGGAGAAATGTAGAGGGACTCAGAGAGTTGTTGTACATAGTACATGGTATATATGCTTTTATTTGATAATATCTTCAATTCCAATAATTCCATGTACTAATTAGCTCCAACGGCTCTAGAAGTCTGTTCGGTAATAGCAGGCTTGCAGACCTGTAGTTGTCAACTAGGGAAGACACTAGATAAATCAATGTTTTTTTTTTAATGGAAATCCTATCTTGAATTACCAGATACAAAGAAACAAAAAAAAATACACTAACCTTATCCTGACCTTAAGATCAGATGTCTCCTTTTTTTTTTTTCTTTTTTTTTTTTTAAACAGCAGCTTTCATATGCATGTGATCCATGAATAGTATTACATATGGTACAAGATCATGTTAATTTTCAAAATAAAATTCCAGCTCAAATAGCGCAACGAGACAAGGTGAACTTCAGGAAAGAGCCTATCCAACTCAACCCCCCATGCATGCATTTCCCAGCAGTGATTCCTAGTTTCTGAGACTCGTCAATTCGTTTGTAACAATTTTTTCCGACACTTGTCGTTCATTCACGGTATGAATGCATGCATGCATGCATGTGACTTTCTTTTTATATATTAACTGTTTGCTCTCTTTAGCTTTGAAGTTTTAGCCAAGAGTTGAGACGTACGGTGCAGTTTTTGATAATTGGCCAGTAAGATTTGTTTAAATAAGTATCCCATATCCATGCAGTAGGAAACATGGCTGTATTAATCAAATTAAGTAAGAAAAAAAAAATTAGATTGCATTTCTCGCAGTACAATATATCTGTCCGAAAATTCTCTATCCGCTGCATCTTTTACAGCATGGCTTTGGGAGCCTGATCTACACTTTTCCTAAATCGGATATCTACATAATTTTATCGTCGTTAGATCTTGAGGAAATAAATCCAACGTCTTTACTTCGATTGAGGTATAAAATTAATTTTTATAAACTTAAAGGTCTTGAAAGAAATTAAATAAAAGTTTCGTATTATTATCCAAGATCACTATTTACCCTCCTCTCTTCTTCCACTGCCGCTTAAAGTCTAGGGCCTGCTCCTTTTTCATCTTCTTCTTCGAGTTTAAGGTGTGAAGCTTTCATGAAGACCTCTGCTCATCCATTTTTATTCTTCTTCTTTCAACGAATGGTGTAAGGCGTGAAGATATCGAAATTTGGGTAAGGATCTTGTGTGTTCCAAATTGAGTTTCAATGCTACAAAGATAGACTGATTTTTTATGCCGGTTTTTCTTTTGGGTAGATTGCTGGACTCAAGGATCTTCTAGAAGGGGATACATGTTAGAATTTTGAATGAATGAAGCTAAAAACCATTTTTCTTCCTGTTAGAATCTTTTGGGTATATTCCATTTTTTCTTTCTGTACGTATAAACAGAACCGTTTTCTTCATTAAAGCACAAAACCAGATTAAATACAAATGCTACAAATGAACCAAAAGAATAAACAAAAAACAGAGATTCCTAGAAAAATTATAGTGCAAAACAGATCAAAAAACAAACCGTGACAGCAACAAAAACCACAAACAGACAACATAAGTGCAGAAAATTGCACATGGGAAGCATTTTCCCAACATTACAAGCAAAAAGTTGAAAATGCACAAAACTCATAAGAATAATCTTCACAGAAGCTTCAACATGATCAAAAGAGTCCACAAGACTTGCTTGAACCGGAAATTGACCAAAGAAATTTGAATTTGGCCTTTAACTTGCTGATGAAGAAACCAGAGGATGAAATTGAACTGAAAGGAAAAATGAGGCATATCTCCTTCAATACGGATCCGATTGACCTCAAACCAATTCCCACAAGTTTGAAATGAGGTAATCTTACTATCTTCCAAGGAGTCAACGTAAAATTGAAAAGTAATAAAAAAAACAACAACAACAATCTGGAAATTGGAGTGAAAGTGAAAACAAGCACTTTCTAATAATGCTTTCCAAGCTTACACATTCAAATGGATTCGTGATCCGAATTTCAGCAAGACATTATGAACTATGAAGGGTATTGCTGCCTGCATGCAGAACACTCGTCCGACGATGAGGTGGAGTTTTGGGTACCCCTCTTTGGCTTTTATGATGACGGTCACTGATGATCAAGTGGTGATTTGGTACTTTTAATTAAAAACTGATAAAAGTTTCAGTAAAAAAAGAAACCCTAAAAATGGAGGAGCTAGATTTGCCCTAAAATAATAAACACAAAATTAGTAAAGAAAAAAAAATTATTAGAAAAAAGAAATGTGATATTTACCTTGAGTGTAAAATCTTCATGAATTCATGCCCTAACTTGCAGCGGAAGAACAAGAGGACCAAAAGAAAGAAAGATAAAATGGTGAAGTAGATTGTCTGAGAAAGATAAGGACAAATACGAAAACTCATTTCTTTATTTCTTACCCCAATTTTATTTTTTTCAACCCCTTAAGTTTGTAAAAATTAATTTGTTTCCCTTCTTAAGTCAGAATCCATTTCATCAACATCCAACGGCTACAAAACTATGTAGATATCTGATCTAGGGAGAGTGTAGATCAGAGTCCCCAAACCCCACACAATAGTAAAATGCATCTCAATAAGATTAAGGAAAAACCTCCCCTTAATTTTATTAATTAATTAAATTATTAAATTATAACGAGATACTCAAGTTGGTTTTGAGGAAAGTTCTCTCCCAAGAACAGCTAATTATATTCGTCCACGTGTCTCTTCCTGTTCCTTTGGGATTGAACCTCTCCATGTCACTACCGACAAACTTGTATAGAGCTGCAAGAAATCCATTCCCAGAACTTCAGAAAAATTTGTATGATAATTTTCAACAGTTTAATTTAGTCTTGAAATTAGTCACAGCTTAAACGAACCGCCGGATACGACTAACTTTACACGTACGTCCACGTGTCACACGTCATCAACTCCATGCATGCAGCCACGTACACCCAAGCTCCTCCATTCCTTCACAGTTCCAACTTTACCGCAAAATCCGTGCCGAATATGATTCGCTTGTTTGCACAGTTTCATAGTCGATCAATTGTCGCTTTCACTACTATAGCTAGTCCAACACCATATCTATGCAGATAAGAGAATCAGTCAATCAATGGTGAAGCTAGCCTCCGCTAGAGACGTCAGACTGTATGGGCCACGGCTAAGCCGTAACCGGGTCGAGTACACAAATGCCCGGTTGTACCTGTTCGCGACCGTTGTTCTTCTAGGAGGCTTTGTGGCCCAGCTTTCCAAGGAGCCCAAATCCCGCCTGGTCCTCTTGCTCATTGCCTTAGCCCTCATCATGATCCTCAATTTACACGATCTTATGGCGCATCAAGCCGGGATCGATTACTCGCTTTCATTGATGCGATATGACTCGCAGCTTGCTCTCGTCGAATTCGCCGCTCCTTTGGTCCAGGCCTTGGGCTCTCTCCTCTTCTTCTTAGCCACTCTCTTTCTTTTTATCCAGGTTATTGATTTATTGATCATTTCGTTGTATTATTGTTTTGCAGTAATTGACGTGATGATCGATATTATATATGTATTGTATTAATGTAGGAGGAGAAAAACTACGATAACTTAAGACTGGAAAAACATACTTTGAACGTGCTTATGATGGGCCGGACGTTGACGGTGGGCTTAGGTGTAGCGGGCGGCCCAAAATGATGAATCAAAGGCTAGTAGACTATGAAATGGGTTTGCATGGGTTGTATACAGTCCTGTAGATGACATGCAAATATTACATTTTCTTAGTTTTAGCTATTAGGTGCTATTGTTATTTTTTGTCCTATCAGGATTCTTAGTTGTTTTGTAGTGTATCTTTTTTTCCCCTGTTAGTAGTGTAAGTTGTGGCTTCTATATAATACAGACCACCCTTTTTTTAAGGAAGAAAATAAGTGTTTTACAAAAGTGAACTGTTCTTTTAACACCGTGTGTAAAAAATAATGTCTTTTAACACCGTTAGTTAGGAAACTCACAACTCGTAATCTCACCGTTCTATCAGCTTATTGCTGGTTCGGCTTTATGGGTGTTAGGATTAATCCACAACTCATGTCAAATTTACGAGAGAATAGAAGGACATGTCCAAATCTTGCAACAGGGTGTCCACATCCCGTTCCTGATCGGAAGCGTCTTGTTCTTCGTCGGTCCGATCCTCAATCGGTTCAACCAAGCCGCGTCATCGGTCCATCATGGCTTGGACCTGATGGTACCAACTACTAATTATTACTTTGATCAAGTTTTTTTTTTTTTTTAATCATTAGTCGTAGTACAACTTGATTTAACTGAAATTTGTACTGGGCGTCCAAGACTGGATTTTGGGTGTGGTTGGGAGTTTTTGGGAGCTTGATGTTTTTATAGGTGGATTTGCAAACGTCGTTAAGGTGTTCAAGATGCAGCAGCAAACTGTGGATGAATTGCGGTTAGAGTAACTCAGGGGGGGGGGGGGGGAGCGCATGAGAGGCTTTTACATGAAAGAGATGGCCACGTCCCGCTCATTCTAGAAGATGAGAGGAGGAGCAGCAACAGGCAGTTTGAGGAGGAAGCCGGCTGCAAGATTGTTAACCCAACTCCTTACAAGGATGACAGCTCTTGTCAGTCGGGCATGAAAATTGTTAGCTGAGATACATGACCTTGTCGATCGCTCATAATTGTATCTGTAAAAGACATGTACTTTGCCTATTTGAACATAAAGTTGTAATGTTTGTATTGTATCCGAAGGAATGAATATCAGGTTTGATTTATCCGACAAAATATTATTTAGATAGACCATATTAAATATATGGTGAATTAATTTATTTTAATTATAAAAATTAATTTTGAATTATATTAATTAATATATTTTTATGTATTATTAAAATATTAATAATATTTTTACTTTAATTATTAATATTAAATCACATAATGAATATCACATATTCAATGATGGATTATAGATATAATTTATTCAAAAAATTCTCCTAATAACTAATAATAATATGAGGCCTATTAACTCAAGACTTTGAATCTAAAATATAATATAAGTTTATAACCAGCATAGATTTATTGTTTCTGGACTGGTTTGTAATGTAATGACCAGCATAGATAAAACAAATCCGTTGAAATATAAGAAGATCAAAAATTGACAACTGTAAGTCGTGTGATTTATTGTTTCTGGACTGGTTTGTATACTATCTTCTGAATAGAGGATTAAAATATAATTCAGAAAAGTATAGCGGGTTTAGGGTGTATTAGTCTGATACTTGGTTTGGGGGTCAACATAAAATTTTACGAAAAAGGATAGAAGTCGGTGTGTTAGACCGTTTTACCCCCGCCAAAATCTGTTTAAAGTACGCCTCCACTGCTCAAATTCGCCAATCCGGCCACAGGCGCTATTTCATCCGCGACCTTTCATCCGCGACCGTGAATACCTTGATTAACCTAATCTCGCCACTTTCGATTTTCTGCCTTGTGTTCATTCCTAATTTCCAATCTTCGCAATTATTAGGTAACTTCTAATCTGCATCCGTTTCTATTTTCTGTTTCCTTTTCCTCTTCAATTCTCCTTTAATTTTTGTGTGATTGGATTTTACCTGCAAGGACACTGTTCTGATCCTGACGATTCTATTTCAGATTTTTCTGTATTTTTTTCCCCTGTGTGAATTTCAATCTTGGTTCCCCTGAAATCATTGAAATAGCTTGATTTAAATTCTCTCTTTTATTTGTAAAAGAGAAAAATAAAATTCAAAATTGCATTTTAGTGGATTTGATCAGATTTTCAAAGCTTTTTAGCTTTGATCTCCTTTTATGTTACATTATACTAAGTGCAGAGAAGTGTTCTTTACAGATTCGTGTTACTGTGCAAAAATGTCGTCTGTATCTACTCAGCCCCAGTTCCGATACACTCAACCTCCATCTAAGGTCCTCCATCTAAGGAATTTGCCATGGGAGTGCATGGAGGAAGAACTTATTGAGCTTGGGAAGCCATTTGGTAAAGTCGTGAACACTAGGTGCAATGTTGGAGCAAATCGGAATCAGGCTTTTATTGAATTCGTTAGTGCTTTCTCTGATCCTTGAGTTTTTCTTTTGTATTTATATGATTTTGTGAGGTTCTTATGTTGATATAAGTTCACCATTTTTTTAGGCTGATTTAAATCATGCTATTGCAATGATCTCATACCATGCCTCATCCTCAGATCCGGCTCAAGTACGAGGCAAAACTGTTTACTTACAGTATTCTAATAGGCAAGAAATAGTGAACAACAAAACTACTGCTGATGTAACTGGGAATGTGCTTTTGGTAACAATTGAGGGCGAAGATGCACGCCTTGTCAGCATTGATGTTTTACATCTGGTAAGAAATTGCATCCTTATCTTGTCATAGTTAAAGGTAATAGAATCTGTAACTACGAAGAAATCAATAAAATATTGAATTAGTATGAGTAGTGGTTGTCATGTTTTTGAATTTTTAAAAGCTTTTGTTTGACGTGAATGTAAATGGATCAGCAGGCCCATGTGAAGGCAATATGTTTGATGGCAGCTTATTGCATCATCTGGAGAAACAGCTTATGTGTGTTTGTTTCCCTTCTCCTTTCCTTAACACTACCTCTCTACTTCCTTACTCTTCTTCTCCTCAGCTTCATCCTACCCTTCTTGTAGTAACTTTAGGGATGTTCATCTTCTGTGCTCTGGTGCATTTCTCTTCCTTTCTCTGCTCCATGTTGTGTGATGAAGATTTTATTGTCTAATTTGTGCAATGAATTTCATTGTTTCCTTTTACTACTACAAAATCATGGGACTTGAAGCTTGGTTGCATTTTAAGTAGATAATCTATCCACCAAAAGAGATGCAATCTTTGGTAACAACTAAAGATAATGATTTTTTATAATCTGGCTTCCATGGTATAGTGTTATCTCTTTCATATTAAGCAAATCTAAAGCTTAAAAAAAAAAGAAATACCATAGTCTCCGAACAGACCTTAAAAAATAGATGATAATAATTCTGTTGCTCTTGGCCTTTTTCTCTGTCACTATTTTCCTAGATTTTGATTACAAAGAAGTGCCGATATGGGGTTTCCATTAGTATCTTCTAGCAGTATAGTACTTTCATGAAGGTCTTGGCTTCTTTGAATTAGTAATTTCTGCTATCAAAACTTTGATATGAGAAAATGCAGATTTTGACTTCAAGCTTTCTGTGCAGCTATATCTCTATATAAATATTTCAATCTCATTTTAACTTCGTATAATATTTAAATCTTGGTAACTGCCTCTTAAGTTTATTTGATGTAGTCTTTTTAGTATATATCATCTGAATGTTGTCCAATACCTTGCAGGTGTTTTCAGCTTTTGGATTTGTGCATAAAATTACTACCTTTGAGAAAACAGCTGGGTTTCAGGTCTGCATACTATTTTTTTTTTTAGTTTTCTATGTTGGTTTTGTTACTGCTTCTTGCCTGGAGGAATATATGATCGGTTTTAATTAAGATTAAAGAAGCTAATATGATCTATGATCTTTTCAGGCACTGGTACAATTTTCAGATGCAGAGACTGCCACTTCTGCGAAGAATGCCTTGGATGGCAGAAGCATCCCTAGGTGACAGTCGTAATTAACAATTTCCATGGTTTTAGGTTTTTTTTTTTCTATGAACTATATATCCTGTACATTATATAGATTTAACTATGGGGCATGTGATTTGGGTACAGGTATTTGCTTCCAGACAACGTGGGAGCATGCTCCCTCCGAATCACTTACTCTGCTCACACAGACTTAAGTGTGAAATTCCAGAGCCATCGGAGCAGGTTTCACTTTTTCTTCTTCTGGTTAAAGTATATTTGTGTTGATGTTGTGTTTTCGATTATTGATTTGCCTCTCTTCTAAACTTTATCTACACTATTGATTCAGGGACTACACCAATCCTTATCTTCCTGTTGCTCCATCAGCCATAGATGGAAGTGGCCAGGTAAGAGTGTAGGTAGTTCAAAGTTTTTCTTTATCAGATTAGATGGTTTTCTTGTTAATCGTCAGTATTTAGTGGTTGGAATTTCCTTGTTCTTTTCTCTCTTTTTCTTTTTCCTTATTGTTTTTGGGTGGTGACTTGAAAAGAAGAAATGCTTGTGACAGTGAGGGCTGCTTATGTTTATCCGTCTGAACAGCATTGATATGCAAGTTTTAAACGCTCTCATCCAAATCAATCCTATTATTATTTTCTGTTCATTTTTATATTTGTTTATTTTTATTTTTGATATCTTTCCTAGTTTAATAAAAGCAGCTTTTTATGTCGTCGTTGCAGTCAACCATGGGGTTAGATGGGAGAAAACACGAACCTGAGAGTAATGTTCTTCTTGCCTCTGTTGAGAACATGCAGTACGCTGTCACCTTGGATGTTCTGCAGATGGTATATAATATTCACTTTAGTAATTCTACCATTATTTTGTATTAAACCGTCAAATATTAGAATCTTATAAGGATACATTTTGTTATGACTAATATATTGGATTTTTTTTTGGGGTGCTTAGGTTTTTTCTGCATTTGGGCCTGTCCAGAAGATTGCCATGTTTGATAAGAACGGGGGACTACAAGCTTTGATTCAGTAT
Source organism: Coriaria nepalensis (assembly GCA_027186245.1). NCBI lineage: Eukaryota > Viridiplantae > Streptophyta > Magnoliopsida > Cucurbitales > Coriariaceae > Coriaria > Coriaria nepalensis. The sequence goes on from CP114481.1 coordinate 54,831,558, forward strand.
CCTGGTAAAAAAATTGATCATACCTCTGACTTTCACGAAGTACTAATCATATAATGTATATGGCACTCCTTTGGCTTAACAATGACCTCATATAGATCACTAATGAGTGGTGCATGGTTCTCAGATGTCCAGACTGCTGTTGTCGCCAAGGAAGCTTTAGAGGGACATTGCATATATGATGGAGGGTTTTGCAAGCTCCATATCTCATATTCCCGCCACACCGATCTGAGCATTAAGGTAATTGACCCTTTTACCCCGCTCACGGTGGATTTGATCTATAAATGGAATGGATATATGGATCACTAAAATGTCATATCCGGATAAATGGTGATGATGGCAGGTCAACAACGACCGAAGCAGAGACTATACTATTCCCCAAACGGTGAACTCCCAGCCCTCAATCCTTGGGTATCAGCCAGTTCAAGCGGCAGGCCCTTCTAGTCATCAATACAATGGGCCTCAGTTCCCTCAAGGACCAGAGCAGCCTATGATGCATCACCCTTCAGCATCATGGGGCTCAGCGTCGATGCCAAGTCACAGCGGCCCACCAATGCATAATAATCCTTACATGCCGCCGGGGACTACTCCATCTCAGATGGGCCCAGGTGTGATGCCGGGCCACACGGACCCACACCCGGGAACAATGCACCCGACTCGCCCTTTCCATATGCAATAATATTCTTTTGATTGGAGGTTACGGTTTTCATTCAAGTGATCCAACATCTGAAAGGGTTTCAGTTCGCAACAGGGAAGAGTATTGTTTTGTTTTGTTGTTCTTCCGTTTAACCCCATGTACTGAATTCTGAATCACGTTATTTATTGATTCTGATTAAGTGATTTTTCCTCCTAGAGTTGTCAAATTTTCTATAAAAGATTAATAAGTGTAGCAGTTCAAAGTTAAAACATGTATCTTGCAGGCTAACATCACGTCTTTGTAATGGACATTTCATGAGAGTTTAACCGTTGACCATCTCCCTCTCATATATGTTTCAATGCGTGCCTTGTTGTTTATAATTTTTGGTACGAATTTTCAGCTTATGATAACGAGACGTGTATAGAATCGCATTCGCATATCTCCGTGTGTGTATATATTTATACTATATTGTATGTATATATGTTTTGAGTGACCAGAGCTTGTAAATGGAAAAATAGGGTGAGTGATACCGCGATGAGCTGAAAGTACAAGTCAGTTTCAGAGAGCCACACCACAAAAGCCGGCGCCAATTTCAATTCCACGATAAGGTTTCTCTCTTTCTATCTATCATCTCCTCTTCTTCAAGCTACCTTTTTTTTTTTTTTTTTTTCTGTGGTTCCAACCCCATAATCACAGTCTAGACGAAGAGAGAGAGAGTGAGGGGCTGTGACTGTGGCGTGGAGTTGATACCTTTGCCGGGTTGAAAAACCCTAGCAGCTAAAATGGCCACTCTTCAGGCTACCTTTTTCTGTAAGCCTTTACTTCCTCTTCTTCCTCCTCCTCCCCCTTGTTCATCCTCTTCTTCTGCCACTACAAGGCAACGGTTTTATTCTTCTTCTCCTCCTCGCCACGCTTCTTTTATCTCTTTCAACCCGCTTTCTCTCTCCAATCTATCTCCTTCTAATTTCAACTCAAGCTTTAGCGGTTATCGATTCCGCTCCCCAACCTTTTCAGTTCGCGGCACATTAGGCCCTGAGAGTGCCAATTTGAATTCCGGATCAGCTTCTTCTCCTTCCGAGGTTAATTCTGTTTCTGATTATAACCAGTTGAGAGTCAATGAGCTTCAGGATAGGGCTCCGGATTTACCCGGAAATAGCTCCCTTTCTGCATTGGAAGGGTTGAAAATGTATGAAGTTGGAGTTGAAAGTTCGGAAATTGAGTTGAAGAGTCAATCTAGCGAGCTGGTTAGTGAGAAAAAGATCGATAAAGAAAAGAAAAGTGAAGAAAAAAGTGGGAACTTAATCGGGATTTGGGGTGAGAAGAGTAGTATTCCTCTTTTGGTGTTCTTGACAGGATTGTGGCAAACAACAAGAAAGAGTTTTGAGAAGATTTTAGCGTCCGATTGGTTTAGTTGGTGGAAATTTTGGCGGCAGGAAAAACATTTGGAGAGATTGATTTCAGAGGCAGATGCAAATCCTAATGATGCTGCAAAGCAGAGTGCTCTGTTTGCAGAGCTCAATAAGCATAGGTTGGGCCCTTAATCAATTAGTCTTGATAGTTGCAGTTCTTATTTTTCAGCTAATGCATTATACTTTTTGCCTATGATTGTTACTTTTCATTTTCAGTTTGGAATCATTATTGCTTATCTTGTTGCTTTCTTTCTCAGTCCCGAGTCTGTTATTAAGCGTTTTGAGCAAAGAGATAGAACAGTAGACAGCAGAGGAGTTGCAGAATATCTTCGAGCTCTTGTTCTTACCAACGCAATTTCTGAATATCTTCCAGATGAAGAATCTGGAAAGTCTTCTAGTCTTCCATTACTGGTGATCTAGTAGTGTATTGCATCGTTGTTGCTTTTTAGTCAATAATTAATGGCATTACTTTTTGCTTTACATCTTTCTATCTATGTTCTTTGTTGTATACTTATCATCAATATGCTATACAGTTGCAAGAATTGAAGCAGCGTGCATCTGGAAATATGGATGAGCCTTTTATGAATCCCGGAATATCTGAGAAGCAGCCATTGCATGTGGTTATGGTAAGATAATAAGTTTAAACAAGTGACTGACATAATTTCAATGATATTGGTGAAGATTGTTGATTTTCCTTCCTATTCTGATTTTATTTTATTTGGTGTGCATGTTTTTCACCAATTTTAGACTTTGATAAATATTGTTTTATTCTAGGTTGATCCTAAAGTACCCAGCAAATCTCGTTTCGTACAAGAGCTTATCTCAACTATCTTGTTCACTGTTGCTGTTGGATTAGTTTGGTATGATACTTTTGCTCATTCCTCTCCTCTTTTCCACTTCCTCATTCACATGCCCCACTCAGTGCCTTTGCCACGTTCATGAGCTGTTTCTAATTAATATGGAGCTCTCACTTCAGGGTACTGGGTGCTGCTGCTCTTCAGAAATACATTGGAAGCTTGGGAGGCATTGGAGCGTCAGGTGTTGGTTCAAGTTCTTCATATGCCCAAAAGGAGTTAAACAAAGAAATTATGCCGGAGAAGGTAGATTGTCAATACCCCTTGCTTCCTGTATGCGATCTTTTTCGAGACAGTTTTCTGCAGATATTTTTGTGAAGTTGCCATGTTTTTCTGGGTTTGTGTTTCTTGGAGAGAATAGAATATGATGAAATGTATGGTTTGGGTCTATTTGCTTACGAATGCTGGAATATGGGTGGACGCTAAAATGGTTAATTGATAGTGGAAAAAAAGGTCTAATAGTGGAAGAGTAATTAAGCCAACATTTCTGATACCTCAGGCAAAGATCTCTCTTTTGTGTTTATAATCAATGTATTGGTGGGAGTATATCTTCAGTGTGATTGGAGTGATAGATCTTGCATACCCTGCCGATTTGTCTTTGTCTAAACTGTTTTTTGCGTAGAATGTTAAAACGTTTAAAGACGTCAAAGGTTGTGACGATGCAAAGCAGGAGCTGGAGGAAGTAGTAGAGTACCTGAAGAACCCTTCTAAGTTTACTCGACTTGGGGGAAAATTGCCAAAGGTTTGTTTAGGACTGATCTTCTATTACCCACTCTCTTCCTCGGATCTATTATGACCTAAAACATATTTGTGTCCAGGGAATTCTTCTAACAGGAGCCCCTGGAACTGGAAAGACTCTGCTTGCCAAGGTAAAACTGATATGTTTTCTTCTGTACTCAAAGAGGTATTACATATTTTTTTTATGGATTGATGTATCTCTATTTAAAGAGTTTTCAATTCATGTGTTGAATTCCCCTGTGTTCCAAAGTTTTCATATTTGTTGTACTTTACATTTTGGTTTCTTAGACTCCTATGAAATATTCTTTTGAATGAAATGATGAATTCTTATGAACATCTCTTGTTGTTGTCCTACTAATCATCTTGTATGCAACGCAAACTTGAAGGCTATTGCTGGAGAAGCAGGGGTACCCTTTTTCTACAGAGCTGGATCTGAATTTGAAGAAATGTAAGCTATCATTCAGTCACTTAGCCATCTAGTTATCTATTATCATCCCTATGCAATTTTTTATCACAATGCAATTGGTCTCTTAAAATTAGTGAATGTTGTGACTTTCTGTGAATATCTTTCATTTTCGGATGGTTCCATAACCCTTATCTTAGGATGTTGGATCTCCTGGAGCATTTAGTTTGGTTTTAGAGTTGCTAAGTCTACAGTTATATGCCATTGGCAGGTTTGTTGGTGTAGGTGCTCGTCGTGTGAGATCTTTATTTCAGGCAGCCAAGAAGAAGGTCAGTGACCCGTACACTTGAACATGAATTGATATTGGCGGAAAGAAGAAATGAAGTAAAGAAAAAGACCATAATAAGAAATATACATGTTTATGTCATACAAGTGATTATGCATGACATTCAATTCTGGTTGTGATTTGCATCTTCCATCTCTTAGGCTCCATGCATCATTTTTATTGATGAGATAGATGCTGTTGGATCCACGAGAAAACAATGGGAAGGCCACACAAAGAAAACATTGCATCAGTTGCTTGTTGAAATGGATGGTTTTGAACAGAACGAGGTACTTTTGAAAAAAAGAACAGAAAATTGCATAGTTCTGTGGCTTCCTTTCTGCTTTAATTAGTTGGTAATGTATATGATACTGTTACAGGGAATCATATTGATGGCTGCTACAAACTTGCCTGATATTCTAGATCCAGCTTTGACAAGGCCTGGTAGATTTGACAGGCATGTAAGTTCCTTCATAAACAATGAAGTACTCGGAAATATTATAAATTTAGGATACTATTTCTAGTTGAATCCAGAAATTATTTGATGCCATTGGTCATGTTATTCAATTCATGAGCATCATCTGTAAATACTTTGGGGTTTTGTCTTTTAACTTATACTGATTTTTTCTGTTTCCAATGAAGAAGAGACTGACAATTGCCTATTCTTAGATTGTTGTTCCAAATCCAGATGTAAGGGGACGCCAAGAGATATTAGAGCTCTATCTTCAGGATAAACCAATGGCCGATGACGTAGATGTTAAGTCCATTGCTCGTGGTACTCCTGGATTCAATGGGGCAGGTTAGTAAATTTATCTGTTAAAAGCATTTTACAGAAAACTACTTTTTGAATGCAAGATAATCATTTCTTTTTATAAAATCAGATCTCGCAAATTTAGTAAACATTGCTGCGATCAAAGCTGCCGTGGAAGGTGCAGAAAAGTTGAATGCTGCTCAGTTGGAGTTTGCAAAAGATAGGATTATGATGGGAACCGAGCGGAAAACAATGTTCATATCAGAAGAATCAAAGAAGGTATGTTTTTTCTGCAAGAAGTAAAAACAGGCTTTACATGAAGACAGTGGGTAATATTTTATACTTTTATCCCAGCTCACTGCATATCATGAGAGTGGGCATGCGATTGTTGCATTCAATACTGAGGGGGCTCATCCGATCCACAAGGCAACAATTATTCCTAGAGGATCTGCTTTAGGAATGGTTACTCAGCTCCCTTCAAGCGATGAGACTTCAATTAGCAAGAGGCAATTATTAGCCCGTCTTGACATTTGCATGGGAGGTCGAGTTGCAGAGGAGCTCATCTTTGGTCAGGAGAATGTAACTACAGGAGCCAGTAGTGATCTTCAGACTGCTACTGAACTGGCCCAGTATATGGTATGTTTATTATGCATCGTTCTAATGAGATGAGAAATGGCAAGTATCAAAGAAGGTTCTTTAATGAAGATTGGTTTATTAGAATGGTCCTTTGGCCTGGTCCGTTGATTTAATCTTGTTGTTGGTTCTTACTATGCAAAGGTTTCGAGTTGTGGTATGTGTGATGCGATTGGGCCGATTCATATCAAAGAGCGACCTAGTGCTGAAATGCAGTCGCGAATTGATTCTGAAGTATGTTTTTTGGAATCTATATTCCTGTGAATAATTGTGCTTTCTATTTTCAGACCTCTTAACTTATTCTGCTGTTGCACAGGTGGTAAAACTCCTAAGGGAAGCATATGACCGCGTCAAGGCCCTGCTGAAAAAGGTTTTCTTTCCCCCCTCTTAACCTCTTCCTGATGAAATCCAGTTACTTTCAGATATTTTTTTTGTAATCACATTTCTAACTTCATCTTCTTCTTTTCTCAAAACCAACTTTCAGCATGAGAAGGCATTACATGCATTGGCAAATGTACTTATAGAGTATGAGACGCTTGGTGCAGAAGAGATAAAGTCTATTTTACTGCCTTATCGGAAAGAAGGCCGATTGCCCGAGCAACAAGAACTCCAAGATGTAGAGGATCTCGCTTTGGTTTGACCCTTAAGAGCAACATATCTAGGAGCTTAACAGGCGGTTTACTTGTATAATCTCTTGCGCTGCTGCCATCATCATGCTTGCTTTCCTCGCTAAATAGAAGCTGAGGTTATTATACAGGCTATTGATTATGGGCAAAGCAACCCTGTTCTAGTAGATAAACCACGGACAAAGGAAGTGGTGTAATCTTTTGAGACATGGCGTATTATTTAACCCCCCAGATGGGTGAAATTTTGAAAAGAAAAAAAATTATTCTGTGCTCTTTTGTGAAGTCTAGCAATTATTTGGTGTAGCAATAAAAATATTTGTTTCCCTCCTTTAAGCACATGAAAATAATGCCTTGGCATATGAAGTCAATCACAAAAGGGGCCTTAAACATGAGAAAACATTTTAGGGAAGAATCTCACCAAACGAAAAGCAAACATACAAAATCTTATACATCTACATAGATGCACACAACGACAATAGTATAAAGCTCGACGAAAGAGCCAAGGCCTGAAAATCATAGAAAAAGAATCCAAGTCTTTCCTTTTCTACTCCATATTGGTTCTTGAGCTATGAGAAACAGGAGTATCTTGTCATCCCATATTAAGTTATTAACAGTAGTAGTCCTTGAGGCCCCTCCCTGAGGTAGAGAGCAGTAGTCCTTGGGGCCAGTCCATCTCCAAATCCAACAGAGTAACCAAATCCTATCGAAGCTCCATCCATGGCCCCTCCTCCTCTCCACCATTTTTCGTCTCCCAAATCTCTCATTTTCCTCTTTGGCCAATGGGCTCTGTCTTGTCCTTTACGGCAAGCTGCTCTGACACATCAGCAAGTGATTTGAGATTGCACTTGATCAAAGCTTCAACAAAGTAGCATGTGTCATCCTTTGTGTTCCCTTCGGGCACGTCCACCACAAATGACTCTATCACTACGGTCCCTGGCCTTCCGTCTATGACCTCTGGATGAAGAGAAATTGTTGAAGAGTAGTTCTGGAAAGGGACAAGAAAACCAGACTGTTGCAATTATTTTAAGGATAAATAAAGCAATCAAGTAGTGACTGAGAATTTTTGGGGTGGGGGCATACCCTGAGTCTGTGGTCCCCACCAATGATCCTCATACTGAGGATGTGCTTGTTGTCGTCAAGAAATTCGAGTCTTTCGGTGCTTGTAGTGGCCGGAAGGCCCGACTTAACACCAACTTCTCTAAGGCTTCCAATCTCAAGGTTACCTTGAGCAAGACACCTGCTCACGAATGGCTTGTACTTTTGTGGTTGATCAAACCTTCTCACCAAAGACCACACCTGATGTTATTCAAATGATCAAGCTCCATCACAAAAAATGCATACAGTTTTCTTCTAATGAAAAAGAATGCAATAAAGTGGCTGAGACAGACCAAGCTAAGAGGTTATAAATCATAATTGCTTCATGTGATTCTGTCTTTCTATAATTTGCAACATATTGCAAAACATCATATTCACCTTAGATTGAAAACAGAGAAAACTTGATGGGGAAGAAAAAACTATCCATAATAACTAATCAGAAATTTACCTTTACATGCTCTTAGATCTCTCCCTAATCAGAAAAACATCCATATTCACATATCAGTACAGAGAAAAAAAAAATTAAGAGAGAGAGAGAGAGATTTACCAGATGAACAGGAGCTTTAATATGTCTGAGAAGCTCGGAGCTGCACTGATTGTCAGAAAGCTCGTGCCTGTGGTGTTTTCTAATGTACTCTTTCTCCGCCATACTTATTCCTCCATTCCCGTTTCTACTCATTAGCGGAAAATTTTATTGCTCACAGAAACCAGAGAGAGACACAAAAAGAAGAAAAGAAAAACGAATCCAACACTAAAGCAGAGCGGAACACGGCTTCCTTATCACCATTACACAACCTCGTCGATGATGAAACGACTTCGAATTGATCACTAGTATCAAATGCTCAGATCGATCCCCTATTCCGAGCCTATCAATAGAAAGATATAAATACAAAGAGAGAGAGAGAGAGAGAGAGAGAGAGAGAGAGGAGAGAGATTTGGTTTTTCAGAGAGAAAAGTTTCTGAGACTCATCGCCATTGAAGAACTACCTCAAGGTTGTCTATCTATCATCTTCATCACCTAAAATATTTTTTTTAAAAAAGAGTGAAAAACGATTACTAAAACTGAAATAACACTGCTTTGCGGTGGATTTACGCACATGCCACTACACGTTTTGTCTGTTACGAGTCTGTTACGTTCGGAAATGTCGTCGTTTATCTCTGTCCCAAAAGGCCCTCGGTTTCTTTTCTTCAATTCGCTTGCGGTTGACTGTTGACAGTTGCGAATTTTAAATAATAAAAAAACCGTCATTAATCTGCCGGTTAAAAATGTCGGCAATGTTATGGTGTCCAACTAGAAAGTAGCAAAACGGACTTATAATTTGTCGGCTTATCAGCTTGCTCATTAGCGACATGTCGTTTTCTAACTTGACAACAGAACGGGATCATGAAATTGCTCATCAAGCCTGTTATGTTGTGCCTTGAAAAACAAAACTGTTTTTCAGTTCACAAAATTGTAAAAATAACCTACAATCCCTATTTGGCAACGGTTTTGGACTCGTATTTCATTTTTTTTTTAAATGGTAACATTCACCCTACTACCTATTTAGTTTATCGAATATTTTTAGAGGGAACTTATATAATTAATAAATTATTTTCTAATTTAATTTTTAAAATCTTTTGCATAAAATTTGAATTTTTATAAGATATAATTAAAATCTTTATTATTAAAAATTAATTACAAAACTTATAACTAAGAACTATTCTTTTTCAAAAAAAATATATATACATACATGTATATAACCTTTTCTAAGAGATTTAAATTTTCAAGTCTTGTCTTTCTACATGTCGCATCCCATATATACAATCTCACGTGACTGATCTTTTTTATTCACTCGATCCTTACTTTACAATCTTATCTTTGTAATTTTCTACAACACAAGATAAATATATGTGAGCTAGAAATACATTAAGTATAGAGTCATACTCAACTGTATTAATTCTTTAATGACTATTTTAAATTAATATTTTTATGCTTTATATCTAGCATACATAATTTCATATCCTTCTATATGCTTGGGCTCTGAGAATGATATATAATCAGTGGTCCGTTATAACTATTACAACGATTCGCTATCACAATTTCTGTATAATTATATGAGGTCTTTTATGATCGACAATCGATCTTTCTTATAACTCGGCAACACCTCACTTTGATGTTATGCATATGTATGCTTATGATTTTTATTTAGCATAACATTACTCCTTTTTTTATCGAAAGTATGAACATATATATTTAATCGTAGCATGTCAAATCTTATAATATCTTACTATATTACATTTATACTAGTCACAATCTTATTTTTAGCATGGTAATAGAATCATTCCATTTCTATTTAATATATTATATAATAATTATAATCCTAACCTTAACATTAACTTTAGCATGATAAATGTTATCTTCACTTTATCATATTTATTAATAATTATTCTATCCTTAAATCAATATAATAATCATTCAAATTTTTAGCATTACAACAATAAACAAACAAATAATATATTTATGTTGTAGTCTTACAAACAAACAATATACTTACAAATTTTTTATTAAGTCTTAGTAAGTTGGAGACCCCAAATTTTTTCTTCCTTTTTCCCTCTTCCTTTCCTCTTTTCTTTTCCTCTCTTCCTTCCTTTCTCTCCCTTTCCTTTCCTTTATTTCTTGCTGATTTTAACTAAGGCATGTGGCTTTTATAGTAAAAAGAGTGTGAGATTAGTCATGCCATTTAATGTATAATTATGACAAGTGTATACCATATGTCTTGATGACTACTCTTTAGTGATGACTAATCCAAATAAATGATGATTAAGCTACTATGTCTAGCTATCTTAACGTGTATGACGTACACATGATCTTCCTTGATATTGAAAGTGTCGACCCGTCGAGCACGTCGACCGATCGAGTACTTTGCGTATTGAATGCGTCGACCCCATCAAGTCATTCACATATTAAAGGCGTCGAGTTTGTCTATTCATTCACATATTGAAGGAGTCGACCATATCGATCTATTCGTATATGGAAGACGTCGATCTTGTCGATTCGTTTGCATATATGGAAGAGGCCGACCCCGTCGATCGATCGACCCATTTCTATTAACTTCTGAAATTATTAAAAAAATTTCCTCTAAAGATTACTAAAAAGTTTCATCTTAAATTTAATACATTTTAAAGCATTTTACTTCAATCAATCTAAGTTAAGTTGAATACAAAGGACTAATATAGTTCCGTCTGATTAATTCAAGTAAAATATTTATAAAATTTCTCATAATTTTTATAATCATTCAAATATATATATATATATATATATATATATATTTTTTTTTTTCCGAAGCAAATTTGCCAAAAAACGTTACAAAACAGACAATCTTGATAGTTATTCAATCGGGGACATCATGCCTCATTTGGTTATAGCAATCCGACCCGAAACCGTCAGAAACCGGATTCTTGAACAGTTTTAAGTGATAAGAATGAATATTATTGTCATTTTCAGATTTTCCAACTTGTACCACCATCTTCTTGTCGATAAAGAAAAAGAAAAAAAAAAGCCTTCAAAAGGAAAGCCCTTACCAAAGAATAATCCAAGAGTCCAAACCCTAAAAATTCCATCAATATCTACTTTTATTAGATATTTTTAATTACTCTAATAATATTTTATTCTATCCAATCAGATTGAATTATGTACGTAAGGTCCTTTTTTTTGGGTATTAAATGCTTATATAACATGATCCAATTGGGTGAAATAAACTCTCCAACTTTACTCTACTTTACTTTACTTTACTTTACTTTACTTTACTTGTAGGGTTTAGACCAATGTAAATAAATAAAAAATAAATAAATAAAAATTGATATTATATATTCCCATTAAGAGCATAAAGGAGGGGTGGTGGTGGGTAAAGGAATTCCGTTTCTTCTCATTGTATTTTGGGAGAGGCCAAAAATATTCTATCCACTTTGTCTTTGTTTTGAAAAGGAGAAGATTAGATAGTTGGACTGAATACTGATCATCATCACCAAAATATCTCTCCTAATAATCTTTCTATTCTATTAGATTAAAATGATTGGCTCACAACGAATCTGGGTCTGTAGTTTGTCTTACTAAGATGGTCAAACATGTTTGGATAAGAAGGATTCGGGGGCTGATTTTTCACTTGTGGAGAGGAGCTGATCTCTCATCTTAGTAGCCATTGGGTCTTTAAGTAAATAGATTTAATGGTAAAATATTAATTTTTATAAATTTTAAGGGCCTGAATGTAATAAAACAAAACCTTCATCTTCCCCTTAAAACTCGGATTTCAAATTATCCAATGCAAAAACCATCCTTTTTGCCCTAAAAAAATAAGCAGACGATTTCGTGGAGCCGTGGAGGCGATCTTAACTTCGCTATCATCTCCGCACTGAATTTAATGGAAGCGATCTCCGACTTTGCCACCATTTCTGATGTCGCTACCGTTTCAAAGCTGGGACTTTTCTATCTTATTTTTTTATTCTACAGCTAGTATGGTCTACAAGCTTGGTTCCTGCACCTTTCATCATCCACCACCGCCATCGAAGCCCTCTCATCACCACATCAATAATCACGTCGTAGAAACCCTTAATTTTCTAACTCAGATAGTAGATGAAATGATTTAAATCCAGAATACGAAAATTTGTTGTGCTCTTTTGATATGACATTTACATCTACCTTGTCGCCGCTCAACAACCTTCTGTACCATTAATGCAGCAGTAATACATTTTAACTATACACGATCATGCTAATTATTAACAGAATCATAGAGTTTACCTGGGCGAAAGCTAGAAGAACTTGTTTCCCAGTACTTTCCTGATACCCACTGCAATCACCTATTGCATGCATATACGACATGTACAAAAGGTACTTGTAGCCATTCATTTATACCAATTCTATTTCAGAAGATGAATATAGAATCAGAGTGAAAATCTCAAAGATCTTATAACAGGGAAATCAAAAAGGGGAACTAGGCTAATAGGTTTGTGTAAAAAGATTACAAAAAATTTCAAGGCTTTCCTAACTCACCGGTCACCGGGAGACTTTGGAAGGTCTCACGTAAGGAGCAAGACCCACGCCTGTCGACCATACTCGGACCCGTCATTAAGAATCAACTTTTGTGCTTCGATAACTTCGACTATACCATGGACAAGAGGAATTCCTTATTGAGAAAAACTATTGAAAACTTAAAAACATAGAACGAAAAGCAGTAGAAAAAGTAAGATAGAAAAGTCTTAGCTTTGAAACGGTGGCAAAGTCGAAGATCACTTGCACGAAGTTCAGGGCGGAGATGGTGGCGAAGTTGAGATCGCCTCCACGAAATCATCTGTTTTTTTTTAGGGCAAAAAGAATAGTTTTTGCGTTGGATAATTTGATATCTGAGTTTGAGGGGAAGATGAAAGATTTATTTTTATTACATTCAGGCCCTTTAAATTTATGAAATTTAATATTTCACCCCATCAGAACCGAAATAAGATTCAACGACTAAGGGGAGAGATCAGGTCATCTCCACGACTGAAAAATCATTCCCCCAACCCCGATGAATAATTCACCCAAGTTTCGATGAATACATGCATGCATGATTTGTCTTTGAGCTGTATGTAACGCATGGTAATTGAATAATTTACCTTAACCCAAATCGAGTAATGGCCTGAATTGAACGGCCCAAGCTCCGCCTTCTTAGTTGTTGTCCAATAATTTCCGAGGCCAAATTTCTGTAAGAGTCGATGGTCATAGATCATAGGCTTTTCCTTCCATTAAAGTCTAATCGAGATTAAGAAGTCCGATATAAAAATAAATCGGATACTATATATAAATAATTTTATAAATATATAAGATGGGTCAAAAATTCAAAAAGTATAATTCTTATATATATATATATATATATATATACTACATAACATATTTATGATAAACAGATAGTATTAAGTCCCTTTCAAGTTACAAGCTCGTTACTAGCGACAAGTTATCATGAGAAACACATTTTCATTTTTTCCCTCGTCTAAATTCTACATAGTAAGGCCAAAACCTGAGTCATCTAATTTAACTACTTATGCCCCAAACTTGAGAATACGACCTATAGTTTGAGGAAGAGGCTGATTTCTTCCATCTGGCTAAACGGGACAAGAAAGCAAGCACTTGGGACGGGTCTTGCAAAGAGTAAGAGGCTTTAGTGTCCGGCCGTGGAATGGAAGACACGAGAATTCCATACCCTTCTCCTCTTCTTTCTATCACCTCGAAAGCGTCTTCATCCGTTTGATCGTCGCCGATGTACAACGGTACGACATCTTGACTCGAGTTGCTCAAGCTGAGCTCGTGAAGAAAGTATTCGAGAGCATACCCTTTATCCCATTCTATACGAGGTCGTATTTCCATTACCTGATCGATTTGTACGTACATGTTCCAATTATTATATGATAAACAAGCATTAGTATGTAATTAGACATGTTTAGGATCTAGATATAAAAGTAGTTCACCTTTTTACCACGAGTTAAGTGAAATTCTGGATAAATGTCAAGCACTGACTTTACTCTCTCTTCCAAAATGCCATAGTCCTGCACGTACAATGAAAAAAATGAATTACGTACGTAGGGTTTAGATCGGTCCGAATCCATACGGTTTGGACCGAATCCTATAACCAACTTAACTAACAGTATATATATACATATATATATATGTATACCTCTTCCTTGACAAGCCTAAAATGAACAGAGACGCAGAATCTGTTATCCTCAACCATGGCACCTTGGATTTTCTTGGTTTTTTGCTCTAACAACTTGTATATCTGTCACGTGCGTATAGATAGATATATATATATAAATACGAATATCAATCATTAATACTTAAGACCGTATGTATATATTATACACACAATATAATTACTAAAAAGTATATCATATAATTATTACCTCTTGCATTGCAGGCAAGAATTTCTTAGCTGGTTGAAATAGAACTTCATCACTCTGACTAATCTGAAAAAATTATAACGGCACAAATGTTTCATTATTCAAATATCCATCGCACAAGATCGACGTGTCGTCTAGTCTGTTCATCCGACATTTGATGTTGAAAACTTTTAAACTGACCTGTTCTTTGGGCAGCGACGTGGCATAGTTTATGCCATCCGACGGTTTCAGAGACCTTCGAGGTGGGACCATTATGTCCATCCCATGGCTCCCAGCGTAGTATACATTACTCAACTGTACAAATTGTTTTACCTGGACCCACTCACAGAATCAGTCAATACCCATATTAAGGTAAATATAAACTAAAACGTTGTTATAATTTGATTTATGAAATTTGTCACCTTATCAATGCTCCTTCCACTAATTATTGCAGTCGGAAAATATTTTGCTACTGAATTCACCGTTCCGCGCATCTATTTATCGTATATGATATTATATGATATATGTATTTTATAAGAACTGTATAATATAAATTGAAAATAATTAATAATTAATAATTACCTCATCAGATATGAAAGCACGATCAGGATTATCTACGATCGGAGAAAGGGTTCCATCGTAATCTAAAAACACAACGATCTTCTTTCCTTTTGCCGATTTTATTATCCGATCAAACGAGCTTAATGCAGAAGGATGTTCTACCTAATTATAATATTTGAAATCAACTAACTATATATGTATAACAACAATTATCATGTAAGAAAAACGTGGGGAAAAAAAAAAACTAATTACCAGCCATGATATATAACTTTGACGATGGTCACTGTTTTCATCATCAACCTTAACGTTTGAGAGGGGTTGCAACTTCTTCTGTTTGTTGGAAGGCAATCTCGGTAATCCCATTATTGTCCGATTAAGCTTCGCAAATTATTATGTTTTCTTGATCACCTGCTGTAACATGATTAACAGGGGATATATATGTAAATTAAACACTAATCACGTTATTATTACTATTATCATATATGGTCCGTACATATCAATCAAGATTTAACTAGTATAGTTTTGGCCTTTTTCGCGATGAAGCCTGAACTAAACAGTAGGTCATTTTCAAGCACCTTTGAGGTTGGTTAAAACAATGTATATGATATAAGAACTGAGAACTAAGAAGCATCTTCATGCATGGTATGGTATGAATGATTTTAGAAATTAATGTGTTTAATCAATACGTGCATGAACCGCATGCGATGGCATTAAAATGTATTCTTATATATATATATATATATATACAAATCGAATTTCTTAAGTTACTTGTGGTCAACATTTCATATAACATAATTGGAAGCAATTAATAGGATCAGATCGATCTGACATGCATGCATGTCAGTTGAAACTTGAAACAATAAACGACGGATCCAACGTTTCTAGAATGCATTTAATATGTAAGTTCACCTGACAATAGTGATTTCATATATACATAAGTGTAGTAGGATCAACGTAAAGATTTAAGAGTGTTGATTTTCTTCAAGTATACTTATATTCCAAAGACATTTAAGAGGAGCAAGGATTCAGTGTCTATATTGAGAAATCATGACCCCGCATTGAATGATCAAGAGAAGTCCGCATAGGCAATGTTCACTATTGACTTAACTGAACCACAGGCCCGACCAAACTATTAAGCGGACTAAACTGTTGCCTAAGGTCTCTCTCTAATGGAAAATGCCCCAAAATTAATTTTTTTTTTTTTTTTAAATTTATCTTGCTGTTATTACTTATTTGTTATTAAGAGTTGTGAAGGAGGTTGGTGGTGTTAACTTGAGAAGACAAAGACGCCATTTTTGGTTCGTCAACAAGGGGAAGGGGGGTGTTTGGAGGTAGAGAAAGTTAGTTCGGGAAGTTATATAATATACGTTAGGAAAATGTGGGAAAATCCGTCGAAAGGGCGATGAAAGCAGAGCAGCGAGCGCTGCGTCGCGGATCCGATACGACTTGGGAGAGGAGTAGCCTTGTAGAGAAAAATTTGGCCAAGTTATTTGTTAAGCCTCAAATTTCAATTTTTTTTTTTTGTGTGTTTTCCTTAAGCCTGTGAAGTATTGAGCTGACCATACTCAAATCTTTTGATGAGCGATGAACGATCATAATTTCTTAATAAATATTGTTGGTATGAAATTTCGTAAGCATTTAAATCCTTATCCTTTGAATCTAGACCAAAAAGAAGAACAGGGACTGGATTGAGCAAGGAAATAGAAATTCACGTGAATCTTGGGAAAGCAATCGACTTAATTATTATATATTAAGAGAGTATTCACGTCTTAAAATATTTTAATTAATTATAATTATAAAAATAAAAAATAAAAATTTAGAAATAAAAAATAATTTATAATTAAGGACACGTCTATATTTAGGGTTTCTGGTTTTGTGACTAATTTAAAACAGACATAAATAGCATACAGGACGAAGTCAAACGAAACCACATGGAAATGCTCTCTACCTATTCATTATTCAATTAATTTCGTGTAAAGTTCGGGCCTTCATGGTACGTGGCTTTCAATTAATGTATGTAATTAAAAAATTAATTTAATTTAATAATTTATTATTAAATACATTTATTAATTTGATAAAATATTTAAAATATTTAAAATATTTAAAATTTAAATTTAAATTAAATAAATATATTAATTTTTAAAAAATTATACTATAATCCTTTTTCAATAAAGTAAAATAAAGTAAAATTTAAATGAATTATATAATCAAGCAATCCCGATAAAAAAAAAACCTTCGGATCTTCTACATTCTAAATGGTCTCCACTATAAGACAAAAATTTTGTCTTTTAAGGTTCCACCGACTTTCCATACGTGTCCAGTAATTCTGTGGGTCGATGTAATCTCGGCCGGTAGTGTGGGCCCAGATCGGTTATACTGTTCAAATTCTGTAAAGTGGGCCTCATGCTCCTCTCCCTATGCCTGTGGGCCTTTTCTAAATGGATTGGCAGGTATTTTAGCCAACAGTTATACCTTCCTTTTCTGGTAGGCCGTTAAATCACACGTGTCAGCCAACCACGATTACTTGGTCTTGGAGCGTGAAAGATAGTACTATCCTAAATCCTAATATGTACTATCCTCCTCCGCAACATTTGAAGGCAGGTGCTATCATAAGACAAGCACCGTGCTTTCACTCTCCTAATACGCGCGTCGGGAAAAAAAAAAAACGAATATTCTTTCCCCATCAACACTGGTCTTATTATAGAAACCAACACAAACGACCATTTTCGTTTGTTCCTAACTAAGAGGTTTATGTCCCCTTTTTTTTTTTTTTTTTTTCTTCAGTTCATCCAAATTTACAATTACCAATAAAAGGTCATATAAATACTATAAAATATATTTAACAAAAAATCGTATATATAATTCAATATATTAACATAATATATATATATATATATATAAATAACCAAAAAAAAAAAAAGAAAAAAGAAAAAAAAAGAAGATGCATGCAAGATAAGGAAATAGATCAAACAAAGAAGAAGAAGAAGAAGAAGAATATGAAGGAAATAGGAGGTATAGTACTTACCAGGTGCAGTTGAAAATAGTTGAAGAATATCTTTAAGGCTAACAGGGCTTGAATGTGAGAATGAGAAAGCAGAAGAGAAGTAGAAATAGAAGGTGAGTAGTGTGGGGGGAAGATGTGGAGGTTGGCTGTATTTATAATGAGAGTGGGAGATGGGGGAGGAGAGGGTTCTGTGAAGTTTGTCAAGTGCCATCAATTTTTTATTTATTTATTTTTTTTAATTTTTTAATTTTTTAATTTTTTAATTTTTTAATTTTTTAATTTTAATTTTTTTCTGGGTCAAATAATTCATTTGCATTAAATCTTCGGGAAAGTTACACCCAATATTAAAATCGATTAATTCACATAAATGAAATGACTAGAACACCCTTTGCATTGATTCTATTGGCTACAAGAAGACAAGAAGACAAGAAAACACCAACTTTTCTCACACAGCTTTCCTTGACTATTCACATTCGTCGTTTTGTCACCATGTCCTCACCCTTTTTATTTATTTATTTATTTATTTATTTATTATTACTATAAATTAATTCATTTAATATATATATATACTTATGTTATTGCTCATGAAACTTCCTTTAAATTAATAATTAACGGAACATTATAGACTCTTCATAAAATTAAGATTGAAGTGAATAATATGTATTCAAGTCTATACTAAGTTATCACATAATTATCATCCGAGAATTATCAACCGTCCATTAAAAAATTAATATAAACTCATCACTTCTATACTTCTATGTACTGAATCACACTATAATATGATATTAATTTTGTATCTCTTTAAACTTTAAACTTTACATTTTTTCATATTTCGAATATTATTATTTTTTAATATGTTAAAATTATTTTTTAATATCAAACAATTTTTATAATCAAAATAAACTCAAATTATAAAAATTTGGGATATTATTCAAAATAAATAATAAATTTTATTTATTTTTATATAATTTAATTATTAAATAAATTTACTTGATTAATATTATCTTTATTTTTTTTTAAATATTATTTATATCATATTTATATTTCGATGCACAGGTTAGACATGGTATTATATATAATTCATTATTTCACAGTGAGAGAGCCTCATAAAAATTATAACCACCAGGAAATGTGAGGCGGGAGGGTAACTCACTCAAGCTGCAATCAGAAAAGAAGAAAACAAAAAACCAAAAAAGATGACAAATCACTTCTGGGTGATTTATAATAATAACCTCTGTATAACCCTGCAGCCTGGTTCAACCAAAATATCGACCAATTCGATTCCAAACTACAAGATCTTACAACGCAAAGCAGTCCTCTTCAGAGTCTAGTAGTAACTTAGTTCCCATTGAAATGATACTGCAGTACCTATAATACTCAAAATGATCTCAAAGATTACGATCAAGCTCTTCCATCTTTCATGGTCGTGTGTCCCCCAAGACCATTCGCTCGATCTGTTTTCTTTTTCATAGGAGAAGAGTGACTCCTCTTCCATTCACCGAGAGTCGGTGACATTTCCCGTTCTCTCTTCCCTTTTGCACTCGCCTGCTCAACAACACTTGCACCTTTTCTCGAACCAGCAACTGGATGAAATCTAACAATTGTGGGGCCCCCTTCACCTTCCAAGTTCTGGGGAGCTGCAGAGTTTCTTACAGCAGGCTGTCTCGACCAATAGTATGACTTCAAAAATCTTGGATATGGGGCCATCTCTGAAGCCAGAAAGGCCTGTTGACAATTAGGACATCTGAGGAAGCGATTTAGGTAGATTTTGAGATGCTCGTAGTGTGTCCTACATCGAATACAAAGAGCCCAAAAAGTACCTATTTTCCCATGGGGAAAAGAACCTTGAACCGGCCCTGTTTTACCGTGTGTATAATTATTATTCCTTGCTTGTGAAGCTACTACATTTGGCGGAACTGAAGGACCCCTATGAGTCTGGGTAGGAACCCTCTGCTCAAATCGTCTTGAAAATCTCATCTGGTTATAAGCTAATCTCTTCTCCTTATCAGATAACACACTCCACGCTTCTGAGATCCACTTAAAAGCACCCTCTGCTCCAAGGGACTTGTTTTTATCGGGATGAAGCATAAGAGCTAACTTCTTATAATTTTTTCTAATTGTCTCTTCATCGGCCACATGGTCTACTCCTAGTATACCATACCAATCCATTTCCCCATTCACTTTACTCTCCACGGCTATGTAAATGTCGAAAGTTGTTACCATTTGAGAGAGACCCTCAAGCCCGGGATATAAGTTTTGAGCCTTCGAGGCGAACTTTTTTGCAGCAGAATAGTTTCTTTCGATGAACTTCCTCTCGGCTATTTCCTTTGCCCGACTCGCCTCATCCTTATTGCAATCCATGCTTACTTTAAAATATTGATACGCTCCTTTTCTTGCTTGGATGTGCTGGATTCTAAATCATGGAACTATTTTAGTAGAAGATAAAAATGAGACTAGCAGTGACTTCAGTTGCTAAATTCCTGATTAAAGGAATAAAAGTGACAACGCATCTGAAAATTAAAGTTGACAGGCATCAAGCACTAAAGAGAATATGGCCAAATGGACATACACATACCAGAATGGTTACACTGTTCAGTAGTAAGGTATAGCTAAAATGAACCTCTTACAAGTGAACTAACAAAAAAAATTCGAGGTCTTGATTCGATTGGGAGAATAATATTGATATCCCACAATTGGAAAAGAAAAATGAAATTCAACAATCAAGAGTCTTATTTTTATCCATCTACAACTCGATAACTGTCCGGCACTCCTCAAGAGCTGCCATTATATAAGCATTGAGACCCAATTCAAAATGGAAAGTAACCTAAGAATAATAGATAACTCGGTGACCTGAATAACACCTTAAAAGTGATTCTAACAAGACTTGGAAACCTTAGAATCTTAAATATGATTCTAATAACGGATTCCACATGACTCACTACACAAGATTTCTTAAATTTTTCATAACTATTTAAGTCAAATTTTCTCCAACCAGAGGGGAAGGCTAATGCTAGGAATGAAAACTTCTATTAATCCAAAAACATTGCAGGGGCGCATGTTCCTCCTTTCCCACCACACCCCCTCACATAATGCTCCTACTAACTCAAAGGAGAGAGGGGAATTTTGCAATACAAATCAGTCAGATATCCTAATTAAAAATCATAACTTTCTATAAACAGTAATATCAACCTCTGCAAGTTCCATTAGCTTCATTGAATAACCTAATGCATCAATATTTTTCAAGTAATAACTAAGAGATTCACAATTATAATTTAACTTCCCAAACCCTCCACTTCTAAGAAAACCTCACGAGGAATCAAATCGAAATCTAATGCTAATCTATTGTTGGAGGGCAAATCAAATCTTACACTCAAATTAGGTTCCATGCAACATACCCACAAAATGTAGAGCATCAGAGCCAACTATTCGAGTTCAAAATGGTAAGAAACGCGGGAGCCGGA
Organism: Coriaria nepalensis; assembly: GCA_027186245.1. Taxonomy (NCBI): domain Eukaryota; kingdom Viridiplantae; phylum Streptophyta; class Magnoliopsida; order Cucurbitales; family Coriariaceae; genus Coriaria; species Coriaria nepalensis. Next base: position 54,852,931 of record CP114481.1, read on the forward strand.
GAAAGAGCAAGCTCTCCATTGATTTGTAGAAGTAAGTTTAGGGCTGGAAAGTGAAGGCCACTTGTATCAGCTAAGAATCATCATAAAGGAAACCCTAGAAAATCAATGCGAATGAATGAAGAACATTGGTATTCGAGAAAATCAGTGCTCTTCTAAAGCATAGATACTAATCAGAAGCTGGAAAAGAAAAAAATCAAAAAGTAAAAAAACTGAGATTACCACTGTTTTGCTCTTCAAATTTTCGAAACAAAGGGAGGGAATTTCCATCCAAACATATAGCCGAGTTATTATTGATTCGATTCGATTTGATTATTCTGCTGCATCTTTTTCTCAACCTAATTCCATCACTCTTCTTCTCTTAACCAGGGTTAGTTTTCAACTCTTGCAACTAGTCTATTATTCGGCAGAGATGTACACGTGTACATACACAGAAACGTACGCGTGTCCGCTGAAATTCATTTTCTCTACTCCCTCCATTTTTTTTTTTAATATTTTCTTCTTAATTTTCCCTGAAAATGAGAACCAAACAAAAAAGCTGACCTAATCCCATCGAGCCTCTCTAAAACCCTAGAGCAAGATTTACAGAACCCGTACCATTTAATGCGTTATCGCCATTACCATTACTTTTTTCTGCTCTGTTTCATTTTTTGGGTATAACCGTCTCTACTTTGCTTGAAGTTATCACTTGGGTAAGCTTAAAGTGATTCAAGTATTCATTCATCAAAGCTACTATTTTTCTTCTTCTTTAATTCCTTGCATGATGTTCTGTTTGGTTGCCGAGAAAAAAACAGTTTTATATTTGAATTAATGCACTTGAAGCTTCTGGGATTTTACAAGCTTATCCTTTTTCATTTACTTTAAATTCCAGGCGAAAAACTGGCTTAATAGGAGCATTCTGGAAGTTTAAACTTGTGAAGAGTATTTTCAAATTTCTGAATCTTACACGGTTGTGGGGTAGCAAAGAAAAGATCTCGAGTCATACGATTCGTAATCAACATAGTTTGAAGTGAGATGAAGATATCAAAGGTTTTTTTTTTCTAACATCCTTAACTTATCACTAATTGTGAATCATATCAGGTATGATAGATAAAGCAATGGGTTTTGGTTGTGAGATTTCATCATGTAGTGTTGAATAATCTATTCTGATTAATTTCATCATGTAGGGCATGAAAGGTTCCGCCTTAAAACAATTCTCGAAACAGTCGCAACATAATCAGTCACCACAAAGGGTAGAACAGAGTGACCGACGTCAGGATACAAGTGTGGGCTCAGATTCAGCATTTGATGAAGAGAGAAAGGGTAGAAAAGTTACACAGGAGGATATAGAATCTGTACGACATTGCATTCGATTTTCTTTTTGTTGTTTGATAGTTAATTTTATCAAAAATGGAACTTGAGGGAAAATTAAATCTGCAGGTTCAGAACTTGATTGAGAAATGTTTGCAGCTGTATATGAATGAACACGAGGTTATAGATACCCTTTGGAATAAAGCCAGGATCGAGCCTGAATTTACAACATTGTGTAAGCCATCACACATCTTACTCCATACATGTATATATATGGGAAATCATCAACTAGTTTAATCTGTACTTCTAACTTCCATCTTTTTATTCTTCATTTGTGTAGTATGGCAGAAATTGGAAGAACAAAATGCAGAGTTTTTCAAGGTGTACCGGATAAGGCTCATGTTGAAAAATCAAATCCTTGCATTCAATGAATTGCTAGAGCAACAATACCACCTGATGGAGCTATCTACTCCTTCACCAATTTCTCTGGATCCAGCACACAATGGGATTCATCACATCAAAGGTATAGTGGCTATCATTAGTTCTATTAATATATGTCAGAATTGAAAAAATCCATCATAGATTGTTGTTTGCTTTTCACTTTTCCAGCAGTTTATACTTATTTTGATTCAGCGCCTCTTTGTCTAATGCAGCTGTGGATTTATCAATGGGGTACCCTATTCTGCAGCAGCCAAAAATCCCAGCCATTGGTCACCCACAAATTGCTTGGAACACAAGCCTTTCGGAAATTAATGCAAATTGGCCAAACTTGCAAGGTTAGACACCTTGCTTCGTTGTTTGATCTCTTCCTACATTATTAATACTCCAATGTTTTCAAATGTTGACAGGACTTGGAGCTCTAGGAAGCTATTCGGACTCCCCTTTTCTCCAGCTTCCCGATTCAGATATATTGCCTGATTCGCCTGAGCAAAATGCCATAGGTAATTTTCAGTTCCACATTCGAAGTTACGGACATAGATTCTAGTTGAATCGGCCAAGTGATATATCATCTTTCTTTGGTTTCAGTCGCAGAGTACTTTGTCGACCATGGCCCTGGTCCAGAGAGTCCAGACCCTCCATTAGAGGAAGTAAACACTTCCTAGCTTAACCTCGTATCTTTGATATCTCTAGGCTGTCACGTTAGTTCTCATCTAGGTAGGCTAGTTCATGAAATGCTCCGTAATTACCACTTTTAACTATATATGCACTACCTGTAGTGTAGTCTTATCTCTTCTCTCTGATGAGCTCCTTCCTTTCGGACTAATGAAGGCGGACGGCTAGGTAAACTTGAAAAGTAGCTTTAGTAAACGGAGAGCATTACATCAAATACGAAGCAATAATATCATAGCGGCAATTTGATTCCACAAATTCATCTTGTCTACACAGCTCACGGGGTGCATTATAAACAGCCTTGCAGCAATATAAAATACATATTACAAAACTTTTTATATGAACATAGTAGGTTCTAAATGAAGACATGATTTTGGAGAAAAGGAAAAGAAATAACTAAAACATCTACATAACACATTCTCAAGATTAACTTTCTTGTGATTCTGAGGGATGGGAGGGGGGGTCGACTTTGTTGTCGTGGTGGTGAAACCTCACAACAACACAGGTTATGTTGTCACCACTGCCACGTGTAAATGCAGCTTCAGTTAGCTTCCGAGCTGCAGCCTCGGGACCTTCCTCTGTTCTAGCGAGTGATATTGCATCCTACAATATATTGATATGAAAGGATAAATAAGCATTAAAGCAGGGCATCCATTAACCATGTCTACGACAAATCTTTCAACTTGATTATTAGATGCTGAGGTATGAATATCTATTATGTGCGAATCTTTTGGGTGGGAAATAACGGAGAGGGAGGAAGATTACCTCATTGTTTACAGCATCCCAGAGTCCATCACTTGCAAGAACAAGCAACTCAAACTCTTCATCTATCTCTTGCTCCTGGTAATATACAACACATATACGTATCACCTTCTGCAATGTGCAATCTATGCTAATTTTATTACGTACCATCTGAGCCATGCAATGTTGCCATGATGGTTTCAAAGGTTAAAGAAATGAAAGCCTTAGCTCTCAACCTCAGATTTGCAAGTAATACAAGCCTACGAAACTTCATTCCAAAACTGAAAAAAACTTCATTCCAAAACCTCCTCGAATGAATGGAGAATGGAATTTATATAAGAAAAGGCCTTTTATAGTTTCTCCTGGCCATGCGAGCAGACTTCATAACACCGAGATTCCCTTTCATTACAAGAATATTACCTCAATCTATCCCTCAACCTTATGAGACTATATATATCTGTTATCATGCAAATTATGCTTCAAGAAAAAAATCCGGGATTTAAATTCTCTGCATATATATATATATTCCCTAAATATGTAGACAAATCTCTAAAAGTCAAGATTATCACCTTAATCTCTGGCTCTGCCACAACAAATTGCTTGAGCATCCGGTTACCAAAAGCCCGAGACATAGCTAGGATGCCTCCAACCCTCCAAGTGCCTGACATCATAGTGAATAAATCTTCATAGATGGGTCTATGGTGTCATCACCACTACCTCATAATGCTCGGTATGCATGGAAAATATAATATGAATAGCAACATATTATACATGGGCAATGTTTAATTACTTACCTGCCCACATCACAATACCCCCTGCATTTTCAATTCTCTTCCGCTCATCACTCCTATTTGGTTTATGATCCTCGGAAAGAGGGATTGCTGGTCAAAAAATCAGATTCTTTAAGAATTCAACTAACAATCACAAACTGTGAATAAATATGTTATAGGATTGAACTCGTTAACAGACATGTAAACTCTACCAAACAAACATAGACTAATATTTTCCAGATGCCAGATAACGTTGGCTTATATTTTCACACATGAATAAACCATATGACTATACAAGTGAAACAGATGCTCTTTGTATTACCATGTAACTACACCCTTTTGTTTTTGTATTTTGTATAATGTATAGTATCAGACAGTCCAAATCTCTTAACTTTTCTCTGGATCGCTGAAATACATATGAATAATACCTTTGCCACTCTTTGATATCACTGTTCGTGAATCTCCAACATTGGCAACATATAAATGATTACCAACCAACACTGCCGTAGAAGCAGTAGAGCCATCATCTCGGTAACTGGTTTTATCAGAATCCAAAAATTCAGTATCCGTCTGTCGATATGTTTCACCTGCAAGATTACAGAGGTTACTGAGACAATAACAAGTAATCACGTGAAGTATGAAATGACAGACTAAGCAGGAAATGACAACAGAGTAAAGTAGACAAAACGGGGGAATAAGGAAATTAAACGCACTGATCGCTAATTTAGTGTCTGTCATAAACTGTGGATGTTTCATGAGGTTCTCAAATAGACGCTCCTTCAAATACTCAGCAGCACGAGATCCACCATGACCTGGAAGGCATAACGCACTCGTGAAAAACTCTATCTTTATGTATTTTTCCACTGAAAAGATGAAGAGAGTATCAAACCATCAAATATGCCAAACAGGCAGACTCTTTGTCCATCAATCTCAGACATTTTAATATCATAAAAATCCTCCATGGTCGGTCTCTTCCCTCTAAAACTTGAAAACCCGCAGCTAAGTTTTGCATTTTCACTGTAATTTACGAGGATCTAGACATCAGTACCAATCAGTTTGAATCACAATCGGTTAAAATGCGGTTCAGCCTACGTACGCTAAGAAACGTAAATAAGCATTCAAGTTCTTTTAACTAGTGTACCTTTTCCATCCGCCACTGGAATATCCACTGCACTCACTTTTCTCTGTCAAAATATCCGTTATAGCACTACCTTTTACAGTCGAGCCTGAATCAACCATCATCCTTAAACTTGTCTTGAATTCACGTTTATACCAGTATGTTAAGCCTAGACCTGCAGGCAAGCTCCTCAATATATTGCTGAAATGAACCCGTCTTTTGAAGAATATTCCTATAGGTCCGGCTTGAGAAATTGCACTTCTTAAGATACTGCTGGATACCATCTAAATTGACCAACTTTGAACTTCTACCCCAAATGCGCCGCAGATAGATCACAAAGCCAGAAAAAATAAATCATCATGAAGACTTATTCAATATAGATAAGGAAAATGGTTGCTGCTCTGAACAAATACAAAGAGTTCTGTTGCAGTGAATAGGAAATAGAACATAAGGAACATTCAAAATTTGAATCACACATTTTATGAATCTCCTTCCTATCTTCACTCCCATTTTCTACATATTCTCAGGAACCAAACAGAAAATCCGAACCACTTTTCAAAATAAACAAACGAAACAAAAACTTAGAAGAAAAAATAAAATAAAAACTTCTTCAATCTTACTCTTCCAAGCTAGGCGAATCGTGGAATACAGAAGTGTGCCATGCGGAAATGAAATACCAGATTCATAGCTAGGAGGATGGGACACTATAAATGGCAAAAAAATGATCGAGATCGATTCGAGTAAGTTTCGCGGAAATTTCCGATTCAGCTCAGACAAGAGTCGAATAGGATCGGGTAGATCACAACCGCAACACTGTGAATCCAGGTGCATATACTTTCTCCCCGTGGAAAAATAGAGAGAGATGGGAGGAGATGCAGAGAGAGAGAGTGCGAAGGTATTTGTTGCGAATAGGAATGAAAAAGAAGTGGCCGTTTCGCTTATTTATTTATTTGTTTTTGACCGCTTCGGCAAAGCAGAGGTGCCAACGTGGCGTTGCTCTTCCATCTGCTTTTGGGTAGTTATCTGCTGCTGCATTTCGGTTCATGGTACTTTAGTCATGTGGAATGACGGAATGCCACGTCCAAATAATAACATTCGTATGTTCCTTTAGTACTTAAGTTATAATACTGAATTAGAGAGAAGATGGGCTTTTGATCCGAATTCGAAGCCCATATATTAGCTGGTCCAACTAAGATTGACTTTAGATTTGGGCCTACTGCGTAAGCTCGTTTACTCAGCCAGAGATCTTTTTCCATTTTACACACTTCCTCACGACACCGTTTTGAACCAATCACTCTCCTTATTCCTCAACGGATTCATAAACATACATAGTATAATGTCACAAGACTGCTGCTGTTCCTAAAAACCAGTGTTCCAAACGAAGATGTAATAACAACACCAGCAATTCAGACCCAGTTAAAAAATGGGAGCTATTGACCAAAGGGAGAAATTATAGTAATCACTACCCTAACAGCCATTATATATATAATATACTTTTTTTCCCATCATCTACCAAAGGGAGCTATTGACTATGAAGCGCATTCACCTCCCTCTTCAGAAACGATGGCAGGGCAAAAGCAGCCGAGTGCATCTGTTTACATAAAACAGCTTCTTGACTACGTTTCACTTTTCTCAAGAAGCACAAATAATAAGCTAAAGAAAAGGTAGTGATAGAAATTGTTACCTCGGAATTATAGAACCTAAGTACCCTTTTATGCTTAAGAGCACCTTCTAACTTCTCGATGGGATTGACGGGATTTATGAAATCAACAGGAGGACCTTCGGTTGAGCATATCAGAAACCCGATCGCACCGCTGCATGGAAAGGTATAAAACAGTTACTCTACATACTATCACTGAGAAAAAGTCTACAACATTAAAGCAACTAACTTGAGGAAAAGTTTTTTTACAGCATCAGACCAGTGAACAATAAAATGTCTCAAGGGCGAGAGGAGTAATTATTTACGAGTATTAGATGTATAGTTTACCTGGGATATGTGGGGACACTTGCCCATGCATAATGAACAGATCCCTTGAAGGTCTCATGGCAGATGGAGATCATATCTTGAATAAGGTGCGTATGGAGCCACATGCTTTCTGCCATGTTACATAGAACGCCTCCGGGCCTTAAAGCTTTCGCTATTGTCTCGAAAAATGGCTTCTCTACCAGCTCCTGAGCAGGACCTGAAGAAAGGAAAAAAAAAGCTTTCCTCAGACTATAAAATGCGTTGAGAAAGTTATAACAATATCAAACTGAGTTTCTTAATTATAATTATGTTTACTAATAAGAATAAAATATGGAGAAACGAAAGAGTAAAAATTCATCAACATACCAACAGGGTCTGATGAATCAACAATGACAGCATCGTACTTCCCTTGTGGTGCTTGCCGAAGAAACTCAATGGCTATAAATATTATCGGAAAAAAAAAAGTGGGGTGGGGGAATCACTAAAAGGGTTTTTTATCTATAACAATTACTCATAAAGGAAGATTACCAATATATAAAAACTATTTGAACATACCATCGGCAACGTGAAGGTGGACTCTAGGATCTTCAAATCCAACAGATAACTCAGGAAAAAACTTCTTAGATACCTAGTAAAGAAGAATCGTGGGAATAAGGTTGTTAACCTGTGGAAAATCTTTGACAAAAAGTTTAGCAAATGAAGATATTATCACTACTTACATCAATAACCATCTTGTCAATCTCACATATATCAATGTGCTGCACAGAATCGTGGCGAGAGATTTCCCTTAGAACCCCACCGTCACCTCCACCCACGACCAGAACCTACATGTTGCACAACTAGAGTTTATAGCAATCTGAAGGGATAATGAACTACAATCCACAAAACTAGTTTAGGTGTGTGAAATTACGGTTTTTGGAGAAGGAATGGAACAAAGGGGAAGATGAGCAATCATCTCCTGGTAAGCACACTCATCTTTCTCTGTCAGCTGAACAATGCCATCAAGAACAAGCACTTTCCCATATGCTCTTGACTGCAAAGAAAGAAAAAAAGGTTTAACAAAAACGCACTATGCAGATAGCAGAAAAACAACCTCCACAACACAGTACTTGGAAAATGTGGCCTACCTTAAAAACCAAGATCTCTTGGTACTCAGACTTTCCCCTAAATAATACATTCTCCACTTCCAGGGAATGCGCTTCTCCTGATAGAAAACATGTATTAGCATCGGCCATGGCTTTCGCATAACGAATAAAACTGATGATGTGTCAATACTATCTAATAGACAGAAAGCCAGGTAAAGCAAAAGTGCTTACCAGGCCACATTGGGTTGTTGAAATAGACCTTTTGTTTAGCTTTATCTGTATAAAGATTTGGAGAAGAAGACATTCCTTAATAAACACATAAAAGTAGAGGAAGAAAATCTTTTATCAGAAAAAATAATCACAGATAATGACCAGAGGCAGAGATTTCTGAGAACCACCCAGAAACAACAGTGGCGTGGCTTTTTGCATCAAGTTCAGGGGAAGAAGACATGGCCTTCAAACAACAAGAAGAAACGATCTTCTTTTTTTCCATCCCATTACGCCCCTTCCCATCCATAATCTTCTGGCATTCCAAACCTCTTCCTGCATCTTCCGCCATAGATTATCTTTTTCTTCTCCGACTCCAGCCTCTGGACAATACAAACATAAATTACATAATCATAAGGAGAAATGAAAGGAAAAGGAATTTACACGTTATGTTATGGGTAGACTGGTATCTTAAAGAGGGAAGAGAATCACTAAAAAGGAGAAGAAAGTCTCGCTTAGTTGTTTTTCGTCCCTTAAGAAAAAATAGTACGTGAAGAGATGAACTTGCACAAACACAGATGGACAAAGAAAAAAGATCATAAATCAAACATTATAAGAAAAAGCCAAAGCTGTGTAGCTGCATCTTAGTCATTTGATTTTACCAATTAAGAGAGTAAGGATCTTAACCAAGCCAATCAATCTCACAACATGGAGCACAAATCAAAATAAGATGACCAAAACCCACATAAATAAACATGATAGAGTCCCCAGCTAAGCGTTTCATGGGCCCCAGATGATGGATAAAAACCAGAGTAAAAAATTGATAAAAGTTAAATTTCTGGTAGTCTTTTTCCACTTCGATCATTATTGTCAACTGTCAGTAGCCAAGATAATAATAATAAAAAGGATAATAACTTATTAATTTGTCAAACAAGAAACAGAGTCGAGCATTAAGAAGAAATACTAAAAGAAAATATCACCAAGAATAGTCAAATTCAGGAAAGTTTAAACCACGGCACCACTAACACCCCCTAACCAAACAAAAAAGGCAAACTTCGATCACAATAGCCAGAATTTCTAACATTGACGTTTGGTTGCCAAGAAACTGTGGGAAAAAAAAAAGAAAAAAAATGGGGAATGATAGCTAGCTACAAAAAACGAAAACATTTTGTTCGAAACAAAATTCTCTTTACATAGAAATGACATAAAAATTGAAAACCCAGATCATCAAATGCAAGAACAAAAACGGAAATAACACATCGAATCATAACTGAGAGGGTCGGAGAAATTACAATTAGGCAAAAGCAAGAACAAAGAGAATGCGAAAAACCTAACTAAAGATACGGAGAGACAAAATGAGTGATGCTGATACATAATCTAGGCAGAGAGAGAGTGTGAGAGCTTGCCTGGCGTTGAGACAGTAAAGATTTATTTATTTTACTTGGAAATTGTTGTTCGTTTCTGGGGAAGGAAGAAGTGAGCGGGAAGAAGAAAATCAGAGATTCCTTTCTGTGTCTACTTATGGAGCTCTTTATACATTTCTTCCCACGAGAGTTGTAAAGAGATGGAGCGGCCCTGTTTGGATTTATGAAGTGAATTCTCGTGTGAAATTGGGCTTCAAATTCCTAATCATCGTGAACAGGAACAAGCAATCTATTTTATATATGTATATATAACCATAGGTTAAAAAGTTTTTATTAGTTTTATTAGTTTTAAAGAGTCAAGTTCCTATCTTTCATTTTCTTAACATAATTTCCAATCTTACAACAAACATCAAAATAACCATCTTTCTTAACATAACTTTTTTTATTGTTTTTTTGACCCCCAAGAAAAAAGTAAAAGTAAAAGTAAAAGTAAAAGCTGATTGATCCACAATTAGCAAGCACTTCTGCACCTTTTCCCTTTCCCCTTGCCTTCTTTCTCTTGCCGCTTCCACTCAACCCCAATAATTTCGTAAATGCATTCATATGGAATATTTGACTTCACACAGAACTTAATCTGTGTTTTTCTTTGGTTCTGATTTGTTGATTGGATGGAACTATATGTTTGGCACACAGATTGTGTCGTCCGTTATATAATTGTCAATTAGCATTTGGGATTTGGGAAAGCCGACAGAAGTTACGGTGGGAAACGATTCAGAGGTCAGTAAGTTCATGAGTTGTCGTGCATGTCGACCCATAAAGACTAAAAAAAGAATTGTAAAAAGAAGAACAGCAGCACTTCAAAGCCAATATAAACACGCCACGATGGTCATATGATCGATCGGTGGGTATAAGATCCAATCCCATTTAGTGCCAATCCATTATTAATCTAATCGCTTCTCCACCTCCTCGTACTTTTCCATCTCAAAAGAGAAGAAAAATAATCATTTCCTTCTTCATAGTTTTTATTCTTAATACTAAGTACGTGCATTGAGAGTAGTAAACAAAAACAAACACGTAAAGCGAGCTAACAATTAATTCTCTAATCTCATAAAGATGATAATATAAAATCTAATCTAATAATTATTACGTATGAAAATAGTGATTATGTGATTGTATTGTTTCCGTTTGATTTATATAAAAAATAGTTAAAAATAATTTATTTTTATTTTATTTCCAACTAAATAATATGTTAAGATAAAAAGGTTTGAAATAATTATTTAGTTTAAATTATCAAATATCATAATAAAATAAATAAATTATTATTATATCTAGTTCAAATAATATAATAAAATTAATTTTTTTTTTATTTCATTTTCACTATAAAAATATCGAACTATCATAAAATTCTATCTCGGTCGCATAAATATATAACTCAAAGTATTTATGATAATTAAGCACCATATCTTTTTTATTTTTTTGGAAATAAGAAAAACTTTAACATTCGTTTTTAGTAATAAATTATAAATTATGAAAAACAAATTAAACACACAATATCATGAAATAAATCTAAAATATAATCACAAATTTTATATAAAGAATTTAAATTCAGGTCAAACTCAAAAAATCATCCATACTCGTTAAGCAGCCCTAACAATCACTGCATATCTTTTCCTCCGTATAGAAATCAGCTCGTATATATATCTATATATATATATATATATATATATACTACCCTTAAATGAAAGGAGGAGAAACAGTAATCCACATTGTAGACGGAAAAAATAATAAAACTTACAATTAAACTAAGAGTACGCAGAGATTGATCATAGGCCACGTTAAACTCTATCTAACTCTATATATAGTTTTTATGTATGAGAAAGAACAAGAAAAACATATGCGGATCGATGATGAGGGTAATTCAAGAGACGGTGGTGGGTCTCTTGAGATCTACTACAATGACACTAATGTTGTCAGAGCTACCTCGGGCTAGTGCTAGGTTGACCAGGACTGATGCAGCCTTACTAGTAGGGCTGGTCCGGTTGACCGTTTGACCAACAAGACGATCCTTATACTGAAGGCATCTCCTCACAATATGACATGCAGCTTCATTTGAGACCACGTCCCATAACCCATCACTGCCCAGAATCATAAACTCATCACTGTCTGTTCGCTTCGTCACCCTCACTTCTGGCTTCGATATTACATACGGTTTCAGATATTCATCGCCTGCATGCATTTCAAGAGGAATGGAAAAGTTAAGTATTTGAACTTAGCTTTCAATACATAACACTGATTATGGAGGCCCTACATAGAACATGAGATGCATCAACCTTAAAACCGAGTCATACATACCTATAGATCTGGAAGTGGCAAGAACTCCAAGGACACGGAAGCCGTTCCAGTTGATTACCCGACCTCCAGCTGCTTCGATTCTCTTCAGCTCATCATTGTTGTCACGTGGCTATTAATTTATTAAAGAACTTGGCATGTCAATTAACATCATTAATTATAATGCAATTGATTCTATCATCTTATATATATGTATCAAGGATCCATCTATATAAGTATATACGAAGCAATTGCTAATTAATTAGCAAATTAATAAGGCCGGTAAGTGTATCATATCGACGTAACGATCGACGTTCACTTGATTATGTATGATCATAATGACATTGACTCGATTAGATCGATATACAATTTCATAATCAACTGATTAACTCGATAATTTAAACATAAACACAAGTCTCCAGAAACAACTTTATAAGCTTTTGTGCAAGATCTCACAACTAATGATTTAAAATTCCTATAATTAATACGGTCGCAGTACATGAAAATCTTAGACATGTGATGTGATTAAGAACAAATTAAAGATGAACACCACACAAATTAATTAAGAATTACATGATGTATTTTGAAATGTACCTATTAGTTTAAACTCCTAAGCAGAAGTAATAACGAGATCGAATCGGGTTTATTATATCTACACTGTACCAATTATGAAGCTAAGACATAAGTCATAAGCTAAGAAGTATTAGAACTAAATTTGCAGATAAAATGAATTAATGTACCTTATGGTCATTGGACAAGGCCGTAGCAATCCCATCCCGGGCCAAGACCGCCCTACAATCTCCACAGTTCGCCACCACGAACTCCTCCGCTCCTACCACCGCAACCACCACCGTAGATCCCACCGTCCTGCACGCCACATCTCCACCGTTGATTATCTCCTCATCCATCTTGTTAAAACATCTCTGCATCACCTTCTCCCACTCAATCTCAAACCTACTCCCTCCATCATGATCCAACTCCTCCACCAATACTTGATGTAACCTCTCCCGGCACGCCCGAGCAACCTGGACCCCGCCATGCCCGTCGTAAACACCAAAAAAGTCATATCTGGCCACACCCTTCCTCATAAGCCCTAATTCAACACTCACCTCATCTTCCATCTCTTTCCTCCGTCCGATGATCGAAACTGCACCGTACGATCCACATACACATTCACAACTGTTGATTTCTTTCCCGTTTTCGGCTGACACATGCACATCAGCTCGATCATCAAACCTATAATCAGATTTGTGATCGTCTAATACTATCTGTTCTTCACCATTACTACCATCAACGGTCTTAATGGTACTAGAAGAGAGTACCTTATTTTGCCAAGCGTACCTTACTCTCCTTACTTTGACTCTCCTGTTCCGGCCAGAATCATTCTTGGTTTTGATCAGAGTGAGCTGGCACATTTCTCCGGAATCTGACGTCAGTTGTCTGATATTTTTTGCCGACGAAAGAGGGAATCTCGGATTCTTCATAATCTAATATAAGCATGTAAGAAATACATAAAGACGTGAGTGAATTAGAACAAAAGAGTCGCTATTAGATCACAGAAGGAAGAATGCAAGAACAACCGTTGGATATTTTTCGTCAGTTAGATGGAGAACACCTGTGCTTTTGTGGACCACTGGCTTATGATTTTTTCTATCAGAAAACGTGGACGGTTAAGATAAGTAAGTCAAAAACACGTGGAGGTTAGATCTTGCGTTTAGTGATACGACTAGTAAAAGAAAGATGCGGGTGGGCCATGGTGGGTGTCTAGAAAATAAATACGTGGCGTCTCGTGTTAGGACGGCTTCCTATACTTTGGTGTGTGGGACAAAAAAGTTGACATGTCTAAACGTAACGACACGTGTCCCAGAATTATCGGGATTAAGTGTCGGGGCTGATAAATTACAGACATGCTTCCACGTGTCCAAAACAGAACAGGATGGAATGATATTTACTATTTTTATTTCCAATTAAAAAAATAAAATTAGGAATGAGAAAATAAATAAATTGATATTATTTATTTTAGTTATATAAAAAAATGTGAAATAAAATTCATATTTTATTTAATTCACTTGCTTGATTAATTAAAGATATTAAAGTAAAGTTAAAGAATAAAAAGAATGATAGTCTCCAAAAACAAGAATTTTTTTAAATATTCTAATCGGTTTCAATCCAGACGTGCTAATAAGACCGAACACAACTGCTATTTTCTCACTGTGTTGAAACAGATACTGCTCCTTCTGCTCCTCCTCCACATCATGAAGAACAAAATGGGTATTCGGCGGCACATACCCCTTTCCCCTTTATTCTAAGAACTAACCGATCCAGCTCGTCATAAATTTCCCGGGCTTTTGGATGTGAGGTGTCCACCTACAGGGAGCTTATGAACCTTATTCTCAACCTCTATCTAGCTACAACCAGCTTCTGTAACCAATATCTTCTCTTTCGTCTCCTTTCTTATTTTCGCTACTTCTTCCCATCAAAGCATACAAGTTCGATAACAAGATATACGAGGCGGGGTCATGCGGGTCTCTCTCTATAATCATTTTCGCAGCAAATTGTCCTAGCTCCAAGTTGTTATGAACTCCACAGGCACTGAGAAAAGTGCGCCATACTAGTGCGTCAGCAGGGTATGGCATTGTGTTAATAAAGTCGATAGCTTCTAAGAGGGACCCCGATCGGCTTAATAAGTCAACCATGCATGCGTAATGTTCCATTCTGGGCACGACTCCATGTTCCTTGTACATTGAGGTGAAGTACTTCTGGCCTTCAGAAACTAATCCGACATGGCTACAAGCAGATAAAACAGCAATGTAAGTGACCTCATTAGGTCTTATACCAGCCTTAATCATCTCATGGAATATCTCCAGTGCTTTTGCTGCAAATCCGTGCTTTGAAGATCCCATGATAATTCAAGTCCAGGAGATGACATTTCTATCCCTCATGTCATCAAAGATTTGATAAGAAGCTTCTATATTCCCACATCTAGAATACATAGAGATCAAAGCATTACATATGAATAGGTTTGAATTCAGCCCTGATTTAATGACACGAGCATGAATCTGTTCCCCCTTAACAATTGACCCCACATTCGCAGCTCCACTAAGGAGACTAGCAAATATGAAAGCAGTAGCTCCAAGTCCCATATCTTCGATTTCATGAAAAAGTCCAAGAGCTTCTTCAGAATTCAAGTTCTTGGCATACCCGTCAATAACGCTTTCCAAGCATTATCCATCAGGCCGGATCGTGCATACATGCTTATAAGTGAAGTTCCAACATAGTTGACTGAAGACAGACCTAATTTGACTGCATGGGTGCGCACCTGTTTGCCTATATGTAAATCAGATAGATTAGCAGATGCCTTAAGGATGCGGGAAAAGGTAAAATGATTGGGTGTAACATGAGCTAATATCATATTAGAGAAGATTTTAATAGCTTCTTCATCATGCCCTCCTCTTTGGACACATCCAGTAATAATAGCTGTCCACAACATGACATTTGGGATAATAATTCTATCAAACATTCTATCAAAAGCTAACCCAGATATATCAAACACTTTCCTAGAATCAACCATCGATCCATTTACAATGCACTTAGCGTACATGTCCACTAAACTACAACCAACACAATGATCCAAAGCTAACCCAGATCTTATAGCAAGAGAATGCAATTGTTTCCCTTGTGATAATAATTCTAATTGTGCACAAGCCAATATAACACTGCTTAATGTAAATCGATCAGGTTTATATCCAATCAAAACTCTATCCGAAAACAGATCAATTGCTTCTCTTAGAAAACCCATTTGTCTAAATCTAGTGATCATCAAAATCCGAGTAACAGAATTCTTATCGGGCATTTTGTCAAACACCTTGTATGCAGAATTCAAATCACCACCGCCTTCTGTATACATATCAATCAAAGCACATCCAACACATACATCATATTTCAATAACCCACTTTTAATCACAAGACCAAAAACCATTTCACCAATTGATATATACTCTGCACTTGAAAGGCTCGAATCGCTGCTGCAATGCAATACTCATTCGGGTTAACCGAGCTCCAGCATGCAGAGAAATGTAAGCATAGCTCCAAAACCCATAATTTTATTTGCAAATCAAGACAGCATAGCACTCCAAGAAACCAGATCTCTCTTTTCCCCCATGTTTTCGAAAATCGTTTTTGCCTTTTCCCAATCCCCACATATTGAATACAAGCTAATTAGTGAGTTGAGAGTGACGGAGTCGAGCTCCAGTTGGAACTGAGTCAGTTTTTCATGAACGAGTCGCCCCAATTGGAAATTATGGGATCTGATGCAAGACTTGAGGAGGAGAGAATATGTAGAGAGATTATCAGCCAGGGAGCCCTCCAAATCGATGTGATCGAGGGTGGAGATTGCTTTGCGGAGGTTTCCTTCACCGAGGTGGTGGATGATCAGACGGTTTTTATTGAGGGGCTTTAGATTTGGATGTCTTGGTAATTCTGAAGAAGAAGGAGGATTCTGAGATTTGAGAGAACAATAAATTTTGGCGGGAGAGGTGAGAGCAATGCTAAGCATTTTCCCTTTCCCACTAAACGGCTGTTATTTGTTTTTTTCGCTTTTTCTGTTAATTATAAATAGCACTGCGCGGTTTTGGATAATTCATTAATTATATGGCCCAATAATTCTTAGCCCAATTTGAAATTGGGCCATTAGCCATTCTTTGTCCAATTGTCCTCTCTCTTTCTCTCTCTCTCTTGAAGTTTATCATCGTTCTGATTATGGTTGCATTTTGGGTGGAAATTAATCCTAAACGTCATGTCGGATGCTCTGGATACCAGCAGGCGGTTCGAGCCTTCAGGAATATCGAACGCCGGCCAGGCTTACTTCGTCGATGATTCCATTGCCGTTGTAGATTGGAGGAGTAGCGATCTATGTCACATGTCACCGCCGGACGCCGGACGGTGAGGATGGCGGGAAAAAAAAATGAGGCTCATTGTAACAAGTCTCTTAAGGAGACTGTTATGAACACAAAAACGGAGTACGAAGTCACAAGCTCTCCCTCATCTTTACACAATTAAGAATGAAAAACTATTTTACAATCTTCGATCTATTTAACAGCTTTCAGCTCCATCTCTCCTTCTAAGACACTAACTGAATTCAACAACTAACGGTTTATGCTAACAGACTTATGACATGTGTTCCTTCCCCTTGCGCACTTTCTTTGACAACCGCCTTCAGCACATGCGCCGCACCTGATTCATTAAACGCCGTTGCCCTCTAATAATAGCCTGTTACACTCAACGCCCGTATAGTTGTGTAGTGCCCTATCAGGTCAGTGTCCGTTCGACTCTATTTACATGACATGTTATAGATTTTGTGAAGATTCGTTTTTCCGCTTTCACTTTTAGATTTCGTAATGCAGAAGAGATTTTATGGTTCTTCTGTTAAACCTTCATTCATACGCGTAAACGAAAAACATTCTTCTTTACATGCGTAACAGGAATAATAAGTATAATAACAAGTAGAGAAACATGAGGGTGACTATAATTACTGATCATTAGGATGACTAGATTTCATGTCTTTTAGTTGGAATTCAAAAACAAACTGACAGATTCAGAGGACCAATCGTCTGACGGAATTGATGAACAAGACGGAGCAGTGTTATTTCCGACATCCTTTACCGACTGCATCTCTTCTGGAAATTCCAAAGGCTTGTAGGGAGGCATCTGTAAGCTTTCAAGTTCACCCTCGAGCATATCTACGACTCTTTTCATGGCAGGACGATTACTAGGCCTCATTTGCATACACCAGAGTGCCACTATCATCATCTTCTTTGTTAATCCGATCTCCTCTTCTGTGGCATCTTCAATCTCAATGTCTTTTCCTTGGTTGAATTGGTCATAAGCCCATAAAGGGAAGAATACTTGGCTCGAGTGCTCCGCGAAGTTATTAACATTCTTTCTTTTTCCTGCCATTTCCATCAATAACATCCCAAAGCTGTAGACATCAGCTTTATGAGAAACCCCTCCAAGGTTTTTGTAGCATAGCTCAGGAGCCATGTAACCTAGTGTTCCTCTCGCGGCAGTTAAAATCACAATGCTTTCATCAGCTGAATACAGTCGGGCTAGCCCGAAATCGGAAACCTTTGGAATAAAGTTCCCATCAAGAAGGATGTTGTGAGGCTTGATGTCAAAATGTAGAATTTGTTTCTCACACCCTCTATGCAGATACTCGATCCCACTTGCGATTCCAAGAGAAATTTCAAACATCTTTTCGATGCTTAATGGGTTACTTTCCTCAAGGGAAAATATGTACTTATCAAGAGACCCATTTGGCATAAAGTCGTAAACCAGAGCACGCTTTGATCCTTCTACACAGAAACCGATAAGTTGAACCACATTAACATGGTGGATCCTGCCAATGGTTGCAATTTCATTGATAAAGTCTTGGCCGTTGGCTTTTGATTTGCTCGATAATACCTTGATTGCTACGAAACTTCCACTCTTAAGTTTTCCTCTGTACACAGAGCCAAAGCCGCCTTCTCCTAACTTGTGCTTGAAACGTTGAGTCATCTTCTTAATGTCTGAAAAGGAGTACCTAATTGGGTTGAGATTATTTTGACTTTGTAGATAATCTTCAATGTTGTTGTACATTGATAAATGCCGTCTTCGCCATTTGTAGATCAAAAATGCAATCACAAATGGAGTACCAAGGACGCATTTCGTTGCTGTCCAGAATACTACTGTAATAAATAGAAATCCACAATAGAAATAATGAGGTACCTCTTTCACAACAAGTAGTAATTTAATTCAAATTATGCTATCACACGTTCTCTAATGAGACAGATAACCAGGCAGGTGCAGTTGAAAAGAATAATCTTCTTAGAATTCTAAACCTAGATTGTTATTTTCAGACATTAAATTTGTATTAGTAGACCTTACCCAAATAAATTAGGACAGATATAATAAACTCAACCGCATAGGCTGCAAGAAAAACGAAAAAGGTTTCAGTAAAAGGAAGACCGGCCGATTTCAGGAAAAGCGGAAACTCACATTGAATCAAGCCCAGAGTACTTCTGCCTGAGAAAATAATTGAATCAGTTAACTGGTTCTTGAAAATATTATAATTACTGAAAAGAGAATCTGGGGGCAGAGAGGGCGAGGAAAAGATCCAAGTGACGAGGCACCTTTATTTTGTGCAGAAAGGAAAGCGAGAACGATAATAAAAGAGCTAAGGACATTAATTTTCATATTCTTACCACAAAATTTGACGGGGTATTCCGGTAAAGAGCTGCATATACGTTCACAATATCGATCGTCAACACGGCAAGAATAGGCCCATGAAAGCTCAAACCCATAGATGAGCATTTTCCGGGCATCTTTGTATGAAATATTCTTTTCATCATCCTTAACTGGCCATGATGTGATGGCCAACATACTTATGTGGCACGACACCTTCATCTCCGAGGCGTTCATTCTCCCAACAGTTATATAAGAATATCCTTCAGAATTAGTAGCATTCTTACAAGTAGGGGGACTCATGTACAGAGAGGAGGATTTTATTGGGTTTGCACAACTCAGAAAAGTTAGAGGCTCGGACAATCTGCGAAAGTCATTCACAAAAAAAACCCACCAGTTCTTCAATATTCGACCAGTACCATAAGGATCTCCTATAGTGAAGCTGTTGATGGTTAAAGAATAATGAGGAATGAATGAGCAATTGTCCATCATCCCATTAAATACACGAGCATCCACAACTCGGATTGTGTAGTTATTGTAGTTTATAGACCGAACATAGTGTGTTCCAGAAACCAAGTGCAATACTGTCTGACTGTTGTCACAAGAGAGCTCATACCTTTTGTTGCCACAGTGTTTTGGATCGTCTTTAAGTCGGAATGGGTAGCTTATGTTATGGATATCACCGCATGAAGATGGGGGACAGTGATGTTTTTTATTGTTCTCAGCATTTATGCAGGTTTCCAACTGACAGAGAACAAGAGTAAAAATAACAATGACCAAAGATTCTGGGAACGGCCTTCTTGTTTCAACCATGGCTAGCAGATGGTTAATTCTCACCCAACTGGGTTGGGTACTTAAATCAAATTTCTTCACTACCTATCTCCAAAACCATAATGATGGAAGACTTGATGAGTCTTCTTATTAACGTGTGGAATAGTGCTACGTTTTTCAACACCAATCTATTTTTGATTCGACTAGTCAAAGTAAAGGATGTAATTACTTTTTGGAATTATTTTGAATGATGACAAATATGCGAAAGTGATACATCACTTGACTTGCTGTTGTTGACTTAGGAGTCAATGACTAGTTTATTTGAATACCGTTAAGAGTCAGCTGCAAGGAAATTTCCAAGTGCAAATACGAGCTTGGACCTTTTCCACTGGCTACTTACAATGCTTGATTTATTGGCCACTTCTGAAAAAGCAGAGAGCAAATTGCAGGTGTGAAAAAAGTTTGTAATCTCAAACATGGTTATTGCGCTTAATTCTGTAATCACTCTATCAGTGATGAGAGGAGTGAAATTTGAAGAACAAGAGGTAATGAACTCAAAAACAGAATTGAACTTTTTTCTGTTTTTTTTGCTCTAAAACAGTCTGTTTCATTCATTATTTTCGATTACAATTTCATATCTTAAATATAAAAAAAAATTACATCAAAGGTGACTTTTGTCACCCTAATCCTAGACATGATTACAAGCACAACTATGCTGCTAATATTTAAATGCATTCTAAAGCTTGAAGATTAAAGGTACATAAGTCATGGTAGAAGTAGAAAACAATCGCTTAGACCACATCCAATTGCTGGATCTTCAAAACACTGAGTAGAATTTGAATTATCCCATGAACTTGCACTTGAAGCAACTTTACTTGATCAAGAACACCTTCTGCAAGTTAAGCTATATCTCGACCTACACAACTCCAAATTGAGTGATTCCAAAGCCCACAAGTCAGAATCGATGATCTTCAACTGATGGATGAGAAGTCAACGTCAAAAACATAACAAATCAAAAAAGTCAACTATTTGTTGGTTTTGCTCAAATTGCAGAACAAGCAACTTCAACACTATCAAATTCAGTAAAATTCTTCGTAAAAAACATAGACTACAAGTATTAGACACTTGAAGTCTATGATGACCCACAAAATTGCCTGTCGGGACAGATACTAAACTTTCTCAATTCATCATCTTCTATATTCCAATTTCCAGAAAACTCGTTTCCGGGACTTAGTAATTTCAGCTTCTTCCACTGTTCTTGGTCAATAGAAAGACAAAATTCCTACTATAATATCCCATGCCTTAGTGGCCATACTTACCAATTACTTGCTCTGTATGATGATGAGCCAGTTGGAGATTCACCCCTTGTGGTTTGTCCCAAGATTTACAACATTTAATCTGCTCCATATGCTATAAGAGGCTATTACAATACACTTCTAAGCTGGTCCGAACCAAATTTTTCAAGTTTTGAAGCCAAGGGAGAGAGATGTGGACTGAAGAACAGTGGTATTTGTTTGAAGATTGCTTGTTTGGTTAGTAACTTCACAATTGGAAATTAGCCAAAAACGTTGACCTTTTGACTCCCTAATCCAAATGCATTGACTCCAATTCCATTAGCTTCCTCTCATCATTTATGACTTATTGCAATTGGTTTGAAGGTGATTGGATCATTAAAACTCAACTTGAGGCATAATCTTACTTTGAAGCTGTTTTAGTGCATTTTTTTACCTCAAATGGAGCTGCTCTGACCTCAAGCAAGTTTGTTTAAGTTGGTTGGACCTCAAGCTTCGAGATCAAGCATCCCAAAGTCCATCATCTCACTTTTGGTGTTTTAGCACAAAGCCAAAAGCTATTTTTGCAATAACAGCTTTTTGCTCTTTGTTGTTTTTATAGAAACAACTTTTTTGCTGTTTTTGTGTGCTTGATTGTACTTAGCACTTTTGTAATGTCTAATCTAGTATTGTAACTTCTAATCCTAGTTGATTAGAGATGTCTTAATTTAATTTAACTTTAGTAATTGTTCTTATTTGTAATCATCTCCTTGTTAAGTATTAATAAAATTAAAAACTTACATTTTTGCAAGTTAGCAAAATTTACAAACTTAAGTATTCTGTTTTGTTTTGCTCTCAACTTCGAAATTCTAACAGTATTGAGGGTGACGCAGAATGTCTCCCCTGCCCAAGCTAATAAAGGTACCGTATTCTTATTCATGTAGTTCTCTCTCTCTCTATTTTTCTAAATTGGGGTTTAAGTGAACAAACTAAATTTTAACAGAAAGCTTGACTAGTTATGTTAGAACTTTGAAGATTTGGCTTGTGACTCAAGAGTATTTTAGTTATTTTCAGTTGGTAGCTGTAAAGATTCTCAATAATTCCAAAGATAATGGTGAAGAATTTTATAAATGTAGTTGCAATAATTGGTAAAATCCACCAGCTTTTGTGCTGATGGCTTCAGACGAGCTCTAGTCTATGAGTTTCTATAAATTGGGTCATTGAAATATCCAAAGAGAATGATCAGACTAGTTACTATTTTTTGGGTTGGGAGAAGCTGCATGAAATAGCTCTTGGAATACCTAAGGGAATTGAGTATTTTCATCAAGGATGTGATCAAAGAATACTCCATTTTGATATCAAACCCCATAATATTCTTCTAGACCAAGACTTCACTCCAAAAGTCTCTGGTTTTGGTCTAGCCCAGTTGTGTTCTAGGGATCAAAGTGTAGTGTCGATGACTACTGCAAGAGGGACAATGGGTTACATAGCTCCTGAAGCTTGTTCGAGGAACTTTGGTACTGTTTCATAAAAGGCAGATGTGTATAGTTTCGGAATGTTATTACTTGAAATGGTTGGAGAAAAAAGGAGCATAGATGTGATCCAAGAAGATTGTGGGCATGCTCACAAAGAACCTTCAAGGTTTGAAAACCGGGAACTTTGTATTGATATTGGTGAAGAAGAAGATGATGACGATGGTAAGGAGTAAAACAATAAAAACAGTGATGATAGTACAGTGTGATAAGTTTTGTTCTATTTTTTAGTATAGTTTTATTGCGTCATTTGGTGAAGAAGAGAGAAAGATTCTGTGAAGAAACAATAAATTTTTTTTTTTTTTGGGTGGTCGAAGAATATCACTTTGGTAGTCAGGGTTGTAGTGCTATAGTGATGGTCTCCTGCAAATATTTATTATAACTGTTAGAACATGACTGTTTTGCTTAATTGAATAAACAAGTCATAGGTTGACTTTTTGCATATTTGACCAAATGGCATTGACTCCAATGCAAGTAGTTAGAGCTCATCAAAACAAACTTGTGGGCACAAGTTTGAGCTCAATCGGATCAGTGTAGCATGTTTTATATGTTTTTCAAGTTTCCAGTTTAGTTTGAAGGTTTGGTTATCTCTATTTCAGGTCTAAGGCTTTATTCAAATCTGCTTCATCACTTTCATTACACAGAAAGTTTGTGTAGACATTGATTTGGGAGCTAGAAGACAGTTGGAACATGTTTTGTTTACTTGTGCAGTTTGACAGCTTGCACAAGCAAACAAGAAGTCTGCAAAATTAGGGCTTAAGCTGGTATACAGTACCTGTTCAGTATTTCCAGGCTGCGTTTTTGCTGTTTTAGGCTAACTTTCTCTTGTTTCTTAAAGTTGTGTTTGTTCTTACTTTTGTTTGGTTTAGTCCTTTGTCTTGTATTTAATTTCTTAGTCTATTTAAGCATGTATACTGCATTATGCAGCCAAGCCATCAATTGAAATAGAAATCAAGTTTTTTTTTGGTAAGAATTTGAAGAACACTTCAAAAATTCTGACAATTACAAATTTACAACCTTCCACTTTTAAAGGAAAATATTACTTCCGAGTATAAAAAATACCTTTATGTAAAGCAACAATGGATTTCTTCACTAGTTCATCATTTTTACCATTTCCATCTTAGAGTTGACTTTTGGATTCTGAATCCAATTTTCGTTGACTCATTTTCAAACAGCTGGAAAACGTAAAAAAAAAAAACTTGAGGGAATTGGTTTGAGGTCAATCGGATCAGTATTGAAGGAGTTATGCCTCAAATTGCCTCTTAGTTCATTTTCAAATTCTGGTTTCTTCATCAGCAAGTTATTGGTCAAATTTGAATTCTTTTAGCAAATTATCAGTTCAAGCAAGTCACATGGACTATTTAGGACATGACTGAGCTTCTGTAACGATTATCCTAGGTGTCTAATGCATTTTCAACTTTTTGTTCATTATGGAGTGAAATTGGTGCCCATGTGCACCTTTGTCTGTCTGTGTTTTCTGAGTAATTTATGGTTGTATTTGATTCTTTTTTGCACTAGAACTTGTCTAGGAATATCATGGGATGATGTCTTTTTGTTTTGGCTTATAAAAGCCCTTGTATTGTAAACTTTATGCATTGGTAATGAAAGGAAATTGATTCTGCTTTCGATTCAACATTCTGTTTTCATTACAATAAAAAATCCAACAGGCAGATGGTTAGTTTTTGTTAGAATTTCGAAGTTGAGAGCAAAAAACAGAATACACTTTGTTTTCTGATAAAATTTGCTTACTTGCTAAAATGCAAGTTTTTCATTTCATTAATACTTAATAAAGAGATGATTACAAATCAGAACAATTATTAAAGTTAAAGTAAACTAAGACATCTCTAATCAACTAGGATTAGAAGTTACAATACTAGATTGGACATTACAAAAGTGCTAAGTACAATCAAGCACACAAAAACAGCAAAAAAGCTGTTTCTGTAAAAACATCAAAGGCAAAAAGCTGTTACTGTAAAAACAGCTTTTGGCTTTGTGCTAAAACACCAAAAGTGAGATGATGGACTTTGGCATGCTTGATCTCGAAGCTTGAGGTCCAACCAACTTAAACAAACTTGCTTGAGGTCAGAGCAGCTCCATTTGAGGTCAAAAATGCACTAAAACAGAAACTTCACAAGGCCAAAATCAATAAAACAGTAAAAGCAAGATTAGGCCTCAAGTTGAGTTTTAATGATCCGATCACCTTCAAACCAATTGCAACAAGTCATAAATGATGAGAGGAAGCTAATGGAATTGGAGTCAATGCATTTGGATTATGGAGTCAAAAAGTCAACGTTTTTGGCTAATTTCCAATTGTGAAGTCACTAACCAAACAAGCAATCTTCAAATAGTTTTCACCCAACTGGATTGGGTACTTAAATCAAGTTTCTTCACTACCTATCTCCAAAACCATAATGATGGAAGACTTGATGAGTCTTCTTATTAACGTGTGGGATAGTGCTACGTTTTTCAACACCAATCGATTTCGGATTCAACTACTCAAAGTAAAGGTTGTAATTACCTTTTGGAATTATTTTGAATGATGACAAATATGCGAAAGTGATACATCACTTGACTTGCAGTTGTTGAATAGTAGTCAATGACTAGTTCATTTGAATACCGTTAAGAGTCAGCTGCAAGGAAATTTCCAAGTGGAAAAACGAGCTCGGACTTTTTCCACTGGCTACTAACAAGGCTTGATGTATTGGCCCCTTCTGAAATAGCAGAGAGCAAATTGCAGGTGTGAAAAAAATTTTGTAATCTCAAACATGGTTATTGGGCTTAATTCTGTAATCACTCTATCCCTATTATTGGTCATGGCTCATCTATTAGTACCTTGTGCATGTGAAAAAGACGAATGCATATCAAGGTGTGGCAAACATGGCCCTCTCATTAAATTTCCTTTTCGGCTAAAGGACACCCGCCATGAACACTGCGGCTTCACAGGTTTTGATGTTTCCTGCCTTAATAAGCATCACACAGCTCTAGTACTATCAAATTCAGTAAAATTCTTCGTCAAAAACATAGACTACAAGTATCAAACACTTGAAGTCTATGACCCACAAAACTGCCTTCCAGGACAGATACTAAACTTTCTCAATTCATCATCTTCTATATTCCAATTTCCAGAAAACTCGTTTCCGGGACTTAGTAATTTCAGCTTCTTCAACTGTTCTTGGTCAATAGAAAGACAAAATTCCTACTATAATATTCCATGCCTTAGTGGCCCTACTTACCAAATACTTGCTCTGGATGATGATGCGCCAGTTGGAGATTCATCCCTTGTGGATTGTACCAAGATTTATTATATCAATTCATCTGCTCCATATGCTATAAGAGGCCATTACAATACACTTCTTCTAAGCTGGTCCAAACCAAATTGTTCAAGCTGTGAAGCCAAGGGAGAGAGATGTGGACTGAAGAACAGTGGTATTGAGGGTGACACAGAATGTCTCCCCCTGCCCAAGATCAATAAAGGTACCGGATTCTTATTCATGTAGTTCTCTCTCTCTCGTTTTCTAAATTGTGGTTTAAGTGAACAAACTAAATTTTAACAGAAATCTTGACTAGTTATGTTAGAACTTTGAAGATTTGGCATGTGACTCAGGAGTATTTTAGTTATTTTTAGTTGGTATCAAAAGTTTTAGCCTTTCGAAGCTTCATACGTGCAAGTTAGTAGCATGGAGTTGGAGTGATGTTTCCATCCTAGTTATTTGACAAGCTAAAATCTTAAAGGCATGGTGTTGATTAAGCCTTTGCTTGTTTAGAGTAGTAATCTTTTGTAACAGGTAGTAGGTAGTACAAGTCTTTAAGCTTGATGTAAGTGTTAACAAAGTCAAGTCATTAAGATAGTGTTTCTTATTTTAGAAGTCTTTAATGCTTTTACTATTCCATGTACTCATCTCTAGTATGCTTGTAATATTTAAAACTCCACCGAGTCTTTAATGCTTTTACTATTTCATTACAAAATATTTTTATTTATTGGGAATGAGTAATATTTATTTAAGCTTCATTTACAGGTGCACATAGAAGGGTACAAGAAGAAGTATCGGGTGAGTAACAACAGCATTGGTCTTTTAAAATTTGTCTGTTTCTCAAAAATCATGTATTGAATTTCACATATAAAGCTTGTTATATGCAGGTATAGTCATAGGTACCTTAGTCCTTGTAGGAGTTTTGGGTGCATTATATCTCACATATAGAACTGACAAAGCGGATAAACAAAATAAAGTAAGGATCAAAATGTTTTTGGAAGAATATAAAGCTCTCAAGCCCACTAGATATTCCTATGTTGATATCAAAAGGATTACAAATCAATTTAAGGACAAGTTAGGCCAAGGAGCTTATGGCACTGTGTATAAAGGAAAGCTTTCTGATGAAGTTCAAGTAGCTGTAAAGATTCTCAATAATTCCAAAGATAATGGTGAAGAGTTTATAAATGAAGTTGGAATAATTGGTAAAATCCACCACGTAAATGTGGTTCGCTTGGTCGGCTTTTGTGCTGACGGCTTCAGACGAGCTCTTATTTATGATTTCTTAGAAAATGGGTCATTGAAGGATTTTATATCCAAAGAGAATGATCAGACTAGTCACAATTCTTTGGGTTGGGAGAAGCTGCATGAAATAGTTCTTGGAATAGCTAAGGGAATTGAATATCTTCATCAAGGATGTGATCAAAGAATACTCCATTTTGATATCAAACCCCATAATATTCTTCTAGACCAAAACTTCACTCCAAAAGTCTCTGATTTTGGTCTAGCCAAGTTGTGTTCTAAGGATCAAAGTGTAGTGTCGATGACTACTGCAAGAGGAACAATGGGTTATATAGCTCCTGAAGTTTTTTCGAGGAACTTTGGCAGTGTTTCGTACAAGGCAGATGTGTATAGTTTCGGAATGTTATTACTCGAAATGGTTGGAGAAAAAAGGAACATAGATGTGATCCAAGAAGATTGTGGGCATGCTCTCAAAGAACCTTCAAGGTTTGAAAACAGGGAACTCTGTATTGATATTGGTAAAGAAGAAGATGATGGTGGTGCTAAAATTGCAAAGAAACTTGGGACTGTGGGGCTGTGGTGCATTCAATGGCACCAAGTGGATCGTCCATCCATGAAGTTAGTCCTTCAAATGCTGGAAGGAGAAGATGATAATTTAACTCTCCCGCCTAATCTTTTTACCTCTACAAGCACATGCAAAACAAATATTAGCCGTCAAAACCAAAAGTTGGAAATCATTCCTGAAATAGACTGAATTCATGTATCTAATTCAATGCAGATTCTAAGTTACTTATTTAAGGAGTAAAACAATAAAACAATGATCACAGTGCAGTGTGATAAGTTTTGTTCTACTTTTTAGTATAGTTTTGTTGAGTCATTTGGTGAAGAAGAGAGAGATTATGTCAAGAAACAATACTTTTTTTTTTTTTTGGGTGGTGGAAGAATATCATTTTGGTAGTCAGTCCTGGATTGCTTTAGTGATGGTCTCCTGCAAATATTTATTATTCATTACTGTTAGAACATGACTGTTTTGCTTAATTGAATAAACAAGTCATAGGTGACTTTTTGCATCTTTGACCAAATGGCGTTGACTCCAATGCAAGTAGTTAGATCTCATCAAAACAAACTCATGGGCAGAAGTTTGAGGTCAATCGGATCAGTGTAGCATGTTCTATATGTTTCAGAAGTTTGACTTCATTACTTTCATTACCCAGCAAGTTTGTTTGGACGTTCATAAAGTGTAGACATTGATTTAGAAGCCAGAAGACAGTTGGAACATGTTTTGTTTACTTGTGCAGTTTGACTGACAGCTTGCACAGGCAAACAAGAAATTTGCAAAATGAGAGATTCTTGTATGCACTATGTTCATTGGTACGTAGCACGAAGGTAATGATGTCAATCACAATCGTCACTTTCATACATCTGTATTTACAGCGGTGTTTTTTCTGTTTAGGCTAAAGCTGTGTTTGTTCTTACTTCGTTTAGCTTAGTCCTTAGTCCTTTGTCTTTTGTCTTGTATTCAATTTCTTAGTCTATTTAAGCATGTATACTGCATTATACAGCCAAGCCTTCAATGAGACAAAAATCAAGTTTTTTCCCCTTTAAGAATTTGAAGAACACTTCACAAATTCTTATAATACAACCTTCCACTTTTGAAGGAAAAGATTATTGCCGAGTACAAAAAATACCTTTATGTAAAGCAACAAAGGATGACAAAAATTGTGTCCCTTGTTTGGAACCCAAGATTAATCAGATGGATTTCGAGGATCCATCATTAGACGGAATGGACGAACAAGATGGATTTGAGCTTTCTCCAAGAATCTCCATTGGATGAGTCTCTTTCGGAAATTCAAGAGGCTTGTATGGATGCAGTTGTAGGCTTTCAAGCTCACCTTCAAGCATTTCTAACACTTTGTTCATGGCAGGACCCTCACTAGGCTTCATTTGTATACACCACAATGCCACTATCATCATTTTCTTTGTTAATACCATCTCCACTTCTGTGCCATCTTCAGCTCTAACATCTTCTTCTTCGTCGAATTGCTTATAAGCCCATAAAGGGAAGCATATTTGGCTCGAATGCTCCGCACGTGCATTAACCTTCTTCCCTTTTCCCGCCATTTTCGCTAACAACATTCCGACACTATAGACATCAGCTTTATAAGACACTCCTCCATTCCCTCTTAAAGCACTCCTTTGTTTTTTTATAACTACCACTGCACTGTTTTGGATAATTCATTAATTCCTTGGCCCAATTGGTGATTGGGCCATTGGCCACTCTTTCTCCTCTCTCCTACACGACATGTCGGATTTCTGGATACCCAACAGAACAGACGGTTCCAGTCTTGTGGAATATCGAACGCTGGCCTTCCTTACTTCGTCGATGCTTCCATTGCCGTTGCAGCTTGGAGGAGTAGCGATCCATGACGCATGTCACCGGACGGTGAGGATGGAGGGAAAAAATGAGGCTCCTTATTCGTATAGTCGTATACTGCATAGCAGGTTTGTGTGTATTCGGCTCTGTTTCTTTCTTCAAATCGGTTTTCCCCCTAATTTTCATGACATGTTATGGATGGAAACTACAAATTTCTTACTTAATGTGTGTGTTTATATATATCACCCCCCATAAAGGGGAAGATTACTGCCAAGTACAAAAGGCAACAATGGGTAACTAAAGTTGTGTCCTTTATTTGGAACTCAATATTAAACTGACGGATTCCGAGGACCAATCATCGGATGGAATCGATGAACAAGAGGGATTTGAGGTTTCCCCGAGAATCTCCATTGGATGAGTTTCTTTTGGAAATTCGAGAGGCTTGTATGGAGGCATTTGTAGGCTTTCAAGCTCACCCTCAAGCATTTCTAACACTTTGTTCATGGCAGGACGCTCACTAGGCTTCATTTGTATACACCACAATGCCACTATCATCATTTTCTTCGTTAATACCATCTCCTCTTCTGTGACATCTTCAATTCCAACATCTTTTCCTTTGCTCAATTGGTCATAAGCCCATGAAGGGAAGTATATTTGGCTCGAATGCTCTGCATGTGCATTAACATTCTTTCGTTTTCCCGCCATTTCCATTAACAACGTTCCGAAACTATAGACATCAGCTTTATAAGACACTCCTCCAATGTTCTTGTAGCATAGCTCAGGAGCCATATAACCTATAGTCCCTCTTGCTGCTGTTAAATTCACAATGCTTTCTTTTGCCGAATACAATCTAGCTAGACCAAAATCGGAAATTTTTGCAGTAAAGTTTTCAGCAAGAAGGATGTTGTGAGGCTTGATATCAAAATGCAAAATCTGCATTTCACACCCTCTATGCAGATACTCAATCCCACGAGCGATTCCAAGAGAAATTTCAAACATCTT
The DNA here is from genome assembly GCA_027186245.1 of Coriaria nepalensis. Taxonomy (NCBI): domain Eukaryota; kingdom Viridiplantae; phylum Streptophyta; class Magnoliopsida; order Cucurbitales; family Coriariaceae; genus Coriaria; species Coriaria nepalensis. Next base: position 54,883,564 of record CP114481.1, read on the forward strand.
CTCTGTGCTTAATGGGATACTTCCTTCTCTAGCAAATATGTACTTATCAAGAGATCCATTAGGCATAAAGTCGTAAACAAGAGCACGCTTTGATCCTTCAACACAGAAGCCGATAAGTTGGACAACATTAACATGGTAAATTCTGCCTATGGTAGCAACTTCATTGATAAAGTCTTGTCCATTAGCTTTAGACTTGCTCGACAACATCTTGACTGCTACAAAACTTCCACTTCTAAGCGTTCCTTTGTATACAGAGCCAAATCCTCCTTCTCCTAACTTGTGCTTGAAACGTCGAGTCATCTTCTTTATATCCGAGTAAGAGTACCTAATCGGGTTCAGGTTGTTTTGACTTTGTAGGTATTCTTCGATGTTGTTGTACATTGACAAATGACGTCTTCTCCATTTGTAGACCAAAAATGCAATCACGCATACAGTACCAAGTGCATGCTTAGCCGAAAAAAATATCACCACTGTTATAGAAAGTCCACAACAGAAAAATCATGAGAGACAGTTATAGGTATTGCATCACCATCGGCTCTTAGAAAGCAGTTAGTAGTGGAACTTACCACCTATGGAGACTTCAAAAAAATAGTAATCTGCAAGAATAATGAGAAGGCATCAGGAAAACAAAAGAATCGATAGGAGCATAGGTTCCTATGTGATTATCCTTGATGAAAGGGTTTTGAAAGTAAGTCTTATTTATTCCATGTTTTCAAGTTTATTTATCCTTTTAACTCTCTTTGAATATTGTCAGATCTACCCATGAAATTTAACAACATATGTTCTTAGACATGAATATACAGTCAATAAGAGGACCAGATAGGATGCAAGGTGAGGAAAAAGAGCCAACTCACAACAAAAGCCCTGTATAAAATAATAAATCTTCTTCCAAATACTTACTCTACCTGTAAAAAGAACAATATCAGCAAACTGGCACTTAACCATGTTATAAAAATTAAGAGAGAAATCATTTTTCCTGTTCATATTCTTACCGCAGTATGAAAATAACCTGAAAATGTAGTGTCTACTATGTCCACTACAAAAAACGCAAGGGTGGGCCCATGAAAGCTCAAACCCATAAGTGAGCATGTCATGAATGTCTTTGTAGGATATGTTCTTCGGATCATAACTGTCGGCCATGATGCCATGACCATCTTATTTATACGGCACGAGATATTCAACTCAGAGACAGGCATGAAACCAGCCACCGCATAAGAATGTCCTCCAGAACGCGATGAATAAGTAGCATCGATATCACAAGTATTAGTATCCACAAAAAGAGAAGAATTAACTAGGTTTGCACAATTCATGAAGACTACATGCTTATTATACCAGAACCCCTCACCTATGCAATATAGATCTGTCTCAGTGAAGTTAACGAAAGTTAAGGAATATTGAGGTATGAAGGAGCAATTGTCCTTGTGATCAAATATACTAGCCTCGAGAACTCGGATAGTGTAGTTATTGTAGTTTATGGACTGAACGTAGTACGTTCCAGAAAGCAAGTGCAATACTGTGAGATTATTGTCACAGGAGAACTCATACCTTTTGTCACCACAGTGTTCCGGATCGCCTTTAAGCCGGAAAGGGTTGCTTATGTTACGGAGAGGACCGCAAGAAGATGGTGAGCACTTGTGTTCATTACCCATAATATTGCAAGTTGCTTGGCACAAAATGATAACCAAAAACACAAGGATTAATTCTGCAGAGAATGACCTTCTAATTCCAATCATGGCTGAGCCTGGATAGTAAGCAGAATCAGTTGTTCCTGGCCTGATTTATGAATTATATTAATGCTCATAGACTTACTGATCAACCTTTGTTGAATTAATCAGTGGCTTAAATTAAAAAAAAAAAAAAAAAAAACTGTTGAATTGTATATGTTTTATTTATTTTTTATTATTATTATTTCTCCCTCTTGATTAGAGAGGTCAAGAAAAGGATGTTCTGGTTGTGTGGTGTGGGAAATTTCCTTGAACTGGTCAGCAATGGTTACGTATATCAGTAGCCTGGCCTCAGTGACTGAATAGGAACAGACCTTCACAAAGCTACAAAATAAATAAATATCTTGGACTTCTACACATACTTGTAGTCCAAGTATGAATGATTCAGCTCGTTTTAGCCAAAAAAAAAGTGGTTCGTTTGATGCGAAAACTGCTAAAACAATCCGATGTCTGTTTCATATTTTTCAATCAGATTGGTTCCTTCTTCGCGAATTTGAATCCAGACCGAGTGTGAATGAATCCAGACCGCTGGTTTGGACAGACAACGTTCGTACTGAATCCAACCCCTACTTTTTCATTAAATAAAAGGATAGAGTAGACAACTTGGACGTTTTCATTACAAAGACTTATTGGTTACTTGAGCAAATAAAAAGACTGGAACCTGCAGGATTGAGAAATTGAGACAAATCTGTCTCGACTCTCATTGTTTTATATAGAAACATGTGTTTTAAAAAAAATACAATTTTATTTAGTGTAGTAAATTATTTTAATTTTTAATAATTATAAAAATATTTAAAAATATTTAAAAATTATATTTAAAAAAATGAAGATGGAACTTCGAGCTCCATTGATAGATTCTTTTTTTTTTTTTGACATGGAGTATTATTGAGAAAAAAAACTAAAATATAATTTTTGAATATTTATGAATATTTTTATAATTATTAAAAATTAATTAAAAAATAAGAATTCAATATAATTTGATATAGCTGTTCACTCCTTAAATCGTAGCAAGTCATCAAAATGCGTATTAAAACCTAAAACACAGTCCGTACCCAAACAGGCCCATAGTTGCTTCCCCGAAATCAGTAGTCTTTTTTCCCCTGTTTTTGGTCATTACACTCCTGCTGGAATTGAGCAGATGCCAAGATGAGTGCAGATCAAGGTGTGGCAAGAATGGCCCTATAATAAAATTCCCTTTCCGGTTCAAGGGCAGCAGCCAAGAACATTTCGGCTACTTGGGATTTGAGGTTTCTTGCACCGCAAGCAATCAAACAGCACTTGAGCTACTGCCATTTCGGGTGAAATTCTTCGTCAAGGACATTAGATATGCAACTCGGTTAGTTGAAGTTCATGACCCACAAGAGTGCCTTCCAAGACACATAATGGAATTCATCGAGTTATCATCATCATCTTCTGCATTCCAATTTCCAGAAACCTTGTTTCTTGATAGTTATTCTTTGTTTCAATTGTTCAACATCAGTAAGGAGAGAAACAATGATTTCTCATCCTCTCCGCTGCCTTAGTGGCTCCACCTACAAAATCCGGGTTGTTAAGCAGAATATTAGTGGAGTCGGAGAGCTACCATCCCTTGTGGGCTGTACCAAGATCGATGACATTACTTCTGCTCTATTTGCCATCACGGGCCTTGAGGCTACAGTCTCCTTGAGTTGGTCTAATGAGTGGATGTCACAAAGTGAAATAGATCAGGACCTATATTGAGTTGAGATAAATGAACTCAAAAACGGAGTAAAAGAAATCTAAGATTGAAATGGCAACTAGAAAAGGCGTCACATCCAAAGTTTATACCTTTCAAAGGATGTAGGACTAGTGGCTTCAACAAATCACTCCAATTCAAACGCGAGTAGCAATTCCCTGTAAATACCCAAAGCAGACATGCCCGTAATATTACATATACGAATAGGAACATAAGCCTCAATGCTGCAGAGCTCCGGAAAATCCCCCGCCTTTGTATCTCCATACAAAACATAAAAGTGCTTCCTTGAAGAAAACGAAGAAGAGCCATTAATGCAAAAAGAGGCATCAACATAGATTGAAGAGTTTAGAGGCGTCGGACAACTTATAAAAAACACGACACAAGGATTATTTGAATAAGGTCAATATTGGTAGCGTGGCAGATACAACGATTTGTAAGGAATGGAGCAATTGTTTCTGTCAAGACTTTCGTCGAGCGCTTGAAGGGTGTACTTTTCATAGAAAATGTCTGGACACGGTTCTTGAAAAAAATCGAGGTAGAGAAGGGTGCAATTGCTCTCGCAGACTGGTTCATGATTTTGGTCACCACAATCGGTAGCATTGCCTTGCAATCGGAAAGGGTAGGTGATATTGCGGGTATTTCCACAAGAAGACGGACTGCAGTGCTGGGTCTTAGCTTTGATGAAACTGGATTCGAGGAAAATAACTTGAACAAAGGAATTCAAAAGAAGGAAACGGAGTTTTTGTCTCGGCATAGTAGAGAGAGAGAGGAGAGAGAAGTGAAAGAGATCTTGATCTTGCCATGATAATAAGACAGCACTGCCCGAAGGCAAATATTTGTCAAACAAGGTAAGCTCCTTAGCCGCCAAATTCAACTCGTGTTCGACTTATCAGTTCTTTACTTCGGACATGGTCAAATTTGACTTCACTTAATAAAATAGCAACATTAATTATACAAAATCAACTGCCCAATAAAGATGGACTTCTAACTATTGGGCTTTATGTTTGGCAAAAAAACTCTTGGGCTTATGATGTTAATTAAGAAAAAAAGCCCATTAGTCAACAAGCATAAGATAAGCCCAGAGAAGTCCTACAAATAGGGCACGACCCATTGTAACGAAGCCATTCATCAACGCAATCAGCATGAAAACAGTGTCTGCATTCTGGTATGCTCTTCAAGGTCTCCTTGGGCCTGTACTCAGACAAGCATATTGAGCATGTCTTGTCGTCGGGCCTGGGCAGGCGCTTACTTTCACCGAGTACTACTTTTGGGTAGGACTCAATTGTGGGCTTATCTAGGCCCGTCATGATTATGGGCTGCACGGCTCCTATGGACTGGCTGGATTCAAGTTCATTGTTTGGGCTGCGTCTTGTTGCGTAGGACTTAACCCTGCCTAAGATGCAACTTAACAGGCCTAAGAGACACAACACTACTGGTATCCCTGTTCCTGTAGCAACCGCATAGCGAGCTGCTTTTGGAATTCCTGGAAATTTGTAGCAAAATCAAGAATTATAGAGTTGACAAAAATTTTTGTATTGGTTATAGTGGAAATGAAAAAGTCAACGATGAGGTGATGATACAACTTGGGAGACAGGGCTTACACTTTATGTTGTGTTCTATGGGGCCCGGTTTATCTCGACGAAAAAAATAATAAATATATATAATATATAATAAAAGAGAAAGTTGCAACTTTAATCATACTCACCACTAGCACTCTATAAATTTGCTGGCTAAATTTTATTATTTCTTAAATTCATTTTTTAATCATCAAACTTAGATTAGGATGATTGAAAATAATTACCTCGTTGAGGAAGATTTGAGCAAACAATAGAACTATTAGTATCGTTCCCTTTGAGCCCACCACACTGACCACCCTTCGACTCGCACTTTCCACACCCGGGTTCAGCCCAAGTAAGCCGCAAATCGTCACTAAGATCCGACGACACTATCTGCTCGTAAAATGGCCATTGAACCGGGACCGGGACATTCTTAATCAAACTGCAATTAGCATCTGATAAAGAGCTAATCATACTTGAAGAAGAAGTTGCAAAAACCGTGTAACTAGACCCACTAAGGCAAGCAATAGGGTTCAATCGATACGTCAAATATCCAGAAGAACAATTGAACAACTTAAAATCTTGATAGTACGTGCCAACAAAAGGCGAACCGGAGAGATTGAGAGAGAGAATTCTCTTCGGAAGGCAGTTTCCGGGATCGTTAATCCATAATTCTTGTCTAGCATAGTCTATTGCTTGGACAGTGAATATACCGGAATAAAGTAGATCAATAACTGTTTGGTTTCTGCCGTCACAAGATATATCGAAACCTGTATAACCACATGACCCTGGTTGCCGGCTTTGTATGCGAAACGGGAAATGGATTTTCGGTTCGTTGGGGTAGCAAATGGCGTTACGGGGGCACGGTTGTGAGGAGGCAGCGACGGCGGTGAAGGTGGTCAAGATTATGAAGAAGAGGAGAGAGGAGGAGCGTATGAGAATCAGAGAATTCATTTTTCGAATAGTATTATGTATGGTTGAGTGTTCTATAGCTGCAACTAGGGACAGTTTTTATAGGTATATGTAGTTATTAACTAAAGTGGGAAAAAGTGGATTAAAGAAAGTCAATGAATGGGATTATGGGACGCATTCAACGGCCAAGATTGGTTGCCATCGCCGCGAAGCCAAAGAGAAACTGTCATTCGCTTGTCCTTATTCGACGCCGTACATGGTAAATGAAGAAGTACGTGTTGAACTGTAAAACTGGCCACGTTTACATTACAAGACTGATTCTTTGAATCTTTTGTCTGAAAAGAATCCAGAAGATCACGTTATCTTGTGAAATGAAGAAAAGGGTACGATCCACAACACCAACCTCGCTTGGCATTATGACCCGACCACTGTGTGTTATGTAGAACAGGCCCGGTCTTAGCCCATTTCGGTCCCGAGTAGCTCCAAGATAGCGGCCATCAGTAACTGCAAACAAGAAATTTTCTATATAAGTGCAGTTCTTTTTTGTCTATAAGAAACTGTCTGAAAAACTAACTAGTATTTTCATGATATAAGAGACGATCCATCCCATGGTTCCATAACGGCAGAGAAATATTCGTATAAAGCCTTCCTATGAGGATCCATATTCGTGTCGTTTTGCCACGCTTCTGGAATCATCATCAAGATTTCTTCTGGAAGACTTCTACCAGATCGAATTAGAAACTCAAGGACCCCATCAAAAGCTCCTATAGGCAGGAAACAAGAAAACGATAACCACATGTATGTTATTTTAAGCACGAAGACTGAAGAGTATTTGTAATTATGCAAGGTTTTATTATAGAATTTGACCTGAATCAGATGAGCTGACATCTACAATGGGTAGAAGGCTCTTTAACTGATCTTTCGATAGACCAAGCTCCTCGCACTTGAGAAGACCTTCTCGTGCCTTTATCCTGAACAAAAAAAAAAATTTATTCATTCAGAACATAACTACTGCTTTGCATATCAATACAAAAGAAGAAAAGTTCTGTCTGGTTTGCTTGGGAACACCGTACATACCAGTTAACATTGCCCTTAAGTGTGTTGATTTCTCCGTTGTGGCCCAGGACACACATTGGCTGGGCCCGGTCCCAGCTAGGGAACGTGTTCGTCAAGAACCGAGAGTGAACCTGAACAAATCATATAACAGTAATAACCCCGTCATATCAAAAATAAAGCGTGTGCATGTTATCCAGAATGTATGAAATCATGCCATGTAGCTTGGAATTTAGTGGGAGAGGAAGTAGAAGTCATGAATAGATTAGATAAGGAATTTACCAGGGCCATGTAGCTTGTAAACCTTTCATCGCCGAGATCCACATAGTAGTAATCCTTCAACTGTATCGGCTTCAACTGACCTTTGTACACAACAGTCCTGCCAAAGAAAGAAAAAACTTAGAACTCTATGTCCGAGTGATTCAGGAACCTATGACCAAGAACGTAAAATATTTATCTAATGTCCATGTTCCAAGTAGTAAAGATTAAGTTTTGTTAGTCAAGAAATCAACGAGAACAGAGGATTACAAGTTAGTACCTTTGTGAATACGTTTTTACTTTCTTCCCTTCGAGTTTCAGACGTTGGCATGAATAACATCCGAACCGCATATTCTCCCTGTGCTGGAAGTTCAAAGCCATTATCTCTAGCAACCTGCAAAAATATACATATAAGAAAAGATAAGTGAAGGAAAAAAACAGAGTATCTAAAAATATGATTTGTTTCACTGTAATTCATAATTCTAACCTCCATATAGAGCTCATGTGGAAGAGCAACGAGAATTCCAGCTCCATCACCAGTATTAGCTTCACATCCACACGCGTGTCTGTGCTTAGATAAGTCCTCTACTCCTCTCCCTCGTACTTAGACTAGACTACTTAGTCTAGTTACGACGTTCTCCATGGTGGGTTAGTCCGTTATATGTTTGTCTATCCGAACCGCCGGCGGTTTGGTCAGCGGTTAGTTACCTAAAACAAAGCCAAACCTAGCTTTTGCAGAATAATAACGGAGTGGGAACCAACAAATATAGGGTGACAGACATGAACTAACTGTTTTGTCCATCAACTTGTTTACTTAAATATTTGTCTTGTTCGAACCCAAACATTAAAAAATTATTAAATAGATTAGTAAAGTGCTACTGCTCCTTTACTTTACTGGTCCAAAAGGTTTGGAGATCATGAATCTCATTCCGATTCCGATTCTGATTCCGAATTGTAGCTGCCAACGTCTTATCAAATAATTCTAGGGAAGGGGCCCATGCATGACGTAGCTAGGCTTCCAAGTTCGAAAAGATTAACCCATTAAAATAAAATGTGAGTAGAACTTTATAGAGAAAGGTGTATCGGAATGATATTCTATAGAATAAAGTCATATGCTTCTCTCCATCTCTATCAAACTTCAACTAACATATATATACTATAACATAAATTTACATTCATCAATAATCAAATCCCTTTTATGGTATTTGTTACAACTCTGTCACTAAGTCAGTCCGATCGATCGATAGGACGGTACTAATTAATATATTACATCGTTGTAGGAGAGCCGATGAACTATCCAAGCTTTCAGGAGGCATATGGACGATACCTTGACCTGTACGAGCTGTACAATCAATATATTAAATCTAAATTTGGAGAGCCGATTGAGTATGCTGCTTACCTTGATATTTTTCTCACAACCACAGAAGATTCATCGGAAACTGAAGTTGACAAGGTAATATGATGCCTTTTCCTGCACTGATATGATAATTTATTCCTTCTTTTAGTAATTTGGTTTTCTGGTCACCTATATCATCCTTTTTAACATATCTATTTGTATCTCACCCTGATACAGCCAATACATGGAAAATCCATTTGAGTATCTAATCTATTTTTTCCAACGGACAGAGCCTTTACAAGATCTTGATCGAATATTCTCGAAGGTAGTACTTCTATGATTTTTGTTTCATTTTACATTTAAACCTGGGAATCACTATCAAACTTGAATTATATATATATATATATATATGTGTGTGTGTGTGTATGTCGTCTATGCAATTTCAACGGGATATGTATATGAAGCTTGATCTATTATATATCGTGGAACAAAGTTCAAAGTTAAAATCCTATTACTTCCCTGTTCTGTATCATCCCTTCTTTTGATCAACTGTTTCTGGGAAACTCAAGACATCACTGCACGTATATTGTTTTAGTTCTTAGGATATAATGATTTGAACCTTCTTTGAAGAGATCTTTTATTTGTTTAAGGTTCTTCAACAAATCTGTTGCTATTGGAAGCATTCGAGGCGGTAAAGAAAATTCGGTCGAAGCCGGTTGAAGATCATTAAAGCTCAATGAAATTCGGTCATGCAATGAGTGTTGGAACTTTGTATGGAAAAAAGTAAAAACCGTAGTGTAAAAGAGAGAGTGGCTGTAAAACTAATTACTTGATGATATGCATGTTTTTACTTGATGCATTTTAATGAGATTGTCATGAAATCAAAGTATTGTTATACGAGATTAAAGCAGAGCATGAAAATTTGGATCATTAGTAAATTAAATATTAACTGAATTCTTTAAACGCCTTAGCAAATAGCTTCATGTTTTCGAACAATATACACACAACTTCTTATTCAGAACTTTCACCTCCCTTTTTATTCAACAATCGCTATACACAACAAATGAACGCAGCTGGAGGTGCCATTACAAATGAACTACTCTGCACCCCTAAAAATCTAGTTGCCGTCTGTGGTATTGTTTATGATTACCAGGCATCCTCCTTCGGTATTTCGATCCGAGTCCATTTGCCAGTGCTTAGATTACTGCCCTCTTCCATATAGTTATCAGACCTAGCTAACTTATTGTTTTCTACCTTGCCGATCATATACTTAAGAACCTTATTGCCTCTTGCCATCTGACTCTTCCGTTTTCGCAAACCTTCCCCTGATCCGAGGCTGGCTATCAGCAAGAGCCTTCCTGCAAGCATACTGAAAAGCACACCCAAGAAAGAAAAAAAAAATTAATAATTGTGTTTTTTTTAATGGGCCCTTATTGTAATAGCTTCACATGAACTGTAAGTTTTTATACCTTGATCTTTCTGCCAAAGTTCCTCCTTGTCTTCTTATTCCTATATCTTGAAAGCTTTTCTCTGCGTTCCTCTGTATTGCAGTTGTTGATGATCAATGGCAGCTCGAAAAGGGAATGAATCGTGCCCATCTCTCCATTTCCAAGAGTCTGTCATAATATATATATATATATATATAGATGAAAATTTAATAAACCAATTCATCTAAACTTGCGTGATTCACTATTAAACGAGTGACATCTAACCAACCTTGATATCTCCTTCACTATAGGCTCTTCTCATTCCATAAACATCATTGAAATCCATTCCATGAAAATCCATAAAGCTTAATCTCCCAGCAGGTCCTCCTTGCAAGCAATCCATAGAGCTTAAGTTTCCCAAGCTGACACTTTTTGGGAAGTGCGAATCCGGGAATTGACTGCTCTCGTTTTCAGTCAAGAAGGGAAATTTACCATCAAGGATGATTTCAGATACTGGGGTGTTATCTATAGCTGCTTTCTCTAAAAGATCCTTTTTGCACTCATAGAAAACCTCCTCCCTCAAGAGCTGATCGCTTTGAAGCAATTCAAAGTCCTCAACTTTGAGCCCTTGTGAAGAGATAACATCTTTGTCACAAGAAGATATCATTGACATCACCGCTATCATAGGATCGGGACCCATCAACGGTTCTTCCATTATTGGTTCGGGGGCTTTGAACAGATCCCCTTCACTTATCATGTCATATTCGCACACTGCAGATGCTTGAGTAAGGCCAGAAGTCTGCACTAGAAAAAAGATCTTTCTTTAGGTGCCAAAACACACACACAAAACCAACATAAAAGCAGAAATTATTATCAAATACTTTACATAGATCGAAAAAGGGAAGCAAAAACAGAAAACCCATTAAATTGCCTAAAGAGGTCTTCTCTTTAGGTGCCGAAAAGAGATACACACTCAAACATGCAAGTGATTTTTAATGGAAAATCACCAATTTTTACCCAAAAGCAGAGAGACACAGATGGGTTCTCTCCTCTCCCATCCTTTTTTCCAAAACATAGTTTCAACACTACAAAACAAAATAATTAAAAGGGTTGAAATTTCCTCCCTTTCTTTTACAACTATTTTCTTGAGCAAAAAAGAAAGGGAAACTGTGTGTGAGTGCGGTTCAAAAGCAAAAAAAATCCCAACAAGAAGTTCACATTAGAAAATGAGAGCAAACTAGGAAGAAAGATTAAAGAACACGGAACCATGAAAAAGAGAAAACAATTTCCCATCAGCATATCAGATTCCTTCTTTTCTTCCTTTATTATTATTTTTTTCCCCTTTTCCTATCGTTTTCCAGAAACAAACAGCATGTAAAGTATTCTCCAGCTGTTTCCATTTATACTCCGATTAATTAAAACCATTTGACAAGAAAATTAGAAAAGTCACCCACTAGCAGCTTTTAGCGTTTAGCAAAAAAAGCCACCTAAAGAAACTCACTTTCTTTAATTTTCTTTTCCGCTGATTTTTCTTTGTAACCAAACAACATGGACTAGTCACTAGAGGTAGAACCAAAAGCAAGAACAAATTTAATTGAAAAAACATTTCTGGAACTACTCACTCACATTTAATTAAAAAAGAATTATTTTCTTTAATACCCACAAAGTTTCCATTTTTACTTGGCCCCATTTTCTCATCAGACAGATGATGCTAAAACAAAAAAAACAAAAAAAAAGAGAAAAACTCTTAACTTATTCGTACAATCAGCTCACCGCCATTCAATTAAATGCAAGAAGAGAAACAAGCCAGAAAGTAAAAATACAGAAAAGTATAGAGAGAGAGAGAGAGAGAGAGTACCATTGAAGAGGAACTAGGCCCGTGGAATTTGCAGAACTCCTCAAGGTGTTGAACTTGGGAAAAATTCTGAAAGTGAGGAAAGAAAACTCCACTCTCTTCATACATTTTTTTTTTTTCTTTCTCGCAACAAAAAACAGAGACTCAAATGATGAAAACCCAAAAAGATTTTTGAGAGTTGGGGAAAGCAGAGGACTCTTATTAATGTCAGAAAGAAGTCACTACACACACACACACACACACATACACACACAGAAGAATTCAAGAGAACAGAGCGGCCAAAGTGTTATAAAGTGACAAGAGAGTAGAGTTGGCCTTCTGATTTACAATGATTTTGGGGAAAGAGAAATACTTTATAAATAAGAATTAAAGGATTTAACATATATATATATGAATATTGAACAGCAGGAGTTAATAGATATAATTTAAAAATAAATAAAGAAATAAGTATAATAAGGACAAAGTGAGGAAAAAGGACCCCATCATTTCTTTAAGGAATGGCCAAATACAGAAATAGTTTCTTTAATGTTAGGGTCCCTACACATTTGCCATCTTTTACTCTTTTCTTTTTTGATGATATATATATATATATTTATAACTTGAATACATGTAAAGATGCAACTAGTTCTAATATTTCTGAAGTGGGTGTTGGATCAAACTATTGTCTAGTTGTAATTTTGATACGTGAATTTTCTAAACCAAATTTCACTTCCAATAGTCGCTACCGATAATTTTTTAGATTGGTGATAGACTGTTCAATTTTAATTATAAATAATTAATATAAATTAATATAAATACGATCTGTTCAAACAAAAAATTGTTCTAAATCTATTGTTTTTTAGTTATAAGTAAATAGTTAATATTTCTAATGATGTTTAAGGCACAACAAATCTCTTATGGTATCTGTCATTTAGATTAGTATATGTATCATTAAGTAATTAAACAATAATTATGTCCCTCGCCCACAGAAGATATTTTATCACTTAATGACAATATGTATCTAAGTAGATTATTGGACAGTGAACGTAAAGCGTCTTTAATCCAAGAGATTAGCACAAAGATGAGTACTTACATAACCACATCAAATCATTTATTACATAAACTAACATCAAAGTCAAAGCAAGGACGAAGGACCACGAGCTTCAGTCTGATCACACTATAATATGGTTAATATATATCACATTAGTTGATTCATACTAACGATGTTTTTTTATACATGTCTTAATTACTATAAATTAAACATAACAAATATAAAATAAAGTCTGATAATACAAACATATATTATCGGTCCGTATAAATCGAAGTAACGCAATCATATATTATCGATAGGATTATGATTCTCACGAACGATGATTATCATAATTATAGGTTTAGAAAATTAATAATAACAATTTGGATTTATTTTACAAACTAAAGGGAGCTGCAAGCTTGCAACAAAGCTTCAAGCATTGATAGTGCACATCAATCATTCATATGGGTCCAAATTGTCAAGTTGGTGATAGCAGTCTGTTACTGTTAAAATGTTATTTTTAACTTACCTTATATGTATAAATACATATATATACATATACTAATCTGCTTTTTATTATTATTATAATAATATATACGTTTGATTTAGCCATTCAGCAGCTTTGTTGCATATGCTATTTATAGATACCTAATTAGGTTTAAGTGAGGGCAAGCTTCACCCATGGCTATCCATATCTTCATGCACAAGAGGGATTAGTTAATTTAGAAACTATTTTCATTTATAATGAAGTTAATGCCCTAATGGGTACCACTTAGTTTAAACTATAATTAAAGTGGTGTGAGCCACCTCATTTTAGTAATGAATCTTGTACCCAATTTTCAAATCTATGGATGATTACATGCACGTATAATATTCCACAGAAAATTACAGGGTTCATATATATATATAATCTCTAGTGTCACTCCTTTTAATTTGTACATGTATATTAATTCTATCGAATCTTTTAAGTTTTCCTATTGGACTTTGGAGAGGGTGAGGAGTTGAATAGAGTTAAGAGTGGTGGAATATTGAATCAGGAGGAACCTTGGGTGCAGTAAATTTGGAAGAACGTATATATGAGCAACCACATTGACATGACGGCATAGTAGAATTGAGTTTAGTAACATAAGATTTACGTTTAACTGGGCTTAATTTGTTTGCTGTTTATACCTAGTTGTTAGTCCGTACTATGATCATTTTCATATGCCTGTATGTGAAATTTTGATGCATGGTTGCACTCAGGTACTGTAGGATAGAGTAGGTAGTAGTGGATCTTGCATATAGGAATCGAATCAGAATTAGCTAACTACTCACATTGAGCAATTAGCTAACTCCTCGCATAGAGCAGGTGGCAGTGGATCTTGCATATAAGAATCGAATTAGAATTAGCTAACTACTGGTGTTAAACTGATTGTTCTAAAAAATTTAAATAGTTAGAAAATAAGTTTAATTATATTATCTATTTTTAATATTTTTAATATTTTTTCTCACATGTAAAATTATAATAATATGAATTTTATATTTGTAAACAGATAATGAATAAGTTCAAATAAAAATATATAATATATAAACAATAAAGATGAAAATAATCATGATTTAAATTCGAGATCTCAATTATAATATTATGTTAAGTTATTAATTATTTTAAAAATTTAAGCCGTTAAAAAACTAACCAAATTATATTATTTATCATTAAAATCTTAACACATGCATTTACCTATGGGTGAGTAGAAAATTTTGACCCGCAACAATCCACCCAATATTTGACTCGACGGGTTGGATACGGGTTGGACTTTTGTCTATTCCAAGACAGCATGGTTACATATTACACCTAGTATGTGATATCTTGTCATATATCATAGACATACATATATACATCATACATGGGTATCAATTAAAACAGAGGAGATCGGGCCACATATCTATAAGCTTCATATAATATGATATACTTTTACATACATATGAGAGTACGTCTGTATATATATATATATCTACCTACATAGCTGATCGCTCTCAAAATTGAATGGCTAATTGATAAAGAAGGGAAGCGAAATCATGCATGCATGCATGGTAGATGGAATCTGCAAGGCAATTATCAGGCGTTGAAGTAGTATTAGCTGTTGAAAAGGAAGAAAGGCAGATTCTGTCTCCCATTTGATAAAGAAAGATTCAAATTCTGTTTCAATGGTATAATCATATATGTTCTATTCCTTAGGACCTTAAAAGGAGATCGAGTGATGTTTTCTTCCGCAAGGCAATATATAAAGAAAAATTTGAAACATTTGTGGGGAGTTTCCATTCACTACTCTCTACTCTCTCTATTCTATTACTGTTCTATTGATAAGCTGTATTGGCTCATTATTACCTCCATTTTTATTTGGTCCAGTTGACCTAACCATCGAAAGAGGTTTGCCAGCCACAAACCTATATGTTTCTTTGTTTCATATATGAGATTAGTTTTTTACTAAATAGACATATTGTTAATAGCTTGATGCGAAGGTACTGACCAAATCCGACATTAATATATAAATATATATATATGTCTTTGCCCTTTTTTATTTTTTATTTTTGGTTATAGTAAACCTTAAATTCCCCATTTAGGGAAAGTCATAAAAGGAAAGCTATCAAGCCAGCTTGTGACCTTCTATACACCGAAAGAGACATAAATTTACTCGCCCACCCCAACCAGATCCTTACACTTGGCAGGCTGGAATTCAATAGTGGACGTTAAAGCAGACAAAAAAACGAAAGCAAAGTTGGAAAATTAAGTTCGTCTATTTTTGTCACTTATAATGCATCTTCTGAATTCATCGAAGTTGTGCTCCACGACTTGTAGCTGGTGGGAAGAGGATCAGCACTAAAAAACAAACGTGTTTAAAAATTTCTTTCTTCTGGTAAATGATTATGATTATTATGGATGATCATGAATCGATCCGACCGATTCAATCTATATCGATCGGATCATAATTTAATTTGATTTATATTGATCAGATCATAATTCGATATAACATATTGTGTTTCTATTCAATCAGATCGAATTTATCAAATTATTATTATGCTAGATATTCGGTTCGATTGAATCTGATCATTTTTTTTTAATTTTTTTTAAATATAAATCATTTTAAATTTTAATTTAATTAATTTTTTATTAAGATAATTTTTTTCCTTTCCCGTATTTCTTTTAATAAATAAATAGTTTTTCCTTTGAAGCATTTTATTAATAAATTTTCACCAAATTTAATTAAAAGACTCTTGACTTTTAATTAATTTTTTTTTTACTTTTACATTAAAATTGTATGAAAATAAAATTTCTCATTTATTTATTTTCTTATATAATTTTTCATTATTATTTTTTCTTAAATACATGAAGTAATTGATTAATTAAATTTAAAAAAAATTATTTTCTATTTTCTATTTATTTTTTTAAATAAAATTTTTAAATAATAATTAACTTTTTCATTATATATATATATATTATTTTTAAAAAAAAAAAAGATAAAATATTCAATTAAACACATTTATTATAATCCAACTTTCATCGGAGCATTAATCTTTTATTTAGCACATTGATAATGATTATGGCACATTGATTGATTAGCACCACATTAATTTTGTCCATTTTCAATGATCAGATGAACAGTGTATTTACTTCCACTAAATATGTAGTTTCTGTCCCGCCACTTCAATGATTCGAATCCGAGACTTGTATCTCGTCGTTTAGTTTGAACTGGCTTCTTAGCAGTCAATAATGTAATAATTGATCATAATAAACACTTACAAAACACAAATTGAAGTTTTTGCAAACATCTTAAGAGTGTCTTGGTCTCTTGTAATACATAAAAATGTTTTTCTTTTTATTTATACAAATTGTATCTGCAATTGATGAGTCTTCTTCTAATCGGGCCCTCTTGGCTTAATTAGATTGAAATGATGCGTGCGAGAGAGATGGAAGGTTAAAGGTAGGGTTTAGTTATAAGATAACAGTAAACATAATGAAATTTAGAAACATACACAGTTAACACTGGATTAAAGAAAATGGGTTAATTAGAAGAAGACACTTCACATCTGTCTTAAGATGTAAACAGTAAAACTGTAGTATACAACAATTGTCTTGTTCATAAAGTTTGAAGTACATAGATACAATAATTAAGGAAATGGACAAGTGAGGGATGCCAATCAATTGCCCTCACCATACGGTACAATAATACATACCTTCATCAGTTTACAGAAAGGGTAGTAATGATGGTATAAATAAAGTGAGAAATACTTATCGATTATTCATACTAATTATTTGATTAATAAATTATT
Organism: Coriaria nepalensis; assembly: GCA_027186245.1. Lineage (NCBI taxonomy): Eukaryota > Viridiplantae > Streptophyta > Magnoliopsida > Cucurbitales > Coriariaceae > Coriaria > Coriaria nepalensis. Next base: position 54,900,716 of record CP114481.1, read on the forward strand.
AGTAATCATATAAATTATCTCGTTTTATTAGTAAGGGTCGTCTCACTTATCACTTTTGGATCGATCGGTCACTTACCCAGGCACCGGGACAAGAATGGACAGTATAGTGTTTTTTAATCACTATAGTCTATAGAGGCCAGTGGGGATTAAGAGCAAAAAATGGACAGTGAGAATGGGACTAGAGGTCCCTCTCTCTCATGCTAATAAAATTGCACTATTGCCATGGAATAAAGTGATTAATTGACAAGAGTGGTAGAGTATTGGGACTTGGTAGTGTCATTCTCTTATCAAGACATGGACATAAATGTATATGTATAGAAAAGTTATTGTATGCATACGTTCATGTATCATATCAAATTCCATCTCCATCGCACAAACATCATTTTTATGTGATCATGTGTCTGCACTATATGCATACAAATAGATTAGGACATCGATCATGAAATTATATTTTCAAAATATATAAGCAATGGTAATAAAAAAATAAAAAAAAAATTCGAATTAAATAATATTTTAAAAATTAAAAAAAAAATCAAATTTATAAATAACTTATATATGAAAATTATATTCAATAATAATAAGAAGATGAGATCAAATTGCAGAAGAAGGTAAAGAAGTGAATGAACCTACCTTGCAACAAAACAAAATCAAAATGGCGGTGGTGAATGCCTCAAGTGATCACCATTATTACTCCTTTTAGTGGAAAAGGGCAAGTGAGAGTGACACACGTGGCATTTTCTTGCACGTGTCGGAACATGATTAAGAGAACATTCTTTTGAAGTACCAAAGAGTGTAAGTTTTTGTCACTTCCTAACCTTTCTTTGTCCATGGCTAGCTAGCTAGGATTCCCACCCTATTAAAAAACTCACAACGTACTTTTAAAGAATTTTCTGAATTTTCTTTTTTCTATTTTCTATTTTGATAAATATTATATTATATGAATTTGAGAGGAGGAAATAATTATATAGACATAGAGATTATTATTATTATTATTATTTTATTTATTTATTTTTTGGCTTTTCATTAAAGGAGGAAGAAAATATAAAGACATGAGTGCAAACGTAAATTTTTAAACAAGAATATAATATTTAATAATTTAATTTGAAAAAAAAAATATATCTAAATATTATCTCAATAATAACAAAAAATCATAAAATTCAATATAAATATCTAAATTAATAATATTCAAATAGAAAATTTCAATAAAAATATCATTTGGTCCATTTTTTCATCATTTTTAATATTTTATAACTCACTGTTAATCAATAATTTAAAAATAAAAAATATACTTATAACATAAGACTAAATACATAAAAATAAAATAAAATAAACCATTATTAAAATCTAAAAATTAATAAATTACCAAATCATGTATTATGGAACATGACAAATTAATCAATCTGGTGATAAGAACACTTCTGAAACTGCAAAAGATACATCAAATCAGTAACATCGTTTTACTTTCAACTCAAGCTGACTACTACTACATTAATCATTGAACCTCAGACCAATCTTCAAAATATGATCAACCAATCATTGCTCGCCATCTGCATAAACAAAAGGATATAGTTCCAGAAATATCAACATGCCTACTGATATTCACAACTCATAACAATTATTTTAGTCTGAAAACTCTTGGCTTCACCTAGATAACGACATGTCGTGCAGTCTTTGCTTCTGCTTTATTAAGTTTGTAAAAACAAAAACAAAAAAATGTCTTTACAGTACTGTTCCTGTATAAGTATAACCAATGTCCAGTAACTAACTTTTTTATTTTTTTTGGCCAAAAGTAACTCACTTGCTAAACAATTAATTTTTCTTTAAGAGGCCATTTTTAATGACAGTTTCCGTAATGAGTCTGATTGATTCCTCGAGCTCATCGCAGAGTCGATGAGGATCCGGAATGGTATTCAAGTCGACTGCTAGAACAATAATCATCTTATTGGAATAGCTTTGAAAATGGAAGGTTAATGCCTGCAACAACAACAAAAAAAGGAGCAAAACATTGAAACAGAACTATAATCCATGTCATATGAATTCATTACTTCACTTAACAGCACAATTTGAAAGCTTCATCAACTATAATCATCGTTTTATTACTCCTTACTTGCGGGTGGCCATAAACACTAAGGGCTATATAAGCAATTGGGTGGCCGTAAAAACTGATTTCTTCACTGGGACCAGCCATGTTTGAAAATGACATTGTTGTGTTGGAAAGAACTCTGTACGTTAGACATGCTGCGGCCTATGATCAGTGGCATCAAGAGATTAATTGAGTTAGTATAAACTAGTTTAGTGGTTTAAAGTCATGTGCGTGAATACAATATCTAAAGGATGAACTAGTTGGAAGGCACCTTAACTCCGCATGTTCTAAGAATAAGCTTGCCGCTCGTGAAAGTGCACTGAGCTTCGAGCGAAAGCTTTTTACGGTCGATTGTAGATTTAGCTAGGTATATGTAATCTAGAGGATTCTTTTGTACAGCAATGTTGAACGGCAGAAGGATGTATCCTAACCAATTTCCCCATCTTGCTTTTGACCCCTTTGCCATCATATCAGCTAGAGCCTGGAAGTTTAATATTAACTCAACATAAGCAAAAAGTAGAATTGAAACAAAAGGGCACTCAATTATATACAGAAGTTGAATACTATGCTCTGTTTCATAGTTAGAAATACGAGGATGATAATTCACCTGAATTCCGGTGGTTGGTCTTAAGTTGACAAGAACCGATGCCCTAAGACGGGTATGTTTTGCAATGCTTCCCCTTGTATCAGTCCCCTCGTCTTTTTCATCTTCATCTGCTAAAATGAACAATAGAGTCATTGATTGATGTATATGTATTGACTAGGGAGTTTAATTGAACTCCAGTTGATGTTACATATCAAGGATTTACATAACACTTACCATATCTGCAGCTTAGATATTTGGCTAGACCAGCTTGTGTAATTCCCAATAGAACATCGTTTGCTGTCTTAAGAAATAGAAGAAAAAAAAAGCCAGGAATCGTTACAGTCAGAGTTTGTCTCCATGTTATGTTAAGCGTACATGATCATTAGGAGTCTCAGCGTTTGACATACATTGTAGATCATGTTTCCCAACAGCTTAAGCTCTTAGAAAACAAGCTTAACAATGTCTATCTAGCATTGAGAAAGTTACCGTTATATCGTAATAATCAATGTACTCTATATATATAGTTACCGTGTTCATAGCATCCTTGATTTGCTTTATGTTATCCAAATCAACAATCCGATGCACAAAGCGCTTAGTAACAAGCTCCACCCCTGGTTCACCTTTAATAGGAGTTTTTGTATCTTTCAAAAACATGATTGTTGCAATAAACACTATCATATCCACAGATGTGTTCCAAAACAATCTTAACACTGACCGTATAGCTAATAAGAGCCACCAAAACCCGCCCGTCCTATAACTCGAACTTCCTGACCGCTTTTTCAGCAAAGGGATAGTAGGCAATGACTCCGGATCGGACACTTTCCGTGTACAAGAAAGGAGAAGTGACATCAGAGATGCTCCATCGGCCATAGAGTGGTGGATTCTAAAAATCCCCACGGCCTCTGCATCTTTGGTTTTGAGATTGAGCAAATGAATCTCCCACAAGGGTCTTGACAGGTCAAGTGGGGTTGTGGTTACTTTTGAAATGTAGTCTTCAGCAAATTGGTCCGGGTTTTCGATTTTGGCTGAGGTTAGGTTCGGAACAATAATATGGTTCTCTAAATTGACTGTTGTCCGTACCCATTTCTGTCTTGGAAAAAAACCGTTGCCTTCCACCTTTTCTTATCAAATGAGAATCAAAATTTGTTTTTAAGTATGGCTAGTCAAATTAACAGCTACTTAGTATGCATTATACAGTATGCATAGACGGAGAATGAGTCCATCTTTTTCATCTATATTCATCATGTATCGAGTAGAAACAGAGGAAAAGCCATTTATATAAGGATGCATGCAGAACAGAGGAACAAAATTAGAAGATTAAATATATAACTGTACAGACATATGATAATAAAATTAATCTTACCAGCTTACTTGAGAATCGAGAATGGTTGACTAGAGTTTTGTGGAGACCTTGTTTAACAATATCAGGATCGATGCTAGTCTTGATACCCAAAATTGCTATGATATAACAATATCACTTGCGGCGAATGGAATAGCCTCGCCGCCGGACTTAGCGGCTCTTCATCACACTCCTCCTCCGCCTCACCGCCGCCTCTACGCATCGATCCTTTTAACAAATAATTAACTAGTTAATCTTTCTAGATCCTCTGCTCCTCCTGCTCTTCTTCTTCTCCTTATTTCAAAACTCAAGTTTGCATGTGAAATATGTTGGTTTGACCCATCTGTTAGGCTGTCTGAAAATCTGTAAAATGGGATTGATTAGGGTTTTAATTAGTATTAGTCTAAGTTTGAGTAAAAGTTGAAGGATGGTGAAGCTTTTTGAAAGTTTGAATACTCCTTTTTCAATTCAATGGGGGCTTACCATTTACAATCGTTTAATAAGACAAGAGACACAAACAGACGCCAGCTTACTAGTGGTGGAAATCATTCCCATTTGCTCCTTTTGTCTTTGTTTAAGAGATTTCTTTTTTGTGATGAGAAATCTCTTAAACATGAGGTCAGCCATGATTTGACCATAATTTTTTTTTATAAAACGATAAACAAGCGGCAATCATATTTTCCACTCATTCTTTTTGTTTCTAGGCTATATGGAGAATCCAGTTGGGCTGTTTATTGTTGCGTTCACTGGACCTACCCTTTGGGCATTATGAACTGAATTCCGACCAGACCGTGAAGGATCGAAAGGCGAAGATAAATATTGAAGAAGAAGAAGAAGATGGATTAAATGTATTAGCTTTGCTATGAGGTTGGACACCTTACTTGTTTGTGAATCCGGGGGATTATATTTGCTCCGAGTATATAGGATATTTTGAGTAGAGGAAGAAGGTGGAGGAAGTTAGAGCTGGAAAGATCACAATGTCCCGATTTTAAACGTGCTCATGGTATTAATCAATGGTGGAATCCTGATTTCCAGTTTCAGTCTACACTTTATCAGTTAAACCAATAATGAAGTTTAATCAAACTATTTGATCATGGCTTCTTCTACCCTCATAAAACTGATAAATTGATTAAAATAATAATTTATTTTTTAAAAAAAATTTGTAGAGAATTTAGAAACGAATTTCAAAAAAAATCTACTGCGCATAAGTTGAAAACGTTGATCGTTAGAAATGGAATTTGTGAAAACATGTTTGCCTAATGGGTTGAATTTAAACAGTTCAGTTTAAGAAAATACAATGAATTTCTTTCCTGTGTTGGCAAAACAAACGAAAAAAAAACAAAATTATAAATTTGAGATGGAAAATCAAGGTTGAATCATATGCAATAATTGCATGCGTACAAGTATATAATTGTTTACGACTTACAAATTTCAGATTAAGGAGAACTCAGATATGTATTAAGCTTGTGTGTTTGGTCAAATGTTCTGGTGGGAAATGAACGCACGATGTGTTTGAAAACTACAAGCAGCCTATTAATTAATGCAACACTTAAATCCTTATTTACTACCAAACTTATGATCCCAAGCAAACTTAGTTGTCGTACGGGGCGTATTAATCATTTTTTTAAGTGAAGTCAAGATTAAGTAGACACAAGTACTTACTATATTTAAGCAACTTGTATATTGCTGGGAAAAAAAATTGGCAACTTGAGGGAACCTGCAGACCAGACTCGGGCAAGTGATGAATCTTAAGCTTTTATCCAATTCAGTTCATTTGTACTTATAAATGTACGTATGGCAGGATCGCTTGGCCTTCTCATGAGAAGAGAGTTGATGAGCACAATTTCTAGACGATTTAGTTTCTCACTCACTCTTCTTTCAGATCACGAGTCCCTGGATTTGATCAGAAGGAACTAATAATGGAGAGAGAAAGAATAAACAACGATCATCTTTTCGACCTTTCCGGGCCTTCTCATCTCACTGCAGTTGACTGGTAAAGTTACAAATTCATATATGCAAATGTTTTGTAGGAGTATTCAATTTAGTTGATAGTTTTTGTTCTTAGACATCATTTGATGGAATATTATCACTTATTCACTTATATAAGAACGTGTAAGTAAGAAAAGTTGTATGTAGAGAGATTGAATATTCACAATAGCTAGTTTAACCTTCTTCTTCTTCTTTTTTTTTTCCTTAAACCGTGGCCTCAATCTTTTGTTAATTAGGGCACTCTAATGCACATTAGAGAAAATCGAATATCGTGCCCTAACTTGACAGTATGATAAATTGTGTTGTATAGGAAAAATCCAGATCACTGCAGATCAATCGCTGCTTGCTTGGTTCAAGGAACGTATATTTTAGAACATGACCACAGTAGTTCTCGTCAACGCATCTCGCGAGCCCTGGCAACACCCTGGTGGAGCACTTTCGACTTCCAGTTATCTAAAGTCCTTCAGGACGATGGTGAGGAAATTTATGGGGCTATCTACGAACTCAGTTCATCTCATATCGATCGATACGCACCCAAACACGTAATTGCTTTCCGAGGTACGATATTAAACCGTGAGCACATAAAGGACGTTAGATTAGACCTTAATTGCATATTCAACTGCCTACACCAGAGCTCCCGAGTTCAGCTCGGACTGGAAGCCGTACATGATGTTGCAACTCATGCTGCTGGAACAGGCTCAAATGTTTGGATTGTAGGGCATTCTTTAGGTGCAGCAATAGGATTGCTTGTAGGCAAGAAGATGAAGAAAAGGGGATTTGTCATTGAGACTTACCTCTTCAACTCTCCATTCATTTCTCTCCCTATTGAACTCATAAAGAGCAAGAGACTCAAGCGTGGAATTCACTTCGCTCATAGTGTTGCCAAGTCAACCCTAGCTCATGTGTCTATAAAGGGTCTGAAGAAGAAGCATGGAGACAACCGCGATATCGAGGAGTTCTGGGCAACGATGTCTAATTGGAGACCTCGTTTGTTTGTGAATCCAAGCGACGTTATTTGCTCGGAGTATATAGGGTATTTTGAAGCTAGGCAGAAGACAAGAAAGGGATTGACTGGACGCATAGGTCATAAGATTGAGATGGTTGCTACACAGACTTCTTTGAAAAATCTGGTTTCTAAGAAACTGGGAAGGGATTCCAGTGACCCGTTTTATCTTCTTCCGTCAGCAAATTTGACCGTCAATATATCCGATCAATTTTCCGGCGATCATCTCCGTGCTCATAGTATTAATCAATGGTGGAATCCAAATTATCACTTTCAGTCAACGCTACACCAATTTGATTGTTAATTGCTTAAAAATTAGTCGTACCATCCCCATATGATATAATTGATACATATATACATGGTACGTGTTTGTTAGTACTTAGTATTAAATTGTACTGAAAATTATATAGTATTGAAATTATTATTATATGTATATATATATATATATTTGGCCATTTTTAAAAATATTTAGATTAATCTAATATCTTAATTATTAATATCCTACTAATTATTATTATTATTGATACTAAAAGTCTATCTCCCAAAGCTAAGTAATGGCTGGCCCAGAAAAAAATAGATAAAAAATAGATGAATAAGACGCAATGAAACATGGTGACATGAAAAGATGTGTGTGTGCAAGCATGATGAGACTTACATGACATCCCAAAACCGACCTTCCAAATACTTGAGATTCTCACGACAAAAAACAAAAAAAAGAAAAAGGAAAATGCAACCTTTCTCTAACGATTGGCTTCTTCTTCGTGTTTAGATGTGTGAACGAGCATCAAGCCCTCAATATTGCAGAAATTTTGATTCCAAGCATCTGTGTTATTTTGTGAGAGCTCTTGTTGATTATATATATATATGGTCCAATCTTCATGGTGTTATAAGATTCTCACTCCATATATTAACATAAAAAGGGATTAGTTCGTATAACAAAAGAAAAGTATCATATATATTTATGATAAGACTAAATACTTTCATTATATTATACGAATCCTCGCCCAAAACCTTCAAATCAAATAGGTTTTGGGTTTCTATTACCACAATTAATGATACTAATACCGTATGATAAAATCAATGGCGAGCTTAACAATGTCCCCTATCACCACGAAGCATGCACATGCAGGCTTGGCAGATTAGTTGTTAATGTGTTTGATAATTTTCCCAATTCGTGTCGTGTGGCTCTCATTCCATGATTCCTACATCTTTTTCTGGTCAAGTTGTTGTCTCATTTTTTTGGTGGGTAAGTAATTAATTGCTAATTTATATGCTACGACCTAATTAACATTTCCAATATACAAAATCTTATATATAGAGCCATTGAAATTATTGATAATACGTACACTATCTTAGTCTTCTTAGTTACATTAGTTTTGTTCTTATAATATGACCTTCGAAATGATTTTAATGCATGGATGAATTTCCAAAAAAATAGAAAAGAGTAGAGGGAATATCATAGACTTCTTATTCTTACTCTCTCACTGCAAGCTTTTAATATAATTAACGAAAACTAAAGATTTTACACGTAAATTAATAATTAGAATGATAGTGTAATTTGAAGTTTGAACTCGATACATGTATCATGATACCATGTTAAATTACTCTATCTCCTGTCTTACAACCAACCCCATCAAATGCCCGACCTACGAAAGAGGTACAAAAACAATATTCATTTGAGTATCTTTGGACATATTTAGTGACTTTTGGGTTTCTAAAACTTGAACTGAGGCTATGGGATACAAGGTTTGATGATAATTTTTTACCACATCGAGGACAGTGTGCTTTTCAAAGGGAGCGAGAATAATGGACATGAGAGCTTATCGGCTTATGCTGAAGCCAAACCGAGAAACAGTGCACATAGTATCGTCACATCTAAAGTAGATGGGGGTGACAAAAAGAGGAAGGTGGTTGTGCTTGGAATTGGTTGGGCTGGAACAAGTTTCTTGAGGAATCTGAAAGATCTGTCACATGTGGTTCAAGTGACATCTAAGGAGCTTCTCAAAATTATCAACCGCATATGGGGCCATGCAGATTAGCTATCTTCAAGATGTCTGTGATCTCTTCCTTACATGCTGAGTTGGGGAGAGCTCGCATGCAGACCAATGAACTTATTCAAGAACAACGCTCGAATGATGATAACTATCTAATGAAATATTTTTCTGAAGAAAAGGGTGCATGGAAAAGGCTTAAGAGAGATCTAGCCGAGACAAAGGCTTATTTTTCAAAGGTAGTGAAAGAACTGGAGAGTAAGAAGAGAGCGAGAGAGACTATGGAGCAAGTATGTGATGAATTAGCCCGTGATATAGGGTAAGATAAAGTAGATATCGACATTGAAATTATGGAGTAAGTATTAAAATTATGTAATATTTCAAACGACATTGAATATGTCAATGCTTTGATTGGTGGTATGATGCGCCTATCTGGATCCGGATCTGAAGTTGGTTCCACTTTGCACCTTTCTATTGCGTTGAGTTAAGGAAATGCTTCAAAGGATGATGAGTTTGGCCTCGACATATTCCCTTACCAAAGAGGAAGAGAAAGACTATAATATGACGGTGTTATTCCCTCGTCAAAGCTATACCATGAAAAGTGAGATTCCTATAAAAGATGTCAGACACCATAACCCTATGTTAGTTGCTCATTGGCAGCATGCTTTTACCCACAAAGACTTGGCAGAGGCATTTTCTTTGAAAGATTTTAAAGAGCAGAGTGGACAGTTGGGGGACTCGGGTTCTGATCAAATAGAATGGGTTGTCATTAGAGGAAATTTCTTGGGAAGTCGTCGTGCCTTTGTTTCAGACTTATATTCCAAGTTCAACCTTGAGGATAAGGTTGCCTTTGAACACCAACAGAGTAATAAGAATTCTGCTAATTTACTACATTGGGTTGAGATTGTGGAACAAATCTTTTTCACTAGCATGAAGAAGATTAAAGCAGCCCGTCACTATTCGATAAAATCATGTGAGAATACTTTTCTCAAATTCACCAATTCATATTGATTCATACACTAAGTTGGTGTTTCAAACTATATTGGGTATGCTTATTTTTCTCTATCACATCGAATGGGGTGTCGATGTTGCATCGGATGAGGCCAAACTAGTAATACATCCGGCCTTGTCTACTCTCTTGGCGGAATTTGAGGACATTGTCTATTCATATGTTGAGGCGGTTGATACAGAATTACAACTACGAGGGAAGTTATTGAAATCTTTCTTTACGGGCCCTTATGATGAAGGGTCATAAACAGCTAGGACAACGTGAGGTGTCTCAAATGCAATATTAACAAAAACCCCTGTTTATCTATCAATTTAACATGAATATATCTAGTCAAGAAATAGACGTACAATAGTGCAATATTATCCGGTCCGATTATCAGAAGGATTGATAATCTTGAACTCTTAACTATCTAGGCTGCATCTTTCCAGGCGGCTCAATTACCAGTAGGGACGAAACTTCTATCTGTTGGACTGTGGTACTAAATTGGATGGTGTACTGACGGCCATTACTTTATACGCATGCCTTCTAATTATATGTATATATATATATATGTGAGGACGTAAAGGATTGATGCTCTAGCTATTGAAATACTAGAGGTTCTCATATGAAAATTTTGTGCATGAGTACAAGATATGACGTGCGTTATTTGGATGGCATCATTTAGCAAGAGGATATGTCTTTATGACTCTATGATCCAAAAACTACAAGACAAAATTTAAATGCCTAAGAGGCGATGCAGAGAGAAGAGATAAGAGATAAGAAAAATAACTTAATTAGACATTTAATTAATGTAAGGTGAGAATTATGTTTGTACAAAATATGGGAAATCATTATAATTTCATGTAAAACACTTTTGAAATCTGACCTATAATTTATCAAAAAATATATTTTGATTGGAGAAGGTAGCATAAGAATGAGAATCAGTAATGCACACTGAACTTTACCCAAATGAATATGAAGGGGGTATGAGTTAGCTTTCCACCCCATTTTTTAACATTCTCTCCAATTTGTTCTTATAAAGTATGTCATCAAAATTCGAAAAGAACAAACTCTAAGAGACCATACAAAAAAATGCCCAAAACGTACGACCATCTCTCTCTCTCTCTCTCCCTCTCTGTCACTGTACATTCTCTATCTCTCTTTAAGAGACCCTCTCTCCATGGGGCACTCCTATCAGTAGCAGCCAGCTGCCCAAGACATAGACCTGACGCCAACCTCCTCTCTCCTTCGTTCTCTCTCTCTCTCTCATCTGTCCATATATATACACACACGGACAGATGTAAACAATTATAATGTACCACTCTCTGTTTCTCTAATACTCTCTTTGGAACTTGAACCACAAAAATGGACTATGGGCGGCTTAAGGCATCAGAAACAGTAAGCTCATTCCGTTCCGACCAGCTAAACGACGTCGCTCCATCACAATCCCCACTTTCCCAAAAACGAAGGAAGAGGCTTATACTCTTTATCTCCATCCTTTCTCTCACATTGATCATCGTAGCTGCTGTCTCTGCCACTCTCCTCGTGGTCATTCGGACCCGGGCTTCCGGTCATCATGGGTTGAAATTAAAACCGAGCCAGGCTATCTCCAAGGCATGTAGCCGAACTCGGTATCCGGATCTCTGTGTCAACTCGCTGGTCGATTTTCCTGGCTCTCAAACTGCCAATGAGCACGATCTCCTCCACATTTCCTTTAACATGACCCTACTCCACTTTAGCGGAGCTCTCTACTCAACTTCTGAATTCTCCGCAGCCCAAATGGCTCCACGTGTACGGTCCGCATACGACGACTGCCTCGAGCTCTTGGACGATTCCGTCGATGCGCTCTCACGCTCGTTAAACGCAATCCTACCTCAGCAGTCCACCGTTTCCACACAAGACGTTCTGACGTGGCTCAGCGCAGCGCTCACCAATCAAGACACGTGTACGGAAGGATTCGATGAAGTAAGCGGGAGCATTAAGGATCAGGTGACCGACAAGCTACACAACTTATCGGAGATGGTTAGTAACTGTTTGGCTATCTTTTCCACGAGTACCACAGGCGATTTTTCTGGAGTGCCGATTCAGAACAGAAGAAGACTTCTAGAAGCCGACATATCCGAGTCAAATCCGGAAATATCGGGAGAGTTCCCGAAATGGTTGGGTAGGAGGGATAGACAGTTACTGAGCTTACCCGTATCGGCGATACAAGCCGATATAGTGGTGTCTCAGGATGGGAGTGGCGGAGCGTATAAGACGATATCGGAGGCGATAAAGAAAGCGCCCGAGAACGGGAATCACCGGACGATAATCTACATAAGGGCAGGAAGGTAAATTTCATAAAAATTAGTTTAAAAAAAAAAAAAAAACCATTTAAGAAAATTAAAAAGGTTCTGTTATCGTCATTATTTTAATTCTAGAAGGTTGGTGAGGAGTAGGAGAAACTAATTATTTAATTAATTAGTTAATTAATTAAAGTTTTAAGGATCATTATTGTGACTGGTGAGGGAAATGTGGGTTAAATTCAAAGGTGAAGGGATTGGTTCGTTGACTTTATTCTGAGCCGCTCATCGATCATGATCATCTACAACTGGGATTAGTAGATGCAAATCTATTTGCGTAGTGGTAGAGGGTCTTTATGATAAAGGAGTGAGGACACGTACCCTCTCATTTACGGACGCTATTAGAAAGGAGATATTCTCATTTAGATAAAGTTATTTTTATGGTACATAATTTAGGGATATAACATGGGATGAAATTTTGTGACCAGTAAGAAATTGGGCTCACTTAGTTTTAAGTTACTTTTTTAACTTTCAAGGTACAAAGAGACTAATTTGAAGGTGGGAAGGAAGAAGACCAATTTGATGTTCATCGGAGATGGGAAAGACAAAACCGTCATTTCAGGTGACAAGAGCGTCTACGATGACTTGACAACTTTTCACACCGCCACATTTGGTAAAATGAACTTCTCGTTGATCATTACATCATTATTTTGTCTTCATTTTGAGTTAAGAGAAAAAAGTTTGCGGATGTGTGTGAATGAATTGAATGTCCTAAAACCTTCACTTTAAATGGCCGCCACTATTTAAAAGAACAAGAATAACATTATTGTAGTGAAGGTGGGTTCAGAGTTAGGCATCTACCTCATTCTACTGGGAACATTATTGATGCCTCATCTTCATCCTCATCCTCTCCTTATCCTTATTCTCTTTTCTTTTTTCTTTTTTTCTAACTTTATGATTTACCTTCTTTTACTCTTCATCTTATACAGCGGCTAATGGAGCCGGGATAATTTTACGGGACATGACATTCGAGAACTCGGCCGGACCAAACAAGCACCAGGCTGTAGCTCTTCGTGTTGGAGCTGATCACGGTGTTGTCTATCGTTGCAGCATCGTTGGCTACCAAGACACATTATACGTGCACTCAAATCGCCAATTCTTCCGGGAATGTGACATTTACGGGACCGTGGATTTCATTTTTGGAAACGCAGCTGTCGTGTTCCAAAATTGCAACATTTATGCTCGGAAGCCCATGGCCAACCAAAAAAACACCATCACAGCTCAAAACCGTAAGGACCCAAATCAAAACACCGGCATCTCCATCCACGCCTGTCGCATCGTCGCCACATCGGATCTCGAGGCGTCCAAGGGGAGCTTCCCAACATACCTAGGTCGACCGTGGAAATTGTACTCCAGAGTGGTGTACATGTTATCATACATAGGTGATCATGTGGACCCACAAGGTTGGTTACCATGGAATGGAGGATTTGCCTTAGACACACTATACTATGGAGAGTACAAGAATAACGGCCCGGGCTCTGCAACTGGGCAAAGGGTTAAGTGGCCCGGGTATCAGGTTATCACATCCACTGTCGAGGCGAGTAAATTCACTGTTTCACAATTCATATATGGATCGTCATGGCTACCGTCGACCGGGGTGGCTTTCCTGGGAGGATTATCCGATTAACTGATATACTTATATAGTGAGTTGCACTTAATTGAACGTACAAAAGAAAATGAGTGAAAGTATAAAGAATGATGATGAGAAGAAAAAAAAAAAAAACAAGTGTTAGTAAAATGAATATTGTAAGGCTCATTGACCAATAAATAAAGTTTCAGAATTCTTGTATTCTCCCGTGTTGTATACAACGGGTATGCCATCTGTAAAATTATTTACAGGAGGATTTGTATATTGAAATATAAGTTTCTTTATCTAACTAAGTGTATTATTGGATAGTTTATAATTCTAGATTGATTCATTTTTTTTTAATTTTTTTTTTGGGCCAGAAGGAAGATTGACGTATCTGTCCAAATAAACCGTCCAAACTAACAGAAGTTATTCATTTAAAAGTGTAAAAAAAAAAAGACAATTAACTTTTCTTACATCCAACGTACCATCTGAAAAAAAAGTGCATTTTGAGAGATGCTACAAGTTGTAGTTGGTTGGGTCGTTCTAATTTCTAGCCGAACATCATTCGGTCCTAGAAAAAGAGCCATTCTAGCCTATTATCGGTAAGACAATGCCTTGTCATCATTCGATTAATTTTAGCAACTAATCAAAACCGTAAAAAGGAAAAAGAAAAAGAAAAAGAAAAAGAAAAAGAAAAGGACCCTCCATAAAAAATTAGATAAATTAATGTAAGTTAGGACGAATTTTTTAATATATTTATAATTTATTAATTATATTTTAAAGAAAATTATGAAATTTAGTTTGATGAGTATAAAAAGAAAATTAATATTTTCATATAGTAATATAAATTTTAAGTTTAAGTAAATTATCATAATCATTTTAATAAAATAATTATTTTATATTCATTATTAAAAATATATTATAATAGAAAAAAAAATAAAAAGATAATAGAAAAATATATTGAATACTATATAAATTAAATTATATTATATTTATAAGCATTATTTTTTTAAAAATTAAAAAATTAAAAAATTAAAAAATTAAAAAATAAATATTCTATTCTATATTTTTTACCTTTTACCTGTATATTTTACCGAGATAAATTGTTAGAAAGCACCACTTGATCTGATAAAAAGAGCAATCCCTTCTTGGCCCCACTATAGACTATACAACTGTCGGTGAGGGTAAAAAGAGCTAGTACTGGCCCACATAGTAGACCATCAAACCAAATCTCGATCCCACCATTGATTTCACTTCCATTCTACAAGAAAAAGGGTTGTTGTGAAATGATTTTTCAGACGGGACAGAGAGGCATAAAAAGGATGTTGGCTCGGGCTGCTGTTGTTTTCTTGTGTAAACGTCAAACAAAGGCTTGGGCTCTAAGAAACTAATGGGTCCCCGTAGACGATTGATGTTAAAATTATTGCAACTTGCAAGGCAGCGAGGAAAAGGATGTGGTCTAAAACTACCTCTCTGGTGTGATGATTTTTTTGCTGCCATAAGGAAGAGGATTTTTCAACATTCGTTCATTGATTTGCCCACTTCACACCAATATTCTACAAACTTTAATTAATGCATTTGGAGGATTATAATTCTCTGTCTTAAATTCAGATTAGTATTTGAGGTAAGAATCAAAATGAAAGACTAGAAAGAAAATCCAGATATCTGTTTTATAAGCACTCCTCTCTCTATATGTGGCAACAAAAAAGACATGTTCTGGTACAATAACAGATAGACTCCAAGAAGAAAACCCGGAATTAATGCTTAAGAAGTTTAGAAACTAATAAAATAAAATAAAAAAGAAAGAAAGAAAAGGAGAGTTTTGACTGGGGGCTGGTTATTGCTGCACAAAGGGTCCCTTATATCAAAGCAGACAGCCAGCCACTAGGACTTAGAAGGGGAAAATGAGGGGAATATGGCATCAAGGCAACGATCCATGATCATGGACAGAGATTCAAGAAATGCAGTTTCACTTGTTCCAGGGAGCACAGCCTCTTCTGCTTCTCGGAAAATCTGTTCGATTACAGATTCTTTGGTCAATGTTTCCCTGCACATTATGCTTCCAATGGCAAAGGGAGTGAGACCTCTCTCTGCACCTTTCTTCAAAAGCATGGTGGAAACTCGAAATGTAAGAGCACACTTGGGATTCATGTCCCATCCATGGAACTTTAAGAGCTCTATATCTTTTTCCGCATCTAGTGATTTGATGTAGTCGATAATTTCAGGTGAGTAAGGTTGGCAGGCTTGTGGCCAATACAGCCAATCAAAAGTGCAATCCTCAAACTGCATCAGGAAAGAAAAAATAAATTCTTAACAGAAAGATAATAAATTCTGAAGAAAAGAACCGAAGAACAAAAGGTACAGAAAATGAATTAGGAAAAAAAAAGGGAACACTTACTTTCTCAGGCAAGCAGTAGCCATGATCAATTGGAATAAGCTCAATCTGACCATCATCACCGTCTTTCTGGACTAATATATTTCCAGCATGTCTATCTGCATTTGCCAGCCTTATATCAAGCACAGCAATCTTGTGCACCTCAGAAACAGGGAAATCTCTAGGTCCTATATCCTCACAACTTCCACTGTTTGAAACGAACATCTGCAAGGACCCAATTTTAGCACTCCTAGAGGAGAACTCATAACCTTCCGGACGATTGAATCCACTGTGCAAGCACTTGACCATAATTGTGGGAGGAACACCAGCAAACCCCTTCTCATCGGTATAAAATGAACGAGGTCTGTTAATTGGATAATCTAAAATATATGCAGCAACTTCTCTGAGTGCCCCTTCTCCGACTCTAGTGCCTTTTTTTAAGCCTTCACCGTCCACTGAGAAGGGTAGTCCACGAGGATTATTCACAGCCATGGGCTCCTCATCAATGGGCTTAAAGACAGAAACATACTTCATACCAGACGAATCTTGCATGAAATAAGCCCCTCCTGATCCTTCTGAAGACTGAACTGGCTCCTTTCCTTGTTCTAATCCACTAGAAGTACATTTAATCAGCTCTTTAATCACTGAAGGTAGTTCAATCTTGCAATTGGCAATTAGAGGTTTCAAGAGGAAATTTCCTTCAAATAGCCTCTTCTGTGCAATCTGACATCCAAGCCCAGTAGATGGTGCCTCTATAAAAACTTCAAATTCTTTCCCAACCGGTTTAGCCCTTACCTTGACTGCTTTCCTAATCAACAGGTGAATTACAGCATCACTGTTTCTGCATATGTCGTTAATGAGTCTTTGATCCTCAAGCTCCTCACCATCAAATATTAGTTCTTGATCTTTGAGATCTACGGAACCTTTTCCCTTCTTCACAATTTGCTGCTTCACATAACCCACATTTCTACTCCTTTCTATGTGGAACTTAAACTGTTTCCCACATACAGTCCTAACAGTGATAGCTTGTAAATCTGAGAGCCTAAGAACCAAGTGTAATACATTGCCATCAGTTAATCCATAGTCCCGCACACAAGAATTGTTCCGAGCTAACTCTCTCCCTCCAAAAACAAGCTTCTGCTTCTTAGTGAAAAATCCTTTAACGGATTGGATTCTGAGCTTCACTGAAGCAATTGAATCAGATTCCAAAACGTGCATTGGAATTACAGACCCAGCAACAGTGAGGTATATCAATATCGAGTCAGTTGAATGCAGACCATGCCAGCCATGGAAGTTTCCGCAGAAATTAAAGGAGTCTTCATGCACCGGACTCAATGCTACACTAGCGACTGACATTTATCTGATGACTAATTGATCAAGAAGCCTTAAACTCTAGAAACCAATCAAGACTCCTTAGGAAACACATTTGTAGAGTAAATACCCTAAAGATCTTTTTCCCGCATATTTATTTCTTGGAGGTCCTCCAATGTACACATGGAGTCCTCCAGTTCAGAGAAATGTCCAGAGGCAGATAGGTCATTAAAAAAGAAAAAAAGAAAAAAAAAAGACAATAGATTTCAAATGTTTTTCCTGTGTTTAGAAAAACTTGTCCTGCATAACTCAGGTTGCAGAGAAATGAAGAAACACTTCCCTGAGAATCTTAAACTAAAAACCTGCAGAGAGGAAATATAATCAGCAATTAGAGTAGACAAATTGTCTGCTGCGCTCCATGAAAATATATAAATAGTGCAAGAAGAGGATAAGAAAATCTTAGCTATCTAAATCTTCCCAAGTTTTTATCTCAATAAACTCCAATAAATTGAAACCACCATCTCTTCCTTCACATTACAATTTTCTCTTAAACCAAACAAATTATAGAAGAATGTGCGATCACCTCATAGATTCCAAAACGGTAACAAGTCTAGAAAAGAGAAAGGCAAGATATTCTTACCGAGAGAAGCTAAAAACTAACATCATCGATTTTCAGCAATGAATCTGAATCACGTTCCGTCATTTTCTCTCAACTCCTCTGTAGTCTGCAGCTTCCTTCGCCGAGTTTCCTAGAGAATCCATATAAATTTTCGATTAGTTTTTCCCGAGAAAATTTCAAGGGGTGGAGAGAGGGAGAGGAGTAAGAATATGATTACAGTGTGAGAATTTACCGGGATATTTGTAGAGTTGAACTTGACTTCTTACCTAAGTTTCGAGGGAAGGGGATATTTTTAACGGTGTTAAGACGTGCAAATGGATTTTATGGGTTTGCGCGGGTTTTTAGGTTAACTTTTACCAAAATTAATTACCAACGAGGTATAAAAAATAGTTATTTTAGAATTTGAAAGTGCAATATTTTACTATTTTACATGTCTCTAGAACAACAAGGTTCATTAACACAGAGGGTATTTGGGTAATTTCAGGATGAACCAATATTTAACCTGGTAAAGTACAAAAACCGTTAAATTGAACGAGGAATATTTTACGTGTACCCGGGGTTTGATTATGAACTTGAGCACCAAGACATCTCCCGTAACGGGGCTATACAGTCATAGGACACACCAATGTCTATCCGCCACGTCTTACACTAACGTTGTTCGTTTAAACCAAATTTGGCCGCCGTGTTAGTTAGTCATCACGTGCTGTGTTTTCTGGCAAGAGCTCCATTGGTTCTTGGCACTTGCTTTTAGTTACATAAAAGAAAAACTATTTAGATTAATAATTTCTCTTAAAACATATATCCACGTATATATTAGATATATATATACATATATAGATATGTGGGTTCAAATAATCAGATGCCTCGGTTTGCAGTAAAGTGAGAAGAAGATAGAGCTGTTAGCTTAAGAACCAATTAAGATGAGTAATCCTTTTTATGATTCACTGATCCTATGCAAATTGTAGATTACTAGATAGATAACAGTATAATACTACTACTATAAACTATATACTATATACTATATACTATACTATATACTGACTACATTTGTCCTTTTTTTAAGGAAGCAGCTTCACGTATAATGGCTACCATCTCTTCAAAATATTTAATATATAGTCTGATGCTACACGAAACTATATACATCTTCCTTTTCGTGTGTGGTACGTTGCCGAGGGTTTGCTGCTGTTGTGTGTGTGAGAAGGGAGAGAAAGAGTTGTAAGAAGGGAGGGCGATGAGGAGTATATACATCTTTTTGTTTGTATGGGAAAAATCAACAGAAATAAAATAATATTACTCTTTAATTATTATTTTCTCTCTAATATTTACTCTAATCTTTCTATATTATCGGAGTTTGGCCGGCTCGAAAGTGGCTTATCTAACACTTTCCCACCTTTGTGCTTGCTTTTTATGCTATTTTATTTGGTTTTCTGTTTAAAGAAGTTATTAGGTAACCTTTCGTATTTGTTTACTTATTATATACTCTTATCTAAACTAACTGATAAATTAACTAATGATGGTGTTGTGGTTGTTAACGTGAATAAGCTGCTTCTTATTAAATATATATGTCTCTGATTATAAAAATTTCAAGCTTCCAGAAAATTCACAGAGATTTTTGGAACACAATCACTTACGTACAAACCATCTTCTACCGGAAATGAGAGAAGGGCGGGTGATTCGTGATCGGAAACCGCCTGTGACCCAACGGTCCCCCTACTGCCCCCTTCTTACGTCCGATGTATAGGGAGGGAATCGAACAAGATCATGCGCGTTGTTTACACTTTTGAATATCTTCAACTTCGGTATAAGCAGACCTACACTTCTACATCTTCAACCTCTGAATTTATCACAAAGCTTGGGAAGGCTAAGGTTATGTCCCTGAACAATTAACCAAAAAAGAAAAGAAAAGAAGATATGTTAGATTATCTTAAGTCACCAATCAATTGTGGAACTGAATTTAGTAAGATGAGTTTTTTGTGTACTTTAAATATGGTAGAGTCATGTTCTTTATGAGAGAGGGGTGCTTTATCACAAGTGCCTTCCACTCTTCCGGATCTATCTTTCCATCACCCTTTGTATCGGCTTCGCTAAACGTCTGTTTAACAAGATAAGTACGTTCAAGAGATATCTGCTATTACTTTTCAAAATGTGCATAAGCAAAATGAAGCTAAGGTTGACATGATCGAAGAATCCTCACCTTATCTACGATTGCTTCGATAAATTCATCTGATAGTATTAGATCCGATTCGTGCAAAATCGCCAACACCATTTCCTTTAGCTGCCAAAAGACAAATATATAAAGTCATGTTGATAAAAAAGGGATTGTGAAAAGTATAAGTAAGATACAGAAGCCGCATAACTAAATCACCTCTTCTCGCTCGATGTACCCTGTGTTCCTTAGATCATACAGTCTAAAAGCAACTACACAAAGATCCATCCAAAGTTCCAAACTTTGTAAATTCATGAAAATTATAATTAAAAAAAAAGACATTCTGCATTACAGTGAACTAGTATAAATAGAGAAGACTTATATAACGATACTGCAATGAGTCTTACATGCAATTTTGTCTTCCATGGATGCATTTGGGTGAAAGACACCTAATGATCTAACGAATTCTCCACAATCGATAACCCCGTTTTGTTTGACGTCGAATAAATCAAAGATCTACAAATCGACACGATAGAAAATGAATTAGAAAAACAAGGACTGGAAGTATGATATCCTAATCACTATAGCCTACAGCACAAATACAGATACATATACTATCGTATAGAAATTAGAAACACACGCGGTCTGCAAACAGATTTCTCCTGTTCCTATTCCTGAAGAGTGCAAGCTGGAATTCTTCCTGCTCACAAAACAGGCTTATATAGTAAGTAGAAGTAGTTAATCTTGCATTATAATTTACTATAAAAGACACTACTTTTATGAACCTTATTATTAACAAAACATACCTTATGAATAAGCCCATCATCAATTATTGTACTGCTCATTTTCTGAAAAAGAACATACAATGCCTCTACCTCGCTCACAGTAACTGCCAAAAAAAAAAAAACTCAAAACTGTAGTCTTATCTCAAGCATGCAGCAAAAAGAGAATCAAACCATCATGAATTCATACAAGGTGTTTCGGCTGCAAGCACTGTTGGCTCCTCATAACCAGGAATTCTAATCCTCTTTGATAGACCACAGCCCATAGCAAAATAGCATAATTCAATTAACACATATTCTTCAGTCTTAAGCAGCAGCTAGCCTTCTACTCTTGCAATCACACCACTAAAGAAACCCCAACCAGTTGCCCAGTAGGATTGAAAGATATCAATGAAAAGATGAGACCAACATTTAAAGAAGAGTCCAAATACGAATTAAAAATTAAAAAAAAAACATGGTTGAAATATTAAAATATTAATAATATAGTGTACGTGAGCTGGAGGCATTGTCTCTTTCCTTTGTCCGAAAACAAATATAAATCTACAAAATCTTTTCTGGGTCATCAAGCCGCGATTCTATATACACCTGTTCGATAGTCAAGAGTTTTGATTATTTTCATGTCGACAAATATCATTTGCATGCTCTGTTCAATAGTCTTCTTATCGTACGGCTGCATGGTCCTGATCATGATCATGTTTAAGGGTTTAGTAGGTAGTAGTGCAAATGAAATAACTGCAGTTTTGACTTACTGAACCATTTATACATATTTACGATCACTCGTTTTGATCTGCCATGGCATGAGACCCAACCATATACCAATACTTTTTATGAAAGGAATGCTTTTTTAAAAGGATAATGAATCAAATTATGAAGTCGAAGAGAAAAGGGAAAATAAAAAGGACTAATAAAAAGTCAACTTTCAAAAGAAGAAGACACGTGAGAGAAGTCTTTATCTATCAGCTTTACCGTCTTCCATTAACCTTATGATCTCATCGCTCATCACAGTTGACTAAAAACTTACTACCTCTCGTAATTGTATAATATAATTTATAAGGGCTGTAGCTTTTCGTTTGTGATGCAACTTACATTATAATATATATGTATATTATATATTGGTTTGATTTATGATCACCTTTGTCTATCTCTACCAACTTCTGTTGTCTACTTTGAAAGTTGGTTTTGTCCTTTATAAGATGGGCTTGTTCCCGTCGCTATCATCAACAGTTCAAATTGACCTGTCAATCAAATTCTCAATTTAAAAAGAACCCATTCGAAGTCCCGTTTTGAATAATGCAAAATGATATATTATAGATTTTATTTTTATAATAATATTTATGCTTCATCATATTTTATATTATGTGATTATACGAATCTTAAAATATCTTCTATTGATCTTGTAACTAATAGATATCTCGGAATGCAAAACACATTCAGATATTTAACTTGGTACTTTTGATTCGTTGGCTTGAAAAGATAAAACAAGTGTTTATGATGATGTCTTCTCGAGCAAAGCGAATTAGTGGATTTGGATTGTAAAATATGCCTACTTCTTTTTAACACAATTGAAAAGAAATCTGCTTATTTTACAAATAATAACAAGTCTCCAACCACAATGATATCATCCATTACTGCAACACCATAAAAACACATAAGCGTGTCCGAAACACAACTTGTTTGAAGAATGGCATCAAGAATCACCTCTCTTTTCTCTCTCTCCCTCTCTATAGATATATATATATATATATATATCTTACTCTCTCAACTACAAAGGTTTGGTATGCACACACCTCCATCTGGATTTTGCTGTTCCTTCCATATTCTTCCGGTAACTCTCAGCTTCAGTTCCTTCCTATCGCCGCCCGAGAAAAAAAGTGCCATGTTTCTTTGAATGATCAGCCCATCATGGCTGTCCCTAACCTTTCTATGACTATCTCGAACGCTTCGAGGGGTCCCCTCCCATATTAACTTCCGTCCATTTCCACCTACCTCAAGGCTATAACTGTAATTTCGAGCCTCATTCTCATCGCCCATGAAACGGAGAAATGCCATGTAGACAGGAGCCATGCCCAGCTGGAAGGCTTCAAAGTGAAGGCAGAAATATTGCCCGAAACAATGAAAAACCTGTAAAACAATAATAGGGAGGGAAAAGCCAGATTGAATAATCCAGTTTCGACCCACATGATCTATTAAGGGGAAGGAAGAAAAGCGTAGAGACTTACGGTAAGCATCCAAGTGGCATTCTCTACTTCTCTAGGATTAGACTTAACATAGCGATGGTTAAACGTGCAGCCAGTGTGCATGTCTACTTTGTGGTCATCTCTGAGATGGGGAACAAGGAAAGGAATGTCTCCAACTACAGAGCACTCTGATCCAGCATAAGGGCAGTTGTACGGTCTGAAGTTGCACATTGCCTCATGCTTGAGTTTGCTGTAGTATGGAAATATCTCAGGGCAACCCAAGGAGTAGTATTTGCAAGGCAGTTCAAGTGATTCTGCCACTTTTTCTAAGGCCAAGCACCTAATGTCTCCAAGTTCTTGTCGACAAGTTGGGCAGCGGTTGTGTACCCTTGTTTTACAGGTGGAACAAAGTGTATGCCCATTGTGGCACTGCAAGGAAGTCGGATTTCTTATACAACTGCTCATTCTTATGAGTGTCAATATAAATTTCACATTAAACAAATATTGTATGATAATCAATTAATCCATCAGCACACATATATATATATCAAGATATTAGAACCCACTTCTCATTGTACTAGAACGAGTTAATGGGATTTGAGAAGACAAGAGTAAGATGTGGTGGAGAGATCTTATAGAGCTAGAAATCATGGAGAGCAATAAGGTAATACCCAGTCAGAACATAAATGTGAACTTAACAAAGCTGACGCATTTTCATTGTGGGCAATATATTTACACAGAGCAAACCCAATTTGTGCACCAAGAACTGAAAATCCGAAGTGGCTTTAATGCAAATACTCTCCACAAATTCTCAACCTAATTGGAAACCACTATTCAATAAACAATCAGAAACGTCATCCATTATTCAGATTGAATGTAATAGAACTTAAATCTAATAAAGGAGGGAAATTGCGGACCTGATGGATTGGCGGGTACATGGAATTGGTGCAGACGGGGCATTCCAGCAACTCATGGACGCTGGTGGCAGGAGCAGTGGCAGTAGGACCCGTTAGATTGGCATTGTTGCCGCCATTTCTAGACTTCGAAGCTGAAAACTCAGGATGATGATGAGGATGAGGATGCTGCGAATGAAGGGGGTTCATATGGTGATGGATCTCGTCTTCTTCGAGTCCATCTATTGATGAAACGCACTCCACGCTATCCAAATCCATCCAGAAAATCAAAATTTGACTTAATTTAAACGATAATTACTAGTGCGAGGCCAAAATCAAGCCCAGGATCTGAGAAATTTTCTGGGTTTGTCGCTGTTCTTCTTCTTCCAGGGCAAAGTTCCCTGCTTTTCCCACGGAAATTTAGGGAAGAAGGAAAGAGAACGGATGATTTTGAGATTTAATGGGATTTTTCTAGTGAAACGGAAAACTACCCCTCTCCAGAGAGAGGAGACGGAGAGAAAGCTGGTTTACAGCGAGGGTGGTTTTCTCTTCGTTTCAGAAAGTGAAGAGGGGAAGAGAATGAGGAGAAAGAGAGACGATGATGACCATTGATTTCAAAAGTTGATTTGCATAAGGTTCAAATCCAACGGTTAGAACATTTTCTTAATCTTCTATTTTTGTCTTTTTGTTTTTGGTAGAAAAAGACAGAAAAAAGACTTGTATTATAATTAATAATGATCAGAAATTCTCACATTATACCTCCCCAACTAAAAACCCACACCAACTTCACCTTTCTTAAATTAAGAAGATAAAAAAAACGTGTTTTAGATCACATACAAATAAAGACAAGCTTCTACTTATGCACAACAAATGAAGACAAGCTTCTACTTTCTTTACAACTCTCCCTAAATGACTCCTACCATCTTTCATGATGCTTGCTTGCTCCACACAACCTTCCTTGCCTCCTCCATTTGCATGGTTGCAAGAATACTACCATCCCAAGTTCAAAAATACATGAACCCACAAGGAAGAAGAAGACAGTTCCAGTTAGATCTATTACTCAATTTGTGACATGAGATTCTTCGCCTCACTCACTGCACTGTCTACAGCATATAAAGCCATCTTCTTCACCTATGAAGAAGAAAAAGCTTTGTAAGCATAAGAGATTAATCTCAGTATAACTGACCGACATGTCTGCTTCAAGATTAAAATGAATACTAGATAATTCACTATCCAGTAATTCGATGTACCTCCAATTTATCTTCCTTGGATTTATGGCCTTTAGGAAGCAAGCGAAACTCTTCTGTCAACTGAATACACTCTTGGACACTCTCCGGGGAAACAAAGTCGAGGGCAACCTTAATGCATGACTGCAAACAGAGAAATAAAAAAGAAATAAAAGATGCAATATGTAATAAAGGTGTTGACTTCTCATGTATATCTACTGGAAAGCCTGAGTATAAAAAGAGTCTGCCTGACCCGTCTGTTCCTCACTTGGTGAGGGCATCCAGCCGGTATAAAAACAGCCTCACCGAGGTGTTGCTCAAAAGTCCATGGTTCAACACCTGATTATAAGGTTCAAATTCTGAAAATTTCCCATTATGTGATAACATAAAAGAAAAAAACAAGATAAATCCTTTTGTAGCTTACCATACTCTTCCTTTAGCTGCTTTTTATGCCTTTCGTTTAGATATAAGGTCTGGTCATGTATAGGGTGATTAACCTGAAGTAAAATGGCACAACGTCAACTTAGCAGACCAAATTTTTTTTACTCCTCTTTTTGAGGTATTTGAGAAGAAATGATATGCACCAAATCTATGGGAAGGTTATTGAAGTGGAGGAATTCTTTATGGTGCTTCTTCAAGTACTCGCTCAACTTGGGTACGTCTTCCCGTCGGAAAATGTCCCAAACAGCATCTCCATATTCAACCTTTGGACGGTCAGTAATTTCTGGGAGATTTCTAGCTGAATCAATCTCAGCTTTGTAAGAATGTTCCAGAGTCTTTGTTTTGTACATACGGCGGCTTTTCCGTCTTTTTCTTTTAGATGTGCCAAACGCCCTTCCACAACCCTTATGAGCAACACCTTTAGCTTCATATTTGTCCCGTAATTTCATGATCATTTTAAATTGGCGGGGATTAATGTCTACTTCAGCAGAGTGCATCAGTACATTGACCTAAGAAATGCAATTTTTATTTATTGTTTCAAGTATTTTAGGAGTCAAATGCTAAAGCTAAACATGTCGAAGAGTGAGTAAAAATGTACCGCATCAGACATGTCGCAATGGAGCTTTGTGACTGAATCGCCTCTACGGAGCTCTTCTGAAAATCCATATGCAATGTATGTTTTGGGTCCCAGGTCGGGCTTCAAAACAGTAGGAAGCTTTGTGGCAAGATTGAGAATACCGGATTTTGGATTAGTGTACTCACAAAAGGGAAGCATAGATACAAATTCGGAAAAATGCCTTGGCAAACACTCTTGAAAAGAATTTGAGGCCGGCCAATCCTTCAACTTCAAAATCTCTGGCCACCCATTTCTATAGGAACGACCCTCCAAGTACCCCTTGAAAAACCGGAAGATGTTCACCTCAACCTGCACCCATCCAAGAAAGAAATCTTAAAACAGGGGAACCAATTAAAAAAAAAAAGGACAAAAAAAAAGGACAAAAAAAAAGGACAAAAGTACCTCACACCAATTTAAGCAATCAATGGCTCGAACTCTAACCGCTTCCTCTTTTAATACTCTTTTAGCCCCCATAAAAGCCCTCCACATAACCATAGGTTCCCAACTCAAACCTGTTGCTTTTTCAAGTACATTCCTTACTATAACGGGTTCGCCTCTCCTCCAATGCATTTGAAAATGTTCCATTTCCTTGTTTCCCAAGATAACAGCATTTGGGCAATACAGATAGTTATCATGACAGTTTTCCCGATAAGCCGCCCTCCTTGCTTCGGAAAATTTACCAATGCTTTTCTCAAAATTGATGTGCTGGCAAAACAAACGTTCTTGAGAAGAATCATGAAATGGTGACTGATAATTTTCAGTAAGTTCCTCTCCACTCTTAATCAAATTTTTAACACAATTAGGTTCCAAAAACCGTTTCAGAGCAAGCATATGATCACCACAACCGCCTAATGATTTTGGTGGGCATGGAATTCTACCATCAAATTCGGCTCTCCAAGGAGGAGTGTTAGATAAGATGTCAGATCCACCATTGTTTCTACCTTTTTCGAGATCTGGGCCATGGGAATCTTCTGTGTCTTGATTGTCAACTATTTGTGAAATTTGTTGGCCGGAAGACTCTTCTCTGCCTCCAGCTTGACATCCATTTCTTAGTTCACGACAGCAACTGAGACAAAGATCATAAGAACAATCCAGATTCTGACAGCTTCTATGAAAATTGACGATGGAGGTATTGCAGTTGTCACTGTTGAATAAGTACATACACAGATCAAGTCATTGTAGCATGTAGCCTTACCAAAAAGTAACACATTCGGGTATAACTCACTTTTAAGTCTCAATTAGACTATCTGAGTCTAAAAAAAATTGTATTCTACTATAATCTGTATATCATACCAGTATACTCGATCGTCTTCATCAAGTACAACCCTTAGAATGTTGGTTTCAGTAAATTCCATACCTAAGGAAAAAGAGAATGAAAATCATGAAATATATTGTATGGTCCATTAAGTTAGGAGAATTCTTAGATGTTCTCACACAGTAAACAACCTTCAACTTATACATAACTATGTCCAATATAATTACCCCGAATTCTTGATTCGACATCTACTTCACACTTTTGTTCCCATTCAATATTCCTAAGCAGAGGCAAAGTTTCGTGAAGCAAGTAAAGCAACTTCTGCAATTTGGTGCTTGCATCAGCTTCTTCACTCTCAGTCTGTGCAAAATCAAATAGATTGCTTGACATCAAAACTACAAAGCAGATTTACCGTTAAGGAACAAAAATGTAGAGAGACCATATATTAGTAATAATGGAAGGAACAGACCTTCAAAATCAAACTCTCCTTGAGACAGATTCTGCAATTGCAAATAAGCCGGCAAAAAGGACAAGCAATCTCTGCATGTTCTTTATTTATTGCAGGGTACCTATCATTTTCTTTTAATCAGAATACAAAATGAAAAAAAAAAAGATGCTCTGAAAACTATTTCTGTTTAAGTTTATAGAATATTAAACTTTCGTTCAGAACCAAATATAGACATAACTGGGATTTAGTTTATTGAATTGAAAAGAGCAGCTATAACTAATATGGGAACAATTGAAAGTTGTTATTACCACTTCACAAGGCAGTCATAGCAATAACGTTTCTTTTTACAGTTAGAACAAATGACAACATCTCTATCACGCTTTAAGCATTGATGGCATTTTAAACTCCTCTGCTCCTTGTTTGTACTTGTATCATCCTAAAGCATTAACAAGTTAGAATAAGTAGCAACCGCAAGACCACAAATTTTAATTTTTCTTGTTGGAAATGAAGGTGAAAATTTTGAACACAAAATTATGAGACAAGATGGATTTCCAGAAACTCACAGAATCAGTCTGCATGTTATTAAACACTTTAGGTCTCCCTCTTGGTCTCTTCTGACCATTTCCAGATACCGGAATTTTCTCGCTAGATTTTATATCTGTAGTGCAAAAATCTTTCCCCTTCTTCTCTGGAAAACCCACGTCATTCAAACTATTCTCTATCAGTTCTTTTACACTGAATAGAGATTCAATTTTACTGTGCTTCTGGGCTAAAATCTTATTCAAAGCTCTATCAAAAACAGCATCATTTCCACCGACTACTACTTTTACTTCCCCTCTTACATTCTTTTCTTCTATTTGGGGGAAAATCTCAATACCATTTCCATTTTGACACATGACTTCATCTGATACTTCTTTGATCTCATTGGTTAGAAGAAATGCTTTTTCATTTTCACCAGACACTGTCTTCTCTTCTTCATAGTCGACAGGACCAATCAACTCATTCTTTAACTCCTTCATTGTCGAAGACTCGACATCTTCTTCAGTTTCAGAGTGCCCTCCATGAATCTCTTCTTTGCCTTCATATATTCTATTCCTACTCTTCAAACCTCTTTCACCATGCTTTTGCTTAGACAGAGCAATATCATTTCCAATTTCATCATCACCTATGGCTTCTTCCTGACCTCCTACACTTTTCTTCTTAGTCGTACAACCCTTTGGGTGACCAGGCTTTCTCTTCACTAAGCCGGTCATATTTTGGCCTTCATTAAAACCTATGACTTCACCTCCATTGTCTTCACTTGCAAGTCTTTTCTTGTTACCGATTGAACCCTTTGGTCTACCTCGCCTTTTCTTCTGCACGGAAATCTCATTTCCACCCTCATTAACGTCATTTCCTTCAATAATGAACAGTTCCTCTGCCACATCCCCCAAATTTATTAACTGAAGATTCTTACCATCATCACCACCATTTTCAGTAATATCATTTTTATCAATCAAGCCACTGTTTTCTTGATGTGCAGCCTTTTTTTTCTTGTTCTTTGAGCCTTTTGGCCGACCAATATTCTTCTTCGGTCTAATCTCAACCTCCAAACTCGTTGGCGAAGCAATCACCTCACCAGCATTGCCACCTACATATTCATTAACTACTCCCATTTTGGCTTGACCTGCAAGATCTTTCTTCCCCTTCTTCCGTTTCTTAGGTTCACCATTCTCTTCTTGATTGACTTTCTTCTTATTCTTCGACCCCTTTGGTCGGCCCCGCTTCTTGCTTATAACAACTCCTCCTCCTCTATCACCATCTCCACCCTCTTTATCAACTCCTCCGCTTCCAACAATTTCACCTTCATTCCTATACACATTACTGAAAATCAAGCCCCCATTTTCACCATTATTAACATCAAGGCCAGAAAAGGGTTGAAGTTGAACTTGACCGCCTCCGTTAACAAGATTCAGAGCTCCATTCCCATGACCGATTTCACCAAAAAAACCTCGAAGACCCTCACCATTAAGCTCAAAATCACTGCTACCCACATGAGAAACATCACCGAAATTTCCTTCAGACCCAGCCCATAGAGGAATAGAATTAGTATCAAAAGAAAGACCTACACTTTGACCCCTGTTTTCACATGCAACCCCACCAAAACCACCATTCCAGAGCTTCATACCTTCACCGGGAAGATCCAGAGGAAGATCTTCTACAATTACTTCGCCAAACAAGCGTGCAATTTCTTCACCTATACTCGGACCCCCATAGGAATAGTTATGAATTTCTTCACCTCCAAGCCGACCCACATCGTTGTTTCCGATATTTTCTTCGTTTCCTGGTCGCTTATGGTCGTCAATTTTGACATTTCGAGCCATGTTTAGCTCCCTCTGCTTCTGCCTCTGCTTATGTTCTGCAACCTAGTCCATCTACCTTTTTTCCCTTTACATTTATGTTACCCCCAAATTTGTGGGAAACAAACAAGCTTGAAGCTTTGAACTCTTTCTCTAGCTTCTAATTCTGACATTGGTTGTTGTTGTTGCAGGAAATGCCATGATCGTGAAAATCTGTAGATATCTTTGAGTTGAGGCGATTAGCTCAGTGCCTAGTATAACCTAAAAAGCCCTCAGCTTTTTTGCAGATTCCGAATTCCAATGCGGTATGTATGATCCTTATTTTTTTATGTAATTGTTATTATTATTATTTTTTGAAATGCTGAAATTATTACTGGAAACGAGTCTGGTTAGTGGTACTCGTTTTGGTGAATGGGAAGGGACTAGGGACAGTGTCTGGTTTGCTATGGAGACATTGACATATGATAAGTGGGGCCCTTTATGTTGTGTTGTACCCTTGTACTAACGACGCGGACGGTTGAATCAGTCCAACATCATCACCCTCCGCAAGTCTTGCAAGTTTCAAGTTCAAATATTCACGCTTCTCTAAGAAATGGCTCTCTGAACTCTGCTGAAAAAATATTTAAACATTTATTTATTTATCTTTTTTTTTTTTGATGTTTAAACGACAAGGAAGGATGAAAGAACTCATGCGGACAAGTAGTTTTTCCCCAGCACCAACTTAAATGATGATCATCTCATTACAATCAATCGAGCAATCCCACCACATAGCTGAGAACAGAGGATTCTTAACTTTCAATCTAAATCTAGTTTCCTAAATGACAGAATGTTACTTTCATTTTGTGCATCTTCAGTTAACTTCATAATGCGTCTCTCATTCCCTCCCAAAAATTTCCACCCTCAAAAACCAGAAACACGGATGAGTCCAAAAAGACGTTATAAGTACTCGAACTGTCGTCAGAGTTCTAATGGGTGAGTAGCTTTATCCTGTCTCTATCATCTTGGAGTTGCTGGATCTTGCATAGCTGGAGCTTGATACTGCCATTTCAAACAATCTCAAGGTCATTTTTAGAATGCTTAAATTGTAGAATCAGTCGTGTTAGAGATACTACTGTTAGTCATAGAGAGTAAGTTCAGAGCTTACTTGTGCTGCATAGGACGAACTCTGAGCAAGGAACTTGAGAAACTCTGCCTTCTTCTTATCGAATTTAAACTTGGCATTGTCAAGCAAAGCCTGTTCTCTCTTCATATCTTCAAGCGTTTTTTCCTTTTTCCACTTCATTTCTTTCATCTGCCTCTCAGATTCTATATACGTTTCAGGTAGGCTAGAGTTCATAGAGAGTTTAGGGAATCTCACTTCTACTTCTTCCCTGAAATCACGAGGCCAAGATTATATAACCTTCCTTCTAAAAAGTGAAATAGAACAGGAAATATACCTTTTGCCGAGGTAAGAGAGACCGGTTGTTTTGATTACTCCTCCGTCTAATGAAATTGCTCCATCATTTATGCACGGGAGAGCTTGTAGCATATCCGTCCTTGTTTTATATACTTGTAAACGAGAAAAGAGAGAGTAAAACAGAGTCTCTCTGAGACCATATCCATCAGGTGTGAGACAGCGTGCGTGTGTAATGTCTAAATGAATCATGTTAACTGCAAAGCTGAGAAATCCAGGTGGAAGCTCCCCATTGGGTAATTTTGGCTTTAGGAGATCAAGTCTTCTTTGTGGGTCATCAGGTACAAAGTCTCCTGCATACGGTCTAGAAAATGGGAAAATTATTTAATTACATTTCACAGGATATTTACACAATACAGCCTAAATTGAGAAAATGAAGGCAAATTATATGATCCTTTGCCTTAAATTTTCAAGACAGATGACGAGAAATCGGCCAGTCAAAGTTCTTCCAATTGAAGCACCAAGCCCATGAAGGCCATAGCTATCATTTACAGACCCTTCCTTATCGTACGTTTCTAGAGCCTTGACTCCATCATACGTCTTACATACAATTGCTAGCATAGATTCTATTCCTAAGTACTCTGATAACAGCCTGCATTCCAAAAAAAATGAACATTTGAGTGTTAGAAAAAAGCATCAATTGCAATAGCATGTATTAGAAGTTAGAACAAACATAAATTTCTCCAGAAAAGTGGACTTGATAGCGTTAGCTGCTCAATCCCACTCCCAAAAGGGTTGGGCCAAAAGGATCAAAATACAAAAGTTCTGAAAAGTGTAAGAATCAAAGATATATTATGTAACTTGAAGGACAGTAGTTATATTAAGGGTTTGCTGAATTGTCTGTTGTATTATTTGGTAGGCAAAGGATTTGGAAATCTTGACAGTTTTGAGATAAAAGGCGAAAAAGAAAGTGGTATGGTTTTACTCTTTAAAGTTTAAGCACTAGAAAATCTGGCCAGTCTAAACATCCTTCTGAAGCTCTACCCATCATCACTTATGAGACAGGGGACGATCAAAAGAGCATAGATAATATATAAAAGAGCACAGATAATATAAATTTAAAGCAACGAAAAACAAGAAGCAGGGCAGACCTGCTAATGTTATCATCATCTACTTTTCCAAGTGTAGCAACAACACCAAGCACATCTTTGGTCAAAGTAAGACTAGAAGCTTGAGACACATGTCGAGTTCTCAACTGGCATAAAATCCCGGCAGCAGTTTTCTCCTGCCGGAGAATCTTCTCGGTCGTTTCCTCCTCACTTTCATAATGGGAATGATCCTTAGCTGTGCTAGAGGAATGATGCTTGCCTAAAGTTACTGAAGTCAAACAGATGATGATGTAAGTGGTGAAAAACATGCAAGCAATGACAAAAACTATTGTATATATACATCTATATATATTTATTTATTTACCCTGCAAATCAAGAATGGAGTCGTCTAACTTGTTCTTCTGAGTCCTGAGGAATTTCATGTTCTCCTCATGCTGTTTTATCTTCATCCCTAGCATTTGCAAATCATCTTGAAGTTTCTGCAGTACGGAGAAAACATCCACACTTGTTATTGAAGACAATTAGGGAGGAAAACAGCAGCAAAGAATCTTCTAAAAAATGGAATCTTTAAAACCTTTGAAGAATAGAGAAGAGATTCGACTTGTGAATATCCCCCCCCTCCATTTTGCACTTCAACCACAGATTTTTCAGCGTGATCCACCTGCATTGGCGCGGTTCCGGTTTGGATAGGTAATGGCTGTGCATGAACAGAAATCCGAAAGAAAAAGAATGATTAATTACAGAAGAAAAAAAAAATTAAAGAAATACAAATGTAGCTACAAATTAATTATTATAACAAAAATCCAAAAAGTCAGAAGTGGAAAAGGAGCAGAATACAACTAATTATAAGAAACACAGGGAAATTACTCATCTTTGCTTCTAAAATTAAATCGCTAAGAGCAGAAGTATGAATCAAAAACCCTGATCCTTAGTTTACTTAGTCCTCTGCCAGAAATGTGGAATCTTTCAGCCACCAGAACAAAATTCAGGCCGAAGACGTTCTAAAGAATTCCCATTTTTCGTTTCCATTATTTTCCCGCATTTTCGATGCAACCAAACATGGGAGTATGATTTAATCAGAGACGGAGACAGCTACAGAGAGAGGAAGAGTGTATAACCTGGTTGTTAGGAGGAAACATTGCAGATCAGAGCAGGGGTTGACTCGATTCTCTCACTCACTGGGTTTGACTCGCTCAGCTATTCCCTCTGTCTCCGCCTCTGCTACGCTCGCCCTGAAAATTCGGTTATTTTCCAATAATTAAGAAAATAATCATAGCAAAAATACCGAAATTCCTGAAAATTTCGTTTCGAAGTTTGTGAAAGCATCACTGACCTGCCACTTGACGAGGAAACGCTGTAAAAGTGAATGCGAAGGCAAAATTGATCCAAGTATTCAAATAGACTGTTACAAACAGATGAAAGCCCAATAAATCAAATGAAGCCCAAGAAACTTTCTTTCTTGACAAGAAGCCCAACCCCATGAAATACCCAACAATTGACCAAATGGGCCGATCCAGAAGCAATAGTCGGCCCATAGATGGCCTGCCGGCATTCCACCAAATACCCTCGTGAAATCTTTTAATACTAACCGCATCATCATGTTCATGCAGTAGTTGTGATGGCAGAAAATGAGTCAAAGCTAAGCTTAGCTTAGTTTTTTTTACATCTTCTGGGTTTCACTTCTGGTTCGGTGTTCTTCTCTTTCCATGATCCCCCATATCGAATCATTGTACAAGTATATGAAATTTTTTCTTATATGTCGCCACGTGGACGTATTGTATGTCTTGTATTAGATAATGTCTGTGTAAAATACTGTATGAAACGAGCTGATTGATTAGCTTAGATATCATATGGGAAAGAATGGAAGCAGCAGCTGGTTCTCTTCAGTGAAGAAAGTTTTCAAATCTTCTTCTTCTTCTTCTTCTTCCAAGGACCCGCCGGATCCGAAAAAGGTTATCATGCTTAAATTAATTACTAATTATTTATAAGCAAATTATATCGTTTTCTTCTTCTTATTTATTATTATTATTATTATTATTATTATTATTTCCTTTTTCTAAGAAAGAATAATTATTTTCATGTAGATGTCAGTCCTAAATTCCATACGTAACCCTCATGGTTGATTATTTGCGCAGGCAACGTAGCTAGCAGGAATCTACATTACGATAATCAGAGAGATTATTACGTTGGTTTAGATAATTAATAATTATAATAAAAAAAGACTATATGTAAATTTAATTATATTAATTATATTATTTTAGATTAGTATTGTATAGATATATATAGGTAGACTAGGGTTTAGCTTGAGGAATAATAAAGCAAATTGCCTCATTTGCAATTCACATTAAAGTAGTCGTAGACTCGTAGGCATGTAGCTACTACACCTTGAAACTTAGATCCGTGAATCTAAAAAACTGAAATAAAGGTGCATCATGCTTCGTGCATGGTCCCTAAAGGTGCCTCACGGAAATTAATGTCAACCCACCTAAGCCTACTCGTCTTGTCGTGTTATTAGGATTTAATTATGAATGAAGTCATAATCTGCTAAAGTTGACCAAGTTAAGGCAGGCATGCTTAAATTTTTCAGGACAGTAACGTGCAGAGCTTGCAATATGATGCTCCAGAAGTTTTTTCGTTTGAACATTTCCCTCCGGAGAGTTCTCCCGACATAACTAACTATAACGACTATTTTGGCACCGCCTCGACGCTACCTACTCAACCCAGAGATGCCGTCACTTACGCAGCGGCAACCGCAGCAGCTGCAGAAGCTGCAACCATCGCAGCTGAAGCCGCCATTAAAGCCGTTCACTTAACTGGCTATGGCCGTCGTTACTACTCCAAGGAATCTAGAGCCGCAATCTCAATTCAATCACATTACAGAGGATACCTAGTAACTAATTAATTAATACACTGCTCCTGTTGATGAAATTGGAGTTTGTCTAAACTGCTAATTGAAACTGTTTCTTTATATCTATGTATGCAGGCTCGACGTGCTTTGCGTGCTTTGAAGGGATTGGTTCGCTTACAGGCACTGTTTAGAGGCCACAAAGTGCGAAATCAAACGCAAAAGACAATGCGAGGCATGCAAGCGTTAGTGCGCGTGCAGGCGAGGGTAGTGCAAGCGCGTAGGCTCCAGTTGGCCTATGATCGGAACATTCAAAAGAAGCAGGAATCGCGACAAGCTCTCGCTTATGCATATCAGTACTATCCGGAAAGTGAGAGAGCAGGAAGGGGTTGGAATTGGCTTGAGAATTGGATGTCGTCTCCATACCATCAGTCGGGAGTTGGTGAAGGTGACGACAAGTCGGAGAATACGGTGGAAATGGACGTTGACTCAGGCCCATACCCGTCTCCACAACGAGGTGGACAGTCGAATTTGAATAGTGTACCTAGTTATATGGCTCCGACCCAGTCCGCTAAGGCTAAGGTGAGAGATGAGGGCTGGATCAAGCCTAACGGCCCAGAATGGAACTCTTCAAATAGGAGAGGCAGGGGAAGTGATCCTACGGGGTCGGGTTTTGACTCGTTGAGTTCGCGTGGAGGAATGACAAACTACCACCAGGCTCTAAGGAGCCCAAACCCAAAAGGCAAGGCGGCATTCGGGCCCACTAGACAAAATGTGGGCCGTAAGCGTACTGAAGATTGGGCCTTGCATCCTGATGCTAATGGTAGGAGGCATGGTTTCAATCGGCACCCAGCCTCCTGAGTTTCTTACTGTATATTTAATAAATTAATAATATAATGTAGGGGCTATTGTATAATATATGGTTGGAATTCTCTTATTAAGCCTTTTTTTTAGAAATATATATTTTAGATTTTCTATTTTATTTTTAACATATTATATATATATATAAATAATGTAACTATAAGTTTAGAAATGAAAGAGTATTTACTCTTTAAATAATACGTTAAAAATATACTATATACGTGAGGTCCCTATTTTCTTCCCCTATAAATAAATAAATATATATATATATATATATATATATATTGCAAGGTTTTGCTGTCCGTTAAATATGCCGCCTCAAGCTGGATGCTGCTGCAACTGAAAATTGGAAGACCAACCGCCAAGTTTAAAGTTCCCAGGGTTGATTCCATGATGACGTGGCAGTAATTGATTGGAAAGTGAACGTGAGTCATTGATGCTCTCTCTCTCTCCCCCTCCCTCGTACGCTCACACTCGAGAGAATGGGGTCCTTGAGTTTTCTCGGTCCCGCTCTCTTCTCTCTCTCCCTAACGATTTCGATACCTTTCTTGCTGGAAACGATTTGGGTCACTCACATCTCTTTCTAGACCATTGGCCTAGATTTTTTTTTCTTCTTCTTTCTCCCTCTGGCTCATAAGTTAGAATTAAAAAAAATGGAGTCTCTGCAAACAGTTCATGTATTTTCCTACAAGTCGTCTCTGAATCTGCATTTACAGAAAGCTGGTGGTGATTTCGGAGTGATCAGGCGAGTAGGTTTCGCTCCTCTGAGGAGAAGTAGACATCCTCGCGACTCGTTGAGGCTAAGTGGAGCGATTTCAAGTAGAAGAGAAGGTAGGGGCGTTGCTTCTGCTGTTGAATCTTCTTCAGCAGCTGAAGAACAGAGAAAGGAAGAAAAAGGTCTTATTTTGAGCACTGAGATAGATGATGCTGGCTCTGAAATCGGCTTTAATTTGATTCCTCGCTCTGGTACGATTTTTTATCCCAAGCTCGATGCATTTGATTTCTTTTTCCCTGCCATCTTGGTTTGTATACTTTTCTTATCATTTTTTTCCCTTTGTAAAAATGAACTTTTTTTTGCTCTTCTCCTCAATTTGTGGCTTTCTTTGTTGTAATTATTGCTAAGACAGCTCTGTTTCTATAATCTATCTTTTTGATTATGATTATTCTTGTAATCCAAAGTGTGCATTTAGTATTTTCTAAAATCTGTAAGCAGATTAATGATGTAGAGATCCAATACCACACAAAAATCTTCTGTAGCCGTCTAAAATGGAGGGTAATTGATAATTTATAGGCTGACGCAGATCCCTATAATATAATTTTGGTATCACATGCCATATATTTATTGCCAGCAGATGCTTGTGATGTGTTTTAAATTGAGATTGATGCACGGATTATAATTTCTTGTAGGAAAATTGTGAACAAAATTGCAAATTAACTTTAGTTTCGCCGATGTTGAGTAGATGATCTTTGATTAGGGCTGTAGTTGTTTAAGTGCTGATTCGAGTCAGTACTCTCTGGGTAAATATTACTGCTTGGGTAGCGGCTCTGTTTTCTAATTTATTGCAACTTTGCATATTTATGCAACAATATTTCCGATAACATGATGATGTGAATTTATATGGACATTAACTTGTTTGATGGACAACCTTCTCAGTGTGCATGTGATCTCAGTACTTGATGTTCCATGTGGTCTGCACTTTAAGTTTTATTGTTAGCCAATATGATCTAGAAAGTCTGTTAGGTCAGTAGTTTATTATAATCTTGGCCCCATTTTCTGGATCTTGATATGCGCTTTTTTTTTTTTTTGTCAAATTGTACTTTACTCTGTTCAAGTGTTGATATCATCAATAGCTAAGAAAGTAATATCAATACCTAAGAAAAAATATATTCTGAATTATCTTTTTTTCTTGCCAAGCCTTACTCATTTAGGGAATTGATGAATTCACAATACTTCTCGCCCCTAAAAATAAATTGATTTACACAGTGGTAGTTTCCGTTTTTTATTTTTTTTCCCTGTTTTTCTCTGGGTGATCTGTTTATGAAATTTAAATATTTTCTCATTTATACTTCTTAACCTTTGTACTTTTGACTCAATGACAGTCTTAACCATTTTTCTTGCATTCTTCAAGTGCGGTCTTTCTTGATTAATCAATTGTTCAATCCTAATATTGATGCTAAATAATTTGAAGATACTGAGAATGTACATGTCATATATTATATCTTTTATATAAGAGCACGATTACAGATCTAATAAACTTTAAATTCAGGTGAAAATGATGCCAGCGACTCTCATGAAGTTGACACACCAGAAAAAGTAAAAGAAACTGAGGACCTAGGAAAAGATAAAATCCGGACAGCAGAAACATACAATATTGTTTTTGTAGCTGCCGAAGCAGCACCATACTCGAAGACAGGTGGCTTAGGAGATGTTTGTGGTTCTTTGCCTATAGCATTAGCTGCTCGTGGACACAGGGTCATGGTAATATCTCCTAGGTACCTAAATGGAACTGCTGCTGATGAGAAATTTTCTGGTGCATTCGATATGGATTGTCGCATCAATGTATCTTGCTTTGGAGGGTTGCAAGAAGTAGCCTTCTTCCATGAATACAGACAAGGTGTTGATTGGGTATGGGACTACACAATATGCATGCCTCTCATTTCATAAGGAAAATTGTTTGAGAACTAATGCAAACAGTTATTGTTTTATCTTTTGTTGATATTTATGTTTAAATATGAAAATAACTACCCTTCATCATCAGAATTCAAGTTTATCAAAAACTCTTTCACCACTTCTTAGGTGTTTGTGGATCACACTTCATACCATAGGCCTGGAAACCCATATGGGGATGCTTATGGTGCTTTTGGTGACAATCAGGTGTGCCATCAATAGTACCTGTACCTAATGTTGTTCGAATTGTTATTCACCAATAATAATTTCTTTTTCTTTTTCTCATTTGGCTTTACAGTTTCGGTTTACTTTGCTCTGCCATGCAGCATGTGAAGCTCCATTGGTGCTTCCATTAGGAGGGTTCACCTATGGAGAAAAATGTTTGTTCCTGGTCAATGACTGGCATGCTAGCCTTGTGTCCGTGTAAGTTGAATATCCTAATCCGTCCTTTTCCCCTTGCATCATAATTTATAAACTCCCTACCTTGTCTTTTGTTTTTATGAGAGGTAAATTCTACCTGCCTTGTCTTTTCTAATTCCTTTTATACTATTTTCCAAACAGTGTGGAAATTCAGAGAGAAGAGCAAAATTTTAGTTTCATTCTTATATCTAGATAAGAAAGAAAACCCACGTATTTTCTGCTTGTTACTTTGTTGATTATATATCTTTTTGCAGTTTTAGCTTTGGATGGTACCATCACTTCTTGCACTGAATACAAAAGGCTACCTAGTATCTCTCACACGTAGTATCTTTCACATGTGAAATACTCTTCATTCTTTTATATTACTACATTTAAAGTCATGCCATGGACAATACTTCATTCAGGACTTCCAACTATTGGTTCATTTCAATAGCTTATTCTCACTCTCTAAATTTATCCTGCTATAAACTTTGCACTAAAGTTAGTCATGTGGTGGAGTTTTGATCTCAAAATTTCTTGCAGACTTTTGGCAGCCAAGTATCGTCCATATGGAGTTTATAAGGATGCTCGGAGTATTCTTATAATACATAACCTTGCACATCAGGTACAAGCATTTTCGTTAATTTAATCATTTTTTCCATAAGAGGGAGTTTTTCCCCCTCATCCTATTGGCTATTGTAGTGTGTTGGAAGAACTCCTCATGTTTTTCATTCTGGGATGTCTTTGAGCTCACTAGATGTAATATGACAAAGCGATTTCTCTTTTACATAACTGACTTTATAAACTTGTAGAGTGAAAAAAATAACTTCTGGAAATATGGAAGTAAATGTCAAATGGAGGATGAGAAGCAAATTATCATCACAATATCCTATACAAGTTGTAGTTAGTTTAGATACGTCTCGTTGGCTCTTATTATTGATACTTCATAACATACTCAAGTCTTTCATGTGAAGGGTGTCGAACCTGCAGTGACATACAAGAATTTGGGACTACCGTCCGACTGGTATGGAGCCTTGGGATGGGTGTTTCCAGAGTGGGCACGAACACATGCTCTTGATACAGGTGAAGCTGTCAATGTTCTGAAGGGTGCAATTGTGACAGCTGACCGGATACTAACAGTTAGCAAGGTTACATATTCTGCCTTCTATTTAAGTTTAGTGCATTTCATTTTATGATATATGAAGCAAGTCTGGTGATTCATGACTATCATCCTATGTGTTTTAATAAATTATTGCTAGTTTTGGGTTTATATATATGTATATCTTCCTCCATGAAATAATGTTATTCCAAAATGAAATCCATAGAGAAATGAAGCTTCCACTAGCCAGGTGGTGACTACAATCGTTAAACAGTTTTCTTTTAAGCAAGTTATGGCTATTGCATCATTCTAAGTTTTTCTTTGCTGAAACAAAAAATTATCTAATTACAGGGGTATTCCTGGGAGATAACAACTGTGGAAGGTGGTTATGGTCTTGACGAACTATTAAACAGTCGAAAGAGTGTTCTTACTGGTATGTCGTGGGATTATGTCTTTTATTATCCATGAATAGTTGAGGGGTGTGAATGTCGATGTGCCCTCAATTTTATATTTTTAGTGTATGGGGTAAATGTCAAAGATCTATAACAATCTCTGTTGGTGTACAGGGATTGTGAATGGCATAGATATTACTGACTGGGATCCCTCGGTGGATAAGCATATAGTGTCTCATTACTCAGCTGATGATCTTTCTGGAAAGGTACACCATCTTTTCATATTTTACTGTTGTAAGCATGCATAATCATAATCGTTGGACTGTACTCACCTATTGTGTGCAAAGTGTAGGCTGAATGCAAGATTGCCCTGCAGAAGGAGTTAGGTCTTCCAATTAGGCCTGAATGCCCATTGGTACGATGTTTGGGTAATTTTACAAACTTGGTAACTTGATTCTACCATTACACAGTTTCTTTTGAACTTTGTAGATTGGTTTCATTGGACGACTGGACTACCAGAAAGGGATCAACTTGATTCAACAAGCTATGCCAGACCTCTTAATAGATGATGTACAATTCGTAAGTGAGTTCTTTAGTTGCTTCAGTATCATGTTTCTATCCAAACCAAATGAGTTGTACTAAAAGCTTGATGAGCAGACTTGTTGGGTCATTGTGGGATATATTGCTCCTGTTTTGCTTTACAGAAGTGTAAAGCCCCTAAAAAGAGCCATAGACATCTATTATTGGTCTTGCAGTATAATATTAATTACTTGAAAACATCTAAGTTATCCTATGTGTATCAGGTTATGCTGGGTTCTGGTGATTCAAAATATGAGGACTGGATGAGAGCAACAGAGGCAGCTTACAAAGAAAAGTTCCGTGGTTGGGTTGGATTTAATGTTCCAATTTCTCATAAAATAACTGCAGGGTAACTCAATAAAAAAACCCTAATTACTGCTCAAACCTTGGTCCCTAAATTTTTATGACTCTAACTCACAGTGGCCATGGTATGACCAGCTGTGACATACTGTTGATGCCATCAATTTTTGAACCCTGTGGGCTAAATCAATTGTACGCAATGAGATATGGAACTGTCCCCGTGGTTCATCAAACTGGTGGACTTAGAGTAAGTTTTAACATTTAAAATCAATCTTAATATTTTTATTAGTTTTGTTAATTCTGTCATAAAATCCTTCAAAATGTTCTTCAGGATACAGTAGAGAATTTCAATCCTTTTGCTCGAGAGGGCAGTGGTGAAGGTACAGGGTATGTATCATTATAAATTATTTTATAGATTCTGCCTCAGGCTCAGTTATCTTACGATGTTGATGCAAGTAAGCTTCCAAAAGAATCTTATAAAAACATGTTGTAAATGTATTGGCAGGTGGGCTTTTTTTCCATTAACAAAAGATAGTATGTTGGCGGTAAGTTATATTCTTGTATTAGAAGTTGTATCAAATCAGTGCATTCATTTCATGTTTTGTTGGAATTCTTCTTACTTCGTAATGACATATTGCCACAGGCACTAAAATTAGCAATTGAGACTTACAGAGTGCATAAATCTTCTTGGGAGGGATTAATGAAAAGATGCATGGAGAAGGACTACACGTGGGAAAATTCTGCAGTTCAATATGAACAGGTCTTTCAATGGGCCTTCATCGATCCACCTTATATCAAGTAGAGATCGGGAAAGGAGAAGAATTAACCAAAAAAGGTACAAAGAACACTTCTTCACAGTTGCCATCAGGCTGTAACATAGCAGTGGCAAACCTTCTGTCCTCTCTTCAAAGTTCCTAGTTGCCAGATTGCCAGATAAGTATGAGCTTATTTATTTTTATTTGTCTTTGTAATTTCATGGTAAATTTTGTTCTGTATTAAC
Source organism: Coriaria nepalensis (assembly GCA_027186245.1). Classification (NCBI taxonomy): domain Eukaryota; kingdom Viridiplantae; phylum Streptophyta; class Magnoliopsida; order Cucurbitales; family Coriariaceae; genus Coriaria; species Coriaria nepalensis. The sequence goes on from CP114481.1 coordinate 54,943,879, forward strand.
TCGAGTCACAATTGCGACTCATGATCACTTTCAGATCAATAAAATAGTCCTATCTAATCCATGAGAACGTAGTCTTATCCAATAAACTTGCTAGCAAAAGACAGATATATAGAGCTGAAATGAATTACTACTAGCATGCATTCATCCGACCCAGCTCTTCTTTCTGGAAAATGCTTTCATTACGCTCAAATTCTATTGAAATCAAATTAAGTAATACAGAATGAGTTGAATTATCACAGGCTTCACAGTGCTGTAGCGGGCATTGAAATTTGAACTTGGACTGATTGTGAGTTACTTTCCTCGTGTTGATCACTAGACAACTGTGGAATTGTTTTCTCACTTTGCGCTCTTCTCCAAGCTTCTTGTAATGCATAGGCAGTGCCCCACTTTTTACTAACCAAATAATTCACGTCAGTGGCCTCTAAAACCAAGGCCTCTACTTGTGTTCGTGCTTTAAGAGTTCTGCTTGAGGTGGGAACAGGTGCTGCCTCGTGAACTTGGAAAGTAGCATATTTTTCTAATTCCCATTCTTGAAAGTAGCCCATAAACCTCATCTTTTCCGATACGATCATGATTGTTTGATGGCTGAAATACTCTTCCTTGAATAGTAGGGCCTGTTGTCTTGGTCGTAGTCACCATGGCGCCGCGCATGAATAGTATTATCCAATTCTTTCCCATCTCAACGATGGAGTTATCTTTTGTGTAGATCACTGGCTTCAACTTGTATATGATGATATCGTCTCAAAGACATGTCACATGAATGTCGTGATTAAGGTTCAATAAGTAGATAGTTGGAGATGTTATGTATGAATGTAATAATATTCAGAGCTTACTTTCTGCAGTGTTTCTAAGCAGAGGCTGCGCTTTATACTTCTTTGGAGGTCGGGGGGGAAAAATAGGTAGTAGATTTATGATATCTACACCTTTTTGATCCGCCAACTTGGTGTTCGCATATCCCATGAAAGCCTTCTTGTCTGTATCTTCTAGCTTGATTCCAGAGTTTCCAGGCACTTGGTTATTTCAACTTCTTTCTTCCATATTTTCTTTCCCAGTTTCATCCTCGCCTTTTTTTTTTTCCTTTCCTTTTCCCTTGTAATCTGTAATTGTTTCTTCCCCCTCTAGTCTTCGGCTCTTGTAGCCGGTAACTTGCATATATACCTGCCCGACAACAACAGCAACAACAACAAATGAATCAAATTTGGTTCATAACCTATCCATCATCTTGTTACATGTAGGACATAGAATTTGGAATTGAACAGAATACAGAAACTGAACTTTTCACGAGTATTACCTGCAAAGTGGCAATGAGGTATAAAAAGCAGGCCAATCATAGAAAGACAACCAACGAAGTCATTTTCCCACACATAGGTACTGGTCTGGAGATTTGAACCGAACGAAACCTTAGATTTCGCAAAACCCTACAGAAGCAATTAAACAACTTTCGTGGAATACGTTCCACCATGTGCTCTTGATTATTATCTGCACGATTTTCTGATCCTTTCACGATGTCGGCGCTGAATTGGATTTCGTTGAAATCCTAAAAATTACTGTAATTAAGGTCATAATCAAAGCTCAATTCAGTATGTTTCTCAACTTATCGGTGTAATCAAATTGTATGTTTATATATAGTAATACTAGTAACTTTATTTGGTATGCTGTTGAAATTTAAAACGGAAGTGGATTAGATTTTGTTGCCAAAAAAAAAAAAAGGTGGATACATACTGCAGTAAGTTGTTGAAAGTAATTTTTGCGGGAAGTTTAGTATTAGCTTTCTGCATGCAGTAACCTTCTTCTTTTTATTATCTAGAAATTTTAGAACATAAAAGATATGCAAACATGTCTTCAACCAAAGAGAGTTCACAGTTCTAACAATCACAAATAACAATCTATTCAACATCTTTGTTATCCTAAAGAAATTAATAATTTCATACCCAAACGTGAAAATAGAACCAACTACGAAAAAGTCTAACATATATAGGCAAAACTTATTCTGGTACTTGGAATTTTACTTTCTTTTTGTAGGTACCCTTCCTACTCATGATTCCAAATTTACCTGACGATGTCATTGGAGGCATGCTTTGAGAATGATGTAAGATTGATATCTTCTCCCGGCGCCGCCGCCAAGCATCTTGTAACATAAATATCGCTGTTGCTTTCCACTTGTTCGATTGAGCATAATGGATAGAATCGGGAAAGTGAGGTTTAAAACGCCATCCATACGCATTTATCATATTTTTCAAATCCTCTACTTCAAGGACCAAGGCCTCCACCTTTATACGCGCTTTAAGAGTTTTTTCTGAGTTTGGAAGTCTGTCGTTCGGGGAACAAGAAAGAAATGCCCATCTTACAAGTTCCTCCCCAAAAAAACCACCCTTTTCAAGAAGTTGAGCATCAGTAGTAGAAGTAGAGGTAATTAGCTTGGCAATGCCTTGAGTGAGTAAAATCATGCAATTAAGAGGGTTTCCCTACTGAATAATAATGTCACCTTTTAGGTAGATCCTTGGCTTGAGGTGGTCTATCAAGATATCAAACAAACTTTCCCTCATATTTTGAAGGGTTGGAACCTGCCTCAAGACATACATCGTCAAATTAAGTTCGTCTATAAGTATAAACTATTACAAGACAATGATTAATATTGAGAAACTTACTTTCTTTAGGGTTACTAAGCAGAGATACTTCTTTATTTGCCTCTTGTATTTTTGGGGCAGAATAGCTAGTAGGGTTTCTAGATCCACATCCTTTGATTCTTGCCATTTATGTTTTGCACAGTATTGCACTATGATTTCCTTATGAGAATCCCCCTCGATTTCATTTCGTTTAATCCAATTCATTACCTTACCTTCTATCCTTTTCCATTTCTTTTTCAGTTTATTGCTCATCTTTGATCTTTTTTCCTCTGTTCTTGTAGCTGCTAGTGTCATGTATACCTGGTGAGCAAAATCAATAATCAACCACAGTTGTGCCAAGAAAAAGGAAAGGGGATTGCCTCCCTCAAGTTTAATAAAATTAAAAATTTACCCTAAAAATATATATAAATAAATCCTTAAAATTTTGTTAAAAACTTCTTTTTTTTTGTTTTTTTTTTTCACGGTCTCTTAAACTTATCATCTTTTAACTTGTTTCATTCTAACTTCACATTCAAGGGAAAAAAAAAACCAATCCATTCGCACGCAGGTTTAATACAGAACTAACCTGCACATTTCCAATGAGATATAAAAATAGAAGAAGGCCAACAATAGAAATAGAAACAGCAAAGATGTTCTCCCAGACATACGGACTTGTGTCAAGGTTTGAACGAAAAGAACTACATAAAGATAGACTCAAAACAAAAATTAAAATATGAAGCAAATACTTAGGGGCGATTAGCTTGCTCCAAACCCGATCGAACTGTACCGAAATATGCAAGTGAGTAGGTTGTTCCGAACCTGATCGAATCGTACCAAACTACACGTTTTGGTGTGGTGCAGTTGGTTTCCTCACCCAAAAAATTATATGGTGCAGGGTCCCACAATATGAATTTTTTTTAAAGAATGTATACTTCGACAATACGGTTATATACAGTTCAATACTTTGATTTGAGGCATCGAGCATCTCAAAGAACTATTTTGTTGTGTATGCTTATAATACCTATTTTGATACTTTCATGATATGTTAAACCGATAATGTAAAGTAAAACCTTAATAATATGTAGTAATGCATTTTGTTGTCCATGTTCTGATTTTGACTTTCTTGTTTTTAACTATTATATCAAGATAGTCTTAAACTACATTAACAATTCTATTTTTTTGAATCATTACTCACTTCATAGGTTAGCAGTTATGATACTCAACGGGTCGATGAGGTATTCGATCATTCAAGTATCATAACTTCTAATTTACTCGATGCGTCGATAAGGCCTTTGACCCGTAAAATAAACTAGCATTTGAACCGTACACTTATTACTATATTATTTATGCTACAAAAAAAAAATATTTTTTTTTGTCTTTAAAAATTAAAAACCGCATATCGCACCGAAATTCACTGGCGCGGTAAGGTTGATGCGGTATCCAAAATACAAAAAATACGATGTAGTTTCGGACTCCCGCACTACAAAGTTTTAGTACGTGTACATACCTATCCAAAACCACGGTAGCTAACTTGAAATCAAGATGGACAGAAATAGATCAAACTACTAAAATTGCAAATACCAAATGAATCCCCCTCTCTTCTATACCATTATAAATCAACCCCAAAGAACAATCAAAAGCTAAACCAAAAGAAAAAGAAAAGAAAAGTACGAAGAAGAAATTAAAACCCTTAAATCCTCACCAAATGACAAGTACGAAGAAGAAATTAAAGCATACCATGATTCATATACATCCATTAATAAAAAAAGACCCAACTCTTAGTATTTAACTAGGAAAAAGTTTCGCAAGCAAATGATTCTTGTTGAGGAAGGAAAACTCTTAGATGATGAAGTTTGGATCCGAGGTTCCTCTCAGCGCAATATTACATAAGAGGGGGATTTCTGGTATTAGGATGTAATTCCTTTGCTTCTTAATAAATGATTAAAGAATACTAAATAGATATACAAGCCTTCTCAATCTAGTCGTGTGTGATCGATCGAGAGCAATGAAGATGATATACGTCTTAAATAGGGTTTTGGTAGGTAGTGAATATTTTGTATCCTCAATTTTTGTAAATATTAAAATTAAAATCAAAAGATATTAAATTTTATAAATAAATTCTTCAAACTTTTTTTATCAAATATAAAATATCTATTTTGTCCCCTTGACCCCCCTACTTAGTCTTTTTTTTATTTATTCAACCAGTCATTTCAATTCTAATAAACCTGATTTTTACAGCTCACCAACTCGTTAAACTTAAACTTAAAAACTTATGGGTGATGCATTATTGTTACGACCAGACTGGCATAGATCAAAATCGTCTTTTTTTACTTTGATTTCAATTTGTTACGATAAAAACCTCAACGATCCGAAAATATTTACGTGACCCAAGAACATGTTCAAACTCGACAAAAATACATGTTCAACTTGACCAAAAAAAAAACATGTTCAAATTTCGTATTCCACATTACAGGCCATTTTCTACTAATAAATGAAAATGATTGTGTAACCAAATAAATAGCTAAATTACTTAAATAAATAATAAAAATAAAAAATAAAAAATAACAATAGGGAAAAGAGTTTGTTTATGATTGAAATTCTTTTCATTCTTTGACTTCTTTCCCGGTTCTTGCCATAGTCTTAAGGCAGTGTCATCCGTCGGATTGCATGGTTGATTGCTTATTTTTGCCGCCATGATCTGAATGTATCATTGTTACCAATCCTTGTATTGTCTGTCTATAACTTTTTTTTGTTGTTGTTGTTGGTTTTCTTAAATGCTTATACATTGAAGTTGACACACAATAATGCATGCGCTTGTAAGGTACAAATCTAGACCGGATCGGGCTTGGCTCGTATACGCGCGCCGAATGTCAGCCTAAAAATGTCCTGAAATTTGTTTTTTTCTTCTTCTGCAGAAACATTTGAAGGTGAAAGGATACTTAAAAATCCTACAAAACAAAAGAACCATAGAAATATGTCAAAATGAAAGCAGATTAAAGCTCAGAGATAGCAAGTCAATTAACTCATCCTTATGTCGTCTTTAATACATTGATTACTTTTAAACTGCTACTACATTCAATGATGACGATGATGACGAGCCGCTTGATTGTCGATCAAAACGACTTTTTGATCGCCGTTGCCAAGCCGCTTGTAACTTAAAAGCTGCTTTAGTTTCTGACCTCTGCGCCTGAGCAAGAGTGTAAGGCCGAGGAAGATAAGTTTTAATAAGCCACCAAAAGTTAGTAATCAAATTATTAATATCATCCATCTCTAAAACCAAGGCCTCTACTTTCGTACGCGCTTTAAGAGTCTTTGTTGATGTAGAAATTAGATTGTGACCATGATGATCAGTAGGGGAAATAGGATTGCTTAGTGCCCATTCTAGAAGTTCTTCTCCATGAAAGCAGCCTTTTCCGAGACGCTCATGACCATGATGATCATGAATACAACTAGTGCAGATGGATGAGGCCGGGTGAACTGCTCTTTCTTTGATCTTAGTGCTTGTACTGGATACAACCGTTACGGTGCCATGTGTGAATAAGATCATTTGATTAAGAGGCTTCCCTTTCTCCACAATGATTTTACCCTTCGAGTAATTCACGGGCTTGAGATGCTCTATGAATACACCCAGCACTACTGTCATGTTTTGAAGCGCCGGAACCTGTCAAAGAAGTTCACGTTAGAGTACTTATATATTTACTACGTTCATATTTCAATATCAAATGTTGAGTTATCAGTCAAATATCACCAGGCACAAAGTAAGTGTTGTATACCATTTACTCGGAGAAGGTTTTTGCAGCCAGTTATACACCGATTGCGTGGTTGTTTTTAACTGATGTACGGCGGCGTTATATCTTTGTAGTATATATTTACACAAGCTAGAGAGAGGGACTTACTTTCTTCAAGGTTTCTAAGCAGAGATGCTGCTTTATTCGCTTTTGGAGTTGAAGGGGAAGAATAGGGAGTAGAGTCTTGACATCTACGCCGCCTTTTTTTGATACCAACTTGCCTTTTGCAAGCTCAACTATGTGCTTCTTCTTCGCATCCTCCAGCTCAATTCCGTTCTTTTGAAACCAACCGTGTATTCTCTTTTCCGCTTCTATCCTCTTCTTTCTTCTCGCGTCCTCAGCTCTTGTCGCCCCTAAAGACATATATACCTGTCCATCGATAACAATCCATGATTATTGATCATATAACTTCACGTAAAATACTAAACTCACTCTATGTTTCAAAAAGGAATAGACCATTTACCTGCAAATTTCCAATGAGATACAGAAAGAGAAGCAAGCCAATAATAGTAATACAACCAACAAAGATATTTTCCCATGCATTGGTACTTGTTTGCAGATTTGAACCAAATGAGCTGCACATGCATCCAAAGAGATTTAAAAAAAGAAAAGAAAAAGTAAGTTAGATCGTTATATTTATGTAAACGTAACGAATATGTAAACATTATTAACAAATTGTATTGCAATTGAACCTTAGATTTCGTAGTCCCCATGAGAAGCAATTTAACAGCTTTCTAGGAAAATCTGTTGAACCCACAATACCTGGCTGAAGTGCAGCAACAAATATGCCAAAATCGAAAACTGCGGGATTCGGCGGATGTAGAGGGCATAGATGGTTTAGAAATGTGTGATTATTTTCCGATTCACTTATGCTGTCACAATAGAACGTAGTCGGGAGACAGTCGTTGCGTTCCTTGCATGCGTTGTGCCAGCATGATGTCTCTCGTTCAATTGAGAATAGGTACCAAAACGCTCCCAACACCTTCCGATTAATCAAACGCACACCAAATCATAAGAATAAGTTATCTTATTAGAAAAATCAATAAGTAATTAAGGATAAGATCAATCGATTAGTCGAGCATGATTACTTACATGGCTTGCAAGGACATACAAGAAGAAATTGAACCCACCCTTCATCCATGCATTTCCAATAAGGCCTCTATAGTCAGGATCCTCGATAAGTTTTTTATATGGTAAGTATATCCGGAAAAGAACCCTAGGCACATATTGTACTAGAAGAAAAAAGTTAAGCCACTTCCTTGCATTCAAGGACTCTGAACCTTTCATTTTATGAAAGAAGATTGAAGTCATTGCCACCTATAAGATACACATGCCTTATTAGTAATATGAGTTCATTAATGAACATTTGGGGAAACAGATCGCTAACTAGACTATCATTACCGTTTGCTAAGTTTCGGGTGTGAAAACTTTCAAAGTGTTGGGGAGTATATCTTAATTTTCTTATAGTTTGGGTACAAATCCTAATTAATTTTCACACGAACTTCTTACCTGCGGGATAGGAAGGATAGCAAGAACATCAATGATGACCTTTCCCCAACGAATGTTCTTCATTACCTCCGAGAATTTCTTCTTTGGAGAGGATGATGAGTACCGAAATGAATCAGATTTTTTGGATGATCCATAAGCTTCATCGCTAAAACCAGAGCGAATTGTAACAAAAATATTTATCACAAAAGCAAGATCAGTGATTGATCTCAAAATAATCGAAATTCGCCTCATGTCTCTGTCCACCCCAAGACATTTTTTGTCCTCATTGATGAGAGGAATGTAAAAGAACAAAGGATCCAACATCACTGCAACTACACACCATAACAAAAACACCACATCCCCCTTGATAGATTTTCTGATACGAGTGTACTGCTTTCTGACCGACGTTATCTTTTTATTCCATACTCGATCGGATTCTCTTACCATCGCAACGTGACTTTGATGATGACCACTCATGTCAATACTGAAACATCACATAAGAAATTTATAGTAGTTAGTTGATTAGCAGCTATAGAGAGACAAAAATGATACTCATGAACATGAAACAATTTTGATATCGAGCTAATTATTACCAGTGGTCTCCCATGTTCTTTGTGGAAGTTGTTAATCCTGTGAGCAATGATATGACAAATGAGAGGATCTGTTTTGTTCAAAACTAGCTAGACGACAGGATATATATTTCAACCCAGATATAAAGATCAACTAGATGAGCATATATTCATATAAATGGTTAGTGAAAAATGATTACACAGGCAATTACAACGACTCTTGACCCAAGATTTTTTTTAATAAGGTTTTCTGAATACAAAGTATTCAGATGCTTCCTCCTCATGGGGGATGAAACATATAATCTATTCCAAAGTCACCTACAAGACACAGCTACACTACATATAGAGACCAGGTCAAGATTCCACGAGGGGTGCAATTTGTTAAATAGGGTTCCCTTAAAAAAATTAAAAAAAATTAAAAAAAAAATTAAAAAAGAAGAAGGTTGATTTTTATATTGAAGTGGAATATTGTAATAATACAGTTGGAAGTCGTGGAAAATTTGTAGATCAACCAAGTAAGCACTACTACTCTCTAAAATTTACAAGTTTTATTTATTAAGAACTATTAATTGTCACTCTGATCTCAATTAGTCGTCTCTCATCTATTAAAATCCCTACAAGATAACTGGCCTGTCGTTATCAACATCATCGACTTAATTTTGTCAATATATGATAATATGTATATATACATCATGTTCCTTGTTCTTCTGCCCCTTCCGATAGGATAAGACCGACTTGTCGTGTGATATATATACGATATTTACATCATCGGGATGAGAATTCATTCTGACATCATCTCCATTTATAATTGTTAAGGAACTGAGTGGGAAAGGGGGAGGGAGCGATCGAGTATACTTCATGTTATATATATATATATATATGATTACTTATTATATAGTTATATACTATATACATACATACGAGATCTTTAGCATAGATTGTTCGGGAAGTCCGTGTCCAAATTTGACCGCGTCATTTCCCAATCCAGAAGATTTCACTCAATAACACACATGACACACTCACACACACGTAACGACGACATGTCGCTTGAATGATATATATTGCCATCGCCTCATGCAAATGTTGTATCCCGACAAATCAAAACCTCAACAAAAAAAAAAAAAAGTTATTAAATCTAAATAATATGACGTCTACATCATTAGCTCTATATCGCCATTATATAAAGTCAACATCATGATGTCTAACTTACTATTTTGTAGGATTTGAATTCCGTACAAATTAATTTAAATAAAATCAACGTCAATTTTTTTTTTTTTTTTTTTTTTTGAGGAGATATATATCAAGTGAGAATTCTCCAATAATTTTTTTGAGGAAATATATATAAATGATGAGAATTCTCCTCAAATTAGGTTTCAACTTGAAGACATATTATCTATATTTATTAGAGAATATATGAAATCCACGTATAAATATAGTATTTGTCAATTTAGTGATAGAAAGAAAGTAAAAATTCATATTGACTTAATGAATACATGAAAGGTATCTTTATATTTATATGCATTCATCATTAGCTAATCAATAAAGTAACTAAACCAATTATAACCGCCACTAACTAATCAACATATACATAATCATTACTATTTCTATAATACTAACATCCCCTAAAGACGATGTGGGTGAAAAATATCTAGAACTCTCAGCTTGTATAGTAAATGATCATGTTGAGATCACCCTAAGGCCATGGTAAGAAGATCTGCAGACTGCTCATTGGTAGGGATATGAGTTGTACAATCCAGTTGATATCTTATCTCGAACTAAATAACAATCAATATCTATATATTTCATCCGTTCAAGAAATTGTGGTTGAGTAGTTGAGAATCAAAGTTGTTTTTAATGTTTCAAGTAATGGAGGAAAGAAAAAATAGATTTGAATACAGATCTTTAAGATTTAATGAGTTATGATACCATATTGGAAATTAAGCACCCTCTAAAATGAGAATTGATGATCAAACAAAACAAGTTAAACACAAGAACATGACACCTTTGTTTCTCTACTGTCAATACAGATTTTTCACATTAAATTCATCAACAAATTACGAGGCTTAAATAAAAGAAAATTTACATCAACCGGGACCTCTATCACCATACTTGAAAATATGATTACAAACTCAACCATGCTGCTAATAAATGCAAACCAAATCAAGAAGTTACAAGTACAAACAGCAAGCTTAAAGACTGAAAAATAGTGTGCATTTTTCAACCTACTCAGGTTAATAACCAAACCACCTATTCATTGATAATCCAAACGTCTTCAATTTCTTCACAAAACATATTGCAATCGATCATTTCAACTTCAGCCAATTGCTGGATTTTCAAAGCTCTAAGTGGAATTTGAATTTCTTTAGCTTCTTGCACCTAAAGCAACTAGAAGAACACTTCTGTACTTTTAACCATAACTTGAGCTATACAACTCCAAATTGAGCAATTCCAACGCCCACAAGTCAGAATTAATCACCTTCAGCTAATGGTTGAGGAGTCAATGCTAAAATAAAAATAACCCAAAAAGTCAACTATTTTCTGATTTTTTATTAACGAGCGGAACAACCACTGCGCAACATTCATTACGCATTTTAGAACATACTGCAGGAAGTTGTTGAAAGTAAATTTTGTGGGAAGTTTAATATTAACTTTCCGCATGCAGTCTGTATCTACCTTCTTCTTTTTACTATCTAGAAATTTTAGAACATAAAGGATATGCAAACATGTCTTCAACCAAAGAGAGTTCACAGTTCTAACAATCACAAATAACAATCTGTGCAACAACATCTTTGTTATCCTAAAGAAATTAATAATTTCATACAGATCAAATGGAATGCCCACACTGTTTGAAGGTTTGATACTTCACTCATCAATGGAGGTAGAAAAGGTTGACTTTTTATCATGTTTTTTGGCGTTGACTCTTGTTCCGGTAGCTTCCCTACATCAATTGAAACTTGTAGGAACAAGTTTCACTCAGATCGGATCAAAGAAACTCCAGTTAGATCCAAATCTGACTTCTCTGTTTTTGGTTGCTGCAGTGGGAGTGAACTGAAGTTGGGCACCTCCAACGACTATTTTTTGTATTCAAGCAAGTTTGTATGTTGATTGAAGTGTGTTGAAGCTGCTGGTGAAGTTTGGAAAGCTTTGGAATCGAATTTCACCTTTTTTGGTTATGGCTAGTATAGTTGAGTGCATTTTCCAGTTTTTCTAGTTTTCTTGTACTTTTTCTGTTTTTGATTGAAAGTAATATAGGTAAGGTGATTGTAAGTCTTGCTTCTGCCTAAAATGTGGCCATTTAATTGTTAACTATTCATGTACCTTGTTTCATCTTTATGTAAGTATTTAGACTTTTATTTGTAATGAAAAAGTAAATTGAATATTTTTTTCATAAGCTGAAGTTTATTACTGTTTTTTCTGAGTTTTTGTCTAAAATTTGTTCTTGAGAAAGTAGAAAGCAAGTTTTGAATTTTGTCTTTCATTTTCCAACACACGCGAAAATAGAACCAACTATGAAATAGTCTAACATATATAGGCAAAGCTTATTCTGGTACTTGGAATTTTACTTTCTTTTTGTAGTACCCTTCCTACTCATGATTCCAAATTTACTGGACGATGTCATTGGAGGCATACTTTGAGAATGACGTAAGATTGATCTCTTCTCCCGGCGCCGCCGCCAAGCATCTTGTAACATAGATGTCGCTGTTGCTTTCCACTTGTTCGATTGAGCATAACGGATAGAATCGGGAAAGTGAAGTTTAAAACGCCATCCATACGCATTTATCATATCTTTCAAATCCTCTACTTCAAGGACCAAGGCCTCCACCTTTATACGCGCTTTAAGAGTTTTTTCTGAGTTTGGAAGTCTGTCGTTCGGGGAACAAGAAAGAAATGCCCATCTTACAAGTTCCTCCCCAAAAAAACCACCCTTTTCAAGAAGTTGAGCATCAGTAGTAGAAGTAGAGGTAATTAGCTTAGCAATGCCTTGAGTGAGTAAAATCATGCAATTAAGAGGGTTTCCCTCCTGAATAATAATGTCACCTTTTAGGTAGATCCTTGGCTTGAGGTGGTCTATCAAGATATCAAACAAACTTTCCCTCATATTTTGAAGGGTTGGAACCTGCCTCAAGACATACATCGTCAAATTAAGTTCGTCTATAAGTATAAACTATTACAAGACAATGATTAATATTGAGAAACTTACTTTCTTTAGGGTTACTAAGCAGAGATACTTCTTTATTTGCCTCTTGTATCTTTGGGGCAGAATAGCTAGTAGGGTTTCTAGATCTACATCCTTTGATTCTTGCCATTTATGTTTTGCACAGTATTGCACTATGATTTCCTTATGAGAATCCCCCTCGATTTCATTTCGTTTAATCCAATTCATTACCTTACCTTCTATCCTTTTCCATTTCTTTTTCAGTTTATTGCTCATCTTTGATCTTTTTTCCTCTGTTCTTGTAGCTGCTAGTGTCATGTATACCTGGTGAGCAAAATCAATAATCAACCACAGTTGTGCCAAGAAAAAGGAAAGGGATTGCCTCCCTCAAGTTTAATAAAATTAAAAATTTACCCTAAAAATATATATAAATAAATCCTTAAAATTTTGTTAAAAACTTCTTTTTTTTTGTTTTTTTTTTCACGGTCTCTTAAACTTATCATCTTTTAACTTGTTTCATTCTAACTTCACATTCAAGGGAAAAAAAAACCCAATCCATTCGCACGCAGGTTTAATACAGAACTAACCTGCACATTTCCAATGAGATATAAAAATAGAAGAAGGCCAACAATAGAAATAGAAACAGCAAAGATGTTCTCCCAGACATACGGACTTGTGTCAAGGTTTGAACCAAAAGAACTACATAAAGATAGACACAAAACAAAAATTAAAATATGAAGCAAATACTTACTATATATCTATATATATAGTCATTAACTGACAACTGTGTATTTAACTTGTACAACAAACCTTAGATTTCGCAAACCCCACCAGAAGCAATTAAACAACTTTCGCGGAAAATTTGTGGAACCCACAACAGATGGCTTAAGAGCATTAGTGAAGATGCCAAAGTCGAAGATGGTTTCATCGGTTGGATTTAGAGGGCAATGATCATTTAGAAATGTGGGATCATTTGTAATCAAATTAATATCATCACAATAAAACGTAGTCGGTATACATTTGCTATTTTGCCCGCAAGCATTCTGCCAGCACGAGATCTCTCGTTCAATCGAGAAAAGGTACCAGAATGCACCCAATACCTTCAAAAATATCCACCAAATTAACCTCAAATTTTGAGGGCAGTTGTGTATATCATAGTATCATTCATACATATAAAGAAGAAATTGACTTACATGACTTGCTAGAATGTATAAGAAGAAATTGAATCCACCTTTGACCCATGCAGTTCCAGTTACGTCTTGAGGATTAGAGTTTTTGATGAGTGCTCTACTCGGTTTATAAATACGGTAGATACGAGGAACATATTGCGCAAGAAGAAAAAAGTTGAGCAACTTTTTAAAATTTAGGGATCTTGAACCTTTCATTCTTGTAAAGAAGAATGTTGTCATTGTTACCTGATTGATCATCATAAAGATATAAAAATCAAATTATTGATAATATAATATTAATATAAACGGTAGTATATAGTAGAGATTAAATGTCTAATTTACCTGTGGGATTGGAAGAATAGAAGAAAAATCAATCATAACGTCCAACCATGAAATGCTGTCGATTAATCCCAAAAATCGATCCTTGCGGGATGATGACAGGTTTGAATTTGATTTTTCAATCAAAATCTTTGAATTCTTTACTTTTGAAAAAAATCGAGTCATGATATCCAATAAAAATCCAAGATCCGTAACTGCTCGAAGAATAATTGCAATATTTTTCAATTTCTTGTCCATCCAAAGACATTTCTTCTCCTCATTGATAAGAGGAATGTAAAAGAACAAAGGGTCCAACATCACTGCTGCCACACACCATACTACAAATATTATCTTCCACTTCTTTTTCAGATAAGACATTATTCTATATGGTGGTTGATCAAGTTTTTGTCCTTGTTGAGTATGAATTTTCTCGGATGTTTTCTGACCATTGTTCTTCAAGTTTTTCCCTTCATCAAGATCGACATGAGTGCTGCAAGTGACATAAGTAGAGAGATAAGCTACACTAGAAATGTTATGCTTTGGCAGAAAAAAAAACATAAATTGACAGCACAAAATCTTTAGAAAATCTTTTGATGAGCTTACAACATCTATTAAAAATACTTAAAAAAATATTATTTAAATACTAATCGATTTTTTTTCTTCTTAAATTCATAATTTTATTTTATGCCACTACACTTTTTATTTCAATTGTTTCGAAATATTCAAACTCTTAATTAAATTTATGGGTCCAATGGTAAGGTTCTTAGATGAGATTACATTTCAATTAGTGATATGAATAGATTACAATTAGAGACTGAAGCTAACCTGACATCTTCCTCTGTGGAATTTGTGGGAAATCCTTTATTCATTAAAATGGAAGTCGCTTTAATCACGGCAGCCTCCATAAGATACAAAGAGTTCAAACAATCTGTACTACTTGATACACAAATGAGACGGAGGGGAAACTTGCAGTAGTGACTATAGAACTGATCATCAGGTGCCAAACAGATAAGGATTCAGAATCGAAAGTGAGGTCAATTTAGAGAGTGGATTCCACATATCCAAGTGCATGAAGGGTTTTATATGCAATGAGTATGATTATTATTCATTCCCTTGACCCCCTACTTAGTCTTTTTTTTTTTTTATTCAACCAGTCATTTCCACTCATACACATATGACACACTTGCTACCATTTTTCTCGTACTTAATTGAATTTTAACAACTTCAATAAAAGCCAAATACTCGATAATTATCTACGTATATCCAGTTGTTGTTGTTTTCTTTCTTTCCACTCAACTTGTAATAATATATTTAGTTCATACTTCGAGATTGAATATGCAAAATATTGATACTGAAGCTTTTTTTTTTTAATGCACGATCGATGCTAATTTCTCCTCAACTTGTAATATTTGTTAATTGTTATTCTTACATTTCAAAGTCAACCCAACTACAAACATATTAAAAACTAAAAATTGAAATAAAATAATAACTCCTTAAACAACAACAACAACAACAACAACAAAACATGTTCAAATTTTAAATTCCGCACTATATGCCATTTTCTACCAATAAAAGAAGAAACGTTTACAAATTTTATGTATTAAGAACTATTAATTGTCACTCTGATCTTAATTAGTCGTCTCTCATCTATTAAAATCCCTACAAGATAACTGGCCTGTCGTTATCAACATCATCGACTTAATTTTGTCAATATATGATAATATGTATATATACATCATGTTCCTTGTTCTTCTGCCCCTTCCGATAGGATAAGAACGACTTGTCGTGTGATATATATACGATATTTACATCATCGGGATGAGAATTCATTCTGACATCATCTCCATTTATAATTGTTAAGGAACTGAGTGGGAAAGGGGGAGGGAGCGATCGAGTATACTTCATGTTATATATATATATATATATGATTACTTATTATATAGTTATATACTATATACATACATACGAGATCTTTAGCATAGATTGTTCGGGAAGTCCGTGTCCAAATTTGACCGCGTCATTTCCCAATCCAGAAGATTTCACTCAATAACACATATGACACACTCACACACACGTAACGACGACATGTCGCTTGAATGAAATATGTGAAAGGATATAGATGTCTTTTGTAATATTTCATTATTATTTCCAAACCCCTAATAATACCTGTATATATAAAGTCTTCTTTCATGTAATTAATACTTAATATAAGAAACTCTTTCACATTGGCTAACAAACTGATTTCGTTTTGCTTTCCACGGCTACTTTCTAACCGACGTGTCGCTACCTATCCTTTCCGCAACTGCGACATGACGTACATTCTTAAGTGGAGCACTGACCAATTGTCTGCACTTTCCCGTCGCATCATTATTCCTTAATCCTTGGACTAGAGTATGAGTACGCTTCAGTTTATTTACATCACGTCCTTTTAAAACAAAGGCTTCTACTTTTGTTCGTTTACAGAACTAGACCAAGCAAGAAAAGAAAGAAAACGGAGAAGGTGAGGCAATGAGATGAAAATCTAATCTTTCATTACTATTCTCTTGTACATTACTTATGTGGTTGATGTATTAAAAGACCTTGTTGAAGTAATACAAATCTAATTTTTCATTTCATATTTATCATTATTCTCTTAGACAATTCCCAAAATATGAGACATATTCTAAATAAATGAGTATTGAATTATAATATGTAAACTATGGTTATATTTTCTCTCTATCCATCATTTCTATCGTCAAAGAAAAAAAAGTAAATTAATTGGAATATATATATATATATATATACATTACATGTATAAATGATATACTACATAATTGAGATAAAAATTATTCTGACATCATTTATATTTATATTGTATCAGAGACAATATTACTGTTATCTTCTACTAACTTATCTGAATAAGCATGTATTGTTTCTTGTGTGATCAAGATTATCTGATCAATCGACTCTCCTTTATGAACAATGTAACTACTCTCCATGTAGATCCTCGGCTTCAGTGGCTCGATTATCTGATCCAACGACTTCTTATCCATATGTTGGAGCCCTTTCACCTATATCCAACCAGTTTGAATCAAGAATCATAAATGATTAGTAAGAAATGTATGAAAAATGTTATTGATTTAATGTTTACTTGTTTAAGGGTTGGTAGACAAAGATGCTTTTTTCAATTGCTTTCTACGTTCTGGAGGAAGAATAGCGAGGAGATTATAAACATCGACATCCTTTTGTACTTGTAATTTACGTCCAGCATACACCTAGATGTCCTCCTTCATTTCGGTATCTTCGATTCTATTATGCTCGATCCCATTGGTCTATTTCTTCCTCTTTCGCTCTCATCTTGCTTCTTCTCTCTTCTGCTCTTCTTACTGCTAACTGCATGTATGTCTAAACACACGTACGTACAACACATATTAAAGATTGTTTCACGGTACAAAACTGCTTGTGAAAGGCTTATTAATTCATAGTTTGATTGACTATTATAACACATAGAATAGTCTTACGTCTATGCATAGTAATATCGGAATTTCAGGGCTATTAAATACCAACGTGCAAATTTCAAATGAGATACAAGAATAGAAGAAGGCCAACGATGCACAAGGTAAAGAGGTTTTCCCGTGCGTAATTACTTGTGTTCAAGTTCGAACCAAAAGAGCTGCACAGTAAAAATATAAATAAAGAATCTATAATGGAGACATAATCTTCTAATAATCCGCATTTATTTTAATAAAATTAAGTTAGAGTGTAATCAAAACACCTTTAAGTATGTTTGATTCGAGAATTTCATTCTTTCGCTTAAGTATGTACAGAACTACTCTCAAATTTGAATTTTGGAAACAAACATATAGTAATTGGAATAACTCAAATTGGATCATCACCTCAACTCAAATTTGAATTCTTTAAACAATCTAATCCTTCAATCAAGTTTGTTTTGTGTTTCTTCAAGTGTGGAAGCTGGTTTCGGGAGCTCTTGCTATACGTGACATAAGAATGCACATCAGATTTTAATTTATACCAGCGGAATGGGAATAAGAGCGAAGACGTAAAGTATGACATATTGCCAAATCGAAACAACATTCCGGATTATTGCCCGGAATCCGTTCTCTTTTCGGGATATCTTGTGATCGGTGGCTTTTTTAGAAAGGATAGAGCTAATTTGGTACACACTATGTATTACATAAGTGAGAGATTCATGAGTGTTCTGAAAGTAAAAATTAAAATAGGAAGGTTGATTTTATACTTGGAAGTCATGAAAAATTTTAGATGAACTAAAAGTACAGCATTCTCTCATTCGACTTGGAAGTAGAAATTCTAAAAAAAATCGACAAATTTATAATTTATTAAGAAATAGTGAGTCTGATCTGAGACTGAGTCGTCTCTCATCTATTAGAATCGTTAGATAACAGTAACTGTCTTGATCTTGATCAATTCATCGGAATATTAATCAATAGACTTTAGTGTGTATGTATGTATATACTACATACGAGATCTTTATGCATAGATTGTTTTGGGACAGGCCAACTATTAGTGGAAGTCACGTGTCCAAACTTGACCACGTCATCCCCATGTCATCATTTACTATGATGTCGTTTAATACAACACGACATGTCTTCACTTCAGAATCTAGTCACTAGATTCACTACAAGCTTTGAAAGTGTCTACAGTAACGTGTAACGTGTGTACGTATGTTTTCTTTATTTGAAAGTGTACTCATATTGACTCACCATATGAATATCCGTACAAAGATAAGATAAAAACGGCATTCATGGGCTTCATTGGCCCAAAAGAAAATTGGTTCATGGGCTTCAAACGATATGTCGTCGAATCAAGCATTTATTTTTCTCGAGCTTCCGGTTCATGATCGATTGATCTTGCTCCAGGTGAGATGCCGTGAGTTGAAGACGACAAAGTGGCCTTTCCGGCAACTGGTTTCTTTTCCAAATGGCGACGCCAGGCTACTTGTAAAGTAGTAGCTGCATTAGGTCCCCACCTATCCACAGAATTAGAACGAGGGAGCTTCTTGAAATGCCACCAATAAGCGTTGATCAACTTATTCAAGTCACTTGCCATTAGAGCAAAAGCTTCTACTTTTGTATGTGATTTCAGGGTTTTGCTCGAGATGGGGAAGTTTGATTGAGATGAAGAGTCTAATGCCGAATATAGAAGCTCCTCACCGTAGAAATCGCCTTTTCCAAGACTATGCCTTACATCATTCTTGCTCGTGTAGGTCCAAACGGTGCCCTGTGTGAATAATAGCAATTGATCAAGAGGCTCTCCCTCTCGTATAATGTAGCTTCTCTCCGTGTAGCTCACCGGTGCTAGAAACTCGATGAACACATCGTCCAGGAACGATTTACTCATATCTTCAAGGCTCGGAACCTAGCTAGCACACCGTCCATTAATAATTGATTCAACATGAAAAAACAGAGATAAATCGATCATATCAACATTGAGGTACGTACTTTGGTTATGGTTGCTAAGCAGAGATGTTTCTTTATATTCTTTTTGGGATCTGTAGGGAGAACACTTAGTAGATTCTTCAAATCTACGTCTTGCTTTGCTTGAAATTTCTTCCTTGCATGTTTCATGATGTCCTTTTCCAAATCAGCGTTGATGTCGTTACTTGCGATCCACAGCTTTATGTCAAGTTCTTTAGTCTTCATCTTCCTTCTTCTCTCCTCTAACCTTGTTGCCACCAATTGCAGATATGTCTGTTCATGTTCAAGAGCTAGCTCTATTTAACAAGGTCAAAACCGGAGCCATTATTATATGTTTCATGATTCAATCTTAATTCCTAGCCACAACTCAGTTTACATACAACATACATTAGAAAGAGGACAAACCTGCAAATTTCCGATGAGAAATATAAACAGTAGGAGGCCAGTTATAGAAATGAAAACCGCAAAGACATTCTCCCATAAAAAGTTACTTGTTTTAAGATTTGAACCGAAAGAGCTGCAAGAAGTTGGATATTGAATAATTTGAAGATCATGGATTAATATCATACACATTGCAGTTATGAAAAATTAAGAGTAGATCTTTACCTTAGATTTCGTAGTCCCCAACCGAAACAGGTAAAGAACTTCTCCAGAAAACCAGTTGAGCTAACGATACCGGATTGGAGGGCATCACCAAACATGCCAAAATCAAAGAGTGTTGGATCTGATGGATTTACAGGGCATGTCCTATCTAGATATGTCTTAGCCTCTTCGTTGATATTTAAATCATGATCACAGTACAATGAATCTGGGCTACATTTATCACTACTACTTTTGCATCCATTTTCCCAGCAGGCTACCTTCCGATCAATAGAAAAAAGGTACCAAAAGGCTCCTAGTACCTTCATTATATAATACAAGCTAATTAGATTAATAAAATATTTACAGTGCACAGAGATTGATCATATCATATCATATCATATGAAAGAGAAATTAACTTACATGACTCATAAGTATGTACATGAAAAAATTGAATACACCTTTGAAGCTTGATGTTGCAGTAATTTCATTAGGATTATTGTTCTTGGTCAGTTCTGTATATGAAAGGCTGATTTGAAGAATTCTTGGCAGGTATTGAATAAGAACAAAGATTGCCAACAGTTTCCTTGAGTTTAGAGATGTCGACCCCCTATGTTCCGAAAAGAAGTACAAGAACACCACCTGAAAAAAGTTCGTGCAATTAATTGATGATAATTTGGTTTAAATCAAAAGAAAAAAAGATATGATTCTCAGAATAATTTCTAGTTTTCTACATGTACGGTATGTATTTACTTGAGGAATTGGAAGAACAGCAAGAATGTCAATTAAGATGTACCACCACGAAATCCTCCGGCTTTTTACCGCCCAAAGGAGCTGAAGTAGAATTCGATTCATCTGCAGTTTCCCCCTTGAAGAATCTGATAATTTCTTGGAAGCTCCAGACATTTCAGCTGAAAAGCTAGAGAGAATCTGAACAACAATGTGCAGGACATAAGTCATGTCCATTACTGATCTTAACACAAGGGTTGTGATTTTCAATTTCTGGTCCAACCGGACACATTTCCCTTCCTCGTTGATTAAAGGAATGTAAAAGAACGAAGGGTCCAATGAGACCGCAATTACGCAACAGAATAAAAATACCATGTTCCATTTCGAGCCATACTTGCCATCTTTAGGAAACTTCATTCTAACATTTGATACTTCTTCCGAAACTTTTCCATCATTCTTCGCATTAAGCTGCTCGCATTCACGAACAGAAATGCTGGAGACAAAGTTATATGAGCACATATAGTTTAATTACACACCAAATTAAAGATGTAGAGCCTCTAACTGACCAAAGAAGCAAAGAAGGAGAAGGAGGAGAAAAAGAAGGAACCAACCTCACTGCTGCTGCTTTCTCCTCTTCCATGTTATTAGTAGACGATCTATTGGTTGCTATTACAGGAGAAGCTTTCTGATCTGCCATGTGTTTTTGATAAATTGGGAAGGTTGAAGATCTCTCTCGCTGGGCGTTTGATGGAGGAGGTAATAGAGTTTGATGTTTTTGGTCGATTCGAATAAATTATTTAATATTGACTTTGACTTTGACTTGTTCCAAATTCTAATCTGGCCTCACGCCGTACGTACACATGCAAACAAGAGTGTGTAGAATAGTAAACTGAATTAATTAGACGTACAGCAAATTAATCCAATATTAACTCAGTAAGTCGTGTGAAAGCAATGAATACCATCACGTGCCACGTCATCTAAAATGGGATTGTCGTTCTCAAGTCCTCAATGAAAGTCAATGTTTGGTGAATTGATTGTAAAGAAAAAAAAAAAAAAAAGATGTAAATGCAATTATGCAACTGACATGGAAAAGTTCCTCTAGAGTTTCAACTCGTGGAGAGATCATTCGAGATCACTCGAGATCACTTGGGTAATATGTGTTCGGCTTTCTTCTCTGGTTGCAGGTAGATGATAGTTTTTGAGCTGAGGTACATGGGCTGTTCTTGGGTATTTGAAAAGCTTGAAATAGGGTTTTCTTCCTCTCATTGTGGAATGTGATTCCTTGTGTTTGGTTTCAAGGTTGAAGAAGGTTTAGATTGGGTTGTTCTCACCAGTGGTACACTATTCAATCATGGATCTTTCTTTCTCTATTACAGTTACTCATGTTTTTAGATAAAAGAATTTTGTTGCTGATATTATTACTAATATTCATAGCGTTTGTTGAGATTAGTTTTTTCAGGAATAGTCTCTCTTCCTCCTCATTCTGTGAGATAATAATACTTACGGGATGATAAGATGAAATCACTCATATTAGGATTAGGATGTAATTCCTTTGATTCTTAATAAATGATCATTTAATTAAAAATAATAATTAAAAAATACTAAACTTAATTAATTAGACATATAAGTATGAACTCAATCTAGTCGTGTGTGATCGAGAGCAATGAAGATGATATACGTCAATTGGACTCCTAAAATAGATAAGGTATTAAATTTTATAAATAAATTGTTATATATATATTTTACCTACCTTAATTTAACTATAAAATATCTATAAACTTACGTACAAATTATAATTATTATTCAAGAAAAATAATGTATGTATACAAATTCTCCCCTCCTCCTCGACATCACGTATTCAGCTGATGCTGATGTATATTTGATTACGGAGCCTTTGTCCCAATGCATCCGACGTGTAGCATTTTGGAATAACGATGTGTCGTTTAATCAACCCACTTAAGGTCACAGGCCCACAATGTGCCCAAGTCTTCCCTGTGAAACGACGTGTAGTTTTTGGTGTGTGAGAGAATCTGCAATTCCAGAGTAGCATATTCATTCATTCTCAATTCAAATTGAAAATGAAAATCGTTTTTTTTTTTTTTTTTTTTTGACAAAGTTCCAGAAATGACGCAGAAATTAAAAGTAGAAGACAAGTTGGTGGGGGAAGAAAAAAAAAAAAAAAAATATATATATATATATATATATGTAAGCCAGCCTTTTACTGAAAACCAGGAGCATCTTCCTCATTATATATTATACATTGATTAAGTGCAGCCTTTATGTGATCGATTCTGCAGCGTCACCCGTGTAATCCATGTTATTTGGCCTTCTATATGATTACTCTACTGACCTTTATTCTTCTAGCTTCTAAACTGTAACATTTCTTCAATGTACATTCTAAATAGATTATGTGTCGTACTACTTGCTATTTCTCCAATTTGTATTTGAAAGAATTCGAATTCTAGAAGCAATGGATGAGAAAGAAGTATCAAATTCACGTAAGTTTGATTTTGATCTAGAGATCCGCAACAAAATGTTTCAGGTAATTGCTCAGCTCTTGGTGTTACTGATATGGGGAGCTAGAAGAGAAGGATCGACCGATCTTCTAGAATCAAACCGTCTTCATGATCAGCTCAGGGATGCTGAAAAGAAGATTGAAGAGCTGAAAAGAATCAGATGTGAAGATGCAAAAGCTAATGAGAAAGTCGTAGCCATTTTCGCCGAACAAGAGCAATCTTGGTTGATTGAAAGGAAATGTCTTAGGCAGCAGATTGGGGTGGTTTCTGAATTGAATGCAAAATTGAAGGAGAAGGAATTATTGCTCGAGTCCAAGGATAAGATTTTGGAACAGTATCTTCAACAGACACAGGAATTAAAAGAAAACTCGAAAAGTGAAACTCAAGAGCATGCTTTTGAGCTAAGGAGGGTTAAAAATGCGCTTATCGAGCTCGTATCTAACCAAAGACAGCTTGAAGTTGAGATGACTTGCGCTCTAAGGCAAGTAGAAGCCTCGAAAAAGGAGCTGGATTCTGTCTTGGAACAGAAGGAAGGGTCGGTTTTGTTAGTTGAAAAGTTATCAGCCGAAAATGTAAAACTGAGCAAGGAGTTGGATCAGAAGGACAAGATCTTATCCGCAATGTTGCGGAAATCGAGGTTAGACAGAGCAGAGAAGCAAGCGCTGTTAAAAGAGATTAAATTTTTGAAAGCTAAGACGAAGTCAGGTTCTTTCTCTCCCATTTCGGACTGTTTCTCGCTAGAAGATAATGAAGAATTTGGTAAGGAATATTGAATTGAATCTCTTCAGAAAATTGTAATCATAAATTTCTCTTTAATCATATTTTCTTGGGTCTTTAACTGTCTCTTAAGGGAGAACAGATGATACTAAGCAGATGGGAGGTTTGATCCACTTAAAAGCCGAGAAGTACAGAAGGATGATCGAACAAAGGCATAACAGAGAAATAGAAGCATTTGCAGATGAGATGAGGATCAAAGACAAAAAACTAGAATCTTATCATTGGCATATGCTAAGCATGGAATTCGAGACGAAGAGGTTGCAATCTCAGGTTTCTGGATTGAATCAGAACATGTTACGGCTCCAACATGAAAACTTAAAATTGAAAGCATTGTCTTTGGAGAGAGGAGAGGAAGAAATCACAAAACCAGCTTCTGTTGATATGTTACCACTAAGAGCAGTCCAGTTGAGTAGAAAAAGAAATGTTTCATGGAGAATGGATCTTCATGCTCTAGCCGTTTCTTACAAGATCAAGAGGCTAAAACAGCAACTTCTCATGCTAGAGAAGTTTTCCGAAAAACAAAAAAATGGTCATGGGAAAATCGAAATTAATTCCAAAACAGCGGCTGATATGAAAGAATTTCATCTGTTGATGCGTTCGTGGAATAAACAAGTCACTCGATACCAGAGAGTCCAAGAGAAGGCGGATGACCTTTGCCGACGAATGGTAAGTTCACATTCTGATTACCTTTTCTAAATTACATATCGACACTAATCATTATGTAGTTGAAGGGGGTTTTGTCTATTGATCTTGCAGAAGGAGAATGGTGATGTTGATGTGCTTTGTGAATATTCTGCTCATAAAGAAAAAGGGAAGGGGGAAATGAAAACAGTTTTAGAGAGCTTTCTTAAAGAGACATTTCAGTTACAAAGATATGTAGTTGCAACAGGGCAGAAACTGATAGAAGTTCGGTCCAAGATTGATCATTCCTTTCCTGAATTTGCAGATAACATTGAGAATCTCTTTTGGGAAGTTCAAACAGGTCTCGAAACTCGGATCGTGAGAGTCATCGGAGATCTGGAAGGGACATTAGCTTGTGAGTGTATAATAAATAATCATCAAAAAATGAGATAGGATATGATAAACTGTATATGTGTTGTTTATATATTTTTTGTCATTTCTCAAATGTATCCTTTCTTTCTACGAGAATAAAGCTATATCCTTGGGGCTTCTATAAGATATACAAGATCCCAGAAACATGTACCTAAATGCATCTCGACATGTCGGTGAGATAGAACAAGTACTTCTCAAGAGTAGGAATCGTGTTAGTTAGAAGTGGTTGGTCGGTTAGAACTTAGGATTGAACGGATGCGACTTATGTGGAACCCACATGCCGAGGTGAGGTGGACCTATGCCAATTTCCAGGCCCATGTCATGGCCATTGATATTTCAAAATTGGGCTATTTCAAAAACATGGATATTCTTTCCTTTTTCTTTTTCTTTTTCTTTTTTCTTTTTCTTTTTTCCTTTTCGATGAAGAATACACATTGTCGAAAGAAAAAGTGGTAGAATTTGGGGAAGTTTTTCAATTTTGTGAAGTCAGAAAATTATGGGTGCCAACTCATAGAAAAAGAAGGCAAAAAGTCTGGAAGATTCGGTTCAATCCATTGAATGAATTTCACATTTCAGTTTCAATCGGATTCACTTAGTACAATTATTATATGTTATTATTGCATTTTAAATTTCATTACAATTGTTATTATCTCAACTGAACTGAACAATTAGCACCTGCATGAGTTGCCTTTATGTCTGAAACGCTAGAGACAATAATAAACCCTTTTTTTTTGGAGAGGTAGGCAATGACTTTTGACCATATTAATATGTCTGATATGGAAAAAGTGGCATGGGAAAAACATAAGATAAGGCAAGGGAGACTATGAACAAATTCAATTAATCCGGCTTGTCTTTACAGCATGTAATTGCACTAAAACATTAGAACTAGCAAATAAATCTGAATGATTGCTAGATCTGTAACAACTGATTAATTTCACATTCTATTTGTTAGATTTATCAAACTTTTTTTTTACATCTCATCCTCGTGATGAGATTATAACATAGTCTTACTATGTCATTGATTCATTATGCCAAGTGGATCAAAGATCATGCATGCATGCATGCAGAAAACTTTTGTCTTGCCCAGTTGCCCTTCGACGACTCTAATTTATACTTACCCTAAACATAAGTAATTAATTAATTAATTAACCAAGAAATGGGTAATCGCGAGTTTTCATATCGACACATTACCATCCATACATTGACCATTTGCTTATTTTACATCCACAAAACCACCATATATATTTCTAACCCTGGACCCCACCATATGTATAGAATCTTCATAAATAATATCAAGTAGCAGCTATTTTCTCGTGAAGAAGAAGCGCCAGGAACGTTGTAATTACTTGCTGACCCTCCAAATTCACATTCATCACTACCAACGCTCTCTCTCTCTCCCCTCCACGTCTTTCTTCTCTCTCTAAATCTTCTCTGTATAAAACTTCCACGGCAAACCTCAGTAGCTGATCAGAACTGTCTTGTAGACTTGATAGAGGAATTATTGTATAGAGGATCACGGCCGGTCCAGATAGAGATGGTGCTTCTTGGTAAGGAGCCTGATAGGGAGTTAGCTGCAGAAGTCTCGGCCACACCACCTAAGCTCTCTCTATTTTCGCTTCCGAGTCAACCACCGGAGCCACCAGGTATGCTAACTCCGCCACTCCATACCTTAGCGTCGGTTCCATTCCTGTGGGAGGAAGCACCAGGCAAACCTAGGCCTCTCCTTACCGAATCTAAGCCAAAGTGTGCAAGATCCTTGGAACTGCCTCCCAGATTGTTAGCCACCTTTGAACCTAATAACATGCCTTCTCCGACAACAGTCTTGGATGGGCCTTACATGGGCCGGGCACTGTCTTCAAGTTTTTTGTTCCGTATCAGCCCAGGTGAGAGTTGGGTCAAGAGGCCCGATCAGATTAGTAAGGAAAAGGTGCCTGGAGGTGGATTAGGCTACTTTGTGTCTAAGCGATGGGGAAGCTTTAGAAAGAATAATAAGGAAGCTGTTCATGCTGGTGCTGGTTTTAACTTGTTACCTTCATCCGGTGACGGTGGCGCAGGTCATGTTGGTGACGGAGACGCGAAAGTGAAAATTACACGGGTTAGACGGAAAGGCAGCCTTCTTAGTCTTTATAATTCAAGGTCACATAATTTGTTGGTAAGTTTATAAACTATAATCAAAACATTTAACACATTTTTATTAATTACCCAATTTTTATTTATTTATTTTTTTTTAATTTTTGTTTCAACGTAAACAAATAAATGTTACATGATCAAAATGAGCTTATTATATGGTGTGTGGTGGTGCATGCAGGAAAACATCTATGAAAGCTTTAAGCAGGTGGTCCCATGGAGAAGGAGACAAAAAGATATGAGAAAAATGGATGCGACTACTTAATTAATGGCCGATTTATATATATATATATTTATTTATTTATTTATTTTCTTTTTCTTTTTCTTTTTTAGGAATTAATAATTCCATCTAATTCAATGTTCATGCCGACATTACCCATACGGCCATATATATAATATATAGTAATCATCTCTACTCAATGTATTACTTACTATATAGTATATATATTATATGTACATGAAAATGATATTAATTAATAAGTAGCAATCTGTGTTAGCTTAATTAGTTTAGTCATATGTATAAAAATCGATGCCTGTAGCCTCACGTTATGTGATGCGACGCTTGTTTATACATGTTTGAAATATAAGTCAAGGTTTTATTGTGATTATAATTAAGGAATCACGTGAGAGATGTGAGCTTGTACCTGACTGATTGTAGTTTGGTCAACTGCAGTTTGTGATTCGTTTAATATTATTGGGTTGAAGTTATTACCGTATTTGCATCGCAGACCACATATTTGAAGAATATAAAGTCAATGAGAATTTATTAATAATTTTTAATTATATATAAAATTAATATAATATAATCGTTTCACAAAGTCAATTATGACCTTGAGCATTACATAACATTTCTTCCTGTTTTTGGATTTTGAAAAGCCAAAAAGCCTAGGCCTTTTCATGGCCTTAAAATGGGGATACAAATTTCAATGAAAATTGATTGATGAATGAAAATGTCAAATGTGAGCCCAAGTCGGCCCTGCTAGCAGCCCATGTAACATTTGTATCTGTTTGGCCCAGTAATAATATTTTAAAGGCCCATAACACAGTTTATATTAAAATTTCAAAATTAAATGTGGATCCCTATTTTAAAAAGGTCGACCCGACCAAATGTCTCAACCACTAATTACGGCGTTAATTAGATTAGTTCCAAGTACAGCACTAAACAAAAAAGGAATAAAAGAGTTTCTTATATCCTTTTCTCTTTTTTACTTCTGTTTTTCCTCTTTGGAAATTTCGCTCTTCTTAAAAAAAAAAATAAAAATAAAAATAAAAAAGGGTAAAGTAGTAATAAGACCAAGCTCAGTGAATCACGGCGCTGCTTTCTTACATCTAATGGACATAATACTATGATGTAATAAAATAATTATCATGGAATTGAGAGAAATAATTAAATATTTTGATTGGACCAAAAAGGATTAACTGACAGGTGGAGGTTGAGGATTTATTGGTCGCTGACAAGTCGAAGGAGAATTGCAGGGCTTTGTTTGGTGGGACGGAAAATGAGAATGCGACGGAAAGTGAGTTGAAGAGGGGGAGGGGGAGGGGAGGGGAGGGGAAGCAGAGGCCCAATTATGAATCATCTCATCTGATTCGCGTGCCTTTTATTATAAGGTCTTCGAGGGACTTATTAGCTAGCTGGCCCAGCTTGCCTTATTTGTTTTATTGGTCTGGCCTACCTACCATCATCGGACGGTTCAGATCAACTAATCCTCTCCCTTGTGATGAGTGCAAGGCAAGATAGAAAGTATAAAGCACATGCATTATACATATATACTAACAGTAGGCCTCTTTTTACGAAAAATGGTTCAATATTAGTCCTTTTATTAAAAAGAACCCGGACAGAGACCTACTAATGAAAAAGGAAGGAAACATAGGAAATATATCAAACGGTATATTTCCTTTTTTTTTTTTTTTTTTTTTTCTCCCCACTATGCAAGTAAAAGGAGGGTCCCACCAGCATTGACAATGATGATGGTAATTACAATTTAGATGACCAGAGCCGATTAGGTCGACCTGGTTATTACTGGTCGGAAGAAACAAGTCCCACTCATGAAATGGGATATTAAGGTATAGGTGTGTTGATTAGGTTAAGTCGTCATTATGATATTGATTCTAGTTGGATATTTTTATTTCAAAAAATATATTTAGGGATTATGAAATAAGACATATTAATTTATGTGTATTATATGGTAATAAAGTTTATATTAAAATGATAATAATCTTCCGGATAATATAAATATTAAAATATTATTAAAAGTTAATCATTATTCATAACTTAAAAAATTATATATTTTTATTAAAAAATCAATTTTTCTTCAAAAAATAACTTAAGCATTGGATGAGATATGTCAGACATAATCATAACTTATCATTCCTTCTCGTGTGCAAGAGCAGAGTTCTAGCTGAAGAGCATACTATTGCCATCTTGACCAAATTCAAGCATTAACAGTTTGACGTCGAATGCGAGGACGTTATTACTCTTCATCTTCGAAAGTTCTTTCAACTAGGAGTTACGAGTTAGGTGTGAAAAATAGTCTAGAAAAATAGAGCAAGCTAGTGCAAATGTGTAGGGAGACCCACTCTTCCTCCCCAACTGAATATTTATGGGAAGAGAATAAAGAGTTTTGTTAAAGGTGTAGGAGAAGGGATTGCGGGGGGGTCACTCCCCTTGAGAACAATGTGGAAGAAAATGAAAGAGTTCTGTCCAAATTAGTACAAGCAGTTGAGACAATACAAATGATTACGACGAACTAATAGGGGTAGATAAATCAGTCTATTGGGAGAGACTTAAAGGGGTTATACAGCGTATTCGAAATAGTTGGAAGCTCAGCAGACATACCCTTTCCTCCTCCCTCCCTCCTCAACCTCAAGTGGAGGATAACCTTGTAAATATGATAGAAAATGTTGTTCAACTAATGAGAATTGAGTTCCCCAAGAAGTTTAAAATGTTGGAGGCAGTTTTGAAGAAAGGTAGTCCGAAGTAAGAAAAAGATGGGGATGAGAGTCTCTTTACTTAGAGAATTTTGGATTACCTTAAATGAAGTTCAAATCTCCTTAATTCAATTCTTATAGAGAATACTTTGACTTTAAAAATCACATCAAAATTTACAAAGCTACTATGAGATTTAACACTCTAAGTCATTAAATGTTGATTTGATGTAAGAAAGTGAAAAGACATGAAGTGATGGGAGATAGTAAAGAGATATGGTAGCACACCGAGTGGTTAGAATCCCACTTCCTCGAACTATGTTCAGAAAAAATGGTAAGGGGCTAGATGTTGGGGTAATTCTCATTCTTGGATGGACATAACCCAAAGAAGAGGTTGGAGCCGAATAGATCTAGCTAGTCACTACTAGTCGGAAGAGGCAAGCCTCACTCATGAAATGAGGGATTGAGGTATAGGTGTACCGACCAGGTCAAATCAACACTATGGTGTTGATCTTGGTCGGACATCCTTGCCTTAAAAGCTCAATTTAGGGATTATAAAATAAGACATACCGATTTGTGTGGTCAGATTATTATGCTACGCAAAAATGAAGTTGAGGTTAAGAGGATAAGAATCCCTTGACATAGATAGTTTATAGCAAATCTCTGGCTATGTTAGGGTACACTAAGAGAAATAGTAGAAGTACTAGGCTACTACCAATGTGCGTCAGTTAGATCGTGTCATATGTAAAGGCGTAATTAGTATGGTCTTACTATCAGGTAGTATAAATATCAAAATATTAAATGGGTCAAAGGTTAATCAATATTTATAACAATTTTGTTAAAAAAAATTTCCTAAAGGAAAAAACTCTTTTCCAAAAATTATAATTTAAATATTAAAGGGAGAGTGTCGGATACACCTCAAATCTACCTTTATTTTTTGTATGTAGGATCAGAGTCCTAAGCGAGTAACATCGTTTGGACGAAATTCAATTCAAACATCAAGTTAGATTATACTTGAGAGTTCTCATTTAATCATAAAATCACTAAATATATGAATTCTCAATACCATAGTTACATATGGTCTCATACACCTTACTCTGATTTTACACTAAACGAAAATTTTGAAGCTGAAACCAATTTAAAAAAAGTTCTATAGGGAATGACTTTTTGGCATTTGCACTCTTAAAGCAATTTCACGATTTTGCCCCTTGCGCCCCCACGTTTTCTGCCTGTCCCGACGTGCTGTCCTTCATCTCTCTCTCTCTCTACTGTGCAAGAAGCAGCCCAACAAGAAGCCATAATAGCCTTTGCTTTTGATCATACCATTCACATATCCTGCTCAACCCCCATTCGACAAATACCAACAAAAAAGTGTCGTTTTTCTCTGGTTTTTTGTCAAAATATTTACACCAAACCACTCTGGTCACTCTCAAAGAGAGGGAGAACAGTGCCCCCCATTTTTTTAGTCATATTTTGTAGTTTGAACTCCTTCACCAATCTGGGTTTTCACCTTTTACGGTTTAAGTCTTCGAATTCTCATATGAGTAGTGAAGTTTCTTCATTCGGGTTCTAGTTTTATACTCTCAGGCTCAGCTGCATAAACAGGAGCACTTCACTAGAACCACTGCTAGGTACTTTCCTTTTGTTCTTAACTTCTCATTCTCTTTAGCTCTGTTTCGTAGGCTGAGAACACGTGGGGGATATTTACTATCAGTGTAATTGATGATGGCTTCTGGAATTTTTGGATTATTTTTGCTCAGCCGTCACAGTTTAGAAACAGGGCATTGTTTGTTCAACGAATGCCGCGGAGGGGGGGGGGGGTCAGTTTTGCTTTGGAAGTGGGTTTGTTTAAATTATAATTGCTAGTACAGATTGAGTCTTGATGAAGATTGAGACAAAAAGAACTTCTTTTTGGGGCAATAGTTGCAGATACTCCAGTCTGGTTGTTCTTGTTGCTGTCTTTCTTGGTTGGAGATATGTGACAAAGCACTAATTGTTTTATCTAATTGTTCTTCTTGTTTAAGGTATATATACATAGTGTCGGATATAACTAATTTTTTAAAAATTGTTCAAAAGCTCCCACCCCCCACCATTCTCTCTCTCTTTCTCATTCTCTACATCTCATAGTCATAACCACGTTGGTACTATTTTTTTTCCTTGGTTTTTCTGCTATTTAAATCGCAGGCTTGGACTGCGTTTCATGTTTTGGAGATTTTAAGAAGAAACATATTCTGTCTCTTTTACAGGATAAGGAACTTTGTCCTCATTTTTCTCTTTGATGAGGACAATGACTACATCTTCGACCCCACCAATCCCCCAAGCAGCATCAAATTTCGATGAAGTTTCTATGGAGCAGAGTTTGGTTTTCTCTGATTGTCTCAAGGTACTCCTTCACCCCCCCTCTTGCATAGATTTTCAATTTTTCGGGGTTTCTCTGCCTAAAGTTCATCCATTTTACTTCTAGCATACCATCAAAGCCAAAGTCTTAACCTTGGTCTATTAAATGTTAAGGGGCTTACGTAGGTCCCGATGGCATAAAAAACTTGTGATTTGACCCTCTTATTGCTTTTGGCTTTTCAGGATTTGAAGAATCTAAGATCGCAGTTATATGCAGCTGCTGAGTATTTTGAACTATCGTACACTAATGATGACCAAAAACAACTGTGAGTTAGTTTGATGCATCCAGTCCTAGGAATGAATTTTCCTCATTGATTAAGCCTAAATCCTTGAATAGAAAAAAATATATATATCAAAAAAATATAAAATCACCCTTCTGTGCAGAGTGATAGAAACATTGAAAGATTACGCCGTCAAAGCTCTAGTGAATACAGTGGACCATTTGGGATCTGTGTCATATAAGGTCACTGATCTTTTGGACGAAAAGGTGGATGAAGTGTCCTCTACTGAGCTCCGAGTTTCCTGCATTGAACAGGTACATACAAAAACTTTTATCACTTGTTCTGGAATATCTTCATGTTACTAACTAGAGGATGGACATTAGTTTGATATATACTTTTGAAATCGGTAGAAGTGACCGTGATTAGCCCTTTCTCCTTTGCATGGTTTGTTAGAGGCTAAGGACATGCCAAGAGTACATGGATCACGAGGGCATTTCCCAACAATCCTCTGTTATACAAACTCCTAAATACCATAAGCGTTACATTTTACCAGGTAAAAGTAAAAATAAAACATCCTTTTTAGTGATGATATTATTTTTTCTTCTAGATTATTATATCTTGTTTTGTTCTTAGTGCTTATAATTCTTTAAAATTCTTATTCAGTCGGGGTGACTATAAACAGCTCTGATCGCACGAAATCAAAATATGAAGGATGCAATTTAGATGATGAAGATGATTGGCACCAATTTAAAAATGGTAACATACCTAATTCAACATTCATATTTAAGCTCCTACATCTTGAGCAAAACTTAGACGTGACTTTATCCTCTTCTTGGATGTGATTGTTCTAACACAGCTGTTCGAGCTACGATCAAAGAAACTCCATTATCCACTATTAGGTAAGAGTAACTTTTCAAGTAGATTTTTCCACAGGTTTATTAATAATCTCTCTGGATTATCAAGTTGTTAATTTTATGTTCTTGCAGTAAAGGACACTCCCCTTCACCTTCACAGAAACCTACTCCTCCACCTAGATCTTTCTCGTTTACTGCTTCCATGCCTAAGAAGGAACCGGGTTTGTATGATCTTCTTAAAAGCTTAGCATAAAATAATTTTCATACTCACTGCAAAGTTTGCTTTCTAAATCCAGAGAAACGGACAGTTTCACCATACCGGTTTCCTCTTTTACGGTCTGGTTCTCTCTCGAGTAGTAGGCCCACAAGCAAAATTCCAAGTCGTCAAACGACTCCGAACCCTAGTAGGCCCACTACTAGTAATTCTAAGCCACAAAAACGGGTAAGGACAATATGTATATAAATATATATATTCCAGTAAGATATCATTGCTTATGGTGGCTAATATGTGCTTTTCAACTTGCCTTCTAAGAAAAATACACTTGACTGAGTGAGGTTGATGTCTGTATTTGTTTTTTTACAACAGTATCCATCAGAACCTCGGAAATCGGCTTCAATGAGGTTGCCTGCTGAAAGAGAAAATGGAAAAGATGTCGAGCAGTACCCAAGCAAAAGCAAAAGGTTGCTAAAGGCTTTACTTAGCCGACGCAAGTCAAAGAAAGATGAAATGCTGTATACCTACTTGGATGAATACTGATAGTCTGATTCCATTTTACTATAAGATGAAGAAATGAAACGTAGAAGCAAATGCTTGCTGTGATGTGTGCTTTGTAGTCATATTGCCTTGAGGTATTATATCCATATTGTAATTCATATCATATTCTCAAATCTCAATTCCCTTTTTGTTTATAAATACTGTTATTAGGTTATAGTATTTTCTAGTAGTTAATTACAATATAGTGGCTTACACAAAAGTATCCCACAATTATATGTATTGTACTCGACGTTACAAAATGATACGATATATTGAAGCTACTTCGATTTTTTCATTGAAGATTGAGCTCATCTGTTACATGAACTGAAAGAAGAAATTCAACAATCCCATTAGAGTACTTTGCATTTCTGGGTCTGAAACAAGAAATGAAACTTCAGTTCCAAATTGTATTACAAGTTACAGAGAGACCAATTACAAGCTAATGCGAGGGAAGACTGATGATTACTGAATAACACAATATACTTGATTACAGTTCGATTCCTTTTCTGAATTCCTCGATTGTTTTCGTGGCGAGAGAAAGAACATCGACGAAAGCACTAAACAACGGACGGAGAAACCTCGCCTCAACTGCTTCGAAGTCTGTACAAACACAGAGAAGGAAAGCCAGTTTAAATCAGACATGAAAATTCAAAGGGCAGTAATTAATATTGTGTTTCCATAAATGCTTGGAAGTGGAAATGAAAACAGAAAGAGAGGCTCACACTGAGAGTTTGACGTCCGAAACTATCATTTCCCTCTTCACTTTGTCTGGTTGCAGCTGCAGTTACAAATTGGGATCATCAGCCAAATCAGTTGATTTCATTTTAGCTCAGGAGATATTATAACATATAGTATTGAGCAGCTGACCTCCTTATCAACTGCTAATGCTGCATATATGATTGAAGCGTTCTTCTCTGACTCCAAATCTACTTCCAAATCTGCAGTAACGAAATATGACAAAAACCTAGATGATGGAGAGTAAATTTCAATAGCAAAAGCCAAACTCAGATCAAGACAGTCCATCAAAATCTGTACTTTCTCTATCTCTCTGTGTTTGTTTGTAATACGAGAGAGAGAAATACAGAAGAGCCAACCAGGTGAATTCCCACGGAGCCTGGTTCTCTGGAAGGGCAGCCATTGCTTCGATATTAGCTTGGGCGTAGCAACTTGTAACTGGCTTCGTCTGTGAATGTGAAGCCGTCGAAGAATAAGAAGAAGAAGACGATGACAGGGCTACCGGCTACACGAATTGTTTCCCAAGCATTGCAATGGGGTTATTTTGGATGGCCAGGATTAAAAGAAGACCTTTATATTGCTGCCGTTGATTGGGTTTACTGAAACATGTGAGATCACGTGACAAGAAGAAAAAAAGATTGAAGATGCTGACGTGTATTAGTCGGAGAATAAAAGAGTTAGTTAGGAAGCAGTTTTTTGGCCAAAAAAAAAAAAAGAGAGAAAAAAGGAAGCAGTTCTGTAATAATCTGTAACTTCATTTGGAGAATTCATTCGGTAATCTTGACACTGGAACGAGTTTGGCTCCTCGGAGTTTCCCTTCACCCGAAGAAGGTTTGACTTGAATAACAGTTCATGTTCTCTGATCTTCAGTATTCTGTTCTAAGTTGTAGCTATATTCTGCAGATTCTTGATTAAGTATCGAATCTGTGTTTGTGTTCGTTACGATTGTGGATCCTGTAAGTCGGGATTATACCAGTATCGTGGTTTTGGTGTGTGGGTCCTATTTCACCTCTCTCACATGGGGGTATAAGCCTGTCTTAGTTTCTCGTTTGTTACGGGCATCCTCGTTAAAACACTGTGGTTGACTTTCTTAACTTATTGCAGACCGGGGCCAAGCATTGACCAATTACTTCGTGAGAGACTTTCATCTCCAGCCACAACATTAAACATCCAGCACGCACGCTCTCTGTCTCTCTCTAGTTATTTTTTTAAGCAAAAGAGCCATGATTGAATGATATAGAATCTCAAAATGAAACTCTGTTTATTAACAAGAAGATATGATGGACATGGGTTTACTATATATATAGATAGATTTAAGTACACTGCTTATAGATTCCGTGATGCTCAAGAAAAGAAAAGCAAAATAGTATATAGCACTCCCCCTTCCTTCTTTGACCAATAAGTGTAATCAGTGAAGAAACTATAAATGTTGTCAGTAAGTACAAAAGTTTGTCTAGAATTCTCTCTTTGAGGATCATACTTGAAAAACATCGGCTCGCCTATTCTGGTTTTTCCTCATCCATATCTCCCACAAAAGAAAACAGACCATCCCGGACAATAACTTCTTAGAAAGGATCACTTCAAAAGACCCCTGAACTATAAGATGTATTTGGATTTCTTGTTTGACTAGGAAAGGGAAGCATCAACTCTAACCGGTTTTAGTCTTTTCAATACTCTCCTTAAATACTCTAATGCGAATACGAGGAGGCTGAAGAGGTATAGTAGGAAAAGATGAAACTGTTCAAAGAGTTAGGATGTGAACGATACACTTCTATCTTCTTCTGCCATCCTTGTTTTCAACCATCCTGTCAAAAGAACAGCTTATTTCGGCACATCAGTCATCACTACCAAAACAGAAAAGGCAGTTTTGCGATAAAAGATGCATTCTTGGACCTATTTCGTATTTTTGACTTACTAACAACTTTGGAGAGGAGAGACACTTCAACAAGTGCAAGATAGTTAAGTACCAGAGCTTTTCTTGGGCATATTTGTCCATTCATCTGCACTCATATTCATGTGTGAGGCCTTGATCAGCTGAAGAAGGGCTTGATTGACCTGAATTATCATACAAGACTTAGGTGACTTTCTTACAGCATTAACACTGTTAGACAATTTCTTAATTAAAACATATTGGATGGAGCTTGTAATACCTCTTGGGTTCTTTCGTGGCTCACTAAATGCCCTCAGTGAAGATCTACCATTGTAGCAACTGGTTGGAGTTTTTGTGCAAGTCTCCTTGCACAGTGTATTTGTGCTATGATATCGTGCCTGATCAAATTATAACAGCCAATCAATCCCTCAATAAAATTAACTTTGAATTAGCAAAAAATTTCAAAGACCAACTCCAGTGCATTCATGACATAGATAAAGAAATCCGGAAGATCGAAGAACCTCGATTTCTAAAGCATTTTACCTCGGAATAGTGAGTGTCCAAGTCCACGGCTGCCCTTTGTTCAGGAGTCCTTGCCCATAAGAAACGGGCAACAGTGGAAAATGTTCGTCTGTCAAACTTGATTGAAAAGGCAACAATAAATATCGCCGTACATTTCTGTTTCGTAAAACCGAGCAGGTACTGATCAGAATAACAAATAGAATACCTTGGGAAAACATTGGAAGCCACCGCCAGTTACATTAAGTAAAGTAAGTGAGAGGACTCTTTCAGGCACCATGGCTGCTAATTTGCTTGCTATCATATCCCCTGTTTCACATTCAGAAAAGAAGATGTTGCAAAAACAGAATCACTTTCTGGATTAGATCTCAACAAAAAGTCAAGAGTAATGTGCTCTCACCCATAGAATGCCCAAAAACATGAGCTTGTCTCCAACCTAGATTATCAAGCAAGGCTATTGCATCCTTTGCCATTATCGTTGCCATTATCCTTTGCCACAAAATTGATATAAAAACTTCAACTTTTATTCGATTTCCAAAAACTCGAAAACAGAATTTGATAACTTTATTGAGAAAACTATACATAAACTCACGTGTATTCGGATCGGTTTATGGGCACGGAGCTCTGACCTATACGACGATTATCAAAGGCGCAGATTTGGATGCCGCCATCATCACCATCCGTATTTCGATCAACCGTTACGATTACATCATCAACGTAATCATTAGGAACACAGCTCCCAGTTAGCCCTCTGATTTGTGGAACCCATGATTCATGGGTTCCCGCCAATCCTGACCGAAATACAGTAAAATATCAACGACCCACAAACTAATCAAAACCCAGTTCCAAATTCCAGAAATGGTATCAAAATATCAAGAAAAGATCCAAACAAAATACTAAACAGACCTATGATGAGAAGGACCTTGGTGGGTCCACGACCATAGGCCCTGTAGAAAATCCGATATCCATTGTAGTTCAGCTTAGAACCGCCCTCAACGCGAGTATGGTATGTTCCGGCGTCGCAAAACGGCAACGTAAAAGTCCAAACTCAACGAGTGATGATCGCCGAATGAGAATGAACGAATCAATGGAAGGAAAGACCAATAGAGATACAGAGAAAGAGAGAAGGTCTATCTATATATATATAGTTATTTTGTACCGATGCTGCTTAGAATTCCAGGAGAGGAAGGCTTAATTATGAAATTATCATTAAGCGGGCATGATATGCATGCGAATTATGTCCATACAGGGTGTGAGTGGTTGGCGGGAACGCGTGGGATTTAGATAGGGACGGATTACGATGCACGTTGATTCAAAACGAGACAATCATCAAGAAAAGCCGATTTCTTAATTTGTAATTTTATTACAAGAAGTTATCCAATGCTACCAATTTAGTTGCCGTTTGAAGTTTGAACAGATGATGCCTTGATGGGGTTCATTAATCATAGGTACGCAATTCATACGTATATAAATACAAGTGTCCTAATCGCAATCCTAAATTCGAGAACAGAATGTTGTAAAAAATTGGGAATTATATGGAAAACTTTACTCCACTTTTTAAAATTGTGGTGGGTCCGGTCTGACCACTTTCGGTTTGAAAATGATCTTAGACATCTCATTTTGGCCGACCATCTTGAACTTCATTGTTCATGATTTGTGATTTGTGAATCATATCTATTTA
Source organism: Coriaria nepalensis (assembly GCA_027186245.1). Taxonomy (NCBI): domain Eukaryota; kingdom Viridiplantae; phylum Streptophyta; class Magnoliopsida; order Cucurbitales; family Coriariaceae; genus Coriaria; species Coriaria nepalensis. Next base: position 54,983,148 of record CP114481.1, read on the forward strand.
CTCTATCAGACATGTACAGCGAACCCGTTCTTAAGAGAATCTTACAAATCAAGCAAAGAGAAGTAGTCTTTGTTATTGTTTGCATCGAAGAGATCATGAATGAGTCACAATGCAAATAGTTTCTCTCATGATCAGAAAACAAATCCATAGAGAGGTTGAAGATACAAGATCGTGGGTGGGATTCAATGTAGGTAAGAACAGGGTGCCTTCAAATTGAAACTCAGCAGCACTGGCTTAACAGTATTACAATAAGTAAACTAAAAGAGGGTCAGACTATAATCACAATAACCTTGATCACTACCAAAAATCACGAGGATTGAAGTAATCATCCTTTATTTGCTCCTGATTTTTACGTTAAGGGTCCAGTATACCTTGCCCTCCGGCAAAGGGATGGACTTTGGAAAGCGCATAGGCACCTCATATTCACCACATGTTGACAGAGGAGTCGGTAGATGCAGATTCTCTGGTGCTACTTGAATGGAAAGCTGCCTTGCCACCTATTGGAAGAAGAAACATATGTATATATATGTATATATCAGCATACGAGATAATTATTTACCTGTAAATGATTTACGAACTTGTAACCGAACATTCTTGGCCATTATCCCAAATTGAATTTTAGCTTTCTTGTTGCAATTCCAACATTTTAACAAGAATTTCATTCCTTAAATAAGATCTAGCAGCTACACATGTTTCTACCACAATCACTGAAACGATATATTAAATGGAGTTTTCTGTAACTGGGAAACCATTGTCATTCATTGATCTCAATTGAGGAAGTAAAGATGACAAGAAGTTTTTATTTGTTAATTCCAAGGAATAAGAAAAACAGGCATCGAATAAGGACTACCTCTGCCACAATCTCATCTTTTGTCACGGGTGACTGCAACTCTATTGGATCGTCTTTAGTCGCACGAGTGCGGAATTTTTCTTTGTTGATCAATCTTCTTAACACCTATTTACATAGAACCAAAGGTATTGAAATTCGAAGACCACATTTAGATTATCATGGACATACATTTTGATTTTCCAGAAACAAAAATAAAAAGACTAAGAAAATACATGGTACAAACCAGCTGAGTCTTATCCAGACGCTTAGCTGCCTTTTCATATTCTTTTATCTTATCCTCCTTACTCACTGTCACGACCTTAACCACTTCTTCCTCAACTGGTTGGTAAATCTGAAACAGGAGCATCTAGGAGGTTAATACAAGACCAAGGCTTTAAGACATATCAGAGTATGAGTTTTAACTAGTTCAATCAAAGATTGATGCAAATGAGAATAGTACCCTGCGCTGCTCTCTGATTAGATAAGCATACTTTTCGATATTCGGAACAGCAAGCAGTTTAGGCATAAGATGATTCCGGAAAAATCCAGGGGCAACCTTGACCGTCTCACCAGCTTTCCCTAGTTTCTCTATGCTCTGAATTTATCAAAATAATCTGCTGGTTAATGAAATTCGATCAAGCAAATTCAAAATGGGGACAAGGAAGAGAAGAAAAAAATAACATATATGCTCACAGTTGTAAGGATAACTTCCAACTTCCTATGTCTAACTCCTTGACAAACATATAGCAGCGGATGAACCATGCAGTCGGAATAATGAAGGTTGGTTTCTTTAATGATCTGGCGGAGACCATTTCTGCCAGATTGAATACAAGCCATCGCGATTCGATTCTAGTTTCAAATTCCCTTTTTCTGCATTTCAAGCACAGATTTCATAACTATGAATCCTATTGATACTGAAAATCCATCAGAAAGTAAGAAGCGAAAAGAGAGTATGAAAAGAAGTACAGAAGAGAAAAAGAGACAAACAAATTCTACAAATGATAATAAAAAAAGATAAAGAGAGAGAAAGTAGATTGTGAGGAGTAGAGGAGAAGAGGTACCGGAAATGCCGACGGTGGCAGAGACAGGAGTTAGGGTTCCTCTGTGAGACTAGAGTTTCAGTCGGCGTTAGAGCCTGAAGGGGAAGGAAGAGGAGGGTTTATAGTAAAATACCAGAAACAACCCTGGAGAAATTCCTACACTATATAAATTATACATTTTATATATATAATCGAATGGTGGCAAAAACGTCTTATTCCATGATGAAACATGACATTTTTACTTGATTAAATGGTTGATTTTGCCTTAAAAATTAATATTGTGTAGAAAAAAAAAAAAAAAAATTCAACCCAATAATGATCTAGATAGATTCCCAGAAACAACAAAAGACAGTGGGATGAACAGGATGCGTGTTTCTTACATCGTAATCTTGATTTTGAAAAACAACTGGTTTAATTCAGAACAACCAACGCTCAATTGAAGACAATTCTCAAATTGCTACTCTGCCCTTTGAACCAGGAAACTATGTACAGGGTACAGACACAAATATATATATGCACAGGAACAATCTCGTTTATAAATGAAAAACTCTCCTGTGTCCTGACCCAGCAGCATGCATATGCCTCCTTGTATTAGCTAATCCAACAAACATTTAATGGCACATTGTGAAAACTTAAGGGCCATCTTCTTGCGCTGAAAAATCGAGAACAATTGCACATCAGAGTCATTCTGAGTTGAAGGAAACCCATAAATTGGTAGAGAGAGGGAGGGAGAGCCTTACTGCTTAAGATAAAGCCCTGAAGCAAGCTTTGGGCTCGCTCTGCCTGCTCGGGTGTACCCGATATTTGAATAATCTTTTGTGTTTCCTCTGGTCTATCTTCTACTAGTGTTACATTAGCTCCCGACAACTTTTTCAATTAAAAAGAAAAACCCTGGTCAATCAACAAATTCAAATGTCGGAAGTAAATGTCGGTGAGATTAAACTACTACCTCACTGATCTGAGCGAGCTTGTTTCTTGATTTAGTTATGAGTTTCGAAGCTGCATGGTCTGGTATCATAACTTCAAGCGTGCTTCTAGTCACGAGTGGAACAGAAATCCTGGACAGAAATGTAAATTTTAGTCAGGGTCCATAAGATTAACTAAGGAAATACCAGAACATGGTAAAATGAACCAAGAGATTCTACTCTTACCTATTTAATGTGCTAGGCACATCTTCGCGCCGGTCAATTTCATTCTGCCTATTTGTCTCACTGCTGGGCCCACCAGTATCCTATGACATGGTTCATTGATTTTCTTAAAACCAAGAACAAGAAGATATCCTTTTCATTGGAAGAAAGAAAAACAATTAGAACATGAAAGAAACAAACCTTTAGGGGCTGTGGTGTAGTTCCTGGATCATGTACAATGGCATTGGTACTAGGAGGAGAAGATGAGTCCAAGATCATAGAGCCTTGTACCAGAACAGAAGGGGGAGGAGTCAGATTATCCTGTTGAGAAGAAAGCTCCCTATATAGATAACTTCTTAATCGATATGTCACCTCAACAAGAGCTTCTCTAGCTGCTCTTATCTCCCCTACAATCTATCAAACAACAAGAACATAAAAACATCATAAACCCATATGAGATAAAGTTCTTGACAGTGCCAAACAGTCGAGAAGGTACAATGTCAAAACCTGAACAAGCTCATCGTTTCCGGAAACACAAGCAGGAAGCTCTTCTCTAGGAAGAATTAGTACATTTGCACCTGTTAACCTCTTCATCTCGGATAATGACCCGTCTCTTCCCTCTAAACATCCAATATCACTAGATGGGACAAGCAACCTAGTAGTTATAATATTATCCTTATCCGGACTAAGATTCACAATTCGACTTTGGATGTGCAATAATGCTTCTTGAGCCGGAAAAAGCTCATCATCTGGACCCTAACAAAATCACAGTATAAAACCAACACATCCATCATAAACATTTTCAAAGACAAACTTAGTATATCAGGAAATGATATATATATATATGTGTGTGTGTGTATATCAGAAATAATACTACCTCTCCAGAGGAAACAATGATAATCTGCTCTTCAGAACTGGAAATAGGTTCAGAAACCTTAACATCAACACCGATATCGTTTTGTAACAATTCGATTATACCATCCGATTCTCCAACAACACTATCAACTTTTTCAACTGGACAAAGTATTTTAAACACAAGGTCCTCATTATAATATGGTTGATATTCTTCAACCATGGGAGCGGCCCCAGAATCAAATGGGAAACCAGAGGGGCGAGGACTGTAGTTATTGTTTCTAGCATTATGCGTAGAAGACATTCGGGATCTGAATGCGGGACCGTCTATGGGGCCACGGCGTTGTTGTGGATTGCTGACATGTGGAATGTAATCATCGTCAGGAGGGAAAAACCGTTCCGGAGAATGCTGACGTGGATTTCCGTGGGACCGGTCTCGATGCTGACTCTCCCTCAAGCGCGATGAAATTATCACTATAGCATTCTTTACAGCATTCGCATCTCCTACAATCTGTTAATCAAGATGAAACAATAAAAAGATTACTGATGAGTTTACATCAATGAATTGTTTAGCTTTACTCTGTCCAAATAGAAACATTTATTACTCATTTTCTTTGTTCAGGTAAGAAAATGAGAATCAATAAGTTAGAAAACCAGTGAATCTCTAACTATGACAGCTCAATTCAGTATTAAGAGGCCAATGATAGGAGATGGTTTTGATTTGCTGTATTCAGTTAAAAAGTTTAATTAATATGTTTGCAATTTTGCATGGCTAAAGTCCAATCAACATAAGAGTTCTCAAGTGTTATCAAAAGTGAAAAACCTGAACAATCTCCTCTGACATAGAAACGCAACGAGGTAAGTTATGATCTCGAGGAAGTATTCGAATCTGGGTCTTAGTCTCCATCCTCATTTGCTCAATTATCTTCCCTCCTTTTCCGAGCAAACAACCCACATGCATTCTCGACACAACCAGCCTCGTCGCCACTCTGTTCCCGCCACCACCGCCTCTAACTCCGCCGTAGTCATCCTCTTCCTCACCACCACCACCACCACCGCCGCCGTAAAACCCACCACTAGCACCAACATCACTTTCTAAAATCCTTTCGTGAATCAAGAGAAGAGCTTCCTGGGAAGGAGAGAAAGATGGCATTCTACCGTCCGGGTCTCTCCGGCGAGTGTCGGAAATCTCAATGATCCTCTCCTCATCACCGGGCATCAGCTCGTGCACGTTGATCCACGCGCCGGTATGCTGCCTAATCGACTTGATGATAGTTCCTGACTTGCCGATTACTCCTCCGGCCTTAATGTCATGGCAGAGTATTCGATAACTCGTAGTGACCATAAGATTATTGTCTTGCGGTTTATTAGGGGGTCGCTGCTGCTGCTGCTGCTGGGCTCCACTGCCACGGTGGCGATGGGGATTGTTCTGGTAGTGGTGGTTGTACCGTGGCCGGGTCCGACCCACCGCCGCCTCCTGGTCATAATCCTGGTGATCGTAGTAGTAATTTCGCTTAGATCTAGACCTATCCATCCGTTAGGGTTTTTGAGGGGGGGTAGAAAATTTTCAAGAAATAAGGTGAATCCTTTTTAGTATCCTCAAATTGGCAGCTTAACAGTCATGGAAATTCAATATCGGGCTATAAACTATTGTCATTATTCGAAAACAGATCGAAGTGAATGGGTCTGTTCTTCAGATTTTTGAGTTCTGTCCCTGTACTTGCTCTGTTCTCGAAAATTGGAGCTCTCTCTCTCGGTACATATATATCTATCCGTTCTTTATACGTTGCTTTGAGTTTACTTCAAGGTGAACGGAGAGAGAATATTGAAACCCTAGAAGAGGAGGTGAGAGAAGAGAGAGAGAGAGTTGCAGAGTATATCGATTTTGTGAGCTACAAGATTCGTTCAACCAGATCAGACTGCCTGCTCAATTTTACTCTTTTGCCTCATGCTCTGTTAGTACTTGTACACTTTTGGGAGAAGTAAATTGACTAGGAAACGACACCGTTTTCAATCCTTTTACTCTTTTTGTTAAAACCCTTTCTCGTGCCTATTTGTGTCTTATATTTTATAATAATTAATAATTATGACTTTATGCCAACCTCTCTCTCTCTCTCTCTCTCCTCTCTCTCTCTCTCCCTCTGTGTTTACTGTTAAAACATTAACATTGGTTGATGTGGACAAGAAACAAGGAATGTGGTGCCCATTTTGGTTGGTCGAGATTCAATGGGTTTGGTTTCCATAAGGATTTGATGATCAAAGGATATGATATTTAACATGATGAAATTACAATAAATCCTCTTAAGAAATGTTTTCATGCATAATTTTTTTTTCTAATTTTTCCCAATAAATAATGAAAAAGTGGAAAGAAAATTTAGAAAAATAACAAAAATGCCTCCATGTATCTTAGAATTATTTGTTACTTTTGACGACATGTCGTTTTAGTATAGAAGACATATATGACCCTTATCAATGATGTCATTTTCCATGTAGAAGATGTGTCGTTATCAGGTAAATGTTATGGAAATGTTACGACAATCCGGCAAAACTCAAGAACTTGGTTTCCATCTTCTAGTAAAATGAAGATTAATCGAATTGAGTACTTTTTTCCCCCACAATTAAAAGAAGTTTGGGGAAAGAGCAAACTTTGATCTCTACTGATTAAGGCAATTTAACCACCTTTTTAGGCCAATACTTCTAAACCATTCATGTCATTATCACTACACTAATATTGTTAACTTCACACAGTCTATCATCAATGTATGAACAAGAAGAAGAACTCTTCACGAACACATGATAAGAGTCGGAAACAAGATGAGTATATATGTGGTCTGTTTTATCTGATCATATGAATAAAATACACGTAACATTTGACTAGTAACCATAACTAGCTTCATTCTTACATTCAAATGTCTATATTGTGTGATAGTTGATGGACCAATTGACCAACCAGCTTAATTTGCCGCTGTCGTTGTATGAGAAAGAAAAAAAAGGTAGAGAGAAATGGTACAAAAGTAAATGGTTGCTAAGGAACTCATTTCGGATTCTCTAATAACACATTAGAGCTTATTTTTTTACTAAACCAATTGCTTAGAGCTTATTTTATTTGTTACATTAACAATAGTTGCTAAAGAAACTCATTTGGGATTCTGTAATACAGTAGTACTAATCCCATATACTAAGACGAAACTTTTCAATTTTTGTGTCCTTATATACTATATAGATCTATATATGTATAGATATATGGATTAGGTCGGAGACCAAAGGGTAGTTAATTAAGGCTTGCCAGGTTTCTTCTTAGGATCATGCTTAGGGTTTGCTGTTGCATCATCATAATCATCCACACCAACAATCAAAAGCTTCCTCATATTCATTCGAAGCCCGTCCTTAATAAAGAAAAAGAAAAGAAAGAAGAAGAAGAAAATTTGGTTCAAGTAAACAAGTAGTAGTTCATTAACATTTTTTATCAGATATAAAGTACGTACCTTATAATAAAGTGAGCGATCATCACTGATCCCAATTATATCCCTGAATCCTTCAACTGTGTCTATGTACATTAATATTCAAAACTATATTAATGAATGTTAAAGCATCCTTAATCATGGGAAAAACTATTGACTAGGGTTTTGGTTACGTACCTGAAGAGGAACTAAGAACAAAGAGTAACAAGAGAATAAGGAGAAAGGTTTTAGTTTGAATTGCCATGACTTGTTTACCTGATGGATCTTGTGCTCATGACCAGCAGGGAAGAGGGAGGGTTTGCTTTCATATATAGTGCAATTAATTGCATGCCCTTCTTCCAATGGCAAGATGATAATGATGATATAGTTATCACTTTTAGGCAACAATCAATAAGTCAACTGCACTATTTGTGTTGGACTAAAAAAGATATACACTCAAAAAAAGAAAATGATGAAAATTATAGCAATTGATTAGATATATGCATGTGGATACAATGTAGCTAGACAAGTTCTTTGCATGGCTCAAACTCTAGCCACTTTGGATTTGATTTTTCCGGGTTTGTTTTTAGTTGAACATGAGATTTGTGGCATCATCGTGTACGTACAAGTATAGTTATCACTTTTGTACTTTAAGTCTATGATCATATGCTCTTAGTTTTGGTGCAATTGCAATCGTATATTGATCACAAATTTATGTGTTCATCATAGTACTGTCTAAACTCTCCAACATTTTAATCATTAGCTTATTTAATGTTAAAACATAGTACCAAATATTTTGTCTCGTACTCTTAGTTTGTGATAGAAATTAAACTTGTTTTCTTGAAACAACTATTGAGTATTGATGCAATGTATATGAAGCACTATGAATGCAACAAAAGATCTAGCTAGCTCTTAATATTGCTTTTTTTTGTGTGGATATGACGCCCAAAACAAAGAGATGCACATGGTTTCAATTCTTGAGAGAAAGTTGTGGACAGTAGTAACAGTAGATTAAATAGATAAGCAAACGAGTTTGTGCTCTGACCATATACTAAGTGGAAATACCAAGAACAGTCTATTATGGATCAAACTTCATTTTCATTTGGCACCAACAAAAAGAAGAGTACTATTTAGAAAAGACGAAAATGGGGGTTTTGATCCTCATGTTTAGCTTCTTATCACTTTTTCTAAGTCAACGGATCGATGGAGACAAATGAAGTGAGTGGGCTTATAGAGATGGTATATCATGAAATGAAATAAAATAAGAGCATTGATTTTGGTTGAGTGATTAGTGGTAGGCAACACTAGAAAAGGGAGATGAAGACATGCATGAACTTTCTATAACAATGAACTCCCTATGCTTAATTCAACTCTAATCCCTCATTAAGAAACTAGAGTTTGACTAATCATCTCCAAAACAGACTATGTTTTGGACGTAACTGTAATGTTTATTAAAATAAATAAAAATTTTTAAAATAAAATCCGTGTAGAAGATGCCATTATGTGATGGATGAGGGAAGCAGAGCACTCAACACCATTTTGCAGTCTTCAAACATGACTGCTCTCAAAGTGGCATGTGCTATATATGATGATATATGACACTAACTGCTATATATGATATATATAAATAACTTTTTTTCTCCCTCAAATCGCACAGTAGTGAAATTGTTTCTTTCATTGTTTAGATAGATTGTTTGGCTGGGGAGAAAATGAAGCCACATTTAAGATTCATCCACCATTGCTTTGTAAGAGATGGGGAACGAGATGATCGTATCAGTATCTACCATCAAAGTTGGAAGAAGCTGAAATGAACTAAGAATATATGCATTAGGAAAATGGAAAGTGTTACCAGAAAAGGTGTGGAGAGCATATACCAAAAGCTCGTAAGAAAATAATAACATGCTCTCTCTTGGCAAGAAATGTAATTTAAATCAATTTTTACCCAAAGCTTAAAAATGGGAAATAAGGTACAGTATGAATTACTAAATGAATTATTATTTTACTCGGTCGGGCTTGGCCCATACCCGCCAGGCACCGTGCAGCCATTGACCCCCATAATTTGAGTCCGAAAAGGCAAAAGAAAGAGAGCGGGAGGGGGAGAGAAAGAACAAGTAGTCTGTCTAGGAAAGATACAAAGAAGAAGCTGATTTTCATACAGTAATGAACATTTAAGCCTCCCAACACCGACAGACAACGACCCAATACAGAACCCAAAAGAAAAGGAAAAAAAACAAAAATAAGAAACCAAAAAATCGATGCAGAATATGATAAGCTCTTGACAGTATGAATGAGACCTGAAACCAATGTAACACAAGTATACTAGTCTGTAACAACCTGAATATGAAGATCATATTAAGAAAAACAGATGCAGACCCGAAAAAAATAAAAAGGGATGAGTTTGCATAAAATTGCATACGTAGAAATTCTGGAGTGAAGCTCCTAGAAGGGGGCCATAACTAGTAGTAGGGAGAGTACCTTAAACCAGTGAAACCACTTTTACCCGGTACCCAATTGGGAGGGATACCTTTACCAGGTAGGACCTTAATATTTCCTACGATCATAAAATTCCAATCTTGATTGTCTTTCTATTCAGCACAAAAATTACCCCTCCCCCAAAAAAGACGATCCTCCAGGATCGCGTCCATCATAACCCACTTCTTAGAACCCATCATTACCCTTCTTCCAATGACAAAATCAGATCCCAACGCAATGATGCTGATGCAATAGGTTAGCGATGCTTTTCCATGATGCTGATGCTGATGATGATAGAGTTAGTGACAACTTGAAGATGGAACAGCTTCAGCTGTCTGAAAATGATGATGACTAGACACATGCCCAACCCAGGACCCCAACTCGACACACCTGGTGTATGTATGCATGCAAAGACCCTTAAAAATGAAAAGAATATACCAATCCAGCAGTAACCCCTTTAAATAGAAATTGCACGACTTATGGCCAACTTGGCCCATTCAGCAGATTCTTTAATCAAATGATCTTCTGAAGACAAACACTCATTCAAAAAGTCTTTGCTTGACACAGACTGCTGGATCAAAGATCCAGCATTACTTCCAAGTGTGTCTGCTAAGTCTCCAAGGACTCCTATGGCAGTTTTCATCACAGCCTCATCCCTGCATAAAGCAGATGAATATAGTCAGTTTATTATTATCAGAACAATAAGATTTGAATTAGATCGAGAAAATAGGGACAACTTCAAAAGGCCAAAAAACTCACATTTCTTTCCCAATGTATATGCCATCCAAGAACTGAAGAATATGAGGTGCGTAAGGGATCAATAGCTGAGTTTTAGGAGAGTTTTTGAATCCCTGGAAGATCCCGGAATATGCCTCCAAAATTCCATTTCGAAGAGAATTGGTATACTCTGCCATTTCATCATCACCACCAGCCGTTTGAGCAGATAACTCTGCTGCACTCTGGAGCATGGGCATGGCATACATCAAGTACTTCTCAAAGTTATCCCCAACTGCCAGTGCTATATCACCAAAGCATGAGAAAATGGGAGGTTTCACTGAGCGGTGCAACTGGTCGCTAGATAAATCCTTGAGAAGCTGAGTCATAACACCATCACAATAAGGTAAGACCTTATCCTCCAACGCCCTGCAAATATCCCCAACTACACCAACAGTCACAGCACACACTTCATATTCCTCAAAATTCTGTAGACCCATTTCGAGATACTTGTAAAACTCTGGCATATATTTCGCAAATTCCGGACCTGTTGAATAGGCAAGGGCACCAATGGCAAGCATGGCCTCCTCATGGACAGTGGCACTTCTACAAGCAAACACCCTAAGGAAAAGTCCCATTATCTGATCCGCATACTGCATGAAGACATATTTAGTCGGCTCCGATGACCCTAGCTTCTGAATGAGTACTTGTAAACACCCACAGAGAAGGCCCTGCAATTCACCCTGTTTCTCTCTCTCATCCGATGAAAGCTTTTGGCCCTCAAGAGTCTTGTGCAACTCCATCATGATGACAGGAACTAGCTGCAGCACCATGGGAGCCGTTTCATCAGTTGAGGACCTCACCACTTCATTCAGTGTTTCATATGCAGCAGTCCTCAGTCGAGATTCACCAGCATCTTCTCTGTGAGTAACTGTGAGAAGGGATTGAACGATTTCCTGAAAAAATGGAGTTAAAGGAGATGATGAGCCAACATCTTCATAACCCTGGGCAAGGAAGTAGAGAGCACCACAGGCCTTCTCAGCAACATTTGGAACATCCTTCATGCTCTGAAGCAACACTGTAATAATCTGTTGGCAGTTTGTTTGATTAATAATGGGGGTATCCACAGTTGAGCCATGAAGGAATTCAAAAATTCGTCCCAGGGTCCATGCTGTAGTATCCTTCACATGATTATTGGGGTCCTTTGTTAAAGCACTAAGCATGAACGACAAAGCAACATTAACAATAGGGGTTAACTTGCTTGGCGAAGGACCCTCCAAGATTGAACCAAATGCATATGTTGCTGCTTCCCTCTGTCTCCAATCAGGTTTCGTTATATTCTCTTCTATGAAAGGCATAACAAGAGGGACGATGTCATCTCCAACAGTCCGAGCAACCAACCCAAGGCAAGTACCTCCAGCCATTGCAATATTCCATGCTCCTTCATCCTGATCCTGATCTTCTTCTTGCTTAAGAAGTGTCTCCAGCAGCATTGGGACGAGAGCAGGGAGAGCCTGCTTGATAAAATAAAAGCATGGGATATCAGAGTCTGCTGTGAAATCCTCCCCGTATTCCTCCAAGATATCAATCTCCTCATCACAAATAGAACTCCAGAACTCTATGGCTTGAAGAGCGACTGGCTCTTCATCTTCCCTTATGGCCTTTGCCGTTGTACCAAAAATGTCTTGAATGTAAGGAGCTAACTTGTCGTAATAAATAGATGAAATCGACACCAAGCACTCAAAAGCTGCCTGCCTAATCTTCACCTCTGGGGACAGAGTTGCCTCACAGACAACTCTCATGATATAAGCTCGCTCCATATCATTGCTAAAGTTGGCCTGAGCAAAACCCAGGGCATTATACAGAGCTCTGGTCGCAGCAAGTCTTACATCATTGTTTCCTTCAGTTGCATTCATACCCTGAACTACAGCCGTTAATATTTTATTAACTTGATCTTGATCAACAACATCAGGAGAAACTTCTTCACATAGATAACCAAGGGTCTCCAATGTTGCCTGTTTTACGTGAGATGGGAGTTGGTGAGTATTTGACAAAAGTGATTCTATCAGCTCTGGCCACTGTTTCTGAGGCAACTCAATGCCTGCAACCTTTGCAATAACTTGAGATGAAGTGGATCGAGCATCTGCAACTTGAGAAGACAGAGTCTTCAATAGGAAAGTCTTAATCTGAGTCTTCATAGCACTGTCCAGTGACAACCATCTTTGCACAAGCTCGAATTTTCTATGTTGCTCTTTAGCATCCAAAGCATTCTTAAGTATCAGACCTGCTAGTCTACGACTATCAACAGGCTTCTCATCATTTGCTAATTCTCCTGACAGAGAGAGCAGGAAACTGGGAAGATTTTGCTCCTGAAACTGCTTTAAACTTTCTTCTGCCTGCTTACGCACTGTTCCATCAATAGACTGTGCACTAAGAAGCACCTGTGTAACTTCCATCGCCATCTCGTATCTGAAGTTTATGAATTACATACTCAGTTAGTAATTTAATTAGAACCTAATTACCTTAATTTATGTAAATTCTGTAAACCAATCCAGATCCTACTCCACACAAATCCAAATATCTAAGCTATCTAATTTAGGAAATAAGACACAATTAAAACCTCTTTCAAACCAGAATTTTAACAAAAGAAAACCTAAGATTCTGAAAGCAAAAACCAACCATAAAACCCTAGCTTCACCCAAGCTGATCCACAATACCCTACTTTTACCGAAATCAATGCATAAGGAACACATGAATCTGACCTTGAAATCTTCACTACATAGACAAGCGATAATGAAAATGATTCGTAATTTTCAGATCGAATCAAACTGAATACAAATACACAAACAACTCGAGCAGATTCAGAACATTTCGACGAAACACCATCGCAAGACGACAAAAGTAAACCATTAATTACCGCAATGTCAATACTAAATCCAAGTCCCTAGACTATACAAGCAGAAGGAATTCTCAACAGATCGACGAAATTTAGATCAAACGCGGAAGACCAGGAAACACGCACAAACCCTAGTTTGCAATAAGACTAAGGGCATAAAACCGATATAGGAGAGAGATACCTGCTGATGAGAAATTGATGCAGAAAGCACGTACAGGGGATCTGAAATTGCGAAAACGACGGCGCTCTGAAACCCTATCAGAGAAAGTAAGGAAGAAGGAGAAGAAGCGAGACGCGAAAGCAAAAGCTGGACTTGAAATACACGAATTATACGACTTTATTTATTTTTCCCTTTTTTTTTTTTTGCCCCCCCTTCTTTTCCTGGAAATGATCGGATGGTGAGAGTTTCAAATATTAGTGAGACTCCTAATAGATCGCGATCGTTGATTTCGTGGGGCCAGGTGCACGAGTTATGATTTCGGTCCTTAACAACTCATCTGTGGTGCAAGTTGGTATGATTTATAATAAAATAATAAATAAATAACGAAATAATTGGTGTAGAATTCGTTCATTTATTTAACGGCTGTGATTTGCTAGTCAGAAGAAGTTAATGAAGCTGGGATTGTCGGATTGACAATCTTGATAAACTTTCAATCGAAGTAGATGTTTCAGCTGTCTTCTTCTAAGTGGCCCAATTAAAATTATTAAAATAAACAGTTTCGGGTTTTCGCACGACCAGTAATACGACGTCACGACATGTCGACCATTGTCCCCCGAAAGAAAAGGAACCACAATACTAACTGCTGTTCCTCAAACTACGACGACACATCGTTAAAAACAACCGATCGATTTGCATGTACCTTACGTAAGTATTAATTTGTATTAAAGATTGTCCGGAAAATTTCACAAAAATCATATTAATTAAGGAAACCTTTTTAAGATTTTGATTCGAGATAATTGTTGATTAATAACGATATATATGTTGTAGTTATGAACATTCCATAACTATATATGCCTAGTAATGAAAGTAGATAAATATGTCTGAAATTAAACAAGTCCATTAGTGGGTACAGTCAAGTAGAGATTGGAGATAATGCTGTTTGTAGTATTGTGTAGCAATGGGGATGTTAGTGCAGGTTTCATTGCTAGAGAAGACGATCACTTGGAGTCGGAAAGACGACCCAAGATTCCGAACAAACATGTCGTGATGACCTTTCGGGTGTAATAACAATTGTTTCGATTTGTTGTTTCTTGACTTTCTCTGCTGCTGGTTTCGGTAGGTGAAACTATGTTAATTGTGTCTGGTACTTTTCGGTAGATGAGACTAATACCTCGGCTTATGACGCTTTCAATTTACCAGGTAAAGATATGATCAATAATTCTTGATATTAGTCAGTAGCACTCTTTCTTGAATGTCATATATGGTACTACTATCTATGATGGCAGGATCAGAAGACTAATGATTGGTGGCTTCTACAAGGGGATAAGGAAGTTATACATGTCGGTTATTTCCCAAGGCGCAACCTCTTTGTAATTAGAGGTCAACCAAGTGCTCAAATGGGAAATGGACGTTTACCGGATGGCCAACCGAGCTGTTATTTCTCGAAACTCAAATTTATCGGCACCACTGCTAGAAAGATTCCGGATAAGGATCTTGTATCAATCCTTGTTGACAATCGTCGTTGCTATGGCTTGCAAAATGTTGGATATGATGTCCCTGGCATTGGATACTCCTTTTTGTTTGGAGGACCAGGTGAAGATTGTGCAAATTGAGTTGATTTAATCACTTGCAATTTATGGAGAATATATGTTGGCTAACTAATAAAATAAGGTTTTGATTCCATTAAGCTTTGATCTTAGGAGTGAAACTAATAATTAAAAACTAAGATCAGAAATTTCAAATTGACCAAATCTGAACAAAATTTTAAATTCAGAATGGTCATGCAACTGAGTAAACTCAAATGATGATTTCTCTTACATTTGACTCATTGCACTAATTTACTAAGTTAAAACTTAATTCGCAAAATCTCCACCCGGTCCTCAGAACAAGAAGGAATATCCCAGCTCTTCTTCTTCACGGCCGGCATTATAGAGGCCATAGCAATGAGGTCTGTCATTGAGTATTGCTACATGATATTTATTTGAAACTAACAATGTACTTGTTTTGTCAAGAAGCTGGAGGTTTCTATAGTAACAGGTATCTTGATAAGAACCATCAGGAAGATGCCTGTTTCTCATTTGAGGACTTGGTTTCCCGGAGAGAGCGGCAACACTACCACCGTAATGTAAATGGGTTGCACCTCCACTTAATAGTGGCAGAATCTCCTTTGGGAAATAACCCAAATCGATAACACCATTATCATCTTCTAGTAGTTGAATCCACCAATTCTTAGTTTGTGGATCCTGTCAATATCAACCTACTTTTAGTGATGTGACTGTGAGCAAGCTAACATGAAAGGGAGATTGATGTACAAACTGTTTTATACAAGATTTAGTTGTAATTTTACCTGATGAGACAAGAATGACAATGAATATTGAGGCCCATCATAGACTGAGATATTAGTTACGACTTGTCCAAAGGCAATACTCTTGTCAACTTGCACGAAACCAGGGCAGCGCAAATCACTTCAACCTTTAGATACGCCATTATCCGCCTACGGATAATCCTAAAAGAGGATGCCGATATATAGTCAATCATATTACAAATTTAATCTACAGACACAAAAGCACAACGAAGTATCGAGATGTTGACGAACTTACTGTCCAAGATACAAATAAGTGCGTATGATTGTCGCCGTAAAACTTGGGATAACCTAAATATAAGAAGATTAAATGAGCAAAATTAGGACATGTTAAGTACATTAGTTTTTGCTCCATGTTCAAAAATCAAACATACCATCTATCCAAATACTATGTTGTTAAGTTGCTGTACAGGACCATTAGCAAGCCAAATCCCGGCAACGCTTCTTTGATCATCTCCGCATGAAGGGTTATCTATGTTTATTCCTTCATTTGCTCCGAGAAACACATCATCAGCATGAATTAAAGGTCATTAGATAGCTGCATACTAAACACACAAAAAAAAAAAAAACAAAGGGAATGATAATTACTAAGCAGAGATAGTTTTGCACAAGAAATTAACAAGTGTCTAGAAGATCTAAAAGATGAATTACCTTACATGTAACCTGTGGTTTCTCGGTAAAGGATGATCGAAAGCCGGTTGCTTATTAATATCCACGCAATCAATGGCATACCCAGAATCCATCTGCAAGCATACAACATATTATTCAACTCGCTCGAAAGATAGTACATTTTGATAGTGTAAAAAGAAAAGAAAGAGTTTGCTACGAACCCGAAAGCTCTTGACGGCGGGTTTGTTCAAGATCTTCAGTTGTGCTTCGCACTCTAACTCATCTTCTTTGGAGATAAATCTTGGTTGCTCTAGATCTCCATAACAATTAGTAATCAAACTTAGACACAGCACTAAATACAACATCATTTTCATGGCGGATACAACTTTACTACCCATAAGCATTGTCAATGGAAAGAGCTTTTGCCTTCTGATCTATTTATATACAGGACAATGCCTTTGTAACATTCCATAACAACAGTTAACAGGCCAGATACTCACATTGTTTGGTTTCCGTTTTTGTTTTTGTAACGTTTTATTTTATTTTTCCTTTTTTAGACTTTTGATTAAGTTACCGATATGACTAAATTAAAAAGGCTCACAATTTATAACTGCCATAGGAAAAAGAAGAAGATTGTGTGATTAACAAGTAAGAAATTAACAAGTAATATTTTCTAAAGAGACAACAAAAAGAAGATTGTGATTTAACCACTTGGTTTCAAGTTTGATCCCTGCGTGGGAGACAAACATAATTTTCTTACCCTATCCCTAGAAGGACAAAAAGACGGATATCCATATCCGACATGTCCGGCCAATGTAGGATATGTTGAACATATGGCACGGTTCAAGTGGATATTCGTGCCATATCGGATGGGTCGGATACCGGACAGCCAGTCTGGTATCCGATCCGTGCACATGTCTAGACTGGTCCTTGGAAAAAGAACAGAACAAACTCATCTGTTGACTTGTAGATAAAGTCCTATTCCATCTTCCCCATTTCTCTCCATTCAATCCTATTATCTCTCTAGATATGTACATAATTTTGCTTGAATCCCAACCAAAAAAAAAAAAAACAAAGAACAACTTTAAAAAAAGTTTAATTTGCAAAGTTCAAAGTTCATCATGGAAATCGTCGTTACGATGATCATTGATGTAGTCATAGACTGTATTGTAGAAAAGATCCTCATTTTTCAGCATCTCATCAAGTGTTAGCTTGCCATCTTCATTACCATCAGCCTGCATTACTTAACCAGATTATTAAATCCACATTTTACAAAAATATTAAATTAACAAAAAAACCAAAAAAAAAAAAATGTAACTGACCTCATGGATCAAATAACTTGCGTAATATTTAGACTGAAACAGTTCTCCAGAGTGAAGAAACTGGTGTATGGGTTTCAATTCCTCGACTGTCAAAAATCTGGGGAAAAAAAAAGAAAAAAAAAAAGATTAATAACCATATACTCTTGATCCTTAGGCCACTGTTTGGCAGCAGGAAAAGAAGTAATCCAGATTAGAAAATTCTATACCGCCATAAAAAATAAAAATAAAAAGGAAGGGTAGAAACTTTTGAAGGTGAAGGAATTCATACTTATCCTTGTTAAGATCAAGCTCAACGAACTTCTCTTCGGCCGTGGGTAGTTTACGAGTCCCAGAAGATTCATATTCAGCATAAGTCTTGTATCCAGCATATACATGCTCTAAAAACTCCTTAAAATCTAGCTTTCCATCCCTATTATGGTCCATCCCTCTATGAAAAAAAGTTCAAACACAACATTTTGAAACCATTTAAGGAATGTGTAACAGGCTGATTGGATTATTGGAACTGGATAAAGTTTGGGATTAGGAAACTAATTAATTACTTTATCTTTTCCCTTAACAGCCACTCCTGTATTTTCTCGTTGTTGCTATCTTCTGGGTGCATAAAGCTGGTCAGGAAAAAGAAAAGGACTTTATTGTCAGATATTTGTAATTTTGTGGGTAAAAAGACAAATTACAATAATTAGAAAGTCCAAGGAAAATACTCTTTAAATTCCTCGAAGTTTAAAAATCCATTCTGATCAGCATCAGCATTTGCAAATTGTTCCTTCCACCACCCAGCCTCTCCATGCTCCATTCCATTTTTTGCTGTTTTAAAAATTTTGACATCACTCACAATTCAATAATATATATATATATATATATATATATATATATATATATAAGTGCAGAAAAAATAAAAAATAATACCTATATCTTCATCAGAAAATTGAGGCAAATACTCCTGAAAAGAAATGATACCATCTCCATTCTTATCACGAGATAACAACTCTTTCTGGGTCCTATAAGTGCGTCCATCTACAGCTTGCTGTTTAACCCAGCTCTCCATCTCATTCAAATCAACGGCTCCATCTTTAGGGTCCCTATCTAAAACAGGGAACAGAGCGGTCAACCTCTTAGAAATATTCAACTTACCTTCATTGCTGAAATATTCAAGTACATTCGCAGCTTCTTCAGCAAACGCTTTGTTTTCCTTATGATCCTTCTGATTTTCGGACTTTCTCAATCCCTTTTCCTCCATGTTTCTTTCGACTTTCATGATTAATGGGTCGAAAGTGGGGACAGGATGCTTGTAGCCAAAACGACGTGTTATGTTTCGGCAGTTCCTACCGGACTGGTTTGATGATGGAAGGATGATTAAGACGACGAAGGCGGCGGTTAGAAGGGTATAAACCACTGCCTTCGCCATTTTGGTTTTATTTTATGTTATATTTTGTGGGTAAGAAAAAAGATGAAAGAAGAAGCGAAGGTTCAAGAATTGAAAGGAGAGAAGTTTTGGAACTAATCCATATAGTATGGTTTGAAGGGTGGTGGAAAAAGCGGTTATTTACCGTTAGGAGTAGAGGGCATATAACAGATTAACTAAATTGTAATTAGATTCTGTACAAAGAAAAGATAGGGATAAAGCTGCGGTGGATAATTCAATTTTACTTGTGAGAAATGTTAGTTGGGAATTAAAAGAATCGATTGAGATTAATTGAAAGTTATTTTTTTTATAATAAAAAACCGACAATATTGAGCGGGCATCTTTCCGGCAACAAGATCTAATGGAAAGTGCAAACAATGTAGCAAGGCGTATTCTATTACCTCTGATATACAACATTCTATCCACTTGATTACGTGGCAGAAGTAAGCGTAAAGCTTTACTAAGAACCTCTACTAGTAATGAAGATGACAATGAGATTAAAAGGGTTACTTGCTGTGCATTTAGCACACAAGAGAACTGCATTATTCCAAAATACACTTTAGGACTAGGGGTGAAAAAGCCCTAGCAAATGCATCATCAGCAGTTGAGTCTAGTTCTCCGGAGATTGTATCCAAGGCCATCTTGAATCACAAAGATCGGTAGGAGAGTTTCCGTCGTTGTCCTTTGCATTTGTGTCTGCATTTTGCTTCTTCACAAGGTATTCAGCGATTGCTTCTCTCTCACAAACAGCAGCATAATGCAATGGGGTTTGACCATCATTATCCTTCCAAATAGAAAACGAAAAAAGATTTAAAGTCTGGTGCAGGGAGAATCCTTTAAAACCTAATCTACAGACTATGAATGTGTAATTCAAAGGGTATGCAGATGAGAAATGAAAATGAAACAAACAATTAAAATCAGACATATCCTCTATGCTCTTGGGCCTAACCTCAAAGGTCAAGACTTATGGTTACAAAAAAGTAATTAAAATTCAATAACCTTTGCATCAATCTCAGCATTCCTGCTTGCAAGTAGTTCTACTATGTCGGAGTGTCCACGGTCAACAGCCCAATGCAATGGTGTCCGGCCTTCACTATCTACAATCCATCCAGGCAAATATTTTAATTTATGGCTTTTATCAACCTTGGAGAAATTTAAGGTTTAAACTTAGAAACTCCCTAGTATATATGTAAGACACAAACTCGGAACTACTGATTGAAAACCCTATGCCAAGATATGCTACCGAAAACAGACGAACCAGTTTTTTCTCTGTATCAGGGATAATTTTGCAATGATGGTGCAAAGAAAAAGACAGACATCCACGGTGATATACCATTACATAAGTGATAGCTATTATATTAATTTCAGAAAGCAAGTAGCTTTACTAGAGACAGCTTTAGAGAAACAAACCTTTAACATTCACTGAGACCCCGCTTTCTAAGCACTTCAGCAAATTTTCCACTTCTCCTTCCCTGGCACAGGCATGAATAGCATCCAATTTCCTGAATGTTGAAAGAATAATCTTTCAGCATTACCACCAAATACTTGCTTAAAAGAAAAAACAAAAAGTTCTACCTAGCAAAGCATATATCAAATAAGCAAATCTTGACAATCACTAAGTTATTTGAGGTTTAATGCTCAATAAAATGATTAAGGAGGTATTTTACAGTCCAATATATGAAAATATGAACAAACACCAAATTAAATAAAGGTAAAAAATGTTGACAACAATTCAGCTACTGAAAACTTAATATAAGCTACAGGCCCATAACAAAAAATAAAAAATAAAAAAAAAGAAACACAAACGCATAAAGAGAAGACAGAGAATCTAAAAATATTATACATCTTATTAAGGTCATGATCAATCTTCTAGATCATGCCAAAAGGTTTTTTATAGAGTTACATAGGTACACCAGAAAACCTATAATATTGGAAAAAAAGCCCTTCAACATGACACAATTATAAGGAGTTGAGCTTTTGCAATTTTGCCAGCTTTGCAGGCAAGTCAACTTGACTACATAGTAGTTCACATCTATCAGCAAACAAATGGCCATGACATGAAGGTACATAAGACCACATCTGAATACCATTACAAGAAACCTAAAGAAGGAAAGTTCATATAATCAAAGTAATGAAGAACCTTACAACTCATTTCCAGATTCCTCCTCATAAACAAAACTGCTGAAAACCGGTCCCATTGGGGATTTAGAATCTCTACTTGCTGCATCACCATTTTTGACCTTGCTCCCCTGTTCATATGCATTAAGAGATGGAAAAAAGAATGAAAACAAAATCAACTAGTATGTAGATATGAAGTGGTACCAAGTATATTAAAGCAAGAAAGTGTTAAGACCTCACCACACTTGAACCATCTAGCCAAGAAGGATACAACTCCGTAACAATATCAATGTATTTTTGCATTGCATCTTCTGGAGGCATCGCTCCCAATTTCTGCCATGCTTGCCTAGTAAAATTACCCAAAAAAAAATACTCACTGGGATGTCACGGAATAAAAAGAAAATATGTAATTCAATAACTCAGACAGTGTTTCAAGCTTAACTTCTATCCTTTATTACAAAATACTTGTCAATGCAAATATTCCTAGTATCACATTGTCGCTATATATCCATTTTATGAAGCTCTACAACCTATTGATTATATAGTCAGATAGAACATCCCCAGACCCATTTTTTCATTTACAACTTGATTGGCACCAGAAAAGTAGCAACTTTTGGTTCATAGTTGCAATAAAATTTCCTGAAACCTCAATATCCCAATAAGAGGCTTCATATTCCAACTGATCCAAATCTAAAAAATACAAATCAATCTCAACTGAACATTGAAATGAGAACTGAGCTAGAAACAATCATAATGGAAGAAAAAAATATACCACTTAGCGCGAGCCGTCATTTTCAGAGCAGAGGGCTGAGGCGCAGTACAAGGACCCTCGGTTGCAATCTTGTACAGGCCATACAGCTGCAACTGCACGTCGTTCGAAACCTTCTGTGAAAGGCGATCCGCCGCAGCAGCTGCCACAAACGCCGTAGCAGTGCTGAAAATCTCGTCCAACTCCGTACTCTCGACCCCCTCCCAATCATCATCAGAGTCACTGCCACCTAAACTATCATTCATCACGCTACCTTGCTCTGCGATCACTGAGTCGGCCTCATTGCCTCGACCTAAATCATCCAAACCGGACCTGGTTCCACGTCGGTCCTCATCAGATGGCTTGAATTCAGGCTTCGCGTCAGATTGAGATCGACTCAGACTGGTTTCCGAGGTGATGGCGCGAGAAATGGAGAGCTTTTCTTCTCTGAATGAGGTCAAGACGGAGATCAACTTGGCGAGAAGGAAAGAGAAAATGAGTCCTATAATGACGGATTGGAGTAGCTCTCCCCATTCAGCCATGGTCGAGGAGAAGGAAATTACAGATTCGAAGTAATGAAGAAAACCCTAATCCCTAAAAAGATTCTTCCTGTTAGGGATTATCGCAGGGATGGTGAAGTGCCGGAAATATTCGGAGCAGAAGGAGAGTATTTCATTGTGGGCCCCAAAAATAGTGAATTTCTTTCTTAGCTTGAGAAGTTATAGCCTTGAGGTGAGCCGAGCTGAGCCGGTGGCCCCGCTGTGTCAACCATATTCGTATCTATTTTTGTATTTGTTCTATTTATATATATTTTTTTAGGTTAAATTAATTATTATTATTATTTAGATGCCATAAAATACACAAATTATTAAGTCCCGACTCGAGCTTAGTAGACACGAGTCGAACACGTGATACCACATATCCGTACGAGTTATATGTATCTTTGTAATCACTATATTTAGTAAAATATATAAGTACAAAAAATTCATATAATTGAAATTTAAAAAAGAATAGGAAAAAAAAAATTTATACAAACTAAAATGTACAATAAAAATAGGATGACCAACGGTCAATTCGGTGTAAGGTGGGATCCGATAATCGGTTCGCACATAATTTATAAGATAACAAAGTTGATAAATTGATTAATATCGTTTCTCTCAACTAACCGGTCGTTTAGTGATCGGTTTCGGTTAGTAGTGCGAAGATATGTCTTTAAGTGATAGAGAAAGCGAGGGCAAGGTGTTTCGATGGTGGCCTGTGCGAAATTAAGCCCTAGAGAACCTAAAACCAAACATGTTAAGAAAAGTACTTAAAAATCTAAATTGTAGTTATAGAATATGGCAACAATTTTTATGATTATTACAAAAACTCATGTCGGATGACTAAAACTCGATTTTTAAGAAGCAACCGTGTTTAGTTTACCATCGGTTTTTGAATCCTAAATAATGAAAGAAATGCAAAAAAATGATTTTTGAATCTTACATTTTAGACCCATTTTTTTGGCTTGTTTTTAAAAATCAATTTTTAAAATTTATGACAACAAAAACACATGTATTCTTTTAACACTAGTCTTAACTTTATTGCTTAGGAATTAGTTTTCCATACTTGGCTTCTAGTAACCTAGTTTACTTTGATTCTTTCTTTTTTGATTTTTAAAAAGAAAGAGAAAAATCATTTTGTCTTCCATACTTTCATTAATGTTTCCTTTCATTCATATTCTTCTGCAAGTAGTGTACTACTAATTTTCTTTTGTGTTTTGTCTTCTCCAAGATCGGGCCAGAGAACTTGCAAATATGATTGGAGCAGAAGCTCTTTCTCTCATCGATCTAGAGAATTTCCATCCCGAGTATGGTATGATTCTTGCAAACGCCACATCTATGGGAATGAAACCAAGAGTTGATGACACTCCCATTTCTAAGGTCTCTCCTTCTTCCCTTCCCTACTACATCAGTTATAACTTTTTATTTCCTTACTTGCCCCTCAGAAATATTCCCTTTCACTTTCAATATTATTTTGAACAAAAATGCTGGGATAAAAAGTAAGAGACATAATTTATTTTACGAAAATTATTATATAATATCTTTTGGTTTGATTATATATATATACTTCACTTTGGAAAGGGCCCAGAAATAATAAAAATAAAGGGCCAGATACGTGCGCATCCGGGGAATCGAACCCCGGTCAGTACCGTGGGAGGGTACTATGATACCACTACACTAGATGCGCTTCCTTGACCAATGCCCACTTCTAAATTTATATATTTTTATTAAGTTTCAAAGTCCATTAACGAATCCATGGTTGGCCCCAAAATTTACTGCCAATATGTCCAAAGAGTTACTATAGACCAAAATGTCATCAGAGAATATATTATGACAAACTTTCTAAGAAATTATTTTTAAAAAGCAAGACTCATTGAAGCTCGGAAAGTGGCGGGGCATTTGTAAGGCCAAAAGGCATGACTAAGGTCTATTTGATGGTAACCTGCCCTAAGGTCTATTTTTTTTAAAAATGCAAGCACCATGAAACTCATCTAGAAGTTCATCAAGTGTAGGAATAGGAAACTTGTCTTTTATAGTCACATTTTGTAAGACCCTATAATCTACGGAAAAAGGCCAAGTTCCATCTTTCTTTTTTACTAATAAAACAAGAGAAGAAAATGGACTTTGGCTAGGGCGTATAACACCTGTTTTCAGCATTTCAGAAACTAAGGACTCAATTTCATATTTTTGGTAGTGAGTGTATCTATATGGTTTCACATTCATAGGTTGGGAGTTGTTTAATAGGTGTATTTTATAGTCAATAGCACGAAAGGGCGGCAATTCAGTTTGTTCCATAAAAACATCGTTAAACAAGTCAAGGGTAGAAGTTGTGCAGGAGTTGATACCTCATCAGTTTGTTGGGCAAATGTTGCCATTGATAGCAGCTGGAAGCAATTGAGAGAACCTTCAATTTTGGACGGCCTTCTGAGTTGATAGGCAGTTTAAGGAACTTGACCAATCTTTCTTGAATGAAGTTGTGCCTGCTTCCCCCCATCTATTAGAGTTTGCAATGGAGTGTTGCTGATCATACCTCTAACTCTCAAAGTTCTAGGGCAAATTTGGCCATTCATAGCATGCAAACTTATCTCTGGAATATCTTGTTCAACTTCATCTGTAACTATATCATATGTTCCATACATTCAGTTTCTTGACTATCATCAATCATCAACATAAAAAGTTTCCTCTTACATTTGTATCCCATGTAAATTTCTCATCATAGTTATAGCATAACCCTTTCTCTCTTCTAGCTAACATCTAAGTTGTGGATAGTTTCTTAATGGCATAGGTATTTGGCTTGGATGTAATGGTTTGGTTTGGAGGTAGGGAAGGTGTGGGAAGTAATTGAGGTAATGTGGAAGGGTTAAGTTGTTGATTCTTGGAGTACCAAGTTCTATCCACCCAGGTTTTTGTACTGGACTTAGCATCATTATTATTCTCATCATACAAACGAGCTAAACCGGTAGCTTGAATTAAGGATTGAGGTTTACATACCTGAACCTCTTTACGCAATTCAGGCTTCAATCCAGAGACAAAGCAGCTTACTAGTGCATGTTCTTGAATGCCTGGGATCTTGTTGGATAGGGTTTCGAATTGGTGTTGGTATTCCTGTAGAGTTCCAATTTGCATCAGCTTACTCAATTTACCGAAATGGTCTTCGTATTTTGATGGACCAAATCTTTTTCCAGAGCCCTTAAGAAGAGATGCCAATCATGGATTAAATTGTTCTTGCACATCCAGTCAAACAAATCCAATGCATCCCCATCCAAATGAAATGAAGCAATGGTTAATCTCTGCTGTAATGGCGTATGGTAATAATCAAACTCAAAGTATCTTTGAAGTCTAGAAATTCAAGCACTAGGATTCTCACCTGAAAAACGAGGAACATCCAGTCTCATGGTCTTCATGACAGAAGGATTTCCATTGAAGCCTGGAACAACGTCGTACGGAAATCCAGGTGCCGGCTGTAAGTATGGTGGTAAGATGTGCGGTGAATATGGAGGTAGTGGTTGCGGTGAATATGGTGGTTGAGGTGGCGGTGGAGGAGGTTGTTGCTGTGCATTTGCAAATTGCAGCTCCACTTTTGCATCCAGAGCGTGTAATCCAACAACTAATTCTTTAATTGCAGAATCCAAAGATTCCATTATTGCGCTCTGTTTTTCTTGAAATGCAGAAAGCTTAGACATTGATTCGTCCAATCGAGCCTGTTTGGTACCTTCAGCCATGGCGAATTCGAAATCCACGAGAGCACCACTGATAGGATCTGAGTTGGCCGGTTCGAGTCGGCTAGACTCCTCTGAAGACCGTTAGCGATAGAGAGAGAGAGAGAGAGAGTTAACGGGAGAGAAACTAGAGAGAGATATTGTAATTTCATCGCTTAATCATCTTCATACAGATTTACAAGCATATAAACATCTCTCAATTCTTATAGATTAGTTACAATCATCAAACTGAATTCAGTTACAAGGCTAACAGATCATTGAGCTCTCCAACGGCTCCATGGGCATGCCTCTTGATCTCCAATGTCTAGTAAGACGACATGTCGTTTACTCCACTGCATTAAAACCGACACGTAGTCTTCAAACTTGACAGGAGGTCTTTTGGCTCGTTTATCCTTCTTTGATTCTTCCTTTCTTATGATCATATTACCATCAAAATTTAAAAGCACTTTTGTCCTTGTTACTCACAAATTTCTTGCATAAAGTTACTGCTTTTTATGTATAGAAAACTTATAAGGCATTTGAGCTTGTCTTCATGTAAGATACACATCACAGTGTCCTTTCATTTATGCTTCTACAAGCAATTAAGGGAAAAAAAAAAAAGGGGGATAGGGGGGTGGGCAAAGGAACGCTGTGAGAAACCTAGAAATGGAACTAAAATCTAGTGTGATGTTGAACTAAAACTGAAAATGATACACATTTATAGGTCATGTTAGCAAACGGGTCTCTCTCTATTCGGGCGAGTCGGCCATTAGTTGATTTTGTTTTCCGGGATAACAGAAACAGTTACCGCTAATTCCAACCCACAAGAATCCAAACTTGAAATGTCTTGAAGGCAGGAACAAAATAGTCTCTGGATTTATTAAGCACCAAGATGAAGAAGAAATGGGAGGCAAGAAAACGGCTCCACCAAGTTAACCTCATAAGCAAATCCAAGTGGCAAAGGACCCTTTGATGAACTCAGGCACAAAATGGCAGACAACAAACAATTCAGAATAATCCTTAACCATCCAATATAATAGCCCAAGTTTCCCCACCATTCTCAACCCCAGATGAACTTCAACCACTAGCTCGAGATTTCCCCGGACTCCTTAAAGAACAAAGGGGAAAGAACTTTATCCAATATGGGCTCACACCTGCATTATGAGCAGATAGTATCTCAAATCAGAGCTTCCTACCACATGCTCTCGCATAATTGTCCTTTGCAGGCAAACCACAAAAAAAATCTAGAACATCAAATCAAATTTTCTTTTGTGACAGTAAGTTCTTTTTTTTTTCCATGGATCTGGATAAGCTAACCTTGGCCGCTAGCTTATCCAAAGGCACCTCTATTTACATTTGCAACCTGAAAAAACCTGCAATTGCTATCCAACCCTGAAGATTGGGTGGGCCCAATTGGGAAAACCGGGTGAGTAATGTCAATGAAATTTTAAACAGGTATGGGTAAACCGTAATTCTGAAAAGACTTGATGTGTCCATCCCAGCCTGCAGTCACAATAACGAGACCCCAAGCATGGGACCCCGAGGTGCTACCGCAAGATGCTTTTAAGAACTTGTATTGAGATCTATTAATCCGAGATGGCTTGTCGGCTAAGGAGCTATAGGTAGGAAGCTTCTCCTCCGGCCAAGTAGCAGACCCCTTGGGGAAAGTCTCTAAGAAGAATTCCTGGCTCAGAGATAAACCTGAAGGTGAAGTTAGCACTTCAAGTAAAGTATCATCTGAGGCATGCAATTGGGTTCCACTTGTTGCATTATTACGTTTCAGGCCGAGCCAAGGTAGTGCAATGGAAGCATTGCATGCGAAATACTCATAGGACCTAATTTTTTTTCCTTGAGAGAAGAATGGCTCGTTCTGAGCTTTACAGTACCATATATACACATTAGAATCTCCACAAGCTGAGATAATATGTTTCCCGTCAGAAGTAAGAGAAGCCAATGTCTGGTTTCCAGCACAGCGTAGTCCTAAAGAGGAGAAGAACAGGGGGAAAGTTATAGATCGTAGAAACAATCATATTACGAGGTCACTTTCGTCAAGTATGATCATACAATCTAATCGTACATACCCTGGTACTTTCCGATCACATTAAGACCGTGAAGAATTCTGACTTGAGAATCAGCACATGTCACCATTAATTTGCCAGAATCTTGGGGAAAGAACTGGAGTAAAAATACACTGGATTACTTTTACTTTTATGAATGAAAATCAAGAAAATGTATCGAATTTTTATTTTAAGAATTTACCTGGAAGCCTGTTATCTTCCTGCACGGGGACTTCTTCTTATTGTGTAAGCATATTTGAGCATACAATTGAAGTTGATTATCTGATATATCATAAAAGCGACAATTTCCTGTCATTGAGCCAACAACTCCTCCCTGTATGAGAAGAGTAAAAGAAACATGTAAGTTTACACACTCAAGAAATCTTAGAAGAACAACATTTTTTCTGACTTTCTCAAAATTGACTTGCAGGGAAAAGAAAAAACCAAACTAAACCTGTCCATCAGGGCGATAACACACAGCCGTAACAATCTCTCTTACATCAGTCCAACCTACAACTTGACCACAAGAAATTCCCCAAATTCGAACTTTCCCATCTATCGACCCACTAATGAAGTGATCATCATTTACAGGATTAAAGTGGACGCTGGTCACTGCAAAACCCCTCAAATCCATTAACAAGGAGGGAAAAAAAAACTAAAAACTAAAAGAGCTACTTTACAATTTAAAGAATTTAAGTTCAGCTAAAGAACCCACCATAATTATTGTGTGAAAATACTCTAACACAATCTTCAGATCCCATTCTCCAAAGCCGAACAGTTTTGTCAACTGATGAAGATACAAGATGCTGCAATCAAATGGAAGCAAATTAATTAAAGAATACAGTATATAAAAACCCAATCCAAGTAAGAGACAGAGTAACTTACATTAATCTTTGACCAAGAGAGATCCAAGATTTCACCACTATGCCCATAAAATTCATGCAAAGGTTTTTCCAAGATTCTGAACACTCTAGGTGGGAAAATAACACAAGCCGATTCGGATGTTTTTCTCGACCTTACTGGTTTCCCAATAACCTCTTTATTCACAGCCAGAGGTTTCAACTCAGAGAGATGATTCACTGTGAAGTATATACAAGAAGGATCTAAATCCGGAACATCAGTTCTATTACACCTCTCATCCTCAACTACTTGCCACAATCTAACAACCCCATCTTCACCACCGCTTGCAAGATATTGTCCATCTGGACTAAATTTCATAGCCAAAATCGCACCTTCATGGGCCTTAATATCTTGGCCCAGATAAAGAGCAGACAGTTCCTTTAACTGCTTCTTGTTTTGCCGAACCTTAACTCTATGAACTTTACTTACTGCAACCAAATCTCTTTCATTCTTCCCTTTCTCACCCGTGAACCGGAATTTACCCAACAAACTGCCCTTAATCCTCTTCACTGCTTGAGCCAAAGTGCTTGTCGGTTTATCTTCGGACAATGGACCCAAACTGTTCTCGAGCTCTTCCAAACCACCCGGAAGGCTCAAACCGTCTTCTCGGGCCTCACTAACCGTTGCTTCATCTTGACTACTTGCAAAGTTTTCCTTTAACCCCAAATCATCTACAAAGTTGGAATTATCAGTAGACCAGCAAGATAGGATTGAATAGAACTCCTCATCAAGACTCGATTTGTTCATCAGGTGGGACCCACTAATTTCCCTAATTCTATCACTTTCTTGTCCATTAACATCACTACATACGTCTACTGGACTGTTATCATCAAAATGACCGAAACCGGACCGCATCCATTGAGAAAAGGATCTCCGACGCTCTTCTACGCTAAGAAGGCTTTGCATCCATACATCATCATATTGGAAACAGCTCTCGATCCAATTGTCGAAATTGGAGTTAGAATTCAGTACTTGAACGGTATTGAAATTTGGTTCAGAAGTTGAACCAATATCCTCGTGAGTATCAAAGAAGGGACATTTTTCTTTTTCACTTGACCTATCCATTTATCCCTCCATGAAAAAATCTACCCACCTCAAAAGGGAAAAGGAAAAACCTTTAAGGCCCTTGGCAATGCACCAAAATCAAAATTTCCCTGCAGATAAGGAACGCCTACCAAATGTAAATGATAAAAATGAGAGGGGAAAAAACCCATGAAATTGATGATCAGCCTGAAAAAAAAAAAACCTATGAGGTAGAACATGGATCAAAATTCACAGTCCACACACCTTTTAAGCCTGATCTTCAATAAAACAATAATCTATGATTTCCTATGCAGCAGAGAGAGAAAGATAAATTGATAAAGCAATTGCTACAAATTAAGGGTAAAAAACAATTCCAACTAACACAATGGCCAAATGGGGATTATTAAAATAAAGTTGCCTGATTTTTTAAATTCTAATAGAATATGAATAAACTGCTTACATGCTCAGAGGATTCTTTGAAATCGAGGAGGCGGCAGATCGAAACATTCATGGAAATTGAAGAAAACAGTAGCTCTTTCTGGTCTCTCTCTCTCGCCCGGCAGCAAGAGAAGCAAGCAGTAGAGCGAAAATAAGTAATTAAACAAGCGATCAAATGATATATTCAACTTACAAAAAGGGGAATTTTTTTTAGAAGATTGAACAAGGCATTATAAGGAGGTGGAAGCAGGAAAAAGGAACCAAAAAAATAATAATAATAACAAAACAAAAACAAAAAATTAGATCCTCGATATTCGTGAATGAATGGCCCGAGAAACGAGATTTCTAGTGTAACAAAAGTGTTTGTGTTCTGTACTCTCTCTCTAAATTTCACCTTATATTCTCACTCCAGAACTTCTATTCTCTCCCGTATTTCTCCTGTATTCTTCTTTTCTTTTATGGTCGTCACACGCCGTAGAGACCACCTTTTAGCGAGACACCAATTTTGAATTTTCCAGATTTGATGTTAGAGCTTAAGTGCAAAGCTCCTTCTTTTTCTTTTCCTTCATCTCTTCTTCATCTATCTATATCTACATCTATATACTCGTAATACGGATTTCTATGGTAAGAAAACATTTCAATCTCGGGAATCTTTTACGAAACTAACCTCGTAGTATGGTTGAATTACGCTACCTCGAGGCTAAAATCGACTGATGAAGAGGGTGTAGTGCGTAAGCTTTTGTTTTCTGACATCTGTACTGTACAACGAGGCATGGGTTTGCCCATCAATCTACACTCGAATCACTTTTCATAAAAAAATGGGACCCATTCATTAAATACATTAAAAACTCCTAAAATGGGACCCATTCTATGTTCTTCTATGTTTTACTCTACATGGGCCATGTTTGATCCTAAGAATTTTGGACAACATAATTCATAGCTGACAAAAGAAAGACAATCTCACAGGGACATGGTAAAGACAAGAAAGACAACATAATTCATAGCTGCACCTTTTTTTATAGTTAAGTCATAATTAAGGATTAGTAAATTAATTAGTATGAATTAGGTAAAATAGTTAACTTAATAGGGTTTAGGTCTCCCAAAAAGCCATACAAGCTCTTGAAAAAGTCTATAAAGCAAACCTTTCCTTGTGTTCCCGACTAAACAAACCCCAATCACCATCAGTCAATCCCTTTCATTGTTATTAGATCCCCTTTGCCACCATTATTATTAGGTAGTTAAATTAGGTATCTATGAAATCATGCTAATTTGACGGAATCTATGATTTGATCTTAAGATTATAAAAATTATGTAATAATTTATCGTCTTATATTTACTGTTTTGCAACATGTTATTTTATAATGTATATCGTCTTATATGATAAATTGAATTTAAAAAAAAAAAAAAAACCCTTTTGAATAGGGTTGATAATTAAATAGTTAAACGATGCATTAGCTAGTCTTAATCCCTCAGAATAAACCAAAAAGCAAAGAAGAATTAGATTGTAAACAGGAGATCGACCATAATGATGGCTAAACATAAAACATAAGTATAATTATAATCGATCCCAAACAGTAACTACAAGAGTTAAGAAAAGTAACTTCAAGTTAAGACAATGAAAAGTGAAAATTCTTCAATATCATGCATGAACCTTTTTACTTTCACTAACCCAACAGCCAGGGAGACATGCAGCTTAAAATATTTCACCTTAAATTTAGACCATTTTTTCTCTTTTTAGCGTTGATTAAGGAGATCATCATTCATACACTAATAAAAAAGAAAAAGTGGTAAAACTCTTAACATAGAGTTGATGTAAAATTAGCGCATATAATTCTTCGGGTTGGTAGCTAGGTACCTATAACTATAGTCTATAAACTAGGGATCATATAATATTATTAAATATAGGTAAACACATATATATAGTAAATTCTAAGAGAGTAACCCTAGATAATTAACGTCATGATTCTGATATTGCCCAGAAATAATATATAGTAAATGATGCTAATTAATTCGATTCAATGAACATAGACCAAAAGAGTTAATCATGTTTTGGTCTGATTATAATTAATATTATATAATTGCAGCGTCTAAGAAAGATGGCATGAAATTTCTATATTTGGGAAATCGTGTTTACTTATTTATTTTTATTCTTCTTTATTTTGTTGGTCAAATGAGAATTTAAAAGCGTTTGGTTAAACAGCAAACTGATTTGAGTAGTTGACTGTCTTCCAACTTCCACAAACGCATGTAGCTGGACCAAGTTGACTTTACAAATGGCAAACAATCGGATCATCCAACCAAAATCTGTGGATAAAAGAGTAATTTCCAATCTAGCAAAAAAGTACCCCAAAAAAAAAATATATATATATATATATGTATGTATACGTATTAGATAAGCATAATGTTGGACCTACAGGCTGTGGTGGAGCGGTGGGTCTCCCTGATTGTTGCCTTTCACTGCAGACTGTTTATTTGCATGGAAACCCACTACCCACCTTGTGTCTCTTAAGTTACAAGTATGGGCCTTTTTCCACTTCCTTTCTTCTCCTCCAGAACTTATCTAGATTTCACAATTTTCTCGTTTCAATTTGGCATCGGAATATTGAAATTCTGATAAGGTATCTCAAATAATTCAAATACTAACAGAATCCTGATCAATTCTGGAATCTACACACGTAAAAGACAAGACATCATGTAACTGTAATCATCTACACAAATTTTTCGATCTGTATCAACTCAAACGAGATCTGAAATATTTCTGATGAGGAAGATCTGAGTAATATATGCATATACACTAACACAAGCCAGTGCATGATGGATCTTTTGGCAGTTAATAAGGACCACCAATGTGTTTTATGAAAACGATCAAAATCGAACGGGCAACAGCCCCCAGCTAGCTTCTTAACAATGGTGGACCACCCTAGGGGCCTAGCTAGGAGTAGTGGGTTTTCATATTTATTTAACAAATATAATGATCTATGTTGTTCACTGTGTTTGATATATGGGGGGTGTGCCCAGTAGGGTGGTCCTAAGATCTGGACCCACTCACTGCCTCTTACAAGCTCTGCCCTCTGAGCCTTAATTTGTACAATTTAGTATTACCATCAATATCATCCCCGGACTTCTACTTCATTGTCAACCCCTACTACCCACAATAATTACATTGCAGCAACCCATTGGGACCGTCTCACTTTTCCAACATAAGAACTGGAAGAAAATTGGGGGGAAGAAGGGAGATCATAGAAAAGAGAAGTAGGTTATTATCTTAGCTTCCCATTGATACCAGGCCCAAACCCATTTCCTGTTTTGAATCTCTCTCCTTTCAATGGAGGATTTGTATACTTCATGTAAGCTTAAAGCAATGTGGGGTTTGATAATGATAGTCATGATTGTACAAAAGATTAGACAAAATGCTCAGTTGGGTATTCATGTTCATACCCATTGTAGTCATAATACAATCTTTCTCCTTTTGATATATCTCTGTTTGCAACCAGTAATACCCTGCTCTCACCATTTACATCATACCTTACACATTTCAGGTTTTGCTTCTTTTTTCCATCCCTGCACCAAAAGACATAACAAACGCCATTATTTAGTATAGCAAAGGATTAAACTTGCTTGAGATTATAACTCATAGTCAGAATATGATAAAGATGTGACAGGCTCATTCTTTCAATTTCACTTCTTTAACAGCAAAACAGTTCTCTAACAAATAGACATTCTCAACTTAATGAAAAAGAAAGATGCAATAGGGAAGAACTTACGGGGTATGGTTGTTAATGCCGTTAATGAAGCGGGCAATATTGCTCCGCTTGTCAGGACAAATGACAAGGCTTTTTGAAGGACTGGAAGCAGAAAGTAAAGTCATCATGCTATCTCCATCGTAGTTTTCACGACTCTTCAAGTAATCAACATCACCAGTATATTCTGTGATGATTGTCCAGTCCTTTATAAATCTATCAGCTTCAACGGTGAACCTGAGGGAATATAACAAAAAACATAGAGGGGATAAGAAACAAACTAATCAGAGATTTTGGCAGTGGTGGGGGGGGGGGGGGGGGGATGCTTACCCTTCTTTCGGATCAAAAACCACCATAAGCGGTGGCCACTCGCCTCTCTCCATCATGCTTTGGCACAAACTTAAGGTTTCAGTATCCTCCTTCGAGAGTACCTATAAGTAAAGTACTGCACAACATTACTAAATCTCTAGCAAGAAATACGTAAAAGACTTCCATATAACTAAAAGAAACTAATCATTTGAGCCTTTTAAAGCCATAGTTTTGAAATTTCACCTGCATCCCTCCCTTCTCAAGAGCTGCACGATTAGCAGACCTAGGAGCCAGGCTAGAAATGTAAGTGAGCTTGTTACTGAATTCTGTTCCAGTAGCCATCAAGGCAGTAGCTAATGATGCCATCTGTTCCAATCTTCTAGTGGGGTCTTCAATTGGTTTAAAGGGCAACAATTTCCTTTTCTTTTTTGACACAAGAAAGCTACCACTACGCCTCCGTCTCTTTCTGTTATCTGAAGAACCATGATTGAATGGAATAAATTCCTGGTAACTGCAGAACAATAAAGAAGCGGAATCGAAATCAGAAACAAAATTGAGTTTTTACCTTGACTTAGTGTGTTGGTTGAATCAGAAGACCTTTTGATGTGAAAGAAATCAATTATTTTGGTTTGAACAAGAGGGAAAGCTGTATTATAACAGAGAATCAAAGTTAGTGACTACTTCTGAGAAAAACGAGGGGAAAAAATGAAATCACAACTACTGAAAGAAGCAAAATTGTATAGCTGAAATCAGAAGCAAAAATGAAATTACAAATTAAAACTCCCCAGCATCGACAATTTGTCCAATTCATTTCCTCTGTTTTCTCAGCTACCAAGCAGAACCTATAAACTGATTAAAGTATATTGACTACTGTTTGAATCGGCAAACTAAACAATCAAATTAACAAAAAATTCCACCCCCTTCTCACCATAAAAATGTACATCAAACATATCATTTTCGTCCTCAACAATAAGTATAAACTATAACACCATCGATCTTACCATCCAAATCCAAACACGTACCGTGCAATTATAAGTATTTTGAAAAAAAAAGAACCCAGAAATAAAAAACATTCAACCAACGGATATGTATTCTAAAATGACCAGATCCCTAAAAATGAGCTGAGAAACAAACATACATTTCAACTTTTTTTGGTTGGAACAAGAAGGGCAAAACCAGGAGCCTTTAGGCACAGACACGAGGATAGGCCTGAGACAGAACAGGTGGTAACCTCGATCACATTTGTCGCAAAGAAGAAGCTCCGCCGGAGAATCTCCAGATCCGCACTCCTTGCAGCAAGCGTCGCCGTATTCCTGCTCATCTTCTTCTGACTCGTCACTGAAATGAAAGCGAAAATCACGAGATTCCGGTTTCGGAGCTTGCGTTCTCCGTCTCAGTGTCGCCGTTCTACTTCTCGAAGCCATTGAAATGAGAAAGCAATAGAGAATGTGAGAGATAGAGAGAGAGGTATTTGTAACGGAAGAGGTTTCGCGCGCAAATTTCTTTCGCGGGAAAATTAATTTGGCGCTACTGTGCTTAAAACGGGCCGGCCTAAATTGGGCCATATGATCTTACGTCGACAGCAATAAATATTTAAGGCTAGGCCCGTTACTAGGATGGGCTTCACGGGAAAATGTTAAAGCCCAATGTATCTAGTCCCGGGAAAACTACCGATTAAATTGAGGGAAAGCAAAATTGAGGAATGTTGTTGCTAAAAGCTTTATCAATGAATCCCATAAATCGGAAGCCGCTTGAAATTCACCTCGTTTCATCAACTGAGTCGTCCGAGTTCGCCTACCTGATTCGGACTTTGACTCGGGCCTCAGTCATCGGACTTGATGCCGAGTGGAAGCCTACCCGGTCACAGAATCAGCAGTCCTTCCCCACCGTCGCGCTCCTCCAAATTGCTTGTCAGCTCGATTCTGAACTCCGATATAACTCGGATGAGTTGACTGAGTCGGTGGTCTTCCTGCTTGACCTGCTTTCAATCCCTCTTTCTTCAATCTGGGATTTGTTGAGAGACGTGTTCAGTTCGCCGGATGTTTTGAAGCTCGGTTTTCGATTCAAGCAGGATTTGGTTTACTTGTCCTCCACTTTCTGCTCGCAAGGATGTGATCTTGGATTTGATAAGGTAAGAGCTTAATTTTCTTCTTAATTTTCCCCTTAGCATTTCGATATTTGTACAATTTTGTGTTCCTTTATATTTTTTACGAAGTTCTAGTATTTGTCATAAGCAATGCACCAACAAAGCTCTTGGATTTTATCTTTCTCAGCGTCCAAACAGAGTACTTTTACTTGGTGAAATTCTCGAATAGAAAAGTTGTTGATAGAAAACAATAATTTGTGGTCACTTGTTCAAGAATTAAAAAATATGATTCTTGTATCCATACACTTTCTAAGTCATTTAATCATAGTTGGTTGTTGTTATCGTGGATTTTTCTGTAATTTCAGTGCTCCAACATTCTTGAATCGTAAGGGTTACTTGCATTAGTTGGTTACTTTTGTTAATTATTTGGGCTTGAATAGATAGACCTATTGTTCTTTTTTTTTTTACCCTGCTTTTGAAAAAGGAAACAATTGTATCATATAGATAGAGCCTTTCATCGATATTACAAGCGTATACAATCATCTACAACACAATCTAAATGGAAGGAAGATACATAAGCAAATTCAGAGTCTCGCAACAATCTGTGGAGAACTCCTGGGAATTTCTCTTTCAAAGGTTTGGTTCCTCCTATTCTATATTGCTGTTGGTTATTTTGTAGTCTTAACATTGAACTGATAATGTGAGGACAGTTATGTCTGATTGTCAAATAGGCTAAATTATAGGATTGATATTATTTTATTATGACTCTTCCTCGTGCCTATTAGATTTTAATTTCAATTTATATATTCTTTAGGAGCTTCAATGTAGTGACTGGTCACTCCGCCCTCTTACAGAAGAACAGATAACATATGCAGCTATGGATGCACACTGCTTGCTTGAAATATATAACGTTTTCTCCTCCAAGGTTGTTAAAGAAGGTCTGTGAAATCTTGAAATTTATAAATTTCTTTTAGAACTTCCTTGTGGGAAACTTAGCTTAGCAGAAAAGTTATCCGTACAGCAATTCAATAATATCTTCATAGTAGTATTATAAATTGCAATACCTGTTTTTTTTATTGTTCTATGTGATCCTTAATTTTGAGAATGATAATAGTCTGTTTTCCTTGAGTTGTGAATACTTGGTGTCATTCTGAGAATTGATTGTTCATCTATACCAAAGTTTTAGTCCAAACTCATCGAACAATTAATTGCAGGGAAGTTGTTTCATGATTTTGCTGAACTGCCATCATCAGAAAAGAATCTCGGGTTAAAAGAAATCCTGGAAGAGCAAGAAATGAGCGAGAGAATTTTCAGGATTCAAATTTCTGAAGCTTTAGATATAGTCCGAGCCATTGCCTCTGATTTTCCCCAAAGTATATCTACAGTGAAGAGATCGTTTTCACCGTCATCTTGTATAAATACCTTACCCATGGATGAACGTCTCTTGAAGATTGTAAACAGATATGGTGAAAAAATTGTATTGAAGGAGTCCGACAGGTATCCCAAAACTTCTAGAAGAAGAGGAAAGAGATCATCTTCAAAGAGAGTTATTCGCCAAGAAAACCGATTAGAAAATATTGATGAATGGCAAGGGCCATCACCATGGGATTCATCCTTGGGAGGTGATGGATGCCCTAAATTTCTATGTGATGTGATGGTAAGTATTTAATTGTTTAAACTTTTGCATAGCTGCATTTTCTTTTGCCATTGAAAAATTATTCTATGGTTAAGGATGCATTTTGAAACCAATTAAACTCCTGTTTGGGTCTCAAACTTAGGCATCCAAATCTCCAACTTGTACAGACAACTGTCCAACTCAAAGATCCAGTTTACATGACAGTCTTACAGAAATACTCGTTTGCGTAAAAATCTCTAGTTCCAAAAGCACACTAGGAATCCTTTTTCCATGTGTTTTGGATTTGTAAGGTATGTATTATTTTGTTAGTACAAGGCTAATGGATGAAAAATTTCCACTCAGGTTGAGGGCTTGGCGAAACATTTACGTTGTGTTGGGATAGATGCTGCAATACCATTTTCCAAAAAGCCAGATACCAGGTGACTATAAATCTATAGTTCGATTTCCTGATGCTCTGTCTTTAGTCTGCAGATTCTGGAATATTCCGTCATGTCAAGGTCATTTAAATATTTTCCGCAGGGAGTTAATTGATCAAGCAAGCAAGGAGAAGAGGGTCCTCTTGACCCGAGATGCCAAGCTATTGAGACATGAGTATCTACTAAGAAATCAAATATATAGAGTGAAGAGTCTTCTAAAAAATGAACAGTTAGTCGAGGTAAATGTGAAGCATTAAAGGAGGCTAAGAATGTAAAATCTACTAAAACATACCTGCATTTTTTAATGTTGATTAAAATTTGAATCTGATCTTAAAATCAACATTGATTAATGGGTTGTAGTGGTTCAGACTTTTATAGAAGCTAAAGATTTTCAAGTAGTATTGCAGGTGATTGAAACATTCCAACTGGAAATTAATGAGGATCAGCTGATGTCAAGATGCACCAAATGCAATGGAAAGTTCATTCAAAAGCCCCTGTCAACTGAAGAGGCTATAGTGGCGGCAAAGGGTTTCCAGAAAATCCCTAATTGTTTATTTGACAAGAATCTAGAATTTTGGCAGTGCATGGATTGTCATCAACTTTACTGGGAGGTACATAGCTTTGAATCATCTAATTTTTTCTTCACATCTTTTCCCTTTTTGAGTTGAGCATCTCCTCTTCCAACTTAGCTTTTTTATGGAATAGATCCACTCTTTTTTAGCATAATCAATTACATTACCTAAATTTGACATTTTTTTACTTCATGGTCATGTTAAATACTTTCTATTTGGAACTTTCTTAGGGAAAAGAAAAAGAAAAAGAAAAAAGAAATAAAGAAATAAATCTATAAAGTTTTGTCTGTCTGAACTTTTGTTATAAAAATGAGGCATGAAAGGGATGAAAAAGTAATGGTTTGGTTACTTATTGACTTTTAGTGCTAGCTTGAGCATGCCTGTTTGTAGTAATGTCTACCTCAATTCTTACAGGGAACCCAATATCACAATGCAGTCCAGAAGTTCATAGACGTTTGCAAGTTGAACTGAGTACGTGTATTTAATAAATCTATTATAAAAAAAAAAGAAGCCCTTTCATAATCATTTGTGCACTTGCAAGTTGAACTGAGTACTTGATGCTGTGTATTCAAGTAAGTAAATGCTTTCATTCGTTATTTGTTAATTTGAAAACTGATC
Source organism: Coriaria nepalensis (assembly GCA_027186245.1). Lineage (NCBI taxonomy): Eukaryota > Viridiplantae > Streptophyta > Magnoliopsida > Cucurbitales > Coriariaceae > Coriaria > Coriaria nepalensis. Next base: position 55,023,271 of record CP114481.1, read on the forward strand.
TTCCTTCCTTTTCAAGTGTTCTTTGGTTTCTTTTATTATGCTTTATTTTGTTTCTGGGCAAGGAATTGCATTTCATGGCCCCGCAAAGGGTAACAAAGATACCATCTAAACCCTTAGATTAGGGTTTTTGCTTTTTGAGTCTTTTTGGCCTTAGATTAGGGACACATGTGCCTGAATTGGACCCAGATTGGCGCCTTTTTCTCTTCTTCCTGTTTTTTTTTGGGTAATCCACTTCTCAATTCTTGGAATTAAATATAAACTTTATCCAAAATAAAGAAATAATAGTAAATATCAGCAAATAGTGTTAGCTAATAATACAAACGGCAATTTTGATAGGAAATTAGGAAATCGATTTGGATTTAAAATGATAAAGCCATTGAATTTAATGTTTCTTTTTGCTGTATTATTATCAAAGAACAACAAAAATCCTTCCAACCTCAATGCTTGAACATTAGGTAGTATCTCTATTATATTGTTTTTAAGAGTTTCGTTCTGGGTCCTACTTGTTAATTCAATTTAGTGGTAGGACCTACTGTTTTTTTGAGGTAGCCTACAAATTCTTAATTCTTGTGTAGCTTGTAAGGATTACAAAAATACAAAGTATGAAAAGCAGAATTGCATTCCTCCTTGGTTGAATTCATGTGCCTTCCTTCTTCTTTTTGTCAAAATGGAAGATTTGCTATTCAGATTTGTTCACTTAATGGTCGCTTCCTTTTCTTGATAAATATTTGTTTATTACTATATGGATATGTTCGGTGACTGGGTGTCAAATAAAATTCTATCATAATTATTATGAAATTTCAATTTCACACACTAAACCATATCCATATAAAAAGTATTCAAACTTATCATTGTTTTTGTTTGAAGAGATATCTTGATCTAGGTTGAGGTCAGATGGAGGATTTCAGTCCAAGTTTGGAATGAAATCTCGATCCAAGCTATGAACGAGATCTTGGTCCAAGTCAATGGACCGAGATTTTGGTCCAGGCCTAGATTGAAATTCTTAGTCTAGCATGAAAAAAAAAACGGAAGTGTGAAAGGGACAAACAATTGATCGTAATTTGAAGAGGAGCCATGATAGGCGGTTTGATGAAGGGTTAGGTTCGAGGAGGAGCAACCGATTGAAGAACAACCAAGATCCCAATCTCGTTTCAATGGCAGAGGAGGAAGGAGAGAGGTTAAGATCGCGGATGAGAGAGAAAGAGATGTTAAGATCACGGAGTTCGTGTTTTCGAAATGATAAGTACAGAGAGAAAAAATAAAATAAAAAAAAATAATAAGAAAAAAAAAAAAATTTAAAATTTTAAATTTGGGAAAGGATGATCAGTTGGTCAATTTTATAAAACTTAATTTATCTACTAATAAAATAAGAATTAAAATAAAATCAATCGCTCAAATTATCTTTTTTTTTGCCAAAAACATGTACACCAAAATTTCATTGTGCTTTTAACCCCGCCTTTGTCAAAAAGATATCCCCATGAAATCTAAAGAGTGGGGTCCTTATTATATGATTTGACCCCACTACTACTACACCTATTACTTTATAATCAATCAATTTTTTCTCTCTCTCTGTGTTAAAAAATAAAGAGAAAATTGGTTCATCATTTATCCTATAAATTAATTTAACGACTCCAGAGGAGCCAGATCGAGAATGGAGAAATGCGGAGGCTTGGCTCATCAGTGGCTGACGTGCCATGAACCTGTAAACGCTGGTATCCACGTGACGTTTGACCGAGACTTGTGAGTCAGATAATCAAACGGCTGACCATCGTCCGGATCTCACGTGGGCACGCCTTGATTGACTTGATTGGGCCCCATCTCGCTCTATAACGAAAGTATTCTAACGTATGGCGTCATCTTTGCATACGTGTCGATTGTATACGACCCTCTCATGGTTTTGGTTACAGGCTTACAGTAGGTCTTCCACATCTCTGCCATGTTCCGACCGGTTAGTCTGGTTTCGCGCAGAGCTTTAGTTTGGCTTAGAGTTTTGAGCCACCAACGCCGCCGCCATTTATTCTTTAAATACGCATTTTATGTTTAAAAGTTTTTTTATTAAATATTTGAGAATAAATTTAGATAAAAATTATTTTATAATTTTATAATATTTAATTTTATTATCTTTATTATTTTCTCCTTTATATATATATATATATATATATATATTATTAAAATAAAATTATACCCATTTTTATTTACCTTTTTCCTATCAACCTACCACACTAATTTCATAAAATAAAATGGATCAAATTAATTGAAAATAAATAAATTAAATATAAAAGACAAAAACTCCTCGATTCCCGTTACAAAAATCCGATGGAATGATTACGTTTTTGTTGGATGGTTTCTTTGTTTTTTTCCATGACAAAAAAAAAAAAAAAAAAAAAAAAAATCTAAAAAGCCTTTGAATGCATCAAATATTTTTTATTGGGTGAAATACTTCTATTTAAGGTTTGGGACATGTTCTATTCTTTTAAGATTTTGACATTAGTTTTTCGGTGTATATTTTTTTCTGTATGAAACCGACCAGCCCTGTCTAATTTATTGCATCTAATTAAGCTAGATTTATAATAAAATTATATTAAATTAATATATTTATAATTTAATTATAATATATTCTTAAAATACGATTCAATTAATCATTATTTCCTCTTAAGTTTGACACCAATTTAGATATAATTTCTAACTCCTTTAAGTTTTTGTATACTTTTTTCATACTTCAATAAAAAAATTATTCAATTTTAAGAGTATATTTTCATAAAATATGTCATATCATCTTTAATCTCAATATTTTGATCATTTTATATAATATTCTCAATTACCTATTCGTCAGTCAACATCTCTAAAATTGTGTTTTTTTTTCTTCAGGATAGTTCAAGAGGTTTTCAATACTCATTATATTATAATAATTCAACTCTTTAATTATATTTTACGGCTCTTGAATGCCTTCCATATTTAACAATTCATCCAAATTATTTGAATTAATATTATCCGCAAATCGAATTTTACAATATCGAACATAATTTACAATTATATTTTCATGAACATCTACTAGTCAATCATAAATTGCAAAATTCATTGCTTGTAAAATATTTATTTTTTGCTGAATTTGACTCCCCAACATCATAACTATCTAAAATACTATAATAAAATCAACGATGATAATACATCTTGAAAGCTCAAATAATTCTTGTATCATATAAGATTGAATATTTGATATTATATTTGGTAGCAAGAAAAATAATTCAATATTTTACCAACTTTTCTATCCTATCTGAAAAGTTTAGGACCCACCTTAAAAAAAAAAAAAAAAAAATTGTGTGTGCATACTGGTACATGTATAGTGAAATTGTAGAAGTTAGATGTAATAAATAGAAAAATAGTGAATAATATACATAGACACAGAATATAGTAAATAGTAAAATGGTATACAGAATTAGAAATTGTAAATGGTAAGTATTAAAATAGAACTAGAAGTTATAAACAGTAAAGGTAGAACCATAATCTGTAAACACAAGTTATGTACGGGAATAACAAAATATAATATTAAAAGGATCATAATCAGACAAAACAATTGAATAGAAAGTTGAAAAAATAGTAAGGTAAGAAATTGATAATCAAACCGAGGTATGTTATGTAATATTTTTCTTAAAATAGATTCACCCCCTCATGTTGGTATAAAAAATGGAACAACGGATACGAACAGCAGCGGTGCACCAACGATACTATTTCGGCGAACTCAAAGATGGTTCAAACTCTACTACACTGGAAACTTAGAACTCTAGAGGAAAATTGAGAGAGATTTTCATTTTTTGGGTGTATTTTCAAATAAAAGAAAGCTGACAATTTATAAGCTTACGATATGAAGATGAGATTAATGAAAATTTAATATATTCAAATGCTAATTTTTTTCAATTGAAATTAGCCCCTCCAATGAATATTAAGAGACTGTGTAAACTTTTTAATCCGATGCATGTAAACAAAAACTTTCTGACGTAGGATAAGCATATTTTGAAATGAAAGGTTTCCCACTTTGTAATATAAGACACATTTACCCCATGATCATCTCTCTATCTTTCTCCTAATTTCACTGTGCCTATCTCTCTCTCTCCTCTCAAAGTTGGCCGACACATTATAATTAAGACCACCACTACAAAAGAGACGAGTTTAAACCATTCATGAGCTAAAGAAAAGAAGAGGAGAAAAAAAAAAAAGTTGGCGATCGGATTTGCTTTCTTTCAAAGCCCTCCATAGCTTCTCCTGCTTTTTCTTCATCTTAATCAATGGATATGGCTCAGTGGCCACAGGTAATCACACAGATCTTTTTTCTTTTTCTTTCCCCTCTCTTCTTTTCTTTGTTTTCTTGTTCTGAAAAAATTTTTAAAAAAAAATTACTACTACTACTAGTGAATATTTCCTTTCTCTAACTAGGTTTTGTTATTTTTCTTTTCTTTTATATTTTAATGGAAATTTTTAATTTTTTGTTTTTCTTCTAAGAGATAATATTGTTCTTCAGCTCCACATATCTATTCCACTAATTGGGATTTATGCTGCTCTCTTTTTCCTTAAAGTTATTTTCTTTCTGAAAAGTATGGCACTTTTTTCCCTTTCCTTTCTACTTTCTTCTGATCATAAAGCACCCAGTAAAAAAGCTATCCCTTTTTGGTTTTCTTTCATCGTTTGCTGTTGTAATTAACTCCTTAAAGGTGTTAAAAGATCACTTTCCTTAAAAAATTTCTTCTTTATATATCTTCAGACTGACAACTAAAGTTTATAAATTACGGGATTTTGTTATAATATGTTCTTTAATTGTCCTGTTTACTTCTGTAATAATTATGATTTTCAGGGTTTTGGAGTAATTAACGTTAATATTAGCAATACTAACAATGTTGTGGATCATCAAGCTGATTCATCAAGAGCACCGCCACCTACTAACATGCTGGAGAGATCAGCGTCTAGATCAAGAGCAGTTAGTACAACTAGTATCACTACTAGTTCTGCTACTACTACAACTACGGCTAGACCAGTTCAGAAGGATCAAGCTTTGAACTGTCCGAGATGCAATTCAAGCAACACCAAATTCTGTTACTACAACAATTACAGTCTGTCTCAGCCAAGGTACTTCTGTAAGACTTGTAGAAGGTATTGGACTGAAGGCGGGTCCCTTAGAAATGTTCCGGTAGGCGGGGGCTCTAGGAAGAATAAAAGATCTTCTTCTTCTTCATCAGCAGCACCAGCAAAGAAGGATGTTAATAGCACTGACCATGATCATGATCCTCATCACCATCTGGGCCCACCATTTTTCCTTCATCAAAACCCTAGACTTGAAGGTGATCATGATCATGATCAGCAGCAAGGTAAGGATCTTAACCTAGCATACCCACCGGCTGGTGATCAGTATGATCTTAATCAAAACCAAAACCCTAGCTCTTCGTCCATTATGGATCAGATAATGAGTAAGATGAATGGGATAGCTGCATCATCGAGGGGGTTGATTTCATTCATGCCTATGCCTACAAGTGCACCAGATTCTAGCGGGTTGATTCCCGTGCATGAATTTATGAAACCAACCTTCAACTTTTCCAGTCTTGATCATCATCAGCATCATGGGTTTGAGCGCGGGTATGGGCCGGGTCATACTCATATCAATGATACTCATCATGTGGGTCAAGAGCCTAATATTATTAATAATGCAAGTGCGAGAAGTTTGTTCCCTATTGATCATGAAAATAATAATGATATAAAGCATGTTCAAAGCACTAGTACTACTCATGAGCAAGGAAATTCTACAGCAGCAGGTTATTGGAACGGATCAATGTTTGGAGCTGGATCATGGTAAATTTTAAATCAACGAGAAGATCACGAAGAAGATTATTAATGAGGGTTTTTTTTTTTTTTCCGGAGTCAATATCCGTATATCCCTGTAGCCAATCTAGAAAGTATCGGAAATAGGGTTACGTGATGATGATGATTCATTTAGTAATTGATGATCATGGGTTGTTTTAGTTTTATTAGAAATGGCTAACAGATTGTAAATAGGTGTATTTCTGTGTACGTAGTTTTCGTTTTCCTCCAGATTTTTCTTCCTAATTTTTTTTCTCTTCTATAATTTCCTTACCTATTTTAGTATAAGTGTAGCTACTTAATTTGATCTTTTACGTGATCAATGGAGGTTTGAAGCTATACTTTAGGTCAGCTTCAAGAGAGTGACATGCATGAAGTTGTCTCTAAGAATTCTTCGTTGTATTAATCTTACGGTGAGCATTAAATAGTAATCGTATAAGTTTTTATTACTTTGTGGTTATATATATATATATATATATATAGACATTTCTTGAAAGTGAACTGAAGTGGGAAATGATGGCTGTCCATCCTTTACAGGGAAAAAGGTGTTCTCGCTTTGTTACTTGTTTTCTTCTTTTTCTTTTTGGTGGCAAAGGTCAGAAAATGTTAAGGAAGTTAATCTTGCATATCTTTCGTATTTAGATGCATATCTGTTTTCTTTTGTATTCCTAAATTGTAGCTTGTATTCCTTAACCGTAGAATGCTTACTTTGTAATTAGGGATTGCTACCTCTATATGTATTCAGCGTGTATGATGAAAATACATTCTAGCTAAATCTGTTTTCTTTCATAGTATTAGATCAAGATTAAAATCCTGACTCCACAGCTGTTACATTTTACCTTCTCGTGTAGCAGCCTTTCATTATTTGCCATTATGGTTGACGGAAAGATTCCCTCTACTTTCGACGCATCCAAAGTAGAGATTTCTAATCACTCGTCAGACGCTTTCAAGTCTGATATCTCCAATCCCTATTTCACCAATCATTTAGATCATCCAAGTTTAGTTTTGATTTCCAAACCTTTGAATTGAGACAACTATTCTGCTCGGCATAGGGCTATGACTATGGCGTTGAAAGCCAAAAACAAGTTAGGCTTTGTCAATGATACCATCTAAGCACCTTCACAAGAAACCGACCCTGACAATTTTGCAACTGGTCACGTTTCAACGACATGGTTCATTCACGGATCGTCAACACTCTCAGTTCAAAAATTTCAGACAGTGCGATCTACTACACTATCGCCCATGAAGTTTGGGAAGATCTTTCTAAGCAATTCTCTCAAAGCAATGCACCTCGCATTTTTGAGATTCAACGAGAGATTTCTTATTATCGACAAGAACAATTATCTGTCTTTACCTATTCCACCAAAATGAAGAGCTTGTGGGATGAACTAGCCTCTAATACTAATGCATCATCTTGTTCATGTGGAGCACAGCAAGATCGACAAAAAATCGATGCAGTTCCTGATGGGTTTAAACGAGTATTACAATGCTACTCGTGGACAGATACTCCAGATGAATCATCTTCCCTCTGTCCGTCAACCCTATTATTATGTTTGTCAAGAAGAAAAATAAAGACTTTTCAATGCTACACACGCAGCCATAGACTCCAACACAAGTGTTGCTATGGCCGTAAGAATCATTCTGATAGAACAGGAAGAACAGAGAGATCAAACCGCCCTTATAACGGTCCACAAGATGGACGGCGTATTGATCAAGACTGGCATCGCTCAAGCTCCTCTAAAGGACGACCATAATGTACTTACTGTAGAAATATAGGGCGTTTTAATGAAAGATGCTACCAATTATATGGATATCCATCGGATCATCCAAAAGGGATATCGAATTCGAACTTGAACTCGAACTGTTTCAAGAATGTTCAGCCAATCAAGTCTCTAGGGATTGACCAAAGATGAGGGAAAATCTGTGGTGACGAGTTTTTCTGAAACATAACTTTAATAACTTTTGTCGCTCCAAAGTGACAAAGATGAAGGTTCTAGTTCTCAAGGAAATGCAGCAGTGACCAAACCAAATTTGTATAAAATATCTTCATACAGCTGGTTCATTGACAGCGGGGCGACAGATCATATTTTTTCGTCTCCTAAATTATTCTTGCGTGGGGATAAAAATTGCTCATTACCTCCACTACTGTTACCTAGTGGAGAAAAAGCCAATATTGTCGCAAAAGGATCATTACCTCTGAACTGTATATATTATTTGCGTGATGTATTGTATTATATGTGCCTACATTCAAGGTTGATTTACTATCAGTTAGTCGTCTAACAAGAGGCTTGAATTGTTCAGTGGGATTTTCCCCTTATTGTGTATTTTGTAGGATCTAGGAGATGATTGGTTTGGGTAAATAGTATGATGAACTATACTCTTTAGTATTTTTCTCTTATTGTGTATTTTGTAGGATCTAACTACGAAGAGATGATTGGTTTGGGTAAATAGTATGATGAACTATACTCCTTAGTGGCATTAGCGACGAAGAAATCAGTAACCAACCCTCATTCATTCTCAAACAACCAACCAGTTTGCAGTCTTACCACCTCATCTATCGATCTCTAGCATATCCGTTTAGGCCATGTTTCCCATCCTCGTCTAAGTTTTCTTGCCAAACATTTGTTGGATATTTCAATTCAGTCTAGTAATGCTTGCCTTATTCGTTATTTAGATAAGCAAAGTTGTTTACCTTTTAATACTGGTACAATTTCATATGAAAAACTATTTGATCTTATTTATTGTGATATTTGAAGTCGTTATAAATATCATTTTTTTTGTAGTGTTTATTACTTTCTTATTATCGTTATGATTACACATATTTTGTTTGAATATTTTTTTCATAAGGTATAAAAATGAAGCACAATCACTTTTAAATTGCTTCTTTAGTTATATATATCCACTCAATTTCTATTTTACATTAAAACTTATCGAAATTATGACGATGAAGAATTTCTTTTACTCCAATCTTTTTTCAAAGACATTGGTAATGTTTCTTAGCATTATTGCATTTACATGCCTCAACAAAATAGGATTGTGAAATGCAAATATGGTCACATTTTACAAATAGCACGAGTTTTAAAATTTCATGCTCACTTCCTTACCCAATTTTGGGGGGAGTGTGCCTTTTACCGTTGTGCACATTATCAATAGGTTACCTACACATGTTCTCTCTTTCAAAACTCCATTAGAGTGCCTTTACTGAAAACCACTTTTTTTTTCTCATCTTCTTCGTATGTTTGGTTTAGCTTATGCTACTAATGTCTATACTTCTCACAAGTTTCATCGTCGTGCTATGGCGTGTATTTTCCATCGGTTATCCTATGGGTTAAAAGCTTAGGATTTATTTGATCTATCCACCCAAAAAAGTTTTCACCAGCAGAGATGTAGTTTTTCACGAAAACATTTTCCTATATGCTTCTGTCAAGCCCATTCTTGTTGTCCCTCCTTTGGCCCAATATTTCGGCCCAATTCCTTCCCCAATTCACGACCCAACTCCACCACTTGACCCTGATTTTAGCCCTAATTCTATTCCTTATCCCACTTCTCTCGATCACCTAGTCTATCTTTCCCAATCCTTGCAACCTGTACCACTAGCGCTTTTATCTCCATCACCGGCGTCGCCCTCGCTCGACCCACTAGCTCCCTCACCTGAACCACCCGCGACCTCGCCCAAACCGTCAGCACTCTCACTCGAGCCTCTTCGTCGCTCCAGCCGCTCCGCCGGTGAAGCTCCGAGATTATATATGCTCTCAGGTCACATATCATTCCTCCGACCAGTCATCTTCTTTATTTCCAAGTCCGAATAAAGGCACTTGCTATCTACTGTCCAACTTTGTCTCCTATCACCGACTTAAGCCTGCGTACCGATCCTTCATTGCTCAAGTCAGTCAAGCCACCGAACCACGCTCTTATTCGGAAGCCGCCGTTCATCCTGAATGGCAGGAGGCGATGTGATCCGAATTGCAGGCCCTCCAAGACAATGGCACCTGGACTTTCACATCCTTTCCGGCCGACAAAACACCAATTGGCTGTCGTTGGGTTTATAAGATCAAACATCAGTCTGATGGCTCCATCGAGAGGTATAAAGCCCGATTAGTGGCCAAGGGGTTTACGCAATTGGAAGGTGTTGATTATCATGATACATTTTCTCTCATTGTTAAAATAATCTATGTTCATTGTTTATTTACCTTGGCTGCAGCTCGTGGATGGTCGCTTCACCAATTGGATATCAATAGTGCCTTCCTTCACGGCGATCTTCATGAAAAAATTTACATGTCTCCACCATTAGGGCCTCGGAGACAGGGGGAGGAAATGCTTGGTTTGTGGACTTCATAAGTCACTTATATGGTTTGAAGTAGGCATCTCGTCAGTGGTTCGTAAAATTCTCAGAGGCTATTCGATCCGCTGGTTAGGTACAATCTAGAGCTGCTTACTCTTTGTTCACAAGGAAACAAGGCAAGTCCTTCACTACTCTCTTGATATATGTTGATGATATTTCAATTATCGGAAATGATCCTGTGAGTATTGCTGCAATCAAGAAATTTCTGTATAGTCAGTTTTGTCTTAAAGATCTTAGGGACTTGAAGTATTGAGGTTTCTGCTTCTAGAAATGGGATCTTTATTTTCCAACGTAAATGCGCATTAGAAATCATTAAGGATGCAGGCTTGATGGGCGTAGCCTCTATTGATACTCCTATGGAGCGAGGATTAAAATTGTCTAACAAGAGCAACTTGCTCGAGGATCAAGGTCGTTATACAAGACTGGTCGGGAGATTGATATACCTTACTGTTTCAAGACTAGACATCACGTATTTTGTACATGTACTAAGCAGGTTCATGCATCAGCCTCGTAAATGTTATATGGAAGCAGCTCTCCATGTTGTATGTTATCTATAAAATGCACCTGGCCGAGAATTGTTTTTCTCTTCAAAGAGTGATTTCAGATTGCGAGCCTACGATTGGGCAGGCTACCCAATTACTCGAAGATCTACCATAGGTTACTGCATTTTCCTTGGCCCTTCGTCGGGGCGAACTAGACATATTGAGATGGACTGCCACTATATCAGAGGTAAGATCCAAGATGGATCCATTGCTACAAAGTTTGTGAGTTCTACACATCAACTGGTGGATGTCCTGACCAAAGCTTTAGGAAAGGAAATTTTCAATCCTGTGATTCGCAAGTTGAGAGTAAAGGATATCCGCTCTCCAACTTGAGGGGAGTGTTAGGAAGTTAACCTTGCATATCTTCTATATTGAGATGTGATGGTCTGTAAATATATGTTTCCCTCTGTATTCCTAAGCAAATATTATTATATGTATCAAAGTATAAACACATGAAAACTACATAGAAATTTACAACAATCGAATACATATAAGATGGACAGGGATATGCTCAAGCGCTATAAACCTAGTACTCCTTCACAATCTTTGCTTTCTCAAGAATGAACCTGCCTTCCCTGAACTTGTCCCTGACACCATAGGCTTCTTGAACATACTTCCAACTCGGTATCTCTCCACACTTGTTGCTGCTTATGTCAGCCACTGTGTATAGTCCTGTCATCAGCTCCTTGTCCCTGCTCTCCCCCACTACTATGTTCTTCACTTTCCCAAATAAATATGCTTGCCCAGACTTTGCCTATACAGCATATACGTAACTATAAAACCCAATCAACCACTGTAAGAGGATTTATAAAGTCAACGGTTAGCTTAGGATTGAAATTAATGAAGAAATATCTTTAAAAATATAAAACTGAAATAAAATGACCATTTTTATTTTTTATTTTTTTAACCTAATGTTTATTTTAAAATTTATGCGCGAAAACTAATTGCCTGCGTAACGAATTTCATAACGCTAAAAAGTATTCATGTTACAGAAACTGTCGAGAATAACAGGCATTGTATTTATTATATATATATATATATAATTATTTTAGGAGGGAAAAAACTGACATAAATATTGTCGCGGTTTAAACAGTTTTTAGGAATCGAGTCAAAAAAATTTCCGATCTAGCTACCCGAAAAGAGGAATTTTTAATTTCGGCGTTTCTTTCTCGAAGTAGACAGAAGGGCGGCAGGAGTGATAGATTCGAGTCCTTTCCTTTATTTCTATAGATTTCTAATTCAAACAGGAAAAAACATTCACTTCCTCAGTACTTGCTTCTACGCGCGATTTTCTTCCCTTCCGCTTTTTCTTCAATTTCCTACATGTCGGAAGCTTACTGGCGGTACACCGAGTCGCGGCAAGCGCCGCAGCCGTCGATTCCTCCCGTCGTCGGAAAACGACCGCGCTCCGATTTCGGTATAATTTGTTATCAATTATTTCCTCTCAGGTTTTTCTATTCTATTAGTTTTTGTTCGTTTGCGTTCTGGAATTTGGGGTTTTCGTATGGATTTGGCTCATGTTGAGTTTGGTTAGAAAGTAGATGTGGAAGGAAAGAGGAAAGCAGTTTTGTGGGGAATCTTTTGTTCTATTTATGTCAGGATTTCTCTTCTTAATTGTTCAATGAAGTCCAAGTGGTTGAACTAGACTCGTCATCATTTTCTACCTTTTCTGCAATTGTTGTTCTATCGCGTCCTTGAAAAATTTCCCTAATTTTCGATCTGTTAGCTAAATTGGATGCTTGCTTTTCTGAGCAAGCTTTCTTGTATATGTTTTAGTTTCTGAGTGAATTGAATCTCCTTACTCCCTAGTCCCTTCTACCTGCTTTTTCCTTGTTTATATGTAGCTTATCTCTGAGTAAGATGTGGTTAATTGGTAATGCCTGTAGATGGCCCTAGTGGCCAGGATTTGATCGGATGTTACCCCCGTGAAGATGACAGAGGAGCACCTCATGGAATTAGTGATACGGATTCCATTAATGCATCTTATGATCGTTACTTAAGGAGTGCAGTACGTATCTTCACTAGTTTTTCATTATTTCTCTTCTCATTCTTGTTAATGTTCTTTATGTATAGGGCTAGATAACCATGCCGGCTCGTAAATTGATCTTGTTTCAGCAAATCTCAACATATGGTGGTGCCCAGTCTGCTAGACCTTCTAGTGGTGGAATTCCGGATCATTCTACCAATCCTCATATCCTGGCGGTTGGAAATAGGGATTCAGTAGTAAATTTCAAAGACAACCTGATAGGATTTGGTGGGCCCAGGGCTGCTATTCCTGTTCCTCCGGATGCTTCTAGTACACTGTTTGTGGAGGGCTTGCCTCACAATTGTACACAAAGGGAAGTTGCTCGTATCCTTTTGTAGGCTGTCATCCTTCACAGTAATATTGCTTGCAATTTTATATCTTTAAATACCAATCCTTCACTGCGGTTGCTAGATATATTTCGACCCTTTGTTGGCTACAAAGAAGTGAGGCTAGTGACGAGGGAATCAAAACGTGTAAGTTTAGTTTAAGTGAGCTGTTCTTGTTAAATGTTGGGTTAATGCTCAATATTTCAGTGGATTGATGTATGCCTAACATGTGTAGCCTGGAGGAGATCCATTGGTTCTTGGTTTCGTTGATTTTTTGAGTCCAGCCCATGCAGCTACTGCAATGGATGCCTTACAAGGTGTGTTATATTTTCCTTTAGTTTCCCTTCTCTTTAGCATCATATACTTCTTTTCTTTTTCTACTCAATATGGGGGCCATTCTAAAGGCCCCTCAGTATGTCATCTGTGGATAATTATGTGTTTCATTATTCTTTGCTATAAGAAAAGTTGTCTGGTTATCATTTTTCTGGCGTCACTGACCCTAGCGCTTCATCCCTAGTGGTTAGCATAGTGCTGATATTCCTTCTTTCCGCGGGTAGGACTAAGATCTGTATGTGATAGTATAGTGATTTCGATTGCTTGCTGGACTAGTTTGGGCCCCCATTCGACTGTATAATGGGAGGTGAGATAAAACCGTAAAAGTAGGTCTTTACCAATCAATTGCTGCCAAGCTCTCCTTGATTAATCATACTCAAAATACTAGACTGAGACAGAGAAAGGTTAGCTATATGATGCATACTGTCAAGTTTTCCGGATTTGCGTACAACTTCGTCCTGAAATAGTAAACATTGCAATCACTTGGCTGAACATATTAATATGTAACTATGAAAGAAAAATACTCCCATCACACGACAACTAATCCCCAGTACGATCGTGTTTCAAATCGTGTATTTGTTCCATCTATAAGATTCAAAGAAGAATACTCCCACCACACCATGATACAATATTCCAATCCGACGCCCATTCTATAACCAAAATGTTGTCACTTTTTCTGTTCTTTTGTTTCAGTATTATGGTAACTCTCTTTTTTGCATGTAGTAGTAGTGTTTTTTACAAATGTCTGTATATTCTGCATACATCATATCCATTCCGTAATGCATATTACATGAGGGTTAGATGATTAGAGATGGAAGATCAACAAATTATCTTAACACATGCCATGAAAATTCAGTGTTATTTTTCTTTCACTTCTACCTTCTTTTGGCCTTAAAATTGTAGAAAAAGTTGACAACTTGTAAACAAAGGAAAATCTTTTTACCAAACCCAGTCATGCGAGTTACAATATACCTGAAAATATAAGGGATCTATAACAGGCATATCCTTGTAGGAAAATATATCAATTCTGTTTCTGCAATTATTATTCTCGTAAACTTCCATTCCACAATTTGTCCCAATTTGGAGAATTAATCCTTGTTATTTTGTTTGGTGCCTTCTCTCAAATTTAAGTAAGGTAGACACTTTTAGGACCAGAAATTATAAGAAGGATGACATTAGTCATGAAAAACCTCTTATATCTGCATACATCATGTACCAAGATGCACATGATTGCTCTTGTTCTTGGGGATTCTTGCATATTAGTTTATTTTAAAACTGCAAAACTTCAAAGCCAATTTCCTCTCTTTCTTAGCATTACCTTTCTACCACATCTTTCTATGCTGAAGCCTTGAAACTCATAAGGTATCAAAACAAGCGCGTTTCAACACACTTTCCTTAATAGTGCCGACAGGAAAGAGCTACAAGCATCTTTTAAGCAAAACTCGAAATTAGACATGTTTTCAAGTAAATGATTGAACGCTCTGTATCTCGTGTCTGCTGATACCTTGTTTCGCCATTCAACACGTCGCTTGCATAGAAAAGAATCAGTCAAGCTCCAAATTTTTGCAGGTTATAAATTCGATGAGCAAGACCGGGAATCGGTCAATCTAAGGCTGCAGTTTGCTCGCTATCCTGGTGTCAGGTCAGGTGGCGGGCATCGCGGCAAGCGTTGAGTTATTGCGAGTTTTTCAGGTGATGAATGCTAATTCCGATCCTCCCATAACGATTTAATTTATTCACCAAGTGATGCGGTTTCAAGGGAAAGAAGAAAAAATCATTACTAAAATCTGAATTGCGCTAAATCAATAATACGATTCTTATCTGTAGGATACACTCGAAATTTGGGAGGTTATGATTAGGAGGGACTATATTGACTGGCCTTGCTGTTTCGAGAGTTTCCGCTCTTTAGTTAGGATCGACCCGCTTTTCATTTTGATTATTTATTGAACAACTGTAAAGAGATTTGGAGTATGCTTTTATGTTTTTATTACTTGTTAACTGTCTGCATATGTGCCTTTCACTGACTTATGCCAGATTTACATCTAATTTGGCTGAATTTAAACTCTTAATTTTCTGCCCACGGTTACTTTTTGCTTGAGGTATCTATTGAAGAAAATTGTTGGTGCTGATTCATTTATGAAGCAACATGGTTTGTTTTGATCTTTTCTACAGTGTTTTGATCTTAGTGTTAGTATGGTTATTTTTGTTAGACATCCATTCTCTTACATATGGCTCTCTGGCTTGCACTTTAAAATAATAATAATAATAATTCCTTATTTTTTTTAAAT
Organism: Coriaria nepalensis; assembly: GCA_027186245.1. Classification (NCBI taxonomy): domain Eukaryota; kingdom Viridiplantae; phylum Streptophyta; class Magnoliopsida; order Cucurbitales; family Coriariaceae; genus Coriaria; species Coriaria nepalensis. The sequence goes on from CP114481.1 coordinate 55,038,972, forward strand.
CCTTCAATTACTCTATTGTTTGGGCCGTGATTGTGTTAAAAGAGAACATATTGTAATTATTTACTAATTGATTGTATAGTGACAGAAAAACGGCAAGAGATGAGTTCATAGTTTGTGGTCATTTTCTTAGCTTCTTTGTCGTCGTGAGAAATAATACACTAATTGTGATTTCTGTTCTTGCTTAGCGTGGTGAATAATGAGAAATATGTATGGCTGCTAACAATTTGCTGCTTGAAACCTTGTCAGTTTTCTTAAATCGTGTTGGTGATGTATTTTTTTCTGTTTGCCGTTTAAAATTGTTTCAACGGGATTCAAAGAATGCTAAAGATTGTATTGAATTCAGCTTTCTGTTTTAGACTTCTTTGACTAATTTAGTTCTGAGTTATGGGCTTGAGCATGAGCTTTGTTGCCTCTTTCCAAGCCTCTGTTCTGCGATCTCTTGTCTGTACTTTGTAGTTAAAGAGTTTAAATGTCTTCTGAGTGCATGCATCGGTTGTTTCTGGGCCTGTCAAGTCCATTGGGCTTTCAGACTCCTTGAAGGGAAGCCCGATCTAAGACGTTGTAGACAATATAGACTGCGCCTTGAGAGAATGAGAAGATTCTTTTTTTTTGTTTTTTTTTTAACGAACTTTAAACTGACTGAGATGAATCTAAGTCTTTGTATAAATAAATATATTCTCAGTACGAGTTTAAAAAGTGGCAGCTTCTTCATTCTTCAAGTATGAGAAGCTATTCATTTTGATTATTTTTCTTAAAAAGTAAAAAAAAAAAAAAAAAAAAAAAACTTGCGTGGGGCCCAATAACAAGTTTCCATATATTCATGGAGGGTATTTCTGTCAAAACATGTCCTACAGGGCACCCCACATGTTTTTCTCACAAAAGCATCAACTTCGTCGCTGTAGTTGGTACTTCTTAATCAACTAAAAGTGATTGACCAGTGATGCCATAGTCAATAAGTCAACGATTCCAAAGTCACTAACTTTCATTACTTTCACACGACACTATCAAAATAATTTTATTCAAGAAAAAAACAAAGAAAAGAAAATCACGGATTTGGTGACCGCTGTGACCAGGCAAGTAGACGATAATGAATGTTAGCGTGATTTTGGACATCCTTTTTTTAATATATACTATTATTTTTTTCATTTTTTAATAATAATAATAATAATATATTTATTAATTTGTGTATTTTATAATAATTTATTATTTGTGAATGTGCTATTCAGAGAGAGTTGACCACCAAGTTGGATATTGTACCAAGTAATAATAAATGGAGTTTGAATGTGAAAATGGGTAGCAGGAGGTGCAGCACCGCCTGCTTAGCCATAGGGGGACCATGGCCTCATGGGTGGTCCGTGTATTCATTTTTTCTTTTCTTATTTTTTTGTCCATTATGGGCACACCTCCAACATCTTATCTAATTCGTTAGATTTTGACGATGTGGTCATCTTTATCAAAATTGTTTTGTTTTTTTGTTTTTTTTATGTTAAAACTATCAAAATCAGAGTTTCTTTTATTTTTCCGAAGATTATTAATATAATGTAATTATGATTATATAGTTGTCATTATCTTTGTCCATATCAATCTAATTCGCACGCCTCTTAAGATATTTTGTCTAGTAGCGGATATTATATGCTCCACGTCAGTCACCTTATTAAAAAAAAAAAAATTGAAATTAAAAAATAATGTCACTAATTATAATGTTATATAGAATTTAATATATAATATAGAAAATGAATCAAATTGATTTTGATATGAAATTTATTATAATCCAACCTAACTCTTGTTTCTACTTCCCTTTTATAACTCAATAGTCCTAATTTTAGTCTAATTACACACTCGAACTGTTATTGCAAGTAATCTAAACTTAGTATTCGTTTTTTAAACGCTAATCAGTGATCACACAATCTTTCCTATATATTATCTCCCTCTCTACTAACAAACTCAGTTTTCATAACCACTCCTCATTAAAAGCAAAGAGCAAGCAGGCCGGAGAAGAAGAACAGCAGCGTGTGAAGGAGTTTCTGCATTGAGAAATCCATGGGGGAAGCTCTGAACATTGAAAATTTGGTGGTGGAGGAGGTGAATGAGGATTGCCCTGTCAAAGAGGTGGACATCACAGTGCCTAAGACTGATGATCCAACTTTACCAAGCCTCACTTTCAGAATGTGGGTTCTTGGAATTGCAGCTTGTGTGATTCTCTCCTTTGTGAACCAGTTCTTCTGGTACAGGACGAATCCTTTGTCGGTTTCTTCGATTTCTGCTCAGATTGCTGTTGTGCCATTGGGACATCTAATGGCCAGGGTTCTTCCGACCCGGCTCTTTCTGCAGGGGACTCGATTTGAGTTTACTATGAATCCCGGCCAGTTTAATGTCAAGGAACATGTTTTGATTACGATTTTCGCGAATTCGGGTGCTGGGACGGTTTATGCTACTCATATTTTATCTGCTGTTAAGCTTCTGTACAAGAGGAAGCTCACCTTCTTCCCTTCTTTTCTTGTCATGATTACCACTCAGGTTCTTTTCTATCTTTTTTCTTTTTCTTTTTTCTTATTGTGGTTTGGATGGTTTCAAGTTGAATCTTTATGTTTACATTTAAATTGAAGTTTTTGTTACACTGAATTATATAGTTTTATTGAATTCTGTGTGTTATATGTAGCTTTTGGGTTTTGGCTGGGCCGGGATTTTCCGGAAATATTTGGTTGAACCAGGGGAAATGTGGTGGCCTTCTAATTTGGTTCAAGTCTCACTCTTTAGGTAAATTGTTTCTATTTATTATAATATTTAATCTACTTCATTTTGTTGTGATTCTGCGACAACGATTAAGTTCCTGGATCAAAATTTTATGAACAATATTTCAGGGCTCTACATGAGAAGGAAAAGAGACAGAAAGGAGGAACAACTAGAACCCAGTTCTTCCTCATAGCCATGATTTGCAGCTTTGCTTACTACATCTTACCCGGCTATATTTTTTCCATGTTAACAAGTTTCTCTTGGGTCTGTTGGCTCGCTCCAAACTCGGTTCTGGTACATCAATTGGGCTCTGGCATGAAAGGGCTTGGACTTGGTTCATTCGGGATTGATTGGTCCACCATTTCATCATACCTCGGAAGCCCACTTGCTAGCCCATGGTTTGCCACAGCCAATATCGCCGTTGGTTTCTTTCTCGTCATGTATGTTATGACACCTATTAGTTACTGGTTTAATGTCTACAATGCCAAGCGGTTCCCTATATTCTCTAGCCAGCTTTTCCAATCAAATGGTTCACGTTATGACATCTTGAGCATCATCAATTCCGATTTCCATCTTGATCACCAAGCTTATGCAAAGACCGGGCCCGTAAATCTAAGTACCTTCTTTGCAATGACATATGGTCTTGGATTTGCTACGCTTTCTGCTACAGTTGTCCATGTGATACTCTTCAATGGACGGTAAGTTGCTCTTCTCAAAACAGCATATATTATGAGAACACATGTTTTTAGACATCAAACTCATTTGAGGTTTATGTTTTATTTTTTATTTTTTTTTAGTGATTTGTGGAATCAGAGCAAAAGGGCATTTGGAGGGAAAAAAAGAATAGATATACATACAAAGCTAATGAAGAAGTACAAACAAGTGCCAGCATGGTGGTTTATAGTCATCCTTGTACTGAACATTGCTCTCACAATTTTCGCTTGTGTGCATTATAAGGAATCACTTCAATTGCCTTGGTGGGGTGTTTTGTTAGCATGTGCCATCGCCTTTTTCTTTACTCTCCCAATCGGAATCATTGCAGCAACTACAAACCAGGTAAAAACTAAATATCAAACTCTATTAAATAAGAATTTATATATTTGTATGCTGAATTTTGATTGACATGTTGTAATTTTAATAACGTCACGCTAATGAACAGGCACCGGGCTTGAACATCATAACTGAATATATCATTGGATATATGTACCCAGAATACCCGGTTGCTAACATGTGCTTCAAGGTTTACGGGTATATCAGCATGACACAAGCTTTAACTTTTGTTGGAGACTTCAAGCTTGGCCATTATATGAAGATTCCGCCCAGATCAATGTTTATTGCTCAGGTAAGGTTCTAGTCATATGGATCCTAAAATTCAGTGTGAGTCCACATAATTCGATTAAAGTAAAGTTGCGGATCATAGAATCTCATCCAAATTCCAGTTTACTTAAAATCTCATTTTCAAGCCATTTAAACTTTTTACCTTACAGTTTATACTTAATTGAATGTATCAGGTGGTTGGAACACTAATATCAGTTTTAGTATACCTAGTAACAGCATGGTGGCTAATGGGATCCATTCCAAACCTTTGTGACACCGATTTGCTGCCCGACAACAGCCCATGGACCTGCCCGATGGACCGAGTCTTCTTCGATGCATCAGTCATCTGGGGGCTCGTGGGGCCCCGCAGAATCTTTGGAAACCTCGGTGAATACGGAGCAATCAATTGGTTCTTTGTAGTTGGGGGCATTGCTCCACTCATTGTCTGGATCTTGCACAAGAGTTTCCCAAGCAAATCATGGATTCGCCTTATCCATATGCCGGTCTTGCTGGGGTCGACATCAATGATGCCTCCGGCTTCTTCCGTTAACTTCACTAGCTGGCTCATTGTTGCTTTTATTTTCGGGTACATTGTGTTCAGGTATCGGACAGACTGGTGGAAGCGGTCCAATTATGTCCTATCAGGGGGGCTTGATGCAGGGACCGCTTTTATGACGATATTGATATTTATTACTTTGGGTTCCAAGGATATTGCAATCAACTGGTGGGGAGGTACTGCTGATGGGTGCAGTTTGGCTGTGTGCCCTACTGCTCCAGGGGTTGCTATTCATGGCTGCCCCGTTTTCTGATAAAAAGTTGGAAATTGCTAGTCTCTTAATGTTTTTTTTTTTCACTTTCTAGTACCAGATTCTTACCTCTAAATGTGAATAGTGTATTGTTAATGATTTGGTTGTTATCTTAGATTGGAAACTGTAGTTTCAGGAAAAAGTAAATCATGGTTTGTCTCGAATATGTCTGCATCAGATTAAAGGTTTGAACTGTCTACTCCCGTTTGTTTCAAATCTTTAATCTAATGCTCTGGTTGTGTTCGGATCCCAGCATTAGATAGTATCAAGGAGATTGTGATGAAACATGGTTCTGATTGATTTAGTGTTAGTTACTTAATTTTCGTATTTTCTTACACTTAAGTTTGCAAGAGATAGCAACCAATATGACGATATCTATAACTTCGATGTTGTAACTGAGTCATGTAAGAATTTTTCGTTAATATCAAAGATTGCCAAAAATAGCTTTTGCTTACAGCACGTGGGTCCTAGGATCCGAGGTGTCAGTGTGTATGACTTGGACACAGTTATCTGAAACTGAAAGGACATTTGAAGGGCAGGGCAAATACCCATCCGCAAAGATATTAAGAAGAGATTAATCGAAACTTGATCCAGGGAAGAAGAGAAAACTAAACAAGATATATGTATATACATATATAGCTTGCCTGATCGATCGATCGGTGATGATCAGTAAAAGAAGGTGGAAGTTATTGTGTAGAAGTAAAAGCATACAAGAGTGATATTGGTTTGGCTCCTCTTAGCTACATATCTCGTCTTAAGAAGATCGGTAAAGAAGATGATGAGCCAGACCAATATCACGCCATGTCTACTCCTTCAAATCGTGAGAGCTAGCGGAGCAGTGTATATGTACATATGTAGTTAGTACGTAGGTTGGTAGTATCGTTTTTAATCCAGTGGTGATAACAAGTATAATGATCAAGTCGTCTCCTCAGTCCTATTTATAGGACTAACAATACTCCTGCTATCATATTCGTACCCAGTAAGAAGAATGACAGCGTTCATAGCTCCTATTTAATTAGAACCATGTACGTCCAATATTATATATATATATATATATATATATATCTTTATACCCATTACTCGATCGTATACATGAATGTTGATCGGCTGTCTCGATCTAACTGTAGGAATATGACGTAAAAGAAAGTCATGGAAATCTAAATTTGATTGAGGAAGTAGATATGCATCTCTCTCTCTTCATAATCAACATGTCGAGGAAGTCAACTACATAAAGACGGATGGATGGCTTCTCAATAATGTCAATCCAAAATGCCTTCTCAATACTGTTTGAGAGAGGGAGGCTGGAGGTGGTTGCAAGAGGAGTTGTCTAACTTCGACCGTAGTGATCGGTTTATCGACGATGATCAATATAATTAAAAATGATAAATATGAAATAAATTAAAAAATAAAAGTAAATAAAAAGTTAATGTTAGAACTTAAATATAAATTATTTATATTTTTTTTTTTTTAGAAACAAAATATTAATTAGAGGGGTTTCTTGACATACTTGCTGTTGTGGCATTCTATGAGTTTTTACTTACCAAGATTACTTCCAATTCATGAAGCCATAAGCCAACTTAAGAAGAAATGAAGCGAATATAACCAACCAAGGAACACAAAAAGATTGATATCCTTATTTATTTCTCCAAGAGGTGAACACAAAAATATTGTAGCTGTGAGGGAAGAAGATTGGGTTGAATGTGAGAAGATGGTGAACTTTATAAATAGACTGCCTGATAGTTATGGGATTGGTATCCAGATCAGAACTGAACCCATTATCAAGCAAAGTGTAGGGCTTATCTGGCCATCAACCAATGAACTTGCAATATGGTTCTCAAACAGAGCAAGAGATATTGACACTTTGAGTGGACAGCTAGACAATTGCCTCTGTTTGATTGACTTTGCTAATCGCAAAGGCATATTTGAGTCTAAGCATTTATATGATGACATCTTGTGTTTTCACCAACTTATATATTCTGATGATGTCGACAATAATATTAGTGTCAATCTTGTTGCTTGGGAACAACTATCTCCCTATAATAAATTCAAAATGATGTTTAATGGTGTCAAAGAAGACAACGTCGTCCGAAGATTGTGTGATACAGCCATTCCATTTATGCGCAAAAGGCTTCATGGTACACCCTTAAGTCCTCAAAATCAGGTGACAGACTCCAATATTTGGGCTGGTGATGACTAAGATGAATCATTTCTAGTTAGATGGATGAAAGAAATAGCCATGCAGAATAAGTTGGACATGTGTTTAATTGTAATTGAGGAAGGATGCAGTGATATTGAAAGAAATGGGTTCTTTACGAATGAAGTTGAAGCAGTAGAGTGTGCTCTGCAGTGTATATACTTGTGCACTCTTACAGATAAGTGGAATATAATGACAGGCATTTTATCAAAACTTCCACAAATGCAAGGTGATTTTTGCTTTGTATGGGTTCAATTCTCATCATGGTAATGGGATTTTGCCTATAACTTTATATATTCTGCCCGGTATTTGTGTGTGCATCATTGGTCTTTTCAGATGATTATTATCAACTCTGAACTTTTAATTCTCCTGCACAGATATTGAACCAGTTGAGGACCTTGACAGGAGGCTCAGGCTGGCAGAAGGCCATGTTGAAGCAGGGAGGCTTCTGACATTTTAACAGGTTAATTAGTGTCTTGTATGGGTTTTGGCTGGAGTAATCTGGACAACTTGCATCCTTAAATTAGTTCCGTTCTCTCCCCCTACGGTCCTCCCCACTCCCCCCCCCCCCAAAAAAATTAAATTAATGGAGAGAGACAGAAAAAACATGGGATACTGGAAGTATTTTCTTTTCCTCATCTGGATTTTGAAATTGATGATATCCTTGCTGTTCGAGAAATAGATAAAAGATGGCTGTTTGTTTATGCATCTCTAATGGTATTTCACATGTATTAACCTGTGAGATTTGTGCTTAGAATCTAATGGTGGTTGTGGCAGTCAGGTGCCGAAGCCAATAAATTTTTTCCTCGAGGTTCGTTCAGATGAAAAAGGTGTAAAACAAATTCTGCGCCTTATACTCTCAAAATATATTCGACAACAGCCTGGCCGATCAGATAATGACTGGGCAAACATGTGGCGTGATATGCAGTGCCTAAGGGAGAAAGCATTCCCTTTTCTGGACCTGGAGTATATGTTGATTGAATTCTGCAGGGGATTGCTAAAAGCCGGTAGATTTTCTCTTGCAAGGAATTATTTAAGGGGTACAGGTTCAGTTCCTTTGGCAGCAGCGAAAGCTGAAAATCTTGTTATTCAAGCAGCTAGGGAGTATTTTTTCTCAGCTTCAAGTCTTAGTTGTGCTGAAGTAAGTATCTAAATCTGATAGATTTGTGATGTTCTTACCTCCTTTCTGGAGATCCAGAGGATGGCTGATACATATAACTGATAAGATCATTACCTTTAAGATAGATTGTGCTAATTTCAAATCCAGATGTCCTGTGATGCCAAAAATGCATCATTTTTGGTGATATCACAGCTAGATGAGAAATTGGATATAGTCACAAAAGGAATAATGTTTGTTTGAATAAATGTGGTCTAAGTGGCTAATATCCTCAATTTATAATAGCTTTTTTGAATGGATTACATGGGGCTATTGATGCTTGTAGTGTAAAATGCATGTCTGAAGTTGCTAGATTTTATATGATAGCTTGACATGACAAAATCAGTAGTCTATAGATTAATTATCAAAAGTGAATTTTCCATTAGCATGCTAATTATAGTTTATCAGCAGCTCTTTTTGAAGCTCAAAACTTCTATACAAGGTCATTGATTGTCTTCAACCACTTGTTTCAGATATGGAAGGCAAAGGAGTGTCTGGATTTATTTCCGAGTAGCAGAAATGTTAAAGCAGAGGTTGATATCATTGATGCACCGACGGTTAAACTATCTAGACTTGGGGTGACTCTACTACCCATGCAATTTAGGCAAATTAAAGATCCAATGAGAAATTATCAAAATGGCAATCTCAATTAATACTGGAGCTTATTTGCATGTAGATGAACTCATTGAGGTTGCCAAACTTCTTGGAAGGAATTCTCTTGATGATATATTGACCATTGAGGAGTCTATTGCTAGAGAAGCTGCTGTTGCTGGTGATCTGCAACTGGCGTTTGATCTCTGCCTTGTTTTATCTAAGAAAGGACATGGTCCGGTTTGGGACTTATGTGCTGCGATAGCAAGGGGTCCTGCCCTTGAAAAAATGGATATAAATTCTAGAAAGCAACTACTAGGTTTTGCTTTGAGCCATTGTGATGAAGAATCCATTTCTGAGCTTCTTCATGCATGGAAAGATTTTGATATGCGTCCAGTTCAATGGGGACGAGTTCTCCCAACTTCCTAGTTCAAAATTCCTCAACTACATTGCGTCCAGTTCACAATAAGAGTGTTGGTTACTCAACAGCTTCTTTTGGACTGGTTGAAGGCATAATAGATGAAGATCGAGAAGTTCATTTGGATAAAATAAAACATAAAATATATGCTGTTGCCAAAATCTCGCCCATTGAGAACAAACACAATTTAGAATCACTTTTGTTAGAAAATGGTAAAATTTTGTCTTTCTCTTCCTTACAACTCCCTTGGTTGGTTGAATTGAGTACGAAAGAAGACGGTGGTAAGAAATTGTTTCCTGGCATCATTCCTGGAAAGCAATATGTGAGTCTAAAAATACAGGTTATTGTGACTATCTTGTCCTGGTTAGCAAGAAATGGTTTTATCCCCACAGATAACTTAATATCCTCTCTGGCAAAATCAGTGGTTGCTCCGCCTGTTACTAAAGGGGAAGACTTACTTGGTTGCGCTTTCCTATTGAATCTTGTGGATGCTGTTAATGGGGTCGAAGTTATAGAAGAGCAATTGGGAGCTAGGGAAAATTACCGTGAAATTTCCAGCATCATGAATGTAGGAATCTTCGAAGTACTCTTTGTTACACAATTCTTCAGTAGAGTGTGGAAGTGCTTCTCAGAGGAGAGATATGCTACTGCAAAAGTTCAAAGAAAAGAACACATCATCCACCTCTGGTGATTGGTCTTATCAAATCCGTTTAGAAAGCTTTGTTTCTTATTAAAATAAGGATTCCTAATGTTTTCCTTCTCTTTTCTGTTTAATAACTTTTAGACATATGCCACACCACTTGACAATATTTATTCTATTGTTTCCTTGTTTTCAGAGGACAATGAAAAAGGCAAAGTACAATCCACATTTTGGAGGGGGTGGAAAATGAAGTTAGAAGAACAAAGGCGTGCTGCAGATTGTTTGAGAACACTGAAGAATATAATTCCTGGGGTCGAAACTGCACGTTTCTTGTCTGGGGATTCTATTTATATTCAGAGTGTTGTTCTCTCTCTAATTGAATCCATAAAAATGGAGAAGAAGCGCATTTTGAAGGACATGCTAAAACTAGCTGATACGTATGGCTTGAGTCGCAGTGAGGTAACATGGCTGGCCGTCTTAGATATCTTAACGCAGGGATATAAGAAAAAGGCCTGCAATGTTTATCCATTTATATAACATTTTTTTTCCTCTATTTCCTTATAGGTGGTCCTAAGATATCTCAGTTCTATTCTCGTTTCCGACGTGTGGACCAATGATGATATTTCAGTTGAAATTTTAGAATTCAGAGGCGAAATGATTGGTTATGCTGCAGAAAGCATTAAATCTATTTCCATAATTGTATATCCAGCAGTTGACGGGTGCAACAAGTTGCGTCTAGCATACATATATGGCATTCTCTCTGACTTCTACTTGCAGCTGGAAGAAACAGGAGAATCACTACAACTAGTAACCCCAGATCAAGCAGTTATATCTAGCTTAGGTTTAGCCCATTACTATAAGATCATCGAGCAAGAATGTAAACGAGTGTCGTTCATCAAGAGTCTAAACTTTAAAAACATTGCTGAGTTAGGTGGTCTGAACATTCAGTGCTTTAGCAGTGAAGTCTACACACATGTAGGTGAAGAGAATTTGGAAGCTTTGCCAAAAATGGTGGAAACACTTACCAGTATCTATCCTAATCCTGTTCCAGAAGATCTCATATCCTCACAAGATGTCTATAAATATTATGTTCTTAATTTGTTGATGACTTTGGAGACTTATGTGGGTACTAATTCTAAAAGTAAAAGCCCTGAAAACCTTCAAGATTTGGTAAGCCAACTTGAGCAGAGCTTTGACCTTTGTAGAATGTATGTCGGACTGTTGGCTCATTCAGATGCACTGGACATCATGAAGCGGCACCTTACAGTAATCTTACCTCTTCATGCCAGTTATGGGGATCTTCCTGATAATTCGACATGGCAGGAATGTTTCATCACCCTTCTAAACTTCTGGATTAGAGTGGCTGATGAAAATGATGGAGATAGTTACACGTGAGAGTAAAGGAGAAATTTTACATTTCAGTCCAGAATGTTTACTGAGTTGTCTCAAGGTATTTCATAGGCTGATAGTAGAAGACAGTGTGTCTCCAAGTCAGGGCTGGAACACCATTATGAACTACGCCAAAAATGGTTTAATTGGGGATCCTGCTTTTGAAGCTTTAATTTTCAGCAGGGCTATGATTTTCTCTGGTTGTGGATTCGGAGCTATAATGGACGTATTTTCTGAGGTTGTATCACAGTATTCAGCTGATACATCTTCAAAAAGTGACGCATCAATTCAGGATCTTCCTCATCTCCATGTGAAAATTTTGGTGCTCATTCTACAAGATTTGGTCAGTTGCTCAGATGAGCACCAGAACTTGCATCACTTTTTGATTTCCCTGAGTAAGTTAGAAGGTAGTTTAGAGGATTTGGAGAGGGTCAGGCAGGTAGTTTGGGCAAGAATGGCCGAATTCTCTGATGATTTGCAGATACCACTCTCTGTCTGAGTTTTTATTACTTGCATTGTCCTCTGGAGTCTTTGCGATCATTGCTTCCAAACCATGTTACGGAAGCATTTTCTGTTATCTCTGTTACTTGGTTGGAAAATTCTCTCATCAATTTCAAGAAGTCCAGTTATCAAACCTCACACGAAGAGAAACAAACATACATGATCAAAACAGTGATAGAGGCTTTTTATACATTTTCAGAAAGGTCACCTTCCCCTGTTTTATAGCAGAGCTCGTTATGGCAGATCAGCAGGTTCTTGCAGCATTACAAAAATTCATGCACACAAATCCTTCACTGTGCCTTGTCAATATTGCTGATGCTAGTCTTCGCCCATTTTTGGAGAAAGAGCTTCATGCCGTACAAAACGATGAATCAAGTCAGGTGGACATGTGTTTAGATGATGATATCTTAAGGAATACGGTTTTGAATTTGAAAGGGAAGTTGGAAAATCTAATCCAATCTGTACTATCGCTTCTCTCACGAAGTTAGCTTAAGACTCATGTTCCTGTAAAGCATATAAGTGGGATTGTGCCCAGAAAACCAGTTGTACAAATGTAACTGTATATTTTCAATGTTTTCGGTTTCTTACATTTTTACATGGGCTATGAGTCACCCATACGAGAACTAAGATTTCTGTTCTCACTCGATCATCGGAACCTCACAACTGCGGTTCAAGGTCAGCAACTTTATTTCCATCTCTCTTTCTTCATTTTCATAATTCTCTTGAATCATGCATTTCCAACCTTATTTTCACTAACAAGATTATGCTGTTAATCTTTCCATTATTACTAGATAATCACGGAACTCGTTTCATAGATCTAGAGTTAATTTCTCAATTTTCTGCCTCGGTTTATATATATTTGGGGAAAGATCCGAGTTCATTTAGGTTATTGAATCGAGCATGTGTTATCGATTTCTTTTCTCTTGATTTGAATTGTTGCGTTCATAATACTGATCACCTTTCATTGTACTTCTACTTAAGCCTGAAATCATAGTTTTCATTTAATCAAATCCGTATTCTGTAATTTTATGAGATTCTTCTGCAAATCAATTTTGAAATTCTATCATGTAAAGTTGTATACTAAAGTGAGGCTGGATCTTTTAAAGGCATTGCAACCTGGTAATGTGAAGTTTGCAGGAAGTGGAGGAGGTTAGCTTCAGAAAAAACATTGTGGTCAAACCTATTCAAGGAGAGATGGGGAGAAGATCATGCTCTGTTCTATAATCCAAGCGGCTCGAGGTCATGTAAAGACTCTTTTGAGGTCCAAGATCGACGTGAGCGATATGGATTGTAAGTTCCAAAAGCTTTTTCTTGCTTGCTGAGTTTTCAATAGCTTATTTGCAATCAGTATTGGTTATGAGAGGCAAGTGTTGTTTTGTTTTGCAGGGGGCTAAGGATAATCCGAGAAGGGGGTTGCTACTATCTCATTCAGCAAGGTGAAATCCAACGGTATCTGGGTTCTAGGAGGCAAAGAAAAGGAGCAAATACTAGTACTAGTACCGACAATGTAAAAGGAGAGACGGAGGGATTTTGGATAGAATCCTTTTTCTTTATTGGGGACTTAGAAGTAGCTTCTAACGATGTCAAACGTGGCAGGGTGCTATGAAGTATGAAGTGTTGCTTTTGGACATTGAATCTCTCAAGTGTTGCTTATATGTGGTTCATGAAAATGAAAATTTTGTTGTATATTCAATTCATATGGCAAGTATTGTATGAAACCTTGTTAATTCATATCCCAAGTGTCCATTTCCTCTTCTTTGAGCTGGATAAATGTGGGAATCTGCTGTTAAGTGTCAATATAAGAACCACCCGTAGTTAACATTCTATTTCAGGTTATCATTTGAAGTGAGATTCTCTCAAAAAGTGTATTAAAATTCAGGTTACTCGCCACTTCAATCTACTTAGGTATTTTCTCCTCAACAGTGAAGGCATAAGAATGAGCATTCTATCAAGCTCTTGGATATAATATAACATAGTTCACCTTTTGGTTTTGACCTGGAAGTTGCGTGATACCAAGTACAACTGAAAAATCGATAAATACCTTGAGAAATCAAAGGACAACCCTGGTGAGAAGAAACTGATTTTTTCATAACAATTTCCACAAAGATCCCTATGGGCAATAGAAATTACACAGGGGTAACTATAAATCTTCTCCTTGAGATTTCTCCTTATACATTTTGATCTTCACTATTACACCTATAAAAGCAAACAAATCAAACGGAAATTACGGCCGTATACAAAACGAATCGAGTAGCACTCTCGAACCACCTAACGATCCCAGGCGGTTCAGTTCGTCTTCCCAACATTACTTAGGCGTCTAATGGCTCTTCCTCGGTTTTTTCCCTTAATGGGGACCAGTCTTCTGTCTCTGTCAAAAGAAAGGAAGACATATTACAACTCTTAGCACCAAACCCTCTAAGCCATAGAGGGGTGTTGAACAAAGTGGGTAAATAATATCTGGGAAGTTAGCAACATAGAGAAGCATAATTTTGTGTAATTAAATGTTTAGCGATCATCATGTTGTGAATATGGTAAATACACTGGCTATCCTTACTTGGCTTGTCTGCCATCAACATTAGCCGGCGCTGTAGAATGCATGCCAAAAGGAGAAAAGATGAGCACATAGCAAACATGACAGCCATGGGGAATGCATCGACCTTCAAGAACAACAAATACAACGGATAAGTGATAGATATGTAGAGAATAAATCAAAGGACTAATGTTTTTTTTTGGGGGGGGGGGGGGGGGGCTTTCCAAGATTGAGAACCGAAACACAGGATGATGTAAATGTACATTGTATAAGACGATGCACACAAAAATATTGAGAGGAATGCGGAAGAAGTTCATAATGGTGCTCCTAGCCTCCTCGGGAATGTATTGGGACCTCATCTTCATAATTGAAGGCCAGAATATACCCACACATGCTTCAAAGGCACAGAAGCCAAGAAGCTGAATACAACCTGCAAAAGTGATACTACCACCTTTCACTTGTGACGGAGGAACCAAGAACTGCTCAAAACCAGAAGAAGTTAGTAAACTGTCAAAATTTTGCCCAAATATTATAGTAAACATTGGAAGCAAAATCTTACATAGGTAACAACTGGAAGTATGAGAGCGGCTGATGAGATGACAAAAACAATCTGCATATAGCTTTCAACTCTTGGGGATGAGTGGGACAATAATCGTGATGCAAGGGAGCTTCCCAACATTGACGACAACATGAATGTGGCGAAAATAAAACCATGAGGGATGTCTTCTTCATTTGGGCTCAGAGCAGGAGTCCAGAGGAACACAAAGGTATACATCGAACCTTCAAACAGAGACTGGATAGCACCCAGGAGTGCAATTCTCTCATCTGAAACCACACAATAAGAGAGAGAGTCATATATGATACCAAAGCACAAATAGAATTGAAACAAGAATAATTCTTTATAGCAAATGAAGACGAGTCAAGCCAACAAACAAGACACAATCGTCAACCAAAAAACTGTATCATCATCCAAAATTAAATCTAAAAATCGTAAAGTTCGAACTGTACCAGAAGCAATGGCCACAGCAGCATTCTTAAATTGTGTGAGTAAATCCTTGCCCTCCGAAGGGTCTCCGTAGTTCTCAGTCCACGATGATAAGATGACGGCCATACCAATTGCAAGAAAGCAAGAGGCAGCATCAAATGGTGCCACTGGCCCAAGAGCTAGGGTATCTACTAGTAGATTTCCCAACAATCCAGCCATAATGGCAACAAGACCATTGCCAAAAAAGATTGCCTTTGAGAAAGTTATTGACAACCATTGCTGTTCAAAGCCCCTCTGCAGAGAACAAGTTAACAATATATTTAAGATACTTATACGCGAGGGAATACTAAAACAGATACCCATAGATGAGCCAAAAACAATCACATAAAACAAGTAAAATATGGTTGAGAAACACATTAAAATGCCATGAGAAATTACGAAAGCATTGGTTAATCAAAGATCAGAAAGACTGACATGCTAAATTGGAATATCTATTGCACGACCTGAGGATACAAGCCTCCAAACTATTAGATAAACATAAAGCTAGAAAAGCATTCCACTAAGTTTTCTATTTAGTCAAAATGGAGTTGTGAGGCAGAGAAACAGCAAGATAACCCTTACCTTGTTATGCTCTGCAACAAGCCACGACTCGAATGAAGAAAAGAGGAGGGAAGTGGCAATACCTCCCAAAACACGGCCCACCATCAAAACCTTGTACTGAGGAGAATGCTTGGTGATGCAACTCAATATGTAAGTTATACAGTAAGTCACAGAAGCTCTCTTACGACCCCTGTACACAAAGCACAAAGGTATCACTTATATAACAATATACAAGAAAAGAAATATAATTCCAATCATAAAGAAAACTACTTCACAACAAAAGATTGGGAGGAAAAATTCTCACTGTTTGTCGGCAAGGGATCCAACAATGGTCCCGAACAACATAGAGGAGCCAAAACCAGCAATAAAAAGCTGGCCAATCTCCCCTTTCCCAAAGCCATACGTTCTGTAAAGGTAGTAGACATAGGGGCCCTGCAACCAATCTCCGGCTATAGCCAAATATATAATAATTCGTTAGACGGAATTTGAAGTATTGATTTGCATAGTCTATAAGAAGACAGAATTTACAGTATTTACTTTAAAAATTCGAAAGAAACATGTAGAATACTAGAACATTCACTTTCTTTCCATACATCATCAATCACCTATCAACCAAAATTTTGCAAAAGAGAAATCTCGAATCCACAAGAAAATGTTTGGATCAAACTGTATAAATAATGCATTATCCCCGCCATCATCAATTCGCTAACCAGAAAAAACCCTTGCAAGTGCTCATGTCCAGATCGATCTAAAAGCAAAACCAAAATGAAACTAAAAATGTACAGATCCAACAATTCCTCAAAAAACGCAAAGAAAAATGGATCAGATCTGAATTTAGATCTCCGAGAAAAAGAACCGGAAAGAGATCTTAGAGGAAAATTGGATTCGAGTACGTACCCATCATAAGCGAGTAGACGAGAATGTAATTGTTCTTGAACGCATTGAAGGTCGAGGACGTGGTGATTCCATGCTTTGTGCTCTTGCTCAGCTCCAATGCGGCTACCACCGCTCCCATTCCCCCAAAAACCAGATAGTAGAAAAGCTCCATTGTTAGTTAACAGAGAGAGAAAAGAGAGAGAGCGAGAGCTAGAAAATATGAGTGAGAGAGATACCTATAAAATAGAACCGTATTTTGCTTATAATTAATTATTTAATCAGCCCACTAGATGTGCTTTTGACTAAGTAGAGTTGACAACCGAGTCCTTGTTTTCCGATTGTGCATTGAGAGTGGAGGAAGAGGATCACGAATGCTACACACGGATGCAGCAAATTACGACCCGAGTATTACGCGGTTTAGTCATGTTGTCAATTTCTTACAATTAAATTTAATACTATATAGTTTGTGGTCGTGACAAATGACATGCATTTCGAGGTGTCGGTCGAAATTTTAAGAGCTACCGGATGCAAAGATCTTGGATCTTGAATTTATAACCATAAGCTATATCTTTCCAATTATAAGGAATTTCATAAAATTAAATAAAATAATAATAATAAAATCGGGTGGCTCATATTTATAAATAAATATATTAGGGCAAATTTTACTTATGTGAGTAGCCTCCGAATTTCTGTATAAAACATTATTATAATAGAAAAATATATATGAATTCTGAAATAAAATTCATGTCATTTTAGATTTCAAGAAAAAATAAACTTTTAAGGATCTAAGTCTTTGAAATTTGTATGGATTGATATCAGATTGTGGTAGGTTAAATTACATCTATTCAATGTATAGAAGAAAGGTACTGGTCTGGTTTGGGTATTTTTCCACATCAAAATGAAAAAAGTTAAAAAGAAATTATGAGAGTCGGTGCTTTAATATTCAATTTCTTATATGATTCCAGAATTAGTTCGGTGAAGATCACTTTCTTTGGTTCAGCCCAATACAATGTAAATCAATATCAGTCGTTGGTAGGGGGTATAAAAGTAATTTCACTTTTGGCAGCTCGTTACCACTATTACATTCATTTATTTTTATCGACATCAAATCACAGATCTTATATTATAAATACATAGCAAGAAAGATAAGGATATAAACACTGCAGCTACAGTGATGAGTGATAGTGTCATGTGCTGCTCATAATGAAATGTTATAGAACCAAACCTTCTGAGAAACAAGATTCCTAAAACCAGAAAAGAAAAAAAAAGCTTTACACGATGTGTTTGTTTTTCTTGCACGATATAATTCTTTCTCCCAAACAATGTTTGATGAAATACCAGATAAGGAAAGCAGGGATGTGATGAGTAGTTTAACAAGCTTCCTCTGGCCTGTATATAGTGATCTCCTGCTGTTTAAAGTACCGTCGGTCCTCTTCATCCACTAAAACCAGGTTCAAATAATACTTCACACTAAACTTGTTGTTGATGTTCCGGTGGGTAGGGGTTAACTCATAAGGACTGAGAAATATTCTGATTGGAATTGATTCACCTGTACAATTTTCACAGCCCATTAGTAGCGTAGAAAAGTATCTACATTGATAATATAGACCTTTTTTTTTTCTTTTTCCCATTTGAATCAAGAGGCAGAATAATAAAATAGATAAATTACTTTGAGCATACCTCGGACTGGAGCACCATCCATCAACTCAAATTTAGCTAGTGTCTCTGTCTCGACATGCGTACTGGCTCCTGCTCCTGTTGATTCTCTGCGCCTGATCTCCAAATCCATATTTTTAATCTTGATTCTCACAAGAAGAAAGTATATCTTGCCAAGGATAACATCTTTGAGATGGTACCTGAAAATGTCGACAGCAAAAACCAGTGAAAGTGTTTCCTCTCAGACATAGAAAGGCAAAGATATGAGATTTGACTTCCTAATCCACAAGAGGTGCATTGCATGCTCCATTCCAGGTTAAGCTATGGGTGAAAAGATGAACCTTGGACTAGCGGCCAATAAGAAACAGTAATATGATCCATTCAAATTGGTAATACGAAAAATCATCTTCTTAAATTCTAAGATTCATTTTGCACCACAAGTTTTAGCACTAACTAGTTACCGTCAACAAGAACAAATATACATTGATGATCAAGTAACAATTTAACTACAAATTCACCACATACTTGCTTTTGTTGTACTCAAACTCAATGTGCAAACAATCTTCAATGCCAACCTCCATCTGTAAAGGGCATTATATTTATGAGAATGAATGACCAAAAGGGTATGATTTAACTTGGTTCAATGATTACGATGTAAATATGTGCATACTAACAGCCAGTCAGCCACGAAGCAAAAGGCTCAATTGGTAAAGGCAAGAAGAAATGAGAAGCCCAACTCTAGTCAGTTTCACTATAAAGAAAATCAGAATAAAGCAACTAACCTTGATACTATTGTTAATTGGTGGAGGTGGCGTATAGTTGTGAACCTGATGCAAAATATCAGCATCAATTCAAAGATCCAAATAAAATGATGTTACTTGTTAGTTATCACACATTCATATATTGTGTATGAACTAAGAGATAGATATTGAGACTTGAGATGTAGGAAAGGTAATATAAATCATGCCAAGAGCTCAGATGCATAAAGTGATGATGTTCTTTAATCTCAACTGTTGGGAGTATATACACTAGAGTATCCTAGTATGCCTCAGACATAGAGTAGAAAAAATTACCACAAAATCCTGATATTCCACAATGCTACCACCATAGCCACGACTGATTGTCACTTTCAAAACATACCTAAATACAGTAGATCGCAAAATGTCACACACCTTCTCTATAAGAAGCATATTTGACTTCAAATATGAGGTTTGAGGTTCCACAAAGTAGTGGCAAGTTAACTTATTTATTCCCATTACTTTTGACTGAAAAGTACAAAACCAACAGAGTGCTTCATTCTAAAGGCTCCCAGGGTATTGCCAACATAAAGTGAGAATACACGGATGCAACTGCAGTATATAGATTTTGATTTACCTAAGTCGGACATTTACACCATTGTACGTCTCATATGGCATTTCTACTGTAGAAAATTCAAATGGATATGTTTTCTTTTCATATATTTCACCAGGAATTTCCAGTTCACGGACTGAAATAGAGAAACGATAAAATTAGCCATATCTTATAAAATAAAAAAGGGTGGCTCATTTTGAGATGAAGTTGTGAAAAAAATGGATGATCGATGCTTTAAAACTCGACCCAAGCATTAAAATATTCCTTGTTTTCCTTTCCAAGTGGCATCCCCCTCTTTTGTTTGAGAAGAGGATTGGAGTTACTCTAACAAGACTAACCGTTCACCGAGCCTCAACAAATGGGTGAACTCCAGTATACTGAGTTTTAAGCCCAGAGAAACTTACCAAGGGAGGTGAAGTCGTAAAAGTTGCCTCTGTCAAAGTAAATTTCTGTAAAAGTGAGAACAAAAGAACATATATGATTATGTAACAGGAGTTCGTTCATCATTTAAAGAAAAAAAGAAGTAATAAAAACGATAGAAAGTTTATCGTCTAGAGCAAGTCCCTTATCCCCCCCCCCCCCTCCATGCAGAAACACAACATAATTTTATGTACTGGTCATATTGAGTGATCAAGTACATATTGAAGGGTACAAACAGTAGGTATGACTGTTGAATCTGGGGCAGTGCGTCAGTAGAGTCAGTAAGTCATTTAAGGGGATTCTTTTACCATGAAAATTAACAACTATCTCTTATAATGATATCCTTATATGTACTGTTGAGAACCAATTTGTTCGAGCTGTATGCATACAATGGACATACGCATACTTAGCATTTGATTGAAACTGAACTAACTTTAATTCAAAACTTGCTGCAGGAAACGAACCTATTTGACCGAGGAGCTCAATTTTAACACCGTTGTGTTCAAACTTCTTCCCTTGAATTGGTTCAATTGATATCTATGAAGAACGCCACAGAAATACATATATGATGCCACAATTAAGTCTGATAAAATAAATTCTAAAAGATCAAGATGATGGATTGTAATACTTGCTACCAGATACATACCTTCCCACCAATATTTTCCTGACTATGGAAAAGAGGGACCATAACTGTTTGACCATTTTGTTTCTTTAAAGGGACCTACAGAAAACACATGCGTAACAGGATAAATATCTCATCCATTCCATCTTCAAAGTCCAAAGTTAAAATCGAAGAGGCTAACAAATATTATGAGTCTTTCCCTGGCTCCCTGTCCGTCCCATCCCATCAAACAAGTTTTCTTTATATCTCCCATTTTGGCCAGATCACCAAAGTTTACTTGACATAGACTGATCAAGAAAGTTACCTGCTTACGAGTCTTCCCATCCGTGAATGCAATTGAGATGTTGCATGATGGCTTGAAAGCTCCAATTAGATAATTCTGAGACAAACGAAATACGAAGTTATTGATCATACAAGTGCACCAGATAATCCATGAACAAAATGATCATTGCAATCAGTATATATATTTTGCACAGCAGAAAAGCTCTTACCATGCTGATCAAAAGTAAACCTCAATTTCCAAGGCCTGGTTCAGTACACCTGAAAATCAAGTTCATCACTTAAATCTCAAGCTCATTGCATTTTTATACCTAAGGAAACAGCAAAAATCTTCTCTAAGCAAAATGGATAACCATAAGCGAATGGCAGGCATGTTAAAAGCTCGGATCAAATGTACGTGATCAGACTAAATTGAACAGACACAGAAGTTGACTCAGTTTGACGAATTGAAGTTACCTTACAGTCGGAGACGACGATGATACTCGAGGAAAGGGAACGACGGCCGGAACCCTAGGTCGATGATTTGAGAGTTCTGGAGCAAGGCGGGACACAGATTTCGGAGAAGGATGGGAATTAGGGAAACTTGATGATCTTCTTTGTTGTTAATTTGACGGTTGGGATTTGGGAATTGAACAGGGAAGAAGAAAATACGTACGTACGGGCCTCTTGCGAGTAAAATTTTAATTCGTATTTTTTCCATATAATTTTATATAATTTAGTTTTGAGTTCTGATTTGAGTATTAAATATATCGATGTATCATTTTAAATATAAATTAATATTATATTAATATATCTAATAAAATTAAATAATCATAATCTATTTCTACTCTTTTATATTAAATTCTAACTGTAAATTATATAGAAATTTTTTTTTAATAATTTAGACACAGAAAAAATTATTAGTTTAAGTAATCTCTTTTTTTAGGGGTTCGAATCTTTAAGCAAAAACAAAAAAGTAGCCTTTTCTTTTTTCTTTTTTTTTTTTAAATTAAAAACAAAAAAAAAGAGAAAAAAAAAAAAGAGAAATCACATATCATCTTCTTCTTCCCTTCAACAATGGCGAGCAGAAAAAGTAACCAACTAACAATTCCAGATTCATTCAACTTTATCTTATATTTCTTCTTCTCTCTCTTGAGTTATAGGATTTAAAATATTTTCATCCTACATTACTGATCTGCTTCGAGAAAAGTATGAAGCATTACTGATCTTTTGAATTTATGGTTTTTTATTTATTTATAAATTTCTTAAGTTATGATTTTTTTAGATCGAAAAGATACATAAAATGATAATTAAAGCTAAGTTTGATGACGATTTTGTAGTGGAAACCTTGTTGTTTAGCACATATGGTCGATTAGATTATTTACATAATGCATTGAAGATGTTTGATAAAATGTGTGAAAAATATATGGTTTCTTGGAGTTCAACTATTTCATATCTTATTGAGTATGAAAATGTAATATGATACCACTTATATTACGAATGGTTGAAACTGGATTAGTATGATTTCAAATTATTCCAAAAATGGTTTTAGTATTTTGCTCAAAATTGACATATCTTTCTTAATTTTTTTAAGGAGAAACGTCCACACATAAAACTATGGATAATGAGTGATTTCAAATCAGAAACTTTCCATTTGCAAAATCATACCGAGTCATTAGTAATATCCTACCAATCATTGCAAAAGCCTTCCAACCCTCTCCTTTTATGAAATACAAGTGCTCTCCAACTATACTTGCAGCAAGAGCAAGTTTAGCCAAAACATCTTTTGCAAATAATCTTCACCCTCAGCTTTTACGGGCAAAAGTCTAAGTAATAGGCAAAAATCCTAGGAATGATAACAAATGTCTCGTTAAGTATTGATATTGTTTTTTTATTTGTAATAACTTCTTATGAAAAATATAAACAAATAGTTTCACTATATTTTGTAATTAATTATTTTTTCATTTCTAAATAAATGTTTGTTATTTTTTTTTAATATCTTTGTTAATAGTCTGATGAATTGAGTTATTGATATATTTCAATGTGTTTTGATTTGGGTATTGTTCTATTTGTAGGCCAGCTCTTTATTATTATTTTTTTTCATGATTTTTTGATAGTTTACAAAACTTAAGACATCGAGAAATCAAGTAAATAAAAGCTCTACGTTCCTTTCACCTAACTTCTTGATGTCTTACAAAACTTAAGATATCGAGAAATTAGGAAAAGAAAAGCTTTATGTTCCTTTTATCTAATTCCTTGATGTCTTACCAAATTTAAGATATTTAGAAATCAAGTCAAATGAACAAAAACTTCAAGATTACTAATATTGAACTTTTCATTACCTAATATTTTTCTATCATTACTCAATGTCTA
Source organism: Coriaria nepalensis (assembly GCA_027186245.1). Lineage (NCBI taxonomy): Eukaryota > Viridiplantae > Streptophyta > Magnoliopsida > Cucurbitales > Coriariaceae > Coriaria > Coriaria nepalensis. The sequence continues at coordinate 55,062,387 of CP114481.1, forward strand.
AACATTATATTTAGAATCATAAAAAATTAATCTCTCACAAAATAACATAAAAGTCAAATATTTATATGAAACTATAATACCTGAAGTTACACTTGTAACTATAAAAGTTAAACATTTCATTACTTCACCATAAGTTTGGATCTTTCTATTATTACCTAATGTCTAATAATTATATTTAAAACCATAAATGTTTGATCTTTTGTAAAAGAACATAAATGTCCAATATTTATATGAAACCTTATTACATAAATGATACACTTAAAATAATAAAGGTCGAACATTTTATTACTTCACCATAAGTTTGGTGAACCTTTCTATCATTTATACGTGACATTGGATATTTTTATCATTACATAATGTCTAAACATCATATTATAATCATAAATGTTGAATCTCTCCTAAAAGAACATAAAGATCCAACCTTTTTATGAAACCCTAATACCTAAAAGTCACACTTACAACTACAAAGATTGAATTTTTATTACTTCACCATAAGTTTAAATCTTTTTATCATTACATAATGTATAAACATTATATTAGGAAAACAAATGTTAAATCTCTCGCAAAAGAATATACAGCTTCAACCTTTTTATGAAATCATAATACATAAATGTTACACTTAGAACAACAAAGGTAGAACCTTTCATTACTTGATTAAAAGGTTGGACTTTTTTATAATTATCTAATGTCTAAACATTACATTTAAAACCATACATTTGGACTTCTCACAAAAGAACCCAAATGTTAGACTTTACTATGAAACCTTAATGTCTGAATATTAGATTTAGAAACATAAAAGTTGAATTTTCCATCATTGAACTTAAAAGTTAGACTTTTTTATTAAACCATAATGCTCAAATCTTTCATCTTAAATCATAAGGATTGAAAATTTCATCATTGACCCTAAATATTAGTCATTTCTATCAAACCCTTTCTTCTCAAACCTTTTAGTCATTGACCATAAAGGTTGACTTTTTCATCTGAAGCTCAAAAGGTTTAGACATTCCATCTTAAACCCTAGATAACATTTCATATTAACTTAAAGCCTAAACCTTTTTTCTTGAATCATAAAGGTTGAATCTTTCATCTTAAACCACAAAGTTTAAATATTTCATATTAAACTCTAAAGTTAAACATTTCATATTAAACCCTAAAACGTAAGTCTTTTATGTTAAACCTAAAGATTAAACTTAGATCTTTCAAATGTATAACCTTCAGGATTCAATAGATGAAAGGTCTAACATTTAGCGTCTAATCATGATTGTTCAATGCCTCCTCAAACCAAAACCAACAAAATGAACAAATACCAACCAGCCAAAACTATTAAGTACAACCATTCATTCAACTAAATTGCAATAACCAACAAAAATCATTTATTTCTTTTATCATATTTCTAAATGTCACCTCATTATAGATACATCGGGAATTTAAGAAATATAAATATCATTTCTTTAGATTTTCCTGATTTTTTTTTTATTTTTATAAATTCATTCTTTTTTCGGTACTGAATGATTTGAAAGAGCTATTATAAACAAAATAAAAATAAAATGAACCCAAAATATGAGGAAATTTCAAAAATAGTTCAAAAACGTATTATAAAGCTTACCTAAAGGTTTATCTATCTCTAAGCTATTCACATTCGATTACAAACTTTGCAAACGGATCTAACCAAAATTTAGGTCGGTCGAAATGAAAAATGATGAAAAATGGAGGAAAAATAAATACCCTTGATGGACACCTTGCAGGTTAGAGTATTCCTATAGTAACACATGTTATTGTTGTTTGGTTAGTATGGAAGAGATCATTAACATTATTTCACACTATTTTATTTATCAGTTGAGCAAGAGGTCATTTTAGTCATTCACATTTTAACTTTTTTTTTTTTTTGGTAAAGAGTAGGCTAATATCACTAATAAAAAAGAAAGTGTGGTTGGATTTCTAATTTTTTACTTGCCACACATCCTGATATCCTATGACGTATGCACACAAAAATGGCTTTGCCTTTGCATTGCAAATGTCACCTTTGATTCCCTTGTAAGGTTACTTGAACCATTAAAATAAGAAAAGAATAAGCACCCAAAAGGCCAAAGTGGAGATCCCATTCCCATTCAAAAGGGATGGAGCACTTTGGACCACCTAGAATGATAAAAAATTCAAGCAATTTAGAATCTTACTACAACTTGCACGTGTTGAAATAACTAAAAACTTAAGCTTCACGTGATCAAGTATGGAACATCTCTTTTATCTGGTCTAGACTCTAGGCATCGTGTTCATCGAATCTAATCAACGTATTTGTTTAAGTCCCTTATCACTAACAGAGGCTCACACTCATCTGCCAATTGCAGCCAAACAGCTTTAGATTCAAATTCGCATGATTAAAAGTGCTCTTGTTTTGAACTTTCTCATTATCTTAATAAGACACGACAATAAGCCTATATGTTTTATCCGTGATGCCATGTGCATATACTCGATATTGACTACTACTAACCAACAATTTTTTTAGTGTTTTTTTTTTTTTTTTCTTATTTTTGGTCCTTAATGAAAAGGTTGCTGATGCTCAAAGCTTCCTTGACCGTTGTCATAGTTTTCCAAAGGGTTAGTACATATTATTTGATACGAACTATGTCAAGATAAATAAAGACGTACAACTTGAATATAGATTAGATTCCTAATCTAAATAAATACATTTCATTATTTTTTAAGAAAGAATTAAACCTTCTATTCCAAAAGGGTTTCATATTTTGGATCAATATATTTAGTATCGGTTTTAGAATTTCGATATGATCGGATAAATTGTATAATAAGAAAAATTATTAAGTGTGTAAAGGTGAAATTTTTAGAATATTGTGAACTTAAATTATATATTTATAATAAAATTTATATACAAATTTTTTATATTTTAATTTAATTGAGTAGAAACTTAAATTTTAAAAATTTTGAATTGATCTGATAGAAATTTAAAGAAACTGAAAATTGAGAGAATAGGAGATAATACACCTAAATCCACCTAAATCCATCCACCACTAAATACATTTCAACCGATATGTACAAGTTTCATACTCCGCAAATTTTCCTTCAGACAGGCGTGTGGCTCCCACAAGCAACGGGACAGAACATATTATTAAAGCTTGTGAGGGTCTTCAGGCCTCCTCGTTCATGGGACATCATTGGATTAAAACTAGTGACCCTCTTTCTGTTGGGCTCCACCTAGCTCGCTTACACGTTTGCGCCTCTACTCAAGACGTCGTTTGACCTTATGACAGTCTGTACGACATAATGCGGCAACTCCAAGCTACATGAGCAAACATGCGATGGTGCGAAGTAGAAGCTTTTATTGAGCTTTCGAATCCCAAAAGGGCCGAGAAAATCTAAACAAAACCATACGTCTCATGCTCTCGTCAGTACAATTATACAGTGACCACCCACTTCTTCTGAGCAGAGAGAGAGAGAGAGAGAGAGAGGAGTCAACCCCTAAAAAATTGTTGATTTAGGATCGGGACATGCGATGGTGAAGGAGGAGATAACTTTTTTTTCCTTTTTTTGATGGAAACTTCGGTTTGGTGAAGTACAAAGCCTCTTATTCTGTACTTCCTTTGCAGTACATGCAAATTTGGTTGCTCACCCGATTTTCCTACTATAATCTGGGCTTATAAATATTGGGTCTTCAGCAATTTGTATCGGTAAAAGTTAAAACAAAGACCGAGGTGGGTCTTTTTTTCTGGGGGGGATTTTTTTTTTATTTTAAATTTTCTCGGTCTTTTGCTGTGATTGTAGCTTATAAGGAATCAGAAGCTAGAACACTCAATTGGGTTTTGTGGGAAATTTTTGTGGGTTCCCCTTCTCAAGAGTCAACGCTGAAGAAGATAAGCATCTGTTTTTGTCAAAGAAGCCGTCTTTTCTTCTGATTAGCTGAGGAAGAAGAAGAAGAAGAAGAGAGAAATTGGGAGGTAAGATCTTTTATGGGATTGTGTTTATACTACCAATCTTTTTACTTTCTCGTTGACATCATATTTTCTGAAACTGTTGTTCCTGAAAAACTGAAATGGACCAGGGAGGAGATAACTTTATTATTCCCAAATGGGGAATACAACAAATTTAGAAGAAACCCAAGAGATAGAGGCTTTTGAATCAGCAGACATTGAAGAAATCACTAGAGAAGATTCAGACGATGTGAAAAGAATCACACCATGGACTAAACAAATCACCATTAGAGGTGTTATTGCAAGCTTGGTGATTGGAATCATGTACAGTGCAATAGTCATGAAACTTAATCTAACAACCGGCTTAGTCCCTAACCTTAATGTCTCTGCTGCTCTCCTCGCCTTTGTCTTCATAATCACATGGACCAAAATTCTCCAAAAAGCTGGAATTCTATCCATTCCTTTCACGAGACAAGAGAACACTATAATCCAGACATGTGCTGTTGCTTGTTATAGCATTTCAGTTGGAGGTTAGAGAACTTTCTTCAGTCATGTTGAAATTTGACTTAGTGTTCTTATTCCAGTGCTTGAATTCTTAAAACTGGTCCCCCCCCCCCCCCCCCCCAATTTTTTTTGGCAGGTGGTTTTGGATCTTATTTGCTGGGTTTGAATAGGAAGACATATGAACAGGCAGGAGTTGATACTGAGGGGAATAGTCCGGGAAGTACTAAAGAACCTGGAATTGGTTGGATGACCGGTTTTCTCTTTGTGAGTAGCTTTGTTGGGCTGCTTGCTTTGGTTCCTCTTAGAAAGGTAGTAATTATTTCTTTGGACTTTTCATATTAATTTTGCATTTGAATTTGCATTTGAGGTAAACTGGAGTTTTTTGGATTGAACTGCAGATCATGATAATAGACTATAAACTAACTTACCCTAGTGGAACTGCTACTGCTGTTCTGATTAACGGGTTTCATACGTCTAATGGAAACAAAGCAGCCAAGTAAGCATTTGTCACACCAAGCCCCTCTCTTCAATCCGTTATCATTTAGATAATGATTCAGACAAGTTCCATTCCAAATTTTCAGGAAGCAGGTCCGTGGGTTTATGGGGTTCTTCTCTGCTAGTTTCATGTGGGCTTTCTTTCAATGGTTTTATTCAGGTGGAGATAAATGTGGGTTCGTTCAATTTCCTACTTTCGGTCTAATCGCTTGGAAAAACTCGTACGTGCTTTTTCTTTCTCTGTATCTTATTCTTCTTATCTGCGATTGATCTTGCATTTATTGTTTGGAATTGATCAAATGGTGCAGGTTTTACTTCGATTTTAGTATGACCTATATTGGAGCGGGAATGATCTGTTCCCACCTTGTCAATTTATCTTTGCTCTTTGGAGCTGTGCTCTCTTGGGGAATAATGTGGCCGCTAATCAGAGGACTTAAAGGGGAATGGTTTCCAGAGTCTCTTTCGGAAAGTAGTATGAAGAGTCTCAATGGCTACAAGGTACTAGAAACCAGACCTCAATTAATTGAAAGTTCTCTCTTCATTATTGTTAATTTGATTTTATGTATCCTCATGTATATATATGCTTTAGGTCTTCATTTCTATTTCCCTGATTCTTGGTGATGGACTCTACAACTTTCTCAAGATACTGTACTTCACTGCTTCTAACATCATGTCCAAAGTAAAGAACAAGAACCTTAGAACATGTAAGCATTTCGAGTTTGTGTTTTCCCAAAGGGTTTTTGCAAACTTTTTTTTTTTAAGTTAGATGGTCAGGTGTCCTTATTGACATGAACTCTACTCTTAACTACAGTTCCAGCCAACCCAACCGACAATTTCGACGATCTTAAAAGAAACGAGGTATTTATCCGGGACAAAATCCCAATATGGGTAGCCATAATTGGTTACACTTGCTTCTCCATTATCTCCATCATTGTAATCCCAATCATGTTTCCTGAGGTAAAATGGTACTATGTAGTAGTCGCCTACATTCTCGCACCTTCCCTTAGCTTCTGCAATGCATATGGAGCCGGGTTGACCGACATGAACATGGCCTACAACTATGGCAAAGTGGCACTCTTTGTCTTATCAAGCATGGCTGGAAAACAAAACGGAGTGGTAGCCGGGCTTGTAGGATGCGGACTCATCAAATCGATTGTATCCATCTCGTCCGATTTAATGCACGATTTCAAAACAGGCCATCTCACTCTGACTTCCCCACGATCGATGCTTGTTAGCCAGGCAATCGGTACAGGGATCGGGTGCATCGTAGCTCCTCTGACGTTCTTCGTGTTCTACAAAGCGTTTGATGTAGGAAACCCAGAAGGGGAATACAAAGCGCCTTATGCGATCATTTACCGGAACATGGCTATACTTGGTGTAGAGGGCTTTTCGGCCCTGCCTCAGCATTGCTTGCAGTTATGTTGCGGGTTTTTCTTGTTTTCTGTTGTGGCTAACTTGGGGAGGGATGTCTTGCCAGCAAGGATCGGGAAGTGGATCCCGCTTCCTATGGCAATGGCAGTGCCGTTTCTTGTCGGGGCTTATTTTGCAATCGATATGTGTATGGGGAGTTTGGTTGTGTTCTTATGGCATCAGTTGAATAGTCAGGAGGCGGGTTTGATGGTCCCCGCGATTGCTTCGGGTTTGATATGTGGTGACGGATTGTGGATTCTTCCATCGTCAATTCTTGCTCTAGCTAAAGTTCGGCCTCCGATTTGTATGAGCTTTTTTCCGACCAAGTAAAAAGACCAAAAGGAAAAGATTTTCTTTGAGCAGAGGAGTATAGAGTTAGTGTATATAAAGTAAATGATGAAAGTTGTAGACACGAGTTGAAAAGTTGTTAGAGAAAGGGATGATTTTAATCATGCAGTAATGTAACTGAAATAATCATCCATATCAACTACTATACTAACTCTATACTCCATATACTATTTTCTATTTTAATACTATATTCTAAAATCCAATTGAATTTATCCTTCTTGCTGCTTTGGGCCAAAAGTATATCTGAATTGAACCATGTGGGCCGTACTAAAATTTCAATCGGCCCACCAATTGCAAAATGAAACTCCATCTTATATTTTTATGGGTCAAAGTTGGGCCTCACATAAATTTGAACTTTTTTTTTTTCCTTCGTTCTGTTCTGTTTTACTTTCCAAGTTATCATCAATCATCGTCCGCTTCTGAGTATTGACCAATCAGCGAGCGAAAACTGTCAACTGCCCAATCATTTTCTTTTTTTCTTTTCTTCTTCATTGAATTTTAAAGTGTTAAGAAATTACTTAATTATTATTGAGCCCACGGTTTTTGCCCAAATACTAAAAGGAGCCCACAAAAAATTAAATATTTAAATGGGACCCAACAATAATGAACACGTGAAATGTGAGTTAGACTATGAGGACTGAGGAGAGATAAGAAAAGATTATTTAAAGAAAATGCCAGAATATATACAATTGTTACTTACGCAATTGTCCTTTACTGAAAATGGATTTCATGTCTCTATTAATTATAAATTCTCGTAAATAAACTCAACTTGAGGGGTCTAAACCTCCGGAGCTGGAATATAAGATCTTCAACCTCTGTCTCTCTCTCTGTCTCTCTCTTGTAGTCCGATACTCTAAAAGAGCGAATCAAGGATAGACCGTATCGAAAAAGAATCGTCCTTTCAGCATCACTCTGTAAGTAGCAACAGATGCTCATCTGCTTCGATTTAGGGTCGAAATTGGGTATTCTTATTTTTGTAGCATACGAATCTTTATTTGGTGAATCGATTTCAAACTTTTTGGGGGGTATTTTATTTAGTTTGCAGGAGGGTTTTTGTTTCTGCCCCACTTTTCAGCTTTTCTTGAATCGGGGGATATTGGGTTGTTGTTGTTGTTGTTATAATTTGGATCGAATTGCTTTTTGTGGTTGTTTATGGCTATTGATCCGATTCTTTCTTGGTGTTTAAGGTTTGGTTGTTTTGAATTAATTTTTTTGGTAGTGAAGAAAAAATGGGATCAGATCCAAAGATTCATGTATTTGAAGAAGTGGAGAAGCACAACAAGATCAAAGATTGTTGGCTTGTTATTTCTGGGAAGGTCAGATCTTTCTGTGTTTTGGCTTTCTGCTGCCTCATTTTCCTGGTTTCATTTCTTCATGCACTGTTTCCCCCCCCCCCCCCCCCCCCCCCAAAAATTATAAAAAAATTTCAGTAGTTGTGAAACTTGACTTTTAGTTCACCCAGAAAAGAAAAGTCAACAATTTTTTCTATGTTGAATTTGAATGGATGAATTGTTGATTCATTTGGTTGAACATTCGATAATTCTATTTTGAGTTTAGAGTCAAATTGTCCCCACCAAAAATCCATTTATTCTCATACCAAACCTAACTGAAAAACTCCAGAGTCCCGTCTACATAAACTGCGCCCAAAAATGTCTTGTCAGTTTCTATGGGCGTTATCTAATTGGATGAACTGAGTCAAAATTGAGTTTCTAATTCAGAAATTATAATGGATTTGAAACGTTAAAGTTTATGCACAATTGCTTAGGCTATTCAATTCTAATTAATAAGAATGTAGAAAATTGAGGTTACTTTTGTCTTTGATTCAGCGGTTAGTGAGACCATGTTAAATTCGAGCTTATAGCCTAGAAACCAAACCAGTTCTTGTCTACTTTTAATAAGATGGTTTAAGAAGAGGGTGTTAATTCAATATTGTATTCAGGTATACGATGTAACACCCTTCATGGATGATCATCCTGGAGGTGATGAAGTATTGGTAGCAGCAACCGGTAAGTCTATCAAACTCCTACCATCTTATACATCCTCTCTTTATTGCCAGGATAAATAATATTAACCGGCTTCATCATATTTTGTTTTCTCTGGTTTCTTGTAGGAAAAGACGCAACAAGTGATTTTGATGACGTGGGGCACAGTGATGCTGCTAGAGATATGATGGAAAAATATTACATTGGAGAAATCGATCCTGCTACTGTTCCGATGAAAAGGCCGAAGGGTCTACCACAACAAGCCATTTACAATCCGGACAAGACACCTGAATTTGTGATCAAGCTTTTACAGTTTCTAGTTCCCCTCTTGATCTTGGGTTTAGCATTTACCGTCCGTTACTACACAAAGACTGAGGCCAAAACCGAGTAGAAACTTAATAGTTGGGAGAAGAAAATTGAGCAATTTGTTTAAGCTTGTTTGTGTCATGACTAAATAATGGTTTGTCAAAGTCGCTGCTGTCTGGATTCTGATTCTCATTTACCAATATTATACAGTACCTCGAACAATGAGCATGATTGTCTTCTAATTTTCGTTTACCTCTTTCTTCTTGTTCAAGTTGGGGTGCTAATTGTGGGAAATGATTTGATTATTTTCAATAAACCAAAATGTACCATTTTTGGGGAAGATTTGAGGATTTTGTTTCTGATATCAAGTAGTCAAAAAGGGTAAGGAAAGAGGTGTACCAATTTTTTATGATCAATGGCGAGATGTAATAGATTTACCATACATAAAATTGCCCACAAGGTCATAAGCTTCTTTGACTGAGTGTCTATCGAATAAACTTGAATTCAAGTAATTATTATATTTAGATTAGACTATATAGATCTTCAAGAATGAAAGTGGAGGATATAAAAAATAATTGGAAAAAGTTTATCTTGAATTCTTGATAATGAAAACGTGAAAAACTGCTGAACAAAAGCAGGCGACGATACCAAAAGTGGGTTTAACCATTTTATTAAATTGTGCTTAAAAAAATTGTCCAAAATCCTATCCCAATAGTGAATACATCCATTACATGAAAATGATTGAAATTGAAATAAAGTTGAATTATTCTATGTTTTTTAAATTTTGAGTTGAGATAAATTTATATATATATCTTGTAAATAAATAAAATTTGCAAAAGAAATTATGAGATTTAAATTTGGAATTGTTTTCTATTAGATAAACTACTTCACCATTTTTAACTACAGCTCCCCAGCTTTCCTTCCTACAGGCTTCTTTATAGTCTAGTTTTCAAAAAGGAAAAAGAAGTGCTGAAATTTAACTAACCATTTATAAAAGTAGCCGTACTGACATGAGCCTAAAAGCACCCAAAATGGTCACAATAAGTAGCCAAGATAAGGAGATTATTGCCTTGTAAGCAATGTCAAAACCAGAACCTCCTGACAAGACAGGCACATAAATTAGTCGGAACCAAACAGAGAACTTAACCCCCTCATGAGAAGAATGTCAAGTCGGACATAAGAAGAAAGAACCATCTTGGTTTTTTTTTCCTTTTTTCTTTTTTTCCCCCTCTTTTTCCAATCAGAGGGGTGTTTTGATCTTATCATGGAGCGTCACCACCAGATTATGAGCATCATCAAGAAGTTTCCACACATCAAGATGCCCCGCCATGCTATTACACTCCCGGATAATTTCATCCATGCTGTTATATTTTTCTATGATCAATTTCCTCCTCTGCAATACAGAAGCAGCAATTGCATAAAGCAACAGATCGTCTGTAGGGGGGGCCCGCTGCCTAATCCGGCTCCAAGAAGACTTTCCAATCCCAGTCCTGATAGCAGCCTGGTCGGCCCACATTACCTCCCACAAGCATATCGTCTGCTCAAAAGTCAACTCCCTCCTAAAAAGCACGACAACCATTCTATAAACAAAGAAGCAATCCTCAGCTTGGAGCTTCTCCAAGTGTTTGTAAAGGTGAGAGTCCTTGAACTTGATAACCCTGGATACTATGTTAAGTTGCCTTCTAATCCCCACCTCGTCAAGCCGGAAATTGTGGCGGGCCTTTCTCATAAAGCCGACAAAACACCAGAAAGCTTCAAAGTCATCTGTAATAACCGAAATTATAGGAGAGAGTAGATCACTCATTCCTTGGCAGTAGCCAATTTCAGGGTCATAGAGAGCATATGCTTCAAGTATAGCAACCAGTCTAGCAGCATGAAAGATTCTAGAGGGTTCCAGATGATCAAAATCTTTCAACCCAACAGCCAGTGCAGATCGGCGAGCTCTACTCTCAGAAATCGATGCTTGAGATGGGGAGTATGGAATCCATTCTGAATTCGCTCGGACGGCATCAAGACGAATTATTCGCTGCCACGTGGCAAAATCTTCATTGCTTTTGAGTTTGGAAGAGACCTCCTCAGCTCTTGAAGGAGTAGAAACGCCCTTGTTATCGGACTCATTTTCTTCTTCCCTTTCATTTGTAGTAGTAGATGGGAAAGTTTGACTAACTTCAGGGTCTTCAGAAGAGTCTGTGTCAGATGAGTCGGTGTTTATTGCAGAAGCATCAGCAATTGTGATGGGTCTTGAATTATCATCATCTTCTAATAAAGGGCTTGAAGTTTCCTCTATGTATTTAATGAGGGGGCTACTTTCCTCACTAGAAAGAGATTCCCTGGCGCTAACAACATCTTCTGAGCTAGGAGAATCAGTGTATTGAACAAGTTCAGAACTATCCTCATTGCAGTTTGTTCCATCACTCTCATTCAATTTTATGCTCTCATTTCCTTGTTTTAGGAGTCTTCTACATTGTTTACGGAGTCTGTCATATTCCTTTCTGCATCAAAATGATGATTATTATTTGCCGAAAATGGCTAACGAATACAAATCAAGCTTACAGAAGAGTTGAACACTAGTATGAAAAAGGGCGAGACTAACTTAGAGTAAGTACCTTTTCTGAGTCCTTGCAATATCTCTTTCCTCTTTGGTGCTGTTTAAGTCATAGCTGTTAAAATGAAGAATTCAGTCAACACACAAGTTATGGGCCAACAGCACAAAAATACAAATGCAATGCATCGCTATAGGATCATAGCATATGCCATATAGTGGAACAGCCAACTAGTCATACTGTCTCAGCCTAAGGCAACGGATATCCAAAAATGATTACAGTGTAATACAGAGATTTTTCAACACAGAAAACACAAGTCTCGGTCCTCAATAAAACAGTCAGCTAATAGAATAAGTAGATCCAAAAGAAGGAAAAGCTATGACATATTTCCTCCAGGACATCCAATGAGAAACAAGTTATTTAGAAGCTCAAAATCATAATAATAATAAAAAAATCATAAAAGAAACCCAATCATGTCAAGGTGCATTGCAGGAATAGACGTACTAGTGTAAAAGAGAAGACAGGACTAGACTATACTTACACTCCAAGAAGAAATGGCCAGACCTCTGCCCTGATACTGGGATCAACACCCTATATCAGAAAATATACAAATTAAAGTCTGGTGACGATGCATGGAGACATAAGGTTACAAATTATACATTATTTCAGGAGAATCAAACAAGTGGGACTAATGCATTTTTTACTTACTCCGCTGCGAACTTTTTTCAATAATTTAGCCCCTCCATCACGGAGTTTCCCTTCTGGAGTAAACAAACTTCTCCATTGTCGAGGTACAAGGGCATGTTTCCTTTTCTTACGTGACCATGGTGATTTAAGGTGACCCCTGAAAGAACAAAAAGTAACACACCTTCATAAGTCAGGCAAAGATGACAAGGAGAGCTCAACAGGATGAAATTTTCTTAATTTATCAATTTTATATATTTGAGATAACTCTAGTCCTAGGAAATAGATAAGAATTGAATTCTCGGGGAATATTAGAAGTTCAATTTTCACCCAAACATGTTAAATGATTATCACCCAACCTAAAGAGGGAGGAAATTCCCTACATGCAGTCTTTCATTCATATCTTACAAGTTTCAAGAATGAAACTACATTTAGTTGTAGAAATTAACAGGTAAAACGGCCAGGATGGAGAATTCCTGATATATGACTTAGTAACCCACAGCATTGAGCAACCTACTGGTACTAAGGCTGACCTAAATCCCTTTTTGTGTTTATAGTGCTGATTAGTTACACTACAGATCACTGTATCCGACCAAGAAGAGAGCAACCCCCCCCCCCACCCCAAAAAAAAAAAACACAACAGAACATGCTGATTTAATTGATACATCCAACTATTTAGGCCCTTGAACCAAGAAAGGGAAGACTGAGATCCAGTTATAATTTCGATAGAAATCAACAATTTCGAGGAAGAAATCAGAGCTCAATTCAAAATCAAGAGACAAAGATTGAAGCAAGGTGAAATAGGACCGAAATAGAGGAGTTTCTAAGACCTAGAAGGAGAAGAAGCTCAAACCACCAAAATAAAAAAAAAATGAAAAAAAAAAAATTCGGATTGAGTTGAAGCTTGGCATTAAGAAAACACGATGCAAAAAGCACCCCAAACGCAAGATCTGAATCAGAAACTGTGTCTATATGAAAATCTGAGCTCAATTAAACAAATCGAGAGCTAGGAAGAAAGAGGGACTCACCGATCAGAGAGAGAAGAGGAAGCTGGCGAAGAGGAAGTAACAACGAATAGAACCGAACGCAAATGAACCCACGATGACGATGAAGACGACGATGAAGAAGAAGGAGAAGAAGAATTCGAATTCGAATTCGCATTCGAGGAAGACGAAGTTTGAGTTCGTCGAAGAGCTCTCATCTATGTGCAATTTACCCCTCAGTGGAAAAAGACAATGAACAGATTCCCCTATTTCCCCCCGTTTTTCTTTTCTCTCTCTCTCTCTAGGGTTTCAGATTGTGTGATTTGATTGTCCTATTTCCACTTGAGAAATTTTAATTTTCGCGGTTTATATCTCTTTTACCTACTGGCTGAGTAGAACAGGACCACGACCAGAGCGATCCCCGCCAAGGCCGTGACGGCAACGGCTGTAGTTGGCCGCGCCGTAGCCATTAGCCGGAACCCTAGTCCCCCACCGCCGCCGCCGACTCCAGATGAGGTGGTGGTATCCGTGCCGGACGCTAACATGGAGGGAACCGCAATTACGAAACTAACCTTCTCCTTCGTTCCCAGCTTCCTCCTTTCTCTCTCTCTATCCCTTTTCTTTTTCTTATTCTTTCTCTTCAACCGAAACCCAACTGCTTTATTCTTTCCTTTTTCTTTTTCCTGAGGGAGGAAGGGGCTTTTTAGACTTTTACCCTCTTCAGAGAGGAGAGATAGAGAGAGAGAGAGTGAGAGACTGAAGTGGAAGACTCCAAAGAAGCTATCAGCCTGTCACTCAAAAGCCCTGCTACCAATTAATCTCTATATATATAATAAATAAGTGACATCTATTTATGGACGGCTAATTAAAGTAATTATTCGTATAATTAACAAATAATTAATCGGAGTTTAATATGGTTTAATTAATTAACTTTGTGATACACCATCTTTACTACTTAAAATTCCGCAAATTTCTTCATTACAAATCAAAGATCTAAAATGAAAAATAATGTTTTCACATTTTGTTTACTTTATTATTATTAAGTATGAAAATAATATATATATATATATTTTTTAAATCTGAAATAATATATATATATATATATTAATTAATTTTCATACTTAAATCAAAAATTAATATTAAATTTTTTTATTTATTTATAAATATCAATAATATTATAAATTTATTATTCACTAATTATAAGAAGTCTCAAATTTTAATTTTATTTAAGACTCTAAATCAGAACCGCATCTAAATGGGTTTAATTAGAGAAAAATGGATGTCTAAGATTCAAGAACAGCTATATCATATACTTTTAAATTATTGTATTAGCAATTATCACCTAAATACTTAATCATGAAACACAAAGAATGATCACTCTTAAATCACTTTCTGATCTATTACTTTTATTAATTTTAACATTAATAAAATCACGTCGCTAATTTTATTAATTTTATACGATCATATAATATAATATATAATATTATTCGGATCGGGATTTAATATACGTTATAAAAGAATCTCTTTAACATGGCTCGTGGAGCATGGAACCACAAATTCTAGTCAACAAAAGAAGAAGGAAGAAAAAGAAAAAGAAGCATATACTAAACTCAAAAGAAGCATAGAAATATGAGTTATCTTATCTAATAGGCTCTAATTTTAATAGGATTAGAGTGTTTTAACACTTTCCCCAATAAGTATACGCTACTCTCTCGTATATACAAGCTTTGTGAATAAACATGAAGAAGGTAAGGAGGGAAACTTGTGTGTGGTGGCATCCATGTTAGCAGATGAAGAGAGATCAATGATCATGGTGATTACTGTTCTGGGTAGAAATATGAGCAAAAAGGGTTTATCATCTATGTAGGTGTAGGTGCTAATGTTGTAGTTTATTTAGAAGTTGGGCCCTGACCGATAAACCGCAATCATGAATGATATTTAGAAGAGGATCAATCAGATCAAAAGGGAGCCCATATTTCCTCCGTAGGAAAGTGACAATTCACTCATTATGCCTCCCAACACTTTTGAAGATGTTTTCAAAAATCTGGCCCAAAAAAGACCATGTACCTGTTCTTCTGTTATGGCCCAAAAGATGAAAATGTTTGAAGATTTATTCAAACAACACACTTCTTGTTTATCACAATTACAGAGGAGGGAGCGAAAATAAAAACACAATAATTTCAAGCCAAGATCAAACCTGAATCTACACAAGATTATGGTTATCATTATTAAACACGCGTTCTTACAAACTTACACCTTCGAAGCAGCATCCTTGTCCAGGAACCAAGTGAACTCGCCTTCCGGACAAACCCTTTGAACAGGCAGCAAATCGTCGACCTTTTGACTACTTCCCAGAGCAGTTTGCACTACACCGGCTTTACCAGAACCAGCCACGACAAGTGCGATATAAGCCGATGAATTGATTACAGGGAAGGTGAAAGTTATTCTCTCTGGTGGTGGTTTTGGAGAATCCTTAATGAAGGTGACCCACTTCTCATTCTCTTCTACAAGAGGGTGGCCAGGGAAAAGAGAGGCCACGTGGCCATCTGGGCCCATGCCGAGGAGCATGAGGTCGAATTTCGGGAAGCCAGTCGATTTTGATTGGTCAATGATTCCTTTCCTGACTAAATGTTTGAGACATGTTTCGTAGTCCTCTGCTGCACCCTCTGCTGAGAGTGCATCGTTTATGGCGTAGACATTTCCGGGAAGGATCGGTACCTAACAAAAGAGATAGTGGGATTATGTTCCATTTGGTCTTTAATCATATAACTTTGGAAGATGGACAGTAGCTGAGCGACTTCAGAAAAAAAGGAGCTAATTAGAATCTCTCTCTTTTCGTTAGTGGACATCTAAAAGCATATGATTCTTTCGAAGAGCTAGTATCTCTTTTTTCTAGCAACATCCAATCGGGTTTTCTAGTAGTATCTCTTTTTCTACTACCTCTTTTTTCCTGCCATTATATCTTACCAAATCACAAAGTTATTTAAGCTCCACAAAAATTGCATCAAGAAAAGGAATCATTGTCTCAGCATTAAGAATGCAATTCAAACTTTTGAACGTTCTATATCTAGTCAGATGCTAAATTAAAAAAAAAAAAAAAACCATCATAATACCTTAGAGAGAAAACCATCATAAGCCAGTTTATAGTTACTGTCGTCATGATCCTTAGGTACAACTCTTTCATCAACCCAAAATACATGCCATTTCGACCAATCCACTGAATCAATGTAAGGTTGATCCACCAATTTCCTGAAGATAATTCCCACGTCCAATAGTTACAAAAAGAGAAAGAAAACTCTTCCACTTATCACAAACATCAATGAACACAATATTTGCTCATTCCTCAAACAAATCCACTTTTCATTTCATAGCGTTACCCTGTGTTTGCTAGCTAAGACTTTTTAGTAACATTACTATCGTCAATTCAGAAACATCATAGGCATAGATTTGACAATCAACAGTTCTACAGTAAAAAGAAAAAAAAACAAATATTTGCATAAATGTCAGCAGAACATTTCTAAATCTAAAATTTCCTCGTCAATTCCACACTTTCTCTTTGACCAAACACAAAAGAAAACCCACAGGAAATTTTTTTAAAAATAACCAGACTGATCAGAAGCTTCTCACCTCAGAGACTTGATCAGAGACCCACCAGACAAAACCACAGTAAAAGACCCTCTCTCTTTAGCGAACTTATCAGACAATTCAGCAGTGTATTTCGCTAACGAAACAGCCAATTCTTCCTCCGTATCAAACACCTTGCTATCTGTCTTCGTCGTCGCCGTCGCCGCCATAGCTATAACGCTCAAACTACGCCGATGCGAGTCAACTCCAGAAACCCCAATCAGCCTGCTGGAGAAAGCACGCGATCTAGGTACGACAGAAGGGGAGATTAGCGGAACGGAAAGCCTGTTCAAGCTTCGAACTGTAGAGGAGAGAGTGCGTGGAGAAGTTGGAAGAGACAGAGAATAGGTGCCCATTAGAGACGATGACTCCCCTTGGATTCTTATAGCAACAGCAGTTGAAAGAGAACTCCTGTACGTAGTCGGGCTTTTGATTTTCGCTCGTCTTTTCGGTCTCAAGGGCTTTGAAAATGGCGTACGCTATCTTGGCGATATATGGGCGACACGTGGTAGTGGACTTTTGTGTAGGTGTCGGTTTTAACGCCATGCTCCGTGCTTAAAAGGCCCAGCAGTTTAGATTGGGCTTTTTAGTAATAGAAAATGTAATTTGGGCCTAAGTTAATTAAAGGCCTAATACAGTATTATTGTAAGGGATGAAGAGCCTGCTACTGCAGCGCAGCCTAGCAGTATTGACTCGAAAACCCTAATCCTTCAGCCCGGACCGTATATAACAAACCTCGCAACCAATTTTACGCGATAAGGAAGAACTATAGACTGCGAGAGGAAAGGAACTAAACAGAGGCGAGAAGATGCAGATCTTCGTGAAAACCCTAACCGGGAAGACGATCACACTGGAAGTCGAGTCCAGTGACACCATTGACAACGTCAAGGCCAAGATCCAGGACAAGGAAGGTAGGGACTATGGATTAATGTTTCGCTGTCAAGTGATTTTAGGTTTTTTTTTTTTTTTTTTTTTACCGAAGAATCAGGCTGGGTCATCAGGTTTTTGACATTTGATGCTATGTAATTTTGTCAGGAATTCCTCCGGACCAGCAAAGGTTGATCTTTGCAGGGAAGCAGCTCGAGGATGGCCGTACTCTTGCCGACTACAACATCCAAAAAGGTTGTTTTTCTGTAATTGGTTATATGATTTGTCAATTTGCTGATAAATTTTGGGAACAATTGATTGTAGTATCTGTGATTGGTTTATTCATCTTCTAGTTCTAGAAATGCATTGAATTGCACTTCATAGACGATGTTGTTTCACTTGTTTGGGTTGCGATGTTAGGCTGTGTAAAATTTTGAGCTAGTTATATCATGATGGAAATATAAGTTTTCAGTTCTGTTGCCGAGACATGTAGAATAGAAAGTTGATAACGCTTCCCATGTAATCAATTCAAGAAATGGTCTCCATTTTGATGCAATTGCTTAATGAAATGCTTTGTGTACAGAATCGACCCTTCACCTTGTTCTTAGGCTTCGTGGTGGCATTATCGAGCCATCTCTGATGGCATTGGCCAGGAAGTATAACCAGGAGAAAATGATTTGCCGCAAGTAAGTTTATCATTCCACTTATATTTCCTTGCAAGCTTTACTGTCCTTCATGTATGGCTAATAAAATTTTTGGCTTATAGGTAGTTTATAGTAACGTATCCCAGATTTACTAATATGTGAACTACTATATTTTCAACCTCTTCTCTTGCAACCTTTTGTTGACTACAGCTTTGTACTGACAACCGTGCAAATAAAAAAGAATATTAATTATTCAGTGATGAAGTCTCACTCAATCTATGAAATTCAATCTCAGGTGCTATGCTCGCCTTCACCCCCGTGCTGTCAACTGCAGGAAGAAGAAATGTGGACACAGCAACCAGGTAAATGACTAGGCCGGTTCAGTGGTTCTACTTACTATCTTCCGAGCATTTGTGATCTTTTTGTAGCTTAGTTTTTTCCTTTTGTTTGCATTGACATGAGATTTCATTCCACTTGAATTGCAGCTGAGGCCGAAGAAGAAGATCAAATAAACTGCCGGTAGTGGACTCTCCGAGCACACACCATTTTGTCGACTTTTCTTTTGGAGGCTTTTTTTAACGCAATATATTTTCTTTCAGACTTTCTATGGAATCTAAACAAACATGTAGGGCTCTACTTTTCCAATGGATTACTTTTTGATCTTACCATGTTTCAATGATCTTCCGACTTAATTTGCAGTAACATTCATTTTAGTCTTTCGTTTTCATCGAATTTTAGTCTATTATGGAACGACATATCGCTCGGAATTCAGATTACTATGCATTATAATTGGACGACATTGCTGAATTTATATCATCACCTCAGTATGATAAAATCGCACCCCTTAATATTACTTATACGTTGGTTATTTGGTTGCCGATAAAATGTATGAAAAATCAATTATCATGAATTTAGATTTACTTTATAATACTTTATTGTAAAAAGGATTTCATAGATAAACCCATACAAATGAAACCACTAAAACTAACGGCAACTATATGTTAATGTACTCTACACATCATCACAGAATGCAAGGCTAAGACACAACTTTACCAAAAACAATGCAGTCACTTAAAGCTTATCAAATCAACTCTCAACTCTTAAAGCAGCCATGTAAGTACTCTCCCACATGGCGGCATTTAGAGTTCTCTTCTTCAAGCCCAGAAATCAAACCAGTACTGCGAGCTGCTGCTACTACTACTCGACGACAGATCAAATAGACCACCCAAAGAGTCAAAACTGTAGCATTTCTTATCACGATTTGCATCTTCACACGAACTCTCATTCACAACTGCCTGAATCCCTTTTTCCTCTTCAATATCATTATTGTACATCATGATATCATCTTCTTGTGGACCATTGATGAATTCGAGCTCATAATCCGGTTGCTTGAACAACACTCCTCCTCCCCCCCTCTCTTCTAACTCTAAGCTACTACTACTAATAATTGGCTTCATGTCTGTTTCATTACTATATGAACTCCCTCCATGTCTACTATTCTCCCCTTCCATAACTCCTTCCTTTTCTTTATCCCCGTCATGGGTCTTTTCTATCAGCTCACTCAGCCTCTGCAACTGAAAAAAGCAAAACACGATCAGGACATATCTACATATAATACAATGAAACAGAAGTTATGTTATATAAGGGTAGATGTACCTGAATGAGCAAGGATTGCTTCTCTTCCTGCAAGGACTCAAGTCTAGTGACTAAACCATCATAACTTGCTCTGAGAGTAATGAAATCCTTCTCTATCTGCTTAGACTTCCATCTTGCTCTTCTGTTTTGAAACCATATAGCCACCTGACGAGGTTGAAGGCCAAGCTCTCTTGCCACCTCCGCTTTCTTTGTCGGCTCGATCTGTGTCTGCGTTTCGAAAACTGTTTCCAGGGACCGAATCTGTTCGTCGCTGAACCTCCTCTTGTTCCTCCCACCCTTCCCTTTCTTCTTCTTCGGTATGTTTGAAATCTCCTCACTTTTCTCCATAATTGAAAAAACAAAAACACAAACTACTCTAGCCCACTTAGCAAAATATCATGAGATTCTGTTTTTTTCTTTGTTATGATTGACATGTTCCAAAACCAAGGGAGGTAAATGTGATATATACTGTCTGGTTCAGTACCTGTAAAGCTTTCTACTTTTAACTTAGTTCGTGTACTCAACTCAACGATAGTACTACACGGAATAAATATTAATTATGAAATGTACAACTTTTTTTTTTTTTTTTTTGCAATATGAAATGTATAACTTTGAGTGGTCGATTTGATACTATATTAGATGCATGCCATGTGTCACAAATATCATTTATGATCTATGATTTGAAGGTTTAATGTCTGGCCAATGATAACTTAACAGGTAAGACTCCTTTGCCAAGTAAGAGAAAACGACGACTCAAATCTTCATTTTATTTTCCAAATTGCCTCTTTACTATTTGCAGAGGATAAGTACTAGCTAGTCAAATAGCAGGTGATGGTGATGAAGATGAAGACGATGAAGATCAAAAGTGGGAGTTAGCCTAATACAAACAAAAACTTCTCTCAAGTGGTCTAAACGCTCTTGTGAAGTGAAGACTGATGAAAGTTTCAAGCTTTTATCTCTCTCTTTTTTGGAGAAGAAAGACAGCTGATCGGATAAGTGGGCCTCCATTTTTATAGACCTTGGACAAAAAATCCCATCGCCATTGCCTCGGCCCAGCTTTCTTGTACTCTTTCGGCTCCAGTCATTTTCAATGAAGAATTTCCTGGCCTTGCTTTTCACTAAACCAAGTTCTCACAAATTTATTTTTTTTTCCCTTTCTTCACATTTACATACACAAAACGCGTGGTAGAAGGTAGAAGGTAGAAGGGAAAAGGTGGTGCTTTCCTTGTTCAACATCTCGTTATCGCAGTGGGTGATGTGTCGTTCCGGATCGAATATTAGGTGTCGATTAATGGGCTCGATTGCAAAAAAATTGTAAGAAATAACGTCCACTCTTAAGCTTAAAATTGTCATCTTTTGAAAAAGATACAACATACATTTTCTTTCAGATTTTAGAGACCACAAAAATTATATCGTACAAACAACAATGCATCTTTACAGTGATCGGGAATTTCTGGAGAGTTTGAAAGAAGAAAACTTGTAGAATTGGGAAATGTGGTTTTTTGTTTCTTCCCCTTTTTATGATTAAGAATTTCTGGACAAAAAGCAAAAGCCAACTACTGCCTCGAAAACCCAGCAAATTGGGCTACGTGTGAGAAAGATAGCTGCCTTCTTAGGCGGAATTCATTTTAAGAGACGACGTGTAGTTTAAGTTTTTTTTTTTTTTTTGGCCAACATGTTAAGTTGAATACGACAATAATAAAAGTTAGGTGCACTTAAATTATCATAATAAGCAATGTTAAAAATTTATATAAAAATAAAAAAAAATAAAAAAAAATAAGAACTCTAATACTCTATTTTAGCATAATACTTATAAGCAATTATAAGTGATTTACTACTTTATCAATAGAGTATGGTAGGAAATTGAAAATCATAAGTGACCTAATTTTATTTATAAGCTCAATTAGGTGGCATATTATAGATGATACTAGTTTTTATATCCATACTTTGCATGATATTATTTAAAAATATAATTATGTTATTTTTTTTTAATTGTAAATTAAATAATATTTGTTGATTGAAGTAGTAGTTATTTGTTTGAGTTTTAAATTATCAAATAATTTGATAATATTATAAAGAGATTCCATTATTTATTTATAAATAAGTTGAGATATTTCTTATTAGTAATAAAAATAATAATAAAAATAATAATAAAAATAATAATAAATAAATAAAAATGACCTAATTTATATTTATTTTAAAAATATTCATCAAATAATGATATTTTAAAAAGAAATAAGAAGATTATTCTTTTCATTTTGCCAAAAAAAAAAAAAAAAAAAGATATGATGTCAAGTTTATTACAAGGAAAATGTTATGGTACAAGTAGATGTCGGTTTAGAATCATGTCTTCCCTTCTTTATCATCTTTCCAAGTATAGTTAGTAGTTGTTACCCGCAAGCCCAATGGGCCATGTTGAAAAAAGAAAAGAAAAGAAAAGAATCAGACTGTCACCATGTTAAAGACCACACCTTAGATCATCATCCTTCACACCAGCCATCATTTTGAATAGGAATATAATTGATAGCAGATTTGACCAGCTCTCAGCTCAGGGACTGAACTGTTCGTCAGCTCCACTTTCTATCTTTTAGCTTGAACATCTAAAGTATCACACGCCATCTCAGGATCAATCTCCCCTCTAGCACTAATCTAAAAAAGCCAAAGGCTCATAATTATTAACATGAATCCATTTATAAAGTCAGATGTTAATTGATGCCTATTTCCCAACCTTCCAAACAAGATCCTTTTTTACGTAGAATTTTGTTCCTCATGAAGAGTTCCGTAATTCACAATCTTAAGATCTACTCGACAATAAATTATAGTCGGGTGATGGTCGGCCAACCCCGCTTTTATACTATAATTAGTTTTTTAGAGAGATAAAAAGAAGAGTATAAAATATATTAATAATTTTCTTATGAATTTTGCATTACATTTTACTGTTTTGTTATTGAATTTTTTATACCTGATTTAAGTTGGGCGGCTCCCGAGAACTTTCCATTGCTCAACACTCTTACTACTTCTTGATTCGTGATAGTGTCAGCAACTCACAGTCTGATATGACAGAAGTCTATTTTCCACTCACATGCCTCCCTGGATGGTACGATGCCGCCCCAATTTGATATTTTCTAATAATTAAACTGAATTATAAAATATTTAACTCAATTTCAACATCTTTTTAAGACTTATCATCTTATCTAATTTTTAATAAGCGAACCGAGGTAATCTCAACCTTACCAACCTCAACTTTAGTCACTATCTTCTCATACTCTATTTCTATTATTACTACTGACGATGTCCCGCCTCGGTCTCAAAAGTTC
This sequence comes from Coriaria nepalensis, assembly GCA_027186245.1. Classification (NCBI taxonomy): domain Eukaryota; kingdom Viridiplantae; phylum Streptophyta; class Magnoliopsida; order Cucurbitales; family Coriariaceae; genus Coriaria; species Coriaria nepalensis. Next base: position 55,085,649 of record CP114481.1, read on the forward strand.
ATTCTCCGATTCCATAGAAAGCAAAGAAGTTCTTTCGCACCCAATCATGAATCATCTATCTCCTTATTTCTTCCGCGTCAACTTTTTCGGTATTTACGGTTTGACCCCTCCAAAACCCTAAATTTACCACACCCCTCTGAACCTCCTTCACGCCTTCTCTCCTTCAGGTTCACATACCATTTAAATCCATTGTACACTCTCAGAGTCTCTGTTGCGAGCTCATTTCATTCCGGAGGCTTCTTTCGCGTTCCCACTAAAAGCTAGGGTCCCTGTTGTTTATAAAGTGAAAAAAGGAGCTAGAGAGTCTGAGAACTTTTAGGGATTCCGATTCGATGGAGGCCACCGCCACTTCCCGTGGCGGTTCTTTGTCGATGCAAGCACCGCAGCAGTCACGGAAAGAGTGGCGTGCTGTTTCAGAGCATTCGGTTAGAAACACAGGAGATGAGGTAGTTATTCACTGAGAAATTGAAATTTAGGGCATGGATTTGCATAGATTCCGGTGAAAATATGGGGAAATCAATTTGGTCCATAATTAATCCCCATTCTAACCCCTGGATGTAAAAAGATTGAATAGGATTATCTTTCACTCAAAATTTTGGCATACATTGGATGGGTTTTGTGGTTTTCATGCTATGGTGGAGACCTGGGGTTTATTTCACTCTTTTCAAGTTTTGTTTCGCTTTTTCTTTTTGTATTTGTCTAAATATTGACTTTCATCGCTTCCATAGCTATACACTTGGAACTTATGTTGGCGTTAACTGTTGTGGATTTCTGATACACAGGATTTGGAACGATCAAAGCTAGGCCAATCTGATGAGAGAACTATATATGAGGTAAGGTTTCTGATACAAGAAGTTGCTTGTGATTTCAAGGTCATATTGGAAATAAATTTTCTGTTTATCAAGGTGCAGCAGGGAAGAGAGCCACTTGATGTGGATTTCCCTTCTTTATCGATTGATGGGAATCTGGACTATGACATATTGCAGCAGCGGCTGCATGATGTGGCTAGGCAAAGAGCAGAACTTCAACAGCTGGAGACTGAGCTCAGAGCGCAAATTATTGCAAGATCCGAGATAATGCAAATGCAAAACAACTTTGACGCTCAAATCAAAGAACATACAAATGCCACCGTCAATTTGCAGGTTTGATTCTGAAGTAGATTCCAGGGGCAAAGGGGAGAGTTGATTATCGGCTGTCTCATCAAGAAATGGCCTTTGGTTTTTCTTATAGTCTAACTATGGATGGAACTTGTTTCCGATCCCAGATTTTATCTATGGTGTTATAAACAAGAGGATATTTCCAATTTTGCTTCTGAAATTGACGTTCAGAACTAACAAAAAATTTTATTTCATTTAATCTGCTGATTGATCATGACATTTTGTATCTAGAGTATTTGCCTGAAGTAGGTTACATTGTGGTTCGAAAGACATTACATTCTTGATGAAGCCTATTTAATTATGCAGGATAAACTCCGTGAAATGGAACAGACCATTCATGAGTTGGAAAGGAAACTTGAAGATAAAGATAGAGAGCTACATGCAGTTGAATTAGACAATCAAGCGGTCCGTAGACTGCTCGAGCTTGATACATAGGCCTTACTTGGGACTTATTTGGGGAATTGGTGATTTAGTTATTAGCTGTCCTTATATTTCTTTTACAGGCATGGGCGAAAGAGGATCTTCTTAGGGAGCAAGGTAAAGAGCTTGCAACATACAGGTATGCATTTTGTGAAAAAGATCTGTACTTATTGTGATTTTCTTATTGCTTACAAATGCTTCAAACATGCATATATGTTTGATGAATGCCCTTGACTTCCTTGAGTTTTGTATATTGTGTGACTTTTGGTTTATTGCCTAAACTACTCTTTCTAATTACATTGCATTTATATGGGAGTCTTTATGCAGAAGAGAGCGCGAACATTCTGAAGCTGAAAGGTCCCAACATATAAAACAAATACATGAACTTCAAGAACATTTTCAAGATAAAGAGAGGCAACTGGCTGAATTGCAAGAACAGGTTTTATGCATTTACATTAACCTTGGTTTTACTATTTTCTATTGATTGCAAGATACAAACCAAGTTTTCAAAATACATACATACATACAATTAATAAAAAGTGCATTTAAGGTTTGGGATATATGTTTCTGTTATTCAACCATCTTAATCAATTATAATACAATTTTACAATTTCAAAATATGAGCCTAGCATTCGCGGACATGTAACTGGATACTTGGCCTACCATGTATTTTACAATTCAGCATCGGGTTGCTCAAGAAACTATCATCTACAAAGATGAACAATTGAGGGAGGCCCAAGGTTGGATTGCTCGTGTCCAGGAGATTGATATCTTGCAATCTACTTCATTACAAGCTGAGCTACGAGAACGGACTGAACAATATAACCAGCTGTGGCTTACCTATCAGCGACAGGTGCGTTTTGTTTGAAATATTTCTATGCAATTACTCAATTTTTGTTTTAACGTGTGCATATGTGTGAGGGCGTGGAAGATTTTTTATTTTTATTTGAAAACTTTATTTGTTTCAAACAGTATCTTTGAGTAGAAAGTGGGAAACTCAGTATGGCTCATAAGTTTCCCCTTTTTTGGAGGTTCAACCAGTGTGAAATTTGATTTAAAGCATTTTCTTCCATTATCCCTTCTGTATTTATTTTTTCTTTACTATAATAATTATTATTAATTTTTGTTAACAGTTTATCTCCTGCCTCTTCTCATACTTTTTTACCTATGATATTTTGTAGAATTCTGTTTCTTCTTTGTTAATTTATGTACTTACTGCTGTGGATTCATGTTGCCAGTTTGCAGATATTGAGAGACTTCATATGCATACAATGCAACAGCTTCAACTTGAGCTGGCGGATGCTAGGGAAAGGAGTGGAGCTTATAATGATGAGTCACGAAGGTCCCAAACAAGCTCTAATGACATATCCCAATATGGGCAGAAGAATGGAAGTCAACAAGCCCTTAATGGATCAGTCACTTCAAGTGCAATTACTGGCATACTCTCAAATGGTACATCTGAGGTTCAATCTTTTGCTTCTTCAGGCAATGCGCTGAGCCAGGTACAGTGGTGATTAGATGCTTATTTTGAAACATTTTTCAAAGCGTGGATTTTGTTCTGAAAAATCAGTTTGAGACTTAGATTCAGTGTGAGACCACTAGAGTATTGTTTAATCAAATTCTGAGATCATTATTAGATATCTAATTCTAATTTTGTTCATTATTAGAGTGACCATGTTGCTGGTGTGCCAGTTGCTCCTCCATCTCTACTCGGGATGCCTACCTACCTTCCACCTGGGCCGGTGACTGCTTTGCATCCATTTGTGATGCATCAGCAAGGGGTGCCTCATTCTGTGCCATCACATTTTCCTCAATCTCATGTTGGACATTTTCAGTCTGTACCAGCAATATCCTCTATCCAGCAATGGGAGGTGCAACAGGTACGGATATAATTTACATTTCATCTCCTTTATAGTTTAGGATTACCATGGTAATTAACACACAAACATGAATTCGTGTTCTCAAGGCTGTATCAGAGGCTACACAAATATCTTCACAGAATGATCTTCAACCTTCCCAAAATGATCAGAACCAAATAAAACCAGATGTGAAGCATAACTATGAGATGTCTGGTAATGGGAAATCTCTTCATCCAGATTATTTAAATTCTCATGTCTGCCAAAGGACAGAGCCTGATTCAGTGATTCCATCTTCTGCCACAGAAACACAGGTTTATATATGTTATTTTTCACTATTGTGAGTATAATTCAATTTGTTTTTCTCTGGAATCAGCGATTCTAATGGATCTGTCTCTAAATATCCTCTTTCAGGTTGAGTCAATTGATAGAGCTTTTCTGGTGAATGTACAACATGAGCAGAGCCTACAACAGATTTCCTCCCGGTTTCATGATTCATTACGAATGGGTCCTGTGCAACAGAATATTGAAACTAAGGTTAATTGAAAAAATAGTGAATAATAAAATGAAACATAAATAGATTGTAATGAGAAACTCTTTTTCCTAATAGATTTAATTGTTGACCTAGCTTATACTATATTTCAACTGGCACAGGAACAGAATGCTGCAACTTTGATTGATCATGGAAAGAACAACCAATTTATAAATGGAGGGCAACCCAGCTCCACTATGAATGCTTCATTATCTGATGCTTCCTCCATTCCTTCGGTTCTCGGAGAAACAACAGATAACAATGCTGCTAGTGCTGTTTTGCATGAAGCTCTTGTTTCAACTGGGCAGACAAATTCTGTGGCAGCAGGGAACACCACAGAGGTTGCCCTTCTCGATGAAAGATCTTTATTGGCTTGCATAGTTCGCACAATTCCAGCGGGTGGTCAAATAAGAATCAGCACAACGGTAAAAATTAGAAAACTGCAATTGGAAACACCCTTGTCACTAAGCTTATGATTATATTCAATCAACCCTTGTTATTGTTGTCTACAGCTACCCAATAGACTGGGAAAGATGCTTGCACCTTTACACTGGCACGATTACAAGAAAAAGTATGGAAAGCTTGATGACTTTGTTGCTGGTCACCCCAATGTGAGATTCTCTGAAATTTATATCCACATCATGTCTTCTTTTATTCATAATCATTAATGTGGATTTATAAATTTACTGGGAAAATTCTATTTGTTGTTATCTCAGTTATTCGTAATGGGGGGCGATTATATTCAGCTCAGAGAAGGAGCACAAGAGATTATATCTGCTGCAGGAGCTGCTGCAAAGGTAGCTGCAGCAGCTGCTGCTTCATCTCCTCACTCCTCATATCCTTCTTCTGTGGCTGTTACTCCAATGGCTCAAACTAATCGGCTTAAAAAGGTTCAGCAATCAAATGGTGCTACTTTTGGAGCGACTGGAGGAGGTCTCTCAAGCGTAAAGCTTTTGAGCAAATCTAATAATGATTATAGGGAGCTGAATGGCCCCAAAAGCAGGCCTTTCCCATCATCTGGGAATGGGGCCTTCCAAAGCATGGGCTCAACCAATGGGAGGCTTACCTCCAATCTTGCTGGTGGGAAACAGCAGGGCAGGTACGGCTTTCAATTTCGCAATTTCTATATGCAATATTGCTTAGTTAGTGATAACTTCAATGACAATCTCTTTGTTTGGTGTTGCGGAAGACAAAATGGGAAGGAATTAATGTTCTGATGACGACGATGAAGACGAAAAGGTGAAGGAAGCTTTGGAGATAGAAGGAACGAATTCTCTTTATATATCCAGCTGAAATGACCAGCTCTGTTGCTACTGCTTATGAGAAATATTCCCCCTATTGGAATTTTCGGCTTCATCTTTTCAACTTGATATTGGTTTCCTTCCTGCTTTGTTTTTTGTTTTGGTTTTTTTCTTGGGTCATGGTTTTTGTTATAGCATTGGACGCACGTTTCGTGCATTGAAATTTATGAAAGCAATCGACATTTCTTTGCATTTAAATTAATACACAAGGATCACACTCAAAATCTTCCGACTCCATATCAGAGTATACTTTTGATCATAATGTAATTTGTTTACATAGTATGCTCTATATGCTGCTTGTTCCAATCTGTTGTTATTTTGCACATTAAAGGAAAAAACAAAACATATTCAAGAGATAAAGTTAGAGGCGACGTGTCGTTTTAGTTCAAGGAACGGTGCGTTGCGGCACTGGGAAAGATAGAAAGGGCCTGAAAACAAAGAGAGGGAGGAAGAAACAAGACAGACGGAGGAGATGGGTTACGTTCTGAGAGTTAGATTGGCTTCCTTCTTCGCCGGAGCTGCCTCCGCCTCTCTTCTTGGTCTCTTCATTCTCCATAAGGATTACCAGGTCGCCCACGAATCCATCTCTCACAAGGTTCCCCTTTTTTCTCTTTTTCGACTCACCCGTTTCTTTCTCGCTTTGCTTTCTGAATTTTTTTATTTTGTTAAATTACATCTGGTCTCTTTTATTTGTTGATTGAGCTTCTTTCTGCCTTGTTCTTTCTTGTTGTTTTATTTTCTTCGATTTTTGTATCTTTGAAATTTTCATGACAAACGAAAATGCTGAACTACGTAGGTTACTTCTATTGGGGCTCGTAGGGTTTTTCCATTTTCTCTGTTTCAAATCTCGATTCTTTTGGTTTCCATCAATGTTTTAACTCAAAGGAGTTATTGCAACAGATTGGGGAAATTATAATACTAAGAACAACGATGAGGATCGGTATCGTACTAACCTCATTTCTCGTTTGTGCTTTAGAGTTGGACTTTGTTCTGAAAGAAAAAATAGATTGGCGATCGCTCTAAACAAAGTATTTCGGCTGGAAGAAGGCAATGCTTTCCCTTGTCAACATGTCTTTATATTCTATTCGTTCTGCTTAAAATCTCTTATTAGTTGTTTTGAGCTCTCTTGAATAGAGTGACTGGCTCTAAATTAGTTGCTTTCTTGTTGGGATGCATTATCAACCTGTTAAATCACTTATGGTAGGGAATTGGGTCATAGATTTTTGGTTTAATTAAGATTATAACCTATCCCATGCCATTTATTTGGATTTCATTTTTGTCTTCTCTAATTTTAGCATGTGTATTATATATGTTGCTGTCCCTCTTTCTCGTACTGGACTGATATGATTCTACCTAGATAGTTTTGTCCCTCACAGATAAACCTGTGCTCGTAGATTATTCTACCCACATGCTTAATGCAACACAGGATATGGTTTAGGAGATTTATGGTTGGTGCCACTTTTTAGGCATAAACTCAATGGGTAATCATCTGAAAAGTTTGATTTTACTCGTGTGTTTTTGTCATTATAAAGTTAAGTGAACATGTTATGGAATCTGTGGCTTTTATAAATTCTTCCCAACTCTTGGAAAATCTTCTTTTATATAGTCTATAGAATGAAAAAAATTAACTGATCCTGTTCTTGTTTCTGACCAGATGAAAGCCCTCCATGAATCACTGGATAAACGGATTTCAGCTCTCGAAAAGTTGAAAGAGAGTGAAGCTTCTTCACAACATGTGGAAGCTACAGAGTAAAAATCCATCGGTGCAATGTATGGAAGTTTTCTTTCATGATGGAGAATGTTTTTTCTTTTTTTTCCTTGATCTGTAAGAATAAAGAGTTCTGAATGCCTTGTGTTTGAGTGCTTGATTGAAATTGAATTTTGCAGTAATAGCAGGTTTGCTTGATATCATATCAAGCCATAGCTTATATGCAACAACACTGTTTGGACAGAAGCAAATGGATACATTTCTTTAGCACTGTTGTTACAATTCCTTTGTCCTTTTCTTTGACCTAGCACTTGTAAAAGCATTTTCTAGACTCATTTAATTCATGATATTTAGTTCCAAGTAATTTAGCAGCTATATAATTTTTGAGGGGGCCTGAGACTGGGTCCGGACCCACCTGCACCTTAGCCATTAATGTCTCAAGTCAATCCTCGTGAAGATTTTAGTCCACATCATGTTTATAGAATAGGGTTGTTAATGGGATTACAAATTTTGAAATTCAGAGTATGGAAGGTGATTTTTATTACTCAATACCGGAATTAAAGAAAAAAGGGAAATTTAAGCAAAATATTGAATGAAGAACATACTGTTAAGGGAAAAGGAGGGGTGGAGTAGAATCCACATCTGGGATTTTATGCAAGTTGGTTTAAACTGGAAATTTGAAAGAAGGAAAAAAGACCGGACATATAATCATAATGTGATGATGGAGACACCGCAATGACCACTCCGGCTCGGCTGTCTGGTCTCTCATTATTGCTGAGATAGCTTTGTCTCAATATCTCTCTACCTTCATCTTCCACTCCAATACAAACTAAAAAGAAATACTGTATACATACATGAACCTTCCTCATGTAAAATAAAGCAAAACCTAAATTTACATTTTCAGGAAAATAAAAGTAATAATAAAATAATTTTGTGTGTATTTCCATATTTAACGCGCCAAACAAGATCAAGTAAAGTCGAGAGTTGAGGCCACCTCTTTAAAACGATTGGTTAAAGCATCACGTCTTCGGTCCAAACGTGGGCCCTTCAAGCCTCACGAGGCAGTAGACCCTATGGAGGCAGAAGTGGGCTTCCCCCTTCAGGCTTTGGTGTCCTTATCCCTTTGAATGTTTAATTTGAAAAATTTAATGAGAATAGAGTAGAGTAGGGGGCGCCCAAATCAAAATCTCATTTCCCTATGGCCTTATACATGTATAGAATAAAGTGGAGGATATTGATTTCGTACGATCTTAGCTTTACATGCAGATAAATTGATAGATCCACACAATAATGAGGAGAGACAGAGTGGGCGGGGGGGGGGGGGGGTGTGTGGTGTAGGTGACATTTAATAATTTGTCTAGTAGTATTGTGCGAATGTTGGAAGCATGGAAGCAAAAGCAATGGCCAAAAATGACGGCAACCCCATTCGCCATTACTCGATCATATACATACATTCACCTCACCTTTCCCCTTCTCTTCTTCTCTCACCCACTAAAGAGCCAAGGAGTGAGAGAGAGGAGACAATACATAAGAAGTTAATGACCTAAGGCTAAGGTGGTCTTACTTTTACTCCCAGTCCATCAGCATTTTCTAAAGCATTTTACTGCTTCTGGTTTTCTCTTCTTGTTTGGTTGATGGGAAAATTGGGTTCCTAAATAGGGAAAAGAAAGTTGCTTTCTTTATTTTTTTCCTTCCAAGTAGTTTGCTTTGGCGTTTCGCATAAGGCAGAGGGGCAGAGAGAGCAGAGCCGAGGAAAAGGTAAAAGGAAAAAGGAGAAGTCTGTACCTCCCCTGTTTTATTATTGTTCCCCCCCGCCCCCCCCCCCCCCCCCCCCGCTTTTTTTTTCTTCTTGTTATTTAAAATATATATATACATATGATGAAGGCTCATCATGATCATGATGATAATAATAATCCCCATCTCCACCGTCTGTTATCATCAACAGAAGGTGGCGGTGGTGGGTATAAAAATGGTCCCACATATATCAACAACAGGAGGTCCATGACTATGAACAATAATATATCCGATACTTACCATAAAATTGCTGCTGCTTCTTCTTCTCCTTCTTCATCCCTTTCTCGCGGTTCAGTGATAAGAAATCTCCAGCCTTTTCACCTCTTTGCTTCTACTACTACTACCACTAGCCCCTCTGCACCTTTCAATTTCCCAGGTTTTTACATCTCTCTAGTTTCATTTCCTTTCCATTCCAAGCCAATGCAAAGTACAACATTTTTTTTTAAAATATCATGTCCGAACGAAAGTCTGATTTTAATAAATAGGAAGAGAGAGAGAATGAAAAAGGCTGTTCTGTCTGAAAGAGTAGTGTAATATTGTCTTTTTTTTTGTCTTTTTTTTTGTCTTTTTTTTTTTTCCTTTTTTGGGTTCAGAAGATCACAAAATGGTAGTTGCAGAGGCAGCAGCAGCAGCAGCATCTATAGGATATTATGCTGCTCCCTTCACCGATGCACAGTGGGAAGAGCTTGAGAGACAAGCAATGATTTACAAGTACATGGTCGCCTCCATTCCTGTCCCTCTCGATCTTCTCTTCCCTAATCCTTTCCACAATATCAACAACAACAATCCCAGAATTGTCAACCCTTGTAATAATCCCTCTCCCTCCTTTTATTTCTTTATTTATTTTTTCCTCTTTTCATTTTTCATTCTTTCCCAAGTTTTAAAGTTTGCGCCTTTTACACAACTATCATTGGCGGGCATATGCAGTCGGCGACGGAGGAGGAGTCGGCGGTTGCGGTGGTGGGTTGAAGCTGAGGTTATCGAACAGTACAGATCCAGAGCCAGGGCGGTGCCGGAGAACAGATGGGAAGAAGTGGAGGTGCTCAAGAGATGCGGCGGCGGGTCACAAGTACTGTGAGCGCCATATGCATAGAGGCCGTCCCCGTTCAAGAAAGCCTGTGGAAATTTATCCTAACACTAGAAAAGCGAAAACCCGCCATGAGAACCATGTTCTTCCTTCTTGTTCTACTACTACTACTACCATATCTGAACTTAACAGCAACAGCAATAATGGAAGTTCTGATCAATGGCAAATTTTGGGTTACAATCAAAATCCTCTGTTTCTCAACAAAAGTCCAGCTTTTGACTCCATACCCTCCTCTGTTCCATCTCACAAGGAACATAGGTAACTCTTTTTTTTTTTTTTGCCAAGCTAGATTCTTGAAAGAAAGTGCTTAAATTGAACTTGATTTACTTTTTGTATAGGAGCTTGGAGTGGTTGACGAATGAAGAAGACATAAATGAGCCTATTAACCAGATAAGAAATAGAGACTCCGCTTCATTTCTGAACCAAACTCCAAAGGATTATATTGATGCGTGGTCTAAAACAATGGCAGATGAACAGAGCTCTATTTCATTGACTCTTTCAATGGGTGATCATGCCATGGTTCATCATATTCATATGGGCTTAAACTTAAGCCCAGTTGAATCTATAAAAGAACATAATCATCATGATCAATATCTCGAAGGTGTTGGTGGTAACAAATCCCTGATATCGAGTTGGGCCAGTCCGTCTTCTTGGGCTGCATCTTCCACACCGGGCGGGCCATTGGCTGAGGCCTTAAGACCCAGTTCCACTGCTGCCAGCGGGGATTTGAGTAGCCCGCCCATAACAGCGATTTCTTCACCGTCTGCGGTTCTTCAGAAAACAGTTGCTTCTGTTTCGGATAGTGGTGGGAGCAAGTAGTAGCAGTCCTTCATTGGCCAGTTCACGTGCTAATAAACAGAGTGCTCTGCTGCACTTCTGTGGTTGAATCAGGGAAGTCAAAAGCAATTTCTTTAGCTTGAAGAGTAGACTGATATTCATGTTCTAATGCTTTGGGTTGTCTTTTTTGGATTGGTACTTTTTTCTTTTTGTTTGATTTTTGTTGTTTTGAAGTTGTTTTCTAGCAGTTGGTTAAAAACAAGGATTTGTTCTGAATTTGGTATTTTGCTTGTGTTTTTCTTACAACCAAAGTTTAATTTTGTTTCAAAACTGAGTAGCAAGGGGGCTTTATGCTCAAATGATCTAATTCGGTTGACGACTTTAACGTTCCACAAGAGAATACTTCACTTCAGGTCCAGATTCAAGGATTCTCGAACTGCACACATTAATTTATTACATTACAAGCCTCCGCGAATCTTACTTAAAGCAAAAGCTAAAGTAAATATGTAATGCAAAAAGAATAAAACATTCTGATTTCCTTTTGGTTCTGCTTTTGTTCTTTTTCAATTTCATTCTCTGACTGTCATGGATCACTTACCTTGATCACCACCTCTTAACATCACTACTATTAGAATTCAACTTGAAAGAACTTCAGCAACCGGAAATGAAAGCCGCTTCTTGACCGAACCAGTATTACCACCGTGCGCCATACTTGTACTAATTGGCCTCTGCTTTGGTGCACTCTGGGACCGGAACCTGACCAAGGCCGATGCTGTGGCAGCCATGTAGTTGGGCTAGCGGACCAGACGCGGAGATTCCTTGCTCTAACTGGTGATGGGGTTGAAGTGTAATAATAACAATGGGTAGGAGATTGATCAATATGGAATGGATGGGGTTTCTGGTCATATAGGTTGGTAGAAAGAATCAGGAGAGTACGGCTGAGATGTATCAATTTCGACTGTTTTTACGGGGTGGTCTGAATATCTTTGATCAAGCTCACATGAAAATCTTCCTCCTTTTATAATTTTCTCCCATTGATTCTTGCTACACTCCCTTCCATCATCCCATATCTAATGTTCAAAATTTCGTATAGAATTAAAAAAGAAAAAAAAAAAAAAAGCAGAAAAATAAGTTTGAAGAAATAAGGATGAAGTTTTAACCTGGCGAGAGAAGGCAGAAGCAAGGGCATTTTTTTCACGTTTGGAATCAACTGTTTTCTGGAGTGATATTATTGCATTCTTCCGAACTGGAGTTGGTGAAGGACTCTGGTTTGAACTCTAAGCAGAGGTTGAATGCAATGGAGAAGTCATCTCTGCTCTCTTTCTCACGTTGTGACCTCCCACCATGGCCTGTAGCTTTACTATTCCTTTCTACGCTTTAAGAGCTCTCCTTGCCTAATTGAATTATAATAAAAATTAACAAAGCTTAATCTAGAGGCTGGATTTAATTTAATATTAATCTGTTCATTACAGAATTTAGTACTACCAGATATCCTCTGAAAGCGGCTTGAATGACTATAGCTGCAGATGAGTAACAGTAGTAGTAGTAGTAGTCGTATTGGTGTTCTTCTTGATCTTGAAAATAATTATGTTTGATTTGATCAAGTAAGTGCAATCTGAGGAGACATGAAGGCTGGAAAGTGTGTACAAAGTAGAAGGAACAACCAGAGAGGCGAGACTAATTAATTGGAAATTTAGTCATGGAATTAATTAATTACTTTCCGTAATTAATTTAGCTGATTGATTTTTTCTAATAATATTCCGTACATATCCAAACTGCCTTTTCTTCTCCCACCCACCACCTCTGTCACTGTTGTCCCTCCAGTCCTGCTGGGTGTTTTTCTGTTACCATTCTTATCAAACCATCTTCAGACAGAATCTACAAGCCACGAGTCAGAGATCATGTACGGTGCAAAAAATGAATCTCAGTTTAACGACACGACAACAACATATTCTAAGATCTCTGTCGGAGGGTTAGCTTGGAAAACTCATAGGGACAGCTTGCAGACTTGTTTCCAACAGTTCCGGGAGATTCTAGAAGGTGTCGTGATCGTCATTGGAAGATCGGGAAGATCAAAGGGCTATGGTTTTGTAAGTGCTCTTCTTTCTTCTTAATGTTTTGTTATAAGTTGATCATTTTTCTTGTTTCACATATATATATACATATAAAACAGGTAACGTTCAAGGATTCGGATTCAGCAATGAAAGCTTATCAGAATCCGTATCCTGTAATCGATGGAAGGAGAGCAAATTGTGATGTTGCTGCTTTTGGTGCACAACGATCACCCACGCCTCCTCATCAACGATATGGTGCATTCATGTATCATACTTTGATTTGCAATCTGTTTATAGGATGATCCTTTGTTTTTATTGAACAAGATAGTTAAATCTTTTTGCTGGAAATGAGAGGCTGATGAGACCAGTAATCATAGGATTGTTATCATCTCCATTTTACAGTACTACTGCCTCTTCATACAATTACACTCAACCACAGTATCCATATCCGGTTTTTCAGTCGCCTTACGGGTAAAGATTCGAATCCATGAGTAGCATTTTTAATTATTCATTAACAGTCCTTGATTAATCTTCTCTACTAAAACATTCAGATTCCCAAGTACGTATCATGAAGATATTTTTTCAATGGTTAGTTCTTATTTCCTTCTTTTATTACCAGCACATACATATCTATCATACATACAGAGGTGAAATAAACTTTAATAGTTTGTGTAAATGCAGAACTATTACAATGCATATGCCGTGCAAGTACCGTATTTTCCGGGGGTACACCATCATTATGTCTCGATCTCCGGGAATGTACTCCAAATTACTTCAGTACCCTTACATGCAATACCAGAACCTCAAACATGGGAGCTTACCATTCCCCCCTTCACCTTCAACATCAATGGATGCCTCCGGTTGAGTATACTGTTTCAGAAAATGATGATGATACAATTTCTTTCACTCTTAATCTGACGCAATTCAGTATCTGTGTATGCAGATGTAGGAGATGGAGGATTAAGCAAAGAAGATGAAGCAATTTGTGTAGTGGGCGAAGGATAAAATATTTAGTGTCCCACTGCATTGCAGAGAGTGGACCTTACACTTATTCGATTAGCTTTGCATCGACATACGTTGTATTTTGTGTGTGTCGGAACTCAGTTTCTGTTCATTTATAGTTTGTGCAATCCCAGTATGCTCATTGACATGCAGCTTCACAGAAGACCTGTTCTAATCTCTGTTCACAAATATTGTTGTTCTTTTTGTATGTTTACTCTTGTTCACAAACGGCTGCAAGGCGGAAGACGGGGTGGGCAAAAAGGGTCATAATCCCACCCTAAACTTTGTTAAAATTTATTTTTTAACCTTAAAAATATTAAATTTTTATAAATGAATCAATACTTAATTTTTTTTATTAAAAATATACTTTTACCCACCCAATTTTTATATAATACATTTTACCCCAACAATCTTTGTCAGGCTCTGCCATGCCCCTGGCCGCTTGCAAATCCGTGCAATATATGATACTCTATGAATCGTGGAAATGAAAAAACAGAGTAATTGTGAAGATATCACATAAGTCTTCTTTAAAGCTTCTCAAGATGATCATGATATCTCTCCACATAATAACATCCAACATAAATTAAAATAAACATTGTTTTTCAGAGCCTCAAAATCCCAGCACATCTCTACAAACTAAAAACCGCGAGATCTCTCATCAATTAAACATCGGACCATTTCGGGTATAATATAGAATACCCCAGGCAGCAATGCATACGGATGGAAACATAAATATGTAGAAAGGCCACAAAAGTTACCTTCAAAAGAAAGAGAGAAAAAACAGAGACATCTCCGTACCTATGAACGTATCCGTAAATATATATCTATAGGCAAGTAAATTAGTCCTGGAAACATGTGGCGAGGATGACAATGACTCAGAGCAGTTGGGGGCGAGGAGAGCGGGGCCGGACTGGAGTCTTTGATGGGCTTACCCTGCTTATATAATAAAATATCGACCAAATTATGTTAAGAAAGAAGAAGAGGAAATTGTTTAGAGTCAAAAGGAGGATAGAATCAAGCACCTTATGGGTAAGGAACCTAGAACCACACCACTGCAGTTTAGAGCAGCAATTGCACTTTCAGCCTGCAATTTCAAGGATTCTGATTGTTACTCAGAAGCACAAGAGCAGGTAGATAGTTCTTTTGGAAATCGTTAACAATACATCTACATCTATCATTCAATTCGAAGTACTACACCTTCAATAAACTAAACAACTAGCAAACAAAAGGTGATGCAAGAATAAATTTCAGGTAATCATTATCTCATGGATAGGGAAAGTAAAGGTCCTTTGTTTGGAATGCCTTATCTCTCAAATGATTCTAGAACTTGGATTTCCTAGTTAGAAAACCTAACAAGCTTTCAAGGAATCTAGTAAAAAAAAAAAGAAAGTTATGGATTTGTTAATTCGTAATTAATGGTGAGAAGTGAATATCATAGGAAACGATTTGGTAGCTAGTTTTCAAGAGAACATCTCAAAGAAAGATTTGAGAGAAAGTACATAATAAGAAGAATAGGAGCGTCAAATTGTGGTGATAAATTGATGAGTTCAAAAATTTCTTTCCCTAAAAGACTTTATAGAGGAAGACAAAAATAAGCCAGCTAGATATTCTCTCCCTAAGCGATGTGAGATGAATTCAAACACTCTCCTCACTTGTGAGCTGGTTATTCTGAAGGCCGAACAAGTGACACATTGGTTGAGGGGCACTTGCCAATGGAGTGTGGACATATCCACTTAGGGTCTAGCTCTAAGACCACGATAAGTTGATGAGTTCAATAGTTTCTTCCCCTAAAAGACCTCGTAGAGGAAAATAAAATTCTTGACTTATAAACTAACTAAAAATTTCTTCCTAAGCGATGTGCAACGAATTTCAACATGTGGGACCATGATCTAAGGAAAATCATTAGCAGAAGTGGAAGAGAGCTAGAAATGAGACGACGAACAAAGTGAATAAATAGATGATATCATAACCGAAAACACGTACTTATATTGAAAGCGCAGCAGTGTTTGGTCTAAGCTGTCCAGCAGTTAAAAAAATCACACTAAGTATCTATAGTTATATGATCAAACCACATTTTTCACAAACTATTTATTATACAGAAGCAGCTTATAAGAGAAAATAATGGAAGAAAAGCAGCAAAACTTAGATACACAAACATTTTGATAAGAAATTACTTGTTTACTGCACATATACTTAAACCCATAAAATCAGTTTTTCAAATACACCAGAACTCAGTAAAATAAAAGAGGTTGATAACAAGACTTCCCTAAGTCATGGATAGAACTTTCCTTAATACATATATAAATATGCAAGTTAGATGCTTCAAAAGCAACTGGGAAATTAGCAACAAGTTTAAAGGTCCTATAAACATTAGAAAGCACAGATCAAAGATAGAAAAAAGTACCATCGTGAACTCAACAAAAGCAATCCGAGTGGAGTGATGGTAGTCTCCAAGTAGCCTGAGGCGTTGAACCTACACATGGAAAGTTCAGTGCCACAGAAAAAGAGGTGCAGGAATTTAAAAACCAATCCAAACAACATCCGTCTGTCCAGACAAGAAATTACAAACCTCTCCACAGAGTGATTCAAAAAAGAGCTTGACATCTGCTTGAGTAACCTAATATGGAATTTTAAAAAAGCAAAAAGAAGCTAAGTAACTCAAAATGAAATCAAACAATACACAGTTCCAAAAAAAATCTCATTTTCAATGTTACCTTCTTGTCAATATTTGTACAATATATAGTTCTCGAGCACATCTCTCGTTCATCTGCGGACTGAATTAAAAAACAATTAGAAAGCCAAGCACAAAAGCAAACTCAGAACAAACGTATTACTGAATTTTCATGTATAGAGTCCTTACCCTAGGCAGAAACTGTGGATCAACAGGTGCAATTGCAGTTTTTGAAGGCAGCACTCTAACCGGGTAATAACCGAGCATGGTCCCTGAAAGATTTAGAGCCGCCCTCGCACCGTCTGAAAAACATTCATAATCCAATATAACAAATAAGTCATTAAAAAAAAATATGAAAGCCCATAACATTAAGCTTTTGTATATACCTTCATCAGTAAACTCCACAAAGGCAAAATGGAGAATGGAATTTGGATCACCGCATACACGACAATCAACAACCTTAAAGAAGAAGAAGAAGACTCAGAATCATTAATCATAATCCAACCATTATTCGAGATTGAAAAAGTAAGCAGAAGAAAACTAGGTAATTAATTAACTATTACCTGCCCACAGTTTAGGAAGAGAGCAGCAAGTTGTTCTTCAGTGACCTATATAGAAAAGAACAGAGGGAAAAACCGATTATTATCCTGGGTCCAATCAAAATAAGAACTAAGAACGATATAAACTATTTGTCATTACCTGCTGATCAATGTCAGATACATAGACAGTCCTCCTAGTCATCTCTTCCCTTTGAGCTGCACTCATCTTATAATTCATCCTCCTCCTCCCTGGACTATATCCATTCTTCTTCTAAACCAAAAGTGCAAAAGAAAATAAAATAATTTCCTAAAAAATCAAGCAACACCCAAAGTAAGAAAAGGAAAGAACTAATACATACCCTTCGATAAGTGTTTCCATTAGCATTTCCAGAATTAGGTTGCAGTACAAAATTGTTAGTAAAGCCAAAGCCACCAGCTCCAAAGAAGCCATGGTGGTTTTTGACAAGGGAAGGAGGAACAAATTCCTCTGCCATGGGATTCAAGTTAGACAAGAGCTCAGCCAAATCTCTCATATCCCTCTTGAAGCTTTCTTCCCCATCATGATCAGTCGTCCCATTAGTATTATTATGAATAGAAGACCTCTGATTAATGCCTTCATACCCTCCTCCTCCACCATTAGAGACCCCTTTGACTCCATTTGCTTCAAACCCATTTTGAATCTCACCCATCTGATTAGCCTCGTAATTTCCAGTGGGCCCACTCTCTGCGGTCTTCTCTTGCGGATGATTTTTCTGATCATCACCTCCGTT
The DNA here is from genome assembly GCA_027186245.1 of Coriaria nepalensis. Taxonomy (NCBI): domain Eukaryota; kingdom Viridiplantae; phylum Streptophyta; class Magnoliopsida; order Cucurbitales; family Coriariaceae; genus Coriaria; species Coriaria nepalensis. The sequence goes on from CP114481.1 coordinate 55,103,317, forward strand.
TGACTGAGAGTCGGGCTCTACACTGGAAATGGAAGAATCGTATCTGGGTTTTTGCTTTTCAGGCTCGTTAGGTGGATTAGACTGAGGTGAAACGACGGAATCGTCCAAACTTTGACTCGATGAGCCGATTTTGACCCCATCATTCTCCGCCACCGCCATGATCGAAAAACGCAAGCTTTGGAATCAAAAGATCGTCTTTTTACCCTTCTCGAAATTCCCTTTACAGCTTTTATATATTATACAAATCACAGCACGAACGATCAGATTAGATAGAATCAGATGGAAGAAAATTTATCAAACAGACCCATATGAAAAAACAAAAACAAAAAATAAAAATTAGTAGTAGAAGAATTAAAAGAGTACGTACCAGAAACTTATAATCTAATACATTTTTTGAGCAAACGACCAAACCCACCTCGAGATCGTCCTTAGTTCAGAAACTTATAAATATATATTTTTTTTAAATAATGAATAAACTAAACGGAGAAGAAAATGATTTTTCAGTCTGCAAATAGATAAGAATATTTGGGTAAAAACAGAACCAAGCTTTTATATTTTTCCTTTTTAATTAAAACGATATTATAACAGAGTCACACTAAGAGAAAACACAGAGACGAGACGAGACGATACGATACGAGATGAAAAAATTGGGTTCGTTATTATTCCTTCGATGTCATTTATTGTTATTTATGCATCATCCATACATACATCATAGCATAAAGACACCCATAGTCCCATACATTGATTGACTTTCTATGTATAATGGAGAAGTAGCATTAGCATCCTAGCATGGATCAGACCAGTCATGATCATTCATCAAAATTTTCAATACATACATGGACCCATATACCATATACCATACACATATATATATATATATATACATACATATTTTCATATTTATGAAGAATATCATGTTAGACGACCCAACTAGAATCCGCATATTCTTTTAGCATAAAATCTCAATACTGTAATCCAAACCGTTACGGCATCTCACAAACAAGACTGCCAAAAAAAAAAATTTTAATTTCATGAAAATTCGTGCATATATGTATGCATGCACGCATTCATGTGTATCGTCATTTCCAGATATACTCTTAAACACATTCTATGATTGTAGAGCTCATAGAATTAGTAAGACCGTGACCCCCTCTAGGATTGTCCGACCGGTTCGGGATGATTATTTGAGTTTAGTTCGAATTTAAGTTTTTTATAAAAATAAAAAATAGTAAGACCGTCGTTGTCCACTGCAGTGACAGACACTATTGAGAAGCGCAGCATCACATTCTTATTCGCACGAGTGAGGAATCTTGGAAACTCGCTTGAATTTTGCTCCACGTGCTATGAAATGGCTGGGCAGAGAGGCCTTCAATGCGGTGTCGCTTCGAGTGATAGACCGTTCAATTAAGGTTGCGTTGAATGTGGAGGATAAAGAAAGGGGTGGAAAAATTGGATAGGAATAAAGACTCTTGGATTTGGTTAACAACAGAACATAATAGATAAGTTTCGAGCACATATTCCTTTTTGGATTGTATTCTTCTTGTTTTTACATTGTGGGGTAAAATCTTAAAAGTCATATATATGGGATTTATTGAACAACCAAAACGCACCGGTTTATGGGTAGTTTCACAACTCAGAATCAGTGAGCAGCGTGGAAGCACTAAGGCACTAACTAACATGCGCAGCAGCGCACGGTGGTACCATACTACTAATTAATTCACATATTCTTTTAATTCGCATATCATTTTAATAATATGATATAATTTCTTATTTCTAAGTTAATTTAAGAAAAATTATTCAATATATATATATACGGGACAAAACCTTAAACTCAATCAGGCCCAGAGACCAAAATTGATGTTCGGATAAATGAACCGGGTGAGTTGTGGTAATGGGCCTCGGCTAATTTAGCCCAATAACGAACCGGACTACCAATCTTAAATACTCTCTCTCTCTCTCTCTCTCGACTCGTTGAACGTTGATCAAGAATTGCAGTCTCGTAGATCTCGTAGTTTAGGTAAGAGGTGAAATTAGCTGTCTCTCCCTTCCTCTCTCTCCTTACTGTCTGTTATCTTTTTAACCGGCTCTCACCCTTCGTTCTCATTTTTCTTTAGCGGGAGGACCCGACGCACGAACCCTAGCTTGCTCCCTACGTGGACGCTCTCTCTCTCTCTCTCTCTCTCTCTCTCTCTCTTTGCTTTTCCGGTGTATCCACCTCTCCAGCACTCGTTCTTCGGTATGGTGTATGATTTTCTAGGGTTTTCTTCTTTCTTATGCTTGGTGCTAGACTGTAGATTGTTTGTTTGGTTCACCTGCGAGTTGGTGATTCGTTGCCGAATGGCATGAGTTATTGCTTTTCTGCTTTACGTTATTCTTGCTCTATATTTCTTTCACTGTCCAACTACTGGAAGGAAGAACTTGGAGATATATAACTGAGCTGTGAAATTATCATATTTTTTATTGGGCACCTGCCCTTCCAGGAGAAAACAAAACTTGAAAAGCGAATGTTTAATAAAGCAGAGAGGTAGTTAGTGAATTGCGAATTAAGCGAACTAAATAATAGGAAGAACATTGCTATTTGATGGGGCTTTTTACTGGGTTCAAGGAATCTTGGGTTAGGTCTCTTTCTCACTGGCACTTGGTGAGTTTCTGACAGCCATTTTTGTTACTCAAAAGCTTCTTCTTTTTTTTTTTTCTTAATGAATTGTGGAACAGAGGCATCCAACCAGTCGGTAAGAACTATTTTCCTTCATGTAAGAAACTTAAAGGAGGTTACAGACATTTTTTCATGCTCTCTAACATAGATGCAACCTAATCATGAGCTGCATCTTACTAACTAGCAATGATATTTCAGGATTCTTGATTTTGAATATTTTCCTGAAAACACTTCCTGTCAAATTATGGGTGTACCAATTGAAAGTCCTAAAGAATAAGGAGACAAATATGTAACCCCCCTTATTTTCCCTAGATGCAACTTGACAGAATGTTGCATTGATTAAGTGAAGTAAATGATCTAGGAGATATGCTACATGTTTTTTCCAAGGCTCTTATCTTGATGATGTTACGGAGAGATAAGTAAGGTAATGCCATTCATAAATATTTACCTTCTTACCTGTCTCATGACACAGATGCTTTGTTTATGATAGATGACAAGCGCTTGGACAAATATGAGCATTGCAATCATACATAGGGATTTAGAGTGGGAGTGGGAGAATCAGTGTGGAGTTATGGATATTGTTTTTTATAATTGGAGATTCTTGCTCACTCTCTGAAGATCTATACATCCATTTAAATTCTGAAGAGGATAAGGGGTTCAAATTTTATTTCAATATTATAATTGCTCCGGAGCTTGGAGCTAATGAGCAATGGAGCTTTTGGAGCATGGCTCACCTCAAGGATTGCTCACTTGGTTTGCTTCATTGTATTAGTTTTGTTTTAATTTGGATATCATCAACCGTAGATGTTGGTGATTAACGGATTTCGTGATGGGCAGTGTTCGTTTTTTTTGTGATGATAAATTCATGATTTATGAGTTCTATTTTTATCTTATTTGCAGTGAAATACTTGCTGAGTCTCGTTGCAAGATTTTCTGGTTAGAAAATGAGCAGCCGCTTTTCTCGCACTATATATGTTGGCAACCTACCTTCAGATATAAAAGAATATGAAGTTGAAGATTTATTCTACAAGGTTTGAACTTATGCTATGATAGCTCTTCCTTTACCTTTATTTTCCCATTAAAGAAAATATTAAGAAGTAGAAATGAATTGTGAATACGCACGGTTCTTTGCAGTATGGCCGCATATTGGATATTGAATTGAAGATCCCTCCTCGCCCTCCATGCTATTGCTTTGTTGAGGTACTTTTTGTTCTCTTAAGTTGCATGAATGCTCTTGTATACAAATGGAACCAATAACATTCTGGTGTTTAATATATAGTTCGAGAATGCTCGAGATGCTGAAGATGCAATCAGGGGTCGGGATGGATATAACTTTGATGGTTGTCGTTTAAGGGTAAAGACATTTTATCTAGTTGTGTTTTTTTTTCTTCTTTTGTTATTATTGTTACGTTTGGTTTTTAATGAGTTCTTAATGTAGGTTGAGCTTGCCCATGGTGGTAGAGGGCCTCCTTCAAGTGATCGTCATGGTGGCTATGGGGGAAGTGGCAGTGGTGGCAGTGGTGGGAGCCGGTTTGGTATCTCACGTCATTCAGAATATCGAGGTGTGTGCATCTGAAGAAATGCACTTAATTGGTAGAAAGGATTTGTAAAACAAGGTGTTAAAAGTTATTTATTTATTTATTTATTTTCCTATTGCAGTTATTGTTCGTGGACTACCCTCTTCTGCTTCCTGGCAGGATTTGAAGGTATCCGAATCTTTGATATTCAACACAATTTGGAATTGCTTTTGTTTTGCTGTCTCTATAGGTAACCATATTGTAATGGTTTCAGGATCATATGCGAAAAGCTGGTGATGTATGCTTTGCTGAAGTCTCCCGTGACAGTGAGGGTATGTGAAGAGTTTCAATATAACAAGCTCACCAGCGCCCCCCCCCCCCCCCCTCCTCTCTCTCCTTTTTATTCCCTAATTAGTTTCTTAGCTATGCCAATGATGGCAAAATTGGTATCTCTCGCTTATTGAAACTCACTGCTACTGTGCCTCCAGGTACTTTTGGTGTGGTTGACTATACCAACAATGATGACATGAAATATGCTGTAAGTTGTAGAATGTGTTACTTTGTAGCAGTCTGACTTGTTTTTATTTATTACTTGAATATTATTTTTGCTATTCAGATTAGGAAACTTGATGATACTGAGTTCAGAAATCCTTGGGCAAGATCATATATTCGGGTATGTAATTGTTTATTACTTCTTATACCGGCTTTCCCTCTCTCGATCTTTCATGTCATATGTATTCAGAAATCCTTGACCAATTCATACTATTAATTTTTTAGCCAGATTATCCTTGACCAAGTTATCAATATGATGACTTTTGAATAATGTCGCAGGTGAAGAAGCATGATGCTAGTGCCTCTAGGAGCCGAAGCAGGAGTAGGAGTCGAAGTAGGAGCCGGAACAGAAGCCGAAGTCAGAGACAGAATAGGAGGTACTGATTCTGCTCTTTTCTTTTTTTCTCCTCCCCCCCCCCCCCCCCCCTCTCTTCTATTTTTGGCCTTGCAATTCAAATCACACCTCGGCCATTTAGAGTTTTTGGATCCCATATAAGTCGGCATTAGCCAACCCCCATTGCTAGAAGGAGTAATATGAGAAGGTTCAGTACGAAACTCAGGCTGAGTTTTTCTATCTACAGCAGATCAAAGGACCGATCCGTTTCGAGATCAGTATCAAGATCCAGATCTCCAACTCCTGTCAAATCTTCCAGGTGAGTGGTTAAACTAACTACGTATCATTATCTTATTATTAATTGTGCCCGTTGGCAATGGTTTTCACTAATATCTTGCTAAAACAAGCAGACCATTGTCATTGTCAAGGTCAAGGTCAAGGTCTGGATCCCCCCCCTAGGTATCAAACCGCTGAAGTTTGAATAGCATTACTCATTTGCGTTCAGTAATTGTTTACATCTAACTATTTTGTTATTGAAAATAACATCCTGGATAACTAACTAAATGAGTAAGTGGTCCATCTGATCTTTTTTCAGGCTCGGTCAGGAAGTGCCTAAATCTTGTCGCAAGTGAAATACTACCTACCTCCTGGTAATGGCCCGCATCAGCAGCAGCAGCAGCAGCAGCGTCCAAGAGGCAGTTTCAAAAGACTTTGGAAATTATTACTTCTATTTTATTGTCTTGAAGGCCAAAAACGTTAAGAGTAAAATATTTTACGACATTGTAGTATGTGAACCCTAGTTGTCTTAGATTACCTCCATCTGTTCATCTCAGAGGTTTCCATACCTGCTGAGCAGCCGTCTTGAAACCAACACTCCTATTACCCCCCATATTTAATGTGACCAGAACTTTATGTATGCGTGTTTTCGAAGCAGTGTCTTGTTTAACGGGGGAAACAACGAAGAAAGTAGGACTATTTCAGCATAAGTCCAGAACATAATTACAGATTTCTAGGCTCCGGATTTGACTTTGACTACCTGAATAAGAACGTTGACCATGTCAACCCTTTCGCCTTCTTAGAACATTCTCGTTGGGTCATTTCAGTCCTTTGGAGAACAATTCCAGTTTCCAAATTGATATCCACTTGACCCCTTTATATACTCGTTTCATCCCCCTCACTAAAACCATAATCAATATCTTCAGGACTCGTTTCCCAAAGTCCAAATAAAAGAAATACCAACTACTGTAATTCTTTCTGAGTTGATTCGATCAAAACGATGATGTCCATATTCAGTACGTTTGATGTTATGCGCGCTGAATCATACGATAAGAAGAAACTGTTCTTGTCGGCGGATCAACCTAGTACTAACGCCAGAAAAGAAGAGAGAGAAGCAAACGTCGTCGAGAAAAGCTCAACTACAAAACCGCCACCTCCACCTCCGACTGCTACCACCAAACGGCCGCCGTTAAGACATAGATTTGCGCCGGAGTTGGACGGCGTCCACTGTTTTGAGACTATTATTCCTTTCTGACAATTTTCTTGTCTTTTAGACATGCCCATCCTGCTATTGATCATTCTTATACTTTATACACAATCCCTATCGAACGAATTCGATTATTATTTTTCTTTCTAATTTGTACGGTCTGCCCAATAATTCCCTTTTTCATTCTTTCAATTAATTTTCCGCTTTCACTGAAGTAAGAAACAAATAAAATAAAAATAAATAAATAAACAGCCAACATGTAGTTTACCCGCCATAAAGAGAACGTGCTATCCATCTGACATCTGTTAAGATTCCAAACATAAACTAATCAAAGTGATCCACGTGTGAAGAAACATGTACGTATGCGCATAGTGGATTCGATCCTCTTCTGCTTTTCATCGTCTCCTTTCCTTTCTTCTCCGATTAAACATCCGTCTCTTCCTCTATCAGCAAAAAATTTCCATTCAGCTCAGCAATCGACGACGATCGCTTCGATTTATGGTTTCTTCATGTCCATTCTTCGACCTTGACGATGCTCTGTTCTATCTCGGCCGGTAAGTCCGGTTCAAATTGGTTGGACCGGCTCCGGTCCAGCAAAGGACTTCCCACCGGCGACGACCGCGATCTCAACTACTTCTTAAGCAACCAAAACCTTAACACCACCTCCGATTCTCCAACTGCTGCAGTCTCTAATTCCCCTCAATTTAACCCCGAGTCGACTCAGTCCGACCATGAACCAGTAACTGATAGTCGGGATTCTCAAACGTCGTCTTCGCCATGCGAGAATGGCGAGCCAGATTTGTTCGGACTTGTGACTAACGTCCTTTCTGAACTCTTTCATATGGGGAGCTCGTGTGGAAGTTCGAAACTTTCTGGGAAAAAGTTTCACAGGAAACAAACGAACCCTAGAAACTGCTCCATTTCGACGAGGACTCTTAACGCAAATTCGGATCTGGTATGTGTTCATAAAGATGTAAATGTGCTTTCTTCGAACTCGGATAATAGCTTGAAAGGTGAGGAGAAGGTGAAAGCAGGAAATGGCGAAGAGGCAGATTATGATGAAAAAGAGGAGGAGGAGGAGGAGGAGGAGGAGGAGGAGGAAGAAGAGGGGAAGAGAGAGCTAGTGGGGTACTCGAGGAGTGAGCTGACAGTGATCGATACGAGCGAAGGAGTGTGGAAATCGGATAAGTTGGTTTTTAGGAGGAAGAATGTGTGGAAGGTTAGAGAGAGGAAGGGAAGGTTGATGAAGAGCTTAGGAAGGAAGAAGAAGAAGAAGAAGAGGAAGCAGCAAGTTAATGATCATTTGCTTCCAACTGTGAATAAGAAAGCTAAAATTTTGGATGAGGAAGAATGTGTGAAACCCAATTCCAATCAAGTAAGATGGTCTTCATTTCATGTGTTAATTGTTTGGCTTCGTCTTTCACATTGTTCATGTATTGATTGATATGGATTTTGTCTCCATGAAATGATGATTTTGGTTATTACATATGATCATACGTCTCCCATTCAATTGCATATTTAATCTATGTTCAGGATTGTTCCAAGTCCTTTTTGTTCATCCTGATTATATGAGAATTTGATCCCATCTTTTGCAGGAGGGACAGAAATCTCAGGACGATTCTAAAGGCCGGATTGTAAGAAGAAGGTAACTGCATTTGCTTTGCTGCTTATTATCTGTGTTCTTCTCTATATGAGACAAAAATTTCTGGTAATAAATTGATCTCTTTTTTCCAGACCCCATAGACAATCAGGTAATAGAGGCTCATCTGTCATCCCTAATAAAGGCATTATTTCTACAGACAAGAAAATCAAGAATCGTGTTGTGGATAATCAAAGGCAGCTAAAACCAAGGTATAACTGTAGGTTACCTGCTTCAAGTGTTTAGAAATAGAGGGAAAGTCCATCTTCATCTTCATGCTGTTGTATACACTCAGTTTGTGATTATGTCTAATCATTTATTTGCTTCCGTTTGCTGGAAGAAAGAATGTTTGATTTTGTCGATGTAGAAGAAACCCGAGGCGGATTTGACAGTAACCCCATATTGTTCTAATAGATTGTTCATGTGCTCACCAATGTCAATGTAACTAAAAGGCATTGTTTTTCAAGCTCAAACCAAAGTCAACCAGAAAATAACAGGAGATGATGAAGAAACGATTATTGTAAACCACCACTGTAAAAACTATCACCATTTCACAATAACAAAACTCATCCACATGCTGCAAACTGTAAGTATTAATAGTAGCTAAATTAGTATTCTCTAGAAATGTACACTTTCTTCCTTTTCTTAAGATCGATTTATTTCAGCCAAGGAAGGTTCTCTAGCTGGTTTAACCTCCATTTTCTCAGCTTCACCATTTTCTTTTGGTATGATGAGCCCATACCATCCAGCTTTTCTCTTGTACAATATATTAATCTCACCTAGAGGCCAAAAAAGAAAGTCAGATATAAAAAAAAAAAACACCAAATTTTAGCCTCAGAATATTATTATTGGATTTATCAGAGACTTGTGAATTTCAAGTACGTACCAGTTTCTTCATTTCTGAAAGCATAGAAGTCATGATCAAGGTTTTCCAGCTGCTCTATTGCTTCGTTGACTGTCAATGGTGGCATATCGAAATGTTTTGTCCGAACAATCTAAAACACAATAGAAGTTACTCTTAAATGTAATCATATAGCTATTGAACCAAGTAAAACTGTGTGATTAAAATAGAAGAGGTAAACTGGAAAAGAAGAGAAAAAACCTCACCAACTAACTGATCTGCATCCTGTTCTTGAGAAACATCCTCTTCTTCTTCATCTTCAACTAAGATTTGTGGGATGGCAGTCTCTCTAACCTTCGATCTGTCAAATCCCTTCATGTGTCGACCATGATCGATATCCTTCTCTTTAATCTTCCTCAACTTTATTTGTGTAATCGAAGATGCCAAATCTATACTCTCATAGGTGGTCTCAGCATCCTCCTCGGCCCGAATCACTCCATGCTTTTTGGTGAACAAAGTTACCTATACATATATATAATATATAAATACAGATACACAAAATCATCAATATGTTAACATGAAAATAACCCAGTTCCACAATTTCTTGTTACATAATAAAAAGAATTACCTCGCATCTCCTAGTTCTTGGACCCTTCCCAAACTCTCCGCCTCTAACTGATAATCAAACATCAACTTCTCTCACTAAATTGCTGTGCTTCTGAACTGCCTTGCCTACCTTATCTTCCACATGCTTCTTCAATGCTTCAGTTAACTAAGAGAGGAACAAAAGGGACTTAGGAGCATTTTGTCGAACACGTAGACTGCATAGCATGATAGAGTGAAACACCAGCAATTCAAACTTTTTACCATTTTGGTAAGGAATCAAGCAAAAGGGCGTGTTTAGAATCAAACCTCTAAATTCCTTCCTTGGATGATTAATTTCACCGAGGAGAGTGGACCGTCCCACGACATGCTGATAGTAGAAAGATAGCTTCTGCCATGGTTAACTCTGTTGCTGGGAGCAATCTGGATGGGTCTAAAACAGTCGGATGACTTCAAGAAAGTCGATTTATGAGCAGACAAAGCGTCGACTTTAGCACTGAGAGGAGAAATCGTAGATGGGGAAGTAGAATAAGAAAAGGAATGGAGGGTGGGTTGTAAGGAAGAAACAAGAGCAACCATTTGTTATTCGGAATGCAGTTTTCCTATATTTTCCTCTTGAGTTTTAGATGAACCAGAAGCTGTGCATGTTATAATCCGCGTCTCTCTTGTTCCATACACTGGCAGTACTGTCCCGACAGGTACAGGCGGCAACGTGGCTCGTTTATCTCATTTTCTACTAAGATCTCGACCGACAACATGCAATACGACATTATTGGATATACCATTTTGCGAGGTGGTCCCTCCCTTCCCATTATCCAAATCATTGAAATTCTTCCTCCCCCCCCTCTTTTTATCCATTATGCAATCATTCACTGCCAAATAAATGTTAAGAACTAACTACTTTACATTTCCTTCAAGCAAAAATCAGGAGACACTGTTTTCCATACAAATTAAGAATAACGAGGGCCGGAAAATGAAATGAAATGAAGGGGCAAATGATATTTTACCCTATTACACTATTACATTATTAGACTTTAATCCCTTAATTATCATATTTTAGAAATGTTATCCTTAAAACTATCATCGCTTTTAACCTCCTAAAACTAGCAACTTTAGAAATCTATCCCATAAATTATCATTATATTAGACTTAACACCTCTTAATTATTATATTTTATAAATATCCCCTCTTAAATTACTATCATATTAGGATTAGCTCTCTTTACATTTTTAGTAGGAGGACTAAGTCTAATAGGATGGTAGTTTAAGAGAGCAATGTATTATTTGACCAAGAAAGAAAGCATCTTAATTTTCTCTAAAATATATATTTAGGGTGAAAAGAATAGTGTTGTAAAATATAATATTTGTGAAGCCTGAAAAATTATATTTGGTTGGATCGGATCGGATCGTATTGACAAAATATAATCTCAAGTTCGGCTTTTTTTGTGACGTAAAATAATTATATATTTAATTATTAAAAATTTGTTAAACTAAAATTAAGGATTCTAAACTCTAAATCTAAATTATATATTATAAAACATAAGTTCCAAATATGAGATGTTAAGCACTGAGTTCAAGCACTAAAACTTCTTAAAAAAAATGAGTCTTTAAAAACAAATGAATCTAGTAAAACTTTGTTTTTAAGAAACCTTCGATCTCTAATTTATATTTTTAAATATTATATTAATTAAGATTATCGTAATAGAGGCAAAATTTCAACCTTCCTTAATTTGGCTAATTTTAGGTCAACAAAATATAATTCCAACAAAAGTTTAGTCAAATCAATTTTAACTAATAAGTGGTAAAGATGTCTTTTTTACAAAACACAAAAACATCACTAAGCGGTGAGACATTGGTTCCTCTTATTAAAAACCATTGCCATTGATCTTGGCCATGGCATTTAGGATCTCGGAATGTTTTCCAACCACTCTTCAAAGCCAAGTTTTACATTTCATAGGAAATGGTCATAGATGTGTCACACGATTTGAATGGGTATTTGCTTATTCCAATGAAAGAGGAGTTCTAGAAACAACATGAAATGTACATTAAAGAGACACTCGCGTTGTTATTTGATGGACCCCTTAATGCAAAGTGGACTTTTAAGCCAAAAGATCGGCCTAATAGAAAGGGTTAATAATAAGTAGTATTATAAGGTACATAACGACTTTTTCCCTAAGCGCTACCTTCCACAAGAGGACACCTGCATTAATACCTGGTTAGACATGTTCAATTTCTTCAGCCTGCAACCATACACAATCGGACAAAGGTCTGGCCTTCCATTTGATAAAAAATTTGTAGTAACCACCTCCGCGAGTTGAGACAAACTGATGATCTCGAATTGTTTCAATTTCATCTTTCGAATTTCCCGTAGCTGGTATTCGTGGTGGAGGTAAATGTTCCTCAGACGTTTCATCTTCACTCTACTTATGAAACTCTGATAAATCTTTGACATTAAAGATTTGGACTAAACCCAATGTCATCGGGTAACTCAACTAAATTTGGATCCAACTTTTCGCGGATGTAGTTTGCTCTAAGAACCCGCTGGAAATCTTTCAGGTGTCAACCTTATGAAGATATCATTTCCCTACTTGAATTGCTTTTCTCTCTTTTGTTGGTACTCATCGTTATGGAGAATAATCCACCTCTTGACTTCAGCAATGTATATTCTGCATATATCGGACAAAATCCATGGCTCCTTCGCTAATCCGCGAATGTAAAGGTTGAGAATTGAGGTCCAAAGGAGTAATCAGTCTTGAACCAGTTACTACCTCAAATGGAGTACATTCAATAGTTCTATTAACCAAATTACTGAATGCAAATTCTGCCTGAGGAAAGATAAGATCCCAAGTGGCAGTGTGATCACTGATTAAACATTTTAACAGATTCCCCACGCTCCGATTAACAACTTCAGTTTGTCCGTCCGTTCGTTTGAAGATGAAATGCACAGGAAAATTTCAACTTAGTACCTAGTTTTGCCCATAATGTCTTCCAAAAGTAGCTAACGACCTTAACATCCGGATCATAAACAATTGTTTTAGACAGCCCGTGTAATCGAACAACTTCTTTCAGGAATAGTGATGCTACTTTAGATGCATCAAATGTCCTGGTACATTGTATGAAATGAGCCATTTTGGAAAACCTGTCGACTACCACCATTATATAATCATTAGCACGAATAGTTTTCGGTAATCCTAGAATAGACCCACAGGTAGAGGTGTGTATAGACCCACATTCTGTTTGTTTGCTTTGTTGAGTTGACACATTCTGCAGCGATCAACAACCTGATGCACCAATTTTCTCATTCCAGGACAATAGAAACGATCGCTGACTAAGGCATAAGTCTTGTCGTAACCGAAATGCCCAGCTAGGCCTCCCCCATGCAATTCTTGAATGAGAAACTCCCTTATCGAATCGCTCGGAATACACAGTCTTGTTCCTTTAAAAAAGAAACCATCCTGAAAAACGAAGTCATGCATAGAACCTCTTGGTTCTTCATTCACTTTGCCCCAGACTTTTCCAAAATCCACATCCCCTACTTAAGGCATCTGCAAGCTTGTTCTCAACCCCTGACTTGTGTTTTATAATAAACGAATACTGCTGCAACACATCTACCCATTTTGCATGTCTAACACTTAATTTCTTTTGGGAATTTATGTGCTTTAATGAATCATGGTCAGTGTAAAGTATAAATTCCCAATGAAGAAGATAAGGGCGCCAATGTTTAAGAGATTGTGTTAATGCATAAAACTCTAAATCATACGTGGAGTACCTTTTTCGAGCTTCATTTAGTTTTTCACTATAGAAAGCTATAGGATGTTCCTCTTGACTCAATACACCTCCAATGACCACATGAGAAGCATCACTAGCTACTTCGAATATTTGGTCAAAATCGGGTAATTTTAACACGGGTTCGTGCTGAAATTGCGTATAACCCTCTTGTAGAAAGTTGCCAATCCATGGAAACTCCTCACATCATGCACATTTCGTGGCTCGGGCCATTCAACAATGGCACTAATCTTCTGCTTCGACTCCCTTAACAGAAATAATAAATCCAAGAAATCCAACACTCTAATCTTCTGCATAAAAAGAGCAGCATTTCTTTTTATTGATCAAGAGTTGCTCTTCTTTTAACATGCTGAAAACTTGTCTCAAGTGTTTGCATATGATCCTGTATACAACGGCTATAGATGAGTATATCGTCAAAATACACAATTACAAACTTTCCAATAAAAGCTTTTAGAGTTTTGAGTCATGACGTGCATAACACTACTAGGCGCATTCGTCAAACCAAATGACATGACAAGCCACTTAAAAATATAATCTTTTGTTTTGAAAGCTATCTTCCACTCGTCTCCCGGTCTAATTCGAATTTGATGATAACCACTTCTTACTATCACTTTTTGAAAAGATCACAGCTCACTTACTTGCTGGCTTTGAAACGACAACTTGAAATTAATGGTAAGATGAAGGGGCATACCACTACAATATTCCAAAACAGTGCAGAATGTATTATGATCAATCTCAAAAGTGTCCCACAACCGAACAATGTTATGATGAATTGCATTCCATATGTAACTTTGCTTCTTCTCTTCACACCAAACTGAGCGTTCAAACCATGTTGCTTGCATTCAATATGTCTGTAATGGAAAGTTCTTAATTCAAATCACTGCAAAAAGATCTCTCTTTACAATTTCATCAATTAAATGGTCTACACTTTTGATCGGTAAGTCAATGTTGTGGTTCTGGTGTTAAAATGAAAGAAGGAACTGTAATATTATTCATCGACCAAGTTACCACATTATCCAACTCTCAAAATGAATCTGACGTGTCAAAATCCTATCAACATAGTCCTCGACAACCAGCCAGTGCCGCCTGATTGGAGTACAAGTCAATAGCAGAAAAAAAAAATATCTTTCAAGTTTCAAGTGGGCTTAGATTGCTTTTTTCGAAAATATCATTGGCGTGGGGACCACTTTGCCAGGTGTCCATACAGGAAACCCCAAAATTTTGTTTTGACATTTTTTAAAAAGAAATTAAAAAAAATAAAAAATAAAAAATAAAAATAAAAATTGAGAACCAACGAACGGCGGCCACAACCTCGAAACCCAATGACCATCACCCTTTTGATCTTCTGAGGCGGAGAGATACTTGGATTGGGCTCTGCTGACGTGGAATATGTGGGCCACTACCATTGCAAGTGATGCAGATATTTTTCCTGCAATACAGCGATTGGAAGAGATATCGTAAGCCGTTGGATTTGAATTAGTTAAAACCTCCCTCATTGTCTACGCCGTTGGATCTCTAGTTGATTTCTTTTTTAATTTGGATTCTAGATATTTTATCAGCTTCAAATATTCTATCAGAAGCTAGAACGTAGGATGAGATTGTTCTGAGTTTTTCTTCACTGTTCAGCTAGAGAGACATAGTGAGATTGAGATTGGAATGGGAGAGGTGGTGGTAAGCAGTGTGGAAATGGAAGATAGAAGGCAGAGTGATACAAAGATGGAAGAGCAGGAAGAGAAGAGGAAGAAAGATGGGAGTTCAGCTGGTGTTGCTGTGAAGTGGGAGAGATTTTTGCAGAGGATGAATCTTAGAGTATTGGTGGTCGAATCTGATGATTCAACGAGGCAGATTATCGTTGCGCTTCTTAGAAAATGTAGCTACAAAGGTTGGTTTCTTCCTTCTTTTGCTTGATTGCTTCATTTTTTTGTGCTCAATTTTGAATTCTGTAGCATCAATTGATAGAAACTGATTTTTAATGGTCTGTTATCCTGTACTTGTTGCGATTTTGTTTAAGATTGATTGTCTCTTCTATCTCTTTTCTGCAAATTTATGGCGGAGATTCTTGATCCGTGTGAAACAAAGAATTAACCTTTAATATTTTCTTTTTCCTGCGGTTTTGATCATGAGCGATTGAGGCTATATCCTGTTGTAAATGTTTCCGGATTTTGGGCCTACTCTTTTCTGTTCTTAGAAACATCAAAATTTAAGAATTCAATCGATTGATATTTTAGGCCTGTAGAAAAATTTGTTTGGAGTTGGAGTCCAAGGTTTGAATTTATATGTCCAATTTACTTTCTTTATAACTCCAGACAACGGAAATGGATTCACCTTGTTAAATTTACATTTATTCCAAATGGAATAAAAATTAATGATTTTAGTTGAATTTGGTATATGAATTCATTTAAATTATACATAAAGTTAGAATAAACAATATGATACAGTCTGCTCCTGAAAATTTCCTTCATGTTATTCATGGAACTGAAGACTAATTTTCCCCTCTGGGCAGTTGCTGCTGTTCCTGATGGCCTAAAAGCATGGGAGCTACTTAAGAAAAGTCCCCACAACGTAGATCTCATATTGACAGAAGTGGATCTACCATCAATATCTGGATTTGCTCTACTGACGTTAATGATGGAGCACGAGATTTGCAAAAATATACCTGTTATAAGTATGTTTCACAGAAACGCCTAAGAATACGATTTTTCCCACTGGCACTTTGATTTTCTCCGTCCCTAGTTTAACCTTGAAACATCGTTTTTCCCTGATTATGTAGTGATGTCCTCAAAGGATTCTATTCATACTGTTTACAAATGCATGGCAAGAGGCGCTGCAGACTACCTTGTTAAGCCAATTAGGAGAAATGAGCTAAGAAATCTTTGGCAGCATGTTTGGAGAAGACAATCTGTAAGCCTACTCCTTGTTTATATTACGTAGATTTTACTTTCCTATATGTTTTGTTACTACGAAGATCATAGCACAACCCATAATTATATCTTGACCTATTCCTGTGGTTTGTCAGTCAACTGCTCACAGAAAGAGACCAAGAGATGAGATTGTCGCACTTGAAAAGATTGAGGTCACTTCAGAGGATCAAAGTGCGAGCAATCATTCAAGTGGTAATATTGCCGATATGCAGAGGAATAACAAATATGTTGAGAAAGGGAGCGACGTTCAGGTTAGCATTCCTCGTTCATAGGAAGAAAGAAGGCACTGTTATGTAGTATTTGTCTTTCATAGAATTGGCTTGTGTTTATAATATCAGGAGGGTGAAAATTCATTCAAATATTTGCTGGAAACTTTCATTCTGTATAGCTGTCTCATCATGTTTTTTTATGTTTGTCTCTCTTGCAGAGCTCCTGTACAAAGCCAGATTTTGAAGCGGAAAATATTCGGAAATCTTCTGAGCCAAACCCGAGACAGTTATCTCTTAATCACTTGAAGTTACAGCAGACCGAAGCCGAAACCGAATTATGCCAGAAACTGCCTACACTTGAAAGTGAAGCTGGAGGTATTGATTTATCATATATTCTGTTTGTATTCATCATATTTGCTCCTTTTTCTATTGAAGGTTCTCCCAATTCTAAATTTTTCTCCACAATAATTAGGATCTGCAGCTGGCGCATATGAAGATACTGATGCAGCAATTACTCTAAGCATTGGTATAGAGCCAAGCAGTTTAAGGATTGATACTTACACGGCTCATGAAGAATGTAACAATAATATTGCCCCTGCCTGCACTTCTAGAGATGCTAGTAACTTGATTCAGGCATTTACCAACTATCCTAGCTTCACTCTAAGAACTACTCCAACTAGTTGTACAAGCAACTTTGGTTGTAATCCTCAGTTGGATCTTCCCTTCAGAGCATGTCATCTCAATGGTTTTCAAGATAGTAGAGCTGAAGAACGGCATACTCTTAGGCAATCCAGTGTCTCAGCATTTACACGGTGAGGTTCTGATCCAGTTTTAGTGATTGAGCTTAAAGCACTCTATTCTGGTCCTGTATGGTTGTTTTATGATTTATAACGTGATTGCTAAGCAATTCATTGGTCTCTCCTGCAGATACTCTAACAAGTCATTGCAGCATCTCCAGCAAAAACATGACCTTACTTGTGCTCAACAGAAGGAATATGAATCAAATGCTGAGAAACATTCAGTTGCTACTACTTCTACTACTACTGACTATGCCTCTGATTTCCCTGATCCCACACTAAACATGCAAAGCAGTACACGTTCTCTGGCTACTGGTCAATCCAACCAATCTACTATTACGACAATCCCTGTTCCCATTTTAGTGAAAGGTGTAAGGCTTAATAATAACCAATCCTCTGGCTGTGGTTCTGTGTTTTCTCCTATGTTATATACACAACCAGCTTCTTCACCTTCACCAAACCAATCTGTCCATCCTGTATCTTCCGCCTTTCAAATGAACACATTCTATCACTCAAATCTTGAAAATCATAACTCTGACCATCCTTCTGAACAAAATGCTAACCGTGTCATAAACCGAAGATCAGTGCAAGAGCAGGGAAACATAAACTTGGATTGTTTCGAGGACCAAGGGCATATTTCTCCTAGCACGGATCACAGTTCAAGTAGTAGCTTCTGTAATGGAGCAGTAACTCATCTTAATAGCATGGGTTATGGAAGAGCTTGTGGAAGCGACAATAATAACATGAGTCGGTCTGCCATTGTTGGGCCTGCACCAGAGAACAAAAATGAAGAATCTTTCTTTCCTCACATGGGAAATTCTAATCAGTCTACTCAGAGAGAAGCAGCTCTTACGAAGTTCCGGTTGAAACGCAAAGATAGATGCTACGCGAAAAAGGTAAATTGCCGACTAAATTTTTCCTTACTAATTAATTACTACTCTTATAACATTTGAATTTGTTAATTAGATATGCCCCATTTTGTTAATGAGACATGTTTATCTACAGGTTCGATATGAGAGCAGGAAAAAACTTGCTGAGCAACGACCTAGAGTGAAAGGGCAATTTATCAGGCAAGTGCAAATGGATCCATCGTCTTCGGAAAACAATGGCAATTCTCTTAACGGTTTTATTCAACTCAAGGCCTCAGAATGATAATATATATGTATATATACATATTCTGTTTGTTTCTTTTCTCTTCGTATTCTTCTTTCTGGAGATTGAGAAACAGGCTAGAGAGGAGACGCATAACATACAGGAAAATCTCAGTCTAATTTCTAACCTGACTTTCTGAAAGCAGTTGTTTACTCAGATTGTTATGTATCTTTTGTAGTAACCTAGGAACCTTTTGTATCATTCTTTATTTCATTTCTCCTCTTTCTTATTCTATGTAGATTGATCTTTTCAATCCAAGAAGTCTTAAGATAAATTAGTGTACAAACTTATCTTTTAACAGGTTTATCGTTCATTATCTTCTTTCTTGTTCATAGCAAATGAGGATTATGCATCGGCCGTTTGTTCGCTTAAATTTTTCAAGATTGCTTCGTTAACAAGTTACATAACCTTCATGAATCTCTAGAAAAATGTGGCGTGCCTAATTCATTGAACGTCATTTACCTGTAACTAATCTTTTTTTTTTTAGGAGTCGGATAAAAGTTATTCCTGAGTATAGATAACTCCAACATATTATGAAACAATGCAATTCAGAAGTGTTTTTCGTATTTTCTGATGTTTTGATACTTGAGATAAATTATCTTCCGCCTATATTTTCTGACGGATCTTCAACCCTCGGAAATCAGATCAAAGCCTCGTCTTCTTCTACAAGATTTTTTAGAAAAAAAAATTATTAATCATATCAATTTATTATAATATCAAAATTAGATCATAAATAAAATATATATCTTATTTATTATTAACTGTGTATAAGAGACCTGTCCGTAATCATGAGCAATCTTTCATTAACTGGAATTAAAGATTTCAAAATGAATTAGGCAAGAAGAAGACCGATTAGCTTTTTTGTTTGCTTCTGGTTGTGGCCAGAAGCAAAGGGTTAACCAGATGATCATTACTGAAAATCCTAATAATGAACACTCTATTTATTATTATTTTTTTCAATAATTTATGAAGAAAAGTCTTACAATAACAACCCTCCTCAAGTTTCCAAACTCCTGCCTGCCATTTTTTCCTCCCAGAAGATTATTCTACGTAGAAAGGGTCAAAAGGATCAAACACAGAACTTGATTGATCTCATACCATGAGATGTGGATTGTCAACATCAATCAGTCTTCATAACTAACGGAGGAGATGGAGGGGTCTGTCTTCAGTAGTAAAAAAGTACCCTTTTCTTAACCTGAAAGCAATGGGCCCAGTCTTAAGAAAATAATAATAATAACGAGGCTAGGAAATTATGGGGATGATTCCCCATTATACTTACTTCCCTCCCATAAAGAGAGATTCTCCACCTCTATCAATCAAAAAAAACCCACGAATTCAAAAACATTTTCCCTGTTTCCAATCAACAAGAAAGAAAAGGCTATTTGACTTAACGGGTCAGATATAGTTGTATTAGAGAAGAGTTTCTTGTGCCCTAAAAAGTAGAAAAAAAGCCTTACTTTTGCTTTTTAATTATTGTAATTGATCATGTTTTTTCTCTCTCTCTCTCTTTAGAATTTAGACTCCGTATAGTACACAGATAGATATCCCCGTATCTATAATGTTTTTGTGTATGTCAAGGTTGTCTGGTGAATCGTGAATTTTATTTTATTTATTTAAAAAAAAAACCTATAAAAAATAATAATTATATAAATAAATAAAAAAGATGAGATTACAGAGCCTGTTGGGCTTTAGAGTTGCATGGCTAGCTTTTTCTTTCACACTGTTCACTGCATGAATATGAATCATGATTCGTAGGAAGGCTTCCAATTGGCTAAGTTGCTAGAAAAATCTGGTCCGATACCAGAATATATCAAATTATAGTGCATGCGGGGAAAATTTCAATCATTATTGTATCTACCATACATTGATGGTCCTTCACTAAAAGAAGTATGCAACTTTTATACAGCGTGCGTGTGTGAATGGATGATGTGCCAAGTAAGATAGTAATTAAGAGTGATTACGGTAAGGGCACTAAGCAAACACTATAACCATAGTGCTTGTTAACATTCAGATCTAGACATGATTATGATGGACTTAATTATTCATATTAGCCTATCCTTGATTACTAATCATGATCAACATTTATCAACTTTTGCAGCTGCAAGTCCATACATACATACATACATATATATATCTATATATTATATGAAAATAACACCTTTTTTTAGAAACCTCAATCAATCGTACTAAAAGCTTTTGAGAAAGGGTCGATCTTGCCCCACCTCTCAACTTGTCTTTCTTGTACTGCAACTCTATCATTAAAAGCTCCACCATGAACAAAAGCTTGGTCGGATAATCCATTGGCGAAGGTGCACGTACGTACGTTATATATATATATATATACACACATTGATATTTCTCTGATCATAGGATTATAAAGTTGCATTTGAAGAGTTTTACAGGCAAACATTTCTCATCCATGAGAAAGGTGCATTGGTGCAATGTTTGGATTGCGATCACTCTGCTCCATAATTTGATCGACTGGTGTTTTGGTGATAAAATTGGTGACTAAACAGAAGACGTGTAGAGTTCTTTTGTCGCTTCTGAGATTATCCTTGACTCCATTTATTTTAGAAACATAAAAAGATTTTTACTAAGCAACAAAATGTATTTCATATATATATGTATATTGCCAAGAAAATCTCTCTCAGCCTTCACGCCACTGGCTAGCTGGTAGAAGCTGCTAGTCAGAAGCAAAGTGAAAAGCTAAATAATTTTCCGCTCTCCCTCTCTCTATCTTTTAACCACTCCAAGTTTATATATAAACTCCTTACGTACCGCCTCTTCACTTAACCTAATAATAATACAAACCTTCCCTCCTTTTCTTTTCTTCTTTAATATCAGCCACCTGCAAATGTCTCAAATCCTCATCCAATCACCAAAACACTGCGCAGCAAAGGGTAGATTCATAAACCTCCACAAGTTCCACAAGAAACTTTTCATCTCCTTCTCAGCAATCTTCACCTCAATCCTCTGCCTTATCCTCCTCATCTACCTCATCCTCCATCCCTCAAAACCCCAGTTTACCCTCAAAGAAGCAGACTTATTCCAACTCAACCTCTCCGGCTCCCCAACCCACCTCCTCAACTGCTCCCTCCAACTCACCCTCCACTCTAAAAACCCTAACCAGAAAGTCGGCATCTATTACGACGACGTTCAGGCCTACGCTGCCTACAAAGGGCAGCAGATAACTCTCCCCACTTCTCTCCCGCCTTTCTACCAAGGACATGAAGATAGTAATATCATATCGGCTTCTCTTGTGGGGGCAGGATTGCCGGTGGCTTCATCTTTTGGTTATGAGGTGGGACGTGATCAGACGGCTGGGAGATTGGTTTTGAATTTTAAAGTTGATGGGAAGATCCGTTGGAAAGTGGGGACATGGGTTTCTGGACATTATAGGTTTAATGTTAATTGTGTTGCTGTTTTGCCCTTTAATCCCGGTTCTAGTTTGTTTAACGGTCCTCTCTCTTTGAAGCAAGGAACTCAGTGTTCTACTTCGGTTTGATTAATTATAATCAATCACTTACTGTTTATAGTATATAGTTAATGAGATGATTATGGTTACTCAAGTTAATGTCGTTGGTTAACTATATGTCCTTTATTTTGCTTGATTCCTTCAAAAATAGTTTGTAAAGTATGATGGAATGATATTTTAAATTAAGAGTGTAAGTAGGAATGAAGTTAAAAGTTAATTTGGTAGGATTAATAAAAGGTCTTGTCTTTTTCTTTCTTTTTTTAATATTTGTTGTGGGTTGAGTAAATGATGGTAATGGCTTTGGATTTTGCTTTCCAAGTGATGGGTAGAGACAGTAGAGAGTGGGGAAGAAAAGATGTGGCTAAATCTTGTACTTGCTTTATCATGCATTGTAGTGGAAGGATGAAGAATTGAGGTGGAAAATTTTATTTGGCTTCATTATTTGATCATCAAAGTGTTTTTTATGTTTTGTTGAGTTGGTTGAAAATCAGCTGCTTGTGTTTTCAGGCAAATCTTTAGATTTACAAGTGAATGCCTTTAAATTTAAATGGGCCCTCATGGAAAACCAAACCAATACACCTTCAATCTTGGACCTTTCCTTCTAACTCTCCCTTTCCTCCATTCTTAAAAGGCACGTTTAAAGAAATCCCTCACAATACTCTTGTAATTTATATATTTACACCTCTTCTTCTTTCTTCTCGATTATAAACTAAAGTACCAATTTTTGAAGAAGCTGTGATACGAAATTTAGGGCAGATTTTGATTTGATTTTATAAAAAAAAGAAGAAAAAAATGAAAATAGAAATAAAATGAGATTGATAATGATAAATTTCCTCTAATTTGATAGAAATAGAAGAATAATTTATAAACCTGTTAATGTTCTAATACTAATCTGTTCTAATCAAATTTGCAGGTTCTAAGGCCATGAACTAGAACTATAGGAATGCAAAAAGAGGAATTAATTGCACAAACATGGTGTGAAGTAGATCACAAAAGCAGAACTTATCAGTAAACAGCGTAATCCCACATTCAAGCACGATGCTACTCTTTCTTGCTAATCAAAGCACTAGCCCTTAAGTCAACATTCTTAAACCCACATTCCCCTTCTTCAACAGTCGAGAATCAACTGGAGTTACAGAATCACTAAGTTGATTGTTTTTGCTTGCTTTATTGCTTCATTTAAAGAAGGAAGCAAAAACATTTCCACAGGTTACAAGGATATTTCGCAGTTCATACTAAACAAAAGCAAGATCAAAAATCATCCAAAGCTAAACACCACAACTATATCCCTAACCTACATCAAATTCAAATCACTCGAACACTATTCACCTTTCAGACTTTCAAGAGCTGCATCTTGTTCGAAAACGCAACCGCAATCCAATCGGGCTGGGCCGAGGACCATTGCAACTGATTAATCTCGGACCCGGTAGAGTACATAGACAATGGATCGATCCCGTTGGGGCCTGCCACCGTCGGCAACTCCCAAATAAGTGCCTGCGAATCATCCCCTGCTGAGCATATATGCCGGCAACTATGCGGTGCCCATGCGATCGCGTTCACACTAGCCCAATGCCTGTCCAGCTCGGCCACGGGCATAGTAGGCGATCTAATGTCCAAAATCACAACTTTATTACTATCCATTAAAATGGTAGCCATGTACCTCAAGTCCTGCTTGTTCCAAGCGAGTCTGAGAAGAGGAGTTTCCGGCGTGGGGCTCTCGTAAATAATGGTGGAGTGCTCTTTGTCTCTTAAATCGAAGATTCTGACAGATCCATCCGCAGAAACAGAGGCGAAAACCCTAGCTTCTCCCCAGGCAATGTCGTAGACTTCTTTGTCGTGAGCGATGAGCTGGGTTTCGACGACTGATTTCTCTATGTCCCAGATTGTACAGGTCGTGTCGATGCTGGAAGTTCCGATCCGTTTCGGCTCGATCTCGTTCCAGTCGAAGGAGGTCAAGGGGGCGCAGAACTCGCTGGTTTTGCTGTTGTTGAGGACGGAGATGGGTTCGACGGAGTTTTCTCGGACTTCCCAGAGGCGTAGGTAGTCGCCGGAGGAGGCTAAGACGTCGCCGGAGGATTTGCGGAGGGAGGAGGGAGCGTTGGGGTGGAACATGAGTTTGGTGGGTGGGTAAGGGTGGTCAAAGGAGAGAGAAGGGTTGGTTTTGACCGAGAGTGTGTCTGGATCGAAGGAGACAATGTCGACGCGGTTTGTATATTCTTCAATGAAACTGCCGACGGCGATGCGGTGATGGTGGTTGCTGTGGTAGTTCCTAGATGGGGCGGAGGAGATGGCCATGCAGTAGATCGGATAAGGCGATTCATAGGTGACGGAATATTCCGGTCTCAGGTGAGATTCCTGTGTTGAGTTCTCCATCCCCCTGTATTCCTCTTTCCCCCTGCTCAGTTTGTAGATTCTCTTATTCTCGGGAAAATGACGGGAAAAGCCCCTAGAATATTTGGTGGGAAAGGATAAAAAATGCTCCGACGGTTGGAAATAAACGGTACTGTTTATTCAGTCAAAGTTCTTACCAGCAAGTCAAATTTGGGTTCATAAAGAATAGAAAAGTCTTCTACACCCCAAGGTAAAGTCTTTTCAACCTTGTTGCCCATTTTGGCCCAAAAAATCCTTGTTGCCTATCAAAACCTCACATGGGCTTCGCACTCTATCTTGGCCCAACACTGCAAGTTTCATTTTACAATTACTTCCCAAGCTAACGGGCCTAACAACCAAGTGGTTCTAAAGGGCCCAAAAACTAACATCACTACTAACATGTATAACAATATCTATGAATACACTTGTACAATACGCAATCCAGAGTTTAACCCAAATAAATTATGAATCTCTCTCTCTCTCTCTCTCTCTCTCACTCTCTCACTCTCTCACTCTCTCAGTACAAAGAACAGGACAACAAAAAACGAGGACGAGGCCTTCAAAGTCTTCGCTACAGGGAGGTGACATTCATGTCTGTCCGAGTTTAATATATTTTTAACACAACGTATGGGCTTGCGTCATCAAGCTGTAGAGCCATGACGATGTTACATGTTGTAATGCTGACATCAGTTTCACTTATATCGATTGGGCAATTTGGTCACATCTCGCATCTGGACCACCACTGTATATGGATTATTAATTAAACCGTGACAGATTTTTATATTAGAATTTGGAGCCGTAGCAGGAAAATAAATAAAAATATAATATAATATAAATATAATTAAAATAAATTTAAGTAATTATTTATTTATATTAATTATTTAAATAATAAATTATTAAATTATAATAAATAATTTTATCTTTATTTTATTTAAATTGTATTCCATTATTTAATTTTTATCCCGACGTTTTTTTCTTAAAAATGAGGAATAATAGACAAACTCGTTTTTAAAGTGCTCGATCAAGTATTCAAAGAGAGAGAGGTATGCATGTGTTTGTGACACGTCATTATGTAATTAATAATAAAAAATATATAAAAGAGTAAGACGATAAGGGAAGGGAAGGGAAGGGAAGGGAAGGGAAGGGAAGGGAAGGGAAGGGAAGGGAAGGGGAAGTGCACGAACTTCCAACTTACGATGAGATATAGTAATTGAGAACCTGATTGGAGGGCTCGTCTCTTTCGGATTGCAACTTGTTCTTGCCTTATGGAGATTTGGAACCTAGTATTGACTTCCAAGTCAGGTCTGCACACTGTTACATCCGGTCGGCATTTTTTTAGCATTTTGCATTCTACCGTGACGTTGATAGAGAAGAACGTTAGTTTGGCTTGCGTGTCCAAACCACATCACGAATTGCAGTTTAGTTTTGGCTTGCGTTTGATAGAGAAGAACGTTTAACTTTCGTTGAAGTTAAGAGAAAATTTTGATGAATATTTTATTTTTCGATATATATATTGACGAGAGAATTTAATTAAATACTGGTAATGAAAATAAATAATGACAATAGAATTAAAGTATTAAAAAATATATAAATTAAGTAATAATATTAGATAAAGTAAATGATTTAAAACATTAATTTGATAAGTAAATTTAAGGATTACACTAAAATAATGATTAAACAAGATGAAATTTAAATAAGTATGAAGATGAGAGAATGTAGAAAAATGAACATTTTGTCTGATAATGCAAATTAAAATGCACATCGGTGAAAATCCGTGGCTCAATAACATTCATAAGAACAAATTCAAAGAACAAAAATGACATATTTTATGGAGGAAATGAAAAGGAACCAAACGGACGAAAATGATAGATATGTGTCGGAACTATGTGTTTGATTGTTGTTTGTTTTGTAGTGATCAAATTGATTCTTTTACCTTCCATTAAACCTATTATTTATGTAATCTCCCAAATAGTTTTAAATTAGGTATAATAATGAAGAAATAAATTTAAAATTAATTTATTAACAAATTTTAATTATCACATATATCTAATTATAATAATGAAAATAATAGGAAATTTATTAATAAATTTTAAAACTTAATAAAAGTTTAAATTTAATTAATAATAATAATAATAAAATATACCACGTTATTACAATTTGACAAACATCTTAATTAGCATAAGCACTATGCTTGCTTATTTATCATGGTATGTGTCAATATTAGGTTAATGTATCATGCAATTTGTTTAATTACCGTATAAGGTGTCAGTCTTAGGCATAGTTGATTACACTATATAAACCCGTTTGATGTTTACGGCAAAAGCATGAAGAGAAAGGAAGGAAAAGAAAAGAAAAGAAAAGAAAAGAAAAGAGAGGAAAAGAAGTAAAGGAGAAAGAGGAGAATAAGTGAGAAAAATGGAAGAAAATTTTAGGTATTAACTTATTGTCTTAGTAAAAAAATTTATAAATATAATTTTATTATAATATAAAGATATTATTTATTTGTTAGTTATTAGGATGTTAAAATTTTTTGAACGATTGTTATATTGATTTGAGGATAATATATTTATTAATAAGCATGATGAATTGAAGATAATATTGATTATACTAATATTAATATTGATGTTAAGATTATGATTATTATATAACATGTAAAATAGAAATGAAATGATTTTATTATCATGCTAAAAATGAAATCATAATTAGTATGAACGTAATATAGCATGATAATTTAAGAGTAATATAAGTTTTGAGATGTTATGATTAAATGCATATGTTCATATTTAGGATATAAAAAAAGAGAATGTTATGATAAAATAATAAATATCATAAGCATGCATATGCATAACATTAAAATGAGGTGCTATCAGATTATAAAAATGACCGATTGTCGATCATAAAAGACCCCATATAATTTTATAGAAAAAGTCATAGCATATCATTATACTGATCATAGCAAACCATTGATTAGATATTAGTTGAATGTTGCCGACAACATCCTTAGAGCCCAAGCATATAAAAGGATATGAAATCATGCATACTAGATATAAATCATAAAGAAATTAATTTAAAATAATCAATAAACGATTAATACATGTGAGTAAGATCATATACTTACTGAGTTTCTAGCTCATAATTGTTTTACCTTATATTGTAGGAAATTACAAAGATAAAACTGTAAACTAAGGATCATTAAATGATAAACTTCTTATGGGACATAACCTAAGGAAAGATAAAAAGACTTGAAAAACTTCTTAGAGAAGTATATATTATTAAAAAATAATAAATATTATTATTGTTTAAAAGTTTTGGAATTAATTTCGTATGACATGGTTTTCAATTATATCTTAGTTCAAATTATTACACTATTTCTATCAAAAAGATTTAAAAAGTTGAGTTATAAAATAACGCACCTACTAGCTATGCATGTTTCACCCAAAAATATTTGATAAACTAAACAGCTAGTATGGCGGAAGTTGTAAGTAAATTCGAAGTGGAATGATCGTAATAAACTTGAAGTCGAACCCCACTTCCCTAATTTTCAAAAACCACTTCCCACTTTGTGAGCGTCGTCCATCTTTTTTCGAGAGAGGTTTTGACTCAACTTTTCTACCAAACTCTAATGACTATGAGGTTTATGTTCGTCTCAACTAATTTCTCTCACCTCCATTGAATATCGGTCAAAGCTCCACACTTCTCCATGTATTTCGGCCAAACTCTCTCTCTCTCTCGGTTGAGAATATGTCAAATGAATCTCCACTTTTTGGAGAAAAGTAGTTCAACTTTTGATCAAGCAACTTTTTAGCCGAAACTTTCCCTTTCTTTCTCATCTCAGTCGAAATGCTTTATTTCTCTTTTCATTTTTGGCCGAAATTGATGTCTCTCAAGCAACTTTAAGCCGAAATTATTATTTTATGCTCAAAATTCGGCCAACCTCTTATCTTGACTAAAATGGGGTTAAAAATATGATTATTTAGCTACTTTTTAGAGAAATTTGATTTCACATTTAATCTTTTATAAGCTCGATTGAATTTTTCATTATATTTTGTCAATTTTATCATGTTTTGGGATCGTTTCGGCTGAACTCCTTAAGTTAGGAGACAAGATTTATTTTTTATCTAAATGGTCGAGATTGAATTTTAAATAATCTATGTACAAGTAATTTATAATTTATTTTCATACCGCTTCATCTATTTATTTTAAAATTTGAATTAATCACATTTTATGACGGATAAATTCTAACATCAATCAAGATTCCACGTTAGCTAGAAATCAAGAAAGCATATAGCAAGAGTTGATGCGTAGCTGGTAGTTGATAGTTGATAGGCTAGGTTGTCCTTATTTTTTTAGAAAAGCACAAATCATGTCTTCGTCAAAGGACGAAGAAGAAAACGAAAAAGAAAAAAGAGATCACATTATATTCAAATATCTCTCGAGTAAAATATGGTAGCTACTAGCTAGTCAGCAGTGCCTTCTGTTTGAATCAACTTCACAACAAACGAAAAATGAACCAGTTAATTTACCATGTTTATAATTCGTATCCGCAGCATCAACCTTTTGAAATCAAGAAACGTGTTGTTTACTTTAGAAGTTAATGGCGTAGATACCCAAATCTTCCTGAATCATTCATGCACATAATCAATAACAGTCCTTTACCACCTTCACCGTGAAGGGAGGGTGGAAATTGATGAGAAGTCAATTGCATTATTTTTCTTTTCTTTGGCGTAATAACTTACTTCATAATGAACTAAGTACGTTTCTCTCTACCTCATCACAAATATATTATCATTCTTGCGCACGTCATTTCTCTGCTACGTACGCACATGTAAGGACAATCAGATTGAATATTGGTCGAAGCTTCATTTTCACATGCATAAACCCTATCAAAAACTCATTACCATTCAATCTTCATCACATGTACCATGAGCTTGTTTTTTTTTAGATAACACCCAAAAACAAAACAAAAAAAGCTTAATTATGGCCATTTAGATTACAAAAAATATAATTGAAAATTACATACGGACTTAATTTTAATTAAAAAATATATAAAATAAATACGATTATTTATTTATTTATTACCATATTTATGGAATGGTACCATTTCAAATCTAACCCTCGGTCAAAAACAAAGGGTCACATTTTATTAGGTTCTAGACTTGGCATGGGACCTCCTTCGGCTTTGACAATGTGTATATATATGTGTGCAATATCGGTATAGAGCTCACCTTCGTGGAAACTTACCAGAGCTTAAGTATATCGCAATCCTTTCCTGTCTTCTTTTTGCTTCTAGTCCTTATCGGCCACATAATATATATGGATACCAAGGTCTTATCTACCGGAATCCGGCACACAAATCTTCCGGAGAGCTATGTCAGACCGGAGTCCGACCGTCCCCGCCTGTCGGAAGTATTGACATGCGAGAACGTTCCGGTCATCGACTTGGGTATGGAGGATAGAAGCCGTATTGTTGAACTCGTAGGTCATGCTTGCAAGACATACGGCTTTTTCCAGGTGATTATAATTATTATCTAAATATTTATCTACGTCTTAGTCAATAACGTTGATTAAGCAGTGTTATTGATGTGGTTTTGTGGGTAATGATAGGTGATTAATCATGGCGTGGCGGGAGATGCGGTGGAGAAAATGACAGGGGTGGCGCATGAGTTTTTTGGGTTGCCCGTAGAGGAAAAGTTGAAACTGTACTCCGATGATCCCACAAAAACAGTTAGACTTTCGACTAGTTTTAATGTGAATAAAGAGAAAGTTCATAATTGGAGAGATTATCTTAGGCTCCATTGCTATCCTTTGGACAAGTTTGTTCCTGAGTGGCCTTCTAATCCTCCTCTATTCAAGTATGTCCTCTCTCTCTCTCTCTCTCAATCTCACTTTCTCCTTACACGTTTCTATAATATTTTCAAAAATTAGATTTATTACGTAGTTTACCTACTAAGACAAGTAAGTGATCATGACATAAAAGAGAGACGTATACAATACTAAATAATATTAACATCACAACTTTGTGGTCCATTTGCATTTTTTATAACTATGACTTAGGAGATCTATATTTATAACTTTTAGCCAAAAAAAAATATATATATATATCTGTATTTATAACTGAAATACCTACTTTTTTAGTTGTCTTATTATCATGTGATACTCTCAGATTAATTGGCAATACTGATTTAAAAATTTGATAATACTAATTTAAAAAATATCGTATAAATATATTTGTCTTATCTAAATAATGATAAGTATCAGATAATATTATATATTAATTATATTTTAAGATCAAATTCGAACTCATTATAATAATAAAGTTTAAATTATTATGTGAGCTTTGTCTTTTTTTTTTTTTTTTTTTTTTGGGTCATAACATGTTTCTCTTATAAGCTTATCTTCTAAAAGAAAAGTAAACATGACCTTGTTGAATTTTGGTATATTTTTGGTAGATTTGAATTTCTTGAAAAATAAATAAATAAATAAATAAATTAAAAGACTTTTCCATGTGCACACACGCGATGTTGTTTCCAAGGTGTAAATACTGTGTGTTCAGAATCTGACCATACACACCCGACCTGTTAAGGACCGTGACCTACACTGACGGACCAATTATGTCTAAAATGGCTGCACTAACTCCTCTACACTTTTTTCTTTCTGGATATTCCGTAGACTTCGACATGATTTGCTTCTTATCTTTGAATATTCGTAAGTGGAAACAGTCTTTATTATTATGTTATTTTTATATATTGTTGCGCCTAAATTTTTGTCGTATCTATATATTTAATGATTAAAATATTAATTAGGTTAAAATTATTGATATTATTATGAAAATTTATATAATTATTATATACGTTATATAAGATTCTTAATATAGTGATAATAAATCTTTTTTATATAATATATAAAAATTATTTTTAAATTGAGTTATTTTATTTTTTTTTTAAGATTAAGTTTAATTTCTTTCTTTTTGGATCGAGATTTTTATTTTTTTAAAATTGAGTTTAATTTTTTTTTTATCAGACCGAACTCATTTTTCAGATTAATTTTTTTTTAATATTTTTTTCTAAATCGAGTTCTTTATTTTTTTGGGAACTTTATATTCATCTCATATTGAGATTTAATATAATATAATTAATATCTCTCAATTTGGGTACGGTTTATGGTTCATACCAAGTTCTCAATCTAGAAAGATAGAAACATGATAGAATTCTCGATTTACATGTAAGATCTCCGTCTAATATCACCGACCGACATATCAGGAACTTAAATAAAAATATATTTCTGTCTAGATCCATAAATCGATATGAATTGGGAATTCGGTCTGGATCGGAAACTCGATTTAGACAGTGAACTCAATCTGAGTTATCGATTTATGAATCAAATATCGGTCTCTAGATTTTAAATTCAAATTGAATATTAATCTCTAAATTTTTATATTTTGTTAATAGTTATCATTATTCATTAATATTTAAATAAAATGAGAAAGAAGTTAGTCGCAATTATAAAAAAAAAATTTATAAATTAATTATATTTAAATTTTTTTGTATTTTTATAAATTTTTTTATCATGTAATATTTTTTTAATCTTTAAATTAAAATAAATAATTAAAATATTATTATAATAATATACCTATAAAAAATGAATAAAGATTAAATACGCTCTCTTCATAAGTCCCTGATTAGGGACCATACGTAGTTTAATACTAACGGTTAATTATTTTTATAAGAAAAAAATTACAATTATTCCGTCCCTAATGACTTTTTTGGGAGCATTATTTGAAGATTTATGTACGCATTATTGATTGTCGGGAGTGCGTATAGGGACAAGATCACGTAGTCAATGGTTGACTTTGTTAGAATTGAAAATGAGTTGGATCCACGTGGGCCATGTGTTTTTTCATAGACTTCTCCAAACAAAGTCTTGGACGGTTTGGATGTAAGGCGTGGGTCCGCAAATGAAATCACGGCGCTTGATATATTATGTAACGCGTAAAGCTAAAGTCGAATATTTTTCCGACGTAGTTTTGGGGTTATTCTTATGGAGTTCTCTCTCTATGCTGACATCATGAAGTTTTCCTTGCTGTCGTAAGCTAAGATCAATACTGACTCATACTTTACACGATCATATGAGCGGGAGACGTAAATATAGTTGGTAGACCATGTGCAATAAATAACATTGGGTTCTTAATCGAAATATACTTTGAATTTTTGAACGGCTCAGATTCGTTGTTTCAATGAATTTATCAATTAAGGAGTCACAGCACGTGTTTTTATCTAAAGTAGCCTTCAACTTTTAGGGAGCCCTGTCAGCTAATTTCAAGGTCATTGGGCCTATGACATTAAATTTATTATTGGTATGTTTCTGGGGACCAATATGCTCATAATAAGTCCATTCTGTTTTGGGTCCATGTTGGGGTTGGGCTATTCGGCCGTTTCCGTTTTGTGGATCGAGAAAGTACAACCGCACCTATCTTATCTGTCTGCTACATGTGCTAAATAGATCCCGAAAATTGTGAAACAGTGTATGAATATTATTTGTACGTTTTTTTTTATTTTGATGGTGATAGGGAAATAGTGAGCGACTACTGTAGAGAAGTAAGAGAGCTTGGGTTCAGAATACAGGGATTGATATCAGAGAGCTTAGGACTAGAACAAGGTTACATAAAGCAAGTGTTGGGGGAACAAGGACAACATATGGCTGTGAATTATTACCCGCCATGTCCGGAACCAGAGTTGACTTATGGATTGCCAGGCCACACTGACCCCAATGCTCTCACCATTCTTCTTCAAGACCTTCAGGTCGCTGGCCTTCAAGTCCTCAAAGACGGCAAATGGGTCGCTGTTAATCCCATCCCCAATGCCTTTGTCATCAACATTGGCGATCAACTTCAGGTAAACGGCAGTTTCTGCATGAAACTGCATTTGAGATCAGATAGATTTTGTGCGTCCAAACTGAACTTTTTAAAATGTTACTTGTAGGCGTTGAGTAATGGGATTTATAAAAGTGTGTGGCACCGGGCGATAGTCAATGCAGATAAACCGAGGCTTTCCGTAGCTTCATTTTTATGTCCGTTCGATGATGCGCTAATCAGCCCGGCAAAACGGCTTACGGAAGATGGAGGCGGGGCGCTATATAGGGGTTACACTTACACCGAGTATTACAAGAAGTTTTGGAGCAGAAACTTGGATCAAGAACATTGTTTGGAGAACTTCAAGAATTCCGGTTGATAATAAGGCCTTGAGTTTGAACTTTTCTTCCACTGTTTGGTATATCTTTATTGATTGAAAACGCTTGGTACTTTAATTTGTTCCAACTTCCTGATGTGCTCATTGACTTTGAACTCCATTTCATCATACTTGTAGTCCGTACGATTATTCAAGTTATTGGTTGGGCTGTTTGTAATAATTTTGATTCCTCTAAATAAGTTCTTGATATTCAATCTAGAAAGTTTAAAGGTGTTCATGAGTAGACACACTCACATATATATATATGTTTGTTCTTTCTTTAGAATGAATTTACATAAAAGAGATGCTCTAACTGATAAATGGCTGTGCTCAAGTGCTTTATTCACACAAGCGGTGGAATCTTTCTTATTGCCTTTTCTTTTTGTTCATGGATGAAAGTTACATCGGAGAAACCAACAAAGAGGCAGAGGAATAAACAATCAAACAGACCGAAACACAAAAGACTCGAAAAAGAAAAGAAAAGGTTGTCTCAAGTCTCAAACCCGCTTAAGAAATTCCATGACATAAGTATTGAAAGCAGAACACTCCACTTTGAAGCCCTGAAATCCAGCCCCCTTTGCCAAACCTTCAAATTCTTTCTGGGTCCTCTCTTTGCCTCCTGGATTATGAGCCAACATGATGATGTCGATATGAACCACTCCCTTAGTTGCCAGGCTCGTGTCTGGAGCTACTGGAAGAATACACTCCGCTATTATCACTTTTCCATTATGTGGAAGCGCTCCGTAGCAGTTCTTCAAGAATTTCAAGCAGTGCTCATCACTCCAATCGTGACAGATCCACTGTAACAAAATAAGAAAATAAAAAGTTATGTTGCCCTATCTTCTTAAACAAGATATAAAGTTCATTATAGGCTTCTAGTGGTGCTTTTGTGAGCTCCTCTAATTGATTTTTTATGGGGAAATATGGTAGATAAGATTTTGAAAAAGATCCTTTTGATAAGTTCAAATAAGTCACCTTCATGAAAATGGCATCTCCTTTAGGAATGCTAACAAACATATCTCCTCCAACATGCTCAACACCTACCATAACAACCCGATATCTTTACTCATAAACTCGAAAAACCAGGACCGTTTATATTTGGAAGACAATTCAATAGGGTGTATGCTGTTGAACAGGAGCATTGGAATATATATATACCAGGGTAAGACGGAGCATCCTTGATCACATGAGGTAGATCAAAGTTGATGCCCTTTAAGGAGGGGTACTTAGAAACAATCATGCTAACGACAGATCCAGTCCCACCTCCGACATCCACGACTGATTTGAGGCCTTCGAAGCCTTTGTAGGTCTCGAGGAGTTTCTTCATGGTGATGGTTGAGTGATCGGCCATTCCCTTGTTGAAAACCTTGTTGAATCTTGGATCGGTTCCGTGATAGTCAAATGCTGTCATTCCATATGCCTTGTTGAATGGAATCCCACCTTCTAGAACAGCATCTTTCAAGTGGTACCTTAAAAGAAAAGTAAAGCAAATATATTGCAAATCATATCAAAATCTCCATCAACCCAATTTCAAATATATTAAAATCCCAATTCAAATAATGGGATTTTTGTATAGTTAATTACTTCTAATTATCTTAATTGACCATTTTTTTTTTCAAAGAACTGATTCTAAATTCTTAAATTCTTACAATAAGTCCATCACTTGATAATCAACATGATCATAGACAAAAACAGAGCGACAAAAACGGAGTGACCACAATAGAGCAGCTCGAACATTTCCGAATGAATAGTAAAAACCATACCAGCTTTCCATGAGGACTTTATCCTGATTCATGAGACAAAGAGCGGCAATAGAAACACCAACTTCGTTCTTGGTCAAGAACTTGCAAACAGGGGCCAAGCCATAAAGCCGCTCAACTCTGCCATCAGGCAGAGTGCGTAGAGAGTAGGTGAGAACAGAGTAAGTGGCAAGGAGGCGCAGCATGCGATCAAGCACCACAGCTGCATCAGGGTTAGTGGTGGGAAGCTTAGAGGCAATATCAGAAGGTGATAGGAAAGCTCCTGGCCCAGCTTGTGCTATGATTTCTAGAAGGTCAAGCTCTATGGCGGATTTGAGGACCATAGGAAGAACAGAAGCGCTGGCCAGTTGCATGGCGAAGAGGTTTGCTTCTTCATCCGATACCTGAGTTGGAGTCATCTGGGTTTCTCCTGTTGAAGCCATTTTTTCTTATCGTATTTAAGAAGAAGGGAGAAATTGCAGGTTGAAGAAGGCGCAAAAGGGAAGAGTTTTTGAGTTGTGTTAGATGAGATGATTTGCTGAAAGGAATCCTTTTTATAATTTATATGGTGTTCTTTCTTCTCTCGACCACCACCCTTCTTCACAGTTCACGCTTGGTCCCACATCCTCTGTCATCTTTCACACTTGTCTTTACCATCATGCTTTATGATTAATTTACGATACTTATTAATCATTCCGGGATAAAAGTTGGCCTGTGCTAAAGACATTAGATCTTCTTGAAAATTGCAGACGTTGCTGTTTTCTTGCAACTTTCTTGAAGAGGAATCACATCTCACCCAACATCGATTGAAGCAGGGAACAGAATAGTTCTGTAGCTGCATTTTGTGACTTAAGAAATGCAGAAGCTTTGTTGAGATTGACATGTTACCACACCCTTTCGGCCTTTACTTTTTGTATTTTCTGCAAACCCACTTCAATTTATTTGGGCTTGGTTGGTGCTTTCAGCTTTGTAAGGAAGGGTGTAGGCTTAGAAGAGAGAGAGAGAGAGAGAGCCACGGCCTTTTTTGTTCTCGAACAAATACGAGAACCAGAAAAAAATGGCTCGGCTCAAAATCAATCAAGCTTGAATCGGGCCTTGATATTAAAACTGCAAGCCAGCCCGACATATATCCTAATAAGTTTTCGGGCTGACTGACTCGAGCCCAGTGCGAGCCATTTAGTCTCTTTTTTCCCATCCGTCCCTATTATTTTTTTAAATATTTTCCCTCTTATTTTCAATAATTATCACATTTTCATAAATTAATATAATTAAATAAATAATATATCCATATTTGTCTTCTTTATTAATAAATCATATCTTGATTTTTTAAATTACACAATCATAATCAAATTAATAAGTCTCTCCAGTCTTGTAGGGGCCACCAACGTTCTCCTGACATCCAAATTTCAAAATTTCAGCCTGCCCTAATTCCTTAGAACACTGCATATCAACACTGCCTGCCTGCCTGCCTGCGTTGACTGTCGCAATCCTTTCTTCTTCTTCTTCTTCTTCTTGCGATCGATTTAGACAGAAAATCCAAAGTGAGAGAGAACAAATGGGGGAGAAAGATAATAGAAGCGTGAAGGTTGCGAGGCCGGTGAAATCGGGAGAAGATGACAGCCCCATAAGATCCATTCTCTGCATAAAGAAAAACATCGACTTGAAGTCTTTCGAGGAAACGGATGACTGCTTCATCTTGGATTTCGATCCATTCGAACCCATCGATCTCTTCAAGCTTTCTATGTCAAAGAATCTTTGGAAAAACGACTCTTCTTCCGACTTCATACTTCTTGCTGAAAAAGGGCAGGTCTGTTTGTTTTTTGCTCCCCCTGATTTTCTCGCATTTTCTTTCTCTTACTGCTGACTTGGTTGATAGGAAAATTTAGGCTCTTTTAAAAAAATAAAATTTGTTTTTCTAATTGTAGGTGGCATGTAGAGATTATGCACATTCAAGAGACCTGTGTGCAAAATTCCCATTTACGACAACAGGTCACTCGAACTACTGTGATCTGTGTTTCTGTTATGTCTGCGATTCAAAAGCTCCGTGCAAGTTCTGGAGAGACCCTGTGAAACGCCATTGCGATGCTTCAAACATGGATTTATTTTGGAAAACAGAAAGGAATCTTCACAGGCTGAAGAAATAAGAGAGAACAAAATACCAGAAGTAGCAAATTTCTTCGAGTATGTGTTTTGTTGGAAAGGTGTGAAGTAAAATGGGGGTAATGAATGCACTGTGTGAAGTGGTTTGATTGTTCTCCACTTCTGGATGATGATATAGTAGTAGGGGCTATTTTATGTGTTCATGCTGGGGTTTCAAATCTGTGTCATTGACTGACTCATTTGTTTATATAGCTTCTTTTTCTTCTGGTAATTATGCAGTAATTCTAGTATTTCTTGAGCTCTATGTGCGGTTTTGCAAACTGGAGTTTAGTAAAAACTAGAGACTTGATGAAACTCAATGTTCCAATGTTCCAATGTTCCAATGTTCATAAATTAATCCAGAAGCCTATGCCTGAATGGGCCTTATTGATTAGACCAATATACCGTGTGAAGCCCAAATCCTCGAAAACTGGTTCATGCCGGAAGAGGAAGAAATTATTTATTAAAAAAAAAAATAAATAAATAAAAACACCAGCAAACAACTGTTCGGCTTCTGCGCGATCAAATCCGAAGAAGCAGTGAAAATAATAATGGATGGGAAATATGATGAAAAAAAATTGAAGACCAAGAACCATTGTCTGCCTCAAAAATCCAGTGGACTTGAAATCCGTCGAGGAAACTGAAGATTGCTTCATACTGGATTTCGATCCTTCTGATTTGATCGATTTCTCCAAGCTCAGTCTCTCCACAAATAATGGCGATGACGATGACGATGATGCTTCTGAACTGACAGTTATTGCTGTGTAAGGGGAGGTATGCATTCCATGTTTCCCCCCTTTTTGTTTCTCTCAGTTTGGCTACTGAGAAATTTTTTTCGTAATCTGAGCTAGTTCGATTTCGGACAGGTGGCTGCTACAGATTATCCTCACTCGAGACATCTCTACCTGAGATTTCCCTTCGATTCAACACCTCACAAGAGCTACTGTAGTCGGGTAATCGATAGATAAACTTGATTCTAAATTTTGTCAAGTTTTTAAATATTTAAACATACGATGGAAAATGCAGTGCTACTGTTTCGTCTGTGATTCAGAAGCTCCATGTAGATTCTGGACACTTCGCGATGACTGGAAGTATAGATGGAACTTCATTTTGTGGAGGTTAATGATGTAGAGAAGTAGAAGTAGAACATTTATAGGATTGAAGGAAGGATATATATGTGTTTTGTGGAGGTTGATGATGTAGAGAAGTAGAAGTAGAACATAGTTTTCAAAAGTATGACAGTTTTAAGGTTTGTACATTCTTGTGAACAACTAACTACAACTACAGAATGAAATTGTCATCCTGGATAACTTATCCATGTCCATGCAGATTCTTTTATAAATCTTTCTTTCTTTTCAACCAGGGATCTTATGAATTCATTTATTATTGCAAAAACTCACCAGGGATCTTATGAATTCTTTCTTTCTTTCTAGATGACGTTTTATTAAGTTTTTCATTAATGAGCTGAATGGACCATATGAACTATGGGTTTTGCCCCGAATTGTGGAGAATCAGGTCTGGCCCAGTAGGGGAGACAAACCCTGATCATAAAACGTCATCTAGAAACACTCACCAGTTGTTGCTCTCAGTCGTTCACAAAATCCCTTGTTCTATCTCTTATTCGTTTCAAATTCCGATATGACTGAGAGAGAGATTCCGAAGCAGACTTTGTAAGATATGGCACCTGCTCAAGTTGTCGAAGCCCCCGAACCCGATAAAGAGTCCAGCTTGACTCCTCCATCGATGGACCCCACAAGAAGCTTCAGGTTTTCATATTTTCCATTCTCATTATAGTGAAGTAAATTTTTTCTGTGAGTTATAGAAATGGATTGATATTTCATTTTATTTTATTGCAGAATCTCGATGAGTCGATTGTTGAGGATGTGAAGGACGACGGCAAGGATGATGATGATGATGATGGTGATGATGATGATGATGATGATGATGATGATGATATGATGATGATATGATGATGATGATGATGATGATGATGTTCCTTATTTGGATTTTTTGATTTCTGGGAGTCCTGGTTAATTTTCTTATTTTTTCCACTATTATCTCACGCTGTTTCTTATTTGGATTTTTTGATCTCTGGGAGAAGAACTAGTATGAAATAATGGCAGATTGAGGTGCATAACGAAATCAAAGATATCTCTTTTTCTCTACGTGTTTCATGCTTCACACATTTAAGAAGCCATATAACATTGTCTGATGTCAAGTCACTATATGTGCTTCTGGTCGATACCTCTTCATGTATTCATAATACTTGTTTCCTACTTTAATATGTTTCATATAATATGTTTCCTACTTTATATGTGCTTCTGGTGCAATTTGGCCTTGATGTTAACTGATAGTATTCGTCGATGAGTTTCAGGTGCAAATGATGATTCTAAGCAGAGTCGGAGCGAGAGGAAAAGCTGCAAGGCAATGTTGAAGTTGGGTATGAAGCCTGTTTCAGGTGTTAGCAGAGTGACCATCAAAAGAACCAAAAACGCAAACTCCACGCTTTACTCATCCACTGTACTAATTAATCCATTACAAAACAATATGGCTATTAACTTTTGTGAACAAAATTTAGTGTTTATCAGATACTGTTTTTCGTCTCGAAACCCGATGTCTTCAAAAGCCCAAATTCCAAGACCTATATCATTTTCAGAGAGGATAAGATAGAGGATCTGAGCTCTCAATTGCAGACACAGGCCGCCCAGCAATTCAGAATGCCCGACATGGGATCTGTCATTGCAAAATCCTATAATGCAGGGTCCACTCCAGGTATCCCCCAACCGGCCGAGTATGAAGAGGAAGAGATCCACGA
Source organism: Coriaria nepalensis (assembly GCA_027186245.1). Taxonomy (NCBI): domain Eukaryota; kingdom Viridiplantae; phylum Streptophyta; class Magnoliopsida; order Cucurbitales; family Coriariaceae; genus Coriaria; species Coriaria nepalensis. Next base: position 55,143,568 of record CP114481.1, read on the forward strand.
AACCGGAGTGGAGCCCAGGGACATTGATTTGGTGATGACACAACCAGGGGTGCCTAGGAGCAAGGCCGTCAAGGCTCTAAAGACTCACAGTGGAGACATTGTAAGTGCTATTATGGAGCTCACAACTTGATCAACTAGTCGGCTCTTTGTTGGAGGAGTGAAGGTAAGGGGGGAGGGTGTCTTTATTTTTCATAATGATGCATTTTTGGAAGTCCTCTTCATTGTCCTGTTCTTGTAGTTATTTTTGGTTTTCTCACCTAGCTGGTGATTGGATTGTCTCTCTATTTCTTTTTTGCTCCATAAAATTGGAGCCGCTACCGATTACCTAAGGTCTGTAATGCCTTCCAGTATTTTCAATTCGATGATTAATTAAGGTTTCGAACTAAGTTGTTCCTCATTATCATGTCGATGACAATCAAACAAGTCAAAAAAGGCTTCACTTCCTGCTGTGCCATGTTCAATATGTACATATTTAAGCTAGAGTGGATAGTTTGGTATTCTATGTGGCTTAGTACTTATTTGCAGAGTATCCGTACTTGATTGATTAAGAGTTATAAAAGGTGAATATGTGAGAGATAAAGAATGGTTGCTTGCTTTATTTACGTGCAAACAAAAAGAAGCCGCTACTCTATTTGTCTAAAAGAGTCAGTCTAATTGAAGTACAAAACCAAAAAAGAAAAATTGAAACTCAAAGAAAGTAATTACGAAACTAAGTAAATGACACGATGATCTACTACTACTATTTAAGTCTTGGACTCGGAAATGAGATCAAAAGCCTCAGAATGAGTGGGAAGAGCAGGAGTTGCTCCGTTCTTTGTTGTAGCAATTGCCTCGCAAGCATTTGATGGAGTCAATGCCTCCTTCAGTTTTGCCTCATCCTACACAAACAAACATTATAAGAAATTCAATAAAATGAAAATAATAAAACCAATTATATCAATTTACCGATGGAAAAAAAGGGTTAAATTATACATGCATCGAAGATCGAAGGGTCATTTGCGGCGACTGAGAAAAGAAGAGCACCGACAAAAGCATCACCGGCACCGGCTGTCTCCACAGTGTTCACTGAAAAGCCTGTCACTCTCCCTTTGAAATTCTATTATTTCATAAACAATCCAAACATTAGTGTATTAGTAGATAGACATAATATGTATCATGCGTATAGGATATACAAAGAAGGGGTGTCTAAATTTATACACACATGTATAAAAAGTACCTTAGTGAAGTATCTACAGCCCTTCTCACCATCAGTTACAAATTACAATGAGAAGTTTAAGGTTGTCATGCCAAAGGGGCAGAACTACTTCTTCGTTTTCAGCATCCCCTTGTGTCAGAAAGTTCACCTCATCATCACTGACCTTGATGAAGTCAGCTTGGTCCCAGATGCTTTTGATTCCTTCCCTAGCAGCTTCAGCAGAAGGCCATAGAGGCAACCGGATATTAGGATCATAAGAGAGCAAGATTCCGGCTTCCTTAGCGACCTTCATGGCTGCCATGTGAGCCGACCTCAGCAATCAGACTGATCGAGCCGTAGTGGCAAATACTGGCCTTCTTGATCAGATCCATCTTAAGCTCTGAATCCTTGAGCAACATATCAGCACTAGGGTCCCTGTAAAACATAAACTCCCCTCTCCATTCTTCTTCAACGTCACAAAAGCAAGTGCGGTCCTTGCATGTTCTTCGAAAAGAACACCTTCTGTGTTCACATTGTTCTTCTCCAGTATGTCTGCTAACATGCGCCCAAACTCTCATCTCCAACCTGTCATACACACGTGACATTAAAAACAAGGTTAATCTCTCTATTGCTCAAGAAAGTTGAAATTGAGAGTAAGTTTGTATGGTAAAATGCTCTCTTACTTTTGTATTATTGATCACCGTATAATATATATAGTAGATAAGACAATTATGGTGTTTTGTACATATGGTAAATATTAAATGCAGATTATATTAGGCTACTGTTAGCCGTTGCAATCATTGTGGCAGGAGACTCGGGACATGTTGAGCTTGTTTTGGAGTATGGAGAAACGTGACTCAACTAATGGTTCTGTAAAGATGTCCGCTGGTTGATCTTTTCCAGAGATGAATTGCACGCGTAATTCACGACGAGTAACTTTTACACGAATGAAATGAAAGTCGCTAGCGACATGTTTGGTTTTGGAGTGTTGGACTGGATTGACGGCGAGGTAGGTGGCGCCAATATTATCGCACCAAATAGTTGGTGCTTGTAGGGGATGAATACCAAGATCGAAGATAAGATTTTGGATCCATAATTTCCACTGAGGAATTGGCGAGAGCGTGGTACTTGGCTTCTGTGCTAGAACGGGCCACTGTATGTTGTTTACGTGAGCCCCAAGATACGAGGTTGTCCCAAAGTGATGAACAGCGAACAACGGGACAACTAGCCTAGTCATAATCGGAAAATTTTTTTTGTTCAACAGATGAGCTAGGCCAAATATGTAGTCCGAGTGACGGAGTGCCCTTTATGTATCGGAGTATGAGTTTAACTGCGGCCCAATGGTTGATAGTTAGACGATGCATGAATTGACAAACTTTGTTGATAGCAAAACAAAGGTCGGGTCAAGTGAGGAGGACATACTGGAGTGCGCCTACGACACTTCAATAGAGTGTGGGGTCATGGAATGCGTCACTATCGAAGAGAGTGATATTACTAGAATTGGACATCGAACTTGAAACGAGTTTAGCCTCAATCATGTTGGTGCGGTGAAGTAGGTCGAGAATGTAATGAGTCTGGTTGATATAAAGGCCGACTGAATCATGAGATGCTTCTATGCCAAGAAAGTAGTGGAGTGATTATTTTAACCCATGGAGCGATTTCTTGAGATGACAAATGTGATTGGGAAATCGAGGATGGGTGAATCCTTATGGCTGGACCATATAGATAGTTTCGGCGAGGTCACAATGAAGAAAAGTAACTTGAATATTGAATTGATGGATAGGCCGATTCTCAAAAGTGGCTATGCTTAAGACGATGCGAATCGTTTTGAGGGAGACTAAGAATCTCCTCAAAATAAAAATTAATATAAGATAAATCATCCACGCACTAATTAATAACAAACGTTTGATTCAATATCCATATACAGCATTCATATATATTAATATAAGATAAGATGGAATGCACATATGTGACAAAATACAGTTTGGAAAAAATAAAAAATAATAAATTGAAGAAGGATGTGAGTGACAATGAATTTTACTTTTTTGCATTCAAAAAACCAGTCTCGTCAATCATGACAAAAAACCAGTGTTTGATGCATCTAATTGTGAGGAGGAATGTCACGAAGATATTCCCGAGCAAGCCAATAATATGGACGAGATTAATGTAGAGGAAGAATTTTACCAAGATAGAGAAAATGCAGCTAATAATAATGTTGACTACAACAACGGAAATCTGTTGTTAGAAATTTTCACTCACTATAATGTGCCCAGAGCTCAAGAATTATACGTAGAGATGAGTCACTTCGACTATATATAGACAAGGGGTCGTTGAAGTTAATGAGGTACGGGAGGATGGACGTTGGTTGGGTCCAGAAGGAGAGGCCTGGATGGGCTGGAGATGATTCTGGTACAATTAGAAACCCGATGATGAAAAAGATGCAACAATGGTTGGACCGGTTTGAGCAAAAGTAGCAACATTTACTTGGTAGCTTCAATACGCTACAAGGGAAATTTGACATGATGATGCATGAGTTTAATGATGGGATGCAGTACATGGCTGCATTGCTTGAATCTATCGTTAATGGCGATGCCCATACACAACTATTAGTCTAGCCATCCGCTAGTGACCACGCATCTAGATATCGTAGTGGCCGGAGCAAGCGAGGATGACATTAGGTATACGTAGTGCAGCGTTAAATTTATTACATTATTTCCTTGTCATGTTCATCACTTTAATTTATTTATTTCTTCATTCCACTTGAACATGTAGTGCACAATGAAGCCAAGTTCCAGGTTCAACGATTCCACCGTCTACACCAAATACACCAAACACGACTAACAATTTATTAAAATACCTAGGGTTGATCTGTTAACAATGTCTGACAACATGATTACTTTCTTACAGATACAATATAGTCTCCTGAAACAATGGTCATAGAATAATGACATGAATATACATTTCTTTACTTAGAAATTGAATATTTGGGCTTCACCAGTTTGCTCTTAATGTCTTCGTAGACCCGGACATTCCGGTTTATGTGGCCCGGAGTCGAAATGTAATTCTTTTTACATGGTCGATCTTGTTTTAGGGTCACGGTGGGCTACAAAGACAATAGATACGATGGAGTACGTGCTGAAGCAGCGGATGCATCACCGATGACCAGGCCACATTTGTATAGGGATTTATGGAAACAACATATTTTTTTAGATTCACGAAAATATTCCCATTCATCCTCTAATTCTACCATTTTTGTAGTTACAACCTGTTGGTCCCATTCATCCTCTAGCTCTTAACATTTTTACGCGCAGATCAGTCTCCGACGACGGTTCTGACCATGAAACCATGATTGTATAAAAGTAAAGCAAGTTTTAAAATGACATTGAATTGATGAAAATAAGAGCAATAATACTATATACCGAGTTAAGGTTATTGCCGTACCAGTGTATTCACTGTACCCTACAAGTGAGAGAGCAAGAATAAGAATCAAATGTCCATTCATACTTTTTAACTTTTAACCAAAAGCAAGTACTACTGTTCTAAGATTCCTTACATCATATCATTAACAGTGACAGTTTGGATAAGTGTTTGTATATACCATTGCTTTGATAGATGTGATTCCCAATGCATGGTCAAACTTGTTTTTGCATTCTGCATTTTTTCTAATACAAAAAAATAAAACTAAATACTTTATCCCCTATCAAAAAAATCGGTTTTTAAATTTATAAAAAATAAAAACCAATTTCCAAAACCGCGTTACCAATCACACCTGAAGTAACTTTTGACAAGAAAGAAGGAGATGGTTTTCTTTTTTGGCCAAAAGAGAGGAACAGTTGTATAACAGAATCTAGCAGTTACCAATATATATAGCAGAATCCTTCGCATTGATATTATTATATGTGTAGTGGACTTCGCCCCTGTTAATGGGTTTTGTCAAGATCAAATTTTGAACATTTCCTACTTTTATATATACTCTTAATTAGCTCTTGAATTTTACGACTTATCTTTCTGCAGAAGTTCAAGTCAACATCGAAAACTATAGAATGAGAAATTCTGTTGATTTTTATATTCAATTCTTCAGATTCTGTAGTCTAAGTGGATAATAAATTAAATTTGATTTAGATTCATTCTCTTTAGGAATTGAATTGAATTTATTGACTATGTATCAATTTAGTAATTACTTGACCGTTGATCTCATCCACACACTAATCAATAACAGACGTTTGATTCAATACCCCATATATGCAAAACAGTCATATATTAACATAAGATAAGATATAATGCACATGTGAATAAAATATAAAAGTAACTTTTACAATTTTGGGAGTCAGCTTGTTTGAAGTATATTCAGCTGCTCTGTCCCACAAGCTCTTCCTTCATCACATGTTCCCAATCCGATGAAGAGTTATCATACTTACCTGCCAGATTATTATCCTCAATTTGTGTACTATTCACTTCCTTTATATTCGCCTCGTTTCCATAAGCAGATTGATTCACCTGCTCTTTCCATCTGTCTGTAAACATGAGCGGATCGCTTTCATTCTCTCCTCGTTGTTGCCACTCAAGACCCATGTCTCCACGCCTTTGAAGGATATAAAGCCGGGCCAAAACAGATGTCTCTAAATCACCTTCCGGGTGATTATGGATCATCTTCCCGTTCTGCTCCAACTCCACAACCGTTTTCTCATGAGAAGTAGAAGGCTTGGAGGTTGATAAATTCTCCACATTGTCACCTCGACGTTTCAAGGTTTGATATCTAGCCTCATCTGAGGTCCACAAATGTCTCTTCTCAGGTGCTGATTCTTCAGCTGTATTCATGGCATTAGAGTCACCGCCCAAAGATTTTAGCATTTGAAAGCGGGGCATGATGTCGTCTGAATGGCAGCTTGCATGGGGACCACACAGAATCTCGGGTCCCAATTTGTACTTGGTCAGATCAAAGGAGACATCTGACCCTGATAGTTCATCCTCGCTTGTAGTATTTTCTAAAACATTCAACGCCAGAAAACTTTTAAGTTTTTTTTTTTAATAAAAAAAGTACTATAGTTAAACATTTTAACCAACAGATGAGGTGGAGATGACAAAACAGAATTCTTATGGTAACCTTTTGTCTTGTCTATTTCATGCTTGACGCGATTAAAGCGGTCCCTGAAATTGATGTAGCATAATGCAGCTTCTGCCTCATACCATAGATTCTTATAAAACAGAGTCTGACGATTATGTGGTTCTTCTTCATCACTAGGGGAATTCTCATTGAAAACCTTCTTCAGAGCCTATAAAATTGTATGATGCAGAGACAAAAGAACAGAGTTATCTGTTTTCATTTTCATTAGCCATTTAACTTTTGCATCTTGAAATACATATATACGGATAAAAATACAGAGAGGGGGAAATGGTACCTGGATCATTGCCTCTTCTCTCATCAAGTCAGCATTTACCCTTGTAGAAACAGAAGTCGTGTTCTTTTCACCATCATCACTTTGCTCATATAGCAGGTTCTGTACATTAACAGCTGCTAATGTTGTTGCCTTTGAATGGTCCACTTTAACACTCTGAAAACGATATCATATGGCTCAGTGAGTCAGTGACCATGTACAGAGAATTACCATTTTAATAATGTTTTCCCTTTTGGTAATATATATATACATATTATAAAATGTGGGGTATATCAAAGAACAGAGTTGAATGAAGCACAGAGACATACCCTATGAGGCATAGTTTGGGGCTCAACAGATTGAGAGGTGCTTTGTTGGGGATACAGAGATTCTTGTGTAGGATTTATTTGTTCAACGCTCTTAGCTATACACTTGTCAAGATTATTAACCACACTTTCAAGGGACTTGAGGTCTTTTTTCTGCAATTTGCCAAAACCATTTGAACAATGAAAAAGAAGCAGCTCGGACAAATTATGCATTGTATCGACTACCACCTGGACATCTAATTTTGGAGTCAACTCTCCAGAACAAGTTTCACTGAGCTTAGCTGGCCCGGGGTCTTCACCTGAAGGGGAATGCAGGACATGCTCTGTAGCATCAAATGAAATTTGATAGGAACCGCCTCCCGAAAAATAACTCATATTTGATGTAGATGCTTTGCCTATCGTAGAAAGTAACTTACCATCTTTATCATTGCATTTCTCTGTAATACCTTCCATTAACTCACGAATATCATAGGAGTATTGAGACCCATTATAACCACAGCTCATTTTTGAATGAGATCCTTTTCCTACATTCATGGAATCATCTTCATGTTCTGTAAGAACAGGACTGGCAAATGGAGGGATCTTAGGAGAAGTTGCTAAACCTTTTTCAGGACCCTTGTCAATGGTGTTCACACTTGGTCCTATGGCTGAGACTGTTGCATTAGCATCTTTATTGAGAGGGATAACCTGGGCTGCTTGAAGGTTCAAGGTATCGAAAGGTTCAAGCTTCTTCAAATGGTGTGGGACAACATCAGAAGCTCCGAACGGAGAAAAATGAGTAAATGAAGAAGCACCCTTCCAGCATGGTGAGTCTACAGAAGAATTATATTGATCTAAATTATCCGATATGTTCTCCCCATTAGCTGTTTCAGTTGTATTAAGGACCGCATTAGAGTCAGTACTCAGATTAGGCACATCATATCCACCTTCTTTCTCAAATATATAGTCCAATCCATCCTTAGCAACACTATTGTCTCTTTTTAGCTCTTCATTTGTTTTTAACAATGACTCAAAAACTATAGGTTTGGGATCATTTCTTTTCTCTGTACTTGTTTCACCCGCAACATTACCAGTATTTGAACTTTTACTTGGACCTATTTTCAATCCAGAAGAACTGGTGCTGAAAAAGGACAATGATCCAATGGCAGATGAGGGGTCTAACTTTTCGATTGAAATAGTTTGACCAAGTCTTGCATCATTCTGTCTCAATTGTTTCCCATATGGAGAATTATTTGGAGACTGAAATTTCAAATTCAAGTTAGATGTTCTTGAATAGTCAGAAGGCAAAAGTTGGGGGCTCGTCTCCAAAAACAGTTTGTCGTCAAGTTGTTCTCTTGTCAGCCCAATGGGCTTATTCCAACCCAGTCCAGTGATGATATGAGAAGCCTCTTCACCAGCTTGCAAGCTCTTGGATGCACGAGTACCTATAAAATGATGCAAGTATTGATTATGCTTATAAGTTTGTAATAACCATATTTAAGATTTACAAAACATGAGATGTATAAGAGGGGAAAAAAAAATTCACTAAAAGTAATAAGTTAGAATACCTCGTTCTAGATAGTTGTCATAGATTGACGAACCCGCCAAACCCATCTCCTTTACTCCATAACTCCTGCCCAGTCCCACCTGATCATCTCCATTTTCCCACCCTGTCAATCCATCCCAACACTCCCAATTCATCGTTCTATGTTCCGAACCCAAAGATTCCTTACAAAATGATCCATCTAAGGTCGAGCCCCAATCATAATTAGGTTGATCCAGACCCAGCAAGGAACCATCCTTGTGCATCACAGATGATGACACATTAGAAGGGTAAAATGGTTTGGGTTCCTTAACACTAGTTTTCAGGCTGTCCGAGCAATAACTATATGAGAATGCATCAATGGAAGAAGCTGAAGAAAACTGGTGGTCCAGGGGAGGCAAATGGGTATTAGGACGGTCTGACTTGGTACTGTGCGGTTCGGAAAATTCTGGGTTGGGGTTTGAAAAGAGATCAAGCTCGGAATTTGAAGGGCGAGAAGTGTGGGGCCAACCGTGTAGGGATGATGAATTCGGTGGAGGAACAGAAGGGTCGATCAAATCTAGAAGTGGGCCCGAAATTGGTTTCGGAATAGAACGATCGTAAGTAAAAGGGGGTGCTAAAGGTGATAGTTTTGAAGATGATGAAGACCCTCCAATCCCATAAGACCCGAAACTCACCATTGTTTGGAGGGAGAAAACAATTCAGCCTAATTGATCAAAATTATCAATAGCTAACAAGTGAAAATTCAAGCTGTAAAGAAGCATACAAGGTTTATAGATTATACAGATAGTGAACGACCAGTAGGTAACAAGGACAGCATGAATTTCAAAATCACGTTGAAGATACGTTAACATACAGAAATTATGAGAAATTTGGAAGAAAGCATGGAAGATAGAGATGACAATTGTACAGAAATTTAAAAGGAAGGAGAGAAATTAATACCAGAAGTGAGCAGATGACCAGACCGGAAAACCCCAGGAGAGAAGGAGCAGGGGGGGCGTCGTTTTAGCTTCTTCCAAGTTTCCACCTTCGATAACAAGGAAGTCTTCTTCTCGTTTTGGGATTCTTTTATTACAAAATGAGTTCTTAACTTTGAGAAAATAACATTTTTCCCCCTCATGTTTCTGAATAATCTTTGGATTTTCCCCTATAATTTATTATTCAACTTTTATAACCACTTTTATATCAACTAGAGTTGATGTTCTTAGATTATAAATAGAGTACCATTAAATTTCAAGAGGTCAATGATTAGTGTTGCAAATTTCTTAGATGGATCAATTATTTTATTCAATTTGACTATATAGAGGTCCCTAACGTGAATCACTATTATTTCATGGTGGGGTAAGAGTACCTAAAAATGCATATTGAGAATAGAAAATTAAGAATCTGGGGATAAGAATATCAAAATTCTAAAATTTACCCCTAAAATTTTAAAATTTAAAATTTTCCCATATAAATTTCTTTAAAAAAAATTCAGGCTTGTGGGGCAGCTGCCCACGCTACCCCCACGAATCTGACAATGGTCCCCGTTATTAAACTTATATGTGAATTTCAATAAAAAGTGAATTCAATATTAACTTATAATTCTCCATTTCTAAATTAATTTAAGAGGAAATATGTCCTAAAATATGATGATATACGTTAGACCCTTTGGAGATAAGAACAAAAGAGATGAAGGAAAGATACAATAGTACATTTAGTTAATTCCATAATTCTTGAGTTAAATAGTAAGATACATAATTTCATGTGCTAAAATTTAGGATCGTAACACAAGAATTTTGGGATGAATGAATTATGTTTATGGTTGATTAATTTATTTTAATTATATATATTAACTTTATATTATTACATCATATATTATATCAATATATCTGTGAAATAATTCCACTGTAAATATGATTTGCTTAGAGAATTATACATCCTTATGGAAGTATAAGTCTCGGATAATTTTATTATGTGAAGTATATACAATATTTGGAGTTGTACAAAGAATATAACCATGCAATTAAAAATATTAACAATACAACAAAATATATTCCTAAAGTCAAAGGAGCAGGTCATGTGAGAATCTTTAAGCAATAGAGGTTGAGATTGTGTATACAATACACCCCTGCAAAATCGGCGACCCATCAACAACAGCGAGTTTGTTATGAAGGAACTAAAACTAGGAGCAATGAAGCAGCTTGGTGAGTAAATCTGCTAGCTAATCAATGGTACTAATGTGTGAAACAAGGACATGGCCTTTAGCAACGAGATCTCGAATGAAGTGGATATTGATAGTAATGTGCTTTATGCGAGAGTGTATAATTGGAATGAGAGATAGATGGGTTGCACCAATATTATCGCAAAACAGATATGGTAGTATGTGAACATGAACATGAACGAGAACGAATAGTTCATAGAGAAAATTAAGAATTCATTATAATTTAGCCATTGCACAAGTAAGGGCAAGATACTCAACTTCAGTAGAAAAATGTGTAACTACACGTTATTTTCATATACAACACGTAATAGGAGACCAATGAAGACAACAAATGCTATCATAGAGGAACGGTCGTCAGGATTTCTAGCCCAGTCAGCATCAGAATATGCTGTAATTACAAGTGAGGTAGAGTGTTGAATGAGTGAGCCATGAGAAATGGTGCTCTTAAGGTACTGAAGGAGTCATTTTACGGTAATCTAATGGTCAGTGAGCGGATTCTGCATGAACTGAGTTAGACGATTGGCAGGGAACACCATGTCAGGTCGAGTAAGTTTCAAATATTGGAGAGCACCAACGAGTTGGTGGTAGGTCGTCTCATCGGAAAGAGGTATGTTAGATGTCAAAAATGATTGTTTGGGTAATATATGAGTGGTGAGGGGACGAGCAGCAGCCATATGATGATGATAGAGGATGTCAAAAGTGTACTTTTGTTGGTTAAGGAGAACACCATCAGCACAAGTAATAATCTCAACACTAAGGAAGAAAGTTAGTGGCCCGAGATCCTTGAGGGAAAAGAGGGAACTGAGGCGACTAACTATCTGAGAGATGAGCTGAAAGTTACTTCCGGTAAGAATGAGATCATCTACATACACAAGAAAGTATGTAAAAGAGTTGGCCCGATGAAGGATAAATAAGGAGGAATCAGACTTGGCTTGAGTGTCATACCCAAGACAAAGAAGAGCAATATTTAGTGCATGATACTAAGCCCGCAAAGCCTGTTTGAAACCATATAGAGAGCGCTGAAGATGGCACACGTGGGTAGGGTGAGCAAGATCAACAAACCTCGGAAGTTGAGTCATGTAAACGTCCTCGGTTAAGTCACCATGTAAGAGTGCATTATTAACGTCTAATTAACGTAATGGCTAACCTTTCATAATAACTAGAGAGATGATAATCTGGATGGTGACAGGCTTCATAATTGGGCTAAATGTTTAGGTGTAATTAAGGTTGGACCATTAATGAAAACTTTTTGCAACAAGATGAGCCTTGTACCGATCAATGGAACTGTTTGGTTTGCGTTTGATCCGAAATATCCATTTACAGCCAATAATATTCTTTGTAGCATGTGTGAGGATAAAAGTCTACCTGCCGTGACGAAGGAGAGCATTAAATTCGTCGGACATAGCATGACACCATTGAGGATCTTTTAACGCTTGAGAGGCACAAATGGGTTATGAGACAGGAAATATATGCTTAATGGTCGTATAAAGTTGTTTCAGATGGAAGATGTTGTGCATGGAGCGAGTGGAAATCGGATGGGTACGTGCATAAAAGGCAGGAGGGAGGACGACGAAGCTGCATGCGAGAACGAAGAGGTATGCATAAGAAAAAAATGGTTGGTTGCTGATGAGTTTGATGAAGGAAGCCCGGAGACATTATGGTTTGCGTTAATATGAGAGGGCCTAAAGAAGCTTATGTGAGGACTGATGGGCCCAGGCTCATGTGAAGGAGAGCGGGATGTGTTGGGTTGCAGGCAAAACCGCAATAGATATAGGCCTAGAAGAGAGTGTTGGACGGAGTGGGGCGATTATTTGCACATCGTGTGGGACATGGGCCAAAGGAACTGATGGGCCGCAATTATACTTGGTGCAAGTATTTGTAGAGGGGATCCGAGCTAGAGTGGATGGCTCATGAAATAGGAAAACATTTTCAGAAAATTTTACGTGCCGAGAGATGAAAATTCATGTATATTCAAAATCTATGCATTTATATACACTTTAGGAAGTATAGTAGCAAAAAAAAAAAAAAAAAAGACACGCGCGTGATGGTGATTCAAGTTTGCGGCTAGTATATAGCTTTAGCCACGAGAAGCAAAGACACCTAAAAATCCGGAGACAGGAGATAATTAAGGCTGGCGGTGAAAGAGTGTTTCAAATGGGCACTTAAGAGTAGAGAAGCGTAGTGGGAAGTATGTTGATGAGGTAAGCAATAGCTTCAAATGCATGAGTCCAAAATGTAAGTAGTAATTGGGCTTAATGTAGTAAAGTGAGCCCAATTTGGACTATGTGATGATGGTGACTCTCGGCTGTTCCATTTTATTGTGACGTATGCGGAGTAGTAAGTAGTATACCAACTAATGTCATGGTAAAGAAGATATAATTTTAATTTATGAAACTCGCTTCTATTATCACTATAAAAATTTTGAATTTTATAATCAAATTGATTTTCAACTACGGGTTTAAATTTTTGAAAAATGTCGAGTACCTCCGATTTGGCACAAAGTGGTAAGAGGCATATATATATTGTGTAAAGTGATCGATGAAGATGACATAATAACGGTACCCATCAATAGAGGTAATACGAGTAGACTCTCAAACATTCAAATAAATGTAGTGAAGTGGATAAAAACTAGTAAGGGGCGAATCACGAGTTACATAAAATATTTATTATGAGAGAACAATTTATCCCATTCAATTAGTTAAAAATAATTATTAATAAAATAAGATAATTTTTAAAAGACAAGATCTTCTAAATAAAATAGTCTCGTATTTTTTATGCCAACCGAAAATAATAATTCATTTACCAAAAAAAGTAAATGATTATAATAATAAAATTTTAAGATGATAAACTTTATTTTTAGATGGCGTTCGAGCTAGAGTCTCCCTCATAATTAGGTCATTCCCAAGAAAAAAAAAAAAGGATAAAGCTCTACTAAACATTGTTAATTTTAGTGAAATGATGAATAAATAAAAAGCCATTATTAAGTTTGGGGGACACATAAATAATTGAATAAATGAAATTGTTTAGGAGGGAGGTCGAGATAGGAGGAACCTGAGTGATATTGAACATGAGCTATCTCTTACGATAATCTAATCAATGTCATCATATTCAGAGTGAATCGAAAGATTTGAGGAATGATTTGATGTTGTGAGATTCTCCGCTATCAAGTAACCATTTTGAATCAGAAGCCGAAGAATTTGGCTGAGTTAGCAGTGAGGAATAATTTGCGGCAAGTTTTGCCCGTGTGGCCCATAAGTCCACAGTACTTGCATTCTGTTTGTGATGGAGAAGTGGCACCGTGTGCCTGATTGGGATGGGCCTAATTTTCATTGATTTGGACCGGTTGGTATTGTGGTGGCCCTTAGACCTGGAGAAATTGCCTTGAGACGTGCGACCACTATTTCTGGCTTTAGAGGGTTGTGACCGCGGCTGTTGGTTGAAGCGGCGTGAGGCAGACTTGGCGGTGACGAAAATCAGATATAGATTGGTTCCTACGAGTGGCGAGATATAGATCTTCCTTTAGTTGCATTACCCGAGTTCGTGATCGGTTTGCATAAAGTCGGAGGACAGTGGTCCATGCCGCACAACTTGTTGTAGCGGAAGCCACCATGGGCATGACAGAATCCGATACGGAGCCGAATAGGGCGGAGAGGAGCAATTTATTTTGGCGGTACCAATGAGTGTATGCACCGGTTCTAGTGGGGTCAATGCCAGATGGAGGGCACAGGATTGAGCCATCCAGATAATCCAGCATGTTGTAGCCGATGAGAAGCGATTCGACCTGAGCTCGCCAAGAGGGATTGTTGCTCGCAATGGCAATTGGTGATGGGCATTGATAGCCACAAGGGGGATTCCGGTTGGTCTGACGAGTGGATTTGATACTTAGGGAAGAGATTGCTCAGTTCCGGTGGATGCGTTCGCAGTAGCGGCGGTAGTCATGATCAGTATGATCTGAAAAATAAAGTAGCTTTGATACCATATGTAAGTATAAATCTCAAATAATTTTATTATGTGAAGTATTACAATATATATAGAGAGTATAACTATATGCAACTGAAACTATTAACAATACAACAGAATATATTCCTAGAATCTTAAAAGACCAGGTCGTGTGAGAATCTTCAAACATGAGAGATTGAGATTGTGTATGTTATGTATAATCTTATCCGTCTTCTAGAACATTTAAATATTTTATTATCGTTTTCACCGTCACTATAGTATGTAAACTATAGTTTATATGTTCCAAACTAGCTTTTCGATTAAATAAGGAGTTAAATTAAGTTTTGGGAAAGTAAATGACTAATCGATAAAAAAAAAATCTATGCTAAAGTAATGAATTAAAGGAGTAATGATAACCAAAACGGAAAAGGGTCCCCTTGAATTTGTCTCCTTCCTCATTATATCACTCTCAAATTGATCCACCTCATGATTCTCGCAATGAGATTCAAAGCTAGCTACTACTGTGTTTCATCATATACACGCGCGCCTGCCTTCTTCTCCTTCTTTCCTACCTGCAAGTTTTCTGTCTTTGTTCCTGTACAATGGAGATTTCTTCTAGCTAGATGCGTAGCCAAAACTATAACAGTAGTAATATTGAATATTTCATTCACACATATATATATACCTGCAAATCTAATCCGATATGGAGTATTTTCTTTTTAATTAATCCATTCTTTTACAAATTAAGGAATGAAATAATATGAACACAGCTACAATGAAGCTTCAGATTTCTAAAAGTAAAGAAGGAAACTACAAGCGGACGAGTTATGATGAGGAACCGGTCCTGGAAAATATGACCGTTGGCTTGTTGGTAAAAGAACCAACCTAACCACATTATTATAAGATAAATTAAGTAATGAAGTTAATCTAATCCAATTCTCTTGTTTTGTTGTGAAGGTCCGAAACTGTTCGTGAGGATGTCAAAGGACGTAGTAGAAGTCACGGACCACGGCACATGGTTTTTGGGTTGGGTTGGTAGCACGCAGTCCATGTGGAGAAGAGAATAGATACGCAACATTGGCCTGACCCATACCATATGGATGGATATGTCATTGATTATAATAAGCTAAGAAAGGGCACATCAAAGTTTAGGCCGATGTGATAACATCACAAATCACGAGTCTTCTTGTTCGGTTTTGGTCAACTTTAAGTCTCTTTACTCAAGCCGCACCTTGCCGTGTGCGGTGCTTTTTTTCAAATTGCCTTACGAATGGTAAGTTAGGGCAAAATTTATATATCTTTATATTATAACTTACATTATAAATTTTTACATTTAACTTATAACTTCCCATTTATAAGTTGAGAGGATTTCCCCCCATAAAATGTGTTATATAAAGACAAGATCTTAAATTTCTTTTGGAGGGTCAAATTTCACATCCCACCAAACAGGGAAACGGATAAATGGGTAAAATTGCAAATGCATGATATAGATTATGGTCAAGATCCTTATCATTTGATAAAGAGAGCTGAAATGCTCGTCTTTTTTTTTTTTTTTTTGTCAAAGAAATGCTTGATTGACATACAATTATTTACATAGAAAACTCAATTACTTTCAGTCAATTCAGAAAGAGTATGATCTAGTGAAAATCACCTCCTTCTTCCAAGCTTTCCAACTCAAAGATCGAACCTTAGTCAAGGCTAAAGAAGGCTTAAACTGATCTCTAGACGGTGGAGGAGGTGGTGTTGACGGTGGATGTAATTCCGATACGGGGCTGTTGTCTTCTGGATTCCAAAAACGGGCTTCTTTTCTCTTGCTTCTAACAGTTGCAAGCACATTGTAATTATTGCATATACCCCACACCGTCACCTTCTGTTGATTATAATCCACGTTAATAGAGTATATCCCTACATTTAACACGTAAGTTTATATTTAATTAACAACACATATAATTGTAAAAATAAATTTATGACATTTTGACCAATAATTTTGGTAAAAGCCAATAATGTTACGTTTGCAGTGGGTGGCAAAATAGTGGGCCCAAAGCCAAGATGAACTAACATGAATCTAACTTCATTCAGCTAGGTTTGGGGTTAAAGCTTAATCAGTTGAATTAAGATAGAGATAGTACCTTTAATATGGGAGAGGGACTTCTTAATTTTCTACTCACAACCAAAAGAATATAGAGGAACCATCATCTCCACGTACTGTGACTCCACATTTTTGCCTGCCGGAACTATTTGCAAGTCCGCCATTCTATCTAATCCACTAGCTAGTGATTAACAACAGTAAGTACACTTCAAATCCCATCTTAACATTCACACATACTAGATTTTCTACACTCTTATTAGCTAATTCTTGTGTTGGCATTCATATATATATAACGTGACAAAAGAAGGCTTCAGCTTATATAATATAGTCTTTAATTTCTCTAAATATAGTCGAATCCTTTATCGGTTGTGACTTGGATTAGTGCAAATCTGTGTCAGTGGTCAGCCAAGCTTTTTCTCTTCTCTTTTACGGGTTGAATAAAAGTGTGCGTATATATATATATATATAGTAATATAGTATGTAATATGAGTTGCATGTGGGGTGTCTTTCTTTCTTTTACCAAGAGGCAAGAAGCTGCCCCGTTCAATGATTTTAGAGTTTGGACGGACTTGACTAGATCTGATGATGGGGATGAGCAGTTAACTATGGATCTCAAGAACAGGAAGCAGAATCCAATGAAATGAATGCCACCTTGGAAATCTTGATCTACGTGGCTTAAAGAAAGAAGTAAAAAAAAAGTGTGAAGAGAGAATCGATGAATGCTAGATCATCATGTGATCAAAGTACTCGGTAAATAATAATAAAGTAAGTATTGGAAATCGTCTCGTCCTAACTTACATATGTCTGGATCTAAATCTAATGCCGTGATCCATGCTCCTTTGTCAACCTACTATATACGTAGTCATTCGAGTATAAAAGAAGTCGATTAGCTAAAGCCAATTTAAACACGTGTCTATATATACAGCTAAAGCCAAAAGCACTACATTTTGGAACTACGAATTAACAAGACATAATCAGTTTGGATGTTTAATCTCTGACTGCAAACACGTCATCATAACATATTAGATATGCATATACTGTTTGCTTTTGGAGTTGGAAAAGACTTTTTAGGCTTTAACCGTGACGAGTGTCGGGATTAGAGCAAAAGAACAAACTAAGGAGACAAGTGTGTGATGGCATGCATCATCACCGCCGTCCTCTGCCACGTTTGAGTCTGGTCCGGTGGGCCCCTCTAGCACAGTCACTGCTTTGGTTATGTTTTAAGATTCAGAGATGGTGACTCAGATACCATGTGAAACCCACGACTCCCCTTCACTTCTGAAACGTAATCTCAACTAATTCCCTTCTTGAATTTTTGTTATTATACACAATAATCATGCCCTCCTTTTCTTCTTCACATCATTATTCGATGCAAAAACCGACCAATGCACATCCCTATCCCTAATAAATCGAATTTCTTCACCCAAACACATTTAGTTTAATCGCGATTCGGACAAAACTGGCCTCAATCGGCCAATACACGTCGCTAAAGTTTATAACCCGGAGAACATATGAAGCAAGGATTTCATAACAACGACGTTAGACTTTGATAGGATGATGTTATGTTTTACTTATTCAATAATACTAGCAAACATATAAAAGAATATGAAATTAACGACCTAACATTGTTTTCGACCAACCTTAACAAGAACACTAGAACAAATCCAAACTAATAAATTCTCAATTTATATACTCTTCTAGATACTATTTTATTCCCCTACCTTGTACATGCATACGACACCGACAACCACCGACAGATCTCTCCATATGTAATGAAATTAAACATTAAAAAATTTACATCTTAAAAGATTGGTTGAAAGATGATCACATTGGTGTAGGTGAATATTCTTCAAACCTCTCTCTCTCTCTCTCTCTATATATATATATATATAATATTAATTAGTGTAAAAGAAAGAACAAAAAAATATACAGAATGATTTTGATTACAATATTATTTAAGTTGGATCTACATTTTCATTACACCAACCATGCACCGCACCCAATTGTTGTCTAAAATTATGATGATCAAACAAGAGAAGAGATATATGATGCTTAATCAAACAAATGATTCCCTTAATCGTGGAATTATATTTGGTTTTGGTTTTGGTTATAATGATGATCATGAAATGCAACATGCGTTAGGGTTTTCATCGCTGAAAAGCTGAGGTGGAGGGATGCGTTCGATCACATAGAGAGGCTGATAGTAATGCATCATCCTCTTCATATTTTCCTCCTCAACATAGTAATTGTTTACATGATTACGCGGATCATTTTGATCTCCTCCTCCTTCTTTACTTGCAGTGTTGTTTGGTTCTTGCTTCTTATCATCACCGCCGCCGCCGCCTTCTTTTTTTGCTTCCTCTCCTTCAGCTGGTTTCTGTTCTTCCTCTTTCTTCTTCTCTTCCTTCTTTTCTTCAGGCTTTGCTTCTCCTTCTCCAGCTGGTTTTTCAGCCTCTTTGTTTTCTTCTTCTTTCTTCTCTGGTTCAGGCTCCGGCTGTGGGACTATTTGAGCTTGCTTTTTGGTGCGTCTGTACACATATTCAACTAGCTTATTTGCATCCATTGTTCCTGTCACTGTCACTTTCCCTGTACTATGTTCCGTCGTTGCTGTTTGAACTCCTGAAATTAATTATTATAACAATGAAACAACATATTATAAAGTTAATTTGCGAATTCAAATCTACTATTCTAACTTGGACTAACTAATGGTATAAATCACATGCATCATTTAAGACAAAAAGATAATATTGAAAGCCTTTTGGAGATTCCTTTCCTTTTTGCCACCAATTATCATCATCTCTCAGTTTGGCCACTGTCTATCTAATTATATAAACTAGCACATAAGCTAAGGTAATTAGCACTAAATTTTCGATTTTAATGGTCAAGAATAGTCAAATTAGAGTGCTTAGCTCTAGACTCTAGTAAGAGAAATGGGTACCTCTCATTTTGAGTATCTTCTTCTTCAGTTGCTCTGCACATGCCTCACAGTGCATGTTGACACTCAGTTCCACTGTTATTAACCCACTAACCTGCACCAAAATAAAGAATTTCACAACATCAAAGATAAATTATTCATTTTTCTTTTTTTAATGAATAATAATCTCAAATATAGTTCATCAATTAGTTCTCCATATATATATACATATATATATATGTATATATGCAAGTATATAATACCTGTGAAGTAACAAGTTGAGGAATAGGTTCGCCCACAGCTGGGGGCAATGGAGATAAAACCTTAGCCCTTCTTTTTGTTTTCTTCATGATTTTGCTGCACACAGCTTGTGGCTCTACTACTCCCTTTATTGTCACCTCATTTTTATCCATGTCTATTGCAACCCCTTCCACTCCTGCATTTACACATACATATATATGCAGACTCCCTTTTAAGCAATTGGAAGAAAATTATGGAAATAATGATGATGATGACGATAATAATTGATAAGTACCTCTAATCTTCATCATACATTTTTCAATCTTCTTTGCACATCCAACACAATGCAAGTCTACATACAAGACAAAAGGAGGAGGAGGTTGTGGCGGCTCCACTTTCTTCTTCTCCTCCTCCTCCACTGCTTTCTCTTCCTTCTTTTCCTCTACCTTCTCATCCTTCTGTTCCGCCTTAGGTTGTTCCTGTACCCAACCAAAAGAATACTTCCATACTTTATCAACTAATTCATAAATCAAAACACAGTGCAGCTCCAATTAGAACATGAACTACATCGGACATAAATGAACCCACCTGCTTAGCTTCTTCAGCCATCACTTCTTCTTTGTCAATATAGTTATAAATTTCTGAGAAAATGTAAGCAGGCTATGAAGAAGAAGAAGAAGAGGGTAGCGATTATATATATATCTGATTAATAAAGCTGAAACTAAAGGATTCCTAATCTGCTAACCAGCACATGCAATGCCACTAAGTAATATGTAGTAAGTAGTTTATTAATAAATATTATCAAGCTTCATGGGCTGAAGAGGTAGAAAGGAGGAAGAGGGGAGAGACAAAGCGTCGCAGTGTTGGCAGATTTATAGCAAGTGCATTGCCTTATAGGCACCTTTTTTATTAATTAGAGGAGTATGTATAAGGAAAAAAAAAAAACCATTGAAAAAGATGGCACTTCCGTCACTCACCGACCTGTGTAGTTTTCTTCATGACATGGTGGTAATGTGCTCAGACGTGTAAAGTTACTAGCTGGACCGCCTGGACATACCTGTCTCGAATCCTTAAAATGTAGCAATTAGTTAAAAATTAAGTGTCTCAAAGGTAAAGGTGAATATTCTTAAGCGTCTTTCGATTAGTACAAAAACAGAGTAATTTTTAGTTGAGATGAAATTTAAAGGTCAATTTTTTTTTTGGGATGGATGAAACGTGGGGATGTGAAAAATGAAGTGAGTTTTGCGTGTAAAGATGTGTTATGGAAAGTGGATCTCTGTCTCTGTCTCTCTCTCATGTTCATGAGGAGCCACCTTGCTTGTTTCACAAGGCTTAAACTTAATAATCCCGTTTCTCAAAAAGCTAACATGGGCTTACTACACCCCATATACCTTTTTCTCACTTTTCCACTTTAAATTGTTGTCCATACTAAGTAATATGCATCTAAATGACTCAATCTTGAGTTTCAAAATTCTTTGATCATAACATTTATCACTTTTCTTGATACAAAATTGTAGATTACTGTATGGATAGAGAAACCTATGACCCACCACCACATCTGATGACATGTACATCAAATCAAAACCAAACACCCATTTGAAAGAAAGTTCTAGCAAAAACTCATCCATCCACGATTTGGGATTTTGAATTTACCCTTTTCAAGATTGAAACAGGAGTGATCCCAAAAAATGAATAGTCTTACCCATAAGGAAAGGGAAAGGGTGAAACCCAACTTACCAAGGTGGTAGTGATACACGTGGAAATGAGTCAGCATGGGACACTCAGGCAAGATCTCAACCACAGAAATTTACAAAAACAGATTTCACCAACCAACATATCAACATACCAGATCCATGTTAAGTCAAGCTAGAGAGAAAAAGGCAACCTAAGAGATAATTTAGGTTGACTTCATTATATGTGGTGTGTTATGTATAATCAATCGCTCTTTTTTAATAGGAAAGATGAGCAGTATTATAATGTGGGATTAGAATTATTGGTAGGCTTTAATGGCAGTCTGATTAAAGCAGTTCTAAACAAGGTAGGTGTGGCTGTATGGGCGGTCAGACGAATCTATATCATTGCTTAGCCCAGTTTGTAAAGCGTATCATATATACTCAACCACCGAATCTAGATTATGGGTTGTTATTATCATCATAGGTATGAATTATGATGGAAATGCAATAATTCTACCTGATAAGTGCTAATGTATTATGTCTAAGGGTCTGTCCTTAAGTGCCTGGGCTTAGCAGTGGAAGAATATCTTAGAAAGTGTAGTTATATTTGGTACGTAGAAGTTCATTGCAAAAAGGCAGGCTGATGCCTAATGCCATGTCTTAGTGTGAAAAAAGGGCTGCAGACAAAGCCAACTTAAGAGCAAGTAATTTTGTGTTGTTTTGTAGGAGATAGTTACTGTAAAATAGGCGAACAGGGAGACAGCTAGAAAAATGATGATTCATTTTACCTTTCTGGTTTATTGACAACGTAATAAGTCCCAAATTGGTTGAGCAAAATCCAGAAGTTTGAAAACACAGACGTTTTGATCATCCTCTGAATAAGGTAGACCTTTTTCTTTTCTTTTTTTTTGTTACAATTTTGAGGGATGGAGAAAACAGGGGAACTAAAATGTAGATCATGAAGATTTGTATCCAAATAGGTGATAATTAATAGTTAAACAAATCTGAAATTAGAAAAGAATAGACCCTATTCAAATAACAGAGCAAAGAAGAGACGAGGAGAGTGAAGTTTGAGCATAATACATGACATGTTTTTGTATCACAGAACAGAGGGTCCATACCTGTAATAGGAATGCCCTGTTTTTTCTGTACATCGTTTGTTTGTTTCTTAGTTCGTAATACATAGTATCTCCGACCTTTTTCATTTCTAGTATTGTTATCATTATTCTTCTGTAACACAACAATAGTAACAAGCAGAATTCAATAACACAACAAGCTAAATAAATGGAGTCGATTGTTTTAACTAGAAATCCATAACCAAAATTTTGAATCCAACTTCAGAAAATGCGATCTTCCAAAAGGTCTCAAGAAAAATCAAAATAGAGGAGAGCGGGTAACAAATTTAAAAACACAAAAAAACAAAGGTTCCCTTTTCACTCACATAACCTACACCTATCATTCCTCTCCAAGAATGGTTCCCCTTTCACTCACATAGATACCATCAAGAAACTTTCTGATATCCTTGTTCTTCACATGGCATTTCTGTCACAAGCAAGAAACATAAGAAAATCAGAAAAAGTTTAGTGAAAACAGAAAAGAGAATCCATATAGAGAAATAGATTGTACAGGAGGGACAAGAAGGCAAAGAGGGCAGAAAGAATGAAACCTGATTGATGAGGGCAGCTGATCGTGAAACAAGTTCAACATCATTGCCATCCAAAACCAGTTCATCCTTAACCTTCTCTGATCGAAGGATGGAGACCCCGTCAAGCATGTCAACTTTTCTCACCTGATGCAAATTCAAAGATAGAGGGATGACTTATAAAAATTTCAACAGCAGAGGTTTATCAGGTGGTCAGAGGAGCTATTCATCTTACTCATGAAAAGTATAGCTCTTGCAAAATTACAAGATAAACCCCCATTTGACATGTTCCAACAGCAGAATACACATTAAATCAGAAAACATTGATTCATTCATAGCATTTACAGGAAAATTATCAATTTATTTATGATCCCTTATAAGATATTAACGCAAAAAGATGAAGCAGTCTTTCATTAACGAGCATCACCAGAACACCAGATAAAATCACCAATCTAACATCACTAAACCAGAAAGTACGCATTTTTAATTCCTAAACACCACCAGCATAATCGATACATACATACAAGAAATTTCCTATCAGTTGAAGGTAAAATAGGACAGAAAAGAAATACAAAATTCAAAACCAAAAACCATCAATAAAAAAAAAAAAAAAAAGAGCATAGATAAAGTTGCGGATTAACAACAGCATAGTAAGCAATTAACAATAGAATGTATACCTTCTTTTCACCGAGAAAGTTGCGGATCTCAATGGACTTGCTTCCGTTGGTGATACTAGCATTGATGGGAAAATGGGCATACACAAATCGCATCTTGTAGCGGTATCCCTTGGTGACACCAGTGATCAAGTTGTCCACATGGCTGAGAGCAGTACGTATTGAAGCACTAGTCTTCCTGGATCCGAACCAAGCATCGATCTTCAGCTTCTTCTTTCCAACCTCGTCGGTGATTAGCTGGAAATCAAGGTTCAGATGCTTGAAGTTGCGGATAAGCTTGCCACGAGGGCCTTCAACCTCGATTACCTTGGCGTTAACCTTTATCTTCACCCCATCTGGGATATCCATCGTCTCAGAAGAAAGGATGGTCTTCATCTTACCAGACGGGGGATAGAGGAGGAAATGCAGTGCAGAGAGGAGCTCTGCATAATTACAAATCAAACCATCCACAAATCTATTAATATTTCCAACCAACATTTGACATTTATTTTCTTTCTACTAATTAGCTGAACTTCTTTGTTTGTTTGGCCCTTCCAATATGAGGATTACTTATCTTACAATCTAACTAAGCTGTCGAATTCACAAAGAATCAGAAAGTAGTATAAAACTTCAATCAGTCAAATATAACTTAAATGCTAACCTTTTATTCTGTTAAAAATCTATATAGGTTTAACATCTGTATCTTTGTGTAGAATACTAGAAAAAGAATCACTTCGATTAATCATGAAAACCTTAATCTAAACATACCAATTCAGCCCTTTCAAGCCTCAAAATCAGTTGTTAAAAGCACAAATTCCATCTTTTCACATCCAACAAAACAAACCAGCTTTCATTTCTTAAAATAGACAGAAGGCCTGAACGCATACAGCAAAGACGAGAGAGTACCTGAACGAAATGAAGGGAGATTCCGGACGTAGCTGCGTCACGAAGAAGGGCTGTGCTAGGTCGCAGCGCGGGGGAGAGGAAAGGAAAAATGGGTTCTCTTTTTTTTTTTTTAATCCTCTTAGGCCCATCATAATTGTCGCGGCCCATGTAATAAGTATTACGGGCTTCAGAATGATGGAATTCGAAGCCCATATGTTTCATATATGGGCTTGGAATTTGGATTGGTTACATGCTTATATATATACAAATACATATTTATCCAGAAGTGTCTTTTGGTTGGCAAAGTTGCTCAAGCACAAACACTCTTTGGATTGGTTACTATAAGTACTTACATATTTTGGTGCTCATTCAAGTACATCTTAGCAAGAGCAGTATGCAATGCAGCCCCAATCGGAAGCACATCTTCATCGAGAAAGAAGTGAGGCGAAAGCGGCATGTGAGTAGACCCGACATCCTCGTTTCTTATTCCGATGCTCAACATCGAACCTGGTATGACTTGTTGATAGAAAGCAAAGTCTTCACCTGGCATCACCTTAGTATCCTCCCACATATTCTCCGGTCCCACAAGAGCTTTCCGACCCTCTCCACATGGCAGGGTATAGAGGACGCTCTTCTTCTTTCAAGTCTATATATGCCTTACATCTATGCACTGGAACCTGCCCTTCAATAACCTACACAAACTGGAGTTTTCGAAACCGCTTAACAGAATCAGAGTTGAAGTGTATGTTTACCTCTTTCATGCGCTTCCTAGGTTGCAGTATACCTTCAGTCTCAAGGCATCCCAATGAGCCTCCGAATTCAACGTAGGGCGGAGGGCGGAATGATGTCCAGCTCGTTCCCACCCATCTCGATAGTTACAGATAGGACCTTCAATTTTAAAACCAACTGTATATTAAATTCAAAGAAAGGATTGATTTTTTTTTACATTTGAAGAAGGACATACGTACTTAACTGATAAGGGGATTACGTTCCGGGGATATGAGCTGTTGCAAAGCCAAGATGGCGAACGATGTGGCAGAGTATGGGGTCCACACTGGAGTGCGGGTTGGCAGCATTTCCGCCATTTCCTACTATCTTTGCTTCAAAATTGCATGTAGCAGCCAAGAACGGCCCCGAAATGGAAGATATGGTGCCTGTGGGCCTTCTAGCATCAATATGCATAGCAAATATTGCTTCTGCTTTGCCAAGAGCACCTTCCCTTATGATATGGGATGCTCCGGCTCCTCCCTCCTCAGCCGATTGAAAAATAAGTCTCACCGTTCCCCTGAAAATGAAGTAACTTTCATTTTAATAATAAATTTATGGAATTTGACAAAAACAGAGTACTTTTGGAGAGAAACCGTCATGAATTGATAGTTTACGCAACGTAATACTATGTCGCATACTAATATCAATAAACTCTCAAGAAAAGCTTACAAATCGACCTGGTTTTAGCAGGTTGGCTAATTTGTGATTGGTTTCGGATCATATTGAACTTATTGGATCAAAGAATTCTATATTGAACTGGGTTGACAAAAAATTTACGTCAATCATTGTCAAATTCTTTCAAGACCCTAACTTAAGAGAGAACTACCCTTTAATATTCGTCCTCCAAAATACATTGAAGATTGGCTAATGTAAAAGCTTGAAAATTTAGTCTTAATCTTTTATTATACAGATTAATACTTTCGATTCAATCTTATAATGACCAAAACAAAGATCACGATCATCACCTTAAGCTTATATTTTCTTGAACAAGCAACTTAGCAGCACCAAGAAGCATCGTTGTATGGGCATCATGTCCACAACCGTGCATTTTCCCATCAAGCTTACTCTTAGGCTCCCATTCCACAAGCTCCTTTGTTATCAAACCCAATCAATCTAAATAAAGGAGAAGGAGAAAAAGGAAAATCAAGAAATAGGGAATTATGATAAATTGATTACTTGCAGCGGGAGAGCATCCATGTCAGCTCCAAGAGCTACAGAGGGGGAAGACCCAGAGCCAATCTCAGCAACGACGCCGGCTTTGACAAGTGGGTATGAGTAATTGATGCGGAGCTTATCAAGCTCTCTTCGGATAAGAGAGCTGGTGTTGAATTCTTGGAATCGGAGTTCTGGGTTTTCGTGGATTTCTTTCTGATTGATACCAACCAATCTTTCTCTTGTTGAGCTGCGATCATGATTTGTTTTGCGTAGTGGGCAAGTTCGTTGGTTGAATTGAGGAAGATGAGGGTCAGGAGAAAGACGATAAGGGGTGGAGAGATTGAAAGGGCGGGCATTTTTCTTGTGCAGAAATGAATAGGACTAGAAACAGAGTTGACAAATGGCCAGGAAGAAGATTACAGAGAGAGAGAGCACAAAAAACAAGCGTTATGAAAATCAACCGTAAATGCTTTTAGGATTCTTTGTCGTTTTCCCTGGCAGTTGGAGCTTTTAGAATTTTATTTCAGTATGTTCGCGCTCTGCTGAGATCTTATGCTTTTTTTTCGTAGAGAAATGATCAGAGAGGCATATCGTGGAAGGGAAGAGGTAAAAAAAAAAAAAGAGGATGATAAATTTCGATATATGTAATAAATTTCGATGTACACACAAGAAGTGAATGTGTACATGTACTTGCAGAAACCTAGAATTTATCCCATAAATCGACCTACACGGGAACTCTGCACCAAAAAATAAATTAAAAAAGGGACCAAAAACGATCTGGTTATAATTTACAGCACAAGATACATTAGTTCTCTACTATTGAAGACATCTCCAAAGGCCAAGCGAGAGCAATACTGATACCATAACTACTACTACCCTAATCTTTGAAACAGAATACCAGCTCCAATGCTTATGACCCTTCAAGTACATCTTTTTACCCATCAAAGAGTGGATCTTTACTTTTGTACTCTTTTCTTGTGAGACTTTAATGCCTAAACTAGGAGAAACACCATCATTGCCAGTATCCTTGTCGTTTCCGGAAGCTTTTCCCACCTGAATACGAACAATTAGTAAATATTTTACAGTAGAAGATATCGTTTTGTTATGGCTTCACCAATTATAGCACTCTCTCACCTGCGTAGTGATTGATTTTGATTCATCATCTTCCCAATCTCTTGACATCTTACTACAGCGAAATGACCCCACTCGAAGTTCACTCTGTAAGAACATCCTTCTTGGTGCAGTGCCCTGTGTCATTGGATTCTCACTGAAAGCCTGATTTCGGGGTGGGCGACTTATTATAGTGATTCCAGTTCCTATATCTTCTTCAAAGTGGTTCGATAGATTATGTGATCCATCTGATGCAGAATGAGATGAGAAAAAGGTTTAGTTTGTACGATTGAAGTTCTAGCATTAACATGGTTTTTGTCAAAACTATAAGTCAGAAGTGAGGGTACCATATTCGTCTAGAGTAGTTTCTGTTTGAATAGGAGCCTCTTTCTCAATTTCCTCTAGATACAAAGAGTTTCTAAAGTCCGAGTCAAACTGCTGTACATGAGAAAAATTGGCGGTTAATTTTCTAGAGACTGAACACTGAAAAGGTGTTGCATAAATTTAGTCTCCAAGTTCAATGCCATTTTAAACCTTCCCACTTACCAGAGCTTTGGCCACTTCTGTATCTGAGCCATCATATATTCCATTATCCAAGCTATTGACAGCCAGAGCATCAAAGCAGTAATCATCAGTATTATTGATGATTGAATCAATGAAGCGAGTGATATATTCTTCTGATTCATTTGTCCGGCTGTGCGATTGCCCTCCATTACAGCTCCAGTTAGGGCCGTAATCATCTGATGGTAACATCTGCTGATGCAATGGAGAAAAAAGTTTGCAGTCTGGTGGTTCCGGCACTGGATCACACAGCATATTCCATACTTCATCCAGCTGCGGGTCCACACAAGAGTAAGAATCAAATTATTATTTACGTTGAAATACTCAATCCTCCATAAGAGTAAATAATATAGTGAAGGAAAGGTCTCTCACCTCTCCTGCATGGTCCGAAACCTCACCACAAATTCTTGCAGTCATTTCGGGGGATTCTCCCAGCTCAGATGCCAATCCATCTAAAGTTTCCACTTTTCCCACTAATGGAGAAACAGAAGGTAGTGCCAGCTCAGATTGGGTGTCTTCTGGAGAATTTTTGGCTGTGGTAGGAGATGAAACAGCCGCTTCTCCTTCATCACAGTTGGACCCTTCAACATTCTCATCATCTTTCTTAAATAATCGAAAGAGGACAAAACAATTCTGTAACAATAAAAGAAAAAGAAAAAAGAGTATATCAGAACATTAGAAATTTAGAACTCATGAACTCAGAATAAGGAATTCAGTATGTCTAAAGGGTTGTGCAACAAATGATACTGTCTTCCCAAACTCTCTCACATAAGAAAACCTTTATTTTTCCATAAGTAAACCTTAAAAGCTGGAGTTAAAGCTGAATATAAATCAATTACACGAGTAAAAAGGACAGAGAAGAAAAATCCAACCTGACCAGGGTTAGTTCCATCAAGCTCCTTGAGAGTAGTTCGATACTCATGCACTACCCAGTTGGTTCTCTTCCCCTTGGGAGCACGGCCAGTATAGAAGACGAGGGTCTTCTTCATTCCAATCAAGTTATTTCCAGACTTAATTTTTCTGTCTTTTCCAGTTGCCTTCCAGTACCCTGCATTGGTGGCCCTGTTCAAGCGATGCCCGTTGGGATACTTGCGGTCTTGCGGACAGAAGAAGAACCACTCTGGATCCTTTGTCTTTATCACTGATAAATCTACATCCAACAAAAATTAAATGACAATAAATTGAATTTCAGCAGAAAATCGTGGATACATAACAAAAAACAGTTGAAATGGGTGTATAGAGCTTTTAGTACAATTGTTAGTTTGACACAGCTACTTAATTCAGTTAGGTCCAACACACAAAAGGAATAAATAATCCAATTTTAGCTGAAATTAATAGAAACCGAAAGCAATAAACCCTATAATGGTTTAACTGAAAAAAACGAAATCAGACCGAAAACAAGGGATCTCATTTTTCCAGATTTCCAGGAAGAACAAAGCAAGCGTCTAAAAAAGGAGAAAGAGAAATTAAAAGAAAATGATTGGAGAGAGGTACGTACCAGGGAGGTCCCAAGGCTCCCATTTACAGACATCAATTTCGCGAATAACTCTAACATCGTCGTCCTTGCCGTTGATCTTCAACCGGAGATAGAAATCGATGAGCTCTTCATCTGTAGGTCTGAATCTGAACCCTAACGGCAACGAATTCAAGGACAACACAGGCATCTTTATCTCTCTAGCTCTCTCGATCACCTTTACTAACTCTCCCCAAGTCAACCAAACCAGAAGATGAAAGATCGAGAGCTGAATAATTAATGAAAAAAAGGAAGATGAAAAAGCGAAAAAGAAATAAGAGGAATTGCAAGAATGAATCGTAGAGAGATATTCGTACTCCTACGATGTGAAGAACTGATTGAGAATTTTGTACGGAGAGAGAGGGAGAGTGCGTGCTGAAGAAGATACACCGTAAAGTGAAGCGCGTTCTGAATAGCTATACTGCGGCGGTAACCTTTATACCGCATTCGCCATTAAACCCGTTATTTTGACGAAACTTCAGGCGATGCCATTGATTCATTTCCCAAGTTCGTTGAAATTCCGAGGGTGGTCTCGGTAATGTACACGACTTCAAATAAAGTTAAAGAGATTACGGAGTTTTATGACTTTATCACTCAGCCAATGAAATGACGACACGAAATCAAGAGTAAGCTTGTGTGTTGGGCCCACAGATATGACCAAAAGGAGATTGAATTAATATTATTTATTAACTTATAGTTAATTTTCAGCCTCTGAGAGAGAGAGAGAGAGAGAGAGAGGAGAGTGCTCCCCTGTTTCATATTATAAAATTTCAGTTTTTAAATTAATTTTTGTTTAGAGGTTGGACCGGAGAAAGTGGTTGATGGAGACAGTTCGGCTTCAGTCCAATGGGCCTTTGGCTTTCATTATAGTGGGTACCTTAATCGACAAGGAATTTGAATTTTCCATTTTGTTTTTGTTTTTTTTTTTTCTTACAAGAAATATTACAGTAACTTGTTTGTTGGGTTAACTAAGATTCTTTCAAACAAAAACATTAGAGCAAGAATTGGCCATTCTATTAAATTAAGGCTTTGAAAGTGACTGTCATGCTTACGTCCAAGTTGAAAAAAATTCGTATAACAATACTTTTTATCGGACCGATCTTTTAAGCTATACTTACACTTACTAAAACAGACATCAATAGTTTGAATCCCCATTTTCAAGCTAACGTTCATGCTGGCATGCTATATTAATCAGTTGCGCTGCAATTAGGTTAGATATGCGTACCTATATATATATATATAGATATATATATACATTCGAGTTAATGCGATACATATTAGCAGTTTGCTTATTATAGCATGAACATTACAACAGATTATCATCAATTGCAGATTCTGTTTAAACAGGACAGGCTAACAAAATGAAGTATATGTATATGTTGAGTCGTTTTAACTAGAAATCCATAACAAAAATTTTGAATCCGAGAAAATCAGATCTTCCACAAGGTCTCCAAAAAAAAAAAAAAAACAATCAAAATAGAGGGAATAGCAGCTAATAAATTCAAACAAAACAAAAAAGCAAAAGGATTCTTTAGCCCAGATATAACCCTAAACCTATCATTCCTCTTCGAGAATGGTTCCCCTTTCACTGACGTAGATTCCATCAAGAAACTTTCTGATATCCTTGTTCTTCACATGGCATTTCTGTCGCAAAAAAAGTATTACAAAATCAGAAAAAAGTTAGTCTCAAAACCAAAAACAGAATGCATATAGAGTGAGAATGCAAAACGGGCAGAACGAATAAAACCTGGTTGATAAGGGCAGCGGATCGTGAAACAAGTTCAACATCATTCCCATCCAAAACCAACTCATCCTTAACCTTCTCTGATCGTAGGATCGAGACACCATCAAGCATATCAACTTTCCTCACCTGATGCAAATTCAAAGAGAGAAGATGAAATTCTAACGTAGTTTGAACTCACAAATTTTAGTTTAAGCTCACATAATAAAACTAAATATAGGACTCAACAAATATAACTAAAATATATTTACTTACGACTAATAAAAACTAATCATGTTATGTAGAGACAATATCTTAAATTTCTTTCGGAGGGTCAACTTTCACATCCCACAAAACAATGAAACGGATAAACGGGGTATTGCAAATGCAAAGGATGTACATACATGTAAGATTATGGTCAGGATCCTAATCATTTGATAAAGAAATCCAACATGCTGTTTTTTTTTTGCCAAAGAAATGCTTGATTGACATACAGGTTACATAGAAATTATCTTTAGCTTCCCACATAGCAAACGCAACAGTTATCTGGATTAATTTTAGTCAATTCAGAAACAGTCTGTTCCAGTAAAAATCACCCGTTCTTTCAAGCTTTTCAACTCAAAGACCGAAACTTAGTCGAAGCTAACGAAGGTCAAATAAATCAGAAATACGATTAACAAAGAAAATGCATACCTTCTTCTCCCCGAGAAAGTTACGGATCTCGATGGATTTGCTTCCGTTTGTGATGCTAGCATTGATGGGAAAATGGGCATACACAAATCGCATCTTGTAACGATAACCCTTGGTGACACCAGTGATCAAGTTATCAACATGGCTGAGAGCGGTACGTATCGAGGCAGATGTCTTCCTCGATCCGAACCAAGCGTCGATCTTCAGCTTCTTCTTTCCATCCTCGTCGGTGATAAGCTGGAAATCGAGGTTCAGATGCTTGAAGTTGCGGGTAAGCTTGCCGCGAGGGCCTTCAACCTCGATTATCTTGGCGTTAACCTTAATCTTCACCCCATCTGGGATGTCCATCGTCTCCGAAGATAGGATTGTCTTCATCTTACCGGCCGACGGCGGAAGAAGCTGAGAGAGGTTTGTTTGAGAAGAAGAAAGTTGCTGCGTTTTAGATGAAACCCTAACTAGTAACTAATAAGGGGCGAGGCGCTTGGTGAGACGGAGGAGGAGGTCCCGAAATGGACTTAAGGGCTTGAGTTGGGCCAAGCCCGCACAGGCCCACGGCTGGTAGAAAACCCTGTATTATTGTTATAAGGGGCTTGTTAATGGGCCCCGACGATTCGGATCCTGCTCAAAACCACGCACGCCAAGCCACCAAGTGTTTGTGAAAATGTCGCAAAGGAAATTCAAATCAAGAACAGTAAAGGACCTGACTGATGACGCTATCCCTATCCTGGACATCCTAATTCTCCCTTTCATTCTGTTACTTCTCCTTTCCTTTCTCATCTAAAATATACGTATTTATATAAAGACTGAAATATTTAGTCCCTTTCATCCTGTTACGTATTTAGTCCCTCCAATTGAAATATAAAGATTATTTTTCAATATTTCCAAACATAGGATCATTTAGCCCCAATATGACAAAATAGGGGTCTTTCCGCAAAAAAAAAACAAATACAGGGGTTTTTTTTATTTACCTTTATCCCAAAAAAAAAAGAGGGCATTATCAAGCCCAAGTAACTAAAATACAAGCCCAAAGCATGAGCCCGCCGCAGAAAGAGCAGGACCGCTTAAGATAGACACGATGACTGCAACAGTGCGTTTGAGCAAGTAGGAAATGCAGATCTGGCCTCCTATTCTGGTAATGAAAATACTTGCCTACTTGGGAAACAAGCAGAAGCAGCAAGGTTTTACTAGGGTTCTATAACTTCCCCATTCTCAAATTTCCCAATCACTAATCGAAGAAGAAGAAGAAATTGCAGATATTAGAAGAAGAAAATGAATATAGTTGAGGCGAATGCTCCTAAGAATCTAAGATCTCTTAGATACCTTCATTCCGCCGTTAATAGTTATAGAGGTCCTTCAGCTTCGTCGCCATTGATTCGAAACCATTCTTCCTCCCTTTTCTCCAATCAAATTTTCTCTCGGAAATCTAATTCTCTGCTCCCAACGCCTTCCTTATACTCATCTACAGTACGGCATATCCGTACAGCTCACGATCCCAGCGCCAGGTGAGTGAAGACGCATGAGCTCTCATTCTTCCTCTTTCTGTTTGAGTTATTGGCCGCGCTAGTGATTGAAATTTTGATTTAATGATTGGTGCTATACTGTTTGTTAGATATGAGATTGCGCCTCCTATGAATTGGGGGATTCGGATTGTACCAGAGAAGAAGGCGTTTGTGATTGAGCGATTCGGAAAGTATGTGAAAACACTTCCCTCTGGAATTCACTTTCTTATTCCATTTGTGGATCGCATTGCCTACGTGCATTCCTTGAAGGAGGAGGCTATTCCCATTCCGGATCAGTCGGCTATCACTAAGGACAATGTCAGCATTTTGATAGATGGGGTTCTTTATGTTAAGGTATGAGCTGAAATCTTGACGTGATTTCGTGTTTTCTTGATCCTCATTGGTTAATTAGCTGCTTAGTTTTAATTGGCTCGATGCAGATTGTGGACCCTAAACTGGCCTCTTATGGAGTTGAGAATCCTATATATGCCGTTATTCAGCTTGCTCAAACTACAATGCGCAGTGAGCTTGGGAAAATTACTCTTGACAAGACATTTGAGGAGAGAGACACTCTGAATGAGAAGATAGTGGTCAGTTTCATCTCTTTCCGTATTTGCTTGGTAGTACCTTATGGTTTATGACACTACAGTTTCTCATTAATTATACTACTATATCAATCAGGGTTGTATTGTTGAACCCTGTAGTATAAGCTGCCTGATTTTAAGAGTATTATGGATCATTGATATACTAAATATGAATGGTTAATCTTTTTTTATTGACATGATTTTGTAGGAGTCCATCAACGTAGCAGCAAAAGACTGGGGGCTGCAGTGCCTCCGTTATGAAATAAGTAAGTCACTCCTTGGCTGATCTTATAGCAAATGGTGGTTTCATGTCCATCATCAAAATGCTTCACCCATTTGCCTTTCCCAGGGGACATATCTCCTCCCCGTGGGGTGAGGGCAGCCATGGAGATGCAAGCTGAAGCAGAACGTAAAAGGAGAGCTCAAGTTTTAGAGTCTGAAGGTAACGATATTGTATATTATGTCCATAACTTCTCTAAAGTACATTAGGGTACTTAATTAGTTTGTACCTCCTATTTTTTCCCCTTAATTTGGTAAGATTTTCATTCACGGTGATTGATGCCTTTTTATGATTTAACAGGAGAGAGACAAGCCAACATCAACATTGCAGATGGCAAGAAGAATGCTGTAATCCTGGAATCAGAAGCAGCAAAGATGGATCAAGTTAATAGAGCACTAGGTTAGTAACCATTATTATTGAATTTGTGCTGCAAATAATAATGGATCTTGAATTTCCATACTGTGCTCAATGTTTGATACACATATCAACAAAACATGTATTTTTGCATAAGACCATCATTGTCTCAAGGGTTGAAAGGTTAATTTGAGGGGGTAGTGAATGGGGAAAGATATATTGTCGGTAATGTTACATATAAGAGGATAATTTCTCGACCCAGCGGATAGATCCATTTTAGTTCGTTCTAAATAATGGTGTAGTACTGTGGACTTCTTGACCTTGATCCCCCTCTAGGAGGGGAGGTGTTACTTTTATTCTCTACATTATTCTTCTGCTTATTTATACCATGTTATGTCTTCTCAGGAGAAGCAGAAGCCATCCTTGCCAAAGCACAAGCAACAGCCAAGGGAATTTCCCTTGTTTCAAAAGCCCTCAATGAAACTGGAGGAGTAGAGGTGAGCGCTTTCAACCGCTTTCTTATTAAATACATTTTCAAGCAAAAATACATCTCTTCCCCTTTTCTGCTACCTTGAAAACCTGTTATCTCCTTAGCATGGTAATCTCAATGCACTGTTCTGATTAGTAGTGATGCCAAAGGTTTT
Organism: Coriaria nepalensis; assembly: GCA_027186245.1. Classification (NCBI taxonomy): domain Eukaryota; kingdom Viridiplantae; phylum Streptophyta; class Magnoliopsida; order Cucurbitales; family Coriariaceae; genus Coriaria; species Coriaria nepalensis. Next base: position 55,179,081 of record CP114481.1, read on the forward strand.
ATGTTTGCACTTCTTGTAGTTGAGTCTATTTTGCCTGATTTACAGGCAGCCAGTCTGAGAATTGCAGAGCAGTATGTACACGCATTTGGTAACATAGCTAAAGAGGTGCTGAATCTTGCCCTATTCAATATCATTGTGCAAAGAATATACTGTGCTTATTGAATTATGCTTTATAGTATTTTCCTGTTTTCGCATCCCCTATACGGCCTTCTTTTGTCTCTTTTAGGGCACTACAATGTTGCTTCCCAGCTCTGCTGCAAATCCAGCCAACATGATGGCTCAAGCTCTCACCATGTACAAGAGCCTCCTTGGAAACGTTTCGAATAGTGAAATCACTCCTGCTGCTTTAACGGAAGGTGGGAAGGTCAGTGCTCGTTCTAAAGAAACCGGTCACCAGAGTAGTGAAGTAGATGGAACAGTAGGTGATAAAGGTTATCGTCGTAAACCGGGATTTTCCTTACAGAGCCCCGAGAAGTGACGGAACATAACCTGTTTCTGAATTTAGTATTTGTCTCTTTTTTCTGTTTCAGCCATATTGAAACACAGTTTACATGTTTAGTCACTTCTTGCTACTTAGTTTTGTTTACTGGGAAGTTACCAACAAATAGTATGAGCTGTAAGTTCATGATTTCTTTGGAGAAGAGGAAAGCGAAAATGGTATATGAAAAGCCAGAACATTGTTTTATCTTTTCATTTCCTAAAGTATTCATTTTGGGTGTCAATTCCTGTTTTGTGGTGTAAATTGAAGTTTGAAACAAAATAATAAGAATACTAAAATTATATTGTCGTTTTAAGAAATGATATGATTCAAAACATATAAAATGATTGAGCACGTGAGATTTAAACAAAATACCTTAGAAAATGAAAGTGAGTATTGTCCTCATCTTTTCATTCATTACATGATACAAACTGCAAGATTGATGCATATCCTCTTTAGCTATCTGGACCAAACTGCATCCTATTTATATAATCGAGGCGTCTACTATAAATTTCAATCAATTAAGATGGGGTTGAATTCTATTTACCAGATATTTCAGAGGTCTAAAGTATAGCTTATCCTCACCCTTCACCTTCTTTTAGAAGCAGCGCGCCCCCTTTTTTCATTTTGGCCGTGCTTTTACTGTCCCGCCGCCTCTCACCGCCGCCTCACGATCTCTGTAGAGACGTGCTACTATAATTTATAGGTGAAATGGGGCAGTTTTGTATAATGTAACAACTAAGAAGCTCAAAACTCAGTTTTTACCGGACCAAACTTAAATGATACGATTACTTTCTAACTCATCAATTAAGTGGTTGATATAGATAAAATCATCACAATTTATGTAAGATTTATCTAAGTTTGTATCCCTACCAAAAACATTATTACCAACAAACCAATAATCATTATTGTTTTATTTTTTCCCACAACTCACATGAACAAAAAAAGTTTACTAGTTATAGTGTCCGACAACGAACAAACCACTCTCGTCTCTCAGCATCATTACATTCAAATTAGCACTCGTACTGATGAAATAAATTATTACTGTTCTTGTTAATAGTATTATTCTTATTATAATCAAGAGAGATGAGGATCTTCAGACTTCACGCCAGCTTGATCAAGCAAAGACAACATCGGAACGTAAGACATACTTGATACCCTTCTTAACACTGCGAGCTTCATGCAATTCATACTCATTCCCATGAACGTGCAGGACAGCCATCCCTTCAATAGGAGCCACCTTTTCCATACATCAATTCAACCAACGAAATCAGATTATATAGAGGCCAAAAACAAATTAGAGATTTTTTTTTTTTTTTTGAAAAATTAGCCAACCTCAGCCACAACAGCATCACTCCTTGCGCCGTAGAAAACAGTCTCTCCTCCAACCAAAGGCTCTGAGAAAGCAGAATCCATTTTAGGACCTCCACTCAAATAAATCAACAGAGTGTAATGGGTGCACTTTCCTTCTCCAAAATTCACCATTGCATCGTAATGGCTGGCAAACTGTTGACCAGCCTTGTACCTGATCACGTTATCATAAATCATTCCCGTGCATGCATTTTATATATCGAATATATTACTCCAAGAAAGAAAGAAAGAAATCAAAGTATATATTGAGCCAATTACTTGTAAAATCTGATGTTGGGATTCAAGCCGATAGCCTTTTTTCCTTGCACTTTGATATCAGAAAACATGTTGCTAAGACCCGACTTCCATATTGCATCGGCTAGAACAGGATCGTTCACAGAGATTCTATCGTTATCTCGATAAGCCTCGCCCTGTCTTGGTCCCACGCTTGTTTGGTGAACAAAACCAATCGCCTCTGCTGCTGCAACGAATGCCTTCGACTCTTCCGACGTCAAGTACTCTTCCACCTGCATGCATGCATGCGTTTTTTACGATCACCATATTCTCTTACACATGCAGTTACCATGCAACCTTATAATAGCATGCAGATAAGATATTGATTATATTAAATGGTAAAGTAGCATGCAGCAACTTGCAAGAGAAAATAATCGCAACACACCCATTAAAACAAGCCAATGAAAATCAAACGATTAGGAATATTATTACATGGTCGGAATTCTTACAGTAAATAGCTCAGTGTTTTTTATGCTATTAATCTGAAGATTTCGTTTAGGTTTAATGATGGGCCACTTTTTCATTACTGTTTCGGGTTTCTTGTCATCTCCTTTGTGATCTCTTCCCTCGGCTCCCATTTTCCGCTTCCTAAATATTAATTGTCTGCTCTTTCTTCTGCCTTTTAACGACCTATCCCTTCATCTGCTCTTATATATACTTTAGTCAACCTTGATTGAAAGTGACGTACGCATATTGATGATTTTCAATACTGGAGCCACTTTTTTTGAAGCAGACAGACTTGAAATAGTGCACGTTCGTTTTGAATAGCTTAATTAGCCTCTTTTGTTGGGGCCGACATTGTTGAAGCAGCCAGGATTGAAGCAGACAGAATGACCGATTGTTTTGTATAACATATTTTGAGAGAAAGAAGAGGATGAAAAATTGAACTGGCGATGCTTAGTTAAGTCATAACTCTTTTTCATGCACGATCGTAATAATGTACTTGTTAGTAAATGACATGGTTAACTCAATCAATCCCTCAGGTGTACTTTATAATGTTGATTTGTTTGATTTGTCTTGGTCTCTTGACGTGACATAACTTGTACAAACAAATTTGAACTAAATCTTCTTTATTGATTTGTTTGGTATAGGAAAGAATATTCCGCCTTATAGAATCTGATCTGCTAGAGCCATCTTCCCACTACGCAGTCAAGTTTGACTCCACTAGAAATAAAAAATGTGATATATACAGCTAGCCCTTAATAAACCTTTGACATAAACTGTATATACATATATTGTTGTAAGAAGCATATAATATAATGTGGTAGTAAGAAAGAATTACTCCTAAGTCCTATCTCTACCGGGCATTCACACCGTCCTAACTAGATGACTAGTGAGTAAGTAGTGACGGCTGTGAAGAGCTGATAGAACAAGTTAACGAGTTCTAAGCAATTGATAATAAAATGCAGGCTCCAAATCAGATCCGTGCCGGTCACAGACGGCCCCCGCCCATATCTCATTTTTCGAGAGAGAACTCTCCTCAAGTTGATCAATTAAATTTATAGGATTATTTAACGATTTTGGAAATATTAATATAATATCTAATCCAATATATAAGTTATTTTATATTTAAGATCTACATCTAATATAATATGCCGGTTTTTAACTTATTTTGATTTGGTTTGAATTTCGGTTTTTAACGGATCCATATACGGATCTAAACGAAACCAATCGACTCTGCTGCTGTAACGAGTGCATTCGACTCTTCCGACGTCAAGTACTGTTCCACCTGCATGCATGCATGCATCCATTTTTTACGATCATCATTTTTAAATAGCTCAGTGTTTTTGATGCTATTAATCAGAAGATTTGGTTTAGGTTTGATGATTGGCCAATTTTTCATTACTGTTGCATGTTTCTTGACATCTCCTTGATCTCTTCTGTTATAGATACGCATATCTCATATATGCTTGTTAAATAGTTGTTCGTATATTTCTCTATAAGTAATAATATTGAACCACAGTAAGAGTCCCCATTTTCCGCTTCCTCAATATTGTCGATCTGCCCCTTTTTATGTTTGTTTTGTTTCTGCCTTTTGATGACCAACCCCTTGATCTGCTCTTTACATGTACTTCCAACTAATTAGCTTCAGGCATGGAAAATTGCAAGTGACACTGACACGGCCAATTGATTTAGAATAATGGAGCCGCTTTTTTTGAAGCAGATCGAGATATGAAAGACTGCACATGATCGTTTTAATCAATAGCTTAGCCGATTTTGTTGAAACAGTAAGATTGTTTTGAATAAATAACCATATCTATATACATATTTAAGAGAAGAAGAAGAAGAAGAAGAAGAAGAAAAATTGAACTGGCTGTGGTTGAAGTCATGACTCTTTTTCATGGATCTTCTTTTACGCATACTGATAGTAGTAATGTTGTACTTGTGAATTAACTTGGTCAATCTCTCAGGTGTACTTAAAAGGATTGATTTGTTTTCTTTATTTTAGTCACTTGATCGTGACATGACTTAACTTTTGCACAAACAAATTTGAATTGAGCCTTCATTGTTGACTTTTTTTGATATACGAAGGAAGATTATATAATCAGAGCTTTAATTTTCTTTTCCTTATAGAATTGATCCTCTGTTAGAAATTAAGATCTTCTATTACGTAGTCAGGTTTGACTCGATAACGTGACACAGCCATTCAACCTTTTGACATGGATTTATATACATATTTTGTTGTAATAGACATGCTTTCGTGCTACGATAAATAATTGCAATGTTTTTGACCCGGTCAAGAGAGTAGTAAAAGAAGCAAGATTTTAAGTAAGATTCGATATTTTATATTCAAAATTTATAAAAATTATTTCTTAGTGTCAATTATTAGTGAATTTCAAAAAATATGGAACGTTAAATCTCTAGCATAAATTGTAACATGATAGTTATATATGAGATTACTCAAATATTAATAGTTAAAATATTTCAGACTAATTGAGATATCTATGATAAAAGAAAAAAAAAATTATATATCTCTCTACCGAGCATTCACATTGTCCTAATTATGTGATTAGTGAGTATGTAACGGCGGTTGATCGGTACGGCCTTGTGATGTCACAAGCTAATAGAACAAGTTAAGGTCAAATTTCGGTTTTTTTTTTTTTTTTTTGTGTGTGAATGAAACCAAAATTAATTGTATTCCTTCCTTCGGTTTTATTTATAGTTGTGATGAGAATAAAAATCATTAATCGACAGAGCGAAAAATTAACTTTCTCATTCATTTTAATGTAAGTGTCGTTAGAACAACAACAATATATCTATTAAGATGTGAGTCATTCTTCGCATAAAAAAAATAAGGGAGAGTCGGATTGTGTCTGGCATACTCCCTTTAATAAATAGGTTAGTTTTTTTCCAGCAAGTAACTGTCCATAGAGAAAATATAATAAATGTTTGAGTGTTTAGAGAATTAGAGTCTAACCCTTTGTCCTTTTAGGGTTTTGATATATATATTAGCTTATAAGAGACAACTCGGTCATACCTTTACATATGGTATTATTTGATTCGTGTGCAGGTAGTGCCCGAGTGCTCTTTCTCCTTTGTCTTCATATTCCTGACATCCTTAGAGAACAGATTTACTCCCATTATCAATGTCAAGTAAGTTCTTGCTTTCCCTTATCCATTTCCTTATTCTTTCCTCCTCATCGTATTATGTTTGCCAATGACCAAGATCATTAACTAGGCCACCAAACTTGACATAGCTTCCCTTAGTGAGTTTGATACGCCAGGTCCAAGTAGATCAATTACTATGTTGTCGAACATACCTAGTAAGCCCACTCCTCTCCATCCATTTTTTCCTTCATGAATTGTTTGCGCTCTAACCGAGCTTCTACACTCTGGTCGGGTCAATTTGATCAGTGTGTGGCATTTCTCCCTACAATGGAATTGAAGTAAAGCGAATATAAATTATTCATTCCTTTCAAAACATAACATGTATCTTTGGGTAATGTCAATAGACTTGAATCAAGGGAAGAAAATTTCAAATTTTAAGAACATTTGGGATAAAATTGTAAGGAAAAGAATTAACATGGGTCAAAGTTATAATTTTAATTTTTTATTTTTTATTGCATAAGTTGCATTATTAGAAATATGAATTTACATGTGTCATAATTTCATAAAGACTGAGGTATTATAAGTTTTTCACATCAGTTTCGGTGACTTAAAAAATGATTAGAATAATTTAAAATCACCAGTAGGTGATTCCATCTGCGCCACAAACCGGGTCGGTCCGGAAACATTTGACGGGGCAGGAGGTAGGACCGATTCAGAACAGAGATCTCCGTCGTTTTTATCGGAGGGTAAGCGGATTAGAGTGGAGGAGGAGGAGTAAAAGGCGGTGGCAGCGGCTAGCACGGGAGAGACGAAGAAGAGGATGATGAAGATTATGGAGTGGGATGTCAAATGAAAGGTCATGTTAAGAGACAGAATAGTGGCGGGGGGAAAAAGGCGAGCCCCCGAGAAGAATCGAAAGCTCGCTTTTTCCTGAAAGATGGGTCTTTCCCTCTGGTCGTAAAACCAAACAGAAGGAGGAAGACGCCAAATCTATATGACCAAGGGAGGGAGGAAGGGAAAGGGATGCAAAGATTCTAAGACAAGACATGATCCTGTGGATTCATTTCTTAACTGATTTGTTTGAGAATAGTGCAGTATTCTTATATAAAATTATATTTTTATTAGAGTTAGATATATATATTTCATATTTCAGATTAAATAATAATAATAATAACCAACAGTTAATCCTTCCAAAAAATATTGCCTTTCCCTCGACTCTATAATGCCTTCCCGATTGCCTCTTTCCTCAGCCTTAATCTGAGTAAGAAAACCTTGCCTCATTCAACCTTTCTCTCTCCCACCCTCTCTCCTCCCCTACCCCACCTCCAAGTCTCGCTCAATTCTTCCCACTTCACTTCTTCTTCAAACAATAATGCGAGGCTGTGCGAGCAGACCACAAGATGCTGACCTCCAGGCCAAGTCAGCCCCCGAGGCCTCTTCCTCCAGGTCAGCCCGTGAGGCTTCCTCCACCCCTTAAAAGGTCGAGGCTGTTACCGCTCCTCAGATACATTTGATATTAATTGGTCGATGCAAAAATGCAGGAGAAGGGTGATGGAGGTGATGGCAAGAATGAAGCACCATTAGTGGATCTACCTGAGTCAAAAGTAGAGGAGGGTGCAGGAGAGTTGTCCTCTGGAACAAAGGCTGTGGAATCAGCAGCGGTTTCTAGTACAGGAGGAGCTTCTGTTGTGACAAAAGCTACTGCTACCGCTACAGCTACAGTTCCAGCAACAGAGGAAAAGGTAGAAGCTGTTGCCAAGGTTTCAGAGGATAATAAAGTCCGGGCCGCTGCCTAATCTGAAGAAGAGACACTAGTAAAGAGCCGGCAGAAGTTGCTGCCATTTCTTCAGATGCGGTGAAGGATGAAAGTAATGATGCACCTTAAACTTATGCTATTTCTGCAGACGCCGTGAAGGATAAAAGTAATGATGCACCTCTTGTTACCGTCTCATATTTATCAACACAGAAAAGTAATTGATAAAGTTTTTATAATATGGAATAGGATTACTACTGCCTTGATTTGCAATTCATGACCATGTAACAGATAGTATTTGTATTCCTTTGGGAATAACATTACAGTGAAGCTATTCTGTAGTATGTAACAATTCATCTCCACAATTTGCTGAAGTATATGAATCATGCAACTCTTTTGATCTGAGGACAGTCTCTCATAGAGTTCTTTGTAATAAGCACAGCAGAAAGCACACATTCACGAGCAAAAGGAAAAGCATATTGAGAAGAATGTTATGTACATTGAGAAGGAGCAATCTCCTTGCCAGTTGCTTCTTCAGTTTTGACATCATCCTTCACAGCCAGATAGACCAGAAGTGCAAGCAGAGGATAACTTACAGTAGTGAGTACCCAGTTCACAATCAACTGAGAAATGAAGGATGTTTTATGTGTATCTACTTGCCAAGCAACTGCTGCCCCTGCACTCTGAACTCCTTTATAGAATCCAGCATACCTGTACAATTGCATATACGAAAAGACTATTAGCAGACAATAATGTCAAGTTCTATTAAAAAATAACAATCAAGATAGTACTAAAGCTAACTTACCTGCTAAGAGTTTCAGAATCATCAGCCAATGCACCAATAACCCAATAAACCATAGTCTGAAACATAGAATCAAGCAATCCATAACTAAAATACAACAGAAACGGCCCCACAAAATCCGAACCTGAATCCTTAAAATCCAACTTTGTTGGAACATCATTCCGGGAATATTCGAGCTGCTTAGCTAAACCACCACCCCATATTCCTGTCCCAAGCAGAGCAACCAATCCGATCCCAACATAACCTCTCATCCTTCTACTCTTAAAACTAAAATCCAACACATATCCCATCGCTGCTGACCCAAACATTTGTGCTCCCCAGTAAAAGACATTGTTAAACCCTCTAGTCCTTACATTGAACAATGTCCCATTAACATTATTGAAATGGTAAGTGTAAAAGTAGTTGCTTGCCCAAGCAGCTGGGACTATTAACAACATTTTCCAGTTCAAAAACAATTTATAAATCTCAACCACTTCTGTCGTGACGTTTGAGTACTTGATGTTAGTACAACGGCTCCCATCATCCCTAACCACCTTACTCGGCGGCAAAACGGCCAAGGACAGGAGGGCCCCTGCCAACATAAAGCACATGAAACCGATGTATGTCGCATCATTAACCGAAACCGCACCGGTTCTATGGTAGTTAAGAACAAAAGGGACTAAACCCCCAATTACACCACCCATGTTGAAGATACTCCAGAAGATTGAGATGTAAGTTCCTTTCCGGTCGAGTGGAGGGTATGACGTCATAATAGCACCTTCTCCGGCCCAGAGAAGTCCGGCTCCAATCCCGAGAATTGCTCCGGCAAGGATGGCAAATATTTGGTTTTGGTGGTGGTTGTAGTAGAGGAAAGAACCGGTGTAGAGGACGTAAGTGGTACAACCGGTGAAGAGAGTAAGGTGGGGCCCAAGGATGTTGTAGATTCCACCTCCTAGGATTCCGAAAATGGCGAAGGTAATGTAGAGGGCGGTTGCGGCATTGTCGGCTGCAGTGTGGTCCACCTGACCACCTCCGCCCATGCCGCTAAGGGCGTTGAACATGCCGGGGCAGCAGAAACAGACTAACCCGATTAAGCAAACTTGGATGAGAGGAGAGTTGTAGCGAAATAGGGATTTTCTTGGGACTTGCATGGCTGATTCTTCGTCTCCTTCGAATCCCATTTGGCTTAGGTGATGGGGAGTGATGATTAGGTGTTTTTTGTTTCTGGGATTCAACTTAGACCATGAACATAAGAAACCCAGGCCGCTAGAAGAAGTTAAGAGGTTGAGAATCCCATTTTCAATGGCAAAAAATCACACAAAATTATAATCTAAAGACTATACAATCGCAGATGAACAGGAAAAAAAATTAATAAAGCAAGGAGCTTTATCTGATCTGCTCCTTTCACTGTTATCTCTGCGTGCGTGTTGACCTTGTCCTTTTACTGCGATTTCCTCTGAATCTAGGACTTAGTGATGGATGCGAATAGGAAACGAAAGGGAAAGAAGAGAAGTTAAGAGGTTGAGAATCCCATTTTCAATGGCAAAAAATCACACAAAATTATAATCTAAAGACTATACAATCGCAGATGAACAGGAAACAAAATTAATAAAGCAAGGAGCTTTATCTGATCTGCTCCTTTCACTGTTATCTCTGCGTGCGTGTTGACCTTATCCTTTTACTGCGATTTCCTCTGAATCTAGGACTTAGTGATGGATGCGAATAGAAAACGAAAGGGAAAGAAGAAAGCGGAAGATTACCCTCTGGAGCTTCCCCTCTGTCGATACAATAGTAAACGAAAGGAAAAGAAAAAAAGAAGAAGAAAGGATTTTTCTCCAGCGGCTACTGTCTCTTTTTTGTTTGCGCCAAATGGTTAGAAAGTCTCCCCTGATTTTGACAGAGTCCCTAAAAGTCCGGAGTGTACCTTGAATTTAGTAAAAATGGCGTATTTTAATATCACGTAATAAAATGTCTCAAATCTCTTCTCGCCGTTGCGTAGATTTTCACGTTATCTTCTGCAATACTCAATTTCGGGAGCCTCAGGGTAACTTCACATACTCACGCTCTGCCTAGTCAGTTTCAAATTATAAAAATAGAATGTATAATATTTGAGTTACTTAAGATTTAAGATATCATTAGTTTTATTATTTATATTCGGTAAAAAGTTTTAGAAATATGTTAAAATTGAGTTGAGTATTTTTTCATTCGGCTTAGATATTGACAATGAGATTAAATGAGTGGACAACTACTGATATGTCAGATAAAGGTGAAGTTACTGTACATTAAGGTGCTCTAAAAGATATTAAATTGGGGTGGCGTTTTATTGTTTAAAAAGACAGACGAAAGCAAACTACTGATACTTATTATGGAACATAAAATATAATAATGAGAGAACGATAAGTATAAAACTGTCTGAGTCACTTAACTTAAATAATATATAAAAACCAAATATCTTAAAAAAAAAATATAATGCAAAAACCCATAAAAAATATATATATTTCTTTATACCCTCTATTTTTCATTTAAAAATTTAACTAAAACGTCGGAGGAAATTTGGCTGACCACCACCCGACTCCAATTTGATTATTAAATGCATAAACTGATCTAAGGACATGTTATAAATCAGATATCAGATACATCGGTAAGAATTTGAACTACTGCTTAATGTATAGAACCTTTCACAACGGCTTTATATGTATTCTATTCAACAAGCAAAACTACTGGCAAATATCAGATACAGCGCATGAACTACACGATTTTAATTTCTCCATTAAGATTTTTTCCCTTTTTATCTTTTTCTCATATGGGTCCCTCTTTTTCTCATATCTATATATATATATATATATGTAGATAGTACATTAAATTGGTATTCTCTATACTCGAGAAAAGTTCTTCAATGGAAGCAAGAATAGGTCTCAATCATGTATCACCTCTATAAAGTGTGCCTTTTTTCTTTGGAGGCAAAGTTTTGGATCTGTCTGGCTAACTCTCAAATCTAAAGTTACACAGAAGAAGCAATCTTCTTGTCCGAAGCAATCTGCTTGCCATTTTCCTCGGCAGGTTTGACATCATCCTCCACAGCCAAATACACCAAAAGAGCAAGCAGAGGATAACTAACAGTGGTGAGTACCCAATTCACAGTCAACTGATGAACGAAGGATATCTTACGTGTATCAATTTGCCAAGCGACTGCAGCCCCTGCACTCTGGATTCCTTTATAGAATCCACTATACCTGTACAATCAATCACAAGCTACATAAATAAAACAATAATCAACTTGGTTACTACTTACTACTTAATCCTTATTTCATCTTTTTACCTGCTAAGTATTTCAGAATCATCGGCCAATGCTCCGATAACCCAATGAACCGTACTCTGAAACGTGCAGTCGAGCAATCCGTAACTTGCAAACAACACGAATGGCCCCGCAAAAGCCGAACCGGAGTCCTTAAAATCCAGCCTTGTTGGAAGATCCGTCCGGGAATATCGGAGCTGATTAGCTAACCCACCACCCCATATCCCTGTCCCAACCAAAGCAACAAATCCAATTCCTATAAAACCCCTCATCCTCCTACTCTTACAGCTAAAATCCAGAACATATCCTATCAAAACCGAACCGAACATCTGTGCTCCCCAGTAAAACACATTGTTAAATCCTCTTGTCCTTAAATTAAACAAGACCCCATTAACGTTATTAAACTGGTAAGTGTAACAGAAGTTGCTTGCCCAAGCAGCTGGAACTATCAACAACATTTTCCAGTTCAAAAACAGTTTGCCAATCTCAACTGTTTCTATTGAGACCTTTGAGTACTCGATTTTAGTACAATGGGTCCCGTCGTCTCTGACCACCTTCATCGGCGGCAGAAGGGCTAATGACAGGAGGGTCCCCACCGCCATAAATCCCATGAAAGCGATGTAGGTCCCATCATTAACCGAAACGATCTCGTTTCTGTGGTAGTTAAGAATGAAGGGGATTAAACCACCAATTACACCGCCCATGTTGAAGATAGCCCAGAAGATTGAGATATAAGTTCCTTTCCGGTCGGGCGGCGGGTAAGATGTCATAATGGCACCTTCTCCAGCCCATAAAACTCCGGCGCCGACGCCTAGGATGGCGCCGGCTACGATGGCGAATGTCTGGTCATGGTGATGGTTGTAGTAGAGGAAAGAACTGGCGTAGAGGATGTAGGTGAAACTGCCGAAGAAGAGAGTGAGGCGGGGTCCAAGGACGTTGTAGATTCCACCTCCTAGGATGCCGAAAATGGCGAAAGAGATGTTGAGGGCCGTGGAGGCGTTGTCGGCGACTGTAGGGTCAACCTGACCGCCGCCTCCCAGGCCGGTGAGAGCGTTGAACATGCCGGGACAGCAAAAGCAGACTATTCCGATTAGAATGACTTGAACTAGAGGCGAGTTGTAGCGGAAAAGGGATTTTCTTTGCACTTCTTGCATGGCTGATTCTTGCTCTCCTTCGAATCCCATCTCCGCCTAGATGATGGGAAGTAATGATGATTTACGAAGGTGAGGGACAGAGAGAACAAGGAATCGAAGAGTGGCATAAAGCAGCAAAAATGGACGATTTTTGTTCTTCTCACTTTTTAGTGACAGATTATGGTGATTTATAGAGCAGAGTGTGGGTCAGAGATAAAATCTACAACATGAGTCTGACAGACTGACATATCATGTCTTAGTGATGTGTCCCTTCTTTTGGCAGAGCAACAGCAAGAGAAGAAATTTAGGCTGCGGGATTAAATTATGTAAAACTAAAATAAGCAATAAAATTCTTAAAACTTTGAATAATTACTAAGTAGCTGTGAAGATGAAAGTTTGAATATATAAATTTTAAAAAATTTAGAATAGATAAGCTAAAGGTATGTATTTTAAATTTAATATTATTTTTATTTTTAAATTTTTAAATTTAATAAATATATAATTATTAAATAGTCTAATAAAAATAATTAATATATTAATTGAGATTATATGAATATAAATTATTATATTATATATATTTAAATATTTTTTAACTTATAAAAATATTGTAAGATATCGAAAAGTATTTTAATTTTAATTATTTTTGATATATCACATAATATATTGAGTAAGTACAAAAGAATATAGGTATCAGATATAGATTCGATATAAATACATAATCCAATTTGAAGTATCGGTGCTTCTTGGCTAATTAGATAGTGTAATTACGCGGTGATTAGAACATTAATCAGAAGTCATAACAATAGTAATCAACTAAAGCAATTCTACTTCACCCTTAATCAGCTGTTTCACATTGAATCAAACATAAGCAATAGAAGGGTGTTTTCCTTGAGGAAATCAATTCTGTAAGGAAAGAAGAATTGTATTGACGGAATACTCGCTCATGTATCAGACAGACACAGAAGACGTAGTTCAAATTTGTTTGCATCATTAAGTTGAGTCACATCAGGCAAGTAAACAGAGGAAATGAAATCAAACATGAAGTACCCCAAAAGGCTTTTGACTAAATGAAACAAAGAACATTAATCTAAGCACAAACAAATCCATAAGAAAACGACAGAACATTACTCTAATACAATATTCATCTTCTTCTTCTTCTTCTTCTTCTTCCTCAAATGTGGCTGCTTCAACAAAACCGGCCCCATCAAAAGCGGCTAAGTTTGACTACGTATACTCTTAGTTAACAATGAACTATTCAGATTTGGCTGCTTCAAAAATGGCGGCTCCATTATTGAAAACATGGAAGAATTACGTGGGCGTGTGTCACTTGCAATCTTTCATGCATGAAGCTTGTAGAATGTGTAAGAACAGAGACCAAATTGTATTTGTAGGGAAGAAGAAGGTATGTTATAATCTGAATTTTACTGCTTGCTTTGCTTCGTCCTCTTCGTAGGCTTGTTTGTCGATAACTTAATGGGCTTACATATGGGCTTTTTAATTTTTTAATATATGGATTGGGCTAATATTATTTACTCGCGCTGGGTTTAAATTGAATGGGCAATAACTAAAATATTTGAAATGTTGTTACTTTAACACTCCGTAAAGGAACGACGAATTGTCGTTCCAAATATTAACGACACATCGTATATGAATAAAGAACCGACCTACGACACAAGCTAACTACAACTAGGGAAATATAGAAGCACAAAACTAAAACATAATCTGAAAGAACAGGAGAACTTTTATCGACATTATTCAGCCAACATCTAGTGTCACAGAGAAGAAGCGAGCTCCTTGTTCGAAGCAGGCGCAACCTGCTTGCCGTTTTCCTCGTCCGTGTTGATATCATCCTTAACGGCCAGATAAACGGGAAGTGCAAGAAGGGGATAACTAACAGTAGTGAGTACGCAGTTCAGAATCATCTGAGAAATGAAGGATATATTATGTGTATCTACTTGCCGGGCAACTGCTGCCCCTGCACTCTAAACTCCTTTATAGAATCCACTATACCTGTATAATTACACATGTGAAGAGACTATTAGCAAACAATAATGTCAAGTTCTATTACCAGACAATAATCAAGAGAGCAGGAAAGTTAAGTTACCTGCTAAGAGTTTCAGAATCATCGGCCAATGCACTAATGAACCAATAAACCAGAGTCTGAAACATAGCATCAAGCAATCCATGACTAAAATACAACAGAAACGGTCCTGCAAAATCCGAACCCGAATCCTTAAAATCCAACTTGGTTGGAACCTTGTTCCGGGAGTATCCGAGCTTCTTAACTAAACCACCACCCCATATTCCAGTCCCAAGTATAGCAACCAGCCCGATCCCAAAAAACCCCTCATCCTCCTACTCTTAAAACTAAATCCAACACATATCCTATCCCCAATGACCCGAACATCTGTGCTCCCCAGTAGAAGACATTGTTAAACCCTCTAGTCCTTACATTGAACAACGTTCCATTTACATTGTTGAACTGGTAAGTGTAAGAGTAGTTGCTTGCCCAAGCAACGGGGACTATTAACAACATTTTCCAATTCAGAATTTATAAATCTCAATCGCTTCAGTTGCGACGTTTGAGTACTTGATGTTAGTACAATGGGTCCCCTCTTCTCTAACCACCTTACTTGGAAGCAAAATGGCCAAGGACAGGACGGCCCCAGCCGACATAAAGCACATGAAACCGATGTATGGCGCATCATTAACTAAAACTGCATCGGTTCTATGGTAGTTAAGAACAAAAGGGATTAAACCACCAATTACACCACCCATGTCGAAGATACTCCAGAAGATTGAGATGTAAGCTCCTTTCTGATCAGGTAGAGGGTAAGACATCATGATGTCGCCTTTTCCGGCCCAGAGAAGTCTGGCCCCAATCGCTAGAATTGCTCCGGCAATGATGGCAAATGTCTGGTTTGGTGGTGGTTGTAGTAGAGGAAAGAACCGGTGTAGAGGATGTAAGTGGTACAACCGGCGAAGAGGGTGAGGTGGGGCCAAAGGATGTTGTAGTGTAGAGTGCGGTTGAAGCATTGTCGGCTGCAGTGTGGTCCACCTGACCACCTCCGCCCATGCCGTTAAGAGCATTGAACATGTCGGGGCAGCAGAAACAGACGAACACGATTAAGCAAACTTGGATGAGAGGAGAGTTGTAGCGGAATAAGGATTTTCTTGGGACTTGGAATTCAATATATATAATAAACTGTAAAGTAAATATAAACGTTATATATAAATATGAAAATAAGCAAATCTGTAAATTAGAATAGAAAATAAAATAAAAATAGAGAATTAAATTGATTTATATTATGCAATCATTTTTTAAAAATAGATTTGTTCTCTTATATCGGTGCAGAAGCTTGAATAACGTCTGTCTCCCAATATAACGAAGACGAATTGAAGCGGTACACCACCGAACTATTTTCGGCAAACTCAAACAGTAGTTTGAACTCTACAATATTAGAAACTTATAACTCTAAAGAGAATAATGAAAATAGAGAATTTTTTATTTTTGTTGATATGTTGATACGTTGATATGTTTTCAAATAAAAAGAAGCTATTAATTTTTAGGCTGATGAGGGAAGAGATAATTAATGAGAATTAATATAAAATTTAATCTAATTTAATATAAATTAAAATATAATAAAGCAAAAAATTAAATTACAATTTTTCATTTATATATATATAAATTTATTCCGTATTATTTTTTTTTATTAGCCAATTCAAGCACGCTCTTTTTTATTTTATTTTATTTTATTTATATATATATATAATTGATGTTATCTCGTACAGATGCAAATGGATCTTGATGACATTGAAAAGCTACTTGAAATCACAGTCCAACTTGATGCGGTAGCCTTCTGTTTGTTTACTTAGGCCAGCCTTCAATTCTTGAAGGTGCTCAGTTTTTTTTTTCCTCCCTCTTTTCCAAACATGTTGGTAAATGCCAGAGCATCTTATGGTCTTTCATATAGAGCAGCGCATCCTGATATCTTCCAACCTCAAGTGTATAATTCTTCCTCTTCGAATCCCAGCTTAGTCAAGGACCAAGTATCTAAGGGATCAAACGCAATCACTAGGGAATGGATGCCGTATCTACCTAAAGCTTGTCACCCGTTATTACTTCAGCAGCATAGAGAAAATTTGGATAAGGCCAAAAAGGATTTAAAAAATGCTACGCTATACATTGCCCTACTCTTACTGAAAAGGTTATTGTCTTGTCATAAGGGTGATATTGATTTACCATTCATTCCTTCGGTAGGAAATGAGGAGAAGGAGACACGGATATAGATCTCCTTTCCCTAAAATCGCGGGTGTTAATTTTGTATGGTGTATGACGATTTATGACACTTGAAGGAAAACCCCACTACTTCTGATTGACTTTTTGAGCAAGGTCATTCAGTTCCAGTTGACTTTTTTATATCTAAAAAAACTATAGTTTTGCTGATAACTGGTCCTAATAATGGGGGTAATTACAACCATTGGCTTGAAGACCGTTGGATTGGCCGCCATGATGGCAAAATCAAGTGTTTATATATCATTTTTATATCCTTAAATGACCAAAAAATTTGAATTCCCCCCCCCCCCCCCAAAGTAACATCATAAAACATGTGCAGATGTTCATCACATACAAACTTTCTTTTCTTATTGTATCTTTATGCCAACACCATGAAGCCCCTTTATAACTAAAATTTCCTTGGATTTGTGGGCCTTCATGTTTTAGCTTCTGAATCTGTACAAATTCCTTGGTTTGATTCTGTTTTTGCCAACATTAATGATGAACGGTTCTTATCTCAATCTCTGTCTACCTTCTCTGGCTATTTGAGACAAATAAGTGTAAGTGTATTTCTAGAGCACTTCTACTAATCTTGCATTTCTAATACATTCCGTAAATTACCCTCTCCGCCATGTTTTCCATTTTCCATGTTACTTGGTAATTTCTTGTTTTTACTGATTCGATACATTTTTTCATGCTCTTTTCAAGCGACATCGACTTGTCAGTCATTGGTGCTACTAGATGAAGTAAATCTCTAACTTTGTTCGGACATGGATATTATACTCTTGCCTTCATGTTAGGTTGGGGCCGGAACAAATCCTCTTGGAGGAGCAGCACTAGGGATGTCACTCCTCGAATCATTTGCTGAATTGGTCCTTCCTCGGTAGTAGCCACAACTCATCATGGTGAACTCAATGCCTCAAATACAGGTATAGTTTGTTTTCTAATTCATTCATAGAAGATCTATACAAATCTTGGGGTTTTTTTATATATATTTTAATTTCTTTGTTTCTCTATTACAGTAATGATGCCTTTGAAAATGCTTGTATGGAGTTTGATGAGGTGAACTTAAAGCCAACCTACAAGATTCTTTAGGGAGTACCAGGTTTCCCCATTGACCCATGACTTGAATAATGGTGGATTATTCACATCACCAATTTACTTCTCATAACAAATGGAGTGAAATAATTATGTTGTAGGGCGATCAACATTGCTGAAAAGTTAGGGTTACCAGGAAGTATTATAGACAGTGCTCGAAAACTACATGGTGCTGCTAGTGCAGAGATAGATGAGGTAAAAACATATATACACCATCATTCTGATCAAAGTTTTCACTCTTATGCTTCCTAATTTATGCCTACATTTAAATCCAGGTCATAATTGATTTGGAAAATATAAAGCGGAACTATGGAGATCTTCTGCAGAAATCTCAAAATGATCTGATGTAAGTCTACTTTTCAGTTACATTGGCGTTTGAAAAAGATAAATCAGTCAGTTGACTCTGCAAAGAATAATGATGAGAATGATCTTAAGCTTGCCGATTCTTTTATCATATATAGGCACTCAAGAATTCTATACAAAAATCTATTGCTTGCCAAAAGGAAGATCACAGAGCACAGAAGAGAAGTTAGATTCAAGAAGATGCAAGAAGTATCCGAGGCTGCGAAAATGGCACGTTCTATCCTTCACAAGAAAGCACGCCGCATCAGCAATTCAACCTCTCCAGTCAGTTGCTGTAAATAAAAGCCATGGCCAGCCTTCAAAAGTAGGTAACACAAAGTCTATCACGGAAGAGAAAAATAAACTTCCAAAAACGGTTGAAAGTTCTACCTCCTCCGTGAGCCCTATCAAAAAATCACCATCAGGTACAACACTAATCATGTGTTCCTATGGTTTACAATTTACATTAAAGCCGTTTAAATTTTTATCAAGGGGATTCTTTTGCATTGTTGAATTGCAGAAAAGCCGGAGTTTCCAAAGGTTGGCGATACAGTGGACGTTTCTTCCCTCGGCCGAAAGGTATCGGTTTTAAGTGTGGATACTTGTAAAGAAGAAATTGTAGTTCAAGCTGGGTCGATGAAGATGAAGTTAAGGCTAATAGACCTCAAGAGATGATGGGTGGTATCTCCTGATTTTATCTGATTTTTCATCTGCTGTAAAGTGTCTGTAAAGGGGAGTCGCACTGCATGCAAGATGCTTGTGATTGTTGCGCTCTTCTCTCTCTCTCTCTTTCTGAGTTAATAACCTTATCTTATTCACACTGACGTGTAGAGATACCCAAGTCAATTGCTCAAACTTCCAAGCATGTTGCCAAGTTGCAGAAAATCTGCCGAGAAGCAGAGTCAAGTCCCCTAAAATGGTGGATATCTTTTCTTCCAGTTCGGGCTTTCGAAATATATTTGACATGTGAAAATTTTGATCAGCACGTTTGTCTTCTAGTTAAGCATCTCTCTTACAAGAATAAAGACAATTTTTTCCTTCCACACTTATGTTAAACACTAGAAACAGTGATATCTCTTCTAAAAATATATTAGTTATTGATCAAGAATGTTCTCGGTAACTTAAGCAAGACGCATCATGTGACCAGCATATTTTCCAACCAGAAAGCCTTCTTTCCTCCTTCCACGTTATGTTCATAATCCATTACACTTTTCTTTCTTAGTGCAATAATCCAACTTGAGAAACTTTCTTCAATGAAAAACATGCTAGAATTAGTAAGAAATTAAAAAGTCATTCCAAGTTATTTACTTAGAAAGTTCAACTTGAGTTGAACGTTATGAATTCTTCTAAAACACAACTTCTTCATTTCCCACTTTCGACATCTATCTGATCATGAACATGAGACTCATCATCACCACACCCAAACTCAAAACTATTATCGAGAAAGTAAAGTAAGAAAGCAAGGAGAAAGCAAGATAGAAACATAGGGATAGGCCCAAAGATCCATAGAAACAGAGGAAATGAAAGGTAAAACGCTCGCAAACCTAAAGACCAGAAATAGCTCCCTCTATTGACAGTCCTAGCAACATACTCCATGTTGAGAAGCTGATGATGATGGTTTGCCGACATCTTCTTGAAGGGAACGTTGACGAGAATGCTGGCATGGCTGTAGTACCTTATCGACTGCACATTCAGCAAGAATGCGACCAGAAAACAGAGCAGAATGGAGAAGAATTTTATGGATGAACCCTGTTGGCTTTTGTCCCCTAATACGATGAGTGAAGACCCGTTTATGCTTACGCTTGTCATCAAAACGGCGATTACTGAGCTCAGCATTATCGCTGTTGAGGCTAATAGGGTCGATGCCATTATGTTGTTTCTTAGCGTTTGCACTGCTAGAACTCCATTCTTTCCCACATCCTGCATTCAACCAAAAATAAAAATAAATTCAACTTTTTACCCTTGAATTAAATATATGAAATATATAATAATAACAGTGAAATGGATTTTATGAAACTACCTCCATCATGGCGCGAACCCAGAAGCGGCGAGTGAGGGCGTTGATGCCGATTACAGTCTTGTTGGGCTGGGTCTTGATGCGATAGAGAAGCCACAGATGGTATATTGCCATTACTATTAGCCCAGTTGGGACCAATACGTAGTCCAGGATCTTTTCCTCCATTGTTTATCAATTTGGGAAGAGAAGTGAGAGATAAGAGAGTGATTTTTCAGAGAGGACTAAATAACCTGATGATTGAGAGGTGAAAATTCGATACGGTCTTTTTTCTTTAGTGATGAAGAGGTGCATGTTGGAGCCTTTATAAGCGTCATCTGCGTATGCACCTACTCCCACTAGGGTTGTGCAAAAGCCGATTTCCGTGAAAACTGAACCGAAATCGACTTTTGCACCAAAGTTCGAAACGACCGGTTTGTATATTGAACCATACTGATCCGGAATCAGTTGATCCCGGTCGGTTTGATCCGGTGTTTGGTCAACCAAAAGTTGTTATTAATTTTTTCTTTGTTTTTTTTCTTAATAGTTTTTTTAAATATTATGTTATATAGAATAAGATTTATAAGCAATGTACATTATTATTACATAATTTTTGTGGGTCACGGGCAACGGCAGCTCACAATTCACAGGCGGCGGCAGCGTTCGAAGATGGTGAGTCATAGACGGCGGTAGGTCGCAACTCACAGGTGGCAGTCTTTGGAGATGCAAGAAGATGGTGTAGGGTTGTGAGTTTGACTGTTTATGCGTGAGTTTGCATAGACAAAAAGAAAGTGATGGTGGAGTGTGAGTCTGATGGTGAAAAAAGACAATAATAATAATAACTTAATATTAATTAAATTAAATTAAAATTTTTAATTTGAAAAAATGGGTTTTCGGTTATTGCCAAGTGCCATCCCACTAGATTGCTTTTGGCCTTTGGTCAGCCTTTCTTTCTTTTTGTCAATAAATTGAAAAGGGGTTCATATTCATTAATGCCTAGGCACAGTTGAGCCGTCGAGGTTTGTGCTTATGTAATGTAATGTCATGTAATGACTTCTTATTAGAAAGAGACAGCGGCTAGTGCTTCCCACTTAACAATGTTATTTATTGACTCTGGTAATATAAAACAAATCTACAAGTACTTCAATGCTACGTATTAAAAATGCTCTTGTCCTCGACTTCTTTGGTTAGTGAGGGGATCATCGACCTCCCACCACTCACTGTTTGTATTTTTCCCTGCAAAAAGTAGTGATCAACTTAACTAAGCTACTACCTACCTGCCTAGGCCTTTCCTTGAAGGTTCTTCCTTCACCTTTCTATGGAGATGGACATTGGACAGGACAGCATCCCATGAGCAAATTTATATATATATATATATATATATCTCATTCAATATTTGATGAAAAGGATATCACTTTCCAATTTTCTCACTATCTATTACAGAATGGTATCATTGGCTGTAATGGGGTTGAAAGGTTTCTCCTGTACAATTCAATGTATATTGTTTGAGTGTTAAAGGAAAAGGTAAAATGATAATACTATGGTCAAAACACGTGCAAATTTATTGCGCATGGTATCAACAATAAGGTCCTGAGTTCAAACCTTCTATCTGGTTGCAATGTCTATGTGATACCTGCGGGCCTCAGGCATCACTGGGAGCATAAAAGAATCTATATGATCTTAATCTTTATGAGAGGGAAGTATCAGCAGTTGAATTCATCCAAAAAGGTAGGAGTGAAACGAGGCCTTTTTTCCTTTCTGAGAATCAGTGTCGAATCAGTATCGGCAGAGAAACGAGGTCCAATCGCAAGCTTGTACTGCTCAAACTTCAACTGATCCAACTTCAAGGTGGCATTTTTACTTGCTCTAATACTTCCTAAAATACAAAGACAAAACAAATGAGAAATCATATTTCATGTCTACCTACCTTTTTCAAAACTTGGATTTGCATCTTTTTTTAATGTATGTACAAGATGCTGAAAGGTTATCCGACTCACCGCTTAGGTCCAGTAAGTTAAATACAACATGGAAATTTGCAAGAGTCCTAACCATGGTAATAGCTGCCCAGACCTTTTGATACTCATCCCTTGAGGCTCTAATGATACACAACTTGGTAATTGGATTGACATACTTGAGTACAAGGAAAAAAGCACACAGAACAGAAGAATGAGATAATGTCATGAACACTAGAGTTTAGCTAAATGTTGTTTACTCTTACCCTGTAATGATCCAAGTGAGGAAGCAAGACCACATTCTCCAAAGTTGAGAAGAATGATGTCTTTAATCGCTTTGGAGACGTTAAATTGAGTTATGATGATCGGATCGTCGGTCATAAGGTCTATGTTTGGATCCAAGAAAACTTCCACTACCATGTAGCGGTTTTTGAATCCCGCCATGGAGAAGAAGAAGAAGAAGTTGCTTTACCTGTGTAAGCCACGTTTTTGTTTTTGTTTTAATTTTTATTTTTATAAATGTGTAAGAAGTTAAGAATATTTGACAGTACTACGAAGTGCGCTTAATAAGCGCTTCGGGCTCACGCGTGTGTGAGTTTCGCAGTCAGACCCCAGACAAAATAGGAAATTTTGCGGGGAGGAGCTGCACGTGAGGCACGAGACAAAATAGGAAATTTGGAAGCAATCACGTTTTTCTGTTGACTCGTTCTCATTATTAAGGAATTGGATCACATGTTTAGCCGGTTTTTAGTTCTTACTCAGTCTAATCTCACCTATTATTAATCAGTCAGTTTATTTATTATTCACACTCTTTTTTTACTGTCTCAGCCAAGGAAACAAAAATATAAAAATATAAAAATATATTAAAAAAAAGAAAAGAAAAAGAAATTACCCGGTAAATTTCACTTTGTTTTAAGTTTTACTTTTACCCGCCCCTCCAATTATTTTATTTAATATATACATCTATTATTAATATAAATAATTACGATTTTATTTAATATATACATATATTATTAATATAAATAATTACGATTTTATTTATATTAGGGAAAGCTTAAACTAATTCTCTCCTACTGCTCCAACGACTTTTTAAACCCACACTCTCTCTCTACAACGTCAACCCCCACCACTGCGGAGTCTCCCTGTATAAATACCCAACTTTCTCTCCTCTTTCATTTCTTGCTTTCCCTTTTCTCTCTCCCTCGCTCTCTCCTCCTCCTCCTCCTCCTCCTTCCTCTTTTCCGGAGTTGCTGGGTTTCAGGTGCAGGTAGATCAAGTAAGTTGTTTCATTCTTATCTTTTCTCTGCATGTTTTTTCTCCTTTCTCTTCTCCTCTTTCTCCGGCTCTTCTTTTTGTTTTAGTTTTTTTTGTTTTTGTTTTAGTTTTATTATTTTAGTAGTAGTTTCATTTTTAATGTAATCAAACCACAAAAGGAAATGAAAATGAAAGTATTCTAAAAGTGATTTTATACGAGATAGAGAGTCATCGTTTTCATCACCTGTTTGCAGTTAGATGTATACTGATTTTAGGTTATTCACGATGTCTATGTGACTGTTGCTCAGATCTGCCAAATGTTCATATCTATCCGTGCATTTTAGCATCATCCATTTGATGATTCCGTCCATAAACTGCTTTTTAAGGTATCCATGTGCTGCTAATCGTTATCTCACTTTTAAATGAATTATTTTGGAATAATCAAGGGATGGATAAATATCAGCGCTTTTAGAAAATGTTATAGATGAAATTTTTTTGTGAATGTTAGGATAAAATCAGGGGACTGAGGATTCTTCATGATCTCTTTCCTCTGGAAGCAATCTGCAGGTCCCACTCTTTTACTGATTCCTATGTTGTGTTGGGATCTGCAGAAATTTTTTGGGGCTGTCCTTTTACTGTATCAATTTTGTGAGGAAAATTTACAATGGAGGTTTGTGGCAAATGCATGGTTGCAAGGCCCTCAAAAGTTATCTATCTTTCGACCATTCTGGGCCAAGATGGAATGGCTCCTGCTCACAAATGCGACTGGAAATGTGAAAACGAGCATGTTTGTGGAAACATGTATCGCTGCAAACTAACGGGAATTACCCATATCTGTGACAAAAACTGTGACCAGAGAATTCTCTATGATAACCACAGCTCGCTTTGTCGAGCAAGTGGGAAAATATTCCCCTTTTCTACAGCGGAGGAGCAAGCTGTCAGGGGCGTTTGCAGGAAGCTTGAAGAAGACAATTCCTCGACTGATAGCTGTTCTTTTAAGCGCAGAAGGGATGCACAATTTCCTTCGCCTTTCGAGAGGTCCTTCTCTGCTGTCAGTCCGATTTGCAGCCAAGTGGGAGATGGCATGGACATGAGCTAGATGACAACCCAACAGAAAGACTTCTAATAGCCTGTCTCAATCTTGTCCCTTTTAATTTTCCCTTAACTTTATCTTCATCTTTTTTTCTTATGGAACTGATATCAATAACGGAACTTTAATGTGACTACTTGAATTGTTGGACCTGATGTGTCCTTCCTAATGTAACACTCTTATTTCTAGTATCGTTTAATGTAATGTAGCTCTTCGTTTAGCTTGACTATCAGATAGAGGGATGATTAACAGGCTAGCTTAAATATCCAGTTTCTTTTTTATTCTACTGCTTTCAGTACCTTGATAGTGAGAACTGCAGAGGGCCTGCACTTCCTTTTTTGATATTTACTTAACGTTTGCAATATTGTAAGGTGAAAGGCAATTAGGCGATTATGTGAGTGGTATAATTTATATTTATGGTTCTTTTTGCTCCTATTTTTGTTTTTATCTATTCATTTTCTTTTAGATTTCATTTATATGTTTATCCTTGACATTATGGATCAGACATAGGTTCCCTAACTTCCTTGTGTAAATGATATTTTGGTTTGATATTAACTTGGTTTTTGTTTGCTTTACTTTGACAGTTTATTGCAGGTTGATGAGGAATAATCTGGTTTATTACTTCGACAATTTCTTGCATTTTCTTTTTATCGTTTATTCATTCTTTTTTTTTTTTTTGCCTCGTTTTTCAAGAGGGATTTCCTGAAGTAATTTTATTTTCCAGGGATCAAATCGTGTTTCTACTGTTTTGGGAGTTTTATTGTATCTTGAATTTTTATTTACAGTATTTTATTCGATTGTGTTGAAACTGAATTCTGATAATTGTTTTTTTTCCCCCCTTAAATCTTTTCTCATGCAGGTAACTTTGCTGGTGTGCCCTCCATCACATTGGAGAGCTAGGCCACATAACGCAATACTGATCATCAAGAAATGCACAGGTAATACTTGCAAATATCATGGATTTCATTGTGGGAGATTGATTGCACACTAGCCTTGTGGACTCAGGTTCTGTTTTATATGAACAGGGGTGTGTACTGTGTAACATCATGGAAGAATTGCTACTGTACAAAACTTGCATAAACTTCTATCATGACTCTGCTGTCCAAGAGCATTTGAATCACATCTGGCCTCTTTTCCTGGTTTGGTAGAACTATTTTCAGTCCTGAACCGTTTTTGCCAACATATTGTCCCATTTCTCCTGGACTACCTAGAAAAAGCCAAGACATTTATTGTAGTTATCTTGCTATCAAATTTATGGACTGCCTGTAACACTGCTAGGTCGAACCTTAAAACCTGGGTCGAGACCCATACAATCAGTTTGTAAATAATGGTTAATTCAGTTTGTATAATGATTTTTTTTTCAATCCATGTTTAGCTTTTGTGTTCGGAAAAGCATATGTTCTTTTATCTTTCGTTCTTACTGTAAAAATGAGATGCTTGTTTTGTCGGAGGAATCCCCTAGGCTCTACTTTTTCTTCAGGGACATGTATGTATTTTTCATGGACTCCCTGTGAATTCATTTGTTTGTTGAAAATGCTAAAGAAAGGAATTGCTTCTTTCTGAAACCATTTAATGTAATACAAATACTAAACCTAAAAATGTCATCTTGCGCCTGAGAAGAATTTCCATCAACGTGACCCCTTGGTTTTGTTCTGTGTCTACACTTACGAAATTCTCCTCCCCTTATAAGTTTGAAGTATCTACAAATTGTTCTTCCTCTGTCTGAAAAACTAAAAGGACGACAGGAAAGAAAAGGGACCAACCTGACAAGAATATAAAACTTGAGGGAATAAAAGCTAAAAAGGAAAAAAAAAATGACATCTTCTCTCATTACCTTCTTTCTATTCCTTTCCTTCCTTTTCTCTCCTTCCTCTTCCTCCTCTTCATTCACCATCACAAACAACTGCCCCTTCACCATATGGCCCGGCACACTGGCTGGCTCCGGCACACCTCAACTCCAAACTACCGGTTTTCAACTAAACTCAGGCCAAACACTTACAATCCCATCAGTAGCACCCAAGTGGTCGGGCCGGATTTGGGCTAGAACAGGCTGCAATTTCGACAACTCTGGTAATGGAACATGTCTAACAGGCGACTGTGGAGGAAGGTTAGAATGCAATGGCAATGGTGCCACCCCACCAGCCTCACTCTTTGAGATAACCCTCGGCACAGAAGATGGTCAAGATTCGAAGGATTTCTACGACGTTAGCATTGTAGATGGCTACAATCTACCCCTCGTTGCCACACCTCGTGGAGTTCTTGGCTCTTCTTGTAATGCCACAGGCTGTGTTTCTGATATCAATATGGGTACGTAGTCATTTCATTCAAGTTTTTGTAAGTAACGTTATTTTGATGAACTATATACATGACTATAGGTTGTCCAAAGGAGTTGCAAGTGGTAGGGGGTGGAGAGGGAGAAGATGGGCCAGGGGTGGTTGCTTGCAAGAGTGCTTGTGAGGCATTTGGGCTGGACCATTATTGCTGTAGTGGAGAGTTTGCCAACCCAACAACCTGCCGGCCCTCTTCTTATGCTGCCATTTTCAAACATGCTTGTCCAAGGGCTTATAGTTATGCTTTTGATGATGGAACTAGCCTCTTCACTTGCAATGCTTATCAATACGACATCGTTTTCTGCCCCAACATTAATGGGTAAAGTAGACTTTCCAAGAAACCTTTTTTCTTTTTTCCTCTTTTGCATATCATATATCGTAACGACAATTAGCTTGAGCATACGATTCATGTAGGGAGAGTAATTCAAACGAAACATTGACAGCACCGGACGTTTATCAAGAGCCGAGCATTGAGGATGTTGTACATATGGTTTCATCATCGAACAACCTTGTACCTTTTCCAACAATGATATTACTCGTACTTGTCATCGGAAACAGATTGTCTCAAGTACTGAACATGCATGAAACGTACTGATTCCACACCCGACATGTTGTATCGTGTCGTATCGTAGCTCTACTCAAGAGTCAAGAGTAATTAATCCCGACCTCAAATAAAACACTCTATTAGATCGGATATGAGTACATTTTGTGTATATATATGTAGCTAGCTAGATACTGCCATGTACCAATCACTCTACTAAGCGTAATCAAACTAAGATATGTATACATTTAATATCTCTTAAAATACATAATATATACTGGTAAGTTGACTCTTCATCAAGTTAGTTATTAAACTATATACCATATGGTACGTGTGGCCATTAAATAATTTTCTTTCACAACATGCATCGAAACTCTATTATATTGTATGCGCTCGGAGGTCAATTTTGGTGCTAAGATTAAGTCTTTGATTGAGAGTTAACTACGAGTAAGACATACTTAATAAGTAACTGTAGTGTATATATATATTATTTTACATATTTTTTAGTTTATTAGATTATAATAATTTAATAATTAAAATGCTGATATTATTCAGTAATTATTAAATATTAATATTAAATGTTAATCATAAGATTAATATTAATATAAAAAAATATAAATGACATGAAAGCCCTTAAGACGGAAGGAGGGTTTATGAAGGAAGAAATTTTGGACAATTCTTCTTTTCACTTTGTTATCCAGCCCAGCAACCCTCCTGAGAGATCTCATCATCATCTTCTTCTTCTTCAATCTGAAATGGAGCAAGGTAAGAAGGGAGTAGTGGTCGCCAAGTTTTTTCAGTCTCAGAACCCTATCGAGCAGTTTCAAGCTAAGTACAAGGAGCTTGAGAATGGATTCAAGATGTGGTTGTCCAAGCAGTCTCTCCCAGTGGAGGCCGCCGTCGTCACTGCTACCAGCGCCGCACAGGGTGCTGCTATAGGTGGCTTCATGGGAACCCTGACAAATGACCCCTCTTCCTCTATGCCTGCCCCTCCCCCTCAGGCTGGACTTAATCCTCAAGCCATGGCTTCTTTCAAACAAGCTCAGGTACTCATCTTGCGTTTATCATTTTTTTATTATTATTATACTCGATTTTATTGCCTGTAGATCTTCAATTGTTAGGAAAATCACTGCGTTGACCTTTCAAGTATTAATTTTGAGGGAAAAGGTTTATCGATGCCTACCTCTTGATAAACCCTAATTATTGTTTCATAAAAGAAAAGATTATACATAATTGGTTCGAGTAGTAAACGCTTTTGGGTTAATAGATTTCTGTGTATTAGGCTCTTGCTGGAGGTCCTTTGGTACAAGCTCGTAACTTTGCTGTAATGACTGGTGTCAATGCTGGAATATCTTGTGTCATGAAGAGATTGAGAGGCAAGGAGGATGTGCAGAGTAGGTGAGCTTTTATTCTTCATCTTTCTCTTCTATATATTTCCTTCCTTGTTGTTCATGACTTTAATGGCTATCGTTTATCTTTTTGGGCTTAACTGTTAAAATAAAGTAATCTATGTTAACACATAGCCATGATGCAGCTTCACACTAGGAAGAAAAAGTAGTACAATCGATGCAGTTTTTAAGCTCAATGACAGAGTGCTTGCTTGCTTTAAATGCTACTCTATGGGCTTATGGTTTTTCCAGAGACTGTTGTATTTTTATATTGTCTTTGGCATGTGAAATTTCTGACGTGCTACTCATCTTCATTTTTCAGCCAACTCTATGCTGCTTATATCCTTTCGGAAGTTTGAAAACCTTGTTTAATTCATGATGTGATCATGTGCAACTGGTTTCCGTAACATTTCTTTATTAGAAAACTTAGGTTTGATGTAAAATACTGGGTAGTTCCCTGCTATAGTTTAAGGTCATACATGCACCTTGGGTTTCTCATTCCTAGGATTGTCCTCTACATTTTATAGCTTTTCAATCTTTTAGGTTTTTTCTGTCCTGATTGTTATTTCCAATTACTTGATTATGATAGATATATATTTCTCTGTGCAGTATGGTGGCTGCTTTTGGTTCTGGAGCATTGTTTTCACTGGTGAGCGGCATGGGAGGCCCAAATCAAGTAGGAAATGCTGCCACTTCAGGACTTTTCTTTGCACTTGTTCAAGGTGGACTTTACCAGGTGAGCACAAAGTGGAATCTTTTATTGTTAATTTCAAGATCATATTTTTCCAGTGGCTCAAGCTTATTACTTGCGTAGCTTTTAAGTCTTTAGCTATCATTAACTGCACTAAAGGCCATTGAGATTGCTGTGTATCCGATAGTCCTTTGTTAGAGTCAATATTATTGAGTCTGTTAGTCAGTGAGGTATCATTTCGCAAAAACTGGATTTTCTCAGTAATTTTATTCATTTTTATTGAGACTTTTTGTGAACAACACCGCGCTATTCTTTCAAACCCAAATTCCGCTCTTTAACAGTGTGAGTATAGACCACAGTTAGTATTTGGAATCTTGGATTAATTAGTTTCTGCAATTAGGAATTCTAATTCATAACATAAGCAACAACGGTTCCAAAAATACTTATTTTCAGCTCTAAATTTGGCAACCTTGGATTCTTATGCAGTTGGGTAAAAAATTTTCTCAACCACCTGTTGAAGATATTTACTACTCTAAAACAAGGAGCATGTTAAGCAACCTTGGCCTCCAGAGCTATGAGAAGAACTTCAAGAAAGGCTTGTTAAACGATAACACGTTGCCTCTGCTCACGGACAGGCAAGCAGTTAATATATTTTTCAAGTTCCAATATTTCAGTATCATCCTAGTTATGTAACTGACATAGACCGCTTGATGTTTCTCAGTGCGCTTAGAGATGTCAAAATCCCACCAGGACCAAGGCTTCTCATCCTGGATCAGATTCAAAGGTCTCTTAATCATCCCACAAATACCTAAATTCTTGTCTCTCTGTCTTCTTCTCACTTGCAGCTAATTCTTTGAATCCAGGGATCCTGAGCTTAAGAGGCGATGAATATGCTTCTGAGGTCCATGTCTATCTGGTTTGTGCTGCCCAAGAACCTGTTCTTTTAGAAGTTCTTCTTGAGAGGGGGGATAAAAAAGTAGGGAAACAGTTTTTGTTCTGAAGTTTGATACTGTATTTACAAGGCTAGTTTATCCTTGTGATCCAGTTTCTTCGATTTGTTAGATTAAATTCTTCCAAAAGAAAAGAAAAGAAAAATCACGGGCAAGCGTCGCAATTCGGTTTATATGGGTTACATACAATTGTGTAATCTTATAAGTTATTTCATAAATTAATCCAATAATCATTTCTGATATTATGTTTACCTCTACATGGGGTAATTTGATTATCAGAAACAAATATATCAAACTGGAGTTTTGAGATGAGCACAGATCCTATTTGATATCACGTTTGGATGTATTTATCCTAAAGGTGGATGATTGAAGTTGACATATACAGTTTTTTGGTTCAAGCAGTAATGGTACTTGAAAAGTTCTTATCCCGTCTCTTTCTGTATGTTGAGGAGGGATGTGGTCCTTCTAATCAAGCCCATCTATTGCAAATAGAGTCGAGTTGTTCTTCCTCTTAGACCCATATGTTATGTTGATTTAGGTAAGCTTTGATCCACAATTCAAAACCACACCGTTTTGGCGACTTCTGATAATTGAAGAGGCACAAATTCTGATGCCATTCCTGTCAAACGAACCGACCTTTTCTAAGCTTTTAGTATCTAATGTCAAATGCATGACAACAGGTAATAGGCCTTGACCAGAACAGGGTTTAGGAGGCTGATTGAGATCTCGAATCAGCATATCTAATAACCGGATTATTAGATATTTTAAATAGATGCCAAAAAGAATTTGGAAATACCAATCCAACTGTTATTGAGGGTACAGATCCAAGATCTGGGATGTACGCTTACAATAACTATTGGATCTCTTAAAATGGATACCAATTTGAAAGGTTACTGAGATGCAGATCCCAAATCTAAGATGAGCTCCCCAATTCTGCCAGAACCAAATGTTATTGTTGTATCCAAGATATTACATGGTTTGGTAGTTTTAAAGGGGCAATTTCATTTTTTGTGCCAACTTTTATAAATTCATTAAAGTCCCACTAACTTTCTAATCCCTATATCAACTATAATCAAGACTTTATAGTCCCTTCCAACGACTTCATCCCTAAAATTGACACTTTTTCTTTTGTCCAAATGACAATGTCAATTTTCAAGCTTGTAATCCTCACCGATACTATTCATTGACAAGTTGTTATTTGGACAAAGAAAAAGTGTCATGCTTTGACGTCAACAACAATGACTGCCATGCTTTTTCTCGGTGGATCAAAAATTGGTTGGCTTGTATTCAAGCTGGGAAAACATAACTTGGTGGGTGACCAATATTGAGTTATACAGTTTACCCACATCAAATTGGACTAATTGAAACCATCTCGTTATTCCCTTCAAACTTTCCCAGCATCCAATCAAAACTTGGAACCTTTTATTGAAGAAATCTAGAATACAATTATCATCCGATCGATCATTAAATGTTCATATTAACATTAATACCACCTTTAGTTAGTTAGTTAATCTCTGAAATTAACAAGAACAAGAGAAACCTGTGCCAACAGTAGTTATACATTCAATAGTGTTTATGTTCAAACATTTTATACACACCGGAATCAGGAAACAGTTCAGTTCTGAAATCGCAAGGACCAGAACTCCTATTTTTTACATATTAATATACAAAAAAGAGGACCCAAAAAGAAAAAAAAAAATGAAAGGCAAAATATTTATATTTGACGCCAAAAAATGTAAAGGGGGCTCGGACGGCTATTACAGCCTATAGAGAAGCAGAAGAAGAAAGTGGAGAATTAGGAGAGGAGGAGGCGGCCTGAATGAGTTTGTGGGCCTGGGAGAGTTGATCCATCAGGGAGATAATCCGAGCGTGATATTCACGCGCCTGATTCACCGCCTCTGCCTCAAGCTCCCCCAGCTGAGAACAGAGCCTCTCCTCCGCCTCCTCCGCCACCTTCAGCCGCTGCCACGTCCTCTGCAGCTCAGTTTTCATTCTCTCCTCCCTCTCGTAGGTCTCTCTCAGCTCCTTCTCCAATTCCTCGTTCCTCTTTCTCATCTCCACCTTCTCTTCCTCTCCTATTAATTCTCCATTACTTCCCTTCCTCATTACACCCATCTTCTTCTTCTTCTTCTTCTTCTTGACTATGACTATACAGCTGCGAAAGCATATTTCTTTATAGGCGAAGAGTGAAATGTCCAGGTTCAATGTATCTTGATTCTTGTCCGTTTTCAAATGAACCTGCCGACGCAATTGCTTCCATAATTATAATATTCTTATCATATTATTTTTATCAAACTGATTCGTTTACGTGTCGTCACGTCCGCTTTCTAATTTACCCGCGCGAACGAGAGGAGGGAAAAAAGATTTGGGCTGGGCCTACACCAAAAGTTGTATTGACGTAGTTTCCGACTCTTTGTGTTGCACGCAATCACGATTCCCTAAAGTGGGTGGGGGCCCGAATCTAACCGTGAAAACAATGAATGGAAGGAAAAGTGTGAAACTAACTGCCTAATTGTATCTCGATTGGTTTGGTTTTTACGTGCAAACTGTAAACCGACGAGACGAGACGAGACAGTTAAAACTCTCTTTTACGTGCAAACTGTAAACCATAATTCATAGTGTGGAGTGACGACATAACTTGGACATGGTCCACAACCACGTATCGTTAGCTTATTTGGGCCTCCAGTGGGCCTGGGTCAGCAATAAATCCCAAAACATGGCTTAAATTGAATTGGGCCGACCATCTCCTTCCATCAGTAGCCTGTTATAATAATCTTAATCCTCAACCATTATTAGTTAAATGTTAAATCTAGATCTCATACTTGACTAATATATATATAAAGTGAAACTCAGCTAACCTTAATAATTACTTATTCTGGCAAAGTTGAATGGTGTAAGACCTGAAATCGTGTTCATCGTTGACATTTATAGAGATTAGGAGTAAAGTTAACGACTTAATCAATCTGTTAACTTAATTAATTAAAATTCATTTTACTAATTATTCGGATAATGACGAGTTCACAATAAAGATAAAACGACGTGCTTAGAACTTACAAGGGGAAGGAAGAATACGAACAGTTGAATAGATCGACGCCGATATTTGAAAAAGAAGGAAAATTTGGGAAATGGGGAAGTAGTTGTTTTTGTCTTTGTTATCATTTCCATGGCGAAGATCCAACCTGCCTCTTCGATCCAGCTCTTATGCTTTCGTTAACTGAAACTACGCCTTCTTACGCAGAGGCCAGAGAGGGAGTGAAGGCACAGCACTATGTATCTACGCAATCTGTTTGCTTATTTATATCTCATTGCGTCTCCTTTCGGCTCACTCGAACCTCATCATCATCAGCATTCTTCTTCTTTGAGTAAGTCAGACTTTTCGAAATTTTTGTTTATTCCTTTAGGTCTCTTCGTTTTAATCTTTTTACTTATGATTTTTAATTTTTTGATTTTCCTGATTTGTTTCTGATTTCGCTCTCAATCTACTTGGTCCGCCTGATTGTTTTGCTGCTTATGCTTTTCATGCGTAGGTAGACTTATCGCACAAATTGCCTCTTCTGCCTGATCTGTTGATGATTCTCAAGTTTCTTTTCAATTTGGATCTGCTTTATGTGTTTCGTTGATTTTTTTCTGTTTTGTGATTTTGCTCTAAACTGTGTACAGGGGAGGATGGGTTCTGCATGCATATGACAACATTTAGTAATTTGAGGTATGTGTTCATGGATCGGCAAGCTTATTTTGTCGAGTAAGAAGATACTCACTCTTTATAATTCTTGGGAAGACACATCATTAGCTTGAATCAATGATTATCTGATCCCTGAAAGTAATTCAAGCAGAAAGCGGTTTTCTGGAGACAGCATGATTATGATGGAAATTCATTACCAGTAGTGTTAATAATAACACTTCCCTTTCATCCTTATGGATATGGAATGTAATTCCCTGAACGAAACCAAAAAGTTGGAACAAATTGTTTCCCAATTTCTCTTGAAATGCCTGCATGTTATTCTGGACTCGAGAATTCCTTCCCTTCATTCACATGACGATAGCGGTGACCTTTCATCACATCCTCGAGTCCGTAAAAGTGAAAAATGGTTCAACTTAGCACTAGGGGACCCCCCTGGTGCTCTAAACAACTTGAATTTCTGGCATAGAAATATAATGGATCCAATGATAATTGATATAATACTTGTTCATAATCAGTCCAATTCAGCTTCTATAGATAAGTTATATGCTGCTGCTCCCGCTCCCGCTGTGTCATCATCATCTGTTGAGACTGTTATCGAGAGATGGGTTGTTCAATATGAATCTCTTCCACGCGCTGTTTCTCCTCAATCCGGGGAAAGCTTTCTCTTGTACAAAA
This sequence comes from Coriaria nepalensis, assembly GCA_027186245.1. Taxonomy (NCBI): domain Eukaryota; kingdom Viridiplantae; phylum Streptophyta; class Magnoliopsida; order Cucurbitales; family Coriariaceae; genus Coriaria; species Coriaria nepalensis. Next base: position 55,213,976 of record CP114481.1, read on the forward strand.
AGACATACCAGAAGTCAATCATTCTTCTACGTTCCCTTTATATGCAAATGAGGCTTCTTCCGGCTTATCGAATTATTCGCCAGCTAAGTACGTCAAGCCAGACTTATGACTTTGACATTATATATAAGGTGTCTTCATTTAGTGATCCATTCTCAAGAGTAGAGGAGGAAATGATGAAGGATTACATCTTTTCATCTGTAGAGGCTCTTCCTGGTCGCCTTTCTGTATCTGTTATGTATCGTCCAACACTAGTCGATTTTAACCTTGAACGCTCCACATCACAACCACCAATGATTATTATGGATTATGTAGGGAGTCCAACCACTGATCCTCTAAGGTCTTTTCCCTCTACAGAGAAAGGTGTCCGTGCTACATCCTTTCCATTGAGAGGACTACAATCTCCCACTTCTGGGCTGCTTCAACGTCCACATAGTTGGACTAGTGGATTTCAAAGAGCAGCTACTTTTACTGAGAATCAATTATATCATGGATCTTCTCCTGCAAGTCGAATATCGTCTGTGCCATATGATTTTCCATCTCCATCTAGTGATCATTATGGTAATAAATGTCAGAATGTTAGACCATTGTCTTATCCAAAGACCAATGTAAATGATGAATATCTGATACTTTCACCTCCATTTTCATCATCCCCTTCTCCATCTCCATCTCCTCCAACATACTTTGCCAATGGAATGAAATCCCGTACACATTCACAAACTTCCCCTGTATCTATACCGATTCAGATGGGAAAAAGTTCTAGATATGTTTCTCCTAACTTTTCAGATCCCAATAGACATTCTCTTCCACCTTTATCTCCAAGAAGCATTAAGAATGATTATTCTTCACATGAGTCTTCATCTGGAATTAGGTCATATCGGAAAGAGATATTAAGATCTGGAGAGTTTCAGTCAGGGATGGCAATTTCCAGTTCAAAGGTCACCGTTACATTATTGTTTCTTGAGATCAAAATATATGTATTTTTGTGTCGACTTTTAAGACTACAATTTTTTTTTTAATCCGTAGGTGGCCAGAGATAGCAAAGATGAATTGGGTAGATTTTCGGGATTGCTATCTTCTAGTGGCTCACCACGAATTGGATTTTCAAGGTGCTCTAGTAGATTATCGTTCCAGGATGACACTGATGATGGCGATTTCTCATGTCCTTTTGATGATGTTGACACCCCAGATTTTCTACTCAGGTATTTTCATACTCATTTTCTACATTTAGTTCTGATGATAGAAAAGTGAAATTAGAATGTACCTTTTACCTATTTTAGTATCATCCAATTAGGTTTGTGCTGTATGGACGTCTGTTGTAATACTTGCATTGTTGGATACTGATAGGTTAAACTAAATGCTGTAGGGGTAAAATGGAATATATCTTATACTAGCACTGTCTTTGGGGTTTTTTTTTTTTTTCTTAAACGAGCATATCTGTCTTAAACCCTTAGTGAAAATTTTCGGGTTGCATTAAGTGTCAACAGCTGGAAATCATAAAAACAGAAAAAACAAAAAGTGCTTTTGGGATTTTCAGCACAAGAATGAGAATTTTGTATTAAAACCGTGAATCGGGTCGTATTCTTTACACAAGTTTTTGGCTTTGAAATGGTCTCTCATATAACTCTCTGCACACTAGATTTGTATTTTTGTGTACTTCTGAAAGGAATGAATGACTTATAGCTTAACTTTCCATCTTCTTGTCTAAAATTGCCGGTGAATAGTCAGAATGCGGGCGGTAAAAGAACATTAGAGTTTACTTCTCAGTCATTACCACTTGGTACAAAATCACAAGACGCAGCTGTTGGTGTTCTTGTTCACATGCTAAGGACAGCACCCCCACTTCGTCAAGATTCAAGTTGTTTCGCATCCCAATGTTTAAAAACCGACATTGATGAGGAAGTTACTACAGCTTCCGGATTCTTCATGCCTCGAAAAGCAGCAGATGCACTTGAAGAGCTCAGGAGCTACCGAGAGATGAAAGACCTTCTGCTCCCTAAAAGTGGAACCCGGGTTCTCAACCGAGAAGATATCTGAGTCATCTGCACTCATCTTCCTTGCAGGATAATGGTTTTTTCTTTTTGACAATATCAAGTATGAACATTTGGGCCGCAGATATGGGGAATCTTGTACATATTTCTCGCGACTGAAACTAATTACTGAAAAACAGAGTTGACTTGGGTTACTTTATTGTAAATTTATGTTCGTATAAATTTTCAACTCTTAGTTTGACTCATCAGTTGTAATGCCAAAAAAAAATCTCATATATATATATATATATATATTTTTTTTTTTCTTTCTATTATTTATTTATATATTCGGTCGATTGAATTGAAATGAGATTCTGAACTGCGAACCCGGTTAGATAGACTGGACGGTGTGGACCTTTGTTTCATGGATCGATGGGGGGTATCCACTGATTTGGGTGGGCCAATCCATCAAGGGCCCAATAGAAAGATGAAAGAAAATGATAGCTTGGCCCAAAAAAAAATAAAATAAAAAATTCAGGGAGGGAAAAGAGGCGCGCATCTGTGCGCTTTCTGGAACATTCAGCTCCAGCTCCTCCATCCTCTCCATCAGGCTTTCTTCTTCGTCTATCCTTACTTTCTCATTGTCGCAATAAGGGATAAAGATTTGCATTTCATTTTTATTGTCAGTGCTACCATGGATCCATCTTCTTGCCCCTTCTGTGATGAAATACTTCCATCTTCCGAACTCCAACGGTACCTTTTGATTTGTTCTTCTTCTTCTCAATTTTTCATTTTCCTGATTCTTGTGCTTGTAAAGAACTCTTATGGATTAGAGAGTGACTGAGATTTTTCAGGCATGCCAATAGTCACTTTGAGGGAGATGACCAACGGCTACAACTCGCAACGGATCTCGAGTTAGCCCAACAGATTTCTCTTTTCCCTCCTTCTCCTTCCGGTCCTTCCCGTTTCATGGTGATTTCTCGTTCATATATCATCTTTTTGTTAGAACGTGTTCGTATGATTTGTTTCGTTGCTTCTTTATTTATGCGGTTGTTTCCTTTCCTATTTATAATCTCTGCAGAATGATAAGGAAGCTTCTGATCCTTGTGATTCCCGGACTAAGGATGGTGAAAAGTGCAATATAGACAAAAAAGTTTCTTGCCTGATTAATTTACAGAATAGGAGCCCTGTTTGCAAAGTTGAACCTGGTCTGATGATCCTACTAAGACACTGTTTGGAATTCGAAACGGATATTTCCTCAAGTATTTTATCAGGATATATCGATCATTATCAGAGCGTTGAATCTGAGGACGCAGGATGGGGTTGTGGTTGGCGTAACATCCAAATGCTAAGCTCTCACTTGCTTAAACAGAGGAAAGAAACTAGAGAGGTTTTATTTGGGGGTTCTAATTTTGTCCCTGATATCCCATCTCTCCAGAGATGGCTTGAGATTGCTTGGGAAAGGGGTTTTGATACAGATGGATCGGAGCATTTTGATTGCAAAATTTATGGTAAAAAATGTTGGGTAGGAACCACTGAATGTGCTGCACTTTTTCGTTCTTTTGGGCTTCAGGCAAGGATAGTTGATTTTGGTCCTAAGGAGTCTGAGTCTCTCTATCTTTCAGTACCTGGTTCTAGTCATGGTATCAGCAAGAGAAAAGCGGTTCAGATATATGGACCCATGGATAGGTTTCTTTCAAGTAGGAGTCATGATGTTTCCCATGCAAGTTCTAGTGGTCATGAAAAGCCTGAGTATTGTGATATTCAGCATGTTGGTCCTTTCAGTAGTGGAAATAGGGATACTAAGGCAAATAGTTCTACAAAAGAAAGCGGGGGTACTAAGGTTCTGATTGATTGGGTGTGGAATTACTTCTCTGATGAAAAGATGGCAAAACATGGCCACCGTCGGGTTAATATCAGCGAGAAATCGTAAGTGTATCTTACATTCAATAGAAGCTAATCTGGTATGCAAATATTTTGTTCTGAGAAGAATTTATAAAACACTAGACTAGACCTTGTAATGTGTTCTGATCAATTTGAAGTTTTTAAGCAGGCCCTTGTACTTTCAACATGATGGACATTCAAGGACCATTGTTGGGATTCAAGTTAAACATCCACAGAAAGGGCAGGCACAATACAATCTTCTGATTTTAGACCCAGCTCATGTAATTACTTTCACATGATTTTTATTGTGATCTACCTTTGCATCCCTAATTACCACCTACCAATTTACAATATTGGTAGATAGTGTCTAAATCTTAAGAGCACAGATATCCCAATATTGTAAATGTTGGTTGGGTATTATATGAATCTCCTTTAATGATTCGGCATTAATCTTCTAGTTTTAGTTTTAATGCTATGCGACCTTTTTTTATTGTGTTTCAAATTTAATAGAGAACTGAAGCCTTAGAAAGATCGCTTAAAGAAAACAATGGATGGCAGAAGCTTGTGAAAAGAGGGGTTCACACGCTCAAGAAGCCACAGTATCAGGTTTCAGTTACTGTTTGATAAACGTCTACCTTTTTTTCTATTGCCCTTATGCTTCTTCACAGAAAGAGTTTTTATTTTTGTTTCAGTTGTGTTATATTGATCCAGGAATCACTGGTGAGGTGGACACGGAACGGCTGAAGACAATAGATAGCATCTTTCTTGAGTTATAAGGGGAGTACATTTGGACTTTTCTTTTTTCTCTTAGGCAAATCATTCAAACTGCATTCAAAGCACTCTCTTTTTACATTTCTAATGGAAACTATTACAGATCCATATAAGCACCTAAAAGTAGATGGAATTATACACAGGTGGCGAGTAGCTTAGTTTGGATCCAAATTGTACTTTTAAAATGAAATATGCTATTCTTTAAAGCTCTGTAGGTGGAGTAATTTTGCATAAACTCCATCAGATGACATCATCAGGGTTGAGTGGGAGCCCATCTCCACAATCTCACCCTTATCCATGACAACTATGGTATCGGAATTTATCACTGTAGAGAGCCTGTGGGCAACTGTTATCTGTGTGGTTCTTGACAAAAGGCCTCCATTTTTCTCATTTATTGATTGCAAAGCATTCACTACAGATCGCTCAGACTCAGAATCTAATGCACTTGTTGCTTCATCTAGAAGCAAAATTGCTGGCTTCTTTAGTAGAGTTCTAGCAATGGCTATTCTCTGCTTTTGTCCTCCTGATAGCTGGCAACCCTTTTCTCCAACCACCGTATCATACCCATCGGGCAAGTTACTAATAAATTCATATATGTTTGCTTCCCTTGATACCTCCACAAGTTCAGTTTCAGAAGCTCCATTATTCCCATAGCAGATGTTGGCTTTGATCGAGGAGCTAAAAAGAAGTGGCTCTTGTTGCACGAACCCAATTTGTGCCCTCAACCTTCTTAGGTTGTACTCTTTTATATCCTTCCCATCGATAAGTACCCTTCCTTTGTTAGGATCATAAAATCTGAGTAGAAGGGTCAGAAGGGATGACTTTCCTGCCCCACTTGGCCCCACAAAAGCCACACGTGATCCAGCTTCGATTTGTAAACTGAAGTTGTTGACCACAGTCACTTCTGGTCTTAATGGGTAGCAGAAATGAACATTTTGAAACTGTATTGTCCCTTTGATTCTCCCCAGTTGTGAACTTTCTGGTGTATCCGGCTGGATTTCAGTCTTCCGATCAAGGGTCTGAAATGCAGGAGTTAAAATTTTAATGGCTGCAATCACAGTGGGAATTAGTGTCCATAATTCAGTTATTGAAGGTACAGTGAGAGAGAAAATCTGGTACGATCTTATGGCATTTTTAAAAGTAGCCTGTCCTTTATGAACCAAAACTGCTGTGTACTGCAAAGCCACGGCATGGGCGATGTTCCATAAGCATAGGGAGATGCCTTGAATGATCCCATACTTAATACTTTCTTTCTTGCTCCTCCTCTTTGGAATTTCCAGCAATTTATTTGCCTTCCTAATTATTTCCTCTTCGTGGCAGAACGATGCAATGGTTCTTATATTAGTTGCTGACTCTGAGGCAAGGGAAATGAGTTCATAATGTGCACTAGCAGAGTCACCCGAAAAGCCTTTGGCGGATTTAGCTTGTATTAGGCCACCAATGAAGTGGCAGGGCATTACAGCCCAAGCTACCAAGCCCATTCTCCAGTCTGCAACCATGCTGACAATTGTTGCAATCAATATTGAGGAGACGCATTGGACAATAACAGACATTCGATCTGCTATTACTGTTTTAACCATGGAGGTGTCATTCATAATCCTTGAAGTAAGTGAACCAACGCTATTTTCGGGTTTCTCAAACCAAGCTATTTCGTTGCATAGTATAGCTGCATTATTTAAGGGGGAAGTTTCTTACTAGATATTAAAATATAAAAAAAGGCGATGAACATTTTAAAATTCTGGTGTGGTTGTTGGATATTACCTGAGCAAAGAGCTTGCCTGAGGTTTTTCATTGCCTTCTCTCCCACCACGCCAAAGAAGTAATGTTGCAATGTGTTACTGAATAATGATAGAAGTCCTATTAGGGCAAAGATAAGTGAATACCATCCAACTTTCTCCTTTGCATCTCTGTCATAGTATGTTACTCCTATCGTGATAATAAAGAATCCAAATACAGGCTTTGAGATTCCAGAGAAAGCTGCTGCAAAAGAACCAATCACAGTCATTGCAAAATCTCTCTTGCCCAAGCCAAACCAGATTCTGAAGAATATTCCTGTTGTGCCTTCTCTGTCTTTCTGTTCCAATTGACTGTAAGATTCCTTCTCCTTTTCTTTTCCCTCTATGGATTTTCTCTGATCAACGTCCTCTTGAGATGGAACCTTTTGATGGGTACTCGAAGGTTCTAAAGAGGGACTTGAAGCACTGTATTTAATGATTTTAGTTAGAGATCAAGTCATGAAATCAAGGAGGACATCTCAATGCAAACTAACCTTGAGTAATGGGTTGGTTTTAGGCTCTGCATAGTATATAAGCTATTATAGAATGTGCTGCTCTCTAGCAAGCTCTGGTGTGTTCCTGTCTCTGCAACTTTTCCCTTCTCGACAACTGCAATCATGTCTGCATTGATAATAGTTGACATCCTATGTGCAATTAAGACCACTGTCCTTCCTTGCATAGCCTTTTCAAGTGCATCTTGAACCAACTTCTCAGACTCCGAATCAAGCGCACTTGTCGCCTCATCAAGAAAAAGTATCGGAGGGTTTTTGAGAATTGCTCTTGCTATTGCAATTCGCTGTTTTTGCCCACCTGATAATTGAACTCCCCTCTGCCCTACCTGAAATCTCATTTAGACAAATAGTTTTTTTCATATTTCTTCTCTGCAAACGTGTATTCTTGATGGTACAAGATTGTGAATTATGTGAGTTTTTGTCTTTACCTGTGTTAGGTAATGGTCTGGTAGTTGAGATATGAAAGAGTAAGCATTTGCCATCTTTGCTGCATTCTCTATCTGTTGATCATCTGCATCCATGTTTCCTACTTTGATGTTATCTTTTATAGTGCCAGCAAATAATGATGGCTCTTGGGAAACCATTCCTATTTTTTGCCTTAGAAACTTCAAATTCAAATCCTTGATGTCATGGTTGTCGATGAAAATATCCCCTGAAGAAACAATCATAGAAAATTGAGAGATTTGCTTAACATTTATATAAAAGGTGGTTAAGTGAATCTTAGCAAACCTTTAGAGGCATCATAGAATCTCAAGACAAGGGAGATAGTAGTACTCTTTCCACATCCACTACTACCAACTAAAGCAACAGTCTTCCCTGCAGGAATCGCCAAGGAAAATCCTTGAAGTATCAGTTTATTCGGACGAGACGGGTACGAAAACGAGACATTCTTAATGTCAATGTTGCCATTGAAACCACCCTCCAGTGTTTTTCCTTCTGAACTGTAAGCTATCAGCGGCTTTCTTTCAATAACTTGAAATACTTCTGTCCCTGCCGCCTTTGCCTGATTGAAGACTTGCATATCCGGTGCAGCATAAGTCAATGATCTGCGTCATCCATATGTAAGTTCGTAAAGTAGTACAGGTATAAGCGTTAAAGGATGGCATGTTTAGAAATAGGAAAAATGATTCCTTACATAGCTCCAAAGAGAATGCTCATTATTGCAGCTAAAATATCTCCTCCAGTGGCCCGATGGGCGGTGACTACAACAGCCCCGACCCATACTATAAGAGCCCAAGAACCAAAGCTTGCAATTTGGAACATCCCTGTTCCTATTCCCTTGATCAAGGCCTCCCCCCTGCTGATATAAATCAGCCTGTCCATGTACTCTGAGAAGGACTTTATCGAACAACTCTCTCCCACAAATGCATATACTGTTCTTATCTGTGATACTGTCTGTGTCACACAGAAATCACTCGACAAGGATGTTAGACTTTTAATTAGGTTAGGGATAGAATTATTATTAAGCTAATTAAGAATTTTACCTGTTCAACAAGGGAAGTAGCTTCTGAATGGTATATCATTTTGACAGCTGATGTAGTGTTCATTTTATTGGTGTAAGTGGCTCCTATGACTAGAATCAGTGGCACCACCATGAAAGTAAGCAGCGCCACTTCCCAACAGCATATTGCAGCAATCAAGATTCCAGAGAAGAACGTTGCAAAGCTTGAGAGAAAATGACCCAACTGCATGTAATTAATCCGATATTCTTTAGCGGTAATCCCAATTTACACTATACTAAGGGAAATTAACTGCGTACCTTTTCTCCTATTGCATCTTGTATGATACTCATGTGACTACTGATTCCAGTAATGATTTTTCCATTAGTTAAGTCGGTGTCAAAAGCTCCGATTTCTTGCCTAAGGACTGATTGAAGGAATGCGAGGCGTAGGCGTGATAATTGTCTTTCACTTGCATACATCCAACATCCAATCTCTGCACGTAGACATACTCATATGCATGTAAACATCAATATAATCTTACCAGCCTACCTGTCACATAGGAATTATATATGCATTTGCAGCATTGAATTACCTAGAACTCCAGCAGGAAATGTGGCGATTGCCATGTACCAAACAAATGGAACGACCTGTATTCATTACCAAAATCTTTTACACTACCAGGTATGCTCATTAAGATTGCATAGTAGCCGACCAAGCTGCTTATTTTCAGTGATTTATATATATATACACGTATACCTTATTGATGGCTTTAACCGTAGCATCAGTGTCGTTGATGTTATTTCCAAAGGCATTTAAAGCTTTACCGAGTAACAAATATCCAATGGGTTGAGCCATTCCATGTATAATTGAACCCAGTGTTCCAAATGCCATTAATGCCCAATCCAATGCATCTGCATAGCTAAGCAGCTTATGAAATGGCAGTGTATTGGTATTATCTCCTTTCACATCCTTTGATTCCTTGACCTCTGTCTCCATTGTTTCTGGTGTTGTTGCTGCTGCTGTTGTTTCTATTTCCTCTCCTGATCTTCAGCATCAACCTTGGTAAAAGCAATTAATGATCTGGATTCCGCACTTACGATTCCTCGCTTCTCGTCTGGTTTATATATGTACAATTTTTTATGAAAACAATGTGTTGAGGGAATATTACGGCGGGATATCCCTTTTGAAGTGAGAAAAATATGGTTATGGTGTCTTCTTCATCTTGGCTGCTTACTAGTACGGGTTCTCAGGCCTGCTTTCGCGAGCAAAATACATGCAGAAGGGGACGTAAAATGGGTGGTATTATACTATTATTTACTAATTTTTTAAATTTCATATCCATCATGGATAGAAAAAAAGTAGCAAATCAATTTCTTAATTTGAAGTAGCTTTCATCGTGCTTGATTGGTGTTCTTTGAAAATATTATCTTCACTAGAGGTGCGAAAAAATGCTGTATTAGTTGAGAACATGGTCAGTTTACCTGGTAGCTACGTTACCTAGTTGCATTAAATAATTAGGAATATACATCATAGTGTGTATCTTACAAATCAGAGGGTTCTATTGCCACCGTGTTCCAATAGATTTTACACATCTACAATCTAATAAACCAATCCACCCCTTTCCAACAAAAGAAACCCATTTTTTTTTATCCCCAGAGATCCGGGTATCAATATCCATGGACCCGATAAATATAGAGAGAAATGTGTTTGAAGGCAATAATTTAACCAATCATGTGAATTGCTGTCTAACGTATGTATCCTTGTGGCTCGTGGACAAAACGGGTTGCTGAGTCGTCTGAGGAGGAAACTGAGGTTGTCCTAGAGCAATACTGCCTTGAGCTGGGACAGAAGGATTGCCCCACACATTTATATTGTTCTTTGCAGATTGTAGTGTAAGATATAGAACAGAACCTCCAGCAAAGACACTGGGTTTCACAACATAGCAGAAGCAGTAACCAAAGTACACACTTTCTTCACCATGTTGGTCGTTTAATGCAGGACCTGTGAGCAATAGCAGGAAGGCTATGACAAATGAGAACCTGCATATACAAGTGCACAAGACAGATTAAACTGCCGTGTTCGATCTTGTTTTCACCAAAGTTCTTAGCTTTTTTCAAGGGAAGCAATGAACATGTGAACCCAGTTTTGAAGATAGAACATGCAGTAGCTAAGAGAATAAGTACCAGGAAACAACAAAGCAAGCAACAGCTATCTTCCAATTGGAATTATAAGGCTGAGGGCTCCTTTCGCAACAATGCACCTGCTAGAAACGTTTATGATCCAGCTGAGCTCTGATTAGAGCCACGGCTGCTGTTAAACCAAGAGCCATGGCCGGTTTCCTTTGGGTATACGCACTGAGTTAAAGAGATTAACTGAACCTGAGAACCCTGTCGGAACAAAAATCACCTAATTCGATTATATACAATCGCAATCATGAAAACTGAAAATGCATGTTGCTAAACTCAGCCTAAGAATCACTTATATAAGAGATTGCCTATTCATAGATAGCATATATAGCCGAAATGGGCAGGAGATTTTGCATGCCTCCCTTTAGTTATTGTGTGGTATATTTCAAAAATAAAAATCCAATCTTGAGTATCAAATACTAGAATGTCCTGAATCAAAATAACCACCTTCTCGTACCCTGTCTTCGTGAGACACGGCAAGGATTCGAACTTTTAACATCACGTGAAGAATTTATTACATAAGAAACTAAAAGAACACCTTTAGTTAGCTTAATCTTACTTAATCTTACTTTCTACCATTTTCTCAGCAACCAAACAGCGGGAACATCCATCATATGAAGAGAAGAATGATAAGAACAGAAAAGGGCAAGAAGAATGACAACCCAGAGTAAACCAAAATAGATGAAAATAGAACTTTTCAGGAAGGAACATGTAGATAGATCACAAACTGACCTTAATCCTAGTCCCCTCAGCAGCAAACCCAGTAGAAACTGACAAGAGCCCCAAAACAGCCACAACAGAGCACACAACCAGAACCCTTCTCTCCATCGTTAGCTTTCTCCTCTACAAGTCTAGAACCCACGCGCTCTCTCTCTCTCACTTTCTCTTTCTCAGACAAAAGCAGATTGAGTGGGGCGTTAAATATTTCTGGGTATTTTCGTGTTCTATGGAGAAACATAAAGTTGATGAAAGTGCTGTGAATGCAGTGTTGTTTGGGATGCGTACGATAGTTGGAAATGTAATAAAGATGATTAAACACGCATCTAGGAAACGAATAATAATATTAAACACGCATCTCGAACGGATTCATAGGCTCGACAATCTCGAAAGGTCGATAGGTTAAAAAAGGTTGATAGTTTTGATGGATCAAGATTTTAATATCACGATAAGTCGATGAGTTCACGGATCGAAAGTTATATGGGTTGATGAGTTAACGATTATAATATTAATTTATTTTAATTTACTTAAAGAATAAGTAGAAGATAAATTTAAATTCTACAATAGATTTAATTATAGAAAACGTATAACTTAAATTGGAGTTGGAGTTCTATTTTATTTTAATAAATATATTTTTCTAAATTTTCTAGAAAAATATTCTTATTTACATAATATAAAAAAAGTATGGGCATGAAAATTCAGATTTAATCTCAAGAATTATAAGTATGTATTTATTAATTTGTTATTTACGTACTTATTATCTATTATCTTATATTTAGTCTTTTACACAAAAAGAGTACGAGTCTGAAATTTTCATGATAAAAAAAGTGTTCTTTAATGTTTCTTCTTTCTCTCGATCCCTGCTTCCGGCACGAATTCTAACCATTCCGCCATCAAAAGTTTTCATGCCCCTCAAACTGCATGGTGAAACAAAAAACCCCATCATCTTTTGGTTGAATACAGTTCTGTACAATCTTCAACTCCAAAGCACCACCCTCAAACTGCAGCTTCAAAACCGGTGCCTCAAATATTGTCCCCGGCGAGGCTGCCTCTTCACTTCTTCAACCACACTTTGATGAAAATCTAGAGGCCAAAGGGACGGTGGAGTCCCGGTATCCAAAATAGCATTCCCTTTTGCAATCACTCCCGACCTGTTAAATCCGACAAATGTATTGCCGACGGCAATTCCCTTTCAGTGTCAGATGATATAATATTAGGAGTGTTTTCAACGGCACTAAACACAGAGAGAATTTTCTGCCTCCAACGGAAGAACCCACTTGAGAAACTATAGATAACGATGATCTTCCTATCCCAACTATCCCCATCTCGTTTTCACTAAATGCGCCGGTGTTGTTATTCTCACATCCAAAAACAATATTAGTCAACGTAACTTTTTGGCCCTTTTTGGCCCGTTCTTGAAATTTTATTGACATGTCGAACATTATTATTGGTAAAAGTATAGAGTTAAGCTTATTTTTTATTTAAATCGTTACATGTCAAGTTTTATTACTCTAGATTACCTCTTTAAGTTCATATGTAAGTTTCTTCCCCTAAGTTCATGTAAGTTTCTTCGACGTCTACTCCTATTGTCTACTCCTTTATATGGCTTAATAATGCTAAGAAAATAATGAATAATGAGTTATTTGATTTATTTGAGATAATTAAGATTATTGAAAGTATATGATAATACATGATTAAGGATGGTCACAATAAAATAAATTAATGGAGATGATGATTTGGGTGTGGGTTTATTGAGTATTATTAGATTAACGGTGGATATTAGATATTCAATTGAATTTGAATGATTAATAATTTATTTAAAGTGTTTAAGGTTTATGAAGAAATCATATGATATGGATTAAACTCAGTTTATTAGAATTAGAAATTTTGAGAATTCATGAATATAATTATTATAGGTCAAGTTGAGTTTTATAATAATTTAAATATCAGTTAGTTAGTATTAATATGAAAAATAATATGTGACAAATCTTCCATAATAGTTTACTATTTATTCATATTTGGTTTTACGATTGTTGATTTTTTGTTTCCAGAAATAGGTTTGTTGGAGACTTCTTTAACCGAATCCTCTTGAGACGGTTTGTTGGCAATCTTGTAGCATATCCTACTATGAGTAAATGTTATATGATTACGTAAAATATTTCAATTTCTTCATGCATGATGAATTATTTCATAAAAATTAATTGATTGGATATGGTTGTTTATGTTTGCTTATTGGATATAAATGATTGGAATCGATAGTTTCTCATATAATTGTTTAATGAAAAACTTGGTTTTAAAAATATTATTTGAAAAGGGCATTCATTAAGCGGAACAATCATATATGAAACTAAGTTGCATATTAATTTTAAAATATATTTATGTTTTACGACATGCATATGAATTTTTGATAAATGCATGATTGTCATGAGTATAGTGATCATGAATGAATCATACGATTAATGGATACATGTATATGCATGTGGATTTGACTGCAATATGAATTTGTGTATTGTATGATTCTGTAGCAAGTCATCAGAATAACTAAAAATATTAGCAGTGTTAATAATTTTAGTATACTTCGATCTGTTATAAATATGACGTGTGCGAAGTCATTTCCCTCATCAATTGCTTTTACCGATAGAAATAAAATAAAGGGGCTAATTTAGTGCAATTAGGGTTTGTCTCTTACAAGCTAGTAGTACGTACTTAGTCTGTTTCTTAGTTTCATATGCATTCTTCATACGATTCATTCTCTACGTGGAACAGTGGAAGACATACCAAAAAAATAAAATAAAATTGTTTAGTCGAAGTTGAATCAGTTATAAAAATAAGTCAATTGTTTCCTCTAAAGCCGTAGATAATAGACCTAGACCGCCTCTCCAATCATCCCACCACTGATTTGTCTCTCTTTTTTGATTCCTTAAATTTGTTTACTCAAACAAGGCAAGAAAATAAGAAAATGTGCGAGGTTGATTGAAGAACAGGGCCATTACCATCGATCAATCAGTAATCATTATCGTTTCCTTGATCATGGAAATCCAGAAAACGCTCGATGATGCCCCTATTTCATGTCAAGATGATGAATATCATCTGAAACATGAGCAAATGGACATAGATTCCTCCTCCTCCTCAACCGCGGTGAATAGTAATGCCGGCGGCCATGCACCACTCTCGGCTCCCCTTGTTGCCGCCAAAATCCACTTGAAACGACGCTTGCCCTCGTCGTTTCTCCTTCTCCCCAACCCATGTCAAGAACCCAGACCCAAGAAATCTGATAATCTCTTCCTGCCCAGAAAAAAGATTCTTCGCAGATCCCGTTTTGGCCCCTCATCAGCAGCTGTGGGCCCTCCTCCTGCTCCACCGTCGAATAATCTTCAAACCCCTAATGGACCATCTACTGCGGGACCTACTCACCATGATCAGTACCTAACCCACCATGCAAATGATCAGCATTCTGCGACGAATCCTGAACTTAAAATACTGCCTCATGTACGGCCACCCTTTCCTGGTCCTAGCCCTTCGGCGGCCAAATCAAATTCAAAGAAAGAGACCAAGAATACTACCGTTCCTACTACTGCACTCTCTGGATCGTCAAGTACGAGTACGGATGCCATGATCAAGAAGCTTAAAGAAATTAGATTAGAATCCAAGAACGACCCATGTCGACAAGGTGATCGATCATCATCAAGGTGATGTCTTGCCGATTTTCTTTCAGGATCAGATTAAAAAGATAAATGCCTAAAAGTTTCCTGAATCAGTAAGGATCAATCCTGTTTTACTGTTACGTATTACAGTCTGCTTTTTGGAAGTTTCTGTCTCGATGATCATGATATTGACTCCCCACCTTCTCTTTATCATGATTCATTTGATGTCACAACTTAATTCTTCAGTCGATCTCCATTTAATTCCCACCAATAATTAACTCCTATACCCAAAATAAACCAGCACGAGGAAAAAAAGAAAGAAAGTGAAATTGGTGACTAAACGTTCCATTTGAATTAAAATTTACATAAGAGTAGGTGTTGGACATAAAACACACTTTTTATCTTTTAACTTTATTTATTTATTCGTAAACAACATGCATGCATGAACCACTTAAACATAAACAAACCGACACTATCAAAAACATACAAGGCCATCTTAAAATTGGTCATCATCATCCTACCACAGCCGTTGGATCTAGTGAACTCCTGGATTTACCATCACCAATCGTAGAAAATATTCAAGTACACGGCGGTGCAGGTAAAGAATACTTAACCCTGATGACCACCACCAGTATGCTGCTGAGTAAACTGCCCCGCCCGGTCCTTCATCTCCTGAGCCTTCCCGGCCAGCTTCTGGCGCGCCTGATCCAGCTGGTCTGCACCAGGTGGGTGTTTCCCGGTCATGTACCTGTAGATCCACGATAACACACTGATCGCGGCCACACCGAATCCACCCGAGCTTAAGAACCCGAGCATCATAAGAGACACAGCGATCACAGCAGGGATCAGAACTGGACTGAACAAGACCAGCATCGGTGTAGCCACGGTTAGAGCGATGATCGTGCCGGCTAGGATCAAAGCAGAGAGTACCAGGAGGGACCCACCTGCTGTGGCCGCAGTGGCGGCCCTGACGACTTGGTAAGATAGTGGCTGCCTGCGCTCGGAGCCTTGTAGGCCGTACAGATGTTGGAGCTGGCCATACTGATGTTGCGTATCAGCCATTGGATCAATGATCTTTAATTTCTCTGATATGATAAAAGGGTTCGAGTTGCGATGAGAGTGGCGACCTTCTTTATAGACAGAATGATGGAGGTGGTGGATGAATTGGTGGGCCAGGTTGCACGTGTTGGGAAAGTGCGCCACGTGTTAAGAAGCTCTTCATGCATGCCTTGCATGTAAATGAAGTGGCTGATGCTCGAAGACACGTTCATTTCCTCTCCCTCATTCCCTCTCTTTTTCTCCTCCTTCTTATATTTATTATATTATTATCTTTTCTAATTTTTTTTTTGTTTAATGTGAATTTATCTTTAAAAGTTAGCCAGCTGCCATCCCACCCCCAAGGCACGTAGCTCCTGAGGGCCCAGAATAACTGCGCCTTCCTGCTCAGTAGATTAGAAATGATGGATATATGGTGTTTGATATAGTGCATGAGACAATAAATCCAAAACTATCTGGCCTCAACATTTCTATTGAGTAGCCTAAGAATCCATCTCTGGTACTTCATCGTTCGACAATGTCATTACCAGAATGTTTAGATATCGGCAGACTCCAAGACAGTGAGTAATTCGACTTCAATGATCAATGTATCATCTACCAAGTATCCCTTTAATTTATCATTCAAGTCATCCATAGACAGATACTCAAAAGAACCACAGCCATCTTGTTCAAGACTACACCAAGCATCATCACCTGGCAAGATACAGGGGCACAAAATCATATTCAAATTCCAGGATAATAGAACTATAGAAGAAACATCAAAACCTACCTACATATCGATACAAGCTGCGTTTCGGGTTTTTCAATCAAAAAATGTATTTGGCATACAGTCTCTTGTCATGAAGACTTTCTGATTCATCTAACACCAAGAAGAGAAAAACATTTGTGCCTTTTTTTTTGCTGAACTCCACGCGATTAGAGTCTTAATTTCCTAAATTCACAAGAGACATAGTCAACGACATATATATGTATATATGTGAGAACCAAGCTCTTTCTTAGTCAAAAAATCAAAAAAGTTGAACAAAAAATAATTATAAGTCAATGGAACTAAATAATAATAATTGTAAGGATAGGGGTTAAATAATAAATTTTCAAATTTAAACCCCTTTGCCCTTTTTAATTCAGGCGGCAGTGAATAGAACAGAAGAAAGCTATTATTTTTCTTTCTCTCTCACTCTCGACTCTTCTCGCCCTTTCTCTCCGATTCCTTCGAATTAGAATTTCGTGGCTCAAAATCTTTGATGGAGGCTTCTTTAACTTCTGTTTATATTTAGCTCGAATCCGTCTTCAATTTCGAAAAAAAATGAATTTTTCTCTTCTATTTCAGAACCTTAAATCTCCAAAAGTTTCAATTTCTTTTTATTGGTTTATATGTAAGAATTTCTGATAATATCGATAGAAAATGGAGAATTTGAGGTAGCGGAATCAAATTGAAACAAGAACCCTGAATCCCAAAATTTTCAATTTCTTCTTCTTGGCCTATATGGAAAGTGTTTATGATATTCGAATAGATTGATATTGTTGGACTGATACTGAATTCGAGTTTTTCTTAATAAAATTGAGATAATTTAGAGTTATTGAAGAAATTGATTAGTATACGTTACTGTGATACAAGGAAAAAGAAGAAAGAAATAGTTTGATTATGGGGTTGCTGGAATATTAAGAAATCATGGTGACTGTAAGAAAAAAAAAAAAAGAAACAACTCCATTCGAGTACAGTAAAAACTCAAGTAGAATGTAGGCTTTTATATAGCCTGAGAACTACATGGACTTTTATATAGTAAAAAACACATGCCAATTCATAACAAACTGAACCATAATGGATTATATCATTAGATCTGAGTGTATCTTCAACAAAAGAGTCATATCTTCATCATGTCATCGCCATGTTTCCAGCTCTGGTTAGTACTTGAGAAGCATTACTTGCAAAGTTGCAATCCTTTATATTTCTAAGGCCGAACACTAATTTGAAATTATCTAATCAATGCAGGCATGCAGGATTATGTTCAGGACCACATTAAGCCACTGAAGAAAAAGACAGTGGGACTAATCGAAGCAATTTTAGCATTAGATTAAAGCATAGCAAAATATACGCTACACAACCTACAGAAACGGCAAAATTTTATTTCTTTTGGACCCAATAAATATTTTAAGTCAACCTAAAACCAAAAGTTGTTTCATCTTACAATCTTTAAAGAACCCATCAGCTATAATTGAAAATCTTCCCATAAAATAAGGAGACAGAGGGAGAGAGAGATCTAAGCAGGAAGACTATGCTATATAAAAATAACAAAAAAGTGCAGGATATAAACCAGATCTTGACGTGGATAACGAGCACTCAGCAAGAACAAAGATCATCTTTAGACAAGAGAAATGATCGTAATCACAAACAGCAAGCTAATACGCATCTCAAAGCATAAAGACCAAAACTTTAGAGTTTAGAGGGAGATAAAAAGACGTTGAGCAGAGAAGCGAGATTTTTTAAGTAAACCTGAATGTGCGAACAAAATCTGTGAAGATAGAGAGAAGAAGTACGTACCAAGTGAGAAACAGAAAGAGAACAAGAGAAGAGAGAGATAGCGAGGTTACCAGTTGAGTTGTTGAAGCGTATCGAGGAAGACAACTAGTCGAGCGGGTGAAGCGTCGTGTGGAGGAGTACGTAAAGGCAGGCAGGCACTTGGGGAGAAAGATGTAGTAGAGATTTCAGTCCATTGCAATAGTTGCTTCCGCAAAGACAAGTTGCGGGTTACGTGGATTTGTGGCCAAGTTTGAGGGGTGTACATCGGTATAATCAAGTAAACTAATGGATAGAAGTCTAAATTATACAAAAATTAGAGGCCGGGCCTAATTTTGGAAATTTAATTTGGATGAGATTGCCTCGTTCTGCATAGAGAGGCAGCATGGCCATCCGGCGGGGCCGAGCATTTGAGTGGTTAACTGTTTCATTGCAAAAATGAAACAGTCGATTAACTTATAGGTTAAATTTTTTTAGAGAAGTTAGCCCATTTGGTACCTAACCAATAGTTATCCGTCGGTTAACGGTCGGTGAAGTATACATGCAGTTAACCGCCACATTTTTGACCCGTCGATCGACCTGTTTGAATTTTTCGGTCGATAACTTTCGGTGACGGTTAATTTACTTTTTATAACTTTATCATCTTAAATATAAATTTTGTATCATTAAGGGTTAATACTAAAACATAAATTACTAGGAACTTGCCATAGCGATGACTAAACTAATTAAGTCCATGCTCTCTGATCATAAACTTAACTAAGCTCACATTTCCAATGACTAGCCCTAGAACCATAATCCGTGCTTTTTCATCTTTGACGAAATAATTACCGTCATGTTCAAATATCGGAAGACTCTGATACGAGTAGTATTTTAGCTTCAACGATCAATGTATCATCCACGAGGTATTCAGATGATTCATCCTTCAATACCTGCATCGACAAAAATTCCGGAAAACCAAATCCAACACCATCGGGCCTAAGGCAATGCTGACCTGCAAGAATGAAAGACCGAGCACAAAATGGCATGTTACAGACAACATGAAGTGAGAGAAAACAATTAGGAAGTAGAAGAAACCGACATGTAAATTCATGATGGTCGCAGCCTTTTTGGTTTCGTACTCGCAAATTGTATTCAGCATACAATTTCTTCCCACAAAGATTTTCTGACTCGTCTAAACACAGGTAGAGAGAAATCATCGCTTCTCTTATGAAGAGTTGAATTTTCCTGAACTCACAAGAAAGAAAGAAAAAGAAAATCTATTGAGGATGCAAACAAAGAAAGAAAAGGAAAATGTAATAGTGATCATGTTGCATAAGTTAATACGAACCATTTATGCTGATTTTACAAACAATGATTGTGAACCATAAAAGTTTTCGTCGAGTTTTGAGAAGCAGGGTAGATTCCAACTAAAATAACTGTATTGAGGTTCGTTCACAAACTTCAAACTCTCCCCTTGTGTCCTTGGGCAACTTACAGCAAAAATTTATACTCCAAAAGCACAACATTCGTCAGAAAGGTAACCATTTGAAGTCTCCTTGAAATCGGCATGCGAAAGCAAATAACTGAATCCCCATTCGGTCTTCATCTTGTGAAAGCGCCAAATTCTTTCATTAGCATCTACTACAATGCTAATTTTGTTGAGAAACAAATTATATCATGCCATACTAAAATCAGAATCAACAGCAGATCAGACAGAGATTGCATGTGAATCATCGATCATACCTTGGATGGTTAAGTACTTATCCCGAATTTTATCCATCACAAAAAACTTGACATTTACCTTCACATCCCCACCAATAGGTAAGTTTTTGTCATCTGACACAGCTAGATATAAGGAAATGTGATAAGTCAAATTCATCATTGTATCTCCCCTTGGATATAGAATCAATCTCCTAAGGCCCAAAGTTGTTTGCACCAAGTCAACTTCAAGAAATCAAAAGAGAAAGAAAAAACAACAGTTGATTCACTTACTAGTTAGTAATTACTAACAAGCAATTAACTTGCAAGGATGCAACAAAGAAGCAAAGTAAGAAGAGAAGTAAGCAAAAAAGCGAGAAGTTCATTAAGTTCGAAGATGAATGCTGACCACTTGTAGCCCGCCAACTTCGAACTTTCCTGATTCACATCGGTTTATATTCCTTGTCAACAATGTTGAGAATGATTCAATCTGGAAGACATAATGGGATGGAGGGGCATCTCTAATATATCTCAAAATTCCTGAAAAATCACATGAGCAAAAATGGATAAGCTAACTCAAAGAAAAGAAAGAATTAGAGTACATCATATATAAATTATAGAACGAGAAGAGAGAATGCAAGTATACCTTAATCATCAACTTGGGTAGGTTGAACTTCTCCCATCTCAGACACAACCTCATGCTCCTCAGGTTCGTCACCCAATTTAGGCTTCATGGGGTTCACTTTGGGATAGATGTCTCTGAGGCGTCCACAGGCCAGAAAAAACCCATCCTTGATGGCTTTCTGCCTGAGGCTGTGGTACTTGGAAGAAGCGAGGAAATCCTTCTCCCATTCCTCTTGGAGCTGAGGAAGGCTAGCTTTGAGAGCCCCAAGTTCCTTTTCAGAGACCTTCAAGGCTTCAATGGTTGCTTCCTTCTCTTCTCTGCATAGGACGTAATCCCGTGTAGCTTGCTTCCTCGCCTCAGCCTCTTCTTTCCTTGCCTCCACTTCCCTCCTCCTTGCCTCAGTCTCAGCCTCCAGATACTCAATCAGCCCTTCCTTCTCTGCTTGAAAGTCAGCAACCAACCTCTTCTCAATAAAGAGCTCCTGCTTGAGCTGCTCAATTTCTTTTCGAAGACGGTCAGTTTCTTCAAGATTAGTTGAAAGGACAGGGGATCCGATAACTGCACCGTCCATCAAAAACTGGGCAAAGTTAAATGAAACGGGGGTCAAGCAAGGGAGAATATTAGGAAAAAAGAAAAAAAAAAAAAAAAAGGAAAGAGATGCAAAAGTAACACTGAATGTCCTTACTAAGGAGTTTATGAACTGATCGTGACTCTGTGCAGGCACCCTGGTGCATACACTTTTGGGGATTAGCCGGGCAATCTTCTTTGCAAATAGCCCGAGGGTATCTGTTGTGACCCTCGGCCCGAATGAGGAGGAAGAGCCTTCCGCAGCCTTTTCACTGTCCGAGGCCTGAGTTTTGGCGTTTGGCTGAGAAGCAAGCTTGGGAGGAGGGAGAGGTGGAGAAGTAGAGCATGTACTATATATACCATGTTCATCAATTCCATTAGAGTAAACAGCAGAGGTTTTGCGTTTCTTGGATCCGTTTTCAATGAAAAAAATGGTTGCCTTCCACTGATCTCCCTGTTGTGCATGAACCAATGAGCACTATTTCAAACCCTAATGCCAATTCATAACAAACTGCACCAAAAAATGCTTCTCTTTCAAGCATATCTTTCTTATTCATGTAAATAGGACCGATATGATAGGTATGATAATATTAGGAATAAGTTTGCTAGTTAATTTCTGTGGGTTTTGACCTACTTCTCCGCCTAAACCCTTTTTCTCAATTTTAATTAACTTTCATTAAAAAAAAAAAAAAAAAAGGTGATCTAATCGATTCAGCATTCTGTTCAGAACTACGCTACATCCTACAGAAATTTCAAATTTTTTTTTCTCTTTTTTACCCAATAAATTTATATTAATCGGCCTAAAAAGAAAAATTTGTTTCAACTTTCAATATTTAAAGAACTCATAAACTTAAATTGAAAATCTTCCCATGAACTTAAAGAAAAAAGATAATTTTAAGACAAGATGAGTGATCGTAATCACAAACAGCAAATCACGTACCCAAGTGAGAAACAGAAAGCGAAAGAGAGCAAATAAAGAGATAAGTAGGGTACATAGTTGAGTTGAGGAAGCGTGTCGATGAAGAAACTGGTGAAAGAAGAAGAAGAAGAAGAGGAGTGAACTACGTCCCTCAAAATAGACATGGCGAGAGAGACATGGGTCCCTCAAAATAGGAAGCTTCAAAGCTACTTTATTGAAATATTTAATTAAAATAACATATTCAAAATTCTAGGGAAAAATTACAAGAACATATCACATATCACATATCCTACTAGACCAGAGCTCAAATTTTAAATTGATTGCTAACTAAACTTGATAAATATGAAAGCTGCCGCGGCGAACCGACCATAAGATTATTCAAAAGGAAGTTTAATTAAATTTTATGTTTTCTTACGATTAGCAAAAGGATAATCCCAAGTACCAACTTCACAACATTAACCTATTTACTTGAAATGAAGGGAATAAACTGGCATTTTGTTTGGGAAAAACAATCCCCAACTTCCTCTAGATGCCATGACTCTCCTTTTGTTCTCTTGAAACATAGCATACAAGTAAGTCTCGACCGCTCCTCTTCTTCTCGGCGTTCCGTTAGAAGATTGCAAATGCTTTACTAAATTTGAGTGATACATTTGCGCAGAATCAAATGATGCTTTATTACTTCCCGCAGGCCATCCGGTCTCCGATACTACTATCGAAATTTGGGTTCTTCCCATCTTCTCCAACGCTACATAAAACGTGTCAATCATTTCGTCGAACAAGTTCGAATACTCAAAGTCACCGTCCATGACAATCTCGTCCTTAGAACCTCTGAACAATGCATAACTTAATGAAATGTGTTGTGGATCTTTAGTATAAGAAAAGTAGGGGTGGATGTTGGCTAACAATGGCGCACCCGTCCTATTGAGAAATCGAAGAATAGGCCCCATTACTTGCATGGACTCATTAGAGAAAAAGCCACTTGAAGGCGGGTGAGTTTCACCCAACACATTTATAGATACTACAGTAGAGATCTTGATACGATGTTGGAGACGGTATTTCCTTAACACATTGTGCAAATTTCTCATGGCGGGAATAACAAATTCAGTATGTTCTCCGAGTACTGCTTCGTTCCCGATAGCTATATATTTAAAGTCGACATTAAGGTAATGAGGTTGAATGTTTCTTTCAAACCATTTTTGTGCCTCCCGATAGCTTTTACCAAGGCATTTGACATCCCGATTGTTAGCTCCAACTAAGATTCGGATGCCTGAATGATGAAGTGCTTGTAACATTGAGGGATCTGGTTCATAAAGTCTCATACTTTTGATGTGATGTGAGTTATACATCGAAACTATTTCGTTCGGCGATGGTAATTTGTCACTGTGAATCCCGCAACACACTCCGATCGAAGAACCATAAACAGTACCTACGATAATTATATCGAACTTTTTCAAAGCTAATAAATATATATGCACAAAATTATGTATGATAGAATGAATACTAACTTTAAAAGAAATGCACAACTGGCTTAACTCACCAGCTGAGGAAATTAGTCCAATCACTAGATGAAGAATGCACGAAACAACACAAGTTATTTTGATGTTATTGGCCATTGGATCGAAGAACTCTATTCGTTTCAATAGAATTGTGACCTGATGATTATAGAGAGCAGAAAGTCTGTGAGAAAGTCACGTCAAAGTAGATTTTGGCGAACCAATTTATTCGAAAATCATTTTTTTCTCCCATCATATTTAAACTTTTGCAGGTAAATCCTACTTGGGAAATCGAAAAGACTACATCCAACCCTATTAGGTAACATAATATGGCCCATACTATGAACCTAACGCAATCGTCGACGTAAATCAAGTTTTTCATTGGTCCTCCAAACTAATTAATCGTCGATACAATATAAATGTGTATCATCATATCAAATCTAATTAGGCCGAAACTCACAATTATACTACGTTCAAATCTAATCAAACTCCAAGTTACAAACGTTATACCAATGAAATATTTATGCATGTTTGGTATCTTATCTAGCTAATTTCATATACTTTTGTTAATTAAATAACAAAGAAGTTGATTAGTGTTTTTGACCGACTCTATTTCTAGCTATTATGCTTGACTTAAGGCCACTCTGACAAGTTACTTTGATATTCCTGATGGCTAATCCTTTACGCAAAGATATAATCGCATATTATTAATAATAAATCAAGGATAACAAGCTACGTCTTATTAGCTTGTGATCACCGTTATCTTTGCTCTTCTTGTCAATTAGTTAAATCGCATACGTTTCTTAATGATCCGACTCTGTTCAGAAGCGTCGGTACCGGAACACTGCAGTACCTCAACATAATCTGCCCTGACATTGGCTTTGCGGCGGTCACTACTCGGTTTCTACTCCTCCGATCGAAGCTTCGGGTGCAGGCAGGCACCTTCGGCTTGTGGGGATCAGAGTGAACGTGAAGGAAAGAATACACACATCATCAACAGAAAATCCATGTCATCAATTTGCCAAATCAGCAGCGTACTCATGAAAGCTTATCCATCTAGAATTCGTTATAGCTACCTATATATTAGCTAATTTTGTACAGACTATTAGCTTCTACTATTTCCTTCACGAGCTGCTAATCTGCAGGGTCATCGATTTTGTTGAAGGAAAAAAAGAAATAATAATAATAATAATATATATATATATATAATGTTGGATTAAGTACGACCAAGAATCGGTAAGTAAAGGGTTTAATTTTTCAAACACGTGCTCTAATTATGTGCAAGTTGGGTGACATTGTTGCATGTCGTACTAAGAAGTTGACTCTTCAACGGCGGAAAATTAAAATCATTCGACCAAACATTACTATGTACCAATACATCCATGTATATATATATATATATATATATATATATGAAGTAGTAAAGATTATTCCTTTCTCACTTATTTACATTTCAGCTCGTTCAAACTTCATATTCTTCGTTCTTCCAAACATTTGTTGACTTCACAACTTGACTACGTTGACGCTGGTCAACGGTTCTTTAGTTACTTTCTTAACTCTAATTATTTATGTATTTAAATTATGCATATATGTTTTACTTTTGTAGCCCTTCCACTTGCTTGAGAAACTACTTTACAACATATAATCCACTTGCTTAAGTACTATTATCATCAAATCATTCATCATCATTAGTAAAACTTATGAAAGTAGAGAGAGAGAGAGAGATTCATTCTTACATTTAACTTTTTATACTTGGTGATGATTATCCAATATACCTAGTACAGTACAACTTATGAAACTAGCTAACCAATAACTTATGGACAGCTGTCAAAAGATTCATCTGATGCTGTCCGATCTGTACCTGCGTATTCTTAATTCGCTCTCCATCGTTATCGGTTACGTTTGCCGCCAGGAGTTTTCTCCTCTTATCGGATTCATTATCCACAATCCATTAGATAAAAGCTGGCTCTGCCTCTCACCGCTTGGCCGCGACTCTTACAGCTACAGGCTGCGCCTCACCCCGTGCCGATGCGGTGTGGAAAATTAAGCAAAGCTTTGGCGCCACGAATTCTGTAAGCCGCTCGATCATAAGCCAAAGCTGCTTCCTCGGCCGTCTCATGCGTCCCAAGCCATACCCTCGCGCCGTTCCTAGCCGGGTCTCTAATCTCAGCCGCGTACTTACCCCACGGCCGCCTTCTAACCCCTCTAAAATGCTTTCCTCCTCCTCCTCCCCCACTCCGCTTCTTTTCAAAACACTTGCGAGCAGCTGGTTTCTGATTGGCCGACAAAATAATCGACTCCGCTTCCGGCTCAGCTTTGACAGTTGTGGCGGTTAAATCTGACGGAGACCAGCCGAAGGAGACAGCGTCTCTGAGAGAGTTGTAGACGATCATGTCGTCCGGGTCGTCAAATTTGAAGGGCAAGTCACCCCACTGTTCGGTTAAACAGGGCATGAGAGTTGGTCCATTACTTGAGCTTTGCTTATAGGTAGGAGGAAAACTAATTTCACCCATTGTTCCACCTTCCACGTTAGTTCTTTTTCTTCTCCTGATTCTTAGAGAGAGAGAGAGAGAGAGAGAGAGAGAGAGAGAGTGTATTTCAATATGAGTTTAGTTAGGAGATGCCTGGGAGCATTTATAAGTATTAAGTATACACAGGAGGGAGAGAGAGTTAGTTTTGTGTAAATTACCTTTGGAATTTGATCATATGGGGACAGACAAGTGGGAAGTGTGAGGGTTGTTCCAAGAATCCGAGTGGTATGTTCTGTGTCACGAGAATGATTGATGGTTTGAATTTTCTATGATAATAAAGCAGTTTGATGATATTAATAATTAATTATAAATGTTTTTTTTCTTCAATCCCAACGTGGTTTTGAAAGAGTGGAAAAACATCAAACCATAAACAATGGGTCAATTCCTTCTATCCTACGTTACTGATCAAATATCCAAAATCCAACTTAATATTAAATTTTTTTTTGGGTTAATTTACTTCTTTTTTATTTATTTATTATTATTAAATTTTTATAAATTTATCTAATTTTTAT
Source organism: Coriaria nepalensis (assembly GCA_027186245.1). Classification (NCBI taxonomy): domain Eukaryota; kingdom Viridiplantae; phylum Streptophyta; class Magnoliopsida; order Cucurbitales; family Coriariaceae; genus Coriaria; species Coriaria nepalensis. The sequence goes on from CP114481.1 coordinate 55,240,769, forward strand.
TCAACTTCTTAATTCATATATAATTTAAATAATATAATATAAATTTCTACTTAATTTCTCTATTTTTATTTTTTATTTATTTTTTCTCTCTCCAAATGAGAGAAACATGTCACTACTCCATCATCTTAGCAGCGTTAATTATGAGAATTCCTATTAAATTTCATTATTTGTTTTAGAAATTGTATAAAAATCATAATTTATCAAAACTCATGTTGCTACTGCTTGATCATGACTAAACGATTCTACTATTTTCCCAGGTTGAGTTGATAACGTGTTTATCGAATAGAGATAAGATTCCACAGATTCATTGTTGGTCACTATTTCTACCTACTAATGCCCAATTTGCCAATGAACTGTCCTTCTATCATCTTCTACAAGGTCATCTTAAAAATACTAGTAAATAGCTACAACTTCATCTTTTGGAATTCTTTTTTCTTCAAGTTCCAAGTCTTACTTTCCAATTCCATATCTAACGTTTTCACCCTTTATTAAATTTTTAATATAAGACAATATGATACGATATGATACGATAAATAATCAACTAAGTCAATATCTATGATATACGAGACATAAAACAAGGTCTTGCTTCAAAATGAATCTAAGCTGCAATCTTCTTGTTGTTGACATCGGCAGCGGCCTTTTCGGAAACTCTATCCTGCATCTCATTATAGTTCAAGAAGCTTGGTTGATTCGTCGATGTGAGAAGTCGGGCCCACATCCTATCTGTCAATTTTACTGTGTTTGATGTCTCCGTGACACGCTGCGAAAGAATATGATACAGTGGAGCAACATTAAGGCAGTAGGAATGATATGTCTTGAGCTTTTATACTAAAAACATTCACAGCAGTCCCTGTTTTAGAAGAATAGAAATGAAGGAAATGAGAGAAGTTGCTTACAGCAATAGGAATATATGCATGTCTGCTGTTTACGGGTCCAACAGTGAAGCCTGTGAATCCAGCCATGGTTCCGTGAACAGCACTATGAGCTAGAAGGGTGCAATATACACTGTCTGATGCATTACTAGGAATAGCTCGGATCATATATGTTGGATCTGTAAAGAGAGGAAATTATATTAACGTTATAAAATGGATCTATCAAATAATTTCTCAAAAGATTTCTGAGTTTGTCGAGTTCATGAAACAATTCCCAAGAGATCTATTACGAAATCTGTACAAGTTTTTCAGGTCCCAGCATTAACAAATATAGAACGTACCTATATATTTCATATTTATCGGCAACTTCTGAACTTTGGTAAAGTGATCCTGTCAATTTTTTTTTGTATTTAATAAACATAACAAAATAGCAACAAGCAAGCCTTTAAGAAAAATGATGCCAATTTCTCACTGAAACAAAAAAAGTGATGCGTAAACGCAACATCATTCGGAAAGTTGTTACAAGATGATTACTGAAAGAAGAAACAAAAACTGCTGGCGAACAAAGTCAAAGTCATAAGTCATGGTTCTAGGAAGGATATAAGAAATTGCCCACCTTAATCTTTTGAGATAGCCATAGACCAACGTCTAGGAGCAGTTTGTTTCCAGATGCATCTTCTTTCTCCTCAGCCGCGCTCATTTCCTGAGCCATATTTTCCTGACCTGCTCCTTCTGCTAACACAATTACCATATGCCCATTTTCTTTAAGCCTCTGTTCAATAAATTCAAAAAGCCCTCCCCGGCCTTCCAAGAAAAATGGAGATTCTGGAATCAAGCAACAATCCTGTCACATTCCAAAAAGTATCAACAGATCTACAAGAAGTTAAACTACTGCCTTTGTTCCCCTCCCCCCTTTATTGACTCTAATTACAGCATTGAATCCCATTCCAAAAAACTTAATAGATGAAGCCAGTGTATGCCGTGGACATGGACCCATGATTAAGAGATATTTAAATAACAGGGGTAACAGATCCTTAGAGTTGTAGAATGACATAGCAAAAAACGATTTAGCTATTTTTCGCTAATCTAGGACACAACATTATCAGACCATCCTATATTCTGCACCTCTTCATTTGTCTCTAATACTACTTTGAGATATCCTAGATTATTAGCCAGATAGTTTCAATGTTAACATGGGGAGATCAAACAACATAATTCACCTACAATGGTTGACTGTATTATTCTTTTTGAGAGTGAGAGGGGAAAAGATTTGAACTCGAGGCCTAAAGTTTATAGGTTGGTGATTACTAACTGGTGCAAGCCCTAGATAAACACCATCATATTAAATGAAAGGTATGTAATATTCGCTGATTAGATAGGGTTGAAGTCTAACCACATCTCGACTTGCCAAAGTTGCATGCATAGCAATGAAGCCTGCAAATTAAAAGCTTGGAAATGAGGGCAGGCCACAGGAAGATAGGTAGTTGAATCTAAAATTTAAACAAGTGTATCATTTGTCATACAGAGTTAGATTAATTACCACTGTATCGACCCATAAGTTTAACTATTCCAATTCCATTTTCTACACTTTCAACTTCAACATGTGCAGCATTGATAGCCCTCTGAGCTTCTTCAACAGCAGTATCAAAACCAAAAGATTTGTCTATCACCTACACCAAAAGGCACATAAATTGCCCTTTAGAAATCTCTTCCATATTATCATGATACATGATGCGAACCTACAAGCTGAAATACTTCTCTGAATTATAGAGAGAATCTTCGAATGAAACAGTCGTACAAGGAACAATTTTCTAATGAGACTTATAGCTATAAATTTCATCCAAAAAAGAAAATGCCTGAGAAAAAAAAAAAAAAAAAAGACCCACACATGATTGACTTTGTACACTTTAAATTCAATCATTCTCAATAAAAATTCACTTCGAGATTTCTAAATGGCATCCACATATGCCAAAAGCATGACCAAATTATCTTAAAATCCGCTGTCACAGTTCAAACCTTGAGCAAACCATGAGACTGGATGAAATTAAAAAGGCATGTGAAATTACCACCTTGAAGAACTTTGACATAAGAAAGATGATAGATAAGATATAGATTACAGTAGTCAAACTTACAGCAATATCATTATCAATAGTCTTGGGAATCCCAGCAACTGCAACTCGAAGGCCTCGCTTTTCAACTTCCTTGAAAAAGAAAATGCCTATTTTATGTCATGCCAAAACAGTGCCGTCAACAAGCAAGAGAAGAAGAAAACCATTTAGCAAGAGTCAATCACCTGATAAATTACTGCTGCTCCCCTTTGAGTACCATCACCTCCAATAATATAAACCTAATATGTAGACAAAGATAAAATTTTCTGTCATTAAATAAATTCAAGAAATTGTCTTTTTTTTTTTTTTTTTGTTGGTTTATTTTGTAAAAGAGAAAAAGAATTATCAACCTGATTTATTCCACGATCTTGGATGTTATCAACTATCTTATTTGTATCATGACCTCCACGTGAAGTGCGAAGAATAGTGCCACCACGTTTATGGATGTCATTGACAACTTTGGGTGTTAAGTTCAGTGTATTTTTCAAGTAAAAGCCCTTATATCCTTCCTGAAATATTCACCAGCACCACAGGAAGACCATTAGATATATTGTTAAGCTGTGAGTGTGACTTCTTAATCGTACATATAAACATTGTGAGTAGAGCGAGTCGATGTGTATAACCATTACGTCAATTTATAAAGATCCTCACAATGATACTCTGCACACTAGAAAAATAGTAAATACCAGGGAGCAACATTTGAGAAATTGATAATTGGGACAAGGGAAAAGAAAAGTATAGACTAAGGTAGAATCTTAGTGAAAACTCACTTCTATTCCAAGAATATCATCAACGCCGTACATGGTGTTCAGGCCACATACAATTTCCCGAACTACTGTGTTAATACCCGGGTATAAACCTCCACATGTTACTATGCAAGCACGTACTCTTTCGGGCTTGAAATAAACCTGACATGAGAAAAGTTGTCTATCAGTCAGTGGTCAGGATCCTCAAAAGGGAATTATAGTTATAAAAGAAATACCTTTTCTCGAGGACCAGCAAGCCGAAAATGTGTTCCTCTAGGACTATCTTTCTGAACAACTATCTGGACACAACGCACAGCAATTTATTTTGAAGCAGCCAAGAAGTAAATTAAAGGGAAGGAAAAAAAGAAGAAGAATATATATCAAAAAGGGCAATGATGAGCGTAAAAGAGCATGAGCTTTATAGAGAGGGCAAGACTTGAGTAAAAAAGGTGTATGTCTGAGGTGGAGCGAATCGAAACCTACTCTTTCTGCAACAACATCTTCTGGTTTTACAAAAGTTTCCCTGAAAAATAGAAAATGCATCATAACAAAGAAAAGAAGTTCAAAAGGGCATGAAAGACTACCAAACTTAGTAAAGGGGTGTATAGTAATAACCAGTGATAAGATAAAAATCCTTATTACAGAGCTTACTTGACAATGGCATAAGCTTGGCTATTTTTCAGTGGATTTGGGTAGGACTGAGAGGAAGGAGAAAAAGGAGAATTAATAGCCAATAAATAGCAGGACCAAAACTCAGATGCAAACAATAAGAGAAGAAGAAGAAGAACTTGAAGATAACTCCAAGAAATTTCCTACGCCATAGAAAAAGAAAATGTTACAAAAATGAATCGTAATCAGATAATGAAAAAGCTCTTCTTTTTTTCTTCTCATACCATGTCTCTTTGAACCTGCTTGATTTATTCAACTGTAACCATAAGGTCCAATTATACATTAAATTGCTTTCAGGCATTTTCCTTCGTTCCTCCTCTCTTTTTGTCTTGGACCAATGATCATCATTCATCAACCTCTCTTAAGTGAATATACGATCAAGTAATATTATATCTGTTTATGATTTGACCACCGAATAATTCAATTGTAAAAGATGATTGCTTAAAACCACTTAAAGCCTCCTAAGAAACTCCGCTTTCTTTAGCAGAAAGTAGCAGGCAGATTGGCACAGGAAACGTAGTACTTAGCTGCAAAAGCTATAAAAAAAAAAAAAAGAGTTACCGGTAAATCAGGGAGAAAATTAGTGAGGTGAGGAACGTCTTCTATAACGAAGCCATCGTCGTCGCCGGTTCGGAGAAAATTATTTTGTATGATGGGATCTCTTTTTCTTGAGTATGTCTTATACATTTGTGGACCAAATTTGATAAAATAAAAATTTAGGGAGTAATATCTAATTTACTGATATTAGTTTTTACTTTGAAGAAAATTATATACAGCCATGAACTTGATCTTATTACAGTAACTCAGATTGTTGTTGCAACTTGCAACAGAATGAACTGCCATATTTTTTTATTTATTATTTTTGCACTGTACGAACATACAGAGGTAAATAAGTGACGTACACTGCAAGAATGTATGAGTGAAAGAAAAAAATTGAAATTAATCACTTGCTTGATGAAATTCCAGAGCTGTAATCCAGTGGTAAAGCAGTATCCCCTCCATCTATACATTGTACAAATCTATTAGAGATTGGAGAATTGGTAGGTCTTCTGTTATGTGATGGACGATCTATGTGAGAAAATGGTCGATCATGTGCAGTATCACATCTGCACCTTCTATGTGCATGATTCTGTCTTTCACCTGTAGTGGTATATGAATGAACACATAACACATTAATTTATTTTTTCAAATTTTTTTCGAAATTAAATAATAATGCGAGCAATGTTATTAGAGAGAGAGACCTGAATAACACTATGGGCAGCAAACCTTTGTCTGCAGCTGTGAAAGCTAACATCTATTTTCTCCCATGAGACACGGGATAGGCCCGTAAGCAGCTCCTCTGCATTTTACCAGTTCCAGTTAATAACAATCAGGAAAGTTATAACATGATAGTATTCTAGCATCATAGCTGGGTTTATGAACAAACTGTTAAAAAAAGAAAGGAGCTATGAACCTTCTTGCTTGTCCAAGCCACTATCGTTTGAAGTAGGCTCGCACTGCTCAGCATCACGAGCCTTGCAGTGTTCTTGATACACGACATGTGGATATTTTTCATTCAGAGTATCCTCCCACTGATAACCACAAATCATCATTAGGCGAAAAAATGAAAAAAGGAATGGTCACTGTTTTTTCGACTGGAAGGTTTAGTGCAGATGAAAGTACCTTTGGCAGCTCACTGGTACGTCTGATTGATGAGGTTCTCCAACCAACAATATCTTTATGGTGTTCATAAAGGCAAACAGGAAGATGAGAGTAAACATAGATCTAGGACCCTTTTCTTTTTTTTTTTTTCTCTCTAAAGGATCTAAAGGATACGGTCATAGCCCACATTTGAATATAACACCCTTCGTTTGAATGAGTGTAATGCAGACCTGCAAGAAAGTGTTGGTTTTTATTCATGAATCAAAGAAACCTAACATTCTTCAGAAAGTTCCACTGTAACATACATGAAATAACACTCAGCACTATCTTCTATCATTCTTTTGAGCAATGGGGGCTTTTGTTTATCATCATCAGTCAGGAAGAGGTGCTGACCGGTTCTCCTAAAAATCAAATGAATAACCGAGCTTGCAAGCTTCTCAAGAGCAAATACACCAAAAAGAAATGGTACCTGAAAAGAAAGACCAAGCTTGAAGTATATCAGCCGACTTTATTTAATAGAGTTAATAGTTAACAGAAAGCGAAAAGTAAGATACATTTCAGTAATAGATGCTGAAACAGAGAGAGCATATGTAACCTGCTTCTTGCCCCTTGAACCAAGATGTGGTGTAGCAACAGTGATGAAGTTCATAGCTTCCAAACCATATATTGTACCCTTGACGTCTTCTACATTTCCATCAGCAGATGAGTTCTCTACCTTTTCATCTTTAGGTGGTCTATACAATCTACCAATTGCATACCTAGCCACTAAACCTCCCACTGAATGTGCAACAAATGAAATCTTGCGTAGACTAGGCTTCTTTTGAATCACTTCAAGAACCTGGAATGTTCAAAACATAGAACATAACTAGTAAAAAAATTGATATATGTCATTACAACTTGGGTAGTTTTTTTTGGGACAAACAGGAAAACTATTCATCGAGTAATTGATAGAATGCAAATCCATAAAACTAACAGAGCTCTGAACCTCTTCAACTAATCGCTCACCCATCACATCAACACCATCAAGTGTTAGCATAGACATATTTCGTTCACTACCTGCAAAGATTTAAAGAAAATAATTAATGACAATTAATAGAGATGAGAGAATCACCAACATCTTAGAAACAGGATTCAAAAGGTATTCCAATAACTCAATTAACAGATTATCGATGTTCCAAAAATTTGATTTTGATCAATTGGGTCTGACATTAGAGTGCATCTGTGTCACTTTTAAAGAAGAAAAAGGACGCGAGAAGTTAAAACTAAACAATCCCCCAACTTCTATAAAAGAGGTCAGCATTTTTTACTTTAAAGTAAAGAGAAAATATATATAAGTAAGAAAACAACATGAACAATAACTTGTCAGGAAATTATGAACTTGTGCTCCTTACAATGAACAAAAACTTTATCAGGAAGCATTTTAACAAACTGTTCGGCTGCGAAGTTCCAATCTTTGGCACTGTAACGAAATTTAAAAATACATGTCAATATTCTACAGAGGTAAAAGAGTGCTCAATCAGGGTGGTACTGGGAAAATAAATGCCACGTAAAATGAGAATCGAAATTAGAAGAACTCATGGTTGTATCGAGGACAAGTCATGGTCGTCTAGCACAACCTGGTTGCACAATAAAGTTAAAGCTCATATGTTTGAAACCAAATTAATTACCAACTACAAATTTCGAAAAGTCCATCTTTTCACTATATTCCTAAAATTCTACCTTTTCACTATATTTCATTTCTTCTGTTTTTCCAGCACTGAACCATAGGGATAGAGAACTTCGCCAAATCCTAATGCAATTATCAATCATGAAACCTCTAATGGAAACTTCAAAGATACAATCACAGATTCTCAACTTTAAGACTGAAAGTCCGTATTGACCTAAATCTGAGAACAAGGTTCAGATCTCTGCAAAACGGAAGTCAAATAAGTACCCAAAGACATTTGCAATAATTCCCTGGGGAAAATCATCACAAAGGGTAGAAGAAAAAATTCCAGTAGAAGTGCAGCATCATTACATAGTTTCTTATTTCCATGTGTGAAGCATCTCCTAACTGAACTAACAGAAATCCAAAATCAAAGATCAAACCAAAATAGAAATAAAGCACGAATCCTACCTTCCCAAGATGCCATGAACCATGACAACAAGATGATCAGCAGAAGAAGAATCCGATTCTATATCGCTCCAAACATCGCGACTTCCATTCTCCGATTCCGACGAGCACACTCCATTCTCCACGACGCCGTTTGCCATCAGTAACTAGAAGAGAAGATCTCGAGAGAATGAAAGCATTCACCAGAATTCTGAAAAGAAAACTGCGAAGATCATAGTCAGAAATATACGTGAAGAAGAAGAAGCATTCTGAAAAGAGAAACGACATCAGTTATCAGATTTTGAGAAGCGATCTTACGAATATGTAAGGACAGGATAGATGGTTCCAATCACTACCATACAACACAAACAATCCGACTTTTAACCGCCATTTTATACCCTTTTTTTTTGGAAGTGAAAACTGAAAAACTCTCGTTATTTTAGTTGGGCCGTTGACCCATTGCCATTTATTGCTGCTTATTTCCTGAAAAATCCAAAAATTGGCCCTTTCAACCTTTCTGAGTGAATGATGATGATAGAACACACCGTCGAGAAGATCATATCTTAAGTGGGACACCAAACAAAAGGAGTAGGTAGAATGGAACGTGCCATTTGTTCATGCTTATAAGCATCGCCACACATCCTTTAGACGTACATAAAGAAGGTGTTAATTGTTATGCAAATTGTGTTAAAGAATATTGAAGTGCGTTGGGATGATTGATGAATTTCTTCGTCCTCATTTGTGAAATTGAGTGTATGGACTATTTATCCATTTGATCACGAATATTATCATCTATGCAAGGCCCAATTTCTTGCGGCCCGTACCGTATGGGCCCAGACAATATACATGAGACCTTCTCATATTCTTTTTGAACACGCAAAGAACATATTTTTATTTATCAATATATTATTATATTTTACACTTAACACAAATGTGGACTCCAACCAAAACTGTCACTAACAACTCATTAATCATAGTAACCATCTTAATAATCGTTTCCTAATTTAAAAATATTACATTTTGGACCCTTTTTCTGTAAAAAAATTGAAAAAGATAGCCATGTTAAAATGAGCAATATACAAAATTCGCCCCTTCAAATACAATAGAGGCTATTAGCCTATTACTATACAACACATATAGTCAAAATACCAATATAAGAAGTATAAGTTAGAATGTTTTTCTTTTAGTATAGAAAACATTAAATTAATTTACATTGTTGTAACTGAAAATTATATATATATACATATATAGTTTTAGGCTTAGCATAATTAATATTAATTCACGTAAAATAAAATTTATGTTCAAAGAAAAAACCTTATGCGTGTATAAATGAAAATGAAAATATTTTGAATAAATAATATAAAAATATAATTTATAATTATTTTATAAATCTAGAAATCGATATTATATTTGTAGTTTTCGGTTCAGACCGAGTTCCCGATCTGGACTAAGTTCTCAAGTTCCAAATATGTCGGTCTTTCTCAAACTAATTCTTGAGTTCCCGAAGGGTCAAAGTGCATTTGAGACGTTCAATTCGAGTTCCTTCGAAGGATCGAAGGGCATATCATATGTTGGTCTAAGATACACAAACCGACATCTCATATGTCGGTCTGATATGCCCAAACCGACATTTTACATGTCGATCTTAGATGCATAGACCAACATATCACATGTCGGTTTGAAATGTCTAAACCAACATCTCACATATCAGTATGATATACAGAGCAATATTGACCGGGATCTCATGTCTGTGGTTGAAGGGTCGATGGGTCAATAGGCATCTCAAACCGATAACAAAATTCGAGTCTTTTCAAAGTGTCGAAGGGCATCTTTAATATATATATAATCAAAGGACATCTCACATAAATTATAGACGAAGGGTTGATGGGTCGATGGGCATCTCAGACTAATGTCTCACATAATTCGAGTCCAGTCGAAGAGTCGAAGGGTCAAAAGGTTGAAGGACATCTTAGAGTTACATATGAGATGTACAGACCGACATCTCACATATCGATCTGAAATGTAGAGCGATATAGACCGAGATCTCATGTTGGTATATGGTCGACGAGTTGAAGTTCGAAGGGTTTAAAAGCATATCTCATAATTTATAGTTGAAAGGTCGATAGCAGAAGGGTCGAACATGTGATCTCGATCCAAGCCGACATGTGATCTTGGTCTGAGACCACATACCGAGAACTCGGTTTAGAAAGTATATTATATTAGATCTCGGTTTAGGAAGGAAGAAAAAATTCTCTAGGAAGGAAAATGAAGAACTCGGTTTGGAAAAGTAGCTTGGTCTGGGAAGAGAGAAATTAAACTCGGTAAAAGATCTCGGTCTGAATGCTTGGTAAAAGAAAATAATTTTGACGCGTTACGTAGAAGGAAAAGTTTTTGGCTTGCGTATTAATTGTATAAACTTTTGTATTAATACAAATAATTTTAACGTGACAATTTTTTTAATCATTAAGACGATCAAAATTTATACAGAAAAGACAAATAAGAATGCTGAAATAAGGACCGAATCCCCTCCCAATACAAAGTCGAAAGATTATTACCTAGCCACAGGATCAAGGAATAAGCAATGATGGTTTCAGGCAAGGAAATAGTGATAATAGCTCCGAGTCTAGGTGAATAGTAAACTCAGGCAACCTACTAACACTATAAATAGGGCCCCAATATGAAGAGAAAGGTAAGTACACTCTATCTAACCTGACCCCATAGTAGTTAGCTCCCTAAATTAGATCAAACATTAATATTTACCATAGAAGAGAGTTAATCGGGTCCTAACCTCGATTTGACTCTTGTTTTCCTTATTTTCAGATGGTAGGGTCAGAAATACTGTTGGGCGGGACCATTTTTTGCACCAACAGATGTGTATCTTCGTTCTCCCTATTAGACAAAATGTGCAGGATTTTATCCACATCTTGTAGATGAGAAGTTTTATGATTTCTGTGTGGATTAAGATCTTTCTGACAAGATACTTAAAAGGGTTATTCAAATAGTTTGGTCAGAAGTGATTTTAGATTTAGTCAGAATTTAAATTCTTTGTACAACACTTAAAATTATATTCTAAATTTTATTTTATAATATTACGGATCCAACTATTCATTCCAAAATTTACTACTCGTAACAAAAATTAGTAAAAAAGTTCCATAGATTTTCAAATAAAAAAATGTCTTTGACATTTTCCGGCAAGCCAAAGAGCTCATGATTTGTTGTTCAGTTCCTACTTTTTGTTCATGACGTGGCTTATGAGATATGGGAAATTTCAAATTAGGGTTTCCATTATGGTACGTATTTCATACTTTTTTAAGTATCGGATTAAGCTTATTTTTACTTAACAAATAAAATTATGTTATTCGACTCTTACGTACGTTTGGTTTAGTTAAGGTTTCAAGTAATTAATTCCGATAAGACAATACTATAGTTTACTAAGGTGTATGCATTTCATTACATTAAACCCTGAAATTAATATATATAATTTTTTTAACCTTAGTAAACTATAGTATTGGAGTTGTATAATTTGGTTTGACTATTCATAATTGCAATTAGAAGTTTATTTTATTTTATTTTATTTTCCTCCCTACCAATCAGCATCACTCCCAAATCGTCAAACCAGCTCCAAATTAATTGCATTAGAAAGTAATAAATTAAAATAGAAATAATGATAATCTATTACATATCTTCAGACAATAATAATAAGTGTGCCGTGTGTGACAAGGTGATGTCCGAAGACTTTTTAGAACAGGGAACGGCGGCCTCCTGTGGGAAACAATCGAAGATTTGTGACAGCGACGTTACTGGTGACAGCTAAATTGTTTCGGCGTGTTCCGGTCAACTGAATACGAGATGAATTATTGGACCACGTTGGTCCCTTGCGAATTCTTCTTCCTTGTTGAATGCAGAATCTAGATTGCCTAGATCCATCAAAATAGCTACCTTTAATTATTAACATCAATCATTCTCTTATCTTATTCGCCCCCTAAAAACAACATCAAACAGACAGCCAAAATCATTATCGACAGCACATGATCACCATCTAAGGACAGATTCCCATGTTCTTGTCCTCTTTCTTACTACGATCGGAAATAATCATGTCTCTGATCAGTCAGCTCTATGCAATATTTGGTCTTCTTCTTCTACCTATCATGATGATCAGTATTCTCCCTTCTCTTGGGTTGGAGGACAAGACCCTGTGCATGGAGAGGGAGAGAAATGCACTCATCCAGTTCAAAAATGACGTCGTTGCTTACGAAGGTCTACTTTCTTCATGGGGAAACGGCGATGATCAGAAGGAGTGCTGCCACTGGATCGGAGTTTCTTGCGACAATCGAACCGGTCATGTACTTAGCCTGGATCTGAGTGGATCTCAACTCACCCTTAGAGGAGGTAAACTTAGTTCTTCACTGATGGAATTACGTTACTTGAATTACTTGGACTTAAGTGGGAATGATTTCAATCTCGCCGAGATACCTCAATTCATTGGTTTTCTAAGTGAATTAAGGTATCTTGATCTAAGTAGTTCGAATTTCGGAGGAAGATTCAGTTCACAAGGGCTTAAGAATCTTTCACTCTTAGAACATCTTGATCTTTCTGAGAATTCATTTCAACAGAATGATGAAAATCTTGAATGGGTTTCTCATCTTTCGTCTCTTACTCATCTTGACTTGAGTGCGCTCAACCTTAGTCAAGCCTATGATTGGATTGATGTAATTAGTCATCTCCCTAAGGCTGAAGAGATTTACATGGAGTCATGTCAAATTCCTTCCCCTAATTCCTTCTCTCTCAACTCATCAGCTAACATTACAAAATCTCTTACTTTCATTGATCTAACCGGAAACCAAGTCGAGGGTCAGATTCCGACATCCTTCGCCAACATGTGCTCGTTACAAACTTTGCGTTTGGGTAAGAACGGTTTGAACGGTTTATTGAGAGATTCGCTCGAGGATTTGTCCGGATGCATCAAAGATTCACTTGAAGAATTGGATCTTCTTGGGAATGAACTTATGGGAACTTTACCGAATTTCACCAAATTCTTTCCTGGTTTGAAAAGATTGTACCTCAGTGACAACAAATTGAATGGAACAATCCCTTCAAGTATCCTGGAACTTGCCATGCTAGAAGAATTGACTCTTGCTTGGAATTCATTGGCGGGTTTTATTTCGGAAAGTCGTTTCCCACACCCAAACAATATAAAGTACTTGGATTTATCTCACAATTCCTTGGAAGGTATGATCTCAGATAGTCATCTGGCCAGGTTCCATAATTTACAGTACCTAGATTTATCAAACAATAATTTTGTGATAACCGTTGATACACCTAATTGGACTCCCCCGTTTCAACTCGATGTCATGTTACTACGGTCATGCAATTTGGGCCCGAAATTTCCGACATGGATTCGGAACCAAATATCGTACAGGCAGATTGACATCTCTAATGCTTCGATAATAGATACTGTTCCTTCATGGTTTTGGAACACATCTGGAGTACTTACAACATATATGAATCTTTCTCACAACCAACTTGCCGGACTTTTTCCTCCTGATAGAATAGGGTATTTTTCTATTGTGGGGATAATTGATCTTAGTTCGAATCAATTTCAGGGTCCGATTCAACCTTTTTTCGCGAGAGCCGGGTCATTGAATCTCTCAAACAATAAGCTCAATGGGACTATTTCTTTCTTATGTGATATGTTTAATGCACTCATGCAAGTTCTAGATCTTTCTAACAATCTCTTGTCCGGGCCCCTCCCGGATTGTTGGGACATTCCTTACCAAAGTTTGATTGTTGTTAATTTGGCAGACAATAGATTTTCCGGGAACATCCCTATATCAATTGGCTACTTGTCATCACTTGAGTCGTTGACTTTGAGAAACAATAATTTGACCGGAGAGCTGCCTTCTTCCATGAAAAACTGTACAAAGTTGGAAGTTCTTGACTTGGGAGGTAATGAGCTGTATGGACAAGTACCTGATTGGATAGGGAACAGCTTAACTTCTCTGGTAATTCTTAGTCTACGTCTAAACAACTTCTCTCAAACCTTGTCTTCAAATCTGTGCCGTTTAGCAAAACTCCAACTCCTAGATTTGTCTTTCAACAACATTTCTGGAAGCATACCGAAATGTCTTAACAACCTAACCGCCTTGACACAATTTGACGAATATTCAACTGCAGTTTCATACCTTCCTCGAAAGAGTTTCAATCTTCTTGACAACTGGGTGTCTCCTAATCCTCTCTATGATAACAATGCATTATTGATATGGAAAGGGAGAGAGCTTGCATTCACAACCACTCTTGGGTTTCTGAAGAGCATCGATCTCTCTAGCAACCATTTGTCGGGAAATATTCCGGAAGGAATTATGGAGCTCATTGCTTTAGTTTCTTTGAATGTTTCGAGAAATGAGTTGATGGGAGAAATCCCTTCGAATATCGGTCAACTACAATCACTAGACAGCCTTGACTTATCGAGAAATCATATTTTCGGTCAAATTCCATCAAGCCTTTCAAATATTAATCGGTTGAGTGTGTTGGACTTGTCGAACAACAACCTGTCAGGAAGAATTCCGGGAGGGACTCAGCTCGAAAGCTTTAGTGCTTCAGATTATGAGGGAAATCCCGGGCTTTGTGGGTTCCCACTTCCGGTTAAGTGTCCGGGTGATACAAGTGAGGTCGCCCCCTCGGATGATCAAGGAATATCTGATGAGAGTCAAGACACTGATGATTCATTTATAGATGAAGGATTCTATTATGCAATGGGGCTGGGATTTGCATTTGGACTAGGGGGAGTTTTAGCTTCTTTCCTGTTCAACAAATCATGGAGGCACGCTTACTTCAAGTTCTTAAGCGACATCACAAAAATGTGGTTCAAGGGCTACACTATATTAAACGGTAATTAATTAATTCCCTCCTTTTCAACTAGTCTAATTAACCTTTTACACTTAAAACATAGTACATTGTTTTTATGGTTTTCCGAAATCTATGTTAATGATCCAGGGGCTTCTTCAGATTCTTGGACAACAAGTACATGAACACCAGTCGGTTGAAAACTACTTCTAGATTCGTGTTCATTAGCATGCTCACAAGGAGATTAGTCATATCGTCATGACTTGATTAATCAGGCCCTGTATATACTTAGCATGACTTTCAGATATACGAGTTCCACTGGGTGGATTTTGTAATCAGAACATATACCTTTTCTTCTCCTTTTTTGTAATTAGTCCGCATTTTTTTGTGAGGTAAATAAAATTCAGTTCAAATGGTCAAGAAAACGGTCTCGACTAAAAGGGGAGCACCTGCATCGTTGTAATGGTTGATGTTTTTGCTTCTCGAGTAAATGCATTGGCGCATGCCTAAACTTTCACGAAGGAAAGGAAAAGAGAAGGCACGACTTTCCTGACAATTACACTAGAACTCGTTGGGCTTTGCTGCTTATAATATATTAGAAGCAGCTATACTACGGCACTTTTACTTGTCGACTCTACTTGTCGACTCTATTCAACGAACATTTGGTGTACTTCCAAATCTTGAGACATTGTAATGAGGTTTTCCGGCTCTACCTCTTCTCGACAGATTCGTCGACGAGTTTCCAAGCTCTCTGCTAAACTGCATACATTAATCAGAAAACTTTTCGTTTATGGACATAAGCAACAACCATTTTTCATGGACATGTGCATCTGTAGCTTATTTCTGGTTTCCATCCGATCTTAATGGAATATTTGAAGGGCTACACATCCACTTTACTTTGTGATTGTGGATGTAAATCAAAACGCTCATGCTTAAATGAGAATTGCTTGATCAATCACAACTGCAATATAATTTATTTATAAAAAAAAAAATCGGCAAACTAATTGTAAATAGTACATAATATGCATACAGAATTACAGGCCTATTTATCCGTATGTATGAGAGACGAAGAAATGTAAGCTACCATTTAGTCATCTTTGCAAATATGCATACAGATCTATTTATTCGTATTTAGGAGAGATGAAGAAACAGGAAGCTACCCTTTAGCCTTCAAACCACATTCTTAGTTGATGCAACTTCACAACAACCAACACATAAAGCCAATCATACACATCACTGCACATCTTAAAGTAAGCATATCTCCATGCTCTGTTCAGCAGTAGGGAACCCACAACTCCCCAAATTCCGGTGCAGAATCCAATCCCCAAAGCCACATAGAATCCTCTGTTCAGAATCATCCCCTCATCACCTTCTCGATGATATTCAGATTTTCCAGGATCATCAGTTGTTGTTGTTCCATCTTCTTCTCCCGGACACTTGACAGGAAGCGGTATACCACAAAGTTGAGGATTTCCAGTATACGTTGAAGCATTGAAGCCTTGAAGTTGAATGCCATCTGGGATTCTTGCTGACAAGTTATTGTATGACAAGTCCAGCACGCCTAGACGATCAATCTCAGAAAGACTTGAAGGAATCCGACCAGAGATATGGTTTCTTGACAAGTCGAGACTATCCAATGATCGTAACTGACCAATCTTTGGCGAGATTTGTCCAGTCAAACTGTTTCTTGAAAGATTCAGAGAAACTAATGCAACTAGATCCATGATTTCTTCTGGAATATCACCGGTTAACCTGTTACTAGATAGATCAATGCTTTTCACAAGCCATAGAGTTTTCGTGAATGCTTGCTCTCTTCCTTTCCAAGCCAACAATGCATCGTTTTCATAGGAATAATAACTTCGGTATTGATCTTCACCTAAATCCGATTGTTTCAAGGCAGTGAGATTGTTGATGCATTTCAGAATGTTTCCTGAGATGTTGTTAGAAGAGAGGTCTAAGAGCTGGGTTCGTGTTAAGTGGCATAGAGTTGAAGGTAGGGTCTTAGAGAAGGAGTTGAAACGTAGACTTAGAAATACCAAATTAGGTAGGCTATCTCCTAACCATCCTGGTATTTCTCCTGACAACATATTATGTCCCAAATCAATGACATGTAAGGTTAAACAGTTTCTCATGGACCGAGGTAATTCTCCCGTCAAGCTGTTGTTACGTAAATTCAGTGATATTAGGTTTGACAAGAAGCCGATTGATTTAGGAATTTTCCCGGACAGTCTGTTGTTTGCCAAATCAAGAACGCCTAAATTTAGGTAAGAATTCCAGCAATCTGGAAGGTCACCAAACAAAAGGTTGCTTGAGAGATCTAGAATTGACTTATCTTGTTGGTGGGAAAGGTTAGAGCATAAGAAAGAAATAGTTCCATAGAACTTATTCGTAGAGAGGTTTATTGATCTCGCTTTTGACAAAAATGTTGGAATTGGACCTCCAAATAGATTTGAACTTAAATCAACTAAGCTGAAAGCAGGGAAGCTTATGTTTATATTAGGAACAAAACCCTTGATTTGATTGTGGGAAAGATTCATGTAAACTACAGGTTGTTGGGATAAGTTCCAAAACCAAGAGGGAATAGTGTCTTTTATTAAAGCATTGGAGATGTCAATATGAGTATAATTGTTTTGAGTTTGAATCCATCGAGGGAATTCAGGACCCATCTTGCAAGACTGCAACAATATGACATTCAATTGAAATGGAGGTGTCCAGTTCGACCGAAAATTCATCATACTTAATGAATTTCCAGACAAACGCAAATATCTTAATTTCTTGAGTTTCGAGAAATGATTTTCCGAGATAGAACCTTCCAATGAATTCCATGCTATATCCAATTTTTCCAGCTTGATTAATTGGCCAATACTCAAAGGTATTGTTCCATTCAAATGGTTATAAGTAAGAGATAACCTTCTCAAAGATCGGAATGTTTCAGAAAAATCCGGCAAGAATCCGGAGATTTGATTCTCGGAAAGATCCAATTCTTCTAGTGGGTATCTAATGCAACTAGCTGATACATTCTTGACATATTCAGTTAGCTGACCACCAAGATTGTTGCCCTGCAGACGTAATGTATTCAAAGAACACATATTTGCAAAGTGTTCTTGAATCCTACCTTCCAATTGGTTGATAGAGAGATCCAGATATTTTAGAGAACTTAGAGTTTTCAAGTTGGATGACCAATTAGTGGAGTTATTTAAGTTTAGCTCGCGAAGGTCAAGGTAATTAAGAGAAGTAAGATTGGAAAGCCATTCGAGGAAGATTTGGTCGAAGAAATTCCCTGCCAAATTGAGATGTTGCAAGAGTGAAAGATTTCTAAGCCGGCCTGAAATAAGGCTTCCTCCAAAATGTGCATAACTAAGGTCAAGAAACCTTAAGCTGGTTAGAGAACCAATAAAGTCGGGAATCTGAATCTGGTTAAAATAATTTTTAGACAAGTCCAAATGATTCAAGTGATGCAAATCCAATAAAGAGGGATTGAGCTTACCTCCAAGTGATTTATATACTTCACCTTCATCCTTAGCACTGAGGACAAGACCAACCACATGGCCTGTTCGGTTACTACATTGAACTCCACTCCATTTACAACAATCATTTTTGTGGTCAAGAACATCTCCAATTTTGACCCACGAAGAAAGCATCCCTTCGGGATCAAGAAGGTCTTGTTTGAACAGTAAGAGTGCCGTTCTCTCCCTCTCTATGCACTCAAGTGAAGGATAAATCATGAGAGACAAAAGTAGGAAAAACAAACAGAACAGTCTGAGAGACATCATGTGAATGTAGCAGGCATACAAATGCAGTATTTCCTTCAAAGAGTGTTTTAAAGGATAGTCTTAGTTTAAAGTCCGATTGGATCATATTTATATTAATTCATACTTTTCTAATTAGCAGAAACAATAATGATGCATCAAACATTGATACGGATGTGTATGAAAAAATGGTTAGAAGTTTACATCAGCCCTTAAAATCTTTTCTCCAGGACTCTCGTCTAAGTCTACGTGGCTACATAAATTTCCTTAAAAAAAAAAAAAGGAAAAGATAGAGACTCTCAAATCACTATCTATATATGTAAATGGAATGTTCAAAGTGTTGAGAATGTAACGTGATTAGAATAGTTGAACCGGTCTGCAACCTCGAATTCGAGTTGTGTCAGGACACAAAAAAGAAATCGGGAAGCTGGATCACCCGCAACAAACAACATGTAAAAGCCCGGCCAAGAAAGGGCCGCTAGGAAAACAAACAAAACAAAAGAGAAAAAAACCACTCCTAAAGAAACCTTAGAAGCCATAGAAACTTGCCACGCCTAAAGAAATCAACCCACTCCAGTAGCATCCATTTCCTCCAACGAAGTGCAATAAGGAACTCTGCCTGATCCAAAGGAGAAATTGGCTTGGCGTTGTGCAAGTTTGCACATATGCATACATACATGCCTATTTATTTGTGCAAGTTTGCACATATGCATACACACATGCCTATTTATTCGTATGTATGAGAGATCAAGAAACATAAGCTACCATTTAGTCATCAAACCGCCATCTTAATTTATGCAACTTCACAACAAACATAATAGTTTGAGAGACATCATGTGAATGGAGTAAGTATGCATGCATGCATGCAATATTTGCTTCAAGAGTGTTTAAAGGGTAATCTTAGTTTAGAGTTCAAATGGATCATTTTCGTTTTTTGAAAGATAAAAGTGAGGTCACCCCCTCGGATGATCAAGGAATATCTGACGAGAGTGAAGACGGCGATGAAGGCTTCTATTATGCAATGGGGATGGGAGTTGCATTTGGACTAGGGGGAGTTTTAGCTTCTTTAGCTTCTTTCCTGTTCAACAAATCATGGAGGCATGCTTACTTCAAGTTCTTAAGCGACATCACAAAAAGGTGGTTCAAGGGCTACACTATATTAAACGCTAATTAATTAACTCCCTCCTTTTCAACTAGTCTAATTAATCTTTTACACTTAAATTTCGTACATTGTTCTTACGGTTTTCAACTAGTTTAATTAATTAACTCCCTTTCTTCTTCTTCTTCTTTTTTTTTTTTTTGTAATTAGTCCGCATTATTTTTGTAAGGTAAATAAAATTTAGTTTCCAATTGTTGGTTTTCAAATGCTCAAGATTATTTGGCCACCAAAAAATAAAGGGGGGGTAAGTACCTGCATCGTTGTAATGGTTGATGTTTTTACTTCTCGAGTAAATGCTCTGGCGCGTGCATAAACTTTCAAAGGGAAGGAAAAGAGAAGGGCATGAATTTACCTGACAATTGCCGCTAGAACCCGTTGGGGTTGGCTAATAATATGTTAGAAGGTGCTATACTACGGCACTTTTACTTGTTGACTCTACTTGATGAAGAACGATCTTAGTGGGGAAATCCAACAAACAGTTGGTGTGCTACCAAACCTTAAAGCATTGTTACGAGCTTTTCCGCCTCTACCTTCTCTCGGCAGATTTGTCGACGAGCTTCCAAGCTCTCTACTAAACTGCATACATTCATCAGAAAACTTTTCATTGGCATCAGCAACAGCCATCTTTCAGGAAAATTTCCCGATGATCCTTTTTTTTTTTTCCCTATAATCAATTTGCATCTGTAGAAGGTTTCCATCTCATATTCATGGAAATATTTAAAGGGTTAATAATCCCCTCTACTTTGTAATTGTCGATGTTAATCAAATTGATCATGCTTATATGAGAATTACTTGATCAATCACAAGTGCAATATTATTATATATATAAAAAAGAAAGATATAACTTGGCAAACTAATTGTACGTCTGCACATGGCCTATTTATTCATATGTATGAGAGATGAAGAACCAACACATAAAGCCAATCATACACATTACTGCACATCTTGAAGTAACCATATCTCCATGATCTCCTGAGCAGGAGTGAACTCACAGCTCCCCAAATTCCAGCTCAGAATCCAATCCTTTCAAAGCCACATAGAATCCTTTCTCCAAAATCGTCCCCTCATCATCTTCTAGATATTCCGAACTTCCATGATCATCAGGTGTTGTTCTATTTTCTTCTCCCGGACACTTGACTAGAAGTGGTAGGCCGCAAAGTTGAGGATTTCCGGCATACATTGAAGCATTGAATCCTTGAAGTTGAGTTCCATCTGGAATTCTTCCCGACAAGTTGTATGACGAGTCCAGCACGGGTAGACGATCAATCTCAGAAAGACTTGAAGGAATCCGACCAGAGATATGGTTTCTTGACAAGTTGAGATATTCCAATGATTATAAATGACCAATCTTTGGCGAGATTTGTCCCGTCAAACTGTTTCTTGAAAGATTCAGAGAAATTAAGGCAACTAGATCCATGATTTCTTCTCGTATCACCAATTTAAAAGGCAACGATATCATATTATAGTAAGGGTATCAAAACATTCAGAGTACAGAGAAAATCAAGATAAGACAAAGATGTCCCACATGAAGCTGGGGAGAAGACAAAAATTAAACCCGACATATGATACAAACTAGGTAGAAAACTAGAGCTTTGAAGATAAATGATAAGATAATATAGCTTAACGGTGAAATAGTAGTATAATTAAGCTAAGGATAATAGAATTGGGATCCTAATTTTCAAGTAACTCTTGAAACATAGAAGCATTGAAGTTTTTGATCGCTTGAATACTTGCCGATAGTCTACTTGGATTTAGTCGTATCATCGAATATCAGTGTATCACCGCTTAACCTATTAGTGGAGAGATCGATGATTTTCAGAAGCCCTAAAGTTTTCGGGAATGCTTGTTTTCTTCCTTTCCAAGTCAACAATGCATCATTCTCATATCAAACTCCATAGCTAGGTCTGTCATCACTAAATTCAATGAAGGTTGAAGTATCCGAATAAAGATCCGACTGTTTCAAGGCAGTGAGGTTGTTAATGCATTTCGGAATGTTTCCTGAGATGTTGGTGGAAGAGAGGTCTAAGAGTTGGATTTGTGTTAAATGGCATAGAGTTTAAGGTAGGGTTTTAGAAAAGGAGATGAAACGTAGACTTAGAATTGCCAAATTGGGTAGGCTGTCTCCTAACCATAGGGGAATTCCTCCTGCATGACAACATGTTATGTCCAAAACCAATGACTTTTAACGTTGAACAGTTTCTCATGGACTAAGGTAATTCTCCTGTCAAGCTGTTCTTACGTAAATGAAACAATCTTAGGTTACATAAGAAGCCGAATGATTTAGGAATTTTCTCGTACAATCTGTTGTCTGCCAAATCGAGAATGCCTAAATGTTGGTAAGCAATCCAACAATCCGGAAGGTCACCAAACAAAAGGTTGCTTGAGAGATCTAGAACTTCCATATCCTGTTGGCCATAAAGGTTAGAGCATAAGAAAGAAATAGTTCCGTAGAACTTATTCTTGGAGAGGTTTAGTGATGACACTTTTGACAAAAATGTTGGAATTGGACCTCCAAATAGATTTGAGCTTAAATCCACCATGCTGAAAGTAGAGAAGCTTATGTTTATGTTAGGAAACAAACCCCTTGATTTGATTGTGGGAAAGATGTTTGATTATGTTGATTTGTTTCAAGTGTAATTGAGAGTGAAGGAAAAAACAGAGAACACTTGTTCTTGTTTTGGAAAAACAGAATGCATAGTCATTGATTTTCTACAACACTTAAAAAGAGATAAAATGAATGATTACAAGCACACTTACAACCATTCTTAAGACTGAACAAAGCATACTGAAAGCACTTAACATCAACCACTAATTCGGCTAATTAAAATTTAAACAAAAGCAAGAACAAAAGCATAAAAACAGAATATGCTTTATAGCAGAAGGTACATTGCTTTTACAGCACTTTGCTGTCAAGTGGTAAATTTGTGCAAGATGCATTCCAAATATTTCCAAGTCTTGAAACCAGCTTCCACATGTTTACAATCATAAGAAAAAATTGTTGGAGTGATCAGATTGCTTGAAGAATTCAAATTCGGCTTCTGACTTGTTATGCAAGAAAACCAGTAAATTCAAAAAAGTTGAGATTGAATTGAGCATAACTTGAGCTAGCATGAACCAATTTGAGTGATTCAAATTTCCAAAGCTTGGTTTTAGAGAGATCTAACTAAGGGTATAACAGTCAACTACAATTGAATAAGAAATCCAAAAATCAACTCTAAAGTTAGATTGCTCAAACTAAGCATATTCTAACAAAAGATCCATGTCTTTTATTGGGATCCATGTGTTGGGATAAGTTCCAAAACCAAGAGGGAATAGTGTCTTTTATTGAAGCATTGGAGATGTCAATCATTGTATAATTCTTTTGAGTTTCAATCCATTGAGGGAATTCCAGACCCATCTTGCAAGACCGCAACAATATGGCATCCAATTGAAATGGAGGCCTCCATCCCTCTAATACGCCAGGTCTCACACTTGTCATACATCCATTACAAGGAAGCTCAAACTATGGATTATGAAGTAGAGCTATGAAATTAACATTCCTATCCCAAAAAAAATTGGGCTTCGTCAATGAGATTAGACTAAGTCGAGTCACTAACCAAGGAGTCATTTTTCAAACAATTAAAATCGATATTCCCTTTTTGTCCTATACAAAATTGGCGCAGTGGGTAGGTAGGAAATTTGGGTTAAAAGTAAAAAGAAAAAAGAAAAAAAAAATTGTAATAGTTTATATTTTCTCGAGTTCAATGCCCTAAAGACCCTAAAAGGAATTTTAAACGGAGTAAATTCATAAAGTATACATAATTGCATACATTTTTCTTTCACGTTCACTCGCTTTTCTAAAGTTAACTGGGTTATGATTATGGCGTGCATTGAATCCACGACTTTGTTTATATTTTCTCGAGTTAAATCCTTCCAACACTCAAATCAAGCATTGTGATTATAATATATATCTCTTAATTTAAGAATCGGCTTAGATCCTTTATATTATATATAGACATAGACACATCCAATTGGACTAAAAAACAACCCTTGAAACTTGAAACCACACCTCAAATCCTCCAACACATGAACATGAACATGTCGATCAGACTTGTCTATGCAATTCTCATGCTCTTATCTCTCATGAATCCTTTGCTGGGATCCAGTGTCACGTGCATTGAGAGTGAGAGGAAAGCTCTCCTACAATTCAAACAAGCCGTGGTCGATTTTGGATCTCTCTCTTCATGGAGCAGTGAAGACGACAGCAAAAACTGTTGCACGTGGAGAAGAGTTTCATGTAGTAATCAAACAGGCCATGTGCTTAGTCTTGACCTACATGGATATGGATTATCTCTAAAGACCGGTAAGCCTTTTCCCTCATTAATGGAGTTGCATCACTTGAATTACTTGGACTTATGGGGAAATGATTTTCACTCCACACCAATACCTGATTCTTTTGCTTCTCTTAAGGACTTAACATATCTTGATCTTGGTATGTCAAATTTTGGCGGAAGATTTATTTCCGGCCCGTTAAGAAACCTGTCACGCTTGCAGTATCTTGATCTGAGCGGGAATAAATTCGACAAGTATGATGAAAATCTGTCATGGATTTCTAACCTTTCTTCTCTTAACAGCCTCGATTTAAGTGACATCAATCTAAGTAAAGCTAATGATTGGTCTCAAGCTATTAATCATCTGCCTGAGCTTAGGGAGCTCCGTTTAACATCGTGTCAACTTTCTTCTTTCCCTACTGCTCTCACCCGCCCAGTACTCAATTTTTCCAAACACCTTACGTTCATTGATCTTTCCCAAAACCGACTCGAGGGTGTGATGCCAAGATTATTTGCAAACACTTGTTCTTTGGATACATTGCGTTTAGGTATGAACAATCTAAGCGGTGAGTTCAACGAATTTGTCGACCACTTTTCAGGATGTACCAAAATGGTAGAATTGAATCTTACTTCGAATCGAATTTCAGGCGACTTGCCAGATTTGAGTGTAGCATTTCCTAAGTTGGAACAATTATTTCTTAGTGATAACCATTTAAATGGGACATTAAGTCCTACAAGTATAGGAAACCTGTTCAATCTAAAATATTTGGTTATTGCAAAGAATTTGTTGCAAGGTTCGATTGTGGAGAGTCTTTTTTCAAAACTCAACAGCATGCTGTATGTGGATTTATCTAACAATTTAATGGAAGGTTTGATCATAGAGGGTCATTTCTCGAACCTAAGCGGATTAAGATACCTGGACTTATCCAACAATGCATTTATTCTAAAATTTCAATCGAACTGGACTCCTCCATTTATTTTGAGTAACATATTATTGCGGTCATGCAATTTAGGTCCGTACTTTCCTCAATGGCTTCAAACTCAAAATCCTTTGATGCAGATTGACATTTCTAATGCATCGATAAGTGATACCGTTCCCTCATGGTTTTGGCAATTCTCTGATTTACTGTATATGAATCTTTCACACAATCAACTTGGTGGAGTCATTCCATATGATATTGGAGATCGGGACTTTCCATTTCTTTCAACTGTCGATCTCACTTCAAATTTATTTGAAGGTCCGATCCCGCCATTTCTTTCGAAAGTGACATCACTAACTCTCTCCAAAAACAAATTCCATGGCAATGTTTCTTTCCTATGTACTTACTCTTATTGGCAGTTAATGGAAGTTCTAGACCTCTCAAGCAACCTTTTGTCCGGTGACTTACCAAGTTGTTGGACTTCCAACTACAACAATCTAGTCATTCTTAATTTGGCCAACAATAATTTCTCTGGGAAAATTCCGACATCATTAGGCTCCTTGTCTAGACTTGTCTCATTGCATTTACGTAGCAATAGCTTTACCGGAGAATTGCCTAGATCGATGAAAAATTGCATGGCCTTGAAAATTATCGATTTGGGAAATAACAAACTTTCCGGACGAATACCGGATTGGCTAGGTAACAATCTAACCGATTTGGTAGTTCTTAGCTTACGTCTTAACTATTTTTCGGGAGATCTGCCTTCTCATTTATGCCATTTGCAAAGAATCCAACTCTTAGATGTATCGTCCAATAACTTCTCGGGAAGCATACCGAAATGCTTTGGCAATCTTACAGCTTTGATGCGATCCGATGAATATTCAAGCACTTCTACTCCTTTTGTGTTAAGATACTTCTACTACGTGACATTTAACATGAACAACGGTCGTGTTTATGATGACGACGCGTTATTGACATGGAAAGGAACAGAGCTTGCATTCACAAACACTTTAGGTCTTCTAAAGAGCATTGATCTGTCTGGTAACCATTTGACTGGTGATATTCCAGAAGAAATCACGGAGCTTGTTGCATTGGTTTCTTTGAATCTTTCGAGAAACAATCTTACGGGTCATATCTCGACAAAGATCAGTCAACTACAATCATTAGATGTCCTTGACTTATCGAGAAATCAAATCTTCGGTCTAATCCCTTCAAGTCTTTCTAACCTTGATCGGCTGGGTGTGCTTGACTTGTCAAACAACAACTTGTCGGGAAGAATTCCGGAAGGTACTCAACTCCAGGGATTCGATGCCTCGACTTATGCAGGGAATGCTGGACTTTGTGGGGTCCCACTTCCAATTAACTGTCCCGGTGAGAAAAACAAGACTGCTGTGGAAAGTAGTCCTGGAAAATTTGATTCGGAAGAAGATGATGATGAGGGGGAGATTTGGGGATTTGGATTCTATGTTTCTTTGGGGGTTGGATTCGCCATTGGCCTTTGGGGAGCTTTTGGGTCATTAATATTCAGCAGATCGTGGAGATATGCTTACTTCAGGTTTTTCAGTGATGTACATGATTCTCTTTATGTGTTTGTGGTTGTGAATATGGCCAAACTAAGAAGGTGGTTCAAGGGCTAGGTCTTTTTTTTCATTGTAGGTAACAAATCTGTTTCCCTTTGTTAGTTCATGTTTTTTCATTGTAGGTAAGAATGATGGTCAATACCAAAATTCATCGAACACAAAAAGTCAACTCTTCTCTTCATTATTCATAAGAAGTGAGTTCACCTTCTTCGAACAATATGAATTCATAGGTGCAGGTGAAAATTAAGGACTTTTCTAATTAGGGTCGCAACTATATTGATACAAAGGGTTGATCAACAACGAGTGCTGTTTAATCCTTGTAAAGTGGTTAGAAGTTTACATCAGCCCTTAATCTTATTCTCCACAGCTCTCGACCAGGTCTACGTTACTATACACATTTCTTCCAAAAAAAAAAAACGAAAGGGAAAAAGAATCCAATTATCTATACATGTATGTAGATGTAATTTTCAAAACAGATAATTTTCAAAAAGGGCAGGGGATTGGCGACAGGCTAGTGTTGAAAACGTGTAGAACAAGCAATTGAGAACATTTAAGATGATGATAGTTGAACCGGTCTGAAACCTCGAATTCAAGGTGTGTCATTTTTCCAACGGAATTTGGAAATAATGTGGAAAATTAATAGCAAATGGGGATCATGGCAGATTGTCAAAGGACCATGATCAGATTGGCGCAGTGTCAGTCGTTTTAATTATGTCTTGTCTAAAAAGTCTGGGTTTACGACTTATGAGTTCTGACGTGCGTTGACTCAACGACTTTTTATATTTTCTCTAGTTAAACCCTTCCAACACTCGATCAATGCTATATATATATATATACAGTGTCAGACACATCCAATCGGAACTCATAAACTGTTTTTGAAAAACAACACAAAAACTTGAAACCAACCACTTAGATTATCCTTCACATTCATATGACCATGTCTATCAGACTCGTCCATGCATTTCTCATGCTCTTATTTCTCATGAATCCTTCTCTCGGATCCAATGTCACTTGCATTGAGAGTGAGAGGAAAGCACTCCTACAGTTCAAACAAGTCATGGTCGATTCAGCCGGAGAGCTCTCTTCATGGAGCGATGGAGACGACAGCAAAAACTGTTGCACGTGGAGAAGTGTTTCATGTAGTAATCAAACAGGCCATGTGCTTAGTCTTGACCTAGCCGGATCTGAATTGTCTCTAAATGAAGGTAATCCTTTTCCCTCATTAATGGAGTTAGGTCACTTGAATCACTTAGACTTAAGTGGAAATTATTTTCACTCCGCACCAATACCTGATTCTCTTGCTTCTCTTAAGGGCCTAACATATCTTGATCTTAGTTCGTCAAATTTTGGCGGAAGATTTATTTCCGGCCCGTTAAGAAACCTGTCCCGATTGCAGTATCTTGATCTGAGCGGGAATAAATTTGAAAAGTGCGATGAAAATCTTTCATGGATTTCTAGCCTTTCTTCTCTTAACAGCCTTGACTTAAGTGACATTGATCTAAGTAAAGCAAATGATTGGTTTCAAGCTATTAATCATCTTCCTGAGCTTAGGGAGCTCCGTTTAACATCGTGTCAACTTCCTTCTTTCCCTATTTCTCTCACCCGCCCAGTACTCAATTTTTCCAAACACCTTACGCTCATTGATCTTTCCCAAAACCTTCTCGAGGGTGTGATGCCAAGATTATTTACAAACACTTGTTCTTTGGATACATTGCATTTAGGTGCGAACAATCTAAACGGTGAGTTCACCAAATTTGTCGACCACTTTTCAGGATGTACGAAAATGGTAGAATTGAATCTTAACTCGAATCAAATTTCAGGCAACTTGCCAGATTTTAGTGTAGCATTTCCCATGTTGGAACAATTAATTCTCAAAGATAACCATTTAAATGGCACATTAAGTCCTACAAGTATAGGGAACATGTCCAATCTACAATATTTGGTTATTGCAAATAATTTTTTGCAAGGTTCGATTGTGGAAAGTCTTTTTTCGAAACTCAACAGCATGTTGTATCTGGATTTATCTGACAATTCATTGGAAGGTTTGATTGTAGAAGGTCATTTCTCGAACCTGAATGGATTGAGAAACCTAGACTTATCCAACAATGCATTCATTCTAAAATTCCAATCGAATTGGACTCCTCCATTTCTTTTGAGTACCATAAAATTGCGGTCATGCAATTTGGGTCCTTTCTTTCCTCAATGGCTCCAAACTCAACATATTTTATCGCAGCTTGACATTTCTAATGCATCGATAAGTGATACCATTCCCTCTTGGTTTTGGAACTACTCTAATTTGCAGGATATGAATCTTTCACATAATCAACTTAGTGGAGTCATTCCTTATGATAATGGATATCAGAATATTCGGTTTATTTCAGTTGTTGATCTCAGTTCAAACTTATTTGAAGGTCCGGTCCCGCCATTTCTTTCTAAAGTGACATCACTAAATCTCTCCAAAAACAGATTCCATGGCAATGTTTCTTTCCTATGTGCCTCTTTTTTGTTTTTAATGGAAATTCTTGATCTCTCAAGCAACCTTTTGTCCGGTGACTTACCAAGTTGTTTGAGTTCCAACTACAGCCATCTAGTCATTCTTAATTTAGCGAACAACCAATTTTCCGGGAAAATTCCAACATCATTAGGTTCCTTGTCTGGCCTTGTCTCATTGCATTTGCGTAACAATAGCTTTACGGGAGAGTTGCCTATGTCGATGAAGAATTGCACGTCCTTGAAAATTGTCGATTTGGGAAATAACAAGCTTTCTGGAGCAATTCCAGATTGGCTAGGTTACAACCTAATCGATTTGGCCATTCTTAGCTTCCGGTTTAACTACTTTTCGGGACATTTGCCTTATCATTTATGCCATTTGCAAGGAATCCAACTCTTGGATCTATCCTTCAACAACTTCCGGGGAAGCATACCGAAGTGCTTCAACAATCTTACGGCTTTGATGCAATTGGGTGAATATTCAAGCACTTCTACTCTTTTTGTGTTAGCAATCTGGCACTACATGCCGTTCAACATGCAGTTGGACAGTGTTTATGATGATGACATGTTATTGACGTGGAAAGGAAGGGACCTTGCATTCACAAACACTTTAGGGCTTCTAAAGAGTATTGATCTGTCTAGTAACCATTTGACTGGAGATATTCCAGAAGAAATCATGGAGCTCGTTGCATTGGTTTCTTTAAATCTTTCGAGAAACAATCTTACGGGTCATATCTCGACAAAGATCAGTCAACTACAATCATTAGATGTCCTTGACTTATCGAGAAATCGAATCTTCGGTTTAATTCCTACAAGTCTTTCTAACCTTGATCGGCTGGGCATGCTTGACTTGTCAAACAACAACTTGTCGGGAAGAATTCCGGAAGGTACTCAACTTCAGGGATTCGATGCCTCAACTTATGCAGGGAATGCTGGACTTTGTGGGCTCCCACTTCCGGTTAAATGTCTTGGTGAGAAAAACAAGACCACCGTGGAAAGTAGTCCCGGAAAATTTGATTCGGAAGAAGATGATGATTCGGGGGAGATTTGGGGATTTGGATTCTATGTTTCTTTGGGGGTTGGATTCGCCATTGGCCTTTGGGGAGTTTTTGGGTCATTAATATTCAGCAGATCGTGGAGATATGCTTACTTCAGGTTTTTTAGTGATGTACATGATTCTCTTTATATGTTTCTGGTCGTGAAAATGGCCAAACTAAGAAGGTGGTTTAAGGGATGAAGTTTTTTTTTTTTTTTTTTCTTTCTTTCAGGTAACAAATCTGCTTCCCTTTTTCAGTTCATGTTTTTATTTGAGTAATGAAATATAACTTTGCCTATGTGTAATTGTAGGCGTTGATCGAGT
The DNA here is from genome assembly GCA_027186245.1 of Coriaria nepalensis. NCBI lineage: Eukaryota > Viridiplantae > Streptophyta > Magnoliopsida > Cucurbitales > Coriariaceae > Coriaria > Coriaria nepalensis. The sequence continues at coordinate 55,271,308 of CP114481.1, forward strand.
GCTCGAGATCAATTGGTTTGGATGAGATTATGCAGAGGAAAAAAACAATCCAGGGAATCCAAAAACAGAGTACAGAAACAGAGTATAGCCAGAAAAATAAATTGAGATAAAAGAGTTATATATTATTAAAATTAAAACAGAGTATAACAGATAAGGAGTTGATACAAGTATTGCCCATGAATCTTGTTTTCTAGTGAAATGTACAAAAAACATCATGATCTAATTTCGACATTACCTTTTTCACTTACATCCCCCATAAACCTCTTCCAAAGCCAATGCTCTCTCCAAACCCCATCCATCCTCTCAATCGGAATATTCTTAGTCTCCGGAAAAAAATAGTAAACGAACAAGTCATCACCATCACCCATCCCGCAAAAAAGAAGAAAATCCCGGCCTTCAAATGACTGGCCTGCGGATCTAATCTCCAACGGGAATATCTCATCGGAACCAACAACCCCGATGGACCCCACGACCAAACGAATCCTGCCACATATATACATATCGAGATTATCATCAAATATGCATACCCTTTGCTTACCCCACCATGATCGTCAAGCTCAACAGCTAAAACAGCTCCCACTATTAATTGCGAAACAGTATAAACAAAACCCTTCTTCCAACTTTGTCAACTATAAGCATCGATATGAAAGTCTAGCTGGTTCCTATAAGCCCTGATGCCATTATTGTACACAACAAAGACGCACTTTCTCCTAAACCAATCGTACGAAAGAATATAGGTGCATAAAAGGCGATGACATTGATTCAGTCACTTGTTGGAAAAATGGTATTGCTATAGCCATTACTAATTGTGGCCTATGCTTTGGTGTTAAGATATGTGTCAATGGGTTGGTTTTTGACGTCGAAGTGGACCCAGTGGCAGCTTTGACGAGGTCGTTAAGTTCTGCGTGGATGTCCGTTGTCCCTCGGATTCTTTCTAGGACTAATTTGGCTTTTTTGGTGTTGTGATTGTTTGTTTGCTCATACGTTGTATTAAGCTATTGGGTGTTTCTGGGAGAAAGCCCGCCCCAAGGGCTAAGATTGAGGTCGGAAGTGCTGCCATGGCTAGAGAGATTCTCCATCCAAAGTCCAATTTGATCTTTTCAGTTCCAAAATTGATGAGGGTAGCAGTTAAAGCACCGATTCCGATACTAAATTGGAATCCATTGCTGATTGATCCTCTGTAATACGAACGTGCCGTTTCCGAAAGGTATAAAGGGACAGACTACAACCAAATATTGACATATTATAGATATGCAGGTTAGACTAATATGGATGAAAACTAAAGTAGAAGTTTCAAATAAATGGCATTACTTGATTTTCAAAGCCGACCCCGATTCTGAGCAATACACGGCCTAGGATAAGCATGTAGACATTGAAAGCGGCCCCACCTAAGGCACTACTGGCGAGAAATGCAGAAGCAGCGTTAAGTATAGAAGGCTTTCGACCGAAAGATCTAGTAATGAAAGAGGCCGAGAAGGTAGCCACAAGAGCAGCCAAGTATAGCGAGGAAGTAAACAGCGTCAAGACTTGACTATTGAATTTGCAGTAGTTACCAATCTGGGTGTCATCTTTCATCTTATTGTACATTTACAGAAGAATTTCTTTAGAAACGGACCCATAGAGGTCACTCCACCTTCACCACCATTAGTTTTCAAACACCAGAACAGAGATCGCATGTTACTTAATAACTATCTTGCATTTTTAGCAAGGTTTAGATTAAAATATTAAGAAAGTTGACGAAGTGCCTGAAATACCAATATCATATCCAAAAAGAAGACCTCCCATTGCTGTCATCATGCAAGACATGATGACATATAGGGTCAACCTGCCACTGTACTGCCCACTTTCACTGCTCGTTTCTAACCCAGCAGCCATAGCTAGATTCTTCCAAGTTCAGACAGTCACAGAGAGAAAGAGAGAGAGAGAGAGAAAGTGTAAATGTATGGGTCTGTCACGGATGTTAGAATTTCGAAGTTTAGATCAAAACAAAATAGAACACTTTAGTTTGTAAATTGTGCTTACTTGCTAAAAATGTAAGTTTTTCATTTCATTAATACTTAATAAATAGATGATTATAAATCAGAGCAATTACTAAAGTTAAAGTAAACTAAGACATCTCTAATCAACTAGGATTAGAAGTTACAATACTAGATTGGACATTATAAAAGTGCTAAGTACAATCAAGAACACAAAAATAGCAAAAAAACTGTTTCTGTAAAAACAGCAAAGGCAAAAAGCTGTTACTGTAAAAACAGCTTTTGGCTTTGTGCTAAAACACCAAAAGTGAGATGATGGACTTTGGCATGCTTGATCTCGAAGCTTGAGGTCCAACCAACTTAAACAAACTTGCTTGAGGTCAGAGCAGCTCCATTTGAAGTAAAAAATGCACTAAAACAGAAACTTCACAATGCCAAAATCAATAAAATAGTAAAAGCAAGATTATGTCTCAAGTTGAGTTTTAATAATCCGATCACCTTCAAACCAATTGCAACAAGTCATAAATGATGAGAGGAAGCTAATGGAATTGGAGTCAATGCATTTGGATTAGGGAGTCAAAAAGTCAATGTTTTTTGCTAATTTCCAATTGTAAAGTCACTAACCAAACAAGCAATCTTCACAACGGACACATATTGAAGGGCTATGATTATCTGGTGGGGTCTTAATCTCTACCGTAGAATGAGATTTAATGAACAATGTGTGCGGCACGGGTGGCCTTCGTTTTGGGATAAAAGCAAGATGTAGAAATGATGACGTGGGAAAAGTCGTTAGTTCTGTTATATGAGCTTTTTGCGGGAAAATATCCATGTAAGAAGATATGGAGTCAAAGATTTCCTATCAGGTTGGAAAATTCGACTTATAGCATGTATTATTACATTTACGTATCATGTTTCTTAAAAACTATAACAGAGTAGGCAGTAGAGCATAAAATGATTTTACTCGATTGCAGACTGCAGTAACGTTGTCTGAATGAATAACCCATTTTCTATCATCAGGAAATCTCTGTATCGATTTTGAAGGAAGAATAGGCCAATGTCTGAAGTGACTATTTTGGACTTTGGAGCATTGAAATTAAGGTCCAAGGGAGTAAGTCATAGCCGTACCAACCTCATCGTCTCTGTTAATCCCCTCTGAGCTTCTTCCTCGTAAATACTCTTTCTTTTCTTTTTCTTCTTTCATTTTTCTCTCTTTTGGGTCTTGAATTGAGTTAAGCCGATCAATAATAGTTAAGGTGGGTGCGACTATGTTTCCCACAACCTGTTTGTTAAAATGCTTCTGTGAGAAATTTGCTATCTTTTTGATTCATGCGTTTTGAAACCATTATTATTTTTTCTATACATAGCACTATTGTTGCAGTGTTTTAATTAGGAGCTGACCACCATTCTCAGTAATGAAAGCAAATTCAGGTTCTGGGCTTGCCAAATCTTTGCAAGAGAAACTTGCTGAAACACTGCAGTCTACAAAGAATAAACAACCTCAGACAAGCTAATTCTTTAGTTTTGATTAATGCAGGTAATCTCTTTTGTTTGCTTCCATCTTCTATAAAGTTATCTTCTCTGAAATTCTGACATGACCAGATGGATATGGTGTCTTTGTAACAGCCAGAACTATTATAAGATCACAAGCTTGTCTAGAATATTCAACCATTGCAGATTCATACATGAATGAGGAGGTTGGAAGAAGGTGACACTAGCAGACAACTTGGCCTCTCTCTTGAAGATACTTCTAAAGCAGATTTGAAAAGACCCAATACCCCGAATGGAGCTTAAGAAATCATTTGAATTGCGTTTAAAGAAGGTCAAAGAGCAACACATCAACGGAAAATTCCAACACCTTATGGAAAAAGTTATTGCCGATCCAGAGACCCTTCAGGAAGCGTTCAATTGTATCAAGATTAACTCAAATATTGATATATCATCATCTGATAATAGTGAGGCGCCTTCTTTTGAATCAATGGCTGAAGAACTAAGTAATGGAAAATATGATGTCAAGGCTAATACCTTCTCTATCTCCACAAAGGGTTCAAAAAAGGAAGTACTTGTCTTACCCAGTCTAAATTTAAAAGTTCTTCAAGAAGCTATCAAACTAGTTCTGGAAGTCATTTACAAGCCAATTTTTTTCCAAGATTTCTCATGGATGTAGAAGCGGGAGAGAACAACTTTCTGCATTGAGGTATATACGAAAAGAAATCAAAGATCCAGATTGGTGGTTTACAGTCAACATAAACAAGGAGACGGACACTTGTATCCTTGCTAAACTCATCAATTTTCCAAATCATGTTCTATTCTCCAAACCAAGTTCAATGCAGAGGTGTTAAATTTGGAGTTTGGAGGTTTCCCAAAAGGCCATGGTCTTCCACAAGAGGGAGTCTTGTCTCAGATATAATGAATATATATCTTGACCACTTTGACTGAGAATTTTACAGACTGTCCATGAAATGTGAAGATCTCAGCCAAGTTTTTAATGACCGTGAGGAAGATGGGTCTTCTTCCAAGCTACGTAGTTGGTTTAGAAGACAGCTGAAAAACAGTGATGTCAATATCAATGATAAAATCAAGGAGAAATCAAATCTACGAGTTTATTCTTGTCGGTTTATGGATGAGATTTTCCTTGCCACCTCTGGTTCTAAAGATGTTGCCCTTAGTTTCAAGTCTGAGATATTAAATTTCCTGCAGAATTCTCTACACTTGGAAGAAGTTAAACAAGAAGAAATTTTACCATCCATATCCCCCAACAGGACTCGCTTTCTCGGAATTCTGATCAAAAGAAGTGCGAAAGAAAATCCCGCCATAAAAGCTGTTCACAAGTTCAAGGAAAAGGTAGAGTTATTCGCATTACAAAAGGAAGAAGCTTAGAACGACGGAACAGTTAAGATAGGGATAAAATGGCATGGGCATGGTTTGAAGAAGGTTAAAGAGTCCGAAATCAAGCACTTAGCTGATCTTAACTCTGTTTTAAGCCAACTTTTCAATTATTGTAAACCAGGAATGGAAACTGACCACTGGTATAAATTCTTAAGATTTGGATGCAAGAATTTAGAAAAGCTAACTCAGCTCATAGTGAAGAAATGATCTTGTCGAAAGTATGTTTCCGAACGATCCCTTCCTAAAAGAACTTGTCAACTCGTATAATAAATTTCAAAATTCAGCTAAGGAGTATCTTTCATCTGAAACAGCTTCTACACTGGCTCTTTTACCCACCTCAGAAACCAAACCTGCGTCCTTTACTGAGATTATTGCTCCTATTAACGCCATTGAGAAATACCTGTTCCGTTATGGATTGGTTCCATCTAAAGGGTTTCTACGTACATGTTCTCTGCTCGTTTTACAAGATAACGACCGGATTATCAACTGGTTTTCAGGGATCGTTGACCATTGGATCAAATGGTATAGAGATTGTGATAACTTCGGTGAAGTTAAGCTCTTGATATGTGATGAATTTCGAAAATCTTGCATAAGAACTCTAGCTGCAAAATATAGACTTCATGAGAGTGAGATAGAGTAACGGTTTGATTCGCAATTGAGTGGGATTCCTTCTACTGAAGAGATAGAACTAGAGATAGATAAGAGGAACAGTACAGCATCAGACGAGGCATTAACATAAGGAATTTCGTATAGCGGATTGACTTTGTTGTCTCTGGCGAGAATGGTGAGCGAATCGCAGCCTTGCAAGTGTTTCGCGATGGGACGTGGGGCCCAGGCACGGAGCGTGTACACTCTACATGTCATGGGAAGGCACGGAGCGTGAATAGAAGAAGAATGGGGGTTGTGTGAGAAGAAGCACTTGGAGGATTTATATCTCGGGGATATATCCCTTCAGTGTATTGATTTTGGGGCATGGAAAAAATAAGCTAAGTTCAACCGTTTAGGGACATTCTTGTACACTGCATTTATAGTATTTTCATGAACATAGAAGATCATACGGTTATTACACATTTTTTGGATTGGGGGCTCTTCCATTAAATTATCTGATTATTAAAAATTATTTAATCTTATTTAAAAAAATATATATAATCGTTATAAATAAAATATATTTTAATTATTTATTTTTAAAATTTTTAATTAATAAAAATTAATATTTATAAATTTATTTTAAAATAAAATCATAACGATATTATGAATCCGGAGCCCCCATTTTAGCGAACAGAAAAAAAAAAAAAAAAAAAAAAAAAAAGAGAGAGAGAGAGAGAGAGAGAGAGACGGATAAGTATCAATTCTCAAGGGGCCAAAAAAAGTCTTTAAGTATATGAGCGGTTGGTTATACTTATATCCGTTAGAAGCCTCCAGATTTACAAAACTAGGGCCATATGTCCACGTGTCCTTATATCATTAGTTAAGCAGGACCGGTAAATCTCTGACCAGTCGCATAAAGCCGTCTCCTTTTGAAATTCCACGCGCCTTCTCTGTCTATGACTCTATCTAACCCAAATTCTTAAAATATCAAAAAGTAAGAGAGAGAGAGAGGAGAGAGAGATAAAGAAGAGTTGGAATCCTTTGTTTTTTCTCTATTCCTTTGTTTCTTCTTTCCCTTTTGCTGGGCCGAGCGTTTTGCGTTCCTAGAATCAGTGAGAGATTATTTTCTTCCCTTGTATCTTTTGTTCAATTAATTTTTAGCCAAGTATCTAGGGTTTATGTTGATTTGATTGTTTCTTTTGGTTATTTTTCTGATGCTGGAGTTCTTAAGCGTATGCAAAGAGATTCATTTATTTGTCAATATTTGGCACCTGATTCTGTAAAATTTGGATCTACGCTCTGCAGATTTTTATTTAATTACTTAGATTTTTCTCTTATATTGTGATATATTTGTTTCTGAACCAAAATTTGAGAAATTAGGAAAATTTATAGATGACCGTGATGAGTTTCCCATCTTTGTTAGTCAAATTCTAGTTGGAAAGTTCTCCCCCTTTTTTCTTTCATTCAAGGAGGAGAGGAGGGGAGGCTATACTTGTGAATTAAGTTGAAATATGCTCCGATTCTGATTTCCACAACAGGCTCAACTGGTAATTCCTTTGAGCTGGTTTTCATTGCCAGTCTGATGCCTTCCGCAGTTTCTCCTCAGTGGCAGGAGAAAGCTTCCGGCTTCTTTTCTTCCTCAGGTAATCATTTTCCTATACAGCATATTAATCGGCCATTTTTTTCATTTTCCGTGATCTTTTTTATATTTTTGTTATGGTTTTAATTATGCAGGAGTGAAGCTGAAAAAAGCCGGACAATCGGCCGGAGCCTTTGTGGAGGAAGTGGCAAAAGATGCAAAGGGAAATGTGTCTGACGTGGCGGACCGTGTTGGGTCTATGGTGAAGAGCAGATGGGCCCTACTTCAGAAGCCTGCTACAAGACATGCAGTGCAGGAACGCCTTATATCTGCTGCTGCTACAACTGGTATTGTACTTAGGAAAGGCATAACAGAGACAAAGGATAAGGTAGCTGTTGGGAAAGTCAAAGTGGAAGAGGTAAAATTTTGTTTTGGAGTCGAGTATTTGGGTAGTCATATAGAAACATGTGCTATATGATTGTTAGTGTTTTCAGGTTGCAAAAAAGACGGCACAAAAGAGTAAGACAATTTTGACAGACATTGAACGGTGGCAAAAGGTATATAAATCCTAAAATGACTACAGTAACGCATTCATATATGAATGTGTTTGTATATATGTATTTGTGTTTTTGAATTCTAACTTTTTTCCACCATTTACCAGGGCGTGGCGAGCACCGATGGTATGTTCTTACCTGGCTTTGTTAATTTACTATACTGAGTTGGAACTTCATGTTGATATTTTTTCGTTTTCTGATGCAGTATTTGGAGCACCCATTGAGGCTACTGTGCAATGTCAACAATCCAGCAGACCGATTCCTCATGTTTTGGTTCGATGTGCAGATAATCTCATCCTATCAGGTATCTAATTATCTAAACACATTGGGACCCGGCATATTCTCATCTTCATCACTTGAGTTTTCTTTATTCATTATTTTTGTTATTTCAGGCCTGAACACACCATACCTGTTCAAGTCTGAAGGAGATAAAAAGGTCATTCAGCAATTGGTTTCAATTTACAACCAAGGTATTGGGTTTGGGTAGAATTATTTTCCACAGTAATTCAGTTTTGATGATATCATTTTCTTCTTCTTTCTTATATATATATTTATATATTTGTTATATGTATATTACAGAATCAAATGCACCTTTACCAGAAGGTTTAAATCCGGTTGATGTAGCTGCTCTAGTAAAATGTTACCTTGCCAGCCTTCCTGTGCCACTAACCACTTTTGAACTATATGATGAGATTAGAAGGGCAAGATCTAACATTCATCAATTGAGAAACACATTGAAAAAGCTACCTACTGTGAACTACATGACCTTGGAATTCATTACTGCATTATTTCTTCGTGTTAGCCAGAAGTCACCTCTTAACAATGTAAGGACTCTCTCTCTCTCTCTCTCTCTCTCTCTCCCTCCCTCTCTCTTTCAGCCTTACTAACTGGTCATCAACTCAATGACAGATGGATGCTCAAAGCTTGGCAATGGAGATAGCTCCTCTTATACTGTGGGACAAGGATCAGAAACCGGAGCTTTTCCAGCATTACTGTTATTATTCGCCCAAAAGTCCTTCAGGAAAGACCTTGGATCTGCCACCTATAGACATGCTTGCTGGTGAGTGGGCCCTTCTTTGAACCTCTGCTGAATTCCCAGCTCTCTCTCTCTATCTCTCTCTCTCTCTATATATTTTTCTTGACTCTTGTTTTGCAGTAGAGAGTGAAGATTGCGATGCATCCTCTCCAATTTCCTTGGACGATGGAAGACCGACTGATTTTGGTGCAATCGAGGTTGTTCAGTGTCTCATAGAACATCACAATGCAATTTTCACGGATGCAAATGAGACAATCTGGAGATGAATGATCAGAAGTCGGTTTCTTTCTGCTGTCTCTCATCCCGGCTGAATTCCAAATTGGGTCGAGAAAATCATCATCTACTTAGCATGTTAATCTTTTCTCATCCGAGAAAAAGGCTTCTATTAAAATGGTCTTTTACTTCTGTTGATCAAGTAAATATATTGAATTGAATTTTGCTTTTAGCATGGATGAATGTTTACTCAATTAGCTTTGGCAAATGAAGATATGTATATACTATAATGCAAACGTTACATTGGTAGTGAATTTCGAGCTTGTTTTCCTGTACAAATAGATTTTTTGACTTGCATCAACTATCTTTTTCTCTTCGCTCCAAATGATTCAGCTGATATGGGTTAGGTTGTCTAATACTTTTGTTCTAGCCATGTAGACTTTGTTTCCCCCTTTTGGTTCTTGGATTTTATTCTACATCAACACTTTTCTCTGCAAACACGTACGAGGAACCAAAAGCACAAATGCATGCCTAATTAAAATAAAAATAAAAATAAATAAAAACTGAAAATATTTTAATGTCACTATTGAATATCAGGTCATGTTAGTGCTACAATCAAGTGCCTGTTTATAAACTTGCTAGTTCGATGAACAGGGCGGAGGGAGATCAAAGTAATCAAACATGTGCGCAGGAAAATCATCGAAAAAATCATTTGGGGTTGCCAGAAAAGTATCATTTTCAACTGCAGGATCAATTGGATCAATCTCCCCATCACATTTCTCAAACAAGTCGAGTAAGTACTTAAAATCAGTAGGATTTGAATCCATCACTTGACCCTGATCTAACTGGGGCTGTTCAAAAGGTTGGGCGGCAGGATAACACGAAGAAGATTCCATATTGCTCACCATCTGTTTGTTAATTTGCTTCTCAGAAACCTCTTCAAAAGTAGGACAACCCCTTCCATCATTTCCAGTAATTCCATCGTAAAAAACACTTGCTTGTCTGCCTTGTTGGATAGTATTTTCTGCTTTTACCTTATCAAAATCGATCGCATATTGATGGAATCCTTGATTACTACTACTACTACTACTCATCCCTGCAGAAAATTCCCGTCTTTCTTTGCATGATTTCGATAAGGGCATCTTCGTTACTCTCTCCAGTTTCTTTCTTCTACTACTCCAGAAATTCTTCACGTCGTTATCTGTTCTTCCCTGCAAGTACGTTGCTATTTTCGCCCATTTGTTCCCAAACTCTGCCTGTAACTCTATCACCATCCTCTCTTCCTCCTCTGTAAATTTGCATCCACTACAATCCACAGAAACTCTCATTGGAGTTCAATTCAATCCATGAAATTATGAACTAAAAAAGGATTTTTTTAGGACTTACGTTTAGGACTTACGTTTTCAAGTTGGGTTGAAGCTTGTTGACCCATCGAAGGCGGCAAGATTTTCCAGTACGGGGCAAGAGTCCATTGGATCGAATGGAGCTCCAGTTTCTGGGGCCATTTTGTGTCACAAACTTGATCAGAACTTCATCTTCTTCACCCATCCATGGCCCCTTCTTCAAGTATTGTCTTTCCATTTCCCCTTTCACTCTCATTTGTCGCGAATTGCAAAATCTTCACTCCGCTTCTTCCGCAACTTTTTAGACTGCGGTTTCTTCTGTCTAATTGTACATATATATGTTAAAGGAAGTGATGGAAAATCAGAGTTCGGCGAAAAATGATTACGAAAAGTAGGATTTGGGTTTTTTCTTCTCTACGGCGGGGTACATGGAACCACGATGCATCCTGCCGAAAAGCATGTTGGATCAGAAAGAGTGAGACCATGGAATCGTATTTTAATGACGTGGCCGGACATAATTGGTTGACTGAAGTGGACGAGATGTATCAGATTGAAGTTTCCCCACTTACAAGTACATGAACGGTTTTGACGGTTAGTGGTAGTATCCCACCCCCAAGCCCGCCTCCCCAACTTTATTTTCTTCAGATTATATGATAAAAAATTACCAAATGGTCCTAAAGGGAATTTTCAAAATAAATTTATAATATAGGGACCAATGTGAAAATTTCAATTTTCCAATGCGGGAATGGGATAGTGTTTTTGGATCCGGGTCGAAACCAAGCCCGATTCCGAATGGAAGGAGTTCAACAAGAAGTCAATAGCAGTCGGATTCATTTCCATTTCACAGAGCAGAAACAGCTCCAAGTCCAGAGTGGCTCTTCAATTTCAATGGCGTTCTTCTCGAATGTATCCAAGAGACTGCTCTTTGCTTGTCTCTTACAATTACTCTTTCAGGTACTCCTTTTTTTTTCCGTAGAAATTGAAGGAAAACTAGGAACTTGTAATTACCCAGTTTAATTCTGATCTTTTACTACAGAACCTTTTTTTTTTTTTTTTTTTTTTAATTTGAAGAGGTTGGGGAGGAGGAGGGGGGTGGGGATGGGGGTCAGATAAAAGATGAATTTTGGTTTTGATTGGAGAGTTTTCATTTCAGCCCATTCTTTTCAGCAAGATTGATAATATGATAAACCAGTTACCAGGTAGGTCATTTTGTTGAGAGTTCAAGTAATAACTACCCTGTGGTTGTGAGTACATGGCCCTTCCTGGAAGCTGTTAAAACAGCATGGGAGTTTGTTAACAATGGCTATTCAGCTGTTGATTCAGTCCTAGAAGGATGCTCGGCTTGTGAGGAACTAAGATGTGATGGTACAGGTAGGATATTCTATATGCTTGATCATTTATTTCAGCTAGTGAGCATGAATTTCCCATACCTTAGGCCAAACTTATACTCCAATATACGTTTCTATTAATCTCCTTATTTGGCATCAATATCTGAGTAAGACAAAGGACTAATGAACATTATTTGTTATGAATAGTCGGACCAGGTGGGAGTCCAGACGAAAACGGGGAAACTATAATTGATGCTCTAGTCATGGACGGGGTAAAACACACCATTCCGATGTTTCATTCATTTCTGAGTTTATTATTTCATCCATTTAAATTATAATTTACATGGTTTTGCTAATCATGCATATATAAATTTAGGTGACAATGGAAGTAGGAGCGATTGCTGCCATGAGATACATCAAGGATGGAATCAGAGCCGCAAGATTAGTGATGAAACATACACAACATACTTTACTTGTCGGAGAGCAAGCCTCAGCCTTTTCCCTTTCCATGGGCCTTCCGGGACCCACTAACCTTAGTTCATCGGAATCTATAGCAAAGTGGACTCAATGGAAAGAAAACAATTGTCAACCCAATTTTTGGAAGAATGTTGTGGATATTGATAGTTGTGGACCTCATTATCCAAACCATCTTTCTGACAAGACATGCTCCAAATCCAATCAGGGAGGAGTTATCAAATCTAGGTCGTCTCATTTTGGTCGGCTCAACCATGATACCATATCAATGGCAGTTATTGATAAAGTAAGCTTTCCCATTGAAAGGCTTTTTTTTTTTTGCTCGAATGAAAATAGTTAAATGTGTTTTTTGGGATCTAGATGGGGCATATCGCTGTTGGTACATCAACTAATGGAGCCACATTCAAGATTCCCGGAAGGTGAACAATAAATTTACCCACAAAAAAAAAAAAAAGATCTATTATGCGATAGTGTGCTAAGTATCTTGTTTTCTTTCTCGGTTACAGAGTGGGAGATGGACCCATTGTAGGATCTTCGGCTTATGCTGATAATGAAATCGGTGCTTGTGGTGCGACTGGGGATGGTGATATAATGATGCGTTTCCTTCCATGGTAACGAAAGATGGAAATTAGTTAATGCTAAAATTTTAACTTCCAAAGGCAGGATCTCATTTTCCGGTTTCTTTTCATTTATATATATATAAGATATTTTAATGTGATTTCTTCAGCTATCAAGTTGTGGAGAGTATGAGACTAGGGATGGAACCCAAGCTTGCTGCTAAAGATGCAATATCAAGAATCGCAAGGAAGTTTCCAGATTTTGTTGGGGCAATTTTTGCAGTCAACAGAAACGGTACTCATGCCGGCGCTTGCCACGGATGGACATTTCAATACTCGGTAAGAAGTCCGGACATGGATGATGTGGAGGTTTTCACCGTGCTTCCTTGAAGCTCTACCATCGCATGGAAACGTCCTGTACTCTACAATCCCAATATTTATAGTTCACATTAATCTGGTAACAGGTCAACATATCTTAATGGATTGGAGATTGAATTGATTCTTTGTTGATCACAAGTAGATAATCTGAAGCAAGTGTTAGTAGTTGAATCTATCTTCTATCTTCCACTATGATCGAGTGTAAATGAATATATGAAATGAAATGATTCAGGTTGTTCAAGCAACAGCTGTTCTAACAACCATTGGCCAAATCACTATTCTAACCAAGTAACACACGAATCGTTGAGATTTCTTATGCTTGGTTGGTGCAAGGGCCCCCTTTTTTTATTCTTTCTTAAAGTGTAGTTAGCACATGGTGGTACGACTAAAAATTGGTTGAAGCTAATTATGAGATTAAGATATGATAATTCCTCTTCCCCCATCTCAACCATATTAGTTGCTTAAAAGTCTGGCCAAACTCTATTTAGTATTGAGTTCCAACCACCATATCTTATTATCTTTGCCTTAATTGTCTTTGGGCCTTTACGCAAATCAAAAGTGTAAGAAAATACACTATAACTAACCAATTCCTCATTACAAGCTGTATACTTTCTATACTCAAGAAGTTACATGTTGGATAAGTGAAGACAAACAGGATATCAACTTTTTAACTGATCATCTCAAACCTTATGGGGCTGTGCCATTGTCTTAAGAATGGGCAGAGAAAACAATTAATTATATAATATAATAATAATTATAATAATAATAAAAGAAAGAGAGAGAAAAAGCCATACCAAAACAAAGACTTATAGATATAGTACAAGCCATCTCCACTTTATAGCTATTAGGGAACTAAGCCTAGAGAATCCTCTGAATAATGTTACTTAAAACTATTTCAATACAAAGTCAAAGTGCTGTTACCATAGTAATATTAATATCATCTTTACCATCCTCGCTCCTCAGTATTGTTGCTGCACTGAATATTAGCACTCTGAAATAAGTTTGCATCAAGATTTGCACAATGAAGAGATGAACAACCTTTACAAACTCAACGAACACCAATTCTGCAGTTTTTCTCGGGTTTGCTTCGTCAGTCGGGTTGAAATCCAATAAAACTCTCTTAACCCTTTTGTTTTGAATTTTGATCAGTAACATCCTCCATTGTCAAATCATATGTACATTGACTTAGTCAAAATCATTTTCCGATTTCTTCAAGCTTCCATGTTACTTGCTTAAAGCTGGGTCTAAGAGAAGGAGAGGGAGAGCAACAAGCCATAGCAAGCTGGAACAACTTCAGAATCGTCTCTTCGCTAAGCAACCCCTCCTCACTACTATTACTACTACATCTATTGCTCATAAGAAGTATATCCGGATGAAACAAGTCCGTGATCCTATGTCCTAAAACCGCATTCCTCATAAAGTTAGGCAAGTAAAAATCCTCATCAGAAGTCGGATTCTCATTAACCGCCTCTTTCCCCGAAAGTAATTCCAATAAGATCACTCCATAGCTATAAACATCACTCTCTTCACTTACATCTCTCATTTTGATAAGCTCGGGTGCTTTGTAACCATCCATTGCGGAAGCTTCTAGCATTTCCTGACCCGCTGTTGGATTTAGAAGAAGATGCAGGCTGAAATCTGAGACGCAGGGTTGGTAGTTTCGGTCCAAAAGTACATTCTTGGACTTGAGATTTCCGTGGATTAAGGGCTTATGATAGCCCGTGTGAAGATTGTCTAACCCTGTTGCTATACCTATTGAGATTTTGAGTATGATGGCCCATCTTTTAGAGTCGTTTCCTCCATCTGTGATTCCAATTGAAAGAAAAAATGTGTGAAGCATAAGATTTGGGAATAAATGTATATATATGCTCTGTTTTGCTGACTTTTAGACTTTCATAGCAAGATGAGAAATTGATGAAAACAATATCTAGACAAAGCTTAAGAGCCTATAAGAATTTAAATGAAAATAAAAGTAGACAATATTTGAAACATATCCAATGTGAAGCATTCAAGACCCAGATTTGAAAGTTGATAATTGTTGTCGTGTTCATCTTGTCTAGTATGAAAGTGAGACAGTGTTATAAAAATCAGAGCTTGAAACCTTAAAAAAAGAAAAAAAGAAAATTGATAATGTCATGAATTTTTATTTATTCGTAATTAAAAAGAAAAAAGAAAAAGGAAGAACACACATTAATGAAACCACCGACACAAACCAAAGCCATGATTTCATCCTATAGACGAGAAACACGTCTCAAAATTTTCTCGAGAAACAAACAGAAAACTAGAGAAGTTAAGAACTTACCTCTAATGAATTCAGACAGACTACCACGGCCATAGAAAGGATGAACAAGAAGCTTCTCACCTCTTGATCCAGCATAAAAACCCAACAAAGGAACCAAATTAGGATGTCTAACACACCCAATCAACCGTATCAAATCCTCAAAATCTTCGTCTTTTGAAGTACAGACAGGCCTTAAGAATCTAAGCAGCCTCAAAGTACTATTCCTCTGCAAAAAGGCCTTGTACAAAGTACCATAGTCTGATTTTCCAATCACTTCACCTGGAGCATCCAATATGTCAAAAATGGTCAAGTCTTGACCACCTGGAAAAGTGACCAAATCGTCTGTTCTTGATTCTTCTCTCTGTTTCTGCTCTGCTTTTTCTAAGTCTGCCTGCTCTGTTTCTGGCAATCTCTTGCGGTAAAAGAAGAAGATGATGATAAGTATGAAAAATATCGGAATTGTGACCGAAGTTGTAAGAAGAATGAGTTTAAGCATGTGGGTTCGTTTCATTCTCTCTGTTTTATTAAGACAGGAGGGGGGGACTAGTACATTTCTTCTGGGTTTGCTGAGAATTACTAAAAGAGCAGAGAAAATGATAGTAAAGAGATCTGGACAGAGTGGTGTGAGAGAGGAGAAACAGAACAAGAAGAAGATGTTAGAATTGAGTTAGAGGCTTAGAGCTTGAAAGAGAAATTGGGAATTGAGTTTTTTTTTTTTAACTGTTATTTAGTTTTCTAATTAATTGGGATGATTGGGCCTCTGATCAAGGAATTTTTAACATGAAGAGAGGAGAGAGAGAGAGAGAGAGAGAGAGAGAGAGAGCAAATATCCACTGGCTGAATCTAGTGAAGACAGATCTGTGCCATGTGATGGTTTTATTTATTTATTTATTTATTTAATTTTTTTTTTTGCGATGCTGTTTTTCTAAGAGTCCATTGTATCTCTTCCTTTATATTTTCCCAAATTTAATTAATTATTTTATTATTACAATATCTTACCAAGGATTTATGAATTATGACAATCTTTTTATACCTCAAATGTAAAAATGTAGACAAAGAAGTGAGACTTCATCTGAAATATGAATGGTTTTATTGTTGGTCCCTTTTTCTCTTTTTAGATTGAGATATTTAAAAATATATATATATATATATATATTTATGGGTCTACTCCTCTCTTTTAAGTAATAAAATTTTAGACCCAAAAAGAGATTAATTATGAGCTATTTGTTACGAGACATTATAGTTTTTTTTTTGGCATGAGCAAAAGAAATTACTTCAGCAATCAGCATCATCATTGTTTGTTGCACATAATTAAGAAAAGGAGAGGTGTCCATAAAATTAGGAGGGACTAAATGGAATAGATGGAAGGGAATCCGGAATCAATCGAGAGGAGATGAGATGGGACAATGGGTCCCCACGGTAGGACAGAATTGAGTGGTTGATTGTCTTCCTTTTGGTCAGACATTGCAATCAATTTGTTATTTAGTAAATTAAATCAAAAGGGTGTGGTGGGACCCTCGTGATACAAGAAGGAAACTAGTGTTTTTAACCCATCTCATTTATTAAAGCGGAGGAGGAGAAGGCCTGGGACCATTTTCAGCCAACAAGAAGGAAAGCAGAGAAAGCTGCCTTATGGCTTATGGTCCTCTGCTCTGCTCTCCTCTCCTCTCCCAACAATTCTCCTTTCAAAGCAGAGGAAAAGATAAAAGGATGATATGAAAAAGTTAAAAAAGAAAAGAAAAGAAAAAACTAAACTTAACGGAACCTTTCTTCCCCTCGGATTCCCGTTGCACCGTTTCAGGACGAGTTTACAAAACCCGGAATTTCCACACTAATCACAGTTTACTGAGTTTGAGATTCCAATTCACTTTACAAAGGCGAGTAGGTATCTGTATTATGAATGAAAATGTACAATTTTTTTACTGACGGACATGAATCTTTTTGCAAATATATATAAGAGTGTGGCTAGTTAAGATCAGGGAATATAATACATAGGATTAGGAAGCTTGAAGGAGTGACTGGATGGTGAAGAACCGAGCAAATCGCTCCACTGATCTCCGGAATTTCCGAGAATCCTATATCCCTCCATTTCCATCTCACTCCTCTTTTCCGACTTGTAGAGTATAGCCAATTTCCCATGGTCATCAGAACCCCTAATATACAACAGACAATATTATGATTATGACCCCATAAAACCATAAGAATTGTATGAGCAAAATATGCAAGACAAAATAAAAGGGGTAACTCTATTCTTCCTCGATCTTCTATATGCTAGTTTGCTACTACATCAAGACAAGGAAGAAGAGGTCTATATATATCTATATATAGATGACATGTATGACATTGTACTTATAGATATGCATGCATATATAAAGATCTAACTTTCGCCTCCAGCACAATGCACAAAGATAAGTCCTTTTTCCCATGTGATTCAAGCATGGAAAACTACGCATGGATAGTAGTAAACTAGCAAATATGAGGAAGATTTTACCTCAAAATAAGCTTATCCCAATCCCGAAATCCCGCATTGATCAGATTGTTGACCGTAATTGTTCGATGGCGTTCATTCCGGCCAGTCAACAGAAAGACCTTGAATCCCAACTTCAGCACCTCTTGGTAAAGTTTCAAACAGGGCTTTATTGCGGGCGCCATAGCCTTCTCTATCCACTTATCAAATTCTACATGATCAAAAAGCTCCAAACTGCAGGACATTCCAAAAAAAAAAAAAGAGAAACCCTTAATTCAATTACCCAATCCGAATTTAGAAATACAAGAAAAAGTACAAAAATGTCAAAAAAATAAATAAAGTCCCCAAGTTTTAATTTGGTCAATCTCTAATCCAAATTTGTGGCAACGTCAGACTATATCTGACAAAAGAGAAAAAAGACACAACTTTTAAGAAAATCATACCCAAATCCATGTTCCTGATAATAGGGAAGATTGGAAAGCAAGGTCTCATCAATGTCGAAAATCCACGCATCCTTCCCATCCCAATTCAATTTCACACTCTTGGCATATTTTTCAGCCTCCTTAGAAACCGTCGTCATGTCGATCTGATAACCTTTACCCATCACGTAATCCTTCACATAATCCGCACATTCTTCCGGAATCGTCTTCCACGGATTCAGATTGTTCGCCTCCACGTTGAATCTCCAGCTCGTGCACTGTAATCTGAGTTCTTCATCGTCCATTTCTCTGAATCGGGTGATCTCTACGGTCGGTAATTCGATGACTAATGGACGTGGAAGGAGATGCGGATTGACTGTTTCGTCCGAGAAGGAAAGGTAAAATGGAGAAGAGAGAAGGAAAATTCGCAACAAATTCATCGTGGATATCATCATCATAAGGATCGGTGGAAATTTCCGTGTGCAATAAGACCAAAAGGGGGGAAATGGGTGGGAATCTGATAAGACGGATTCGATGGAAGAAAGAGAAGATTCTTCAAATTCTAGGATCAGAAAGAACCTTTTTCGAGAGGAAGAGTAGATTCAACAATTTAAACCATCCTCTCCTCTTTCTTATGGGTTTTCAGAGAAAGAGGGAGGAAATAATGGGGATGCTGAAGCCAAACTTTTTGACTTGTGGGCGAAGGAAAGAACATATATATACATATACATATTTATTTATATACAATATGCGTTGAGGGAGGAACTGTCCCACGTAGTAGGAAGGAAGGGGAAGAAAGAAGTGGGATAACGGGTCGACCCGTGGGTTTTGGGTTTTGGCGGGTGGAGAGGAGGGAAAAAACAGGTAAGATCCAAATCAGCTGTTATTGCATATCCTCGTCCACATGCAACACCACATTCAATAAATAGTAAATGAATCCGGTCGATTTTTTTAGAAAGAATCGAATTTATATCTAATTTACCTAAGTTTAGAAGAATCGATCATCCTCTTTTAAATTGGTTGCATGCATTTAATATACATTATATATGGCGACCGCCAATAAAACATGCATCTACATATATAGATTGTGAGACAGCAAGTTGATGATGTATTGTCCTAAGTCTTTGTGGCGTGTGTTTTTCTTCGACCATAAAGATCTTCCAGAACCAGTGCTCACTCCACACACTATCCATCATCAGCTCGATCGGGACATTCTTAGTCTCTGGCAGCAATAACAACACGAACAGGCTCATCAAAGCAACCCACCCTCCAAAGAAGAAGAAGATCGCTGCCTTGAAGTGACAAAGCATTGCAAGAAAAGTCTGAGCGAAAATGAAAGTGAAAACAAACATCACTGCCACCGTTGTCCCCTGCCCTATTGACCTTATCTCCAGTGGAAAGATCTCGCTAGGGACCAACCATGCGAGCGGGCCCCACGACCAAGAAAACCCAGCGACATAAACACATATCAGGACCAGCACCATGTAACCATACCCTTTACTCAACCCGCCATGATCCCCCACTTGAGTTGCCATAATTGCGCCTATCACTATTTGACAAACTAACATCTGAGCGCCTCCTATGAGAAACAGAGCCCTCCTGCCGAATCTATCTACCACGAGCATCGACATCATCGTACTACCAGTGCCCACAACACCGGTCATGACTGCAGACAAGAGTGAAGCTCTCTCACCTAAACCGATTGTTCTAAACAATTGTGGTGCATAGAAGCCTATGACATTGATCCCTGTTGCTTGTTGGAAAATGGGTAAGCAAATTGCTATCACAAATTGAGGCCTATACTTTCTTTGCAAGATGTTTCTCCATGGGTGCTTCATTGTCTTCGATACCTCGTTTGATCTTACCAAATCTTGGAATTCGGCTTCTACGTCGTCCGTTCCTCGGATCCGCCGTAACATAGTTTTGGCTCTTTTGTGATCATTTTCAAACCGTTGGATTAAGCTGTTGGGTGTTTCTGGCAGAGCGAATGCTCCGAGTGTCAGGATTAAGGCGGGGATGGACGCAGCGGATAATGAAATCCGCCAGCCTGTGCTGCCGCTGATCCTCTCCGTGCCGTAGTTGACAAGGTTAGCGGATAAAACACCGAAGCATAGACACACTTGGAAAGCATTGTTGATTGCTCCTCTGTATTTGGTTGGTGCCATTTCTGGTAGATATATAGGTATCGCCTGAGGTTTTTAAAGTGAGTCATTTTTAAATGTCAGTCTAAGACTAAGCCTGAGCTTGGTCTACAAATTCCAGCTTAAACACGCATAATCCAAGATAGACTGACTTAAAATCCGCATAATCTTTATCCAGATTTCAGTTTCTATTCGAGTTACCTGGTTGGTGAAGCCAACGCCAATTCCGAGCAAAATCCGGCCAAGTATTAACATGTAGAGATTGAAAGCGGCACCACCTAAAGCGCCGCCGGCAAGGAATGCGGCCCCACCGATAAGGATAGAAGGTTTGCGTCCATAGGCTCTAGTGACATATGAGGAAAAGAAGGTACCCACAAGGCCAGCTAGATATAGTGAGGATGTGAAGGATGTTAATAACTGGCTATCAAACACACAGTAGTTACTAATATGTGTGTCTTCTTTCATTTTTCGATATATATCTGGGAAAACTTTCTCCAGAAATGGCTCCATAGAGGTCACTCCGCCTTCACCACAACCCAAAACAGTTTCAATATGAGAGAGATTAGATTGAAGAATTCATCTCAGTCTTATGAACTATAAGCTGGAAAGTATACAAACCTGAAACTCCAATATCATAACCAAAAAGAACACCTCCCATGTCATCTTTCCGTTAAATCGCTTGCCTTCGGCGGTGGCACCCAAAATCGTAAACCCGCCTGCCATAGCTAACTTATTGAAACGTGAAAGATGTATACAAGAAGTAGATATCTCTACGGAAGTGAAATTTGTTTATCAAGAAGTGCATAGACAGTGTAGTAGTAGTAGTAGAAGAAGAAGATAAGAGCATGGGACAAAGTTGGTAGTTATTAGTGGTGTGGGGACATCATTGAAATCTCGAACTTCGGTTAGCTTGCTTTTGTTGACTTGTAAAGGAGCATGTGTGCGAATTTAGCATATACAGATCGCATTCCGAGAAGGAGGACCATATATAACTGTTCTTTACTTATTACTAATCATCAATGTGCAGTTTGAATAAGGCCGGCCCATGCCCATCCTCTCCATTTTTGGAGCAGAGTGCGCTGAATTTGACTGGAGACTCGGGCAGTAGAATATGAGATGAAAAAACAGAGGGGCAGTATGGCAAGTTTGTATGCTGGAAATTGAAGTCATGGTATACATGTATTGTACATTAACCATATACATAGAGTTGAATAATATTACAGAAATATCATATGTTATGGTCTTTTTATACTTTGTTCTTGTCTTCATCTCCTCTTTCCACTACAATTCTCTTCCAAAACCAATGCTCCCTCCAAACCCGATCCATCTGCTCGATCGGGATATTTTTAGTCTCCGGCAAGAACAATAACACGAAAGCAGTCATCGCCATGACCCATCCTCCAAAGAAGAAGAAAGTCCCATACTTGAAGTGACAGAGCATGGACAAGAAACTCTGAGCTATAACAAAAGTGAACACAAAGTTAGCAGCTACTGTGATACTTTGACCAGTTGATCTAATCCCCAGTGAGAAAATCTCACTCGGAACCAACCAACCGAGCGGCCCCCACGACCAACCGAACCCAGAGACATATATACATATCAAGATCAAAACCGAATAAGCTTCTGGTTTACTCAATACATTATGGTCACCCATCTTAGCAGCCAGTACAGCTCCAATAACTACTTGTGTCACAAGCATTTGAATCCCTCCAATCTTAAACAAAGCTTTTCTCTCTAGTTTATCGACTAGAATCATTGAAATGAAGGTAGAGAAAATACCCACACCACCTGTTAATGAAGAGGACAAGAGTGATGCACTCTCAGCAAACCCTATTGTCTTAAAAAGTATTGGGGCATAGAATGATATGACATTGATCCCTGTCGCTTGTTGGAACAGTTGTATGGCTATTGAAAGTACAAGAGTGATGCACTCTCGATGGTTTTCGAAAATTCATTGGCTTCGATGATATCATCGAGTTCTGAGCCGACATCGTCCGTGCCTCGTATTTTTTGAAGTGTCAGTCTGGCCTTGTGGTATCGTTATGGTGTTGGATTAAGCTGTTGGGTGTTTCTGGTAAGAAGAGGGTGCCTACAGTGAGGAATGAGGCGGGTACCGCAGCGAGGGCTAGAGAGATTCGCCATCCTAAGTTGGTTTCGATCTTTGATGTTCCGTAGTTAATAAGGTTCGCCAATAGTACCCCAATTCCTACACAAAGTTGGAAACTGTTGTTGAATCTTCCTCTGTATTTGGGTGGTGCATTTCTGAGAGATATAGTGGGATGACCTGCATTTTAATTAAAAAGTTAGCTTAGACTTATGTTTTTTGATTATTAGGATTTAGTTTTAACGATGTAACCTCTTCCATGTTTAAGGTAGTATGAAAACTAATTTCATTTGCATCGAAAGATAAAATTGCTTATCAACAGAAGCAAAAAATGAAAGAGAAGAATAAAGAAATAATGTACTTGGTTTGTGAATCCAACACCAACTCCGAGTAGTACACGACCGAGAATGAGCATGTAGATATTCAAGGCAGAACCGCCAAGAGCTGCTCCGGCGAGGAATGATACACCTCCTGAAAGAATGGAACATTTACGTCCGAACGTTCTAGTAACAGACGAGGCGATGAAAGTAGCTACGAGGCCAGCTATATACAATGAGGATGTGAAAGTTGTCGATAGTTGACTATCAAACTTGCAATAATTACTAATCCCTGTATCTTCTTTCATCTTTCTATATACATCCGGGAAGAATTTCTCTAGAAATGGTTCCATGGAAGTCACTCCACCTAACAAAACCAATCAATCAACAAACCTTCTATTACATGAATAACATATTAAGTTGTGCTCGAATAGTCTATCCCGCGACAAATTTAAGGATAATCCGATATACCATACGGAGCCGACAAGCTAGAAATGAAGAAGGATTAATAAGATTATAAAAAAAAAGGAACCTGAAATTCCGATATCATATCCGAAAATGAGTCCTCCTGTGGCTGCCACCATACAAGACAAGATGAGGAACAGAGTGACCCAGCCATTGTACTCTCTTACACCTCCTTCGGCTGTTGTTACAAACCCGGCAGCCATTCATTAATTCTTCCAAGCTCCGAGATATCGGAAAACTAAATGTATATGGGGGGTGAAGTGTGTAATCGAAACTCTAAATTGGACTAGTCTTGGTGAAGATCAAGCTACATATATTGAAGAAGAGAAACCAAAAGTATGGCATAAACTCAATTATCTTTATAAAGTTATTGTAGGGGCTGTGTTCGCCATTGATTACTATTATTGACTTATGACTAACAAAGGCATCTGAATAAAACAATACCATTTGGTCCTTATTCTGTCGTAAATGTATATGTTGGTCGTTTTCTGTTTTAGACAAATAATGTGGGATCTATTTTCAACCATTAATAATATCCAATTATACAAAACGTTATGGAAGATATAATTATATATATCATATATTATATATATATATAATCAAACTACGTTACATATTGTTCTTGTTATCATCAACCGAACCCGGAAAGATATATACACATCAAAACCACATAATGCATACCCTTTACTCAACACAACATAATCATCACCAATTTTTACCGCCTCTATAGGGATCGAAGAGTCTGTAAATAACAGTTTGTTGATGAAATTCATGCAGTTGGTTAGGCGTGAGTTTCTTCTTGTTCTTGTCCATATAGGTTATATGTAATATATATAATATGTGCACCATTGATTCACAATCATCACCCCATGCATGTATATATTGATCAGCATTTAGTAACACAAACGCACTGCCCTGTGGATTCTTCAGCAGCTTCCATGCAGTATCCTATAAATGAGAATTTGACTGACTTCCAACATTTCCGCTCACACTTGAACACATTACGTGAGCAGTGATTCCCTTCTAGATGACGATAACATACTTTGCGCTTCCCTCATGTTAACCCTAATATTATTACATAATATACACCATCATTAATTACAACCTACTTATATACAAATATTATCATGACATACATATCAAGAAAATGTAATTCTATACCTGCTTTCATAAGGAAGATGGTGGTGATGACGATGAAGAGAAGCACATAGAAAGACATTCCCTTACGATCTCCAACCATGTGTTTAACTTCTAATCAAGCTCCTCTATCTCTTTGTATATGCTTCTCGTGTGCATATTACTTATATATATGGCCTTCCCTAAGTTCTTATGAAGCTAGCCAATGGCCAAAAGGGGGAAGTCATATATATATATATATATGTTTGGTTAACCTTGGTTTAATCCAATTTTACCAAATATAATGATAACAACTAGAATTTGGTTAATTAATCGGACAAATAAATGTTGATCTAGAAAAGATCGAAGTTGCAGCGCATGTTAGTCCTAGTTCATCTGTAGAATACCATTGGCTCTTTGCCATGTTCAAGAACTGGTGGACATATGGAGGTAGCTAGTTAGCAAGAAGAATGATTGAATAAAGAAATTATTACTAATTTTATTGAATATATATATATATATATATATAATCACCACTACATATCTTAATTAAATGGCCTTTTGAGCATATATATATATATATAATATTTTTTTAATAAATAAATATTATTGTTCACTCCATCTTCGATACTAACATCAACATATAAAACAACTCATGAAACTTTAGATGTTATTTCAATATGCAATCATTAATGCATTTTCCGGTAGCAAACTTAGAAAAGCACACGAAATCCACTACTTCATAATCTATCCTATAAATGATTTTGGTGACAAGATTATAAGGACGACGGGGGCCGCTCTTTCTACACTTTCCCAACGCATCTGATTTACAACACTTGATGTAGCAATCTTGATCAAATCTTACCGTTGTTTGATCCTTAAGAAGAGGCTGCTCATGAACATGACCGTGATCATTCTCGCCGCCGTACACCGATTCAACTTTGCTTGCTTGAATCGTCAGCGTGACAATTATAACTAGTATAATCTTCTTTGATCGTCTATAGTTTCCATCGTCCTTTCTCTCATCCATGTCTTAAATGAAATAGTGATTAGTGATAAGTATTTTTTTGTATATATATAATGGTTCTACTTAATTAAGGCGTGTAGCTAGGTACTATGTGTATACATATACATGAAGAGATGGTAAACCTCACACTTACGGTAAGTTAATTCAAGTTTTTTAAAAATAATTTTTCATATTTATTAAGATATAGGCCAAAATATAATCATGAGTTTAGAAGATTGAGGGTCTTTGACCATAAAAATGAAAATTCAGGGGTTATTATGTATTTTATTGATAGAACAGGATTCCATTGGTAAAATTATTATAATTTATTTCACGGCACATCGCAGCCGTATAAATATTACTAATCGCTGTTGTCAGATTTGGCAAACAAATCTACTTGCTCGCGGTAGCCATTAGAGCCTTACCCAAGTGAAAATCTGTGTCTTCTTGAACTAGGGTTCTTCTTCACATCTTGTTCCCAACTCTCTTTCTGTGCTCTGCTGAGGTAAATCAATGGAAGAAGCTCCACAGTCGATTACTGATATTCAAGAAAACGGAACCCCAGATTTTAAACCTCCACCTCCTTCTGAACCCCTTAATCACTACGATCCAAATCATCCTCCACCTCCTTCCGAAACTCTCGTACCAGATGATAAAATATCGTCTTCATTACCTCCGCCAGAGACTGGAGATTCTGATGGTCAGAACACCGAGGAAACTATGGCTTCTGAGGAGCAAAACCCCCAACTTAGCTCCGGCAGTGGACATACTGAGAAAGCACTGACCGAGAATGCTCTTACTGATCTTGATAAGATGCGGAATCTGGAGATTCTGAATCCGTTGGCGTCTGAGAATGGATTGACGAACACTCAAAGCGGCACCGACAAGGACTACTCTGGGGGTGAGGAAGAGACCACGAGCAGAAGAAAGCGTCGTAGTCGGTGGGATCCACAGCCTGAGCAGAGTAACGATCAGAGCGGTGGTGAAACGGGGAGTGGAACGAGAAAGAGGAAATCTAGGTGGGCTGATGATGATCCGAAGCCTGTAATACAGCTGCCTGATTTTATGGGAGGTATTGAGTTTGACCCTGAAATTCAAGCTTTGAATAGTAGGCTTCTTGAAATTAGTCGAATGCTGCAATCTGGTTTGCCTTTAGATGATCGACCTGAAGGTGCTAGGTCTCCTTCCCCTGAACCTATTTATGATAATATGGGAATTAGGATTAATACTAGAGAGTACCGCGCTCGCGAAAGATTGAACAAGGAGAGACAAGAGATTATTTCTCAGATTATCAAGAAAAATCCTGCATTTAAGCCACCTGCTGATTACAGACCCCCAAAGCTTCATAAAAAGCTTTATATACCAATGAAAGAATATCCAGGTTACAACTTTATCGGTCTCATAATTGGTCCTAGAGGTAATACCCAAAAGAGGATGGAGAAACAAACTGGCGCTAAGATTGTAATTAGAGGTAAGGGATCTGTGAAGGAGGGGAGGTTGCAGCAAAAGAGAGACTTGAAACCTGATCCTTCTGAAAATGAAGATTTACATGTTCTGGTGGAAGCAGAGACACAGGAATCCCTCGAAGCTGCCGCTGAAATGGTAGAGAAACTATTGCAACCTGTTGATGAGGTTTTGAATGAACATAAGAGACAGCAGCTTAGGGAACTTGCTGCTTTGAATGGGACGATAAGGGATGAAGAGTTCTGTAGATTGTGTGGTGAGCCAGGCCATCGTCAATATGCTTGTCCTTCACGGACCTCTACTTTTAAGAGTGATGTTCTATGTAAGATATGTGGTGATGGTGGACACCCAACGATTGATTGTCCTGTCAAGGGAACAACCGGGAAAAAGATGGATGATGAGTATCAGAATTTCTTGGCTGAATTAGGTGGGACAGTTCCAGAATCTGTAACCAAGCAAACCCCCACTTTGGCATTAGGTCCTGGGAGCTCAGTGAGTACTACTCCTCCTTGGGCTAATAACAATGCAAGTTCCACCAGTGGTGGCTCATTGCACCCGGGCTTAGGTTCGACAAATGGAGTCAAGCTTGGAAAGGATTATGACGATACAAATTTGTATATTGGGTATTTGCCACCGACTCTTGATGATGATACCCTGATCAGATTATTTACACCGTTTGGTGATATTGTGATGGCCAAGGTTATTAGAGACCGGATTACTGGTTTGAGCAAAGGTTATGGTTTTGTGAAGTATGCAGATGTTCAAATGGCCAATCATGCAATTACCAGTATGAATGGTTATCGTTTAGAGGGTCGAACCATTGCTGTGAGAGTTGCTGGAAAGCCACCTCAGCCTACTGTTCCTCCTGGCCCGCCATCATCAACTGCTCCCACATATCCTGTTTCGAGCCAGCCCAGTGCCTATCCATCGCAGCAGATTATATCAGGTGGTCCCCTTGGAACTGCTCCTCCACCTCCAAGCTATTCTGGGACTCCAGTTCCATGGGGCCCACCTGTTCCACCACCTCCTTACGCGCATTATGCTCCTCCTCCTCCCCCACCCGGTTCTAACATGTATCCTCCTGGCCAGGGTCAGCCTATGCCTCCTTATGGTTACCAATATCCACCTCCTGGTGGACCCCCTCAGCCTACTTCTACGGGTGAAGCACAGCATAGCTATCCCCCTGGGGTGCAGCAACCAGATAATAGTACTTCTACTCAATCCTTACCAACAAATGTTTATGGCAGTGCCTTTCCTCCAATGCCACCAAATGCTCAACATGGATATCCCCCATCTTCTTATGGGTTCTCACCTTATTACAGTGCAGTTCCACCACCACCGCCTCCTGCATCTATGCCTGCAATGAACATGGATCAGTCCCAAAACATTGGAAATGTTCCGTGGGCAACTAATCCTCCGCTACCCCCTCCTGTTTCTTCTGGAGAGACCAAAACTTTTGGTGCTGATGCAGAGTATGAGAAGTTCATGTCAGAGATGAAATGATTTAGGTCCTGATTATGCAAGGCTCTGGAATTTGGAGGTATGTGTGGACTAGACATATTTATTATACTTTGTTCTTTCATACTTTTTTCCCCCTTCTTCATAAAGCGTAAATATTTGTAGAGTCTTGATTCTGTTTTAGGATGTATCATGGCTTCATTTGATTGGTTTATTGATTATTCAATAGCAGTTGGGGTTAAAAAGTTAGTTTCAAACGAAATTTTTTCATATTTCAAAATACAAGGATCAGTTACAGTACATCTATGTTAATTTTTTATTTTCCTTATTCTTCTGTGCTTTTACCATTGGATTTTTCATTTGATATTTGTGTCCTTGAAGGGGTTTTAAGGGAAACAGGTGATAAAGTTCCTTCGGCTTGTAGGTATCGATCACTCTGGTGCACTATTAAGTTTCACTACTTTTTCCCTAACCCTTGCTTTTTTATGATGACATGTATGGCTTTCTCTTGCTCTAAGGAATGGGATAATTCCATGGTGCATACATAAATTATGATTATTTTATTTTTGTTTTCAGACTTAAGTATATTAATAATAGGAGTAGAAGGGAAGTATTTTTTGTCTGCTTAGTTGACACATTGTTTAACCTTATGGTTCACTAGTGGGCGTAATGATGCAGTGGGCAGTTGCATTGGAGTTTCTTCATCCTTTAAGTAAAGGAATCTAATATTTAGTTTTAAAGAAAATCATATTTACTTTATAATTTAGCTACATGTTGATATTTGTTTTTGCATTTCTTTGATATTTGTTTTTGCATTTCTTAACTCTTCACTGCTATTATCCAAAATTTTGACAGGCTGATGTTTCTTGGAGCTTTGTGAACCGATTTCTTACCTCTTGCCATGACTTTGTTGGAAGTTTGGGACTCACCCATTTAACGTTGCTGTACTGTTATGAACTTTGCAGAAATTCAGGCTGGAAGTTCGTATCACATGTCCTTGCGTGGGAGAGTCCACAAGAAGTGCATATTATGATTTTAGAAATGAGTTTTACAACTTATTTTTGTTTTTTGTGGTTGCTTAATGCTATCTAAAAAATATTTTGTTATTTTGTTACTTGCATTATCTTGTTTTGACGTCTCACCCACTACATTTTTACATTTGATCTGTTTGTATACCTTATTTGATGTATAACTTGATTTACTAGCTCATTTTTGCATATCCTAACGTGTTTTAAATTTGTATTATTAACACCTTCTGTTTTGAGGGATCTGAGTTATCCATTTCTCTTGGTATTGCGGCTGTTGCATTCAGGGCCTTCATCAATTGCCCCATAAAGGTAATGACTAATGATGCCTTTGAGGCATTTTAGGATACTCTAAACAGTTATTTGAACTATATATATAACCTACAGTCTTGTGTTTCTGTTTGTGTTTAGTAATCTCTATGCAGTAGTCGTAATGAAGCAAAGGTGATTAGAAATACCCAGGGGTGTTCGCTCCTTTGCTTGGCCTGCAGATTTATTTTTTATTTATTTTTTATTACATATAAAAACGTTTTACCTGTTTGTGGCTCTGTCTGGGGACCCCAAATTAATCTGACCAACATTTTGGCTTTGCCTGTCTCTCTTTCTAGTTAGATTTCTTTCAGGGTTTTCTGTAGAATTTTCCAAGAGGAGTATGACACCTATTATGACAAGTAACTTTTACTTGCTCACCCGGGTACTCGTTTTGTAGGCTGGAACTTGTAGGTCTTTTCGAAACAAGCTTGTAAGCAGTTTTCCCTTATTTGTAGACTTGATTCTTAAGATGGTAGCAATACTCAAGTCCAGTTGTAGGTTTTGAACTACTATCATTGCTTTGCTAACATTATTTCAACTATTATCATTCCCTTATTTCAACTTAATGAGATGAAAATAAGTTGTGCAGGGGTGATTGTTGCCGGGTGCAAGCTTTCTGGGTTCTCTCATCAATAAAGATGTCTCCTGGTTACTGTAATAGTGATCATTAAGTTTCTGGTCAAGTCTAGGCGGGATTGTTGAGAAAAGGAGATTCGGTCTTCGTGAAAATATTTTGTTAGCATGAAAATTTTGTGGGATTAGGAAAATAGAAAGTGAGGTTTCAATTTATATATAGGAGGTTTATTAGTTGTTCGAGCTGATAACAAAAGTCATGAAATTTATCTTCCGGTGAAATTCTGATTTAACAACCAGCTTGCTTTGATATGAAAGTTGAACCCTTCCTGTTGTTCCAATGACAGAGGGAGTGGAATAATAGATTGTGTTCAATAACTCCTGATGCAAGAAAATATGGACGATTTGTCGGGGGTGAAAAGCTATATTGTCTGAAACGGAATTATGTAAAAGTCATAGTATATGGAAATAATGTAAAGCCATCGTTCCTAACTTGTAAAGAATGAAGATGAAGATGGTGTGGTATCGTCGTTTCGTCACAGTCAAGATCAGAATTTACTCGTTACCATGTGAATCGCATTGGAGATTCCGTGAGGTCATAACAAACTATGAATATTCTCACCCACGTCACTTATTTTCGTTGAAGTAAAAAAATTGTTGGCAGTAATTGATTATATGTATCAACGTTTTCATCGATTCAATTTCTTTTCATTTTATTTTATTTTCAAATATATTTAAGAAGAATTTCAATTATCAATATTCATACACACGAGAGGTCTCACCAAGTAACTGTGGCGCGGAGTAACTATATCTTGGCTTTATAACTGAAATTGGAAACCCTAGATGTATAATTGAAACAGCAAAATTGGTTAGTCGTGTGGCTTTTCATTTTGTGGTCACGGGTTCGAATCTCGCCTCTGCATTTTTCGGTCATATTTTTTGTTCATCATCTTCAACCTCATGATCCATGGATCAAGACGGACCCCCTCCACCTCGCAGAAGAAAGGTAGTTTCTCACACTGTTCTATAAGACTACACTTCCAATTTTCACAGCTCAGATCCATATGCGAAATTCTGGAATTCCTTTGACAACATCACTCACCGTTTTCTGTTTTCTTTGCTGCTCAAGTTTGCCCCCAAAGCTCCAGTTCGCCGAAAGCAGAATCGTCCTGCTCCCCTTAAAACGTACTTTTCTCTGCAAATAATCCACTCTTTTTCTACCATTTTTTCATTTCGTTGCATATTGTTTAGCTAATTTCGCCGCAAAAATGCAGTGGAGAAAGCAATAATGATGGAGAATCTGCCGAAGCACTGCGACTTCTTCGTCAATTCAATGTAAGAGGCAGAAATTGTTTATGGGTTTCTATATAGGTTGTTGATTATCTTCAATTTTCTTCTTATGTGTTTCATTTTTGACTTCTTTTGCCTGTAAAATTGCTATGAATTGGTGAACCGTCTTCTTCTTGTTCTTAATTTTCTAAAATTTGATTACTGTATAGTCTTGTTTGGTTTCCGAGAATCCTTGGTGTAGGGGCAGAGTTTTATCCTTGATGCGGTTTATCCCACTTGGTAATGTGGTCTAATTTATTCATAAGGACTTTTCAAGACTTTACGCAACGTGCCAACTAATGAGAAGAAATTTGAAAATTTGCAATTTTACCCTACTCTTTATCAAACCACTCATTTACACCCCTTTTTAAAGAAAAACTTGCAGTTTGACATTCAGAAGTTGCATTCCCGATGGCAAAAATGTTGATCTCTTTACCCTTTGTAATTTCACAGGATACTCTTGGACGAGGAGGCCCTAAAGTGGAGAAAAAATGTAACCTTCTCTCAGATTCTTTTCCATTCATATAATTTATTCCTAAGTTTTTAATGGTAATGGTAGTTGTGATCATTTGCCTCATGAAAATCGCTTCTCTCTTTTCTAAGAAATCTGCATAAATTTGAAACAAATTAATTTTACTTGCATTTGGTGTTTAAACCTTTAGCTTCAGTCGAAGTATCTTTTGGTCCCGGAGCTGAATCATCAGGTTCAATAAGGTCATTTGGTGTTGCCAAGGAAGGGAGTAGCCGCAGGAAAAGTAGTAGTAGTACTGAGCCCAAATGTTCAAACAATGAGGAACCAGCCTTGGCTCATATGTCTGTCAAAGAAGGTGGGTTTGATGATAATTCTGCTGATTTTACCGACCCATCCGCTTCGAGTTACAAGAAAGATTACACTGAGCCTTGGGTAAGCAATTTTCGTGATCATCCATGCTCCCTCTCTTTGTTTTTCCTACAGTGTAAAAACTGTAAATATGTTTGGGTTTTGGGATTATATCCAGGATTACAACAGTTACTACCCCACCACACTTCCTTGGAGGGGGCCTTACTCTGGAAATCAAGGTATTATTGGAAATTTATCTCTGAGGATTTGTTATTTTAAAACATCCCTGCTGATTTCCGTTTCCTCGCTTTGGCTAAGAACTTCTTGACGAGGAAGAATTTGGGGAGTCTGCAACAAACTCAGAGTATGATGAAAATAATAGAAAATCCGCTCCGGAGCTTGGGTTACTGGTTTGTGATCGTATTATATAAATGAATGGTTTCAGATTATGTTTGAAAATCTACTGGCTAAAACTAATGACTAAGCTTCCGTTGTTTGTTTGGTTTGGTGATAGGAGGAAAGTGAGGAAAAGAAGATGCTCTTCTTCCAGTTTCCTTCTAATCTGCCTCTATCCAAACAGACATCGGGCAGAAAGGGAAAGGAAAAAGCAAGAGAACTGGGATCATTGGACCCGTCAGGTGCTTCAAATACAAACTGGGGTTTAGAATATTTGCCGGGTGGATATATGGGCAAAATGCTGGTTTACAGGAGTGGAGCGGTTAAGTTGAAGCTCGGAGATGTCCTCTATGATGTAAGTGATGATGTCATCAGCTCGCTATAGATTTAAGTAGAATCACTGATTCTAATAGTTTCTTGTTTTCAAAAGCAGGTCTCGCCTGGTTCAGAAATTTCTTTTGCTCAAGATGTTGTGGCAATTGACCGGGATGAGAAGCGATTTTGTGTTCTTGGAGAGCTTCGGAAACGGGCCGTAGTGACCCCGGACGTGGAATCTGTACTAAATAGTGTAATTGACTTGAGCTAAGGCAATGAATATTAGTATAAGAAAAGAGATGAAGATTGACTTTGAAATGACGGGTAGAAGGTGTAATGTATTTGAAGATGGAGCTGAGTTGTAAGTGCTATGATGTTAACGAGAACTGGAGCAATTGATGGTGCGACTTGGTAATGTGTTATTATTAAATTAAAAGATATCATAATCATAATGCTTGATTGAGTGTTGGAAGGATTGAGCTGAAGAAAATAAATACAAGTTATTGATTCAATGCACGTCGTAATCATAACCCAGGCTCTTAGAAAAACGACTGAACGTGAAAGAAATTTTTTTGATAGGACAGAAATCGATATCGCTTTTAGACTTTATGCGGTGATAGTATTTGATATAATGGAGTCAAAGTCATGTTGGAAAAATAACTCGCCGTGAATTCGATGTTTCAGACCGGTTCAACTATTCTAATACATATGATACATTCTCAATTCCTTGTTCTATACGTTTTCAACATTAGCCATAAAGTTAACACTTGCTCGTTGTTTATGATACATTCTCAATTCCTTGTTCTATACGTTTTCAACATTAGCCATAAAGTTAACACTTGCTCGTTGTTGATCACACCTTGTATCATTATTGTTTCTGCTACTAGAAAAGTTCTCAATTTTCACCTGCACCTATGAATTCATATAAATATATGATCCATTTGGACTCTAAACTAAGACTGATCCTTTAAAACACTCTTTGAAGCAAATATTGCACGCATGCATTTGCATGTTTTCTCCATTCACATGATGTCTATCGGACCATTCTGTCTGTTTTTCCTGCTTCTGTCTTTCATGGTTCATCCTTCACTTGAGTGCATAGAGAGGGAGAGAAAGGCGCTCCTACTATTCAAACAATACATTCTTGACCCCTATGGCATGCTTTCTTCGTGGGTCAAAATTGGAGATGATCATGATCAGAACAGTGATTGCTGTAAATGGAGTGGGGTTCAATGCAGTAACCGAACAGGCCATGTAGTTGGTCTTGTCCTTAGTGCTAAGGATGAAGGTCAAGTATATAAATCACTTGGAGGTAAGCTCGGTCCCTCTTTATTGGATTTGCATCACTTGAATCATTTGGACTTGAATGGAAATGATTTTAACTCCACACAGATTCCTGACTTCATTGGCTCTCTAACTGGATTAAAGTTTCTTGATCTTAGTAATGCAAACTTTGGAGG
This sequence comes from Coriaria nepalensis, assembly GCA_027186245.1. Lineage (NCBI taxonomy): Eukaryota > Viridiplantae > Streptophyta > Magnoliopsida > Cucurbitales > Coriariaceae > Coriaria > Coriaria nepalensis. Next base: position 55,305,688 of record CP114481.1, read on the forward strand.
AAGACCTATTTCTAGCCAGCTTGGAAATCTTTCGCTTTTGCAACATCTCAATTTGGCAGGGAATGATTTTAATTTCAAAAATATCGAATGGCTTTCTAATCTTACTTCTCTTAATTACCTTGACCTAAGTGGCTTAAACTTAAATAAGTCCACTAATTGGTCATCCAACTTGAAAACTCTAACTTCTCTAGAGTATCTCGATCTCTCTTTCTGCCAATTGGAGGGTGGGATTCAACAACACTTTGCAAATATGTGTTCTTTGCATACATTACGTTTGCGTAGCAATAATCTTAGTGGTCAGCTAACTGAATATGCCAATAATTTGTTTGCTCGTTGCATCAGATACTCAATAAAAGAATTGGATCTTGACGGGAATCAAATCTCAGGGTTCTTGCCGGATTTTTCTGAAGCATTCCGGTCTTTGAAAATATTATTTATTAGTTATAACAATTTGAATGGAAAAATACCTTTGAGTATTGGCCAACTTGTCAAGTTGGAAGAATTGGATTTATCTGGAAATTCATTGGAAGGTTCGGTTTCAGAAAATCATTTCTCAAAACTCGAGAGATTAAAATATCTGGATTTGTCTGGAAATTCATTGAGTATGAATTTTCGGTCGAATTGGACACCTCCATTTCAATTGGATGTCATATTGTTGCAGTCTTGCAAGATGGGTCCTGAATTCCCTCGATGGATTCAAACTCAAAACAGTTATACTCAAATTGACATCTCCAATGCTTCAATAAAAGACACTATTCCCCCTGAGTTTTGGAACCTATCCCAACCCACCTTACATTACATGAATCTTTCCCACAATCAAATCAAGGGTTTCGTTCCTAACATAAACATGAGCTTCTCTACTTTCAGCTTCGTAGATTTAAGTTCAAATCTATTTGGAGGTCCGATTCCAACATTTTTGTCCAAAGTGTCATCACTAAACCTCTCCAAGAATAAGTTCTATGGAACTATTTCTTTCTTATGCTCTAACCTTTATGGCCAACAACTTATGTCTTCTCTAGATCTCTCAAGCAACCTTTTGTTTGGTGACCTTCCAGACTGTTGGAATTCTTACAAAGTTTTAGACGTTCTTAATTTGGCAGATAACAAATTGTCTGGGAAAATTCCTAAATCAATCGGCTTCTTGTCAAACTTAGAATCACTGAATTTGCGTAACAACAACTTGACAGGAGAATTACCTCAGTCCATGAGAAACTGTTCGATGTTAGAAGTCATTGATTTGGGACATAACATGTTGTCAGGAGAAATACCAGGATGGTTAGGAGACAGCCTACCTAATTTGGTAATTCTAAGTCTACGTTTCAACTCCTTCTCTAAAACCCTACCTTCAACTCTATGCCACTTAACACGAACCCAAGTCTTAGACCTCTCTTCTAACAACATCTCAGGAAACATTCTAAAATGCATCAACAGTCTCACTGCCTTGAAATCGGATGTTTATTTCGATCTTCATTACTTACTTTCTTATGGCTATGAGAATGATGCATTGTTGACTTGGAAAGGAAGTGAGCACGCATTCACGAAAACTCTACGGCTTCTGAAAAGCATTGATCTCTCTAGTAACAGGTTAAGCGGTGATATTCCAGAAGAAATCATGGATCTAGTTGCATTAGTTTCATTGAATCTTTCAAGAAACGGTTTGACCGGACAAATCTCGCCAAAGATTGGTCAGTTACAATCATTGGAATATCTCGACTTGTCGAGAAACCATATCTCCGGCCAGATTCCTTCAAGTCTTTCTGAGATTGATCGTCTACCCGTGCTGGACTTGTCATACAACAACTTGTCAGGAAGAATTCCAGATGGCACTCAACTTCAAGGCTTCAATGCTTCAACGTATGCTGGAAATCCTCAACTTTGTGGCCTACCACTTCTAGTCAAGTGTCCGGGAGAAGAAGATGGAACAACAACTAATGATCATGGACGTTCAGAATATCAGGAAGACGATAAGGGGATGATCTTGGACAAAGGATTCTATGTGGCTTTGGGGATTGGATTATGCACTGGAATTTGGGGAGTTGTGGGTTTTCTAGTGCTGAACAGATCATGGAGATATGCTTACTTTAAGTTGTGCAGTGATGTGTATGATTGGCTTTACGTGTTGGTTGTTCTCAAGTTACGTAAATTAAGAAGGTGGTTTGATGCCTAAATATTGGTAGCTTCACGTTTTCTTCCTCTCATATGAATATGAATAAATAGGCCTGTAATTTTGTATGCATATGTACACTATTTACAATAATTTGCCATGTAGCTCTCTTTTTTTCAAAAAAAAAAAAATAATTTATTTATAATAATTTATTATAATATTACACTTGTGATTGATCTATCTTGTCAAACTCATTACTCTCTTAGTGCTAAACAGAAATGTTGACAAAGAAGACAAAAATGCAGTAATAAAAAAGTCCAACACGATCACTGTAGGAAGGAGTTTCTTAAAAGGGAATTCATGAATTGCTCTTAGCTGGGCTGTTGATGTTATTATTACGACCCAAATTGATACGGGCTTCTTTTTGGACGACCCAGTTCTCAACAAAGACACTCGGCAAATTTACTCAAGCAGGGGTACGTTAGTCATTTTACAACTCAAGTCCGGAACCCTAATTTTTACAACCCATACATATTTTCGTCTCTGCTCCTCCTCTATTCCTTCTCAGCTTCTCAGCCTCTCAGCCGAAAACCTGACGGGGGGAACCTTTAGAAATGGGTATGCTCTGTTCGTCTAACCCTAATTAGTCTGCTTGACTTTCCTCTACCTACTACTACTCGTTCTTAATTGGTTTTCTGTCGTATCAATATATTACAATTTCGGTTTAGTCTGCAAAAGAATCAGAGAAATACAGAAGGAAAGAGAAAGGATCGAATTTTTTTTACTCGTAATTTGGTTTTTTGATTGATTTATCATTGAGTATCATGGACATTATGATCATTATCGTTATACTTTGTGGTTTTTTTTTTATATAATCGAGATCGTGAGGTTGAGCTTGAAAAAATGCATTTGGATTTGGATGAACAGGGGCTTACAAGTACGTGTCGGAGCTATGGAGAAAGAAGCAGTCAGATGTGATGAAATTCTTGCAGAGAGTGAGGTGCTGGGAGTATCGCCAGCATCCTTCCATTGTGCGTGTCACTCATCCCACTCGTCCTGACAAGGCTCGCCGCCTCGGCTACAAGGCCAAGCAGGTATTTTGACATTGTTTCAATTTACCTTCATGATTTATTTTCACTTTTAGCTGGTTTTATTGACTCCTTTTTAATCACATTTTGATTACTGTAGAGTTGCTGAAATTTTGCTGGGAAGTGTTAATATTATAGATTCATTACAGTATTCACAAATATTGGTTGATTGGTTTTTTTTTTTGGGCTCTATTCCGGTGTGTTGTGTTTTATGACCATAATAATCTTCACAGGGTTATGTTATTTATCGGGTACGTGTGAGACGTGGAGGTAGGAAGAGGCCAGTTCCTAAGGGTATTGTTTATGGAAAACCCACAAATCAGGGTGTCACTCAGCTCAAGTTTCAACGAAGTAAGCGCTCAGTTGCAGAAGAGCGTGCTGGGCGTAAACTTGGTGGTCTCAAGGTCCTCAACTCTTACTGGCTCAACGAGGTAATTACATATTTTACTAAGAGCAATTGCCAGATTTAATATCAAGTTCCTTTGATAGCTGCTTATCATAGTCTCTCATAATTACTCTTTATCTTCTTAATTCACACTCAATCTAGGAGCCTAGAAATGACTTAGATCTTTCTTTTACCTGTGATTCATTTTTATTCCACGTCTCTTAAGAATGTACTGTCTGATCCAGGACTCTACTTACAAATACTTTGAGGTAATCTTGGTGGATGCTGCCCACAATGCTATCCGCAACGACCCAAGGATCAACTGGATCTGCAACCCGGTTCACAAGCACAGAGAACTGCGTGGACTTACCTCTGCCGGCAAGAAGTACAGAGGTCTCCGTGGAAAAGGACACCTTAATCACAAGGCTCGACCTTCCAGAAGGGCAACCTGGAAGAGGAACAACACTCTCTCTCTTCGCCGATATCGTTGATCTCTCCACAACCAACCTTATCGTGTTTTTTTGTTTCCAGCATTTGATCTGTTCGTTTTACGCTTTTAGACTTCTGTCCTTGGTAGATGGAAATACTCATCGAGACCATTTTTGTTGAACATGGTGAATATGCTTTTGCCGAGCTTAGTTTCTTAATTGGATATCTCCTTTTTGTTATGTGTTAACTGAAATGATATGAAATTACAACAGCATATTAAAATAACTAGATATCAACATCACATATATTAAAAATTAACTCATTCAATTAAAGCCCATTTCGGCTTCTGACCAAATCAATCTCTCTGATTCTAGCCCAAATCAATCCACTTTTTGGGCCAAACAATTCCTTATAAGCCCACAAATTCTTATTCCATCCATCATCTTACAGTCCACTTCGACAATGGAGACTGGAGTTTGAGCTCGAGAAGCATTGGAGAAAAGGAGAGGAGCTGAGGGAGGTGTGTGAAAAAGGTATTTGAGCTCGAGAAACAATCTTATTTCGTTTTCTTATTTTACTTGAGCTTACGGTTTCTGCAACCGTTATTGTTTTCAACGACCAGCATCAGCAATCCGGCCTAAACATGATCTGGTTAAACCGGTTGAATTCATCGAGCATTGGTTTCATGCAGAGGAGTCGCGATGACCCATGACCAACTCTGCAATTCCCGAGTCTCGACTTTCCCAGTCTCATAATACTTCGTTCAATCTAAATTTTTGATCAAAACCTGAAATTCAACATCAAAGAAAAGCAAAAGTCACTCTTTTTTATCTATTTGAAGCGTCAATGGCTGCAGCAGCAGCTGGATCTCAAATGGTCAGGAACGAAGATCAGACCAATCTATCTCGCACTTTCAAGTATCTACTCGGTCGGTCACAATTCTACTCTGAAATTTCTCTCCCCTTATTTGGGACTAATGCTAATCGAATTTCGTTTCTGAAAATATGATCCTGAGTGGAAAAGATTTAGGACTTTGAGTTTAACAGCTCGTTATGTGTCCTTACTATTTTTCTGTGCAAAACAAATAAAGGTCAAGTTTTTTAGTAATGGTTGTGTGTGTGTGTGTTTTTTTTTTGGTGGAATACTTTTTGGGGAAGATCAGCTACGCAGTTCTTGTCAAGGGGGATACCATTTATATTCAACTTGTGGATCGTGAGGCACCTTACTGAGGAGGACTATGCTGTAATGATCTTATATCTTTGAAAATTTGTTTAAAAAGAAATTTAAGTTTTGTGGAATATAACTGCAGATTCTTCTCAGTAATTGGAGTGTTTCTATTTATGTTTATGTTCTCTTCCTATACAGATTTATGCAGTGCAGTTTCATCTCTTTGTCACTTGTATCCTGTTTCTTAGTCGCGAGGGATTCCGCCGAGCTTGCATGCGGACAGACATAAAATGGTGCTCTTGCTTCTTCATGCTATGATTAATCGTTACATGGAGTCAATATGTAAAACAACTGAATTGCAATGTTTGCATCCATTTAATACTGTCATATAATCTCCTGAATTACCCATCTATAACACACTGTTTATCAGTCTGATCAGTTCGGTTTCTTTTCTTTGATTAGTGATACTTAAATTTTTCAGCATGGTACTCTGCTCAGAAATGTGGTCTTAGAATTCATGTCTTATCATGTAGTGATGACAACACGTCAGTGGAAGAAAGTGTGAGGAGGCTAATAAAAGTAGCCTGGATGACTCTCCCTCTCGGACTAATCATCACTCTCGTTGCATGCATTTTGGTTCTCTGGTGGCAAGATATAAGCATTTCTAATCTATATGCACAAGCTATCATCATTAATGGTAAGCTGCTCTGCTACTGCACCTTCTGGCATTTCCCTTGTGTTATCAAAGATTTCATCTTGAGCATAGCTTTTGTCAGGTTTTGCATGTATATTGGAGCTTTTGTCAGAGCCCTTGTATATTCTGTCTCAGAACTTACTTCTTCTGAAACTGCGATTGATGGTGGAAACATTGGCTACTTTTTCACGGTGCATTACAATGTATTCCCTTCTAGTGAAGCAAAATGACATGGTTAGTTATATCATTCATCTTAGCACGCCCTTCCCTCACTGCAAGAGTGCCTCATTTCTTGATGCTGTCTACCCAGATTTCGCTCCTTACCCATCAACATTCATATTTGGCAGGAGAAAGGAATCATATTTTCATTGTCACAAGCTGCATATGGAGCTTGCTTGTTTTTCGGATATTGGGTCTATTTTATTTTCTTTCGTGCGTTCAGAATCTCTGATATTTTCCCTTTCAGGTAGATATCTCTTTCAGGTAGATATCACTGAGAAGAATACTTGGATGAGATAAATGAATAACAAATAAAATCAAGTAGTCCAGTTCATGGATGACAAATATTACTCTTCTTATGCCTATAAAGCATCACATTACCCCATTTCACGTTTAGTGGGATTCTTGTATAAATGATGAGTAACTTTTTTCTATCTGAGAACAAGACATGACAATTTGAACTTCTGCCATTTTCCTCATTTAATTTCTCTTCTATTGTTTCCTTGATTATAAGAGCTTTTGACACTTCACTCCGTTATATATTCCGCATTCAAAATAAAGTAATTTGCAAGAATTTTTATGCAGAGTGGGAAATATGAGGGGTTTTGATAAGAAGCTTTCAAACATGTGTATGATATTTACACTTCAGTCCTTCCGAAAGTTGGTTCTTCAAGAAGGTGAAAAGATGGTTCTTGTGTGGTTAGATACACCATATAACCAAGCCATCTATGGTGTGGTAGACAAATTGGGTAAGAGTTCTGTCCGGAGATTTGTGCTGTTAATTTATTTCTGATTGGATTGCAAGTGATTACTTGTACATTTGTAGTAAGCAGTCTTGCTCTGGTGGTACTATATCTGAGACTAGCAATCAACCGTGATCATTTTCCTGATTCGCTTGCTAAGCATGCTTAAATTACAGGGAGCTTAGTGGTGAGGCTGGTTTTTCTTCCCTTTGAAGAAAGTCTATACGCAACATTTGCAAAATCTTCTTCAGGTATGCTTCCTTCCTTTGTTTAAGTGATGGTTAAATTTACAGGAAACCTGCCAATTTTGCCTTGACACTTTTCTTATTTTCTTATAGTTTTAGTTCTTTTTATATACCTTTATTTCAATATGGGCTGTTTGGTAAGCCAGTCTCTCGAGAACATATTGCCAAAGAATTTATTTTCAAATGACTTGACTCAGGAAGGATCAATTTCAGGGTTACTTAATAACCCATGCTCAATATCCTTTAGAGTCAAGTGGCTAAGTTGATTGAAAACTTTTTGTTAAAAGTTCAGAATTTAAAGAATGACTATTACTGCCTCTAATTTAGGAATTATTTCTCATGTTATTCTTTCAATTGTGAATTTTTCCCTTTTGCCTTTCCATTTCACAGGAGAATACCCTGATAGAAGCAAAAAGTTAGGAATCCGCCTTGCAGAGGCCCTGAAGTTAGTTTTGTTTATTGGTTAGCAATTTCACACATTTTCTCATCTTTATAACTTCAAACATCTTTTTCATGTTTCAGTCCTGGTCTCAAGTTTTGGTTATTACGATTGTAGGCTTTCTATTTATTGCATTTGGGCCGAGTTATTCTTATTCTCTCATAAGACTGCTCTATGGTCAGAAATGGAGCGATGGAGAAGCAACAACAGCCCTCCGGTATTATTGTCTTTATATCATACTTTTGGCCATGAATGGTTAGTGGGTATTTTCTTGTCATTTCATTTAAACCAATTCTTGCTAACTATGTATCTAATAATTAAAAAGCTGCACTCGGATAACTTCTGCTTCTTTTTTTCCTATCCAAGGCTTCCATCAATCATTCATATAAATTGTAATTATGTAATCCACAAATATTTAGTAGGCTTTTTGGTAAGATTAATATAAATACGAAGACAATTTCCATATTCGTGTATTACTATGATTTATTATATATTGATAAGAAATTTTTCATAATGGGGTGATTACAAGTTTGTGCTCTTGGTAAATATCTCAGGAACTTCAGAAGCGTTTCTCCATGCAGTTGCAACAGAAGCCGAACTCAAACGTTCAAATGATTCATTGGTCATATTCTCTGTAATCTACGTAGTACTCAATGTTCTACTAATTCGTTCAGCTGGTGCCGTGGGCTTAATTTTAGCAAATTCCGCAAGTATCCTTTCTTTTCATTTTGGGGTCTTATTCTTACCCTTTACATTCTTTTTCTGTTATGAACATGCTGCACATTATAAATAATTCTTGACTATTCAAAAAGATATGATTTTGAGGATTGCATACTCAGGAGTATTCATCAAGCATTATTTCAAGGTGTGCTTTCAATGTCCGAATTTGGGCACATTTGGTATTGTTTTGTGGTCACTAATTGTGAATTCAATCTGCAGAACTCTACTTCATTTTCCTTCTCAAGCTGCTTGCCTTCGGGATGGACAGTCTTACTCATCTCGGGCTTAATCACGCTAATTTCAGAGAAACTATTTTTGGACCATGAGAACTTTTGGCCCACGTTTTTTGTTCATTTTTCAGTCGGTTTGGCATGCTTCCTTGTCTCATCATTCTTCATGTGAGTATATTCTTCCGAACCTGCCGATTTATGCTTTTTTCACGTATTTAATCTTTCTTGGTTCAAATACATAAGTAGCATTTTAGCCAGGCTTATATACCGATGGATCATCTATAGTTTGAGCTAGGATCTGTATTTGTAATTATTACTCTATTTATAACTCCTTACACAATTTTGATTCATACATATGTAGCTATCGTGGGGAAAAGTCCTTTATCCAGAGAATCATACAGGTCCGAGATCACTCAGACTGAACAAGCATTAACCCCAGCCATTGCCGAGCGGATTGAGGTGTTTGAATCTTTCCCTCTTTCATTCCAGGTGAAGGAAGGTGAAATTTTTTTACCTTTCCATGACACATTCATTCAATCTGAGACTCCGACCTTCATCAATACGACACAGGAAAAAAAAAAAACATAGAACCTGGATATTATTACGGAATTTTGTACATTATTAATCTCTTACCGATTTGTAATATGTAATTGACTCAAACCATGCGCACGAAATTTCATTCATGATAACTCCCTCGAGAAAGAATTTCCCTAAATAATCAGTCCATGAATGAATTTGAATTTTGTCATTCTCAGTTCATGCATATCATCATCAACAAAGCAAAAGGCGCGAACAGGTGAAAAATACCCACTGCCCAAAAAAGGCTTTAGAGAGAGAGAAAGAGAGGTGGTGATGATGATGGTAATGGAGTAGGAGATATTAGAGAGAGGGGAACAAAGAAAAGGAAGGGGTGATGATTCATAGGACACTCATGTGAAATGTGTATGCATGGGTTGTCCTCCATTGCCTCCACAAAAATGAACATCAAATGGGTTTTGTCATTATAAGCTTTGAAAACTTAGCTTGGGAGCAACTAAAAGTTTGAAAAGAAAGAAAAATTGCATTATATTCCAACTTATGATTATTAAGATATAGAATAGGTAGTAGCATCTTAGCCTGAATTCAACATCAAGATTAAAGTGCACATGTTCCATTTTTCTAAAACAAAATGATGTCTTCTCTTTTTTTTTCTTCTTTTGGGAGGGTTCAAGACCTTGTCTTCTCTCATAGATTTCACATGCTCATCACTAGTGTAAATGGATTAATCAACACAAAAAATAAGTGGACTTTTTGGTAGTTTTTTCAATTACTATAATTTGGTAAAGTGAGTTAAAGTATGTTAGGGTAAAGAACTAAGAAGGATTGAGTTTAGGTTAATCTTATGATTACCTATTTCAAATCTATATCCTTTTTATTCCTTTTGTCACATACTATCTAAAATAAAGGGCTGTGTACTTAATTTTTCTTCGTGTTAAAGCATCTTTCTTCCTTTTTTTTTTTTTTCCAACTAAACCCAAAATCATAACATGACATGTAATCATGATTATGGCAATCATAATCATAAATCACCACATATTTTTTTATATACTTAATTTTTAAGTGTTTAATTTTAGATATGAGATGCTGATATTAAGTTTAGAAATAACTCTGATATTATATTAAATTTTTATTTTTATTTAAAAATTAATTAATAAAAAAAAAAGGCGAGCAATCAAAAGATTTCAAATCCGTGATAATCGTAAATAGTTAACTTCATCACATGGAACCATTCTCTATTAATTATCCTTTCTCACCTTTCTAAAACACAAAAGGCTTTGAGTACTTATTTTGTCACTTCCTCACCCATCTATTTTACTCACTTTTTTTTTTATTTCTTTCTTTTTCTAAACCGGTTTCTTGTGAAGATTAGAGGAAGAATGAAAATTGTGATATAATCAAAATTAGGATTGCTAATCATTATAATTTATAATTATCGTGAAGTTTTTACATCAAGAAAACTTGTTTTTAAAAGCTAGCTGTTATTTGGCCAAAAAAAAAAAAAGAAAAAAAGAAAAATGGTTCATAGAATGTATGCGTATTAAGTACATAAAATGAAATATAATCCGTTAAATAACATATAATAATATCATATATTAGAAATACCTTATAATACTATTTGTACGACCACACTAATTTCATGTATTTTAACTATACAACTTTTTAATTTTAATAAATAAATAAATGATACTGACTCAAAATTCTAGAAGCAAGAAAAATTAATTAATTAAAAAAAAATACAAAATTAAAAATTAAAAAAAAAAAAAAACTAAGAGGGTGGGATTGACTGTGAAGTCAAAGGAGTGCGCAAAACAGAAAGAATGAAGTGGGTCCCACATTATATCATTCCGTTCCGGGCGGGCCGGGGGGGGGGACAAAATGGATGTGGGCCCTAAGTTACTTACTAACACAAACAAAGCCCAATGGGCTCCACAAACCCATTTCCCCTGCTACGACTAGCTCTTTGATTTGATAGATCTACTGTATTCACCAACCCTCCTACTCAAGGGTATTTCGGTCATATCGCATATATTTCAAAGTTGAGTAGCTGGTTGGTAATAAATATACTATATTCAGGAGATTCAAATTTTCCCTCTCAATTAACTTTATTTTATTATTTATTTATATAAAAGATCCTATGTTTAGCTCGAGAGTGGGGAAATGTCAAATCTATCCTTTCATATGCAAACGGCCAAGCCAATATGATTGCATATGGTGAAATTCTCAGGGAAGGGCCCAAAAAAGGGGTGTTTAGCACGCGCGCCAGGAATGACTTTTTCCCACGCCAATACCAATTAGTGCCAGTTTTACTTTTTCCAATTTCCCATAATACCCCTCTCCCTTAGATGGCGGCACAGCACAGCAGCACATCATCTATGTAACAGGCTCATTAGTGATTATGTTTATGTGTGCATACTTTGTGTATTAATTTGATGTAACTTGGTGTAAAATATTTACGTTAAGACATCCACATTATGCATACAGTATCCATCACAAAGTAATTAATGTACGTGGGTGTAATTTAATAAGAATAAATTTCTTAAATTTTAATGTAATCTATATATTAATTAGAAGATGACATATATTATAAAGTCGAAAAAAGAAAAGAAAAAAAGAGTGAGTATATATCATTATCTTACCGAACAATGTTACAAAAATAATACATGAAATTTCAGAAATGCATAATTTCTTATGCTAGTAGCTTAGCATGATCAATTGTTGGCATGCAAAATGTCATGATGATGTATGTTCTTGTTCTTGTTCTTGTTCTTGTTCTTGTTCTTGGTTCTTGCCTGAGAATCAACTGCTACTACCTGTTAAGTTATCACTTTCGTTAATCAAGAAAGTAATTTGAAGGCAGGGATTAGGGAATATGGTGGGAAATTGAGGAGACCTTTTCTTGGATCCTGTGTATGAGAAGTTCTAACTGATCAAAATTAAATTAAAAAATCCTTCAATTAAGAAGAATATACACAAATGAAACAAGGGAATGATGAAAAGTGATGGAGGGATGAAAAGAGGGAAAAGAAATGTAAGAAAAACCAAAAAGTAATAATGGGATTATGGGATATCAGACAAAGGTATAATACTGAGGTGACAAAGAAGGAAGGAAAAAATTAATAAACAAAGAAGAAAAAAGAAAAGGAAAGACAGAGAGACAAACTCACTGACTGAGAAAACATGAGAGAGAAAGGAAAAAAGATGAGAGAGAGAATCATGGCGAAATAAAGATCGAGCAATGGCTGTTTTGATGAGAGTATGTAGAAGAAACTAAGTAGTGATAGTAGTAGTAGTAGTAGTAGCAGGAATAGTATTTAGTTTCCCTCTCTTTCTCTCGCACCAAACAAAACCCAACCAAAGCAAAAAGGAAAAAATAAATAAAAATAAAAATGATGATGATGATGAAACATCATCTTCTACACTCTGCACTCCAAAAAAGCAATTCTCTATCACTGATCATCAAAACATTCCTTCCCATAAATTTAGCTCTCTTGAACCCACCTTCTTCTCAGCCATAATCCCTCCTCGGCCACCACCCCATACACCATGAAAAAACTCACTTTCACTTTCTTTCCCACCTTCTTCTTCTTCCTTCAAATGACAACACAAGTTCTCTCTGCAACTACTCTTCCACTCCAACTTGTCTCCCTTCTTTCCATAAAATCATCACTAAATGATCCACTCTCTACGTTCCATGACTGGAATACGGCACCCACCCTCTCCAAATCTGAATTGCAAGATCCAATTTGGTGCTCATGGTCAGGCATTAAATGCCATCCAAACACAGCTCAAGTCACTACTCTGGACCTATCTCACCGCAATCTTTCCGGCAAAATCCCGACTGAGATCAAGTACTTGACAAGCTTACTCCACTTGAATTTAAGTGGAAATAACTTCGATGGACCTTTTCAAGCGGCCATTTTTGAGCTCGATGAGATTAGAGCACTAGATGTCAGCCACAATAACTTCAATTCCACACTCCCACCCGGAATTTCCAAGCTCCAATTCTTACGCTTTTTCAGTGCTTACAGCAACAACTTTATTGGCCCATTGCCGTTAGAATTTGTCCGGCTTCGATATCTAGAGCATCTCAACCTCGGCGGAAGCTACTTTGAAGGTGCCATCCCGAAAAGTTATGGAAGTTTTTCAAGACTGAAGTTCTTGTACTTAGCTGGTAATGTATTAGAAGGATCAATACCAAAACAACTCTCCTTCTTGACAAAGCTAGAACGAATGGAAATTGGCTATAACGAGTTTTCAGGTGGGATACCTTCTGAATTCTCATTATTGGTGAATTTGAAATACTTGGATATTGCGCAGGCTAATCTTTCAGGCAGTTTACCTGAAGAACTTGGGAACTTGAAGAAGCTAGAGATGTTTTTTCTTTTTAAAAACCGCTTCACGGGAAAAATTCCGGAAAGTTTTGGAAACTTGGAAGCTCTTCAGATGCTTGATTTATCTGATAACCAACTTTCCGGAACAATTCCGAGAGAACTGGTTAAACTAAAGGAACTAACACGCTTGAGCTTGATGAGTAACAATCTGAGTGGGGAAATTCCAGAAGCACTTGGTGTGCTTCCAAACCTTGACACCTTATTGATCTGGAACAATTCCTTGACCGGAATTTTGCCTCAAAGTCTTGGGATGAACAAAAATTTAATGGTACTGGACGTGTCTTCCAATTCTCTTACCGGTCCAGTTCCACCAAATCTTTGCCAAGGAAACAAGCTTTACAAGCTGATTCTCTTCTCAAACAGATTCGTCAATGGGCTTCCGAGCTCTTTAGCAAAGTGCACTTCTCTGTCACGCTTCCGCATTCAGAACAACAATCTCAATGGCTCAATTCCTTACGGTTTTGGTCTCTTACAAAACCTTTCGTTCGTCGATATGAGCAACAACAATTTATCAGGCAAAATTCCTGATGATCTTGGTAATGCAGTTAGCTTAGCGCACTTGAACATCTCGCAAAATTCTTTCAAATCCAGTTTGCCTGATAACATCTGGAACTCTTCGAGCTTACAGATCTTCTCAGCTAGCTCAGCAAAAGTCGTCGGTAAAATTCCAGATTTCGTCGGATGCAAAAACGTGTACAAAATCGAACTCCAAGACAATCTCTTAAACAGCAGCATTCCATGGAATATCGGACATTGTGAGAAACTGATCAGTTTGAATTTGAGCAGTAATTCGCTTACCGGCATTATTCCTTGGGAGATTTCAACGCTACCGTCGGTCACTGCCGTTGATCTCTCACGCAACTTACTCACCGGAACTATCCCTTCAAATTTTCAAAACTGTAGCACGCTTGAGATCTTTAACGTCTCTTACAACAAGCTTAGCGGTCCAATTCCATCTACCGGCACAATTTTCCCCAGTCTACATCCGTCGTCATTTTCCGGAAACGACGGACTATGCGGTGACATTTTAGCGAAACCATGCGCAGACGACACGCTCACAGCCGGCGCCATGGAAGTCCGGCAGAGGCAGCCACGGAGGGCGGCGGGAACGATCGTTTGGATCATAGCAGCAGCCTTTGGAATCGGGATGTTTGTGCTTGTGGCGGGAACCCGATGCTTTCAAGCCAACTACAGCCATCGATACGGAACCGAGCAGGAAATCGGACCGTGGAAATTAACAGCGTTTCAGCGGCTAAATTTCTCGACAGACGACGTGTTAGAGTGTTTATCAATGACGGATAAGATCTTAGGAATGGGGTCCACAGGGACCGTATACAAAGCAGAGATGCCAAGTGGCGAGATCATAGCGGTGAAGAAGCTGTGGGGTAAACATAAGGAAAGCATCCGACGGCGGAAAGGAGTCTTAGCCGAAGTGGATGTACTAGGTCGTGTGAGGCACAGGAACATCGTGAGGCTGTTTGGATACTGTAGCAACGGAGAGTGCACCATGCTGTTGTACGAGTACATGCCCAACGGTAACTTGGAAGATCTACTGCACGGTAAAAACAAGGGTGAAAATCTAGTAGCGGATTGGTTAACAAGGTATAAGATCGCATTGGGTGTGGCACAGGGGATATGCTATCTTCACCACGACTGTGATCCGGTGATCGTGCACCGTGATCTGAAGCCTAGTAATATACTGTTGGACGGTGAGATGGAGGCTAGGGTAGCAGATTTTGGGGTGGCTAAGCTAATCCAACACGATGAGTCCATGTCAGTCATTGCTGGGTCCTACGGTTACATAGCGCCAGGTCAGTATCTAAGCTGTATTGGTACATGATAATCTATCTTCATAAATGCTTTCTTGTTTTGGTTGGCTAATTTTAGATAAAATGATCTATGAACAATGCAGTTGAATGATTATATGCAATTCTTAGTTCTTCAATCTTGACCACTATGGCTGAGCTAAGTAGGTTGGTTTAAGGTTCGACAAGTTCTATAGGGATTAGGATAGGGTGGTATTTTCTTTTTTTTGAGGATCGAGATGGATTTTAAAATTTATCCGGTTTAATTCCAATCACGATTATTAATTGGTATCGGTGCTGGTATTAGTACCTTATCTTAATCGGTAACAATACAAAACTTCCGTCGGACGGAGACTTTTTATCCACCGTCGGTTGCTTCTTTTTTGGCGCATGCAATTTTTCTAGCCTGCATTTTTTTTTCCTCCTGTTTACATACACATAGCACACTTTTATGCCGTGTGATTATTTATTTCCCTTTTGTTTCCTTTTTTACGTCTCTCTTTCCGACATTTTCCTTTACTGCTACAGCTACATGATTGTATAGTAATGAGCTGAAATGCTGAATTAACATACGATAAAATCTTTTTGTTTTTTGGCAGAATATGCATATACCTTACAAGTTGATGAGAAGAGTGACATATACAGCTACGGGGTGGTGTTAATGGAGATCTTAACGGGTAGAAGATCGGTTGATTCGGAATTTGGTGAAGGTAACAGTGTTGTTGATTGGGTAAGGTCGAAGATTAAGATTAAGGACGGAGTTAACTACATTTTGGACAAGAATGCAGGGGCGTCTTGTTTGCCCGTAAGACATGAAATGATGCAGATGCTGAAAATCGCGTTGCTTTGTACAAGTCGGAGCCCCACGGACCGACCCACCATGCGCGACGTGATCATGATGTTACAAGAGGCAAAGCCTAAGAGGAAGTTTTCCGATAGCATGGTAGGAGGAGGAGGAAGAGGTGGTGGTGGTGGTGGTGGTGGTGGTAGTGGGGATGAGATTAGTGGTGTAATTAGTGGTCAGCTTGATGGCAAGGGGGGTGATCATATTCTCCCCGCTCAAAAGACAGTAGCTGAGTATTAACGACTTTTTCATTTTTTCGAATATACCTTTTTTTCTCTTTTTTTTTTTTTTTGGGTATTTTTCAATTGGTGGGAATTGGTATAGGAGATGTTATCTTGTTTTGCAATGGAATTTGTAAGTGTCGTTGATCTTGTTCTACCTAATTCTCTAGTGTTACTTGATCATGAACTTTGCTTTAATCGCTTAATTATGAATGGAAAGGTTCTGATTTAGAGCATCTTTTTTTTGTTTAATCTTCTTTTTCATTTTAGTAAGTATATAGCAACTTTCTTTAACTAATTGGTCAAGAACAGGAAGAATAGACTAATAAATCAATACTACACAAATAATGGTAATCTTCCATACAATACGATCAAATAAGAAGTGTGCGAGTAATAGTACTTAACTCGTCTAATTATACATCCAAAAGAGGTGGAAAAAAAAAAGGAAGGAATTCTGGGCATTTTTTAGGTCAATTCATATGCTTGTTTGATCATGGTGAAAACTGGGCGCAGAAGGGAGCTGCGATACTTGATGGGAGAAGAGACTTAGTATCGGGCCTCCATATCAAATCCTTAAGAACGGAGAAAACAGTTGACAGTGCAGGAGAGATGACCATTTCCTTTACATTCTTACAAGACACTACTCTCAGACTCTGAAGCTCCTTCATGCCAATAACTACGTACTCCAATCCTTCATTCGTTAGCAACGAACATCCCTCGATAGAAAGATATCTCGCCCTCCTGTCCAGAAAGACATATACAACACAGAATCTATTACAACTTACAAGTAATGATGTAATATTAAGTAAATTACAAGATTCTTATAAAAAGTCAACTCCTTTACCTGAAATAACTTGCAGACCTGAACATATCATTGTCCAAACCCCAACAATCCTGGATAACAACATCTCTTGCAAACCCACAAACCATGAACAAAGCTCTTACACTTTTCTTATCCCTCAATCGACAATTCTGCAGATGGAACCGTTCAAGTGCCGGACACAAACCTAAA
Source organism: Coriaria nepalensis (assembly GCA_027186245.1). Classification (NCBI taxonomy): domain Eukaryota; kingdom Viridiplantae; phylum Streptophyta; class Magnoliopsida; order Cucurbitales; family Coriariaceae; genus Coriaria; species Coriaria nepalensis. The sequence continues at coordinate 55,322,964 of CP114481.1, forward strand.
TACTCATCTGGGCCCGGATCCAGGTCAATCCTCTTAGACGACAAGATTCTTAGACTCTTCAAATTCTCACACGACGAAATCCCAGCCAACCATCCACTTTCCATCCTATGGTCAGAAAGAGTCAGCTCCTCTAACATTTGACAACACTGTCCTATAGCCTTAATCCCATCAAAACTTCCTTCACACCCACAAAGCTCGAGCTTTACTAATCTTCTACAACCTCCTGCTATGATGGTTAATCCTATATCAGAAACTAGAGAGTTGAAGAAACCAACTACATTTCCAACAAGTTTCAGTATTTGCAAATTCTCGCAAGCAGCAATTCCTCTGAGTATATTATCATTGCACATGTGCAATTCTAGTTCTTGTAACATTGGGCATTCTTCAGCTACAGTAAGTAACCCTAACTCACTGGCACCAATTACGACTAATTTGCGCAAATTAGGGCAACCATTTGCTAATGCTTTGACTCCTCTATCAATTACCCCAACATCAAACAGATTTTCCTCATGGATATGTGAAATTGGGGAAAATACAGAGCCAATTTGCATGGAAACGAGTTTATCGTTCAGCAGAATGCTGGAATTTGTAGGGGAAGTGAAAGATGCTGAGACTAGATCCACATGAATGAGATTTGGGAACCTTGAAATCAACCGACCGGATTCAAGAAATTCCCAGTCTAGCACCTTGAGGGATCGAGCGAGGCGGCCTTGGAGGTAGAGCCAGCGTTTGCAGACGAGGGAGATGGTGTTCCTGTGGGAGATCGGGAGTTTGGCTAGGATTTGAAGAAGAAGCTCGTCGGAGAAGAGATTGATGTTGGAGAGAGAGGATATTAGGTTTTCGGTTTTGGAATTTTTAGTGGAGTTGGAGAGGGATTTGAGGTGCATGGTGAAGATCATTTGGTTTAGGGATTTGGAGTTGTTGCGCCATACAGTCGACCAGTTTGGGGGCTTCCTCTTCTTCAGTGGGGAACTAGGGTTTGACAGTAGGCCAGAGATCGGCTTCTCTACTTCAAAATCGAGCGACATAGCTGTTTCACTCTCAGCTCCACTGCTAGTTCCCCTCTACTTACTGAAACTCCATAATTTCGAGATTCTTTCACTCTTAAAGTTTCTTCCTTGCACTCTCTTTACATTCAATTCCTCCTTCCTTCCAATTTTCAGATCATTTCGCTCTCAGCCTCTCAACTTTCTGGAGTTCAGAGCAATTTTCTTGCCATTTATTCTTTTTTTTTTTAGATATAATTTTTTTAAGAACCAGGCAAGCATGCAGTGAGTGAGGAGGACTTGAGAGCTTGCTCGCAGTATTTCGTCCATTTCGTCCGGATAGCCGTTAGTAATTCAAAAAATCGTCTCTCTTTTATGTTTTCCTCTCCGGAAGAGGTGAGGTGGGACCCAAGCATGGAAGTAATGTTGAAAATCAGGCAGAAGGTTTTCACGTCCTTATGAAAATTGAAAGGTTAGCATCACCTCTTTTGATGCGCATGGTCAAATGGGTACCCCACTAGGAACTCTAAAATTGTAAATACGAATTGAAATCTCCCTTATATGGATTTTTAACATATATTTATACATATATATATATTACACTTTGTTTTCTGTAATCACGAGTGATTAAGTTGAAAAAATGCAAACAATCTTCTAAATTTTAACTACACTTTGTGGACTGGGGACTGGGGAGTGCACATTTTTTCTCTTTTTGGCCCAAAAAGAATAGAACAGTTGGCTACCTACCAACACTAAACACGATTAAAAAGGTATTAAAGACGATTAACATGCCATAAACAGCTTCGATAAAGGGGATTAATAATCAAGATCTAGGGGCTGCCATTTGCTGCTTCTTCACCCTCTCCCCCTGTTTTACCATGCTGTATCAAATCATAAACACCATATCAGAAAAACCTATACATTTTTTTTTTTTTTTGTATTTACCATCTCGTCCTGTCTGTGAGCAACTTAATTATCAATCATACATGTAAGTAATTTTAATTATACTACACGCATTCGCATTACTCGATGCATATATAACATTACGAGGAGCTTAATTCACCCCCTGTAAATAATTTACCTGATATCATGAGGTGTGATGAATATCCACTGAGATCCTTGTGCCAAAGCAAATTCTATTAGGGTGTCTAGGCTAATTTTTCGACTGACTGCATCCTGAAAATAGCAAATGATTCATGTTTCAGACAAATATGCCTTCTCAGTCAGAGAGGTAGAGAAAGAAAACTTGACATGAGTGAGAGAATGCCTTACCATAAACACGTCAAATTCATCCATTGCTCGAAATGGGGCTTCCGTCATTTCATGAAGGGCTAGTGCAAAACATAAAGTAGAAAACGACCTTTCTCCACCTAATTGACAGTCAAACCGATGCATGAAGAGCACTTCTTAAATTACCGAACTTAACAGAAGAACACTACGAAATTACTGATCAAAACAGAATAAATAGTAATTATATATTATACAAACAAGAATAGGAGGTATCCTGGGACAGTATGACTATGAGTTCAACATATTGCGCTAATGGATTCACATTCATTATATAATCTAGCATAAAGTATGATTCTCTGCATTTCAGAAAGATAAACTGGTTAAAAGCTCCATGATGTAAATATGATAAGAAAGAAAACCTGAGAGTCCTCTGGTATCACGAACAGTGCTGCTAGATGCATCTTGGGGCATCTTCACCTATGAGTGACCAGGTCAAATCATGAAAATTAGCTTTATCAAAATAATTCACTGAAGGAATTCTGGATTCAGAACATATACTAATTAGCTTACCTCAACTGAAAGGGTCTTATCCTCATAACTGACTTTGATATTTCCACTAATCCCTTTCTTTCTTAAATGGCCATTGAACCTGATCAAAAAGGACTTGTTCATGGAGAATTTTAAATATTGCAAACATAATCTTCAGGTGAAGCAGTCACTGCAAGACACTTTTTTTTTCTTTGGGAAGGGGGGGAGTTGGTTGGAATTGAGTCCTTACTGCCAAGTCAACTGACGCTTTAAAAGACTTGCATTCCTTTGAAACTTGCTCATCCGCAATTCCAAGGCTTTCTCACAAGCCTGAAATCAATATTATATGACAAAAGGTCCATTATAAAGTCCTAAAGGCAGGATAGGAAAGATTTCTAGAACCTAACAAATAAGAAAATATTATATTTAGACCAGATGATAGTTTTCTAACTAACAAGTTACATTTAGATACTAGAAAAAAGGAAGTCCTGGCTTATTTTTTTCTTTTATGGATAAGCAATCCGTAAAATTATGTTCCTGAACCACTAATTATTGCATCATATGAGAAGGAAAAAAAAAAGCTACCGACAATGAGATTAACCTGATGTAATCAGGCTTCAAGACAACCACAAAGTACTTGATAGTGTTAGTCCAAAGTATTGACCGAGACGTTTCCTAAGGCAGCATAATTTTCGAATACAATAATCAGAACAGAGACTTGTTGAGTTATTGGAAGATCGTTAGACAAAAATTTTCAAGGCATTAAAAACTTAGTTATAGACATGGCCTTCCTCTTTATTCATACATAGGAAATCAAAGACAAAATTGGCCTCTGCTGCACACGCAAATAAATTAAAATAAAAAATAAAACTAAGAAAAAAATGTATGCTCAGAATAGTTGTACGATGATAGGAATAAACATATTACTTACCTTCAACTTTTCTCTGAATCCTTTGTAAGTCAGCTGCTTTCTTAATATTGTGCGTTCTTTCTTCTCGTACTGAATTCTTAGGTCATCAATAGATTCAGAGTATCTGAGAAAAATAAGGAAAAAAACAATTTTAACTTGACATTAGCTTTGGTTTGTTATTCAAACAACAAAGCTATGAAGGTGCTAATGCTAATACCGCCGGCTTTCGCTTTCAAGTCTTTGATTTAGTCTAGTCAATTGGGCACTGAGTTGTTCTGGAGTGCTCCCATCCCAACTCCCTAAAGCTTCAATATCACTCTCTGGACATATTATAGAAGCTTTTCTGTAACACTCCTTCAGTTCATTATCAATTCACAATGTCAGAGGCTGAAAGATCTTTTTTTTTTTTTGGCCAAGGCTAAAAGAGAAATTGAATAGGTGTAAAAAATTTGATTATTAGGAGTATTACGAAGTTTAAAGGTGGGTACATAAATATAGCCAGATGAACCAGTAAAGACATGGAAACTCTAAAAACTGCTTTTCTTTCAAGGCAAAAGGAAGAAATAAGAGCCAGATAAGTAATCCAAGTCGCATGCCATAGTTCTTTAGTTAGAAAGATCCAAAATTAAGTTGGAACTAGAAAAGATAACTATCGAATTTAGAGTATTCATAGGAATCTCAGAAACCTATAGCTATAGTTGAAAATTAAAAGTATAACAGAATGCAGTGTAAGAGAAAAGATCCCAAGAAAATATGAGCAAGGGAAGCTTTTCCTATCCAAATCATGAATAAAATATACCTTCCGGTGCTCTTGAACTTTCTGATATTCTCTTTCAGAGTCTTTAATATCAGGAAGGACCTTGTTAGTCATAATACCTTCATAATGAACCTTTTCCTGAGACAGATTCCCAGCTTTATAAATTAATAAACAGATTTAAGTAATGAATTGCAGTGAGACTATTTAAAGAAGTGATGTTAGAGGGGAACCTCTTCTGCAGAATGTAGATCACGTTCAATCTGCATGAGATTTCCCTCTGCTTCTTCAAATGCATCAATTTCCCCTTTTGCCGACTCTAATTTTTCTCATAGAAACCATTGTAAAGTAGTGCTCATTATCAAATTGAATATGAAAATTCACAACGTTTCCATCGTACGTACCACATAGATTCTCAAATGATGCTGTAAGATCCTTAACCTTAGCTTCTGCTTGCATCTTTCTGTGTGTGAGCCTTTCCACCAATGCCTCACTTTCACGTATGTCCTCCTGGATTTTCTGAGCAACAAGAAAGAATATGTTGTTATAATATGTCATGAAAACTAAATTTATTTGCTCGCTCATTCATAAAGAATAAAAAAGAGAGAGAGAGAGAAAGAAAGAAAGAATAATGCACACATACATACAATAACACACACACATACCTTAATGTTATGTATGTAATCTAAACATACTACACATTTGATAAAAAGCAGGAATCCTAATTTAGCACGAGTATCATTTACATACTGATTTTTCTTGACAAAGGTCATCAGCATCCGAAGCAGGAGATGAATTAGCTTCAGCAATATGTGAATTCTCCAAATCTCGCAGTTGTAACTTCTTAGACATTAAAGAACGTTCAGCACTATGACACCTCCTCTACAAAAAAGACAAGAAAAAAGAAGACGCTAATGAAATCAAGTGGAACTCTATAAAAATTTGCATTCTCTAAATAAGGAAATAAAAATGATTTGAAAACAGTCATTACCTTTACACTATCTAGATTCTCTTCAACACCCTTAAGTTCATCTTCTGCATCCCTTTTCCTCTTCCTGCAGTCTTGAGATTCTTCTTTAACATTCAAATCATCTCTTTCAAGAGTCTTCCTCTGATTATCAAAGGAGCTATACAGTCGGCCTGTTCTAAGCCTCTTAGCTGGGGGAAGTATTGTTTGAACTGAACCGCGAGAAAACCTTTTAAAAGATGGCAATAAGTCTTGATCCGTCATAATAATCATTTAAGAAGAGTGCATGTAAGTCCTTGTTAAGCTGCAGTACATAGATATATGGTAGCAATACTAACATCTAATGTAAGGGTGAACCAAGGCTTAGAATTGGTTGAGCACTGCTTACATTTAGGACAAGGAATTTAGGGGAAGGACTAACATTCTTCCTAATTGGCCAACAATTGTATGTAACAACCAAAGATGTCTGCAGCAACTATAATAAATTTGATGTAATCTATTAGGAATCAATCTCCTAAATTTTCAATACAACACCCATAATAGAAAGTTACTACCGAAGTGTCCCTTGCATGTACCCTGAAAACAATTACTAGAGTAAATGTAAAAACAAATTGGGGGAAAAGGTTAAAAAAGAACTGGAAATTCAATCTCCGACTTACATTTTATACCCATCTAAGGTGAATACCTCCTTGAGGTTTGAGACCCTCTGATCAAATGCAACTGCTTTACCAACATTATAATCTCTAACAAGAACTTGTCGCTCTGCACCACCCTAGAAATGAAAGAAACACATCATATCTTCTTGAAGGGTACAGAAAAAATTCAAACAAGCCTTAGAAGATACACAAGAAAAATAAATTAAGGAGATCACCAGCAAAAAAGGGAAAAAAAATGTAGTAAATGTGAAGAGAAGAAACCATTAAATTACCATATCTACCAAAACATTGAGGATGGTAGGATTTTCAGAATGGATAGCTGAAAGAGTAGTAGGGTGGTTTGTTTGAGGAAGCAAGTGAGCCGGAATGTTTAACCTGCAATTAAAATAAAAACATAAGAAAAGAGATGCTATACCTCAAAGTAATATCAACAAAGAGATGACGGTTGAGACTGCAAATCAAAATAAAATTCCACCCATCTACCTTGGTGTTGAAAAATCATATATGATAATACTAAGGTTCATATAGTTAGCTTCCCTTGCACATCTTCTTAAAAGAAGGGAATCTCTGTGACTTGTCACAATGAAAGCATTGAGCAACTTTCCAATTGCATGTTCAACAGCAGGAGCCCATGTGTCCCCATCATTCAAGCTCTGCCCAAAATAGCTAAACATTATGATAAAATAAACTGTTGCAAAGGCAATAAATTTATTCTTATGAGACCTTATATGTTAACCAGAAATGAGACTAAAACAGGTTATTTGTATTTTAGGCAAGTTTAACAACAATTATGAAGTGAACTTCACAGGCCTGTTGTTGAAAGGAACTCTTATTTATATTTCCTACGAGTAGAGGCAGGAGTGATCCCCATCTGTCTTAAGTATCATAGCCAGCCTCCAAGAAAAATTGTGATCTCCATGAATTTAGTAAGATTGTAAAGACTTTTGATAGATAGCACAGCCACAGCCCACATAATAGGAGAAACAAATCTAACAAGCAGAGACGATATATTGCATTACTCACCACATGGGCACCAATTGGACCAATTGGTGGTCTTTCAAATCTATGATGTTGTGTCTCAATTGCACGTAACAACTGAATAACTCTATCTCCCCCAAAAGCTGTCACCTGTTTAGAGATCAAATTTGATTCCATTGTGGGAATGTGAATCCACAAGTTGGTTTAGAAAAATTCATTGCGTACACAAATAGATCCTATTGATCTCGAATCAAACATTATCAAAATACTTGCACAAGCCTAAACACTAATGGGTTTTGATTAAGAAGTAATCAAAATCACATGAAAGTAATCTGCACCTTGTTGGTCTGATGTTGCTCAAGCTCTCGAATCGAGAAAGAAATTTCACGCCTCCTTTTGTCATAGTCTTCAATCTAATAAAGGAAAATTCCTTGTCAAGTATCAATGACTAATTTTCCAAGTCAATCACAATACACTGCTGTCTCAGCAAATCAACTACAATATGCAAGCAAAAAACCAGGACACCCTCACATGAAGCATTGTACTTGTAGAAAATTTTTACATCACCTGCTCAGCAAGTTTTTTTAGTTCACTCTTCCAATAACGTTGGTTTTCTAGTAAAGCAATCTCTTCTTCCTTCAACCTGAAATACAAAGTACTGGGATTTAGTACATCTGCCCTGATGGATTGAGAAAAAAGTTGAACCAATGAAATGAACAAAAGTATCACTCTTTGAATGTCTGCTCAGCAGCATAGACCTCCGATTGAAGTTCCTTCATCGCTTCCTCCATTTCAGATTCTTCAGCCTGCGAGATATTAGCAATATCTAAAGTAGAATTAAAGGACATGAGGGTACTAATAGATGGGGGGGAAGGGGCAGAGCGCAGAAACGAAAGAGCAAGAAAGAGATAGAGAAGAAGTGAATGAATGAATGGCAGTGCTTGCACTCATGAAGGATAATATATTTAAAGGAAAGTGAGAGAGGCCTGTGATGGTTTCTCCAAACAAACCATGGAGATGCATTGATTTATAAAGTGGAAGGGTTTAGAAACCAGGAACAGGCTAACTAAGATTGAGTATATACTATCATCTAATCGAGAGTGGCTTTAAAGAGAGTGAACTTATAACTGGATTGCAATTTCCAGGTTCAAGTCACTTCAGTAACTTACGACTAGAGGAAGAATTGACAACAGGAACCACATAGCAAGGCCTGTTTAGGAAAATAAATGTAAATTATAAATCTCTGAAAACAAAAAACCTGTGTATTTTTCATGTGCTGCTCATGAATATCACACACTTGTTGTTCAATCAATCTAACACGGTTCACCATCTTCCGAATGTGGCTCAATTTGCGTTCACGCTCTTCTTCAAGCCCAAGCTTCTCTTTTGTTGTCTAAGTAGTTCACAACAATTACTAAAAAATCAAAATGGTGTGACCTAAATTCACAGAAGATGGTATGACCAAAATTCACATCAAATGCACTGAAAGGCTAGCAAAGGATGTGAAATAAGTGCACAAATCATACATCCTGAAATAATCACACATAACATTTAGAAAGGCAAAAGATAGAAGAATCAATGAAAAAGTAACAAAAATGCTATTTTCATCTCAGAGTTCAATCTGAATATCAGCCAACTACTCTTATAATTTCAATGTGAAGAAACAATAAACATCTAAACTTTCAATGTACCAAGGAAAGAGTTTCTTGCAGTTCATCCTTCATTCTTCGCACTTCTGCGGTCTTTTCCATCATGTATGCAATCTGACTTTTCTTCTTACTGCGACGATCTTTCAATTTTACCACCAAATCCTGCAATAAAGCTCAAGAAACATTTAACCAACCAGATGATTGAAATATCATGCTTTGTATAGCAAAAGCAATAGCGAAATGAAGACGTCATAGACTGATAAATGAGTCTAAGGGAACAGAACATGATGAAATTCTTACTAGAAACAGAGTGAATAGTTTCCATTACAGCTGAAGCTGTAACTCAATGTGTATTATGTAACTTGAAGCAAAGAGCAAACAAATGTACTACGTGAAAAGAATAAAATAAGGAACATGTTAGTGTTACGACTTATATTCCACAATTCAAAATCATCTTTCACTAAAGAAAGTTGCACGAAAGACTTAGCCTGGAATATTAGAAACAGAAAATTCATCTTGCCTGCAACCAGCAAAATAGATCACACTTGTGGGGGGCAGTTACATCCCCAAAATAGATCACATTTGTGTCCTCTTTAGAAGACACAGAAGAATCAACTCAAAGATTTTTTATTCCCTTCCGAGATTCAAACTCACAAGATTATGTACAACTTCCTTCCAGGCATTGACAAAGTATGTTGGATACTGAAACTGAAGATGGCTGACATAAAAACGACGAAGACTATCATACATACGCAAGTGCATATCTACTGAATTGATACCAGACAAAGTTGGGCTTCATGGAAATAAACTCATTCATCCAAACACGAAAATGAAAATAATTAAGAGAAAAGAAGAGAAAAGAAATTATATATATCAAGGGAGGTAGTTTCAATTTCATTTAATGATGCAGAAAGAGCTAATAACATGGCCAAGAGATTGTTAATCACCAGTAAGTGGTCGATTTTTTCTTGGCAAGTAGGTATACGATCGTTAAGCTTTCGGATCTTTGTACTCTGATGTTCGATTTGTTTGTCAACATCATACACCCATGACCAAGCAAGCCTCTTCTTCAACTGCTGGACTTTCTGAGATATTTCTTCAACATGCTCCATGCTTTTAATCTTTCCTTGCAATTCATTAAGTTCCTTTTCTACAGGTCGTATCGTGGACTCCAGATCATCAACAAGAGCATTTGCGGACCTCAGTTGGTCCAAAATGTTTTTTAAGAGATCATCTACTTGCTGAAGAAGAGTAGCCTTGAAAAAAAACTGTGCAGTAAAATGTCATTTTAGAATCCCAAATGTTGTTATGGCCTATATTCAATAAAGAATTACCTTAAATTTATCTCTGTCATTTCCAGAATGCAAAAATTCTCTGCTTTTGTCTTGACTCATTATTACACATGGATTTTCAACATCAATCTGCGGAATGGTACAATGGTTAAATGATATGTAGGTATGTCGTAGCACTTTGCAGTTTGCAGTAACACTAGACGTCTTAAGAACCAAGAGGAAGAAAAAAAAAGACAAATAGGAAGATAATTCCTAAACAATTACTCACATTGAAATGTTCCACTAGCTCACGAAGCTCATCTTTTCGATTGGAAACCTTTTTTCCTGTCAAATACCATTGACGAAAGAAATCAGTTAGCACCAAAGATCAAGTGCAACGATTACTCAGAATGCATGATAAAGCAATCCAATACTACTTTTTACCTTGGCAATCTTTCAAGGTGGTAGAGCTGGTAGATTCAGATATCCTTCGTTCAATAATAATAACGTCACCAAATACGTCCGGCTTAAAAGCATCCTCCCCTTGATTTTTCAATTCAACACGAATAACAGCATAGCTGTGACATGCAGTAGTAGACACAAATTGGTACCAAGATAAAGCTATATTGATTTGCAAGTGCTGTGTGAAAGTAGAGAAACTTCCTTGCAAATAAATACCATGCAGAAGGCAGAGCATTGAAGACCATTATAATCGACAACATAATCATGATCATTATGTAACATACGCGCATGGAAATGCAAAGCCAATTATAAGAAACCGTCAGTCTATAAGTTGATATGAGGAAAGCCAATTATAAGAAACCATCAGTCTATAAGTTGTAATATCCTCATATCTAACCTAAGAGGTCATAAAATCACACGTTAACTAGATTTAACAAACACGTGATTCCTGAATAGCTGGCCTCTCAAACATCTAATGGGTGCGGTGCATCCTTATCTGATCAACGAAAATAAACTGACAATGAAAAGATTTGATATACCCGCAACCAGTCTTTATAAAGTCCTTCAAAGTAGATGCCCTTTGAGTTCCCTTAGCTCGGCAGCCGAAAGCAACACATAGAGCAGTCAGTATAGCACTCTTTCCACCTGGAAAAAAAAAAACAAAAGACATGTGATTCAACATCCTACAACCTACCATGTTTCTCAAATGTACACAAATATTTTCATTAGTAATATAAATCAGTTACCCAATTGAATGAACACTTATTCCCCTTTTCTTTCAAAACTTAAGAACCTCAGTAAACAGATATCGAGATTAGATGCGGGCCTCACAAACATATCCCGTACATATATTGTGCATTCAAAAACAAAGAATGGCATACAGTCCAAGAGTAGCGCGCATAGGAAAAACAAAAATGAGGTCGCTTACTTCCATTCTGACCAGTGATAAAGTTAACCCATTCGCCTAGCTCGATCTGCAAGTTACTATGGCACATAAAGTTCTCCATTCTGACACTCTTGATTATACCAGCTCCCGACCGCGGCGGAAGAGAGGTGGAGATATGGTCGTGAATACCCCTAGAGTCCCCCATCAAAAGGGCTTTAAGGTTTACTGCGAAACCCTAAATATTGAGGAAGACGGTATACAGTGAGAACAGGAGCTGTGATTCTTAAATCATAAGCAGTAAACGAAGGAGAAAAGTATAAATAGCATCAGAGTTATCTTATGGCGGGAAGCCGGGAACGAGTACTGTTCCGTGAGAGCTTTGGCAGGAGAAATTGGGCTCGCAGCGTTGTCGGCCCAATCTGCGAAAGCTTTTCTCTTTTGGGAAAACTAGGAATGGATCCCTTGTAGTATATAACAAATACAAATTGACCCCTATTGGCTATAATATAACCATCGGACTCCGTTAATTAACAACTTGAGTTAGTGTTAGGTCCAAAACGGAACCTATTAGCGAAAGTGTAAAATACGTCGACGTTTACTCTCCCTCCCTGACTCGAAAACTTCGTCTGCGAGGGCGAAGCGTCAAAAACCACCCTGAACAGAGTACTTGCAATTCGACATCTCGATCGCTTGAAGATCCCTCTCAAATCGAGGAAACTTCATATTCATCATAAGCAAATTGATTTCATTCCTTTTCTCTACAGCTATGGCCTTGAGAACATCGACTCAGAAGCTCGGGAAAAAGCTCCTGCCGATGATTTCTAATGCTTCTCTGCTGCATTCACATGCCACAAGTTTTGGTTCGTCTCTCTCTCCCCTCTCTCTCTCTTTGTGAGCATACATATTCTCTTTTTTAGGATACGTGCTCTTAATAATTTCTTCAGTTCCTATACTGAATTCCTCATATTAGTATGGAATGTAGTGTTGAATCTTGTAATAATAGATCTGGTATGCTGTAATTGCCTTCTACTTCAATCGAGCATGTATTAAAGCTCTTATTGAGGCTTTCAGGTTAAAAGTTACAGTAGAAATGTATGTCGATTGAAGATAGAAGACTGAAGCATATTTTATGATTTTGTTCGCTGGTAGTCAGATTTTCTTATACATATTCTGAGACTCAGGATGGAGTAAGTGCCAAATCCAAGGACAGGAATGGACACCCCATTGTTCAAAACGATATCGTTCTGTTCATCATATGCCGTCATCATTCTATAGGACTCGCAACAAAACATGTGATGTGAATGTAGGTCAAATTATATATTTCCTTTTGAAGTTACTCTTCCTATGACCAGGTTGTTCAGATGAAATGATTGGATTGAGGTTCTTTTCTTAATTACTACTGGACCATTTCCGACCACATCCATGCATTCATCTTCCTCTCCAGAATACCTATTCTTTTTTCATCTATCATCTCTTTTCTCCATCTAAAAATGACCTGTAAACTAATAAGAAAACATTTCAATGATTCATCTTCTTGCTTTTGCTTTTGTTGATTTCTTGCCATTTTCTTCTTCCTGTGATGTTTGCTGATTTCATCCAGAATTATGATCTAACGATCTAACAATCGTTGTGAAAATATAAGAATTTAAGTTAGAGAAAGTTTAATGTCTGATTTAGGCTCATTTTTGGTACATAAATTTCTTTTGATGGTCAAAAAAAAAAAAACAAATTGGAGAAAAGCCTCCTTGATTTCATTTCATGAGGTTCTTAGGGATCCATATTAATTTTTGCAGTATGATCCAGTAACCGATTGCAAATCCAGCCTGATATATCTTAGGACGGTGGGCCATATGGACCGTAATTGCCATTCCAACCGCCATCCCAAGGGCTAGCATGAGATCCAGTCATTTGACGCACATGAATTCCTCTAAGGACTCCATTCTTCTTCTTCTTCATCTCAATATCCTTCCTATCTGCAAATTCAAGGGACAAGACAATGAATATGAACATACATACAAGAATTTAAGCTCTGCAATAATTTACTAAGTTGGAAGAACATGTGCTTACGTGGGTGGAGAGAGTGATGGTGAGGAATATCAGCCTCCACGAACTTATGTGTTGCCACGTTGGAAAACACGAGAAGCATAACAACTAGGACAACATCCCAAGTGAAGATAACTGTGTTCCTCTTTGAAGCCATTAATGCATGAAGCGATGTTGTAAAGAACTCGTTGAGGGTCTTGCATATTATATATTGCCCAAATATTAATTAGTCAAAGCACGTGATTTGATTTTCAACGCAATTTGAACGAGTCATTAGTACAATGAAAATCATAGAGGATAAAGTCATTCTATGGTGATAAAGTAGTTAATTGGACTAAGAATTTCCATAGAGGAGGAGGTTAGTTTTCAAAGCATACAGCTAAGTACAGTTAATGAACATGTTGCATGACAGAAACATCATCCTTAGCTAGTTTACTACGTACGTCTCAATATTTTTTTGGAAACCGACACCAAACAGCCCGACCTGCCCTTCCGTGCACTCCTAATTGTTAATGGTATTCATATTTTTGCCCATTGTAAAAGCACTCCAGTATATTTACATAACTTTCAAAGTTTCTATAGGATTCACATTTTTATTTGTTTTTGGGAGCCAAAGTTACAATATCAACTTCAGTACAGAAAATACAGAGGAGAAACTAATGAAAGTGAAGGCAGAGACAAGCAGAAACATCCTCGGACGGAGCAGCTGTTCGGAATTGATTACTTTAGGGTTCATAACCATAATTTCCACCATGAGGGGCGTCTGCAAAAAGCCTATTTCCACCTATAAACACAGGCTCAGCTCTTCCAATCTTCTTCCTCATTTCAATATCCTTCCTATCTGCAATTTCAGCCAAAAACAGAGGAGAAAAATGAACAAAATACAAACTTGGCCTTGCGCTGCAGTTCAAACTAAGAAAATGCGATTACATAGCCGGTAAGGAATAGCAGCTTCAACGAGGTTGTGAGTTGTAACATGGGAAAGCATGACAAGTATAGCAATTATAAAAATCTCCAAAAACAAGATCATTGAGTCCCTCTTAGAAGCCATGTTCCTCTTTATGACTAATGAAGCTTTTCAAAAACTCATAAGGGTGTTATATTCATGAGATAGAGGACCTAGTCCTAATTTAAAACAAACTAGTCGTTTTGGTATTCGATTCAGGTTGAACAAGTCACTTTATATATAACATAAATAATATAACATATTAATCAAGTTGGGCAAAAAAAATTCAAAAATGTTAAAAAAGTTTTTAGTAGATGTCTAATGATTCCCATAATACTAACACCCTGCATTCCCACCTTTATACTGCCGTGGACATTATGAAACAGAATATTAGTTGCAACAAAGTCCCAAGAAGATACATTCAATGATAGATCTATCAACTGTTTCAGAAAAAACATACCCGTATCATTCAAGTGAAGTCGTATATGCTCTCTTAGCTGAGTCAAGAGTATTTGATGAAAGCATGGCAATTGTCATGGGTCCCACTCAACATTATCAAACTGTTAAAATAAGTAGTCAAAGAAAAAAAAACTGTTATTTTTACCTCAATTGGATTCGTCCCCACATCAATAACAATGGCACCAGGTTTTAACCAGTTTCCTCGAACAAGATTAGGAACTCCAGCAGCTGGCAATCAAAATGTCAGCCTCACAGCTGATCTGTTCGGGTTCTACAGTAAATTCATGTACAATGGTGACTATAGCTTTGTGCCTCTGCTCGTGTTAATTTGAAAAATATTATTAACAATGCCAAATTTCTCCAAGAACACGAGGAAGTAAGCTAAAATAGTAAGAGTACTGGGAAATGGTGACAATTTACCTGTAGGAGATAAGATGTGGGCAATCCAACGACATTGCTTCTCCCAATCACTACCACTTTCTTCCCCAGTATTTCTATCCCGGATCTGATCAATAATTCAATGCAGCCCTTAGGAGTGCAGGGAATAAAAAAAAGGCTCCCTTCCTATCATTGAAAGATTTCCCATATTAAGGGGGTGAAAGCCATCCACATCTTTATCCAGGGGTAATGCATTCAAAATTTTGTCTTCATCCAAATGCTGTAAAAAAGAAGTTTACATCATTGTCAGTCTTCTTCTTATATATCCATTTACAAGTTGAATTACGTATTTGTTCCAATGCAAAAATCAATGATAAGGAGCAATGATAAAATAAAGGGTATAGTTTAGGCCATATAATGATCAAAGAAACAAAAGGGTATTCACGACATTGGCTCTCAGTTTTGGGAAATTACTTGCGGTAGAGGAAGGTGCACAAGTATACCATGAATAGTTGGATCCTCATTAAAACTTGACAAGGCATTAAGTACTTGATCTTCCGTACAATTTTCAGGAAGATGAGCAAAGGCATACTTGATTCCAGCCTCTTCAGAAGCGATAATCTTGTTACGAAAATATGTTTGTGGGTCCCTTCTTTCACCTACCATGATTACTGCCAAACGAGGAACTTTTCCAATAGAGTCCTTCATCCTCTTTACCTCACTAGCCAGTCCTGCTCTAATCTCATCCGCAATTGACTTCTTGAAACGATTATCTGATTTTGATAAAATCAAACCAATTAATTAGCGACCCTTTGTGTTACTATTGTTATGAAGATCCTAATACAGGTTCTAGAATTGATGAAAAGAAAAAAGCGACGAAATTTTGAGAAAGTATATACATACAAAAACTGAATTGAAAAGGTTCAACTTCTGAAGCCAAAATTCAATTCAACGTAACACCGGGCTCTGGTCGTGGCTGGTTAGTTGGGGGAGAGAGAGAGAGAGAGATGCGCGGAAGGGAAGGAAGTCACTATAGAGTTATGCGTTTCGAGTTCTCCATTGCTTTTCTTTTGCCAGTGAAGGATGAAAATGTAATTTACACAGCTTCGCAACAACATTAACTAACAAAACTAGAAAATATTGTTCCAAAACCAATTAAAGATGTTAATTACAGTCACGCTAATGTTTTAGATTGGTCGGCAGCCGGCAGTCGGAGCAGCAGCCGGAAGCTCAGCTACTTTACATCCCATAATAAACAGCAAGAAGAAGATTGGATCCGACCAGTAAAAGCCCAAAACCCACAATACAAAAATAGCTAGAAAACAGAGCAACCCTAACCCTAGCTAGCTTTTTGGCCAAAAATAAACCCTAGCTAGCTTCATCGATGAGCAGCGCCATGAATTATATTTCCGACCAGAAACTTGGCCTCCTTGAGCAGTTCAATGCTATACTTCAACCTCAAACGCCTTAACAGCAAGTGCAGGCGATTCATCGAGCATACTCTCAAGTCCTCCACCTTCCACAACATCACCCACAATCTTCTCCTCCATCCTCCTCAGAAGCTTCTGAACACCCAACTGCAAGTACAGAACAGTGGAATCAATCAATCTCTTCAAAACAATCTTCCAGTAAGCTACCATCCTCATCTTTAAATCAAATGCCTGTTCCAAAACAGTCCTATGATAATTCCGCAGATCACAAACCTCAACTTTACGAACCTATCTATTTTCACGTGAGATGGCTCCTTCCCTTCCTTCCCTTCCTTCAACACTTCATTCATAAACCATGTTTGTTTCTCCATCAACCTGTTCCATTCTGAAACGTATTCGGGATGACACGTGTAATCTGTCATCCTCTCCATCTCCACATCTCCTCCATCCACATTACAGATTCCAGTTTCAAACTCTCCACGAGATTTTCTCCCGCACTTTTTATCGCCATATGAAGCTGGTAGTAATTCTCCGAATGGCGTCTTAAAACCGTAACCACAACATTTGACAAGTAATCCCATACCTTCTCTACAAATTCAATGGGAAAGATGGGAAATACTCTTCACTTTCCTATTCAATATCATATGAAAAGTGGACCTAGGAATGAAATTAGGGAGTCCTATCCCTATTGACTCTTCCATAGCCATGATCTTCTCCTTCAAAAAATTGCTTCTATGATAATCATATCTATCACCATGGTCGAAAAGTTCATTAGCATAATGACCTACCATTTTGGCCAAACGAGCTGTGCAAATGTAGGGATGAACAAAAAAATTCGAATTTGATCCGATCCGATCAAATCGGCCGGATCGGAAAATGGATGTGAAAAAATTGATCAGATCAAGCAATCCGAGAATAATCTTGGACATCCGCATTGGATGGAATTGGATCGGATCAGATTATTCGAAAAAAACGGATGATTATTTCACAATTTTTCGTATCAGATATATGAAATTTTTATCGGATCGAAAGGATCAGATACAGGGGTAGAAATTTTTATCAGATCGGGTATCCGAACTGATCTATTTCATAGGACATTCGATCGGATTAGATCCAATGCTCATCCCTAGTGCAATGCATCTTCTCGTCTTTTTCATACTCATTTATAAACTCCCCTCTAACAACAATCTGCATTAGAGTGTCCTTTGCCTGTCCGATCACATTCATAAAACTAGTCATGGCTTCAGCAATAGAAGACAACTTCTTAGGCATTCTATTTAGCTCCAAAACATTATAAGCCAGCTTGGCTTTAATCTGCTTCACTATGTCCAGCAAGCATCGAGAGATAATCGCAGCTTGAATCTCGACCAACTTTTGACATAAATTTGGAATACCAATAATAGATTTATCAATCTTAGACAAAAGAGGATGTCCATTGAAAAGCTCAAGTTCTGCTTTTCTGCTTCGTCGCACCTCTCATTCCCTACTCTATTCCTTACACACACATAACCAAGCCCTATATTGACATCATCAGCAAGAACCTTCTCTTGCAGACACTCTACCGCCACGTCAACTTTTGTCACGACAGCTAATGTTCTTCTCCCTAAAATTCTTAGAGCTCGGCCGGCTCACATAGCTCACCCCCTTAACATGTCATGTAATCCTTAGATTAGTAAGCATGCATGCATCCAGGACAGCTGTGTCTCAAATCATTTCTTACCTTTTTATATTTTTTTTATAACTTTTTTATCTCTTCACCTTCTTGAACTTTCAAGTTGACGGTTTTGTATTACTGTATATAGGCCGAAAGGCCCTTCAATCTAGTACATGTTTGATTGGGCCCATATAAGGTAGGGTGGGCCGAAACAGTCTGAATTAATCTAAACACATACAATGATTATCGTGCATCAACCTTGGGAACTACATACTAAAAGAAAGTCTTAGAATCATGTTCCTCAATCCTCATTTGAAGCAACTGCGACACATTCTTCATTGTCGGCCGGGATTGTGGATGAGTGTTGAGGCACGAAATGGTTACATTCAGTATCAAACTCAATTCTTTCATAATATTTCCTTCATCAAAATGGTAAGAGAGACGTGGATCTAAGATATCCTCCAAGCGAATCCCATCATGATCATTATCAGCCGAAGAATTCGTCAAACTCAAAATGAACTCTCCTGGATGCTTTCCCATTAGGATTTCAAGCACCAAAACACCGAAGCTATAAACGTCGCATTTTTCAGTCACGACCATCGTGTATGCAAGCTCTACAATGACATAATAATAAAAAGATAATTAAATTAACTAGCATGTCAAATAATGTATACCAAGCAGATCAATCTGAATAAGAAAATTATAATTAGAATCAAGCGTACCTGGAGCAATATATCCATGAGTCCCGGCAACTGTTGTCCAATTCATTGAATCGGGCTTCAAAAACCTTGACGTCCCGAAATCTGCAAGATGAGCTTCGAATTCGGAATCTAATAACACATTCCCACTTGATATGTCTCTGTGGATAATCGAAGGAACGCAATCATGATGTAGATAAGATAAGGCATGCGCTACACCTTTTACAACTTGAACTCTCCTTGGCCAATCTAAGTCCTTCACTCCCCTTTCACTGCTTAGTATATGAGCTAAGCTTCCTCTCTCTATAAAATCATGCACCAAAAATATGTGCGCTCCTTGAGAGCAAAAGCCATAAAGCTTGACTATGTTCCGGTGCCTGATTTCAGTTAGAGCCGCCACTTCATCTCGGAAAATTTTCAAATTCCCCTTCCCCATTTCATCACTGGTGTCGGAATTCAACTTCTTTACTGCAAATACTTGACCCCCTGATATTTCACATCGGTAGACTTTTCCCGATCCACCTACTCCTATGCAATACATTTCATCGAAATTTTTCGTGGCTCTAATTATGTCTCCATACACAACCTTTCCGTTGAAGTACCATATAGAAAACGGGTTTACTTTTTCCGTTAACCTTTCATCATCGACCCCTCCTTTCGATTTCCTTCTTAAGAAAAATGTCATAACAAGTATGATTGAGAGTAGTAAAAGGCCGCCAAGAATAGAACAAAAAATAATAATTATAAGTTTCTTGTTGTCATTTTTCTCACTCTTTTGGGTCATATTAACAAAACAAGGCTGCAAGCTTGTGATGTTTCCACATAAATCTTGGTTGTTGCTAAATGAACTGGGTGCGGCAAATCGAAATATGCCGCCCCTGGGAAGAGGACCTTCTAGATCGTTGTACGATAAATTAATGGTCACCAAGCTCAACATGTCCCCCAAGGAATGCGGGATTGAACCGGAGAGCTTATTGTGAGACAGATTCAAGTTCTCTAAAGTAGTCAGCTTCCCAAATTGGGCCGGAATCGCTCCAGAAAGCGAGTTATAACTCAAATCTAGTAAATCTTGTAAAGCCCCAAGATTACTAATCTCATATGGCATTGTCCCGTTTAAGTGGTTATTGCTCAAACACAAATTTTGCAGCTTCGAGCAATCACCAACTTGAGACGGAATAGATCCCGTAAACTTGTTCATGGAAAGGTCTAGAGAAACCAGATTGGAAAGGCTTCCAATTCCTTCAGGTACTGGCCCGGAAAGAGAGTTGTTTTTTAGGTTAAGAGACATTAAGCTCGATAAATTCTCTATACTTTTCGGTAACTCACCCGAGATATTGTTGGAAGAGAGATCAAGGTCTACTAGCTGTTTCAACTGAGTAATCTCATTTGGAATTTGACCATTCACCATATTTCCAGCAATTCCTAGAAGTGTCAAGTTCTTACACTCTCCCCACTTGGATGAAAACTCACCTTTCAATTGATTGTAGCTCAAGTCCATGTAATTCAAGCTTGGATAAACCCCAAAATCTTGGTCAAGAGATCCAGTCAGTTTGTTGTATTCGAGCCGGACCCGGTACAAGGATTTACAGTTCTTTAAGCTTGTTGGGATTGGCCCCGAAAAGTTGTTATAAGCTGCGCTGAAATTGACAAGCTTTCCAGTTCTACATATTTGAGGCGGTAATTCACCAACGAAGTTGTTTTGAGCAAGATGAAGAACAGTCAATGATGAATGATTGCCTAAATCTTGAGGAACTGTTCCGGAAAATTGATTAATGAACAAACGCAAATCTGTCAACTTGGTCAAACGAGCAAGATTCCCCGGAATATTTCCGGAAAAATGATTCTCGTTGAGACGAAGAACGGTTAAGTTAGTGAGATTTCCGAAGGATTGAGGAATAGGACCGGAAAATTGGCTTCTATCAAGAGCTAGAAGACTCAAGGATTTCAAGTTTCCTATCTCCTCTGGCAATTTTCCAACAAGTTTAGTATCTTGGAGAAGTAGATTCCTAAGACTCCTTAATCCGATTTTGGATTCCCCTGTTCCGTCTGGGAATAACCGAGAATCTAACATTCCAGTAATGTTATTACGCGACACATCAAGTTCATAAACTTGAGTGAGATTAGCCAAAGAAAGTGGAAGTTGACTACTAAAAAAATTTGTAGAAAGATCAAGATATTGAAGATTCGAAAGAAGACCAATGGAGGTTGGAATAGAGCCGGAGAGATTGTTTAGTTTGAGATCAAGACGAAGAAGGTTAGGGAAGGATGCGAAATCCAAGTTTTCGATGGTACCTTTTAGGCCGGTGTAAGCAAAGTTGATTGAAATCACATTGCTTTGATTGTTGCAAGTTATGCCTTTCCATTGGCACGGGGTTGTAGAAGGAGTGGAGTTTGAGTTCTGTGTGATGACCCAGGTGTCTAAGAGGGATTGTTGAGGGAGACTTCGCTTCCATTTGAGTAGAGCTTGAGCATCTTGGATTGAGCTTTCTGCGATTCTGCAAAAATGGGTTATGAAGATGATGAAGTGTATAAGTGTGAGGGAAATGGGTTTGTCTTGGCTTGCCATGTTTTTGAGGAGTTGATGTTCAAATCGAAAGATTTATGTAGGGGGAGGTATATCACATATAAGTGGATGTGAACTCGCATGCATATATATATATATATATATAAATGTAGGGAAATACGAAATGCATTAATGATTTGAGCGAGTCTCTGAGGCTAATCTTAACTAGTCTTCCACTTCGAATCATATGAGATTTTCATGAAGCCATAGTCAAGCCGTGTGCAGATACTGGGTCCCATTTAATTTTGTTATTCACGAAAAGGGCAAAGATTCAAGATCAATTTAATGAAATACATGATCAGGTAATTACAAAGAAGAGTAATTCTTACGTGAGCCTTGGTTTAGGACAACAAATTTTAAATCAGTTTAATCAAAAAATGGTTATTGGAAGGGAAATAATTAAAATATAAAAAATGCATTTTAGGAGGGGTTTGAATTGGGGTGATATAAGAATATCTCCTAATTCCTAAACCAAGCTCACGTATAAATAGTTTTTTCTAGGAAAGATATGACTGAGAATGTAACAACAATGGATGAGGAAAGTTTAATGTAATTAATCAGAATAGATACTGTTCTAATCGGCTCTCTTCTTCATCTTCTAAGTTCTAATCAGCATGCTAGGACCATATATATCCGTAAAGCCAATGCCATTACTTACCATGCAGTCGTTACGGACGAAGACTAATTACAATACTTTAGCTGTCCTAACAAGTTTGTTACAACGCGATTCCTCAAATGAAAGAACCATGCATGAGAATAATTAAGGATTAGTATTCTGTAATGACAGAGCAACTATTGTATATATACATATAATGCCGATGGATCTCTGTAACGATCCGTTATGAGATATATCTAAGTATTAGATTAACCTTAATACCTAATTTTCGGTGTTAGAAGATACTATGCTTGACTCGAGGTGGTAAGAAACCAAATAACTTTCATTAATATTCGTCTTAATAACTTCATTACACCCTAATGGACTTACTACTACACATAAAATAAGGAAACACTAGATCAAAGGAAATGACTAATCACTGAGGAAACTAATAACTAAGGAAACTAATTAATTACTAAATAAAAGATATTGCAACTAATAATCCTAATTAAGTGTACGTGGGTCAAGCTACGTAATCTCGGGGCTTAAGCTTGCATCCTAAGTCTAATTACTATGTCTCGGCTCATCTTCCTCATGCGATCCTTTATTACTCTCTCCTGAAAAATAAACCTTATCCTAAGGTTCAATGTCAAAGGTTCAACCTCTTCTTCTTTATGTACGATTCTATCATTTGCCCTCTCTTTGACATGGACCTTGTCCTCGAGGTTGTTGACAGTAATAACAAGTCCAATTGCAATCCTAAAAGCAAGTAGTATATTTTTATCAATCTACCCTTGAGAAACAATATCACATCCTTCTTTGCCAAAAAGACTATCGATTGATGTAAGTGTGGAATTCAAAATTGGATTTTCACTTTTGCAAAAAAACGTCTGTGCCTTCAGAAATAGGTTTTGCGACAACAGTTGGTTTCTCCATCATCCATGAAAATCATTCTTTAAGATATGATTTGCAACTAATATTGGCTTCCTTGTCATCTGTGAATCATTTTTCAAGATAGGTGTTGCAACTACTATTGGCTTTTCCATCATTCGCGAATCGTTCTTGAAGATTTTTTTCTTCTTAACTACTAATAAGTTTTTGGATCTTCGCTTGGCTAGCGATAGACCTTTCTTGCAACAAGCATATCGATTCTTTGATCGTTTAATTGAATCTTCAATTCTTTTGAAATATTTCTTGTCTGACATAATGGTGCTTGAACTCGTCTAAGGATCGGACTGTTCTGATACCTATTGATAGATCTCATAACGGATCATCACAAGATATATCTAACTCATGGTGTTACATTGACTCAAATATCTTACTCACAGTTCTAGGAGATATTATTCTTAACTCACGATGATAAAAGACTAAATAACTTTCGTTAATATTATTCATAATAACTTCATTACACCATAATGGACTTGTATAGTCACAACTACGCATAAACTAAGGAAACATTAGATAAAAGGAAATCACTAATCAATAAGAAAATTAATTAATTACGAAATAAAAAATATTACAACTATTAATCTTCATTAAGTGTATGTGGGTCATGCCCTGCATACAAGCTATATAATCCAAGGCCTTAAGCTTTCTACCCAAGTCTCATTACTATGTGACCTATTTTCTTTATGAGATTCTTCAATACTCCCCTGAATATTACCTCTTCTTTCCTTATGTATGATTCTATTACATGCACGCAGTACTATATAATAATCGCCCAACTTAATTTAATTTATTAAACTAGTATTTTGGATAATGAATCTAGTTAAATAGATTTAATTAGGTGGCTATTTAGCTTAGGGATTAGCAATGACGCATCGAATATTGAGGCGCAGATTTTTGTAACTGCAGCAAACCTTGATGCGAGCATGGGCGGAGCTAGGAGGGTGTCTGAAGGGCCATTGTCCACGTCTTAATTTTTTATGTATGATTCTATTAATTTTATTTGATATATTTTGTTGACCCTTGATTTCTTTTCTGGCTCCTCTCTAAAATGAGTGATCATGCTTGTGCATAGACCAACTTAGTTGCGATAAAAGACTCGTCCTCTAACCAGGGCCATGATTCTATTATCAATCTGATGATTATTGTTTGCTATCAATGTGGAAAATAATTACATAACGAGTCTATGAAAGCAATTCATTAGAAATGGCACTCACATTGCATATATATGATATATCTACTTACTAGTTGCAAGGGAGTGAAAATATGGCTCGTAAGAAGGTTTCAATTGGTTTCACTATGCTCTTGATTACTACGCTACTTTTGATTGCTTTCAACAATATTATGTCTGCAAGGAAGTTGACTGATCAGGTTAATGTGACGTATAAGGTAGGTATATAGTCAAGGATTAGAAAAACGTAATAGATTCATTCAGCTAATCATATCTACAACTTAGATAATGCAATAAATTGCTAACACCTTAAAGTCATTGAGTCACTGATCTGACCCCAAATCAAACACAATTATTTTTAGACTTCGACTGTGAAGAAGGTGCAAGTAAATTACGGTAGTTTACTAATTTCAAAGTCGATATATCTGCTTGCTTACTTTTAGTTATATCTATCAGATTTTAAAGTGAAAATATTTCTTTTTCTAAAATACTTAGTAAATAAAATATAAGAAAATACTGAATCAAAAAGATGAATCATTTTTAAAAGCACTTCATTCTCTTCTCGATGAAATAGCTCTCTCGGTATAATTATTTAGTTAGAAATCCAAACCTTTTTAATACATTAGAAGTAGGATTCTAGGCGACGGTGACGATCGTTTGTAAAATTAATAAATGTAGAATATAAGCATTGCATTTGGATCTACGTTACAGATAAAGAGGACCGAAGGTCCCAAAGTCAAACATGTGCTGTCCTTAATTTCTTCACTACGTTTTTTAGTTGACTTCAAGCTAAAAATGCGAAACCGACGTGAATTTATACAGCAAGTAGGCAAAGACTCCTCATTTCCCTATTGTTTGGCCACTCGTTACATTCAAAGTAAACGACGACTCTTGGACAAGACTTAATAGTTTGTTTTCATCGTCGCTAACTGCGTACATGCAAATAAGAAGAATTGGCTACTGGACAGTTGGTGCATTATTGATATGGAGTATAGTGTTATACGTTTTTTTTTGGGTCCTTTAATATAGTGTGTAATCGTGCCATGTATGGTGATAAGTATTAAAATTCGGAAGTGGATTTAGTCATTATTTACTCTTTTTATGTCTGTCTTTATATATAAATTTCGGTCGTCTTTGTAAATCTAATGGTTGAAATATATGTCACGTCATGAGAAAAAAAAAATTGCAAGTCAACTAAAATACGGTTAATTTATGAGCCGTAATTGACAATTTATCTCTCTCATTTTCGTAACCGTTGCGACTCCCCTTTCTTTCTTTTTCTCTAAATGTTGACAAATAATGATAACCATTTACACCTGATATGAATATGAAATATAGAGATCGATATTCGATCTGAATATCTAAAATCTAAAGACCGATATACGATCTATAAATTTCGGTCTAAAATCTAAAAAATAGGTCGAGTTCCCGGTCCGGATAGAGTTTTCGGTCTGAATAGAGTTCAAATCGAGTTCACGAGTTCCCAATTCAGAGTTATTGGTCTAGACCAACATGTGATCTCCGAGAACTGTATCATCTTTCTATCTTTTCTAGAAAACTCTGCCTATACTGAGAATTCAAAGATATTATATTATATTATATATTGGTATCGAAAGGAAGAAAAAATTTTCTGTAATGAAAAATCAAGAACTTAACCTAGGAAAAAAGAAATTAAACTCAATCTTGAAAAAATAAAAGGGAACAAAAAAAAGATCTCAGGTTAAGAATAAAAAATTAAATTTGATCTAACAAAAATAAAAAAAATTCATTAAAAAGGAATTTTAATATATTATATAAAAAAAATTCTTAATCCATAAATTATTTTATATATTAATACAAGTAATTTTACATTTCCGCCTTGCTTCAAAGAACATGACCAAATACCTAAACTGTGGGGTACTTTGAGGATCAGAAAAAATCATCCGCCCAAATGTGGTTTGAGTATCAAGTAGGATGTTAAGGCAGGACTAAAAATTCCTGAACCAAGTCAATGCGGAAGAATGTCTCCTAGGACTAACCAATTGACGATGACATAATGACTATATATGACATGCATATAGTGCTCTATACTCGATTATATGAAATTTAAGAGCATATAGTCTCATGTATGTATGTCGGGTCCCATCTAGCTTAAAAGTCAAGGCCATTAATTTTACCATCAACATCAGCAGTTCCTTCCAGCTGGCTGGACCAAAGGATACTTTAGCTGTGTCCCTAACAAGATATTTACACCACGACCCAAATTATTACCCAAATGTAATAAATGTAATGTTGATATTAGCTTATGGAATTTTGCTGACTATATCAAAAGTTGATGCGACTGATCACGTACGTGCTTAGACTTTCGCTGCGAAAACAATGACTTATGTGGTCATCTTGAGTTATTCATTTTTCTACGTAGCCTGATGTTTAGGAGAAATTCTTAGATCAGTCCAATTAAGATGCATCAGAGCGTTTTTGATATTTAAATTAAGATGTAAGGAGTTGGTGACGGTGACCACAAACTATAACTTGTCAAAGACTCGTTTTCTTTGATTTTGGAACTAATTAAGGAGTGGCCAAACAATGGCGAAAAGAGAAATCTTTGCCTACTTGCTGCTGTATAAATTCAAGACAGAGTGGGGAATGATGCTAAACTGAAGAAAGGGACGCCTGTAAATTACCATCTTGATAAGTTTCTAAGAATGGAAGCAACTTTAGAATTTTACTTTGATGGTGTAAGCAAGATGCACTAGAATCTTTTTCTCATAGTTCTCTGCATAGGGGCATCAATAACTCTTACATAAGAAAACTTTGTTTCCTCCGTGAATAATGACAATATTATATTTTATATAAGAAATATTTGAAAAATTAATATATATACAAAAGATTAGTTTATTTCTCTATTTGTCAATTAATTTTTAGATAAAAATATAAGACTCTTAATATTATATTATAGAATTAGGTCAAAATTGAATTAACTATCACACGTGTATTATATATTTATATAAAAAAATTTATATTTACGCTCAAAATAACACTATATTGAAAATGCATATTGAGAATATTATATTATATATAAAAAATATAACACTTAGAAAATTAATATACATAAAAGATCGGTCAATTTTTCTTATTACTAGTTGATTTTGAGATACCAACCAAAATTTATTCGCTGCCTATTCAATCTTCTATTTTAGGATTGGGGGAGCTTCTCTCAATTTAGGTTTTCTTTTTAGATTTTGGAGGGCTCAAATTGAAAAAATCCTCCCTCACCACCATATCTAATATCACGAACCCATCTTCATCCACCGTAGACGGCAAGGAAGGGGAAGCAAATTTCTTCGTCTGAGTTTCATTTCCTTAACTAGCCATGATAGTTGGAGGCGTCGAGGGCTTCTGACATGTGCACTCTATCACAGAGTTCCGATGCATTGGACATGGTGGCTGTGCTTAAGAACAACATGTAGCAGCGGCAAGAACAACTCAAGGAAGACAAAAGATTTAAAAAATAAAAAATTAACAATGTTCCATCGGAGGTCTGAGTTCGCGTAGATCTCCTCCATGGAGGAAGATATGGGTTTCACGGAAATAGAGGAGATCTAGTTCGAAACATTTTTTTCTTTTTTTTAAATTTGATTCAACTCTTCGTGATAAAAAATTAGATTGATTAAATCTTATTTTTCATGAAGAATTGATCGATCTAATTAAGTTTCTCACGAAAAAATAATTGATTCAATTTAGATACCTCACGAATAAATCAGATCGTTTCAATCGATTTTTGGATTAAAAAAAAAAAATTCGATCAATTTAAAAAAAAAAAAAAGGATCGGGATTCTGATTAATTTTTTTATTTTCAAAAGATAGAAAGTAAAATTACCCTTCTTTAAATTATCTTACTCGTGTAATTATCTAAAGCCGTTCATGAGGAGCTCCCCAGTTTTGAACTCAAGTTGAGAGGAGCTCATTTTTATAAATTATTCAGGTGTTTTCTTCTGTCTACGTCATTAGTACGTGCGTACATTTGTAGTACATCTTGTAGTATAGACTTTGATTGTGAAGAAGTTGCAAGTAAATTCAGTCGTTCGCTAATTTTTTTCATTATAACAAAATCAAAGAGGTAAGCTTATATTAATACCAATAATTAATTAATGCTTTAGATATAATGTATATACTTAGACTTAATTGGATTACTAATCAAGCCTCTCGCTAGCTAGCTAGCTAGATAAAATCTTAAGAAAATCAATGTAATATTAGACTTGCGGTAATTCTGAGACTTAGCCTCAGTCAACTTCCTTCCAGACACAACATTATTGAAAACAATCAAAAACAGCGTAGCAATCAAGAGCATAGTGAAACCAATTGAAACGTTGTTACGAGCCATTTCACTCTCTTGCATTTAGTTGGTAAATATATCATATACATGCCATATTGTGAGTGGTATTTATAATGAATTGCTTCCTCCGAATTGCTTTCATAGACTCATGAGTATGTAATTATTTTCCACATCAATAGCAAACAATATATATCGGATTGATAATAAAAACATGGCCCTGGTTAAGGCACGAGTCTTTTTTATCGCAACTAAGTTGGTCTATGCACGTGCATGAGCACTGACATCAACGTGTAAATAATCCTTCTTCTCATGCACGCATGGTTCTTTCATTTGAGGAATCGGGTTGCAATAAACTTGTTAGGGACAGCTAAATTAAAGTATCTTTCGAGGCAGCTGGGAGAAACTAATTGTGATTAGTCTTGGTCCATATACATATAATGTCATGGTAATTAATGGCCCTGTCTTAGAAGACGAAGAAGAGATCGGATTATAGCAGTAGTTGCTCTAATTAAATTACATTGAACTTTCCTCATCCTTTTCACTTGTTGCCAAATTCTCGGTCATATCTTTTGTAATTACTTTGTCATGTATTGTATTTAATTGATCGTAATCTTTCCCTTACAGACTCACTCAAATTTCAAACCAATCTCTATAAGTCATTAATGCATTCGGGTATCCCATTTACTATTTAGTAGACTAAAGTATATATATTGACAATTAAACTACACGCATTTATCTAGATCGTAACCGATTAAAATGAATTCTATTTGATTTGATTAGATGAGACTACTTGGATTTTATTGTTGGAAATTTTTATGTATGTATTTAAAATTAATCGATTAAACTTATTTTAAGATATCATATATTAGTATAAGATTACAGACCGATATATTGGGAACTTAGATAAATATATATTTATGTCTCAACCCGAGTCTAATTATTATGTCTCGGCCCATTTTTTTGATACAATTCTTTATTACTCCCTCATAAAAAATTTTTTGATACAATTCTTTATTACTCCCTCATAAAAAATAAACTTTGTCCTCAAGGTTTTAATGCCGACAATTCGGTATCTTCTTCCTGATGTACGATTCATTAGAAATACCACTCACACTGCATAATAATTACATACTGAGTCTATAAAAGCAATTCATTAGATATACCACTCACATTGCATATGTATGATATATCATCTACCTACTAGTTGCAAGAGAGTGAAAATATGAATCGTAAGAAGCTTTCAATTGGTTTCACTATGCTCTTGATTGCGACGCTGCTTTTGATTGCGTTCAACAATATTGTGTCTGCAAGAAAGTTGACGTATAAGGTAGATATATGTATGTGTCCGGCTTATGTTCATGTTCAGGATATTAGCACTTGTGGTCTTCATTTGATTCCCTCCAGCGCAGGAGTACTAGTCTAGTAGACAAGAAAACAAAGACAAGTAATTCGGTTTATTTTTCACCATATATAATTGAACGATTGCGTAGATCGATGTGTCGTCTGTGATTTTCATGTCTTCTGACTCTCAATTTGGTTAAATGGCTAGCCATAATACAAACTACAGACTAAACCGAAAATTTGAGCGTATAGGGTTTGTGCAAGATCTAATATATAATAAATAGGAAATGATGAACAGTAAATATAAACCGAAATATAGGAAATAATGTGCTATAAATAAAATAGTGATATTGTAAACAGAACATTAATGTTGTAAATAGAACATTATTTATAAAATAAATAAAATAGTAAATAAAATAGAATCTGTAAAATAGAATAAAACAGTAAATAAAATAGAAAATTAAACTGAGACTTATTATGCAACAGTTTCCTTAAAATAAATTTGTCCCATCATGTTGGTACAAAAGGTTGAACGACATATGTCTTCTACGATACAACAGAGACGAACAGTACCGGCGCATCACCAAACTATTCCGGCGAACTCAAACAGTGGCTTCAACTCTACTACACTGAAAAACTTAGAACTCTAGAGGTAGGAAGGAAACAAAAAGTTTTTCATTTGTTGGTGTGTTTCCAAATGGAAGGAAGCTTCTAATTTATAAGCTCATGAGAGGAAATGTAATTAATGAAAATTAATTTGAAAATTAATTTTCATTTAATACATATTTAAATATGATGAAACAGAAAATTAAATTTCTTCATTTCATCTTCATATTGCAGAAAAAGAAAAGAAATTATTTTATGAGAAAAACAAAAGATAGGCTTAAAGCAAATTGAGTCGTTTCTGAGCTGACATTTGACGCGCTTAGGTATAGGTACACATAAGCCAAATCCGATTTGGTTCGGATTTGCACCCTCTATGTTTTATTACTATTAATAAATGTACAATTATATATAAATACTTTCTTACTTATTCTTCTTTCTAGTGTGAGATAACTTTTCTCCTTCAATTTTTCACTTTAAACCATTCTAATTATTGTACCTTAAGATTCAATTTCTAATTCACTAATTAATTATTTTAAGCATACTTTATACCGATTCAAAACTCCCATTTACAAGAATTGAGACTTATTCAAAATTAATTATAAACATAATATATAGAAATACTAATTTTTTCAACAGATTGCTTTGAGTTGGGATACCTGAATGCATTAATGACGTATAAAGATTGGTTTGAAATTTGAGCGAGTCTCTGAGGCTAATCTTAACTAGTCTTCCACCTTAAATCATGTGAGATTTACGAGCGATAGTCAAGCCATGTCCATGCGAGTGATTTTTTTTTTAATACAAATATTCGGGAATTTTGCTGACTATAAGAAAAGTTGATGTCACTGATCACGTACGTGCGTAGACTTTGGTTGCAAAGACAATGACTTATGTGGTCACCGTCAGTTATTTATTTTTCTAATTGAAATTACTCGGTACCTTATAAATTTTCAAGACACATGTATATATATATATACCTACCTACTAACTACGAGAGAGTGGAATGGCTTGTAAGAAGCTTTTAGTTGGTTTCACTATTCTCTTGATTGCTACGCTGCTTTTAATTGCTCTCAACGATGTTGTCTCTGTAATGAAACTAACCGAGGCTAATACGATGCCTCTAAATTACCGTAAGTATAATATTACACTGTTTTCCTTAGCGAGGTTTGGTTATTTATCTAATCAAAGGCTAAGTATATATGTTATATCTAAAGCATAAATATAATAATTAAGTACTTAATTTATAGTTCCTTATTTTGTTATAATGAAGAGAGCGTTCCAGATGATTATCAAAAGACTTTGAAGATCTTGAAGAATAGTGAGGCTATCTTGTTTGCTGGACGTCATCCCGATACACCATGGGACGGCGGTTACAAGCGGCTGCATCGCCCACCTACTCCCTTGTAAAAAAATTTATATATATATATATAAAAGAAGTCTTACCATCGGAACTTTATGAAAACTTATATTTCAAATATTTTATTACTTCACTTTTTTTTTTCTTTCCTCTCTTAATTTTTTTCCCTTTTACCCCCAATATTTTTTGGGGTTAATAAATTTCCGTTGAATCTATATACGAAATTTTAGCCAAAAAAAATTATATATAAAAAAAAATTTGTTTAATTTAATCCAGCTCTTCGTGAGAAAAAAATTAGATTGATCGAATCTCGTTTTCCATGAAGAATTGGATCGATCTGATTAAGTTCCTCACGAAAAAATAACTTATTTGATTTGGATATCTCACGAATAAATTAGATTGTTTCAATCAATTACTCGGGAAAAAATGATTGTTTTGATAAGTTTTTTTAAGAAATCGGATCGGGTTTCCGTTTTTCTAATATTATAAGATATGCATGAGGTACGCATATAGTGTACGACATGTTAGGAGTATACATCTATAAAAAACAGTGTAAAACGTGTCAGGGGTACGCATCTATAAAAAATAAAGTTATTGTAAGATGTGCCAATGGTATGCATCAAGTAGAAGATGTGCCAAGGACATACACATGAGCAAGTCGGTAATTATACATGACCTAGTTTTGTATTGTAATAAAAGTATTAGTAGTATTTCTAATTGAAAAGATATATAAATAAATAAATAATAAATAATGGTTTTTCTCAAAGATAGTTGAGATACTTTCATATTTTATATACATTATAAGTTTTGGTGTATTACTGACCTCTCAAAGTTATTATAAGATATGTTTGGGATACACATACAATGTAAGACGTGCTAGGGGTACACATCTGTAAAAAAATAGTGTAAAACGTGCTAGAAACACACACATGAGCAAGTCGGTAATCACACAGAGCCTAGTTTTGTATTATAATAAGAGTATTAGTAGTATTTCTAATTGAAAATAATAATAATAAATAATAGTTTTTCTCAAAAGTATTTCGATAAATAATATAGCCAATAAAAAGGGCGCTAGAACAAAATTACCCTTCTTTAAATTACCTTACTTGTGTAATTATCTAAAACTCAAATTGAGAGGAGCCCATTTCTATTATATATTATGAGATTATTTGAGAAAATACCCTTCCCCGATAATGTTTTTTGTTAACTACCCTCCATCTTATTTTTTTAGTTTTTTACCCTTCTGTAAAGTGAAAAAAAAAACCTTGAAATTACTGTTTAATCTTTCATTTTTTCTTTGTTCTTTTCTTCTTTCTTCTTTCTTTTTTCTCGACAGCAGACGCCCATTCTTCTTACTTATTTCTCGACGATGACAGACGATTGAAACACATCTAAGCACGCATTCACTATAAAATTGCTTGAAACATAGCGATTGAAACCTGAAAACTGAAACCTGAAACACAACATTTGTTCTGTCGTTTTAATTTTTCATTGGACCGAAATCTCACATGTCAGTCTAAATCTTAGCCTAACATCTCACATGTCGGTCTTAGATGCACATACCGCATGTGAGAACACCATCGACCCGTAGAGTATTTCAGTGAGAGACTTGATCTAAAATATTCGACAGGTCGACGGGTATTCAGCACACCTATCGACCTGTAGAGTAAACTACTGACTATGCTAATGAACACATAAATGTTAATTTACTCTACCGGTCGAAGGCTCCTTCAACCCGTAGAGTAAACTACTAGCTATGCTAATTTACACATAAATGTTAGTTTACTCTACATGTCGAAGTGTCCTTCGATCCGTAGAGTAAACTACCATCTATGCTAATTTACACATAAATGTTAGTTTACTTTATAGGTCGAAAGACCTTCTAGAGTAAACTACTAGCTATGCTAATGTACACATAAATGTTAGATTACTCTACGTATCGAAGGCCCATGTATGCTAATGTACACATAAATGTTAGATTACTCTACGTATCGAAGGCCCATGTATGCTAATGTACACACAAATGTTAGATTACTCTATCGGTTAAAAACTCATTCGACCCATAGAGTAAACTACCACCTATGCTAATATACACATAAATATTAGATTACTCTACGGGTCGAAGACCCTTTCGACCCGTAGAGTAAACTACCACCTATGCTAATATACACATAAATGTTAGTTTACTCTACGTGTGTTCGAAACCTAAAGGTTACCTTTCATCATGACCTAATGTTTAAATATTAGACTTCAAACACTAAATGTCTAACCTTTCTACCATGACCTAATGTTTAAACATTAGACTTCAAACACTAACGGTCTAACCTTTCTATCATGACCTAGTATTTAAACATTATACTTCGAACACTAAAGGTCTAGCATTTCTATTATGACCTAATGTTTAAAAATTAGACTTCAAACACTAAAAGTCTAACCTTTCTATCATGACCTAATGTTTAAATATTAGACTTCAAACACTAAAAGTCTAACCTTTTTATCATGACCTAATGTTTAAATATTAGACTTCTAACATTAAGGTCTAAACTTTCTATCATTACCTAATATTTAAATATTAGACTTTGATCCCAAAAGGTCTAACCTTTCAACCTTTATATCATGACCTAATGTTTAAACATTAGACTTTGAACACTAAAGGTCTAAACTTTTTACAATGACCTAATGTTTAAACATTAGACTTCGAACTCAATGATGAAAGGTTCAACCTAAAAAGTCTAATGTTTAAACATTAAGTCATAATAGAAAGGTTCGACATTTAGGTCCAATGATGAAAGGTTAACCTTGAAGTCTAATGTTTAAATAACATGTCATGATATAAATGTTCAACTTTTAGGTCCAATGATGAAATGTTCGAACTTTAAGGTTCAAAATCTAATGTTTAAATATTAGATCATGATAGAAAGGTTCAAACTTTAGGTCCAATGATGAAATGCTAATGATAGAAACATTAGGTTAGAAAGGTTTGACATTTTAGGGTTCGAAGTCTAATATTTAAACATTAGGTCTTGATAGAAAAGTTTGACCTTTAGGTCCAATGATGAAAGGTAAGACCGGTTCGAAGTCTAATGTTTATATATTAGGTTAGAAATGTTAGAAGTTTTAGGTTCACAATCTAATGTTTAAATATTAGGTCATGATAGAAAGGTTCGACCTTTAAGTCCAATGATAAAAGGTTAGACCGGTTCAAAGTCTAATGTTTGAACATTAGGTTAGAAATGTTAGACCTTTTAGAGTTCGAAGTCTAATGTGTAAATATTAGGTCATGATAGAAATGTTCGACTTTTAGGTCTAATGATGAAAAGTTAGACCTTTAGGGTTCAAAGTCTAATGTTTAAACATTAGGTAAGAAATGTTAGACCATTTAGGGTTCGAATTCTAATATTTAAATATTAGGTCATGATAGAAAGGTTGCGCTTTAGGGTTCGAAGTCTAATGTTTACATATTATGTTATAATAGAAAGGTTAGACATTTAGGTCAAATGATGAAAGGTTAGACCTTTAGGGATCGAAGTCTAATATTTAAATATTAGGTCTGAACACACGTTTACCCGTCGAGTATTTCAGATCAGAGAGTTTAAGAAATACCCTATAAATTAAAGAGTTTAAGAAATACTATACATATCAGATCAGAGAGTTTTAAAATCTTTGTAGAGGTTACTAGTATAATTACTAGTTTACTTTATGAGTTGACAGGGCCTTCGACCCGTAAAGTAAACTAACATTTATGTATATAGCATAGTTGGTAGTTTACTCTACTGGTTGAAATGACTTTCAAGATGCACAGACTGATATCTCACATGTCGGTCTGAAATACACAAACTGACATCTCAGATGTCAATTTGAGTGGCACAGACCGACATCACATGTTGGTCTAAGTTTAACATACCGACATCCCACATGTTGATATGTGCAATCACACATGTCGGTCTGAGTTTCAGATAGTGATGTCCATCGATTTGTTTTCTTACTTTTTTATTTTTTTACTTTTCTTATGTAAACATCCCAAAAATCGATTTTTATCCATTCTCTTCTCTTCTCTCACGCTCTCCTCTTTTTGTACACATAGTAAAAATATCTGATTTGAAATGTTCAGATCTTAGACCGATCTCTAACATGTTGATCAGGTTTCAAGCAAGTTTCAATCGTTGTGTTTCAAGCAATTTTAGAGCAAATACGAAATTTACATTTGAAAAAGAAGAAAGAAGAATATGTGTATGTCGTCCCAGAAAGAAGAAAGAAGAACGAAGAAAGAGGAATGACTAAATGATAATTTCAATTTTTTTTTAATAAAGGGATTTAGTTAAAAGAATAAAAAGAACGGTAAAAATAAAAAAATTATTTGACAGATATTTAGCTAAAATCCCTATATATTATTCGGGTGTTTTCTTCTGTCCACGTCATTAGTACATGCGTACATTTGTAGTACAACTTGTTATTTTGTACTAACTCTGGTTACTTGTATAAATACGTGCTGTGCACATGCATGGACGAATATAACAAAATGTACTCCTTTAAAATGAAATATATTATGATACACTAAATTGTTCATATATTGTGATCTCGTATTTTGATTATTATTTATTTTTTATATATTTATTATTATTATTATTTTGTATTATTGCATTATTTGAACAAAATGATTTAATAAGCTTATAACATTATGAAGAATTTAGTGACAAAGCTAAATAATGGCCAGTCATTTCAACATGCCGCTAAATCCCAAGGGACCGCCGCAAATAAAGAAAATAGCGGCCAAAGTACGTAGAATTGGGTACTGGACAGTTGGTGTATTATTGATATGGAGACTGGAGTTTAGTGTTACGAATCTTTTGCAGGAAAAAATAAAAAATAGATTGAACAGGCCAGCTTGCTTAATAGATTGAACTACATTATTCACTTGTCTGTCATATGTATATATTTTCTTATGGGTTTTTTACTGCGTCGTTGTTAATCATACTTTTGATGGGTTTTTCCATTGAGTCGTGGTGGGGTGTAAGTAAGTAGCTTGTTAGGAGAACAGCTAAAGTATCCTTCGGTTCAGCTGAAAAGATCTAATTGTAATTAGTCTTCTTTTTAAAAAAAAAAAAATTTGAATGTTAATTGTAAAAAAAAAGGATAGAAAGGGAAATTAACATAATCACTCCCTAAAGATTAGTAATTATGTAAAAGTAACTTAAATCTAGTTATAGCGATCATTATAATATACACACAAACACATGGAGTGGATTTATTACTCATTGATTTATAATATACAAAGTACAAACTAAGTAGACAATATATCTATTGATTATTCATTAACTTGACACCATATATATTAACCAAACATACACTTACAAGGCTTAGCTAGAGATCATTTAACAGAAGTAACATAAATTATACGGCAATAGTACTCATCAGATGGCAAGACTTCTTATATATATATATATATATAAATACTTTTTTATTAGCGAGTAGGGGGGGCACCCGGGCTGTAACCGCCGCCCCATGGGCGATCCGAACGAGGTCCTCCACCAGCCAACTTGACAACCTCAACATTCTTTAAGATCTTCAATGCCTTCTTATAATCATGTGGAATACTCTCTTCGTTATAACAAAATCAAGGAGATTAGCATAAATTAATACCAATACTTAATTAATGCTTTAGATATAATATGTATACTTAGCCTTAATTGGATAAATAATCAAGCCTCGCTAGCTATCTAGCTAAAATTTTAAGAAAATCAATGTAATATTAGACTTACCGTAATTCTGAGACTTTATATTATTATCTTCAGTCAGCTTCCTTGCAAACACAACATTGTTGAAAGCACTTAAAAGCAGCGTAGCGATCAAGAGAATAGTGAAACTAATTGAAAGCTTCTTACAAGCCATTTTACTCTATCCTAGTTTACTTGCTAAAATATCATATATATATATATACATATATGTATGGGAAAAATCATAGGTGATCTACAATAGTCTGAATCTACTAAGAATTCTTCGAATTAGAAAAATGCCCTACTCACAATGACCACATAAGTCATTGTTTTCGCAACCAAAGTCTACGCACGTACATGATCACATCAACTTTTGTTATAGTCAGCCAATCTAACCCCTAAGCTACATAGCTACCTACATTTACCAAAAAAAAAAAAAGAAAAAACCAAAAAAACAAAGAAGAAGATGGAAAACCATCATTATTCACATTGGTTTAAGTTTTAATATCCAAACCCACCAAATTAATTAGCAATTAAGTAAAGTTTATCTCCCGAAACTACAAAGATAACAAATTAATGGAAAATTCATAAATAATTGATTTAAGTAGCAGCCAAGGCTCAAGATTATAATACACACAAACACATGGAGCACTGGAGATGATAAGATTCCACCCTAATTACATAAGGTTATATCTAGTCAATTTATCAACTCTTCCATTTGGCTAAATGGCTACACCCATTATATTATACATATACACTACACAAAGTACAAACAAGCAAACAGTATATATCTTAACCAACCATGTACCACATAGCTTAGCTAGAGACCATATATATAAGGGAAATATATAGCAAAAAATTATACGGCAGTAGTAGTACTGATCATCAGACGGCTGGAATTCTTATATGCATTTACTTGGGATGGTTCCGACATCTGTGAATCGTACAGTAATTAACGTTATGTGGTTTATCTCCTGATCCTTTAGGCGGAGGTCCTAGACGTCCTTTACCGCGCATCACTCATGATGTTCAAAGTCTTCTTATGATCATTAGGAACACTCTTCGTTATAACAAAATCAAGAAGTAAGTACAAATTACTATCACTACTTAATTATGATCTCTATGCTTTACATACATATATATATAGCCTTTAATTACATAAATAATCAAGCCTCTATCGCTAGCTAGCTGAAAACATGAGCGTAGCAATCAAGAGCGAAGTGAAACCAATTGAAAGCTTCTTACATTTCAATCTCTCGCGACTCTAGCTATATACATATATAATGAATTAGATACTCTTAATTGATTTCATATATTCAGTATGTAATTAATTTTCCACATCGACAGAAAACAATAATTATTAGATCGACTGGAGAAATTACAAAAGTAGAGTATTGATGTCTGACGATGGATTTTGGATCATTTGAGACAAGTTTATAAATTTTATGTGAGAGAGAGCAATGAATTTAGTGTGTTAGTCTCACTTCATCTTCTTTCATATAAGACATATAAAACCGTCTCATAAGATAATTTCTCCCGACAATGACGGTCTGAACAAGTCTTTGTCGCAACCAAGTTCTACGAACGCACATAATCGCTCCCATCAACTTTTGTTACATTCAGCACTCTGCAAAATCTAATCCCCAAGACATAAAATTTAATTTAAAAGGAAAAAAAACACTTTGTCTTCTTAATTTCCTTTTATCTAAAGTCAGTTTGGGCCCTTAATTTTGAGTTAGATTCATACAAATATAATTACAATTCATTGTTCAAAATGTCGGCTAAATCAATTGAATTAAATTGAGCAATAGAGTACTGAATTAAATTTATTCGGAAAGGATAAATTGAACATTAAAAACAAAACAAAACAAAACGTCCTTTGATCATGAGAAAGAGAGAAATGGTAACAGATAAGAAAAGGCCCTCACGTTTTTGCCAAAGAAAGGGAAAACTACGACCCGAGCCGCTCAAATGAGCCATTTACATATGCCGCCACGTGGTTCATTCTAAGTGCAATAATCAGTATAGTTCCCATCCAGACCATCGATCCCGATTCATACAGCCGGAACCGAATCGAAACTCAGGATTGTCTGATTGACTTAAAGAAACAAAGATATGTTAAATTTTAACCTTCATAGATTTGACAAACCATAGAAATGAGAGAACGTTGTTGTTTGAATAAGAGTTTAATCAAATTCAGCTTAGTCACCTCAACTAAATACATCACTTTCATTAATTAATCTCACACATACAGTTAATTACTCTCGTGCATTAATACATGGAACTAGATGCTAAGAGAAAGTTTAAGAATCATGTTCATCAATCCCCTTCTGAAGCAACTGCGACACATTCTTCATTGTCGGTCGAGATTGCGGACGAGTATTAAGACACGAGATAGTTAGGTTCATTATCAAACTTAATTCCCTCATAAGATTTGCTTTGTCAAAAGGATAAGAAAGACATGGATCTAAGATATCCTCCAAGCGAATCCCTTCGTGATCATCATCAGCAGAAGAATTCATCAACCTCAAAATGAAATCTCTTGGATGCTTTCCAATTATGATTTCAAGCACCAATACACCAAAGCTATAAACGTCGCATTTCTCGGTCGCCACCATTGTATATGCAAGCTCTATAATAACATAATATAATGATCAATTGTTTAACTTTCTAGTACCTTAGAAAAGAATAGTTAAACTAAGATGTCCAATAATCCATATCAAGCATATCGATTTGAATAAGGAGATAGAAAAAATAGGAATCAAGTGTACCTGGAGCAACGTAGCCAGGAGTCCCAGCAACTGTTGTCCAATTCGTCGATTCGGGCTTTAAGAACCTTGCTGTCCCGAAATCTGCAAGATGAGCTTCGAATTTGGAGTCCAATAACACATTCCTACTTGATATGTCTCTATGAACAATTGAAGGAACGCAATCATGATGTAGATAAGATATGGCATGTGCTACACCTTTTACAACTTGAACTCTCCTTGGCCAATCTAAGTCCTTCACTCCCTTTTCACTACTTAGCATCTGAGCTAAGCTTCCTCTCTCTATAAAATCATACACCAAAAATGTGTGTGCTCCTTGAGAACAAAACCCGTAAAGCTTCACTATGTTCCGGTGCCTGATTTCGGTAAGAGCTGCTACTTCATCTCTGAAAATTTTCAAATTCCCATTGTCCATTTCATCACTAATGCTAGAATTGAGCTTCTTTACGGCAAATACTTGACCTCCCGACATTTCACATCTGTAGACTTTTCCTGATCCGCCAACTCCTACGCAATACATGTCATTGAAATTTTCCGTGGCTCTAATAATGTCTTCATATACAACCTTTCCATCGAAGTGCCAAACCGAAAATGGGTTTTCCTTTTCCTTTATCCTTTCATCTCCAACCCCATCTCTCGATTTCCTTCTTAAGAAAAATGTCATAGAAAATATGATATAAAGTAGTAAAAAGCCGCCAAGTATAGAACAGACAAGAATTACTATAAGTTTCTTGTTGTCATTTTTCTCACCCTTTTGGGCAAGACAAGGCTGCAAGCCTGTGATGTTTCCACATAAATCTTGGTTGTTGCTAAATGACCCGGGCAGGGCCGATTGAAATATGCTGCGACTCGGAAGAGGACCTTCTAGATCGTTGTACGATAAATTGATTGTCAACAAGCACCACATGTCCCCCAAGGAATCCGGAATTGAACTGGAGAGATTGTTGTGAGAGAGATTCAAGTTCTCTAAACTCCTAAGCTTCCCAAATTGGGCCGGAATCGCTCCAGAAAGCGAGTTATAACTCAAATCTAGTAAATCTTGCAAAGCCTCAAGATTACTAATCTCATATGGCATTGTCCCGTTTAAGTGGTTATTGCTTAAACACAAATTTCGCAGCTTCGAGCAATCACCAACTTGATAAGGAATAGATCCCATAAACTTGTTCATGGAAAGGTCTAGAGAAACCAGATTGGAAAGGCTTCCAATTCCTTCAGGTACTGGCCCGGAAAGAGAGTTGTTTTTAAGGTTAAGAGACATTAAGCTCGATAAATTCTCTATACTTTTCGGTAACTCACCCGAGATATTGTTGGAAGAGAGATCAAGGTCTACTAGTTGTTTCAACTGAGTAATCTCATTTGGAATTTGACCATTCACCATATTTCCAGCAATTCCTAGAAGTGTCAAGTTCTTACACTCCCCCCACTTGGATGAAAACTCACCTTTCAATTGATTGTAGCTCAAGTCCATGTAATTCAAGCTTGGATAAACCCCAAAATCTTGGTCAAGAGATCCAGTTAGTTTGTTGTATTCGAGCCGGACCCGGTACAAGGATCTACAGTTCTTTAAGCTTGTTGGGATTGGCCCTGAAAAGTTGTTATAAGCTGCACTGAAATTGACAAGCTTTCCAGTTCTACATATTTGAGGCGGTAATTCACCAATGAAGTTGTTTTGAGCAAGATGAAGAACAGTCAATGATGAATGATTGCCTAAATCTTGAGGAACTGTTCCGGAAAATTGATTAATGAACAAACGCAAATCTGTCAACTTGGTCAACCGAGAAAGATTCTCCGGAATATTCCCAGAAAAGTGATTATCGTTGAGACGAAGAACGGCTAAGTTAGTGAGGTTTCCGAAAGACTGAGGAATAGGACCGGAAAATTGGTTTGTATCAAGAGCTAGAAGACTCAAGAATTTCAAGTTTCCCATCTCCTCCGGCAATTTTCCAACAAGTTTAGTTTTTTGGAGAAGTAGATTCCTAAGACTCCTTAATCCGCTTTTGGATTCCCCCATTCTGTCAGGGAATAACCGAGGATCTAACGTTCCAGTAATGTTATTACGCGACACATCAAGTTCATAAACTTGAGTGAGATTAGCCAAAGAAAGTGGAAGTTGACTACTAACAGAATTTGAAGAAAGATCAAGATATTGAAGATTAGAAAGAAGACCAATGGAGGTTGGAATGGAACCTGAGAGATTGTTTTGTTTGAGATCGAGACGAAGAAGTTTAGGGAAAGAAGCGAAATCCAAGTTTTCAAGGGTACCTTTTAAGCCAGTGTAAGCAAAGTTGATTGAAATCACACTGCTTTGATTATTGCAAGTTATGCCTTTCCATTGACATGGAGTTGTAGAAGAAGTAGAGTTTGAGTTTTTTGGGACGACCCACGAGTCTAAGAGGGATTGTTGAGGGAGACTTTGCTTCCATTTTAGTAGAGCTTGAGTTTCTTGGGTTGAGCTTTCTATGAGTTTGCAAAAATGGGTTACGAAGATGATGAAGAG
Organism: Coriaria nepalensis; assembly: GCA_027186245.1. Classification (NCBI taxonomy): domain Eukaryota; kingdom Viridiplantae; phylum Streptophyta; class Magnoliopsida; order Cucurbitales; family Coriariaceae; genus Coriaria; species Coriaria nepalensis. The sequence continues at coordinate 55,365,721 of CP114481.1, forward strand.
CATAAGTGTGAGGGAAATGGGTTTGTTTTGACCTTCCATTTTTTGTGGAGTTAATGTTCAAATTGAAAGATTTATATATATAGGGGGAGATAAATGCGTGCATGTGAAGTTATCTAGTAAATGATTACAGAAACGTACGTAATAGATCCATTCAGCTAATGATATCAAAGAAACACAAAAAAAAATAAAAAAAATAGACATGCAATAATTGCTGACACCTAGCTTGAAGTCTTTGATTCATTGGTCATTGACCCAAGTAACATACAACACAAATTTGTGGGTGTAAAGTATATGCATGCAGGGTAGAAAAATCATGCATGGAAACGTTTTTTCCTTCTTTTTTTTTTTTTTTTTTAATTAGGTTATAAAATGAAGATAAGTTTAATTAGCTCCACATACATATTTAATGTTTTGTGTACTGTTTACTCTGTTGATAACAAAAGGCGGAGTAAACAGTGATATATATAATGCAATTTGTTTAACCATTTCCTTAACTGGTTCGCATTAATATCATGTTGTTTGGCCGGAAAAAAAAAACATGTTAATTAGGTTCTTCGATGATCACGTGTTTGAGATTTTGTTGTAATTATTTGATTATATTTTTATTAAATTCGTAAATTGATCCTATAGGAGATTTAGTGATTCGAGTGCCTTTATACATATATACATATATATATTATACGTGAGATATGTAATCTTTTAATATTTTTAAATTAGATATAATAATAGAAAAATAAATTTAAAATTAACTCATTAATAAATTTTAATTTCTATATATATCAAATTTTAATGATAAAAATAGTAACATATTTTTTTTATAAATTTGAATATTTAATAAGAGTTTAAGTTTAATTTTTTTTTTAAAAATTATAATATGCTTAATGTTTATTAGTCATCATAAATTTCCTTAAACATGTAGCCCCCACTTATCACCATTTCAACATAAATGGATGACTAGGATTTTTACTTCCATGCCTATAAAAAGGGTGCCGCGGATCGTACCAACAGCAAAGGGTAAGAGAGGGAAAGGAAGGAAAAAAAAAAAAAAAGGAAAGAAGGGAAAGGAAAAGAAAAGGAAAGAGGGAAAAGGAAAAGAGAAAGAAAAGGGAAAAAGAAATTAGGAAGTGGGCAGAAGAAAAGGAATTAAAGGAAGTAAAGGGATCATCAAATTCCGTAAAGTTCATTGTAAGTATAGTTTCATTGTAATACCTACATATTATTTATTTATTGTTATGATTACAATTATATTAATTGAGGATAATATTAATTATTAAGCATGATGACTTGATTATGTCTGCATTATGATTATAATTATAACATGCTAAGTAGAAGTGAAATGCTATAATTACCATGCTAGAAATAAGGATAATAATTAAAATAAATATAATATAGCATGATGGTTTGAGGATAGTACAAATTTTAAATATATTACGATTAAGTGCATATGTTCATATTTACAGAAGTTAATATTATGCTAAGATAAATAAGAAGTATAAGCATGCATAACATTAAAGTGAGGTGCTACCGGATCAAAAGAAGAATCGTTTGTCGATTATAAAGGACCCTAAATGAGGTTAAAAAAATGTCATAAGCGGATTATTACAATGGTCATAAGCGGACCGCTGATTAGATATTGATTGACATGCTGGTGGCAGCATCCTTAAAGCCCAAGAATGTAGAATGATAGACATTTATGCATGCTAGATATAAGTCATAAAAGTATTAACTCACGATAGTCATAAAAAGAATAGTGATGTGAATAGGACTCTATCTTTACTGAGCTTCTAGCTCATAGATGTCTACCCTACGTTGTAGGAAATTACAAAGGTAAGGCGGTAAGCTAAAGAATAGGCGAATTGAGGCTATCAATCTGTGAGATTGTACATATGAGACCTGACATCTGTAAGCAATGAGTTTGAAAATTGACACTTCTTATGTATATGTATGTATATGTATATTCAAATAAAGAATAAAATATTTAAAAAGTTTTGGGATTATTTTTATATGACAAACTTTTGTAATATTTTTAAATTATTACGTATATCTTTTAAATTATTTTTAGAAATAAAGTTAATTTTAAGGAACAAAATTTTTATAAAAGTAAGAAAGTGATATGGTACCCAACTAATTAACAGTGAAACCATCTTTATCCCTTTCATATCTATTTTAATCTATATATACTTTGCAAAAGCTAGCTAATTACGCTTTAAACCACGTGCTTTATCCCTTTCATTACGCTCATGTAGAAGACCAAAAAGAAGACTCAGTGTATAAAGCATATATATAAATATGTAGTGTGAAAAGATGGGGTGAGTAATTGCGTTTGCTTTTGAGTCATGACTTTGTTATATATATATATATATATATTATCTATACTTTATTAGAATTAACATATAATGATGTATAAATAATGACGTCCGTCTTTGGATACATACCAACTCTCAAGTATACTAAGATAATCACACGGCTAAAATCCTAAAGCCAATAGAGAATATCAGCTTTTCTCGCATAAAGAATAGCGAGAGAGCACAAGAAAATGAGCCAAGGCAAAAGGGTATAACCCTAACCCGAAGTACTCAGCACGGGTAATGAGAGATACACATACGTGTAAACAAAATGGCAACTTAAACCAACGGGTCAAAAACCGGGTTATAGGCTACTGAATTTGAGTTTCACACATGATCTAACAGTTCTGATGATTATTTTAAGTTTTTTGCTCCAACATTCTTTCATCACATCTCATCTTATTATTTCTATTGTCTTGATTTAAAACTCATATCAGAATCAAGTATTATAGCACTATAGATTACATACAATACTTGAGCTAGCCAGATTTTCCAACCATTTAAATTTGTTTGAATAATTATAATAAAATTATGTTAAATTACACTATAGAAATACTCTTAAACTGAAACTGAAAAATGATTCAAAATTTTAACATAAATAATTTAACACGATATTAAAATTAAGATCTCAAATTTAAATCATAATTACTCAATCTTTATCGAACACACCGTTTTGAATTAATTACCAAACCCACCAATTAAGGAAGCTTTATCTCACCAAACTACACAGACAACAAATTAAGGGAAAAATACATAATAATTGATTTCTCTCTCCAAACTAAACATTATGCTAAAACTCAAACAGAGTCCCTTATTAATGAAGATTACAACACGCACAAACACATGGATTGGAGTTGATATGATTCCACCCTAATTATAATAATGTTATGTGCTCCATTTATTGACTCCGCTGATCATTAGATGGCAGGAATTCTTATATTATATGCTCTTACTTCGGAGGCTTCTTACGTCCGGGGTTGCAAGCAGGCCTACGGGAATAGGGGTTGCAATAATTACCGTCATATGGGTTATCTCCGGTACCGCCGTTATGTCCCCCACCTGCTGGAGATCCATGGCCTTTCAAATGTCGTCCTATACCAAGCACCATGACAACTTTAACATCTTTCATGATCTTCAAAGATTTCTTATGATTATCTGGAACACTCTCTTTATGATGATACCAAAATGAAGAAATAACTGTGCATTACCATCACTACTAAATTATGTTTATGCTTTACATATAACGTATGTACTGTGTACATAGCCTAGAATTAGATAAACAGTCAAGCGTCGCTAGCCAGCTAAAAATTAAGGTAATGAATATAATATTAGACTTACGGTAATTCTGAGGCGGCGTCGCATTAGCCTCACTCAGCTTCCTCGCAGACACTACACTATTGAAAGCAATTAAAAGCTGCGTAGCAATCAAGAGCGTAATCGTAATGAAACCAACTGAAAGCTTCTTACAAGCCATTTCACTCACCCCCGCGGACCGATATATCATATACATATATATATATACATACATGCATGTGAGTGGTGTTTAACTGTTTATAATAAATTACTTACTCCTAATTGCTTTTATCTATATATTTACGTTCAGTACTGTGTCACTAATCCTGCTTTTGATGGTTTTGAAACTTTTATGGAATCGTGTTGCATTTAACTTTGTTAGGGAGAGCTAAAATATCTTTTGAGTCAGCTGGGAGGAAGTAATTGTAATTGTTCTTCGTGATCAATAACGTAATGGTAATTAAATAACGGATTAAAAAATAACTTGCTCTAATTAATTACTTTCTAACTTTCCTTGTCCCTTCTAATTAAGCCACCTAGCAAGCTAATTACACTTTGGTCGAGGAAAAAAAAAAGCTAGCTGATAATGCGTTGAGCTTCAATTAAAGAAACCACATATCTAATTATACGCATTATCTTTTAGAGTATTTAGAGCACTCCCTTCAAATTAATTAAATACTTATTTTAATTAGAAGTTCAAAAAATTATGGATAAATTTTGTAAAAAAAGAGGCTAAAAGTCTACTTATTCCCAACCAATTTGATGGCTAGACGAATTCGATCGGAAGCTTGATCAATCAACCATCCACTAAAGAAGGGGACTGGAGCCCACAAAGTGGGTGAGTGGCGCCTGAAATGGGGGAGTGGGAACTCGAATTCAACTTATTTACAAGGGTGTCATCAACGTATTTAGTTAGGACGAACCTAAACTTAATAAAGATCACATTCGACTGGAAGTTAGGTTAAATAACTATCTACCTAAAAATGTGGTAGGGCTCACAAAACGGAGAAAATTGCATAGCAAAATAGGGGAGTGATAGGTCGACTTTGAGTTATTTATGAAGATGCTATCAGCTCGTTTGTTTATATATAAAATACTTTTATGAAGGTAAAAATCATCACCGATAATCACTAAAAAATCAAGTAACATTCGTAAATACTCTCTAATCAAGTAACATTCGACTGAAAATGAAAGAAAGTGGGGGGAATCAGTTTCAATGAACCTAGATACAATCTCAATTGAATTCGACCGGAAGCTTGGTCAATCAACCATTCACCAAAGAAGGAGATTGGAGCCCACAAAGTGGGTGAGTGGCGCCTGAAATGGGGGAGTGGGAACTCAAATTCAACTTATTTACAAGAATGTAGTCAACGCATTTGGTTAGTATGAACCTAGACTTAATAAAGATCACATTCGACTATAAGTTATAGGTTAAATAACTATTTACTTAAAATCTAGTAGAGCTCACAAAATGGGGAAAATTGCATAGAAAAATAGGGGAGTGATAGGTCGACTTTTAGTTATTTATAAAAATACTATCAGTTCGTTTATTTATAAATAAAAAACTTTAATGAAGATAAAAATCATCATCGACATCACTAAAAAAATCAACCAAATCAGTACATTTTCTACCCATACGCAAAGATAAAAATCATCATCGATAAAGGGACACGATGCAATTTGGGTAATCGTTGACAGATTAACCAAATCGGCGCATTTTCTACCCATACGCAGCACATCCTCCCTAGAACAGTTAGCAAAGCTTTATGTGCGTGAAATTGTTCAACTACATGGAGTACCATTGTCAATAATTTCATATCGAGATGGTAGGTTTACCTCAAACTTTTGGAAAAGTGTACAGCGAGCAATGAGAACGAGACTAAAATTTAGCACGGCCTTTCACCCACAGACAGATGGCCAATCGGAAAAAACCATCCAGACCTTAGAAGATATGCTATGAGCCTGCGTCCTAGACTTTAGAGGTGCTTGGAATCTATACGAACGAAAGTGCAGGTCACCAGGTCACAAGACTGTCATCAACGCATTTGATTAGGACGAGCTTAGACTTAATAAAAATCACATTCGACTGGAAGTTATAAGTTAAATAACTATCTACTTAAAAATATGGTAGGGCTCACAAAATGAAAAAAATTGCATAGAAAAATGGAGGAGTGATAGGTCGACTTTGAGTTATTTATAAAGATATTATCAATTCGTTTGTTTATAAATAAAAGACTTTAATAAAGATAAAAATTATCGCTAACTATCACTAAAAAATCAAGTAAGATATACTTTATTTTTTTCATTATCAAATTAGTTAATATTTAATGTTTGCTTTATTTTTTTCATTATCCAGAACAATAAGTAAAATGTAAAAGAAAAAAAAGAGGGCACGGTGTCTAAGGCATATCGAAATTCTTGTATGATGTGAAAAGTTGGGATGAGTCAGTACGTTTGCTTTTGAGTCATGACTCCATTATAGATAATATCTATACTTTAGTGGAATTAAATTAACATAAAGTAATTTATAAATAATGACGTTCGTGGATATATATATCATATGATATATTATATAATAAAAATTAAATTTAGTCACGGATATATTTTATAGTATTTTACTGTTCAAAATTTTAAAATATTATTATTTTATATTTTATAATAATTTTTTTAAATACCATCATTCACCATAAATTTAAATTCTTAATTAAATTTTATTATTATTTTTATTTTTATAATTTTATAATTTTTATTTGATAAGATTATATATATATATAATCTTATGTAAAAAAATTTGAATTTAAAAATTAATGATACACCAAATATTACATTAATAAAAAATAAAATAATTATATATGTTATTTTATTATCTTATCATAATTTTTATTTTGATAATCACGAAAATCTTATCATAATTTTTATTTGATACAATTATAATCTTATGTAAATATGAATTTGAATTTAAAAATCCATAATAAACACAAATTATTACTTTAATGAAAAAATAATAATCATTTACATTGATTTTTTCTCTCGTTTTTATTAGTAAAGAAAGAAAAAAAAATTCATCCACAAATAAGTAACCGCCTTCTCATCTCACTCCTTGCTTTCGCGTCCTATATATATTTTGATTTCACATTTCGACTTTCCATCATTTTATAATTTCTTCATACTTTGAATATTATTACTTTCTAATATAGTAGAAAGTTAAAATTATAATTGTGTCGGTAATTTTCATGATCAAAATGAAAGTTAATATTAGGATTACAAAATTTTTAGATATTCTTAACCTCAAAATAAATAATGAGTTTATTAGTCTCGATATGATTATATTTGACTATGAAATGTATTTACTTAATTAATGGTCTCTCTATATTTTTTTAAAATTTTATTTATAGGGTATCATATTTATGCTCCAGTTCATGATTAAACGTCTAGTTAACTCAAATATATATGATAATTGATACTTGATATATGTATTATATGTTTTTTTTTTCTTTCTTTTTTTTTAATATTTCAAAAAGTAAAGTAAATTTATTCATAAGTATACGAACTGGTATTTGATCCGATATCACTCGAATGTACATAAATCAATACTAAAATTCACTAGAGAAAATTTGAAAAATATCTTCATTAATGCAAAAATTGTCATCAAAGCACTCTTAAAACAACATATTTAAAGTAAACCTCTCAAAAGAAATCCTAACCCTACATAAATTTGAGTTCATGATTCTATTTAAATTAAATTAAATTACTAAAATACTCTTAAACGGATAAAAAAATACTTTTTTTTTTTTTGCCAAAATACTTAAAAAATTCATGAAACAGTGGAATATTGACCCTAAAACAGAGGGCAAGTGTCGTCATCAAAATTGTAAGAAAACTGAAACATGTTTCTAAATTTGCTCGCTCGCTTATTGACGACACACTCAAGCTTAAAATGCGTTTTGCACACCCATTTTAATTTTCGTTTCATGAATTTTTCCCACTAATTGTTCCGATCAGACAGACATAGGATTGATTGATTGATACGTCTTTCCTAATTTTCTGATTCAAAGTTGAAACAATGCCATGATGATGCTATAAGTGCTTAGTGATAATAGCATAAAGAGCCACAAGAAAATAGTGATCCAAATACTTTTTTCCTTTCTCTGATTGGGAAGGAAAATAAATAATAAAGTGTAAGTAAAGCTTTATGCTTCTTTATCTCTATAAATTATTATCGTGCATATTCTGTATGATATAACTTATTCGTGACTCGATTTTAACACTTATTTTATCTTAAGTGTAGTTATCATTTGAGTTAAAAAAAGACTTTAATTGATTTATTTCTCCAAACTAAATGTTTATGCTAAAGTCAAACAAAGTCGTCAATAAATGATCATTAAAATACACAAAAACAGATTGAGTGGAGATGATATGTTTCCCCCCCATAACTACTAGTATGTATATATAACGTTATAGAGTCAATTTATTCCACCATATATATATTAATCAAACATGCATGCACATAGCTTAACTACAGAGATCATATCAGGGAAATAGCACAAATTATACGGCAGTAGTAGGTTCTGAACATTAGATGGTAAGAATACGTATATGCTTTTACATGGGAGGCCTCTTAGGTACTCTGTGCCCGGAACCCCCACAGGAATAACGGTTGCAGTAATTACCGCCATGTGGTTTATCACCTTCCCTAACGTCGTTATGTCCCCAATCCGCTCGAGATTCATGGCCATTTAAATGTCGCCCATTACCACGCAACATAACAACCGCAACATCCTTCATGATGATCTTCAATACCTTGTTAGGATCATCTGAAATACTCTCTTCATTATAACAAAACCAAGAAGTTTTTAAATTACTATCTGTAATGATCATGAATGTGATCAAGATTGAAGACGAAGATTGGAAGAAAAAAGAGAGAGAGAGAGTCGCGTGAAAGCTAGGTAAAAATTAAGGAAATCAGTATGATAGTAGACTTACGGTAATTCTGAGTCGTCGCGTTAACCTGATCACTCAGCTTCCTCGTAGACAGAATATCACTGAAAGCAATTAAAAATAGCGAAGCAATCAAGAACGTAGTGAAACCAATTGAAAGCTTCTTCCACGCCATTTCCCTCTCCCTCTCCCGCGGATATATGCATGTGAATGGTATTTAACTATTTATAATGAAGTTAGTGTTATTTAACTTTACCTATAAAAAAATAAAATAAAATAAAAAAGTTAAAACTATTTTCTTTCTCCTCTTAACTTTTTATTTAAAAAAAATAATAAAAAAATAAAATAAAATAACCTAATATAAAATTATTTGAAAAATTATTAACTAAAATATAACATTAATTTAATTTAAATTAAATTACATTCGAAGAATTTGATAGAAAAAACTAACATGAATGAATACTCTAGAAAAATGTGGTACCCAAAAAGCTAAATTAAAGTGATTTCCAAGAAGGCAATATTTAATATTTGATTTAAGTTAATATCCATAACACTTTATTTTGTTGATTATCCATAACTATAAGTAAAATGTAAAAATATAAAAAAGAGGGCACAATGTCAAAAGCATATCGAAATTCTTATATGATGTGAAAAGTTAGGATGAGTCATTACGTTTTGCTTTCGATTCGTGACTCCATTATATTATATTATATTATCTATACTTTATTACAATGAATAATGACGTCCGTCTTTGTATATGCACATATTATATAGTATATTTTATAATAAAATTTGAACTTAAATATATAATTATGTTGCACGTGATAATTTTATAATTAAAATTTTTTAAAATATATTTATTTCATATTTTATTATAATTTCTCTAAATATTTTTATTTTATTATAAATTTAATATTTTAATTAAATCTTATTATAAATTTTATTTTAATAATATCATAATTTTATTATAATTTTTATTTGATAAGATTATAAATTTATATAAAAGAAATTGAATTTAAAAATTAATGATAGATAAAATATTATGTTAATAAAAAATAAAATAATTATTTATGTTATTTTTTTTTTATCTTATCATAATTTTATTTTAATAATTATTATAATCACTAAAAAAAATCATTTATATTGATTTTTTATTTTTTTATTTATAAAAAATAAAAATAAAAAATCATCCACAAGTAATTTCATTCTCATCCAACTCTTAGCCTTCGCTTCCCATATAAATTTTGATTTCATATTTCTCTCCTATTTCAACTTTTCATCATATCGTTTTTAATATTATTACTTTCACATCACTGATCTTCATAATTAAAGATAAATATTATAAGAATTTTGAATATTATTTAATCTCAATATAAATAATAAATTTATTAATTTTGATATAATTCTACTTGATGTTATATATGATTTTACTATCTAATTTAATTATTAAATATATTTACTTAGTTAATGATCTCTCTAAATTTTTTTTATATTATTTAGAGCATGATATTCATACTTCAATTTATCGCATGGATAAGACATCTAATTAACCCAAAATATCTGGTAGTTGATACTTGATACATGTAATATTAGTTCTTTTTTTTTTTTTTTTTTTTTAATATTTCAAAAAGTAAAATAAATTGATTCATAAATATACAAACTGATATTCAGTGAGATATCACTCGAATGGACCTAAATCAACAGTGAAATTCATTACAGAAAATCTGAAAATATCTTCATTAATGCAAAAATTGTCGTCCAAATACTTAAAACTACATATTGAAATTAAACATCTCAAAAGAAATCCTAATCCCACATAAATTTGAGTTCATAATTCTAGTCACTGAAAGCGAGCATAGAGCAGTGAATGCATATCACATCTAGTCATTATGTCATGTTTTTTACTTAGAGGAATTGTGTTGTAATTAACTTGTTATGGAGGAACTAACTGTAATTAGTCTTCGTTAATTATGGTGAGAATACTCGCAAGATGAAGAAGATAGAATTTAGTCTTATTAATTACTCTGAACTTTCCTCATCCCTTTCTTCTAGTTCTAGTCAAATTCAGTCGTTATCATTTATTATTTGATTGTAATCTTTTCCTTCTACGAAGAAGAAAATAAGTAATGGGAGTAGGTAGTTAGAGACTTTGAGTTGTGGTCGACGAGAGCCAAAGATGCCAAAATAATACGATCACTTCGTGTACGTAAATCGCGACAGAAATTTAGAGCTGACAAATGTTGTCGATACGTACAAGCCGCGTTGGTTGAAATAAGATTCTTATTTTAGTCAAAAAGATTCCATGACACAAACAGCCAACGAGTCAATGATTTTGAACAATTTATAATTTGTTTTTCTTCTTAATCTCACATAAGTTGATTATAATGATACCCATCTGGTCTAGAAAACTGACATTATTGCTTATTAGATTCAGATTTCCAATTACTTTAAAAGTACATTTCTTAATTTTCACGAAACCATGCATGCATATAACTAGAGATCAAACAGAGGAGGCAGCAATAGATAAGGCAATAGCCTAAATATAAGATGCCTTAAAGGTGCTTGTTAGGACGATGAATGTAACCGCCCTTCCAGGGGAAATCTTCAGTAAGATCCCTACCAACATGATTAAGCAGCATGACAACCTCCTTCTCATTCATCTGATCCAAACCCTTCTTATTTGGAACTCTCCCTTCATATATAAAAAGTTACTTGTTATTAAAATAATATAAAAAATGCATGTATATACGTATCTGAATTAAACATGTAAATTATTCTCCTATGACAGGCATATAGCTAGCCTATACATATATATATATATACACACAGTAAAAGAAGAAGATTTACAGGAGCTGTGAGGCCCGGACGTAGAAGGATCAGAAAGGAGATTCCTTGCAGACACATGACTACTTGCAGTTAGGATCATGATCATAGCAATCAAGATCGACACCATGAAAGCTGTTGAATTAAGCTTCTTAGCTCCAGCCATAGTACTACTCCTCAAGTTAGCAGGACAACAACTAACTAAGTGAACTAACACATTAGAAGACAAGGCAGTGCTCCCAATTTATATTCCAGTACTAGTTGAATTCCTTTTTATTTTAAGTACAACTTGAACTATAAAATTTTGGATGTATTGACCCAAGTATGTAGCCAGCTAGCTAGTCCATTGATCCTCACATCCGTGACCATGCCATGTGCTGTAGTAACTAGGGTTGATCGGGTCAACAAAGTCTGCGAATCATACAAGCTTAATTAGATTGATCATTGACTCTCCATCAAATTGTTTTCTGCTCATCAACTTCAACTTCTAGGTCGTTTTCTAGATTAATTAACTGCAATTTAATGCTTATTGTCTTGTCTTCTCAATTTTACTTTGCAATATCTCATCCTACATGCATGTAGAAAATTAGCTTCATTAAGAAGAATATAATTTTTTGGAGTTATGTAGGGAGCTAAGCCACTATGATCTTTTAGCAACAATATATAATCTTATATAGTATTCAGCTCAAGTTTGTATGGGTTGGATACTTAGATTCAGCCTTCACTGAAGTGTTAAAAGACCAAGCTAGCTAGACATGTAACTTGACTTTCGCCTTAAGTAATAAGAATAAGAAGGGGGAACAATTTATAACTTTTTTTTTTCTTTTTCCTTAATCTCACATAAGTTGACTGTTATGAATTCTTATGATTCTTTTTTATCATTTCAAGTTTACAAACAGATGTGAGTTCCTCTTTTATTCAAGATTCAAATTTAACAAGAAATAAAGTAGGGATAGAGACAATCAACACAAAGTTTACCGTGTTTCCCCAAAACAGGTACATCCACGTTGAACTTCGTTCAAACGGATCTCGTTACTATTATATTGTTCAGATTACACCCACATACATGTGATCAGACCCTCACAGACAACCAAAGAGATTCCAAGATCAAATCACCACCCAACAATTTTACCCTGGAGAAAGGCAACTCCTAGATATATTCAAGATCAAAACCATAAATCACAGAAGAGTATAATATATTCAGATATCAGATCAGTCAAACTCAATCAAAGAAGAATTAAGATCGCATAAATGACACAAATCCTAAATTCAGTAGAAATGAGGGAGAGTAGAATATATAAAATACTGGGAAAAATTAAGTACTCAGATTTAAGGACTTAATAGAAGACCTAAAGATCCAAGTTGCAAACACTTGCCCTGATGGGCTGGGCCATCGATGGTCTATGAGCTTCACAAATAATGGGCAAACTATTTATAAATCTAACAATCTCCACCTTGAAACTCACAAAGACCCTTATCTCCACCTACAACCAAAATATACCCAATTTCTCTTCAACCTCCTTAGTGCAACATGATCTTCAATTTGATGCCATCATCGCTCCAAGTACCGGTAATCACTTTATATGAATTAGATTCAAGCAATACTTGAATTCGCTCATAGTGACCATTTTAATACCCATATCTGCAGGATTTTCTTTGGAGGACACTTTGGAGATTTCCAAAACCAGAAGCTAAAGTCTCTCTGAAAAAATGGTACTTCACATTAACATGTTTGGTCCGCTCGTGATGAACTAAATTTGTGCACAAGAGCAAAGCACTCTGACTGTCAGTATACACAGTATATGAACCCTGCAGAATTTTGATCTCTCTTAAGAGACCCTGAACCCAAATTGCTTTCTTGAAGACATCCGTTACATCCACATTTACCAAGTAGAATATAGTAGGCTGTAGTGGACTTCCTTAAGTCTCTAGCATATTCAGAATCTACAAAAGCAACTAATTCAAAGGAGTTAATCCATTTACCAAATAATAAATCAATATTAATAGAACTGCTTAAGTATCTCAACATCCATGCATGCATGCATATAAACGTAAAAGACTAAACATATAACAAGAAACCAATAAACCAATACTTTAAAAGTACATTTCTTAATTTTTTCGAAACCATGCAGTCATATAACTAGAGATCAAACAGAGGAAGCAGCAATACATAAGGCAATAGCCTAAACATAAAAGCCTTAAAGGTGCTTGTTAGGACGATGAATGTAACCCCCCTTCCAGGGGAAATCTTCATTAAGATCCCTACCAACATGATTAAGCAGCATGACAACCTCCTCCTCATTCATCTGATCCAAACCCTTCTTATTTGGAACTCTCCCTTCATATATAAAAAGTTACTTGTTATTAAAATAATATAAGAAATGCATGTATATACGTATTTGAATTAAACATGTAAATTATTCTCCTATGACAGGCATATAGCTAGACTATATATATATACAGTAAAAGAAGAAGATTTACAGGAGCTGTGAGGCCCGGACGTAGAAGGATCAGAAAGGAGATTCCTTGCAGACACATGACTGGATGCAGTTAGGATCATGATCATAGCAATTAAGATCGACACCATGAAAGCTGTTGAATTAAGCTTCTTAGCTTCTGCCATAGTACTACTCCTCAAGTTAGCAGGACAACAACTAACTAAGTGAACTAACACATTAGAAGACAAGGCAGTGCTCCCAATTTATATTCCAGTACTAGTTGAATTCCTTTTTATTTTAAGTCCAACTTGAACTATAAAAATTTTGGATGTGTTGACCCAAGTATGTAGCTAGCTAGCTAGTCCATTGATCCTCACACCCGTGACCATGCCATGTGGTGTAGAACCTAGGGTTGATCAGGTTTGCGAATCATACAAGCTTATTGATCATTGACTCTCCATCAAATTTCTTTCTGCTCATCAACTTCGATTTCTAGGTCGTTTTCTACGCGAATCGTTCACGCACCCAGGTGATGCAACTGAATGAGGATCTCTCTCTTGCTCAAAAGGGAACCCAATCTATTTTTGATTTTTTACAGGTAATCAAGGAGTAATCAAGGCGAAAGCTGATGAACTAGCCGTCATCGACAAAGCCATGCCCATCGATGATCTCACTCTATACATCTTGAATGGCCTTGGTGCAGAGTTCTGGGAAATCGCTGCTCCGATTAGAACCCGTGAGTCCGCTCACCAATTCGAAGAGCTCCCCAACCTCTTGGTCTCCCATGAAGCGTATCTCCACCGCCTAGAGATGGCTACCGGCAACGTTGTAGCTACGACGAATGCTGCGCATCGTCGCTCATAGCAGCCCAACCATTCCTTTCATGCACCAAATTGAGGCAAACACTCCACTAGACAACTTTCACGCAACTACCCTCATCCTAACCAGCCCGTCCCCACTTCTAAATCTCATTACTCCAAGCCTAGAAGCAGTAACTCTCAGCCAAATACTCAGGCCCATATCGGTGCCATAGATATTCATCATCCTCCCAACATGTTTCATTTATCTAATGTTTTGTGTGTTCCTCATATTCATTGCAATCTTTTATCTGTTCACTTTATGCAAGCAAATAATATTTTCATTAAATATCACCCTTACTTCTTTCTTGTGAAGGATCGAGCAATGTAGGCGACACTAATGTGCGGGCCATGTGAGAATGAAATTTACCAACTTCGAGCACCACCTTCATCTCCGCCCACTGCTTTTCTTAGTGAACACACGGACATTTGTGGTTGGCACCACCGATTGGGTCATGCACCTTCTAAGACTATATCTCATATTATTCGTAGCTTTCATTTACCAGTTATCTGGAACAATAATTTTAATTCAAGTGATTGTATTTCATGCAGCTCTAATAAAAGCACTCGACATCCTTTTGGTGATACATCACTTTAAAGCAATCATCCTTTGCACTATGTTGTTTATTCTGATGCATGGGGTCCCGCGGGCGTGGCCACTCTCCATGGTCAACGTTATTATCTCATCCTTGTTGACCATTTCACAAAGTACACGTGGTTATTCCCACTACAAGCAAAGTCGGAGGTCCTCTCTAATTTTAAGAAGTTTAAAGCGCGTATGGAAAATCAGTTTAGTTGCAAAATAAAAATTCTTTATAGGGATAATGGTGGTGGATTTCTCAGGCTCAAACCCTTTTTAGCAACAAATGGGATTAGCTAGCATACCTACAAAATGACACGGCTGAACGTCGTCATCGGTCAATTGTTCAAACGGGCCATACTCTTCTTCATCAAGCCCACCTTCTGGTTACTTTCTTGGCTTATGCATTTGAAGCAGCCGTTTATCTACTAAACCGCCTCCTTTCATCCCTACTTCATGGCAAGAGTCCGTTCGAGATGTTATTTCACCGTCGGCCCAACTACCACAATTTACGGACCTTTCGTTGTCTATGTTTCCCCTGGCTCAAGCCTTAATACAGTCACAAACTCAAGCTCACCTCCCGCCCTCATGTTTTTCTCGGGTACTCTACATCTTAGAGTGCGTATAAGTGCATGGACGCCACCAATTATCGCATTTATATCTTGCGGAATGTCAAGTTTTCGGAAACCATTTTTCCATTTTAAGAGTCGCCGTCAACCCCGCTGCCCGTCTCATCACCACCATGTGACCCACGATTATGCTCCACTGCTCCCTTGGTAGATTCTTATTCGTCACTGGCTCCCACACAGGTAACACCCCTTCCTTCCTTGCATAATTCGCTTTCTAACGTTACTGTACAGGCCCATGCAAATGGCCCACTGCCCAGCGCCTCAACTGCTTCCGACGTGTCGGCGTCTGCATCCCCAATGCCACAAACGTCACGTCAATTCAGACCTCTGGGCTTCACACTGTTTTTGGCCCAAATTCGCCTCTGCTACCACCTTCTTACTCTGATGGGCCATCTCACTTTGGGCCACCCTCACTCAAATCACCTGGGCTCTCCACATTGCAGACCGCATTCTTGATGCCTCCCATGCAAATCCTCAGCATGCACCACCCGCCGGACGTACACATGTTATGCAAACACGATCAATGAATGGGATTTTTCGCCCCAAATATTTACACACTGCTACTAAGCATCCAATAGCTGTGGAGCACTAACCAACTACCGTTACTCAAGCACTCAAGGATCCCCGTTGGCGGCACGCCATGTCCGAAGAATTTAACGCTCTTCTCTGCTACTTGGGAGTCAATTCCTTCGTCGTATGCCTATAATGTTATTGGTTGCAAATGGTCGCATCAAATGGAAATTCAATGGTTGCATAGATCGCTTCAAGGCCTATCTTGTTGTCAAAGGATTCCACTAACGTCCCAAGCTGACTTTTAGTCCAATTGTTAAATCAATAACTACTTGCACCATCACATCATTTACCGTCTTGAACGGTTGGTCTATGCAGCAACTTGACATTAATTATATGTTTCTCCACGGTGAATTAATGGAGGAAGTGTTCATGACTCAACTGTCGGGTTTCATTGACTCCACTCATCCCGATCATGTTTGTCGTCTTCGTCGTTCTCTATCGGCTCAAACGAGCCCCTTTGCTTGGTATCATGCACTTAGTGATGCTCTCACCTCTCATGGGTTCACTCAATCAAAGTCCAGTGCCTCCTTGTTCATTTATCGGAAGGCATCCTCCACACTTTACTTTCTTGTCTAAGTTGATGACTTGCTCATCATCGGCAATGACTCCTCTTTCTTTAATTTCTCGGGTTGTTGACCACTTGGGGTCCCTTTCTCAATCAAGGATCTCGTGCCCCTCTTCTTCTTCCTCGGCGTCGAGGTCCTCCATTGCTCTGAAGGAGTTCTCTAGAGTCGACACAAGTACATATATTCTTCATCGTCACAACACGAATGGTGTGAAGCCACTTCACACCCTCATGCAATCAAAGAGCAGCTTACCAATGGCTGCCACCTCCCCTCTCGCCGGTGCTACTCCATACCGACAACTTATTGGGGCCCTCCAATACTTTACACTCACTCGGCCGGAGATTACCTTTCCAGTAAACCGCTTGGCCATCAATACATGTACAGTGTCGGTTTAGCCATAGAAGATAAGAGAGAAGTAAAAATCTTAAATAATTGTGATATATATATATATATATATATATTTATTGAAATTTAAAAATATATTAAAAATACTTTTACCAGTTCATAAAAAAATATGAAAAAAATTTTAAAAAATGAAATAGTTAGTAAATATTTTTACACGTTTTATTAAAGTAATTTCTTTATTAATAGAGATGATATGATTTATATATATAATATTTTCTTAAAATATATTTCATATCAAAATGACTCCAAATTTTAATTGGACTTAGGGTTTCAATTGATCACTAGCCGTCTCTGTACATGCATCGTCCGACCGAGGCCCATTGGGAGGCTGCCGAACAGTTTCTCCATTACTTAAAAGGGGGACCATCTCTCATGGATTACTCATTCATCGTTCCTTGTCACTTGACATCATTGCATATTCTAATGCTGATTGGATCGGTAATCTGCATGATCGCTCCTCCACTTCGGCTTTCCCTGTCTTTCTTGGTCTAAATCCAATCGTGTGGAGTACTCGCAAATAGCAGGCTGTTGCCTGATCCTCTATGGAAGCCGAATATCGCGCTCTAGCTTGTGCCGCTTCCGAACTCCAGTAGCTTTGAAACTTATTCAGTGAATTATCACTTCCATTCCGTCGCCCACCCACTCTATTATGTGTGTTAGATTATATATGTAGTGTGTCCCACATTGGTTATATATATATGTGATCTGTATTGTTAGCCTATATATATAGGCATCCTCTGTACATCATAGGTGTGATTAAAATACAATATTATATTCTCAACATGGTATCAGAGCATAGGTTCTGAATCACCTCAAAAAAAAAAAAAAAAAAATTCCGCATCTTATTTTCTTTTTTTGGCGCCGCTAGTGTTCTCCGGCGATTATCTTGCTTTGTCTTTTGCGGTTCTCTTTCTTCTGCTCATAGTTTTCAGCGGTTCCATATACCGCTAGAAACCTCGGAAGACGACCGTTCCAGAGCCGCCGCACACAGCCTCATAGGGGTTCCCACGCTCCCTCATGCGCCGCTCAAATTCCCGGCCGTCTCACCACTGCCGCCTCGCCGTCAGCCGCCACAGTGGTCCGTTCACGTCCGTTCGAGCACCATTCGGTAGATCAAGCTCCGCCGATTCCAGAATAGGAGCCAGTTCCTCCGATCTCATCCGCACGCTCTCCCACGCGCCCAAGAAAGCTCCGCGCGTCAGCCTCACGCGCCAAGCCGCCGCCAGCTCTCCGCGCGTGCTCTACACGCGCCAGACCTCCGAGGCGACGTCATCAGTGCCACGTCAGCCCTAGACACGTCATCAGTGCCACGTCAGCCCTCGCGCACGTCCGCGTGCCACGTCATCATTGACTTGACATAGTCACAGTGTTGACCGTTGACTTTGACCAGCGTTGACCAGGTGCTTTCTTGTCTATTTTTTCGTCCCGATTCTATATTTGTGGTCTGTTTTTGTATTTGAGTACTTCATATGGCACAAAACGAGATTCTTCATCATGTTCAGACTATATTGGATGGCACAAACTATATGGTATGGTCCCAATCTATGCGAAGCTTTCTCAAAGGCCGTAAGCTTTGGCTTTATGTGACTGGAGAGGTAAAAAGGCCAGTTATAGGAGCTTCTGAAACCGATGAGGCTTTCACCACTCGTCTTATTGATTGGGATAGTAAACATCATCAAATTCTTACATGGTTCCGTAACACTACTATCCCATCTATTTCTGCGCTCTTTGGTAGCTTTGATGAAGCAAAGGGTGCTTGGGATATGCTTGCCTCTCGATATTCTTCTGTGGATGGTGCTCACGAGTATCAACTTCTGTTTGAGCTTTTTCATCTGAGGCAGGAACCTGGTCAAAGTATAAATGATTTTCTTGCTCGCATGCAATTCTTGTGGAATCAGATTGATGTTTCTGATCCTATTTGGAAGGATCCTACTGATGCTGAGATGTATACTACACGTAGAGATCAACATCGCCTTCACCAATTTTTGATGGCCTTGCGTGATGATTTTGAGTCTGTCCGTGTGCAACTTTTACATCGTTCTCCTCTTCCTAATTTGGACACTGCCATCTTTGAACTTGTCCGTGCCGAGACTAGATCACAGACTATGCGCTCTCAGTCGAGTCATACAGTGTTGGCTGCACCACCCTCGAGTTCTTCGTCATTCCAGCAAGAGCATTATGACAGGTCAGATACTCCTCGACTCCCTCCTAAGTCTCGTGATAACAATTACTGTCGTTATTGTCGACGTCGAGGGCACACTATTGACAAGTGTTGGCGTAAGGGAAGACCTAATGCACCAACAGTAGCTGTTACTCATACTGAGCGTAGTTTATCTTCAGCTGCATCATTTCCAGCTACTCCCTCTTCAATTGCTGCTTCTGGCCAGGCATCAGGATCTAGTGTCACTTTATCTGCAGCTGACTTCGAGGCAATAGTCAATCAGGTCGTCCTATCCCGTTCTGGTAATGCATCTTCCTCTGTCCTCTCAGTCTTGCCAGGTACATCTTCCCCTTGGCTTTTTGACTCTGCTTGTTGCAATCACATGACACCTCACCCTACTTCCTTGACCACATCTGCACATTCACCTCATTACTCATTGATTCGCACAGCTGATGGATCCACTATGAATGTTAAAAATATAGGCACCATCAGTACATCTTCCCTTTCTCTTTCCGAAGTTTTTCATGTGCCTGAATTATCCTTCAATCTCCTCTTTGTTGGCCAAATGTGTGAACTTGGATATAGACTTGTTTTTGACTTTTCTGGTGTGCATGTGCAGGATCCTCGCACGAACCAGACCCTTGGGACCGGGCGTAGAGTTGGGCGCATGTTCGAACTCTCATCCTTACACCTCCCCACCACAAACATCTCTGCTGTTGCCTCATCGTCATCCTCATCTCTTGCACTTTGGCATTCGCGTATTGGTCATGCATCTCCATCTCGAGTTCAACTTTTAGCATCAAAGGGTTTGTTAGGTTCAGTGTCCAACAGTCTATTTGATTGTATGTCATGCCAACTTGGAAAACAACCTGCGTTGCCTTTTAATAATAGTGAGTCTCATGCTACTGCGTCTTTTGATTTAATTCATTCTGATGTTTGGGGACCTTCTCCTGTTGCCAGTATAAGTGGCTCACGTTATTTTGTTATCTTTGTTGATGATTTCTCTCGTTATACTTGGATATTTTTAATGAAATCTCGTTCTGAGTTATTGGATATTTATCACACCTTTGCAAAAATGATTGAAACCCAATTTTCAAAACCCATCAAAGCTTTTCGTTCTGATAATGCTTTAGAATATACTCAACATGAATTTCAAGCCATCCTCAAGCATTATGGCACTGTTTCTCACTTGTCGTGTCCAGGGACCTCACAACAAAATGGTCGAGCAGAACGAAAACTTAGGCACATTTTAGACACTGTCCGTGCTTTGCTTCTTTCCACATCTCTTCCTACCCCGTTTTGGGGTGAAGCTACTCTCACGGCTGTCAACACAATCAATAAGTTGCCTACCCCTATCCTTGATAATTGCACTCCTCACGAGAGGTTGTTTGGCTTTGTCCCCTCATATCATCATCTTCGTGTTTTTGGTTCTGCATGTTTTGTTTTACTCCAACCTCATGAGCGCACCAAACTCGAGCCTCGCTCTCGATTATGTTGTTTTCTTGGATATGGAGTAGAACAAAAAGGCTACCGGTGTTATGATCCTGTCTCTCGTCGTCTTCGCATCTCCCGTCATGTCATTTTTTGGGAGCATCGACTATTCCACGAAGTCGGCAAATTCAACATGCCATCCTTCCCTCCCTTTACTACACTTCTTGAGATTCCTCTTTCTCCAACTTCTACTAGCAATGTCTTGTCAGGGTCTTCATCATTCGAACATCAATCATCTTCTGCTCCCGACACTGCTCCGTCTGCATCCCTAGGTTCTGTTCTATCTGAGGATCCGATATGCACTCCCCCACCTGACCTTCGCCGATCCACTCGAGTAAGATCACTTCCATCCCATTTACAAGATTTTCATTGCTTTCATGCCTTAGCTACCTTGCATGAGCCTCACTCCTTTCGTGAGGCCTCCACTAACCCTCTTTGGCAGGCTGCGATGAAAGAGGAAATTGATGCTTTACATAAGAACGATACATGGGATCTGGTTGACTTGCCTCCTGGAAAGTCTGTGGTTGGGTGTAAGTGGATTTACAAAATCAAGACTTGTTCCGATGGCACTATTGACAGGTACAAGGCTCGACTTGTGGCCAGAGGTTTTACTCAGGAGTACGGTGTGGATTATGAGGAGACTTTTGCTCCAGTTGCTCGCCTCTCCTCTGTGCGTGCTCTGCTGGCTGTTGCAGCCTCTCGACATTGGTCCCTTTGTCAGATGGATGTTAAGAATGCCTTTCTTAATGGTGATTTAAGTGAAGAAGTCTATATGCAGCCACCCCCTGGATTATCTCATCCTACAAATAAGGTTTGTCGTTTCCGTCGAGCTTTATATGGACTTAAGCAGGCTCCTCGAGCATGGTTTGCTAAGTTTAGCGCTACTATCTCTAGCCTTGGCTACTCCCTCAGTTCATATGATTCAGCCTTATTTATTCGCCGCACAGACAGGGGTACCATACTTCTTCTACTATATGTTGATGACATGATCATAACTGGAGATGATATCACCGGTATTCAGGAACTTAAACAGTTCCTCAGTCAGCACTTTGAGATGAAAGATCTTGGTCCTCTCAGCTATTTTCTTGGCCTTGAGATCTCTTCTTCTTCTGATGGTTATTACTTGACACAGGCTAAGTATATCTTTGATCTGCTCTCCCGGGCCAATCTCACAGACAGCAAGATTGCCGACACTCCGACTGAGCTTAATACCCGTCTCACTCCTGATGATGGCGAGCCTCTTCGTGATTTTACCTTATATCGGCATTTAGTTGGCAGTCTTGTCTATCTCACTGTCACTCGACCTGATATCTCGTATGTTGTTCATCAGGTGAGTCAGTTTATGGCTGCTCCTCGCTCCACTCATTTCTCAGCTGTCCTCCGCATTCTCCGCTACCTGAAGGGAACATTATTTCATGGGCTTTACTTCTCCTCTCAGTCTTCTCTTCAGCTGCATGCTTATACTGATGCAGATTGGGCGGGTGATCCGACAGATCGTCGCTCTACCACTGGTTATTGTTTTCTACTTGGCACTTCACTCATCTCTTGGCGAAGTAAGAAACAAACTGTGGTTGCCCGCTCTAGCACCGAGGCAGAATATCGTGCCCTAGCTGACACTACCTCAGAGCTTCTTTGGTTGCGATGGCTGTTACAAGATATGGGTGTCTCTGTATCTTCTGCTACTCCTGTATACTGTGACAACAGGAGTGCTATTCAGATTGCTCATAATGATGTATTTCATGAACGGACCAAACATATTGAGATTGATTGTCATTTTGTCCGTCATCATCTTCTTCAGAGCTCACTACAGCTTCATTCTGTCACGTCTCGTGATCAGCTCGCGGACATCTTCACAAAGTCACATCCTCCAGGGCGCTTTCGTGATCTTGTGTCCAAACTCAAGTTGGTCTCTCGTACTCCACCTTGAGTTTGAGGGAGGCTGTTAGATTATATATGTAGTGTGTCCCACATTGGTTATATATATATGTGATCTGTATTGTTAGCCTATATATATAGGCATCCTCTGTACATCATAGGTGTGATTAAAATACAATATTATATTCTCAACAATGTGATAATATTGGCGTCATACATCTATCACTTAATTCCGGTCATCCACTCCCGCATGAAACACATTGCTATTGACGTATACTTTGTTCGTGATGTTGTTGCCAAAAACCTCGTCCGTGTGTCCCACATTAGCACCACGGATCAGCTTGCCAACTCGATGACTAAACTGCTGCCTCGACCACTGTTTCACACGCTTAGGAACAAAATTGTTGTCGCCGATTTTGCGGGAACGTAATAGGGAGATCCCACGTAATATGGAAATCCCGCATCGACTACGGATACACCATGCACGCACGTCTTTACTACTTTCCTTGTACAAAATATTACCATACATTTCCTTGTATTTATTATCTTTCCTAGTTTTACTATTTCCATATAGCAACCTGTAGCGTGTATATGTACAGAGACTTATGTAATGAAATATTTTGAGGAGTTTCCCTTACATACGCCACGTATTTGAATCACATATATAAATTCTTCTTATGATAAGCATATAGCTAGCTATATATATACAATAAAAGAAGAAGATTTACAGGAGCTCTGAGGCTCGGAAGTAGGAGGATCCACAAGGAGCTTCCTTGCAGACACATGATTGGATGCAATTAGGATCATGATCATAACAATCAAGATCGTCACCATGAAAGCTGTTGAGTTAAGCTTCTTAGCTACAGCCATAGTACTATTCCTCAAGTTAGCTAGCAGGAGAACAACTAAGTGAAGTAACCCAATATTAGAAGATAAGGAAGCTTGACCAATTTATAATATTCCAATACTAGTTGGATTCCTTTTTATTTTATGTACAACTTGTAGTTGAACTATAAAAAATTGGATGTGTTGACCCAAGTATGTTGGCAGCTAGTCCATTGGTCCTCACACCCGTGACCATGCCATGTGGGGTAGTAGCTAGTACTAGTAACTAGGGTGATCAGGTCAACAAAGTCTGCGAATCATACAAGCTGATTGATCGCTGACTCTCCATCAAATGATTTGCTGCTCATTAACTCTAGTTTCTAGGTCGTTTTCTAGATTAATTGACTGCATTTTCTATAGGCCGGTCCGGCATTTTAAATTTATTAATGCTTTGTTCTCTTGGCTCCTCCATGAGTGAATGAATTTCTTAAGAAGAACAGTTTTTTTCGAGCTATCTAGCTAGGGAGCTAAGCCCGTATGATGATCTATAGCAAGGATTTATAATCTTATATAGAGGTTTAATTCAGCTCAAGTTTGTATCGGTTGGATAATCGGTATTCAGCCTTGACAATTAAAGTGCGTACCATACAAAGTTTACTTGGGAAAATATGCATTGAGATGTTGTAATACTAATTCCTATGGGGAGTGGGGAGTGTAATTATTTGAGATCTTTGTTATATTTTTAATATGTTTTTTATATTGTCATTTATGTGTAGTTTTATTTTGAATTTATATGTAAAGTAATTATATAGTGGACTTAATTTAGATATTATATAAAAAAATTATTTTTATTTTAAAATTAATTAACAATAAAATAAAAAGAATAACTCATCTTTTTTATATATTAAAATTTTAATATCTCTATTTCAAATGTAATATATGTTCTCAAATCATGTCAACCGGCCTGACCCCATTTTGTAACAAAATGTAAATAATAATTGCATAAGATACTCGTTTCATAGTCTCCACTTTTCAGTTTAGAAGATCAAGTCTATATGTCGACCACACCACCCTCTAATATCAAATCCAAGTGGAGATGTAAATGGTAGTGCCCAATCAACAAATAGATAGGATATATAATCAAAGACTTCGATACTTTATTACTTAATTGCTTGATCAACTACTAGCTACCTCAACCATATTATATGATCAGAACGTATTGATTCTAGCTAGCTAGCTAGTAATTAGTCAGATCCAGGCTCCAGCATATTTATTACAGGAAAAGTACACGCATTCAGCATAGATATATACCATGGGTGGCAGAGTCAAGGGCGATTAGGATGATGATATCCGCCGCCCCAAGGGTGATCTGGATTCTTGCCAAGCAACATGTGTGTAGACCCCAGCTTCCACATCCATTCATCTATAGTTACATGCCAATTTTTCAAAAACAGTAAGCTAGACATAACAAATAACTTTGTTATAAAATAATATATGAAAAAAATGCATGTATACATACGTACTTGAATCATGTAATCAATCATTCTTATAATGATAAACATATAGCTAGCTAAATTTATATAGTAAATGAAGAAAATTTACATGAGCTGAGATGATCACGCCCGGGGGACGTAGAAGGATCCACAAGGAGCTTCCTTGCAGACACTTGATTGGATACGGTTAGGATCATAATCATAGCAATCAAGATCACCACCATGAAAGCACTTGAGTCAAGCTTCTTAGCTGCAGCCATTATGTATATTCCTCAAATCAGCAAGACAAAGACTAACCCATTAGAGAGCATAAGGCAGTGTTATCAATATATAATCCAAGTATAGTTGACTATTCCTTTTTATTTTAAGTGCAACTTGAACTTTAAAAAACTGGATATTTATATATATAATCATAATAGCAAGCTGCTACCAGCTAGCCAGTTGTCATGATATAAAAGTATATTGTTACGGGTTATAGCCAAGTAATTAGGTTGACAATATTCCATGTATGCAGGGTATGCAATAATGATTTTGTATAGGCATAGATATTATATCAATAAGGGTATTAGGAACCTAAAATCACAAAACGTTCCCGGTATATGAAAAAATGAGATAAAGAAATACAGACACATCCCCAATTACGAGGGAGGGGAGAAGACAAAAATTACGCTCGAACCATGATACCAACTAGATAGAGAGCTAGGGCAAACATGACATAAATTGCAAGAGAATAGAGCTACCGGGTGAAATAGTAGTATAATTATACTAAGGATAGTAGAATTGGGATCGTAAATTTGCAGTAAGGCTTGAAGCATAAATGCATTGAATTCTTTGATAGTTTGAATTTTTGTTTGAAAAGAGTCGTTATTTATTTCTCTTATTTAGAAAAGTATCGGAATCTAAAAAAGTTGATGCCTCACTATCTGAAAATATGACCAAATATTTGATTTGAAATGTGCGTAGGTCATCCACTAATAAACCACACTATTACCACAGTCCATATCTTTTTTAGCTTCTTCATTCTCATAAAAAAAATTATTCGAAGTATTAGAGTAGTTAATTGAGGATATCAAGGGTGGAAGGTTTGAGGGTAGATGAGAACTTGGAGAGGTTTCAGACAAATACTTAATGGCACTGTAGATCATTAGTACTGAAAAATCGATGATGTCTGGAGCATGGATCATTCGCCAAGCCGGATTTTGTATGAGCTCGAGCGGGCGACTAGACACTACTTTTAGCACCATTCATATCTGAAATTAAGACTGAATCCTTCCCATCTTCACATCTCTCTTCAAGGATAATAACTAAATTGATTATTACACTATCAAATACGGACGAGTTAACGGGTCCGTTTTAGGAAAAACAAATGAGGCATTAATATCAAGCTTGTGATGTGGAGAGGAAAAACAAATCCGGAGAACTCTTGCAGTTTGGGATGTGGAGAGGAAAAACAAATGAGTACGGTAGAGATATCAAGCTTTAGGAAATGCCAACAGGAAGAGCTATGTGTTTTGCAATCTGTTAATGTTAGAATTTCGAAGTTGAGAGCAAAAAATAGAATACACTTTGTTTTCTGATAAAATTTGCTTACTTACCAAAATGCAAGTTTTTCATTTCATTAATACTTAATAAAGAGATGATTACAAATCAGAACAATTACTAAAGTTAAAGTAAACTAAGACATTTTTAATCAACTAGGATTAGAAGTTACAATACTAGATTGGACATTACAAAAGTGCTAAGTACAATCAAGCACACAAAAACAGCAAAAAAGCGTTTCTGTAAAAACAGCAAAAGCAAAAAGCTGTTACTGTAAAAACAGCTTTTGGCTTTGTGCTAAAACACCAAAAGTGAAATGATGGACTTTGGCATGCTTGATCTCGAAGTTTGAGGTCCAACCAACTTAAACAAACTTACTTGAGGTTAGAGCAGCTCCATTTGAGGTAAAAAATGCACTAAAACAGAAACTTCACAAGGCCAAAATCAATAAAATAGTAAAAGCAAGATTATGCCTCAAGTTGAGTTTTAATGATCCGATCACCTTCAAACCAATTGCAACAAGTCATAAATGATGAGAGGAAGCTAATGGAATTTAAGTCAATGCATTTGGATTAAAGAGTCAAAAAGTCAACGTTTTTGGCTAATTTCCAATTGTAAAGTTACTAACCAAACAAGCAATCTTCAAACAGTTAATCCTGAAAAAGATCAGGAAAAAGTTAAAATTCAGGAATTATTGTTTTGTAGATCCAGTTGGTGCTTCGGGTGGTTTAGCTTTATGGTGCACAGAAGAAGTGAAGGTGGAGGTGCTTAAAGCATCAAAAACGTTGATTGATTCAGTTGTTTGTTTTTACAGTGATAGTGGCCCTATTAGATGGTTTTGGATTTATGGGGATCTGGACTACAAGGTCAGGAAGCATCCTTCGGATGAGATAAAAGGGGAAGCTAAAAGGATTGTGGGGCCCTTGGGTTTGTACAGGGGATTTCAACGACATTCTTAGTGGAAATGATAAGGAAAGAAGGAATAATAGGCTTGTGTGGAAGACGATAGCCTTTCGATCTATATGATTCATGAGTGTGGGTTGATGGATCTCCCCTATAAGATTCATGAGTGACGATAGCCTTTCGATCTATGTTCGGGATAAAACATAGTTTTGGAACTGCGTGCTATGTTCTAAATGTTCGGGATTGATCTGAAAAGTTTTCTTAGCCATCAGAGCAGTGTTAGATTAGGTTTTTCACAACTTCACATGCCAAGATTTTTCTTTATTACTTACTTTGCATAAATGGGGAAATCAACATGCATACATTATTTATTACTAAGGTAAGATAATTTTATATCATATCATTTCTAATGTTACGGTGAGTTGCAAAAGTCTTTTGGAAGCTGTGATGCAAGTTAGGGGTACTAATAGTTTCGGGACTTACTTGGGAATTCCTTCGCTTTGGGGGAGAACTAAGTGTGAGATGTTTACTTATATTAAAGAGAGAATTCTACAAAGCTCAAGTCTTGGAAGCATAAACTTCTATCTAACAGTGGGAAGGAGGTGCTTAAAATTAATGATCCTGATTGGATTGGGGATTACTGACAGGGTCGATCAGGCTCGAAAAAGCCGAACATGGATGATGATGGAACAGATTCGTCTGCTATTGTATCTGGCTTGTTTGCCGATGCATTGATGCATGCATTTATTAGCAACAACATAACAGAAAAGAACGCCATGAACCCAGTTGAAAGTTTCTTAGAACCCATTTCTTTTCCTCTTTTTTTTTTTTTTTTTTCCGTCTGTACTTCTACTAATTGGTAATTAAATATGTCGCTTGAAGTGCTATTTATATCTAAATTTCAAATACTCATCCTGTAATCTACTAGCTTCTCTTACTAAGGTAAGAAAAAAAAAGTACCTTTTCAGACAAAATCGTTCGCGTTGGAAAGAAAAGAGAAAAAAGTAAAACTAACTTTAATTTTGGCGGGGTTGTAACTGAGTTTTCCTGTGGTTGTGACTGAGTGGATGTACCGGTGTTGATTAGATCAGTTTAATCTTCAACATATTAGACCCTTTTTTTTTTTTTTTTTTTCTTTTGACAAGCAAAGTATAAATTGTATTGAAGTAACGACAATGGAAGAGACCCAAACCAGAGCAAAAATTTAGGCAAAGGAGACAATCCTGATTGCGACCGAATTGCAGCATCTGTAACTTTTAGTGTACATTGAAGTATGTACATATACATCTCACTTCGTGAAATTTCATGGAGCATCACTGTCCTCGATTAATTCGAGGTTCTTCATTCAGGTCGACACTATCCTTTTAACATACTACAAAGAAATAATAGATACTTATATGGTACAAAAGTGCATTTTGCGATTGTTTGAACTTACTTAATCCTATCTGAATGCAGCTTCAAGATTGCAAGCGATGATGAACATGTACTGGGATAAGGTAGGATGCTCGTAATTTAAAGCAATCACTTGTTCTTGGCTGCAACACTCCTTTGCACTGTGGATACACCGTCCACAAATTTGGTCCGGAAAAGAACATTCGCATTGTTGAACATGCCTTCCTTCAGAGACACAACAATAAACTGGAAGACATGAAACCAAGGAAAGAAAGAAAGGTCAAGGTTTCTGAATGAAAACAGTCAAGCAATATTGATACCAATATGTTCTAATCAGGTAACTCCAACTTGATGCGATTCAAAAGTTAAGGAATGGTCTTTCCTCTGTTTCCAACTTGATGTTCTAATCAGGTAACCATCAATATCTATAGAAGAGAAATCCTCAAACCTGAGAATGTGGAAAGTGACTTTTGATCATTCTGCCTATGTTCTGTGTATGGCTTAGATCAAGAGCCGCATCAACCTGTAAATCATCATTCAGATATTATTTAGCTTCCAAATCGATCTAATGAAAATTTCAGCTACCAATGAGGATAAAAGCTTAACTAGGAAGAGGGGTGAGGGGTTTGTGGAGATAGAAGGGAAAGAAAATAGTATATACTATATATGGTTTGAGCTCTGAAGATATTCCATTGAGACCTGAAGAATTCATAGGGTAAAATTCTTTCATACCTCATCCAGTATGTATAGTGGAGCTGGTTTGAAAAGAAGCAGTGCCAAAATCAGAGAAAGTGCAAGCAAAGATCTTTGACCTCCACTTAACTCTGACAACGACTGTTTCCAAACACTACCAAATGCAACTCGAACATCGAGACCATCAAGGAAGCTGCAACCTTCAGGAGGTTCTAACTTTGCCATTGTGCCAGGCAATAAAGTGGAAAATATAGACCCAAAGTCTCTGAAA
Source organism: Coriaria nepalensis (assembly GCA_027186245.1). Taxonomy (NCBI): domain Eukaryota; kingdom Viridiplantae; phylum Streptophyta; class Magnoliopsida; order Cucurbitales; family Coriariaceae; genus Coriaria; species Coriaria nepalensis. Next base: position 55,395,811 of record CP114481.1, read on the forward strand.
AAAGATTAATTAAAATCAGGATTGATGAACTATATATATATATATTATTTAGGATAAAAAACATAGAGATGATGAAGATTTATGAAGAAAACAAATTGTGGTAGCATAGAGCTACTCACTGGTTAACTTTCACCCAGGTAACTTTCAGCGTTTCCTTCTTCTTCTCATCTAGCTCTTCAATCACCTTCTTTATTTTGGACTTATCATTCTAGGCACAAGAAACAGAATATAAGAAAAGTTAAGAATCTGTAAGAAAGTCAGGTATAACCCACCTCAATGATATTTTTCTTGGACATCAAATCATTGTACTCATCTTCTGCTTTCTCAAACATTGCCATGACTTTCTTGTTCACCCTCTTCTCAAGGCTTCACCAAGAAGAAAAAAAACGCCCAAAGAACAGAAACCACTAATTAGCTACACTTAGTGTAATCATAGGAAGATGTCAATCTTGAAAATGCCTTTTGATATACATCTTCACGACTCTACAACTAGCTTCCTAACTGAGACCCTCCCATCTCTGTTTTTTTTTTTTTGAACTCTAGATGTGTGTAGAGACAAATGTTTGTACACATGCAATCTTGAGCAAAAAAACAGATCTGCCAATCAACAAAGTTAATTTTATGCATGTGGTTGTGCTAGGAAGTCCTTGTAAACTAAGTCATTAATATCATGCATGTGTGTGCTAGAAAAGTCGTTCTTAAAGGTTATTCAGATTAAGCACACATAACAATAAGGAGTCACACACCCAGAATGTTCAGCCTGCATTCTTTCAAGCGCTTGTCTTGCTTTACTAGGATCACAGGATGCAAAATCATATTCAGTTCCACTTCTTCCAAAGAGCTGCTTCTCAGATGCAATCCAAGCATGTTTCTCAATTAATTTCTCTACCCGACTGGAGCAATCTTTCTGTTCCATTTCCATTCGTTTTACCTAATACGAAATAAGTGGGTGAAATGTTAGTATATAAGGGACTGGGAAATGTACTAGGACATAGGCAGATTACCTCATTTTCCATCTTCTTCCTCTCAAGATTTGTCTCACTAAGCTTATGCTGAAGCTTTTGTTGTTCCTTGTGAATGGAACTAATTTGGGAATCACATTCCTTCATTTTTGAGCGGATAAGATTGAGCTCTGATTGTGCTTGATCATGAGTACTTTTCATTGAAGCAACCTGAACCAAGAAGCATCAGGTGATAATTTGTTCACTAAATTTGAGAAAGCAGAAATGAGAAATATGTGCTCACCGTGGCCTTCTGTTCTTCTACTTCTGAAGTGAGAGTGTTAATTTGGGTTCGTAAAGAAACTAACTGAGCCTCTAATGACGCCAGTTCTTGTACAGAGGCTTCCATTTCCATGATAAGTTTCTCTTTCTCATTTTCATGTGCCTATTAGCAAGAGGTATTATATAATAGAGAAGTCAGCAGATATAGAAGATGAACAGTTAGCACCTGGTATCTATGTTCCAAGTTGTCACGACCAAGTACATGGGATAGTGGAATTATACCAAATATAGTACCTTTAGATCCTTTGAAAATGACTGCATTTGCAATCTTGTTGCCTTAATTTTTTTCCCCAAATCCTTGAGTCTGCCCTCTCGATTATTGTCATGTTCGCTGATTGATTTTTCAAGTGCTGAAACTGTCTTCACACAATTTTGATACAAGAGTTCCTTCTCTTTAACAGCAGCTTTTGCCTCTTCAAGATCCTGCTCTATCTTCTTCACTAATTCACCAAGCTAGGTATCACCCATAAAACAGAAGACAAAGAAAAGTTACACACACAATTTACACTCTTAACAGTTTTGAAAAAGCCAATAAACAATACTAGAAGTCATGAGAGCGAGGGAGTAGAGTCAAAACCTTATGATGCTCATTTTGCTGAGCCCTTCCCTGGAATAATGAAAGATCATACACTTTAAGCTCTAACTGTGATTTTAGGTCTGTAAATTTTTTCTGTAGTGGCAGAATTTCCTTGATCTGATACATTAAAACAACAAACCATCAACAAAGGTAGAAATGCCATACTAAAATACGTCAAGTATAAAACTCCAGAAAGAAAAAGCTGCTAGATGGAGAGAGTAAAATCAACAGTAAAACACATAATACCAGACAATGAATAGTATATCAAAGAGAATGAGATTTGTGTTCTTTTTTTTTTTTCCTTTTTTTTCTTTTATTTATTTATTTATTTATTTAAATTAACAGTAAATCGTAACATATAACATAGCACATATCTAGACATTCTGGCACAAAAATATTATCTGAATCATATAGAGACATAACTCTTGCTATTTCTTGTTTTATAATGCTATCTTGCAAGGTCTACCTTTGCTTCAATTTCAGACAATCCCTTCTGGTGTATAGAAAGCCTTTCTTCAGCCCCAGCCAGATTATGAAGCTGCCTTAACAGATCACCTCCTCCCCTATGAAGACAAATTGATATTAACACTTGAAAGCTTGTAGCAAAAATTTGAAAGTGGCCAGTTATAGGCAGGCATTGGAGCACACGGACATAAATCCATTATCCTCCACATAAACTTAACTGAAAAGAGAAGCAAAAGTAGAAGTTACGTACTTACGACTTCCACCAGTCAAAAGACCGCTCGGCTGAAAGATATCTCCTTCAAGGGTGACACTTGGGGTGCGAATTTCCCTATTGAAAGCAACCTATGAAACATCCAATGGAAAACAGAACATGTCATTCATACACAAATTTTCTTGCATTGTAAGTTATATTTTCAATAGCACAAGAGACTTGATTGGAGCAGAATAAAAATTACTGCTGAACTTACCTAGACAAACAAGGGATACAACATTTTTAATATGATATCTTTTGTTTTGGAACTTATACTACTTCCAACCAGGATATTTTAATTTTGATAAAAAATAAGTTAATACCACAGCACTAATGATAAAAGATATCCCATGTAAAACATACCATCTCCAAAAATCACCATACCACAATTTTAATGAAAACTACCCGTACAGAAATTATAAATAGAAAGACGTACCTCTTTTGCCGCATCAACGTTTTTGCAGACAAATGTTGAACCGAACACATATTCCATTGCTCTCTGGAAAACCATCAATACATATTAATATATTGATAAAATGAATGAGCATCATAAAAAACCATGTTTTATTCCACAAAGAATTCCCCTCCACCCATGTTTTCCAAGAATCATGGCCACTTAATAGCAAGAAGTTTTTCTTATTACTGAGTGTCTGACAGGAGCATCATGGCCATACAAATCGGTAACTCAAACTTAGATTTTTGTGGCGTGCTTAGATACAATGCAATCAAATGACAAGCAAAAGCATTACCTTCAGTTCCTCATCATAACCAACCAAACAGAGAGCAACGTCCGCATTCTCCCTGCCAACCTGAAGATGAATTTATAGAATATTTTATTAACATAAGCCCCTGAAGGAGACAATCAATGATAGATACAGATTAAGACAGTTGCCAACCAAACGGCCAGCAGCTTGTTGAACCCTGGGTGGAATAGTATGAGATTGTATTTTGTTCAAGGGTATAATTGTTACTCGTCGTTGGAGTTCACCCTTTTGAAGTAGTTGTTTTCCAGTATCTTCAGTGTCAACAACTACATTAAACAACTTTCCACCTGCAGCAACCTGCATTGAACCTGATCAAATGAGCCAGCTTTTTCTTGTCTGGCCATTAGTTGACTTGCAAGAAACACCCAGTTCTAACCTCTAAGGCAGTCACTGTTGAGCTATCCTTCACTTTGATAAGTTTTGCAACTACTCCCTTCACCTTTGACCTATCAAAGTTCTTTACTGGATCACGATATGGGAACTCAACATTTGCAAGTTGTGCGGAAAGAGAACGTATTTCATCCTTCAACTTCTGCACACACTCTAGTTCAGATGCACGATCCTGAAAAAACAATAGATTTGGAAAAGAATCAATCAAAGTTGACATTGAAGTTAGGGAAAATCAAACAGAGTAAATAATACCAACCTTTTGTAAAGCTTCCAATTGGCCCTCTTCATAAGGAAGAGACTCCAGAGCTAACTTGACATTTTCAACATCTTTTCTTCTAGAATCAAGTTCATTCTCTACAGAAACAGCTTCTCCACACTTTGACAATAACCGCTTTGTTTTATCCTTCAGCTCCTTTTCAAGGTGACTTATTTTTGTTTTCAGTTGTTTAAGTTCAGTTTCAGCACTCCCAACAGCTACCTTGGCATCACCAAGTTGATCTTCAAGGCATTTCTCTTCATTTCCACTGCTCTTACCAGCTAATACGCCCTACTCAAAATTTTAACATAAGACTTTAAGAAGACAATCCAACTTGAAAAAGAAAGGGAAAAAAAAGGACAACAATATTACAAAAGCAATTTTACCTGATATTCCTTTTCGTAATCCTCTAAATTTTTAGAGAGTTTCTCAGCTGCGTTTTTAAGATCTGCAGCTCCTTCTTCAGCATTTCTCACAGCCAAGGCCTTCTCCTCAACAGAGCGCTTTGAGTCTTCAATATTACTCACAATCTAGCATTTGCAGTTAGCAAAATGAAACAATGATAACCACATCATTTAATAAAGAAGGTTAACACTTATTGACATGTATAATTTTGCAAACAGGACACACTTATTTCTTTACAATTGACAACCTAGGGAGCATACAAAAGAATTCAAGCATGAGATGATAAATCAGAAACCTTTTCAGCATTTTTATTTTCGCCCTTGAGAGTGTCTTCTTTGTTAGTTAATTTAGAGGCTTCCCTCACAAGATCTTGAGACAGCATATCCACTTTCTCTGACAAAGTTTTAACTTCACCACCCATACTAGCTTCCTTTTCGCCAGTCAGGTTTGATATCTTTGTCTCCAAATCCTGTATCTCCACTCGCATCCTTTCCATACTGTCATCTGTCTCAGCAATCTTTGTCTTCACTTGCTCTACCTCACTTACTGCACTATCTCTAATATTTTCTGCCTGAACATATTCATAAGATATACAAAACCTTTTAAGTCGATCTAGCTCCGCATGGCCATTAGCCCATAGCATGTACTGTGTCCGTTCTTTCCTCAGCTTTTCCAGAGCAGGCAGTATCTCCTGGTCAAGAAGATTGTTGATCTCATCAACCTTACTCTGCTTCTTCTCTAGTGTTTTCAAAGCAGCCTCCTTCTTGGTTTCATACATTCTTGTCCCAGCCGCCTCTTCAAGCATTGAAAGAATCTCAGGTGGTTTCATATTCAAAACCTTAGTGATTCGCCCTTGCATTATTAAAAAATGAGGATTATTGACATTAAGCTGCACAGAATGGAAGAGATTCTGGACTTGACTAGGCTGGGCAAGTTTCCCGTTGATCAGATATTTGTTCCGTCCACCAACCACAATCTACAGAGCAAGCAAATCCACTCTCAAACATTCATGTTAAAACTTCTATTAAAGCCGACAAATTAAATAAGAACATAGATTAATTATCACCATCCTTTATAGGTAATCACAGAAACAATAGTAAACCCATTCCTCAAATTCAAATGAAAATGTTAAGGTAGACAAGTTTCCAACAACAAATAGCTCACATACCTGGCGTGTCACTGTAATCTCTGAGTGATCTTCATAGCCAAGAGGACTACGACTTCTATCAGAATTATCAAACACAATGGACACAGTAGCCTTTGTAATCCCCGCTTGCCCCTGCTTGTACACGAGCTCCTGCAGATTTGAAGCCCTAACCTGCTGCAAGTTGGTAATCCCTAGAACGAAGCAAATCGAATCAAGAATATTCGACTTGCCCGAACCATTCAGCCCCGTTATCGCATTGAAGAGGGGATCAAAACCAGGGACGACTGTCCTTGTCGCATAGGACTTGAACCCCTCTAGGCAAACTTCCTTGATATACATCCTTCCTAGAAAAAAAAAAAACACACCAGAACTCAGAACGAAGCAGAATACAAGCTCAAATTCCCTCGAAATGGACCAGATTTCGAGAAAGGAAACTGAAATTCGTAGCACAGAGAAGATATTGTTGGATTGACGAAGAAGAAGAAGAAGAAGAAGAACCTCTCAGAGGAGCTGGTGGATTGGGTATCGGAGATCGAAACCTCTAAGCTCCGATGAGATTTTCTTCTACCGAGGATTTTGAAAAAGCTAGAAGTTCTCAGTGAGAAAAGCGGGAAATTCATTTCGCAATAAATTTAAACGCGAGTTTATATTTTGAGTCTGCGCGCTAAGAATAAAAACTGGACATTTTGGAAAAAGCGTTTGAAATACAGTTTAAAGGAAAACTGAAATTTTCGACGCTTTCCGAAGTAAACGTTTTCCAAACACGTGCAATGCGACACAGGCGCCGGTCGATCTAAGAATAAGAAGAATATTTAAAATAAAATGAAATGGAAAATCCCCCTCAAAAGAAAATAGCATCAAAATCGTCGCTCTACATTTTATATCTTCACTTCAGTTCATCACTGAGCTTACTTCGATCCTTGCAGAATTCGGAGGAAATCAGCAAAGCTCTGCTTCACAACTTACAGGTGTGATTCTTCATCAATGGCCCCTTTGGTTTTCTGGCTACTTAGTTAAGGCTTCTTAGATGCCAAACAATGGTTTAGATTTGCGTTCGAAATTTTACTCGTTTCGTTTTGGCAGCAGATTCTCGATACGTAATCGTGTTCTCTCTGGTTGTTGCGAACTTTTTTGGAGATAAATTGATTTCTCTAAGTTCATATGAGCTTGAAGATTTTCTCGATCTTCCACTCTGCATAATCATTCATTATATAGGTTATAGATCCGAAATGTACTAGTTAGGTTTTTGCCTCGAATTAATTTGCAATTAGTATTGATGACTCAGCCTCTTGATCTAATCAAGCATCTATGATCTTAGGTTTCTGTATTAGATGACTAAAGATAACAGTGCCAAGGATCCAGAATCCGGTGAAATCCAGAGTCTTCCAGAACCATCTACTTCCTCAACCGAGATCAAGCGGAACTGGTATAATACGATTCTCCTTCAAGCTTCATTTTATAGTATAGCAGCTGGGTATTGCATATCAGCATCTTTACTCTCTATCATCAACAAATGGGCCGTCATGAAATTCCCTTATCCTGGAGCTCTAACAGCTCTTCAATACTTCACAAGTGCTTTCGGAGTTTTCATTTTTGGGCAGCTTAAATTACTTGAACATGACCCCCTAGACCTATGCACTATGTGGCGATTTTTACCGGCCGCAATTATATTCTACCTTTCTCTTTTCACCAATAGTGAGCTCCTTCTCCATGCAAACGTGGATACTTTCATTGTTTTTAGATCTATTGTTCCCTTATTTGTAGCGGTAGGAGAGACTGTTTTCTTGCACCAGCCATGGCCGTCTATGAAAACATGGATTTCACTTGGAACCATTTTCGGAGGTAGTGTGCTTTATGTTTTGACGGATTATCAATTCACTTTCATGGCTTATAGCTGGGCTTTAGCTTATCTTGTAAGCATGTCTATAGATTTTGTCTACATAAAGCATGTGGTGATGACAATCGGTTTGAATACTTGGGGACTAGTTTTATACAATAATCTTGAGGCTCTTTTGTTGTTTCCTCTGGAATTGCTTATAATGGGTGAATTGAAGAAGATAAAGCATGAAATTACATATGAATCGGATTGGTACTCTTTTGAGGTGATTTTTCCAGTGGGTTTGTCTTGTTTGTTTGGTTTGTCAATTTCGTTCTTTGGGTTCTCTTGCCGGAAGGCGATTTCAGCCACTGGATTTACTGTTCTTGGGATAGTGAACAAGTTGTTAACAGTGGTGATTAACTTGGTTATCTGGGATAAGCATTCGACTTTTATTGGGACTCTTGGGCTTTTGATATGTATGATAGGTGGAGTTATGTATCAGCAATCTACAAGCAAGAAGCCAAGCACTGAAAGAGAAACAAATTCAAAAGAAACCGAAGAGCACGATAAGTTGCTTGAAATGCGAGGTAACTCTCAGAGCAACATTATCGATCAGGAACTTGATCCATCAGAGAGCAGATGAAGTTTATATCAGAGCTCGTATTGGTTGATTCTTTGTTGCCAATTCGTCCTATATCACTTATCAAGTCTTAGATCTCTATTTGGTGATGCCTCGGGGGAACTTCTCGTTGAGCATATGCATTGTTGGAATTGAAAGATTATTGTTTCAATTTTTTTTGTTCGGAAATTTCCTGAAAAGCCTATTTGTGAGTTATTCTCTTCATCGGACCGATAGAAAGGACATTAAATGTTTATAGTTCGATTTTTTCTTTGGGTAATCTTGAAAGTGCCTTTTTTTTTCCCTCCCAATTTGCTTTTGAGCATGATTTACACAATACTTAGACAAGAAATAGTTGATACTTTGATCGTCAAAGAATTAGATTCAAGGGTAAAAATCGTTGAACATACAAATATACATAGTTCAGCCTTTTAAGCTTCGTTCATAGGGCAAGATGTTCAAAATCCGAAACAGCGTAAGATGTTCAGAAACTGAAAGCACTCGAGCAGAGTAGTCCGACTCTTCTGTCTTTTCCTGAGAAGCTTAAACTCTGCTTCTCTTCTCATGCTCTCGACCACATCTTCTCTGTACGTCAAATCTCTCAAATATTCCGTGTCGTCTTTCCCATAGAAAGTGTCTTCTCCTCCTCCTATAGCCATGGACAAACTAGATTCAGAAGTCAAAAAAGTGTTTTGAAGATTCTTCCCCTTTGAAGTGTATGATGAACTATGACGTCTGTATATATAATGAAGGCTTATATGAGTTATGACGTTTGTTAAAATGCTTAACAGATCAGGATTCCCTTATCTTTTCGACGGAAACCAATTAGGATTACTAAGGATAGCTTTGAAGTAATTTTAAACGTGAAGAAATAAGAATTTATTTGATAAAGATTTCTTTTTGATTTGAGTATCCTTTAGTTAAAAACGTATCCGATTGTTTGTTTCATAAATTTATTATTGTTATTATTGTTTTGTTTCATATTTACTGTCACGTAAGCTTGTCAAGAATCTCATTTAACCAGGCAAACTTGAGAATAAAAAAAAGGGCCCTAATCCATAAGTCAACTTAAACTATGTATATAAGTAAACGCTTCTCCACGACTAAAAAAAATCTATGTATAATGTGATCCATAATTTCATAATCACTGAAACAAAAGGGTTCCTATCAAACCACGCCTCAATCAATTATTGATGCAGAGCAAAGAAATTGGAGGATACTGAAACATATTATAAAGCCTGCATTTCCAAATTGGTCTGTCCATTGCCGGTATTACTAGATGCAGCAGAATCTGAGTTATCATCAGCAGAGTTCATCTCTTGAATAGGGGGAGGATTGACTATGGTCATAGGCATGACTCCATTATCAGAGAGCCTTCCCTTCATCTCCCTATGTTCTTGACAGATAGCACACCAGTGTAAGCAGCAATGAACCATGCATGGATCACATGGGTTGTTCTACATTACAGAAATATGGCAATTAGAACTGTTTTCTAATGAAGTATGTCCCAGAATCCAAGCAGTAACGAACAAAGGTGAAGGAAAGAGAAGCATATTACAGGTAAATATGTGATTATGCTTATAGCCTATACTCTATTAGAAAGGGAACGAAAGTTCTTCACTAAACTGCTTTCGTGACATTCTCTTTAGGTTCTGAGACCAACTTTAGTTTTGTGGATCTCGTGATTTTAGAATCAAACTAGAGTTTTCACAAGCTCGACCAAAGTGACCAAATACACCCATTAACTAATGATTCCTCCTATGAAACTAATTGGTTGCTCTGCAACATAAAGGAAACGAGTAAAATTACCTTCAGATGGTACTTCTTCTGCAAGGATTGTCTACCAAGACCAGTGTAAATGCCACACATCCACCAGGTAAATAATAATCCCTCGCCAATGAGAAATGCCGTGTGTGCATCGATGCCATGGAATGCTGCAGTTATTGCTGCCAGAGTGATTCCCCCCTCAACAAAAATCGCATGGCACATGCATGCCTGTGTCCAAGGTGTTTCATCATCTCTCAAGCTTTCATAATTGCGTCCAAACAACACACATGGACAAAACAGTCCTGTCATGCCTGAAAAGCAGAATAAGGGCATAAAGAAGGACAATGTTCATTAAGTTTAAAAGATAATAACTCAGTGCAGGTAGTGATAAATGTACATGATCCAAATAGTAATGGAAAAAAAGAATGAGATAGAGAGAAGAGTCACATAACATACAATTGTATGTAGTTCAACTTGTAAACTACGTCATATGCAAACAATGGAAGAAACAACACTATGATGAAGGAAGATTACGGCAAAAGAATAAATAAACTCCCAAAACACCAAATCATTATGATCTCTTTCTAGCAAAGTTTTCAAGATGGAGCACTAAGGAACTAGATGATATACACAAATACTTACAACTATCTCTATCTTCAGCACAGCCAAAGATTCCAGTTGTCCAAGGTTCATCTGCCGGAGGCTCAAAGCTTTCAGGTAGAACTTGTCCACACTCATTGCACTTCCTTGCATGCAACTACAAACATCACAAACAAAATCCAAGATGACAGCTGCACTGATGTGGATGGTGATAATTACATACTATAACAAACTGGTAGGGATGCACACTTCAAAATGGTGCGACCTACTAGAGTATTTCATGCTGTTTGTTAGAACTTTAGTATAACTCATCTTTTTTGGCCTGAGACAGAATCTAATATGCATTAGTTCGAGAAGGGAAACCCAATACCAAGTAAAACCCCCTATACAGCCAACGTGGGACAAACACATCATAGCATATTATTACTAGCCCAAAATGTTGTTATAAAGGCCAGAAATTAGATCCCAACTCATCATTTTCCATGATTTCTTCAAATATGTGAATCAAATTAAAAGTATCACATTGCTCACAGATCCAAAGTTGTAGATAGGCCAAGCAAAATGCCATTGATATTTACACTAAAGCTAATAATGAGATCAGATTGAAACACTCAGATTAGAAAAGCCTAGAAAATGTAATATCTTTACAAGAATCGTTATGTCTCCCTATTCCTCATAGAGATAAAGATTGACAAAAAAACCTGATGAACGTCAATCGGTAGATTAAGCTCTCCAGGTTTGATTTCCTGCAACGGCGCTTGATCTTTGGTCAGCTTCACGTATCGCGATGGTGCAGCCCCATCCCCCATCTGATCTCCCATTTCAACCAAAGAAAAGAAGATAAAACAAAAGAAAAAAATTTGTCTGCGGATTTGTAACTAAGAAACTACGAGAAATGGTCCAAATTAAACGCATTCAATCTCCCATCACATCCCTCAAGAACATAATCAAACCGATCAATAAGTAATATAAATCGAATCGCGAACGCGATGTTTCTAGAATTTTCTCCCGGTTTCTACCATTTCCTTTCAGATTTTCCAAACACTTGAATCATACGACGCAAGGGAAACATAAAAACTCAAAATTTATACAAACCTTAGAAAAACTCAACAGTAATCAGCGAGAATCAACTCAGCAAAGCAATTTTCCTGCGAAAACGAGCCTGAATTTGAACAAGATTTTCCCTTCAGAGTAACATTGGTCAACTGGTCCTTGAGATTTCCCAAGCACCGTTACAGAGTTTTTCAGATTTGCCTACCTCCTGGTCCTCTGTTATGTTATGTAAACTACATTATTCATAATTGCAAATATGCCCCCCTTCGTAATAGTTTTACGTAATTACACTTTGGTCCCTTAAAAGTAACTGATCATAATATTACATCCACCATATGCAACTAACATTATTATTTAATTAACATGTTCAATTTATTCGTGAAAATGTAAATAAAAATACTTATTATTTAATATTAGTTTAGTTTCATAAATGATCATGAATAAAAATAATAATAATAATTTTTTTAATATCAGTTTATATAAAAAGTAATAAATATTATTTAAATATTATAAAAAATATTTAAAAAATTGTAGATAAATAAATACTTATTTTAATTCATCTTAAATATATATATATTTATTTATTTATTTATGTAAAAATAAAATAATAACTTTTTTATCTCATTACCACTTAATTATTCATTTAAATTAAATAGTATAAAATAAATATTATATTATATTTTTATTAAATAATCAAATCAAAGAGCCTAAGTATTTATAAGCCGTTAAATCTGTAAAAATAAGCAATTTTGAGTAATTTCTTCATTGGGTTAGCTAAGAGATTGAATACAGTTCAGCCCGGCGGTTGATAGATTTCTTGATTAGGAAGTTAATAAAACACATCAATACCGACTGTTGAATAAAATAGAGTCGACAAATCGGAATAGATCAATTCAACTTTATAAATTACGTGTTAAGTTGAGGAAAAGCCAACGTAAACTCAAAGTTAGTCAAGCATGTTCCAAATTTCCTACATGTCGTGCAATGGGCTTATGTTATGAGAATGATCGATTGTGATATACTTTGAATTCAAATAACCTTACCATAATTCTAAGTCTAAGATCTAATTTTTTCAAAATCACATATCAAGATATGTAACAATATGTGATTATTAAGTTAATATATCTTCCTTAGGCAAGGTTAACAAACACATTTCATGCCTTAATATATATCATCAGTTATTTTGACCGGTGTATGTGATATACGAGATGTTCTATAATTCTGACAACAAGTCACGTTGTTGACATGCAATAAGAGATTCAACTAAATAGAATGATTTATTTAAATAAAAAAAAAAACTATATAGTAAATTGTCTTCTTGATTCCATATTTCCATAGAGTAGTAGTATTCACTCTGCTTACATATTTTACAGAAGTTCTTCAAACCATATGATATACTGTCCAGATCCATCATCCTCTTCATGAGGGCCAATTTCTGTACCAACCGGCCCAGGCAGAGACCAGCCCACTGATTCCAAGAGTCACAGCATGATTGCAAAATGGGTTGGGTTCAATATCAGCAAGAGCTATGATCAAATCAGCAATATTAGCTGCCATTCCCATTAGCCTCATAATCCTGTCTGCTCTAATCTTTCCAACACTCATATCTTTCTTCTCATTTGAGGTTTCTTGAGAACTAATAAGCTTCCTCTCTTCCTCCAATCCCTCTTTCAATGTAATAAAATCAGAGACGAGGAAAAAAACATACCCGAAAGATTCACCAAATGCAGAAATAAAGCTCATATTTCTTGCTAACTTAGCATCCAATGTTCCAATTCTCGACAGCCAAAGAAGATGGTCAAAAAACCAATACACCATTTCACCCGAATTCGCTAGAATGGCTAGGGCCCGAAATTTACGGGTCGAACCTGGATTCCTTCTAAGGACATTGAACCCGGTTAAGAACCGGCCGGTCCGAAAGGCTTTACGGCTGAGGCCCGATGCAACTTCCCAATTCTTTGCTCTCCCTGCAATTTGAGGATGAGTGGATTCTATGTGCCAATGAACAAGCTTGGAGACATATTGAAAGGTCTTGACAAGCTTGTCAATTCCATCTCTTTTTGCTAAGAAGATAACCAATTTGTCAACAGAGTCATTCATGGGTGGGAGTTGGAACTAGCAAGTGAGAGCTAGATAGTAAGTGAGCTTCATGTGTTTTGGTTCAAAGAAGATTCGGATTGGAATTAATGGGGGGAAATAAGGGAAAGGAGAGCCACAAACTTTGGTTTTTAGGATAATGATGTAATGTATGTTTATGGGTTTTTTTTTTTACACAACTTCATCTTTATGTGCACATATGTACACCACTCACTAGGGCATGCATTCTTAGTGTCTTGATAAATGTATTTTTGGTCTAAGAAACTTGTGTTTTTTCCTTACTATATTATGTGTAGTTTAAATTTGTATAGTTTGTATACAAAAAGACAATTATTAGGCATTTAGGTCACATAATTATTAGTATAACTATTTACAAAAAGAACTTTTGGATTTATTATATATTTATTATTAGTATAAATAAGTTTATATGTGTAACTATTTACAATGATGTGTCAGACATCCATTATCCAATTGTACATGATGTTAGTACTTAGGAGGCTTGTTAATCTGCCAAACGAGTCATTAATAACTTCTTAAATGAAAAATAAATAAAAATTAGTTAGAAAGAAGGGGGGGGGGGGGGGGGGGGGAACAGCTGATTAGGAAAAAGAGGAATCAGTCCAGAAGCGGGCAACTGTAAAAGAGGACAAAGAGCCCGAAGTAGTGAAGGTCCATAAGAAGCAGCTGATTAGGGTTTTGTTCGATTTCGAAGCACCCCCTTGTGATTGCTGCAATTCTCCGAAGACGCATTGCAAATCACCATGGACGCTCAGCGAGCTCTTCTAGACGAACTCATGGGATCTGGTTATTTCCATAAATCTCTGTCTCTCGTCTCTCATGACTGTATGATTCAATATCTTGAATTTTTTTTTGACCGTAGGGCTTGGGATTTTGACTTTTTTCAGCTGATGGTTTGCTGGGATTTAGTTTAGTGTTGTTATAGAGCTTGATTGAACTGTCAGCTGGGTTCTGTTTTTCTTCTTTTAATTAACTCAAATTTTGGTTTTTTGTTTTTGGGGATTTTAGCTCGTAATTTAACTGAGGAAGAGAGAAAGGATTACAAGGAAATCAGTTGGGACGATAAGGAAGTTTGTGGATTCTATATGGTTCGCTTTTGTCCTCACGATCTTTTTGTCAATACTCGAAGTGATCTAGGTGCGTACTGTGTACCAATTTCTTTTCTTTTTCCTTGGTTTGTTTTCATATTTTTTCTTAGTTGATACTGTTTGATTGCTGAGAATAGTCGAGGGAAGAAGATAAGTTCAAATGTGGGCGAATACAGATGCTTTATTTGTTGACAAGTTGGGGATGGAGTTTATTAACATTTTGTTTTTGTGCTTCAGGAGCATGCCCTAGAATACATGATCAGAAGTTGAAGGAAAGGTAATTCTCAATTTGCATATTTTAGCCATTTTTATATTTTCCTTGGAACCGTGTATGTAAAGTTTCTGCTGGGTCAAGGAAGTTCTCTCAATGGCTCTGCTCTGTCAGTGGCTGTGAAAATAGTTATCTAATAGAGATTGAGATTTTAATCTAAATGTTTAGTGAGCTGCTTATGAGAATGATATTTTCCTTGTTGTGAGAACATGACGATCTCATATATGATGAATTAGCTGCTTCATATATCTGTGTAGGATGGAACTTAATTATGACTCCCACATGTGGTATGCTAAGCTGTTGCCGGTTTTTCTTTTTGAGGTAACAGATTTCAGATCCATGCAAGAAAAGGAGTCATCCTTTTCAAGTTGTCAAGTAAATTTCAAGGACCGACTTTTTTTTGCATCCTAAATATGCTATAGTCACATTTAATTGGTATAATGGTCCCAGGAATTGCTTATGTCGTTATCTTGGAATTGTAAGAATTGTTTAGATATTAATATAAAGGGGATCCAAACAAGTAGTTAGCCTTTTACTTTGAATATTTGATATATGTTAATCCAGCTTTGGTGCTCTTTGGAACAATTTTATGCAGATGGTGTTCTTATTTTTGAGGAATTTATAATTTTTTCTTTATCTACTGTAATTCTGTCTTATCCAACTAATAACGGCCATTTTCTTTGTTGTTGACTTTTAGCTTTGAGAAGTCCCCAAGGCATGATGCTTATGTTCCCAAATTTGAAGCCGAACTTGCTCAGTTTTGCGAGAAGTTGGTGGGTTATACATGATTCTTTTCCTAGTTAATTTTCTTTACGATCTGTGATTCTTTTCCTAATGTTAAATTATTAATTAAACTTTGCTACAGGTAATGGACTTGGACAGAAGAGTCAGGCGTGGGCAAGAACGCCTTGCTCAAGATCTGGAACCACCACCAGCTACACCATCAGCAGAGAAGCCAGAGCAGTTAGCCGTGCTGGAGGAGAAAATAAAGAACCTGCTAGAACAAGTCGAGGCACTCGGTGAAGCTGGGAAGGTGGATGAAGCTGAAGCATTAATGAGAATGGTGATAAAAATTCTGTAGCTTCTCTTTTAATATTTGAATTGTAGCTCTATACTGTTCGCATCACTAGAAGAAGGTTCATGCATTAAAACATGGCTGAAAGTTGAGTGACATTTTTATTTATTTTTGAAACAGGTGGACATGCTTAATGCTCAGAAGACAGTGCTGACTCAACAAACCCAGAATGAAAAGGTTTTGCTGCTAGCACAGGAGAAAAAGATGGCCCTCTGTGAGGTCTGTGGCTCTTTCCTTATTGCAAATGATGCAGCTGAGAGGACTCAGTCTCACGTCACAGGGAAGCAGCATATTGGTTATGGCATGGTCAGGGATTTTATCTCAGAGTACAAGGTTAGCTTCCAGATAAAAATTTGTATTGGTAAGTTCTTTTTATTTTATATAAAACGGGTTTATCCTCTTCCAGGAAGCCAAGGAGAAAGCAAGGGAAGAAGAGCGGCTAGCTAGGGAAAAAGAAGCAGAGGAACGGAGGAAGCAGAGAGAGAAGGAATATGAAAGTAGAAGGAGAGGTGATTTGGGTGAGAGAGATCGACAGAGAGACCGAGACAGGGATAATGACAGATACAGAGAAAGGGACAGGGGGCGTGAATGGAGCGGAAGAGATAGTAGGGATGGAGCAAGAGGAGCGGCAGATTGGAGGTCAAGGAATGGAAGAGATGGAGGCAGGGGCAGATACAGGAGCAGGTCTAGATCCCCTACCAGGCATCGCCATAGATATTAGTGGCTTATGTTGATTGATAATTTGAGATGAGATTTAAAAATGAGGTAGACTTTTTTCCTTATCTTGAGCTTTCTATGAATATGCGTTCTTCAATATTTCCTCCCATCTCACAGCGTTGTTGACTGTACCATCTCCCTTTCATCAACATTATTAGAGAAGAAAAGGGCCGAGGTAGGTATAATCATGTGATTTATATTTAGGCCTTGGGTGGAGATACTATTTATAATGCAATTGTCCCTCAAAGAATGTTTTCAGTTTCTTACTTCCCTTTGTGCTAGTGTTGGTGGTGTCACATTGGATTCAGTATGTCAGGCTCAAAAAAATATGCATGATTGACTCTGCTTCAAAGAGCTGATGTTTGTTTCTCATGTTTTGAGGTAACCTATAAATCTTATCCGCCCTAAACAAGTTTAATATATTTTGTTGGTACTGTGGAAATCGATATAGGGCCACCTTTCCGGTTTTCTCTTCATGTATCAATTAATGGGCCATGCACTTTTAGTTCTCGGTGAAAACATGTATGATTTGCAGCATCACATGGAAATATCTCATCTTCTTGAAGAGTAGTCCCGCTTGCGTTATTTGAGGTAACTACATCCGTGATCTGTATTCATGGAAGAGTTTTCCGGGAAAAATTTTATTTCTTATCGATCAAAACGAAAAGAGTGATGCATCTTTGTTGTAGCATTGAATGAACCTTTTGGAACAGTTGAGGGTATCTTATCCAAGAAGGTCGCCTTTTTTCTATGTTGTTCGGTTCTTTTTGTTTTACGTTGATATCCCTGTGGGAGCTCAATTTTGTGTGAAATTAGAATGTAACCTCAACGAATGAAATGGTGCCATAATGAAATCACGTTTTTAAAAGTCGATAGTGATTTGGGGTTGGTTGTAAACCAGGTTATCTCAACTCCGAAGGAGATTGTGAATTTGGGTGCTGATCATAGTGAGTTACGCTAATCAAATAGGCATACCCGCAACTTGGATCAAATGCCTCTACACAATTCTATATTTGCATTCTAATCGTCCTTTTCAATGTCGATTCTTTTGTATAAAGATGGAAGAAAGATCTCAATTGCATTTAAATGTGGGTATTATAAATGAATAAGAAATGAAGTAACCACCACACCAATTAGTCTGCCCTTTGCCTTCAGACAAGAACCAAAGGGGCCAAATAAAAAAGTAAAGAAAAATAAAGCTATATCTAGTCTAAGCTAACACGGCGCATCTTACAGACAAGGTTAGCTGTCGGAACATCCAGCTGACTTCCAGAATCACTTCTCACAAGATCTTTGAGCTGATCCCTTGGGGTAGAGAAGCAGGTCAGAAATGTGGCCAGAACTGGAGGCATTTGCATGGACAGGGCCGATAGCACATTAGTAAGATACTCTATATCTACCGCAAGCTGTTGAGCCCCACGATCGGTAACATATTGAATCCCACGTAACTGTTCTATGTAAAGTGCAGTAGCACCCTCCGCAACCTTCATAAAAAGGAAACTCATTATCCATAGTCGAGAGAAAGAGAAAGAGAAAGAGAAAGAAAAAAGAAAAAAAAGAGGAAGATGGATTCTTACCTTAAACATCCATTCAGTGGCAAAGAACTGTGCCTCGTCATTATTGTCATCAGTAGTGGCGATACCCTCGGCAAGGGGCTCGAGCTGTTGGGGTAAGGTAAGAAGATACTCACCAATACCAGTCACATAAGACTGAGGATAAGAACTGAAGGTTGGGAGAGGGAAAGCACTTGGTTCATCAACCGAAGACCATATGGGCAATCTAGACACATCACTCAGCCGCTGCCTTACTTTGGATATGAGAACATCATATACAAGCTCATTCACTGTGTCTGTAAATGCTGAAACTCTCTGACTTGCAAGTGGAAGAGCATGGAATCTAGGATCTTTAGACTGCATTATAATGCAAGAAAAAGATATTAGCTAATGCAAGAAAGAAAAAGGAAAGAAAGATAAGTGTAAATTTTTACCTGATCTAATAGGTTGGAGAGTTTCCTGAACTTGTCAGGAACATCAATGAGCCTTACTGCTGCTACATCCAAGGTAGCTCTTCCAACCAAAGACATTTCTTCACTCCCAGTTACATGAGACTTGTTTTGGTCCAAACTAGAACCAAAAACCGAAACAGACAAAGTTGTGCTTAATCTGGCAAGAGTAGCTCTTAATGAAGCTTCAAATACTGAAGACCTGCTTGTTAAACAATCAGCCACTGTAAGAATCTGCAAAGCTCCCTGAACGATTGACCATTCCTCCTCATTTGACATCGAGTCAGCTCTCCTAGTTTGACTTCCATCCTTCTTGTCTGGACCCACCTCCTTCTTTGGCCCAACAATGTCGCTGGTATGATCAACTCCACAGACAACTCTCAAGGATTTGAGGGTTTCTTGGAGAGTAGAGATGAATTGTAACATGATGTCGTCAAGGGCAAGTATTAGCTCATCTGCCTCAGACCCACCAGTAAAGCTGATGCACCTTTCAACAGATGCTTCTAGAAGGACGATAACTTGTGGGATAGACTCTTCCAATCTGCGAACAGTTTCACTGAGCTCGATTCCTTGGGCCCCCACACCTCGAGTTACAGCTCCTCTAAGATCCACCCCTGCTATCTCAGAAGAGAGTATAGCTCTCTCCATCTGTCCATACCTTTAATATGTCATTAAATCATCAGTCATTAAATGAAGGAAAACCAAAAAAAGAAATATATGACAGCTTCCTAATTTGGTGGGTCCACCTGTTACGCCACATTGGCAAATGCCGCATGGTGTACAATTACATAAGATAGAGGTAAGAAGAAATGCCCCTGGAAAATTAATTTTCTTTGAGAATATGAAGGTAGTTTAAAGTTTTTAATGATTTTTACCTCTGTTTAAAAGATTCGTATGGAAAATATATTGCCTTGAGAGTGTTCATTAAGACCCGAAGATCGGAATCTGAGAATAAGTGCTGAATATTCCTAGCAAAGGTCCCAGTCACATTATGTAATTCGATGAGGGCCTCAAGGTGCTTAGTCTGAATCTTGATTCCCTTTGGCATATCTCCAGATAGAATGTCCAATATACCTGAAAATTCAAGAAATTAAAGATTAAAAACTGGAATTCCCTTCAGCTTGAAAAAACGAGACCTAAATTGAATCTAAGCAGACTAGTGAAACAAAAAATCTCAATTGTAGAGAGAGAGAGAGAGCAGATTTGAACAGTTCAATGGTATATAAAAATAGTGCCCTGATAACAAACAGAGAAGCATAAAGAACTAGAGCAAACAAGGAAATTAAAGAAAACCTTTTCCCAAGGCTTTTGTTTCCGGAAGAACATCCCCTGTAGCAAGGTTGAGACGAGAAACAAAACTTGCTCCCACAACTGCCATTATCTCAACAAGTAGCTTTGGAACAAGAGTCTTATAGTCTTCAGGAAAAGCAACTGTACACCTGCAGATGGTATATTGTAGTTCAAACTAATCATTCAATAACTGAAAGGGAGAAGAGGATAAATAAGTAAGTTTCCAGACTAACATGTTTACTTCACATTGTTTAGAACACAAGATTAGATTTATGTATGAGAAGAGGAGAAATAAGTAAGTTTCTAGACTAACATGTTTACTTCACAAATTGTTTAGAACAGAAGATTGGATTTATGTAACAGATATAATCTTCATTAAGCAGTAATATAATAGCCCTTGAATGTATTCATTACCAGAAAACAACCCCAAAAATAAAGTGAGGGAGAAGAAGAGAAAAGGGGAGGGGGGGGGGGGGGTGTGGATGTTGGGACAAAGGTAAGAAAAAAGAAAAGGTACCATTTCCATTCTTGTTCAAGATAGAGCAGTAATTCATCATAGAAATTTGGCAACCAACTAGTGAATGAAACTATTGGCAAGCTTGATTGAAGCTCATTACTGGTTGTTAGCCTTTCAAGTTCATTCTTTTCACTAGCGAGCTTATTAGCTCGTTGTTTTGAGTCAAATTCTTCCCAGAGTTTTTTTATCGGTTTTAAGTGAACTTTCGTGTAATGTAGCTCTAGAGACTTGAATCTCCCAATTCGGAGTAGAATTCCCCATAAATCTTGAGCAACATCAACCTGCAAAATAGTATATTAGAACAGATTAAGCAATTTATCACATACCAATACAAGAATCAATAATGGAAGCTGATAGGAAGTTATCAATAACAAAATGACGTTTAGTACAGAAAGAAAAAAATAATAATAATAATAACCTTCCGATTGGATAATGCATCTGTTAAACGAGGCTGCACCATTGTGTCTAGCTTATCCTCTAGGACCTCTAGTTGTTTCCTCACATTAGCAAACTCAGCAACCTGCAGTGAACAGGTCATAAATAATACCAATAAAAATAAAACCTACAACTTTCATGATTTTTAAATAAAAAGATAATATACATCTCCCACAGCAGACAAGCAGTGCCTCATATTGGCTAAGGCTTCTGCGGCTTTAGGAAGATCACCACTGGCAAATACTTCCTCCACAGTTGCACTTAATTGAGTTAAGCCAGCAGCATCCTTTTTTGGCACAAAGAGGGTAAATTATTAGCACTTTCTTCAACCAATACAAAGAGACGCATTATATGAGAAGTTAGAATCATTCAAATAATAATATAAAAGAAAAGCACTACCTGTAACGTTTCATATGCAGCTTCCATCCTCTGCTTGACTGTATCCACTTTGGCAAGAGCAGCTATAGATTCTGCTGAAGACCCCTCAGCCTGCAAGATATAGAGAAACAGTTGACTCTCACAAAGAAAGGCAGTTTAAAATTCACTTTCAAGAAGATGAGTAGTGCTCTTCAATACAAAATTGTTAGCAGAAAAATACTTATAAGTCGTATATCTTTCACTAGATTAACGGGCCCCAAGTAATAAGGGATGCACCTCAATGAATTTAACTGGACAAGAAGTACGATTTCCCGTGGCTTTCTGCTCTAAGAATTTTTTACATATCAACTCTGGATTGCTATTTGTATATCTTCTTGAGCATTCTAATGGGCATAGAACCAAATTAAGCTAGATTGAGCTTATAGCTCTGATATTGAGAACTGAACAACTAAGCCCAATTATGATTCGAAATCCTTCATTTCCTCAAGCCCAATTATGATTCGAAATCCTTCATTTCCCCAATTCAAGCCTTTTACTTCTTTCCCACATTTTCTGAGTATCCAAACGGGAAAAATCATAATAAAACTGAACCAAATAATCCAGATCACGTAAATCTAACATAGAGAAGCAGAGAATTACGAAAGTGATAGATCAACACTTACCTTTTTGAGCTTCTGGAGAATCCCGGAGACAGAAGAGCGGAGGGATACGGCGTCGTCACGCAGGCGGATGACGTCGCGTGTGGCACGTGGCACACGGAGGAGAGCGTTGGCGCTGAGCTCCTCGAGCGAAGCTCCGATCTCCTCCGATATCATCTGAAGCTTCATCTCCATATCGACCAGGTGGTTGTCCAGTGAGTCCTGAGGGTGCCGAGCCTGACACGCCGAGTTGACCCATTGCTTCGGGTCGAAGCTCTCGCTGGAAAATGGACCTAGATCTAGCATCATGGCTGCGCCCCTGACTGAGTTGGGTTAACTCGAACGAGTCGTCTCTCAATTCGGGTCAGACTCGGTGAGTCATGAGAAACCGTCTCTTTTTGGGTTTTACAGTTAGAAAAACAGCTCCCGATACTCCCTCCAGTTTATAATTTTGGCGGAGTCGCCGTGATCCTTGTAGACGTCGTCGTATTCTGTTATTCAAAATTTCCTTACCTTTCTTATTAAACATTATTAATTATTAATATAAATTTAATGTTTAATATATTAAAATATAAATTTAATGTTTAATATATTAAAATATAAATTTAATGGATCCGAACCCACAATTTAAAACCCGGATCCAGATCCACGTGGCTCCTATAAAAGTTAAAACTTTCCTCCATTAACATCTTCATACTTCTAAGCCAAAAAGCGTTACTGTAACCGAATATTTTCTCGGCTGTGACAATGTTTTCTTTCTCAACCGCATCCTCTGTTTCAACCTCCTCCCCAAACTTGTGCCTCGTCCTCTTCTTTCCATCGCATCAGCTCCTTCCGTCTCTCTCCCCTTCAAAACCAAAGCGGCTCACCATGACGAAACGACGGTCCTCTCTCAGGAAGTCGGTTTCTTTCCTCCGGTGACTTGTAGCGTTTCTAGGGGAGTTTCTGTCAGTTTTCTTTTTTGTTGAGAATATAATATTGTATTTGAATCACACCTATGATGTACAGAGGATGCCTATATATATAGGCTAACAATACAGATCACATATATATATAACTAATGTGGGACACACTACATATATAATCTAACAGCCTCCCTCAAACTTAAGGTGGAGTACGAGAGACCAACTTGAGTTTGGACACAGGATCACGAAAGCGCCCTGGAGGATGTGACTTTGTGAAGATGTCCGCGAGCTGATCACGAGACGTGACAGAATGAAGCTGTAGTGAGCCCTGAAGAAGATGATGACGGACAAAATGACAATAAATCTCAATATGTTTGGTCCGTTCATGAAATACATCATTATGAGCAATCTGAATAGCACTCCTATTGTCACAGTATACAGGAGTAGCAGAAGATACAGAGACACCCATATCTTGTAACAGCCATCGCAACCAAAGAAGCTCTGAGGTAGTGTCAGCTAGGGCACGATATTCTGTCTCGGTGCTAGAGCGGGCAACCATAGTTTGTTTCTTACTTCGCCAAGAGATGAGTGAAGTGCCAAGTAGAAAACAATAACCAGTGGTAGAGCGACGATCTGTCGGATCACCCGCCCAATCTGCATCAGTATAAGCATGCAGCTGAAG